>BSWB01000001.1:148936980-150186980 GCA_033239125.1 Fagopyrum homotropicum | reverse complement strand
TGTTTCTCCCTCGCTCACGTTAACGCCTTGTATGGGCCTTCTTCTCCCGTTGTTCAGCTCACTGCTTCCAATTTCAAGACCAAGGTAAGCAGTATCCCATAATCGTTTTCATTTCACCTCTCTCTAACTCTTGCTGTGTTTCTGTGTTCTTTCGGTTCGGATTTGGTAGTTTCAAAGTCTTGGCATTCTGTTGAGAACTGATATGTTATTGAATTTGTAATGATGCCAAACACAATCGATCGAAATTCTGTTTGTCCCTTTCTCTTCATTTGCTTTCGTTATCTGACGATTTACATGTATTGAGCCTTGAATTTGTAATGATGCCAAACACAATCGATCTAGATCTAGATCGAAATTCTGGTATGATATTCTGTAGATCTAGATTTTGAGTTCCACTCCCTGCATATTAATATTGAAGTATAGTTTATGGTATAATATTCTCTTCTGGTATGATATTCTCTTCTGGTATGATATTTGCAACCAGTTAATATTGAAATATAGTTTCTGGTTTGATTGGTAACACCTTCTAGTGAATTGAAGCGGACGAGTTGTTGTTCGAGTAAGCCGGCTGGTGTTGCTGGAGCATTCCGATTGGATTTTGCTGGTGGTTTTGGTGATGTTGGGAGGTTTCTAGGGCATTTACTACGGTGAGTCTGGTGTTTATCAATTGGGATTGGACTATTGATAGCTCAGCTTTTTTGCAAATTTGCTACCTGCATTTTTTGTGTACACACAAATGCTCTGTAGTTGTTATTATTACTATGTTAAATATAGTGAAGATGAGAACATGGGTATAATTCTGTAATCATAATCATGGTAAAGGACACCTACCATAAAATTATAAAAAAATCTAGTATGAGTTGCTGGTATGAAATTTCATACCAGAAACTCATACCATAAAATTATTAAAAAAAAACCGAATTTTCTGGTATAATATTTTCTGGTACGAATAATTTTCTGGTATGAATAATTTTCTAGTATGCATAACTTTCTGGTATGAAAAAATTTTCTGGTATAAATTTTCTGGTATGAATAATATTCTAGTATTAATAATTTTGTGGTATGAAATAATTTTCTGGTATAAAATTTTTTTCTGGTATGCGAAATTTTCTGGTATGAGAAATAAAAAAGAAAAAAAAAAGCAAAAAAAAATAAACAAATTCAGGAATTAAAAAAATTAAAACTTACACTTACAAAACAAATAACAAGCATCAATTAATCTATTTTTTAATAGAGGGGTTAATTTTCTGGTATGAAATAGTTTTATGGTATGTGATTTTATGGTATGAAAATCTAGTGTAAAAAAATTCTGGTATGATAAAATGTAATTTTATAGTATGGAATTTTATGGTATGAAACTTCTGGTATGAAATATATTGTATGAAATTTCTGGTATGAAATTTCTAGTATTTAAATTATGGTATGAAAAATTATGGTATGAAAAATTATGGTATGAACTTTTCGTATGATAATTTCTGGTATGAAATTTCTGGTATGAAATTTCTGGTGTGAAATTTATGGTATGAAATTTATGGTATGAAATTTCTGGTATAAAAATTCTGGTATGTGAAATTCTGGTATGAGAAATTCCGGTATGAGAAATTTAGTCTAAAAAATAAAAAAGAAAAATAATAAATAAAAAAAACAAATTCAGTAATAAAAATTTAAAACTTATACTTATATAACATATAACAAACATCATTTATTCCTTTCTTTATAAATAGAAGGGTTAATAATTTTTACCTACTATTAAATGAAAGTGGTAAAAAATTTGGGGTACACTTTCTTAAACAAAAACTCAAAAAAGCCTAGTATGTCAAATTCCGGTATGTGAAATTCCGGTATGTGGAAATTCCGGTATGTGATAATTCCGGTATGTGATAATTCCGGTGTGTGAAAAAATTCTTAATTCTAGAAAATAAATAAAAAATAAAGAAAATAAAAAAGAAAAAAAAATTAATAAAAGAAAATAAAAAAAGAAATTCAGTTTTTAAAAAGTATTTGGAAGAAAGAAGAAAACAAGAGGATGGAGAAAGTTTGAGGGTAAAAAAAAATAAGAGGGGTATATTTACTTAATTGAAAAACAAAAAGCCTACTTACTATCACTATTTCTCTAAATAGCCTACTAACCAAATTTGCCCATTTGTTAATTAAAAAAAATCTATTTGATTGAAGAAATATATACCTATTTATTTTGCTTGACGATTGTTTAGTGTTTAATCGTTAAGTTATTCGTTAAACTTTATTTTTCTTAAATGTAGTTTAAAAATAACATATATTTACATTATAAACATTCACACATATATCATCAAATATGATATGATTTTTCATGTCATAACTCATACAAAATAAAAAACGAGCCCTGATTATTATTTGATTCCTTATTTCATTCCGATTATAAACATTCCAAGTATCAGAAATGACTTATTCCAATTCCTTATTTCATTCCGATTCCTGATTCCAACCCCAATCCTATAGTCATACCAAACGAGTCCTTACATAATTACATAGTACAACCCTATATTTACAATATTTATATATTCTATCCGTGATAAGCTTTTTGTTTGGTGGGTTTTAGATTTCTTTGAGTTAAAGTAATTTTTTGAATGTGAAAGGAATCATAGTTATAAAATTATGTTTTAACATATAAAATTAAAGTAGTACGTGTTCTCATTCCGGTTTGTCTTCACGTTCGTCAGAAATAAGTAGGGAAGTCCAATTTCTCTCCTTCATTCGACCGCATAAAAACTTTAGCTTCGTTATCACAAACATTGTTGTTAACAACAAGTCAACAATATTCAAATTCAGTAAACACGAATTAGAGTATCCAACAACTCCAATACAATCTGTAATGGGGTTCGCAAAATCATGCAACGAAATATTTTTTAAAAAAAACTTTATTATTATTTGATTCCTTTCTCACACATATGAGTTGGTTATAAAAATAGAAGGTGCTCATTTGAACAACAAAGGATCGGGACAATTACAGCATACGAAACCAAAAGATACACGTGGAAACCACACTCTAAAAGTAAAAAGCCCAGCCCAATGGCCGAGCGACTTTTGCTTCCTTCCCACACTTCTCGCTCCCCTCTTCCAATGGCTTCTCTCGGCTCCGCCGCCGCCGCTACCTCCCGCCTTGTCCGACGCTCCTCCACCGCCAAGCTCTCATTATCCTCCTCCACGTCCTCCACCTCCCTTCTCAAATCGCTCCGATCTTCCCCTACTTTCTCTCATCTATTCATCCGACAGGTTTTTCACTATGTCTCTTTCCTTGAATTTCTACTGCTTTTCATTATGATATTGACTTTGATTTGCTGATGATTTTTTTTTCCTTTGCTCGGTTTGGTATTTGAAGCGATCATCGTCTTCACTATATGTCGTACAGAGAGGGTTCAGCTCCGCAGCTACTACGAAATGCTTCGCTTCGGATCCTCAACAGCTCAAGAATGCCAAGGAAGAAATCAAGGAGCTCCTTAGCTCTAAGTTTTGCCACCCGATCATGGTAATTTCATCAATCATCTTTAGCTTTGCGCTACAATATATACGGAAGTGTTTTTTTAATAGGTTTTTCGGTAGTTTCCTTTAGGTTATTAGCTTATAGGTTGATGATGCAGCGTTGCTGTTCTGTTGTAGTTATTGGAGCGTCTGGTGATTAATGAACACATTTTTATTGAACATATGCCGTATTTGTGATTTGAGTTTACAAATGTTGCTTTGGTCTTCCTTGAAGAAACTATTACTTTAATATATTTACCTGTTGATTATATCTTGCTTTATTGTGCATCCGAACTTGCGGAAATGAAGTTTGCGTATCCAGTCGTAAATGCTGAAATTACAAATTCTTTCAAAGAACCTAGGCTGAATTATTGATTAGTTAGTAGCAACTTCAAGATAGTTTCCTTAAGTTTATAGATTGATGATGCAGTGTTTCTGTTCTGTTGTAGTTATTGGAAAGTCTGGTGATTAATGAGCACATTTTTTATTGAACATATGCCATATTTGTAATTTGAGTCTGCAATTGTTGTGTTGGTCTTCCTTGAAGAAGCTATTACTGTGATATCTTCACCTGTTCATTATATATTGCATTATTGTGCATCTAAACTTGCGGAAATGAAGTTTGTGTGTCCAGTCTTAAATACTCATATTACAAATTCGTTCAAAGAACCGAGGCTGATTTATTGATTAGTTAGTAGCAACTTCATGATGGTTTCCTTAACTTTATAGATTGATGATGCAGTATTGCTGTTCTGTTGTAGTTTATGGAACGTCTGGTGATTAATGAGCACATTTTTTATTGAACATATTCCATGTTTGTAATTTGAATCTGCAATTGTTGTGTTGGTCTTTCTTGAAGAAACTATTACTTTTATATCTTCACCTGTCATTTATAGCTTGCATTATTGTGCATCTGAACTTGCGGAAATGAAATTTGCAAGTCCAGTCTCAAATGCTCATATTACAAATTTATTATAAAGAACCGAGGCTGAATTATTGATTAGTTGGTAACAACTTCAAGATAGATTCGCGAAATTGGCGATACAATTGTTTTAGATGTGTTGCTGCTTAATTTTTGGGGCTTTTAGGAATTGTTAGTGACAAACATTCTGACCTTAGTAAACTGTGTTTAAATTACTCACTAGGTACGGCTTGGATGGCATGATGCTGGTACATATAACAAAAACATTCAAGAATGGCCAAGAAGAGGAGGAGCTAATGGAAGTCTAAGGTTTGAAGTTGAGCTTAAACATGGAGCTAATGCAGGTAAGTTTATGGCATGTGCTTTTTTGTTCTATAACAAATAATTGATCTTTTGAGGTTTATAAGTTTTTGTTGACTTCTTGTAAACTTCTCTTGCAGGTCTTGTAAATGCCTTAAAACTTCTCGAGCCCATAAAAGAGAAGTATTCTGGTGTTACTTATGCAGATTTATTTCAATTGGCCAGTGCTACTGCAATAGAGGTGTTTTCATGTCCTATCAGTTACACTGTTAAATGAACAAATCTTTTACAAATGATAATTTGACTCATCATTGTATCCTTGTCCGAACTCTTAGGAAGCTGGTGGACCCAAGATACCAATGAAGTATGGGAGGGTGGATGTTTCTGGGCCAGACGGGTGTCCAGAAGAAGGGCGTCTTCCTGGTATGAGAATATAAACTGTGTTTAGAGCTTTACTCCTATATGGAACTGTATTGAACAGTAGAAGGTTAAGCTCGCTCGAGAACTAGATCAAAGGGACTAGTATTACTTTAGGTTTTTGGAAATAAGGAGGGTAGGAGTAGTAGATAACCAGACACTGTAAAAAAAGAAGACTGCTAAACTTGTATTTGAACTGATACATGACAACTTGGCAAGGAAAACCTTATGTCTGCCTTTATGAATGATGAGTTACTACATATGTCTGAGTTCTGACTTGGATGAAAAAGTAGACAATTAGGCATGCATCAGTGTGTGACATGATCACAGAGTCTTTTTAGTCAAAATAAAACAGTTCATTTGGTTGTGGCGCTCTTTGCATGATCAATCTTAATTATTCTGCTCTGTTCTATGTGCTTTAAATCTCACCATGCATGTAAGTGTATATGTATTTGGTACTGTCTCCAAGTAGTGATATTCATGACAATATCACAAAGCATCTCAAGGAATGAGGGCAGTATATTAAGCTAAGGAAAATGAGCAAAACTGATGAATCTGCTATCGACAAGCCAAAGCTGGAGAAGTATCATCTACTTGTTTCAAACATCAAAATAAGTTAAATTCTAAATTGTACAGTTGGTTTTATTGACCAATAAGTTTGAATATCTATCTCAAGCATACACTACATCATACCTTTAAAATGTTTCATAACCTGCTACACCTGCGGAAGATTCTTCTATTTTCTTTTTACTTGTCTAAAGATTTTATTGATTTTGATGTTTTCATGTTCAGATGCTGGCCCTCCTTCACCTGCTGAACATTTACGTAGTGTTTTCTACAGAATGGGTCTAAATGATAAGGTGATTTAATTATTTGAAGTCTGTGTTTCATGTTATATTGTAATCAGTGCATCATGTTACATCCATCTTGCTGGTTATTTACAAATTTTACAGGAAATAGTTGCTTTATCTGGTGCACACACACTGGGAAGGTCCAGACCTGATCGCAGTGGTTGGGGCAAGCCAGAGACAAAGTACACGGTAATTTACCAAATTTAGCAGGCCTCTTCCATTTAACAAGTGATAAGATTTTACCTCTTGCTTTCTTAAATCTCCATGTTGAAATTTATTATTATTATGGCCCCGTTTGCTTGCCTTGTGGAGAATAGTTGGGAGATTATAATTTCACAATAGTTCCCAATAATCTTAATCTAAGTTGAGGTGGATGAAAAAATTTGCCAGAATAATCCCAAATTTAATATTCCCACAATTATCTTCAAAATAAGCTCGTATAACCTAGCTTACCGAATGCACCCTTTATAGATTAACATAAATATCAGCTTACAATTGGAATGCTATTTGATCATATACATGCTTAGATAGGAAGTGTGACCTCTTTGATAGTCATTGGAAAATTTTTAATCATGGCTTCTGTGTTACAGAAAGAAGGACCGGGTGCTCCCGGTGGACAATCGTGGACAAAACAATGGTTGAAGTTTGATAATTCTTACTTCAAGGTTAGAGCAAATGCAATTTTATTAGTTTGCACAAAATGCCATGATGCCTCTAATCTTTTTATGTAATTATCGACTTGCTAATTCAGGATATCAAAGAAAAAAGAGATGAGGACTTGCTCGTTTTGCCTACAGATGCTGTTCTCTTTGACGACCCCTCTTTCAAGGTGAAGAGTCAGCATTGATTCCCTTGAGAAGATACAGTGTTTTCTGCTTGATCTTCTGTTTATATATTCACTCATCTCTTGCTGTTGAATGCAGGTGTATGCTGAGAAATATGCAGTAGACCAAGAGGCATTTTTCAAGGACTATGCTGAAGCTCATGCCAAACTTAGCAACCTGGGAGCCAAGTTTGATCCTCCGGAGGTGTTTTTTCATTCTCAGCTCTCACTATCCATCCCTATTTGATACACTCATACCTTTCATTGATACAAAATAAATTGCAGCGCTAGTTAATATCTATCAATGGATCTATACTATTTATTCAGTATCTATACACAATTGAACTAATCTCTCAAAATGTTTTAGGGTTTCTCAATATGATGGGCGGGCAGCGTATAAGTTTTCAGCAGGCAAGTAAAGGTTATTATTATTTGTCACCCAATGCCTCTCACCTTGACCTGGTTAGCTGTACTTATACTTAACCCTAATTGTTTACCATTGGTTTTGGCCCCTTGTATATTCTTTCTTTGCAGGGCTTAAGTTGCAATGTTTATCAAAGTGTCTTTCTACTATGGCGAGTATAGTTCTCGAAAAACAAAGGAATATGGCGAGTTTGCGACTAATATCGTTGCTTCTTGGAAGGCATTTGTAAACCCTGTTTCCCATCTCCTTAATAAGGTCAACTTTAAGCATTTTCTAAACTTCAAAGTTAGAGCATGTCCACTCAATCATGTGCAATTGAAGCAGAGTTATTAACATTTTTGATTAATCAAAACTCATTTAGGTAATGTTGATGATTTTTTTAGTGTAATCGAAAAATTAACCCGAATTGAGAGTATCAGATCAGCAAGAATTAAAGTCACAACTCACAAATATGTGTCCAATATTTCATGGTATCTCTGTGCAGCATGAAGAAGGACAGCCTAAGAGACAACCTTGCTATGGACCATGACACCATGTTTCGTGTTAATTATTTGGTTTTCGGTTGTAGTCAAGTTACCTCATGCGTCTGCATTCAACTAATAATTGATTCTTGGTTATCTCTCATCCAATCCAGATCTAACTTTTTGTTTTTCGATTCTCCTGGATTTCCGAGCCCTTTGTACCTGAATGATCACGGAGTTACACCCCATGCACATTTGGCAGTGGTCTCCCACTGCACTCAAACTGCACATTTCTGGATTGGTTTTTCCTTTGTCCCCTACCTTCAACCATTTGAAGTTATGCAGATCTAACGTTGATTACCATAATTGTCCCTCACTAACCTGTATAAGGTCAGGGGAACTTGACTTGGGTATATTCAAGGGTTCAAAATCTCTTACAAGAAGTCATTAAATCAAAATTCTATGATCAGAGCATTTAGAGTCTTGTAAATCGGCCGTGACATCAAACCGTGTGAAGTCATAAGATCCTACTTAATCAAAGATATGGGAAATTTTCTTTAATTTTTTTTTTTGTAAAAAGAAGGGCTTAAAATAGGATTATTTAAAAAAAATGTCAATAAGTAAAAGAGATGTTTTCCATGATGTGCTTATATCACAATATTATAACAATTTTTTAACAATCCTTGATGTTTCAAATCTTGATAAATGAGTATTTTATCATGTTGAACATATCATTTGACTTGAGTATAACAACATCTTTAACCCTAATACTAACGTGTAGGTTTTTATCTGACATTTTGTATTTTTTTTACTATTAAATGAATGTATAAATTTATTTTACTCCAACCCAAAATCTCTTCTACAATCTTTTATATATTTTTTTAACTTAAACTAATTAGTTCATTTTTGACATTTTATTTAATTAGTCCATGTAAAAGAAAAGTACCATTAATTGAGGGAAAAAATAAGAACTTGTCACGATCTATTTCTTTTCAAAAAAAACTTACATCCACTTATTAGCTTTGGTTTTTCCTCAATTTCTGATTTTTTTTTTTTTAATTTTTAAAAATAGATAAAGATACTCTCAATATCTCTAATGTATATGGTAGATGCTCGGAAAATGAGTCTTCGTTTGGTCTAAGAACCCAAAGTAATACCATACGACCAATTAGTGAAAGCTGATTCAAGGAATCGATACTACGCTAGAATAACTGAATAAGTGACAAACTACAAAGTTACAAAATTAAATAGAGTGATTACGACGCGTGATGGGTGTAGTAGATACAGATTTGATTTACAATATCGACAAAGCATAAATGCATATATCCGAAATCAACTCAATACTATCTAGAATGATCATCCAAATTTAATATCACCCGGACCACTCGTTTGCTTAGCCTACTAAATCACCAGAGTTGTTACTAGTATCTTTATTAACGGGATTTTACGTGTTAAAATATGAGCACACGTATCCCTCACTTTCATTTTTACTTTTTCACAACTTTACATCAATCTGAATCACAATTACTTTGTTTACCAACCAGATTCTTGAGCCGCGTGCTCTCAAGTTGCAATTCTGAGCACTAACCTAATTGTCCTCATGTGTCTCCCTGCTAGGTTTATAATTCGAACGGTACGAATTCAACTTCATAGATGTCTTATCGAGATTGCTATTCGTACCACCTTAAACATGCTATTTATACCACGAGTGCGCATACGCAATGCGTAGCCCGTGGTAATAGACTCATTTCGTTCAAAAATAAAGGAAAATGGCTACGACTACGCTTGGCGGATGCGTAACCATACTACGCGTACGCCAAGCGTAGTCGTAGAGTGTATGTGTAGTAGTCCACAACACACATTTGCTTCGAAAAATTAAAAAAAACTTACTACGCCTACGCATTACGTAGGCGTAGTAAGGTAATATATATATATATATATATAATACGCCTACGCAACACAAATAACATGACTATGGTGGTACGAATAGCAGGAACCATGTTTTATGTGTAGTTTGTTTAGAATTGAATTTAGTGGGGTTCGGCTTAACTTTTTGAAAAAAAAATTAGTTAGCTTTAGCTTTTTCGCGAGTTTATTCGGTAGAAAAACTTTTAAGAAAGCTGTGTATTATTCGGTAGGAAAATTTGTTCGTTAGCTTTAACTTTTTCGAGAGTTTATTGAAAAGATTTTTCGATTTTCTTAGAAATCTTTCCGTCCATAGTTTTTTCTATTTTTTCATTAGCTTTTTATAAATTTAGACAATGTGGACCTTATCTATGTCATGACGTATTTGTTGTATTTATAATATAAGCTCTTTTTGAAAATTTTACCTAAAAAATCTACCCAAAAATTTACTTTACAAAACACTCAATTTAGTTTTTTCATCGGATTTTTCTATTTTATAAAACTCTAAAAAAATAACTCAAACAACTATCCAATAAGCTAAAACTACCCAAAAAAAACTTAGACTATCCAAAAATCTTATTCGCCGAACACGCAGATAGTTCATAATGTGCTCATTTTGTTTGGTTAAGTGAATGTGTTCGAACTTGGCTCAGTTTGACTAATATAATAAATTTGTTGAGGATCGATCTAGTATTCTCGTAAGATTGTTATTCGAGTCAAATGATGCAAAATAAATTTAAAATTTTGTGTTCGTACTTGAAAAGTGAAGGAGCTTGATCCAAACTTTTTTCGAGTCAATCTCAAATAGCCCGGTTCATATATGTCCACTTGTTTAATAAAAGAGCATGTCGCATACTATGTTCTTATGCCTTGAATGTCGCACTTCACATATTGACCTAGAGGGACAAAATCCTCCTCACTTT
Organism: Fagopyrum homotropicum; assembly: GCA_033239125.1. Taxonomy (NCBI): domain Eukaryota; kingdom Viridiplantae; phylum Streptophyta; class Magnoliopsida; order Caryophyllales; family Polygonaceae; genus Fagopyrum; species Fagopyrum homotropicum. Next base: position 150,176,456 of record BSWB01000001.1, on the reverse strand, counting down.
ATCCCAGGTTTGGAACAGGGGTCTCGTTGCCCCGTCAATGAATCTGGGGTCGAGGAGACGAATTACCCACGCAAACTCACATTGAATTCAACGTGAAAACGTTGTTTTCACATTAAACACAATTTTCATATTAACTCCCTATAAGAAGATGACGTTTTCACACTAAAAACAAACAAAGACACACATGTTCATCTTCATCTCAAGTAAACCAAAGGGAACCTTAGGGGTATTGGCAATCCGTACAACTAGTATAGCACTGATTTGAAGCGCAAGGCGTTAAGTTAAGAGAAGGTATGAATGACACACACCATCACATGCACAACACTAACAAGTTGTTATTTTGTTTGTTTGTAAATATGTGTTTAAATTTGCCTCCGTGGGGGAAACATACATGTAAAGAGGCCATCCCCTCAATAGTCAATACAATATAACCCGCTTCTCCCTTCTCATGTGGGCTGTGGCATGAAAATGGCAGCCTACCCTCTTTTTCATTTCCATTTTATTATAGTATTTAATAATAATAATAAAATTAACATTTAACCGCAATTATCAGCATCATAATCATTTGGCATTTGGATCTTCAGTACTATACTATGGCGTTTTCTTATAATAAAGTACACTTCTTAAGTGTCATATATGATAGGGAAAAAAAACCAAGCCTAATGGTATTATATATTTTTTGGTATCATAATCCGTACTTATTAATGAAAAACATGGCTAACATTTGATATAACGTTGGCTCGCTACACCCCAAACATCATTGTTCAACAAAGACACCAAATCTAAAAGGGTTTTTTTTCAATCAATACTAAAAGGTAAACAAACAATAAAAGACGCTAAGAAGTCCGTTAAAGAATTAGCTTCTCGGAAAATTTGATGCAGTTTGGGCCTTCCAATCTCTACAAAGGAAGCCTTGACTTTCATAACCACAAAAGAGGGAATGATCACTTATTAGTGAAAAACATGGCTAACATTTGATATAACGTTAGTCTTATAGGAGATTCCCCGTCTAGGTAACGCCCTTAAAAACTAATAGTAGCCCATACACCATTTCACAGTGACTAGTGAGTAGTGAGCAATGACTACCTACCTAGTGTAAATGCATCTTCTTTTGATACTATAATTAATATCACTTTAATTAGTATAGTAGTCTTTGTAATTGAGAGAACGTGCAGTATTATCAGTCTTTAACTAGAAATAGACTACTAAGCATGATTGATCAAATGTAAAATTAAAAAAAAGTATTGAAATTAAAAAGAAAGGAATCTTGAGATGTGTAGCATTTGTATGTTGGTCATCTTTGTGATATTAATGCAGGAGAAAATGGTGAAAACATGCACCCCATGCAATAAATACAACTTAGTATCAATATTATTATTATTATAAAACACAATAATTAGGCCTAAGATGGTCCATCCCATATCATATTTTATATGATTAAACCCATCAACTCAAGATTGGATATGTCATATGTGGCCAACTAGACTATGCATGCTTCACTCGACTTGAGATTCAGATGTGTGTATAATTATATAATTAAGGATTCTTATGTATCTTCAAACCTTGGATGAGTTAACCTTTCATTATAAAAATAATAAAGATTCTAAATGAGCTAGCCTTTCATTATAAAAATTATGAATATTCTATACAAAATGCTTTAAAGGGTAATTGGATTACGATTTGAAAAAGTTTAACTAAAACTCGTTCACTTTTAAAAAAAAATAAAAATTTAATTGAAATTTAGGCTCAACTCGCTTATAAGATGAGTTTGAGTATATTAAAGCTCGAATGATTCAGCTAGAATTACAGATTTGATGATTTTGATTACCGTTAGACAAATGTAAAAAAAGTGATACATTCAAAGCCACTTACACGGAGACAATGAATTCCATCTTAAAAATATATCCTCGACTTGATTTACTTTTGTAATTAATCGATGAGAGTTGTTCTTGAAAATAGTTTTTATTGGTTTAAAATATGGTTGAATATATTAAATAAGTGATAAGATTTAAAAAAAAGCTTTACAAATCTATACTATTTAATATTTTGCTTCTAAATTGTGTCGGTGAATAAAACGACAATTATTTATGATCGGAGAAAGTACGTTATATTCAAATATCAATAATTCCCTTACACAAATCCAATTAAATGCCATTATATACATTAATACAAAGTTAAACATTATAGGATAGGATTGTAAAGGTTGTTTTCTGTAAGTAACATTGTGAAATGTAAAGCAATTTACTAAGTTGTTATTGTAACAAGTATTTGTCCGTAGTTTAATTAATTAATATAAAAGTGTACAACTTAACGTGATAAAGGTACGTAAAATACATATATAAACATTTACTCATTTTGGCACCTTTAGGGCATCATCGACTGACAGGAGCCAGATCACCTATATATCATTTTTAATTATATATCAACTACCTTACCTTGTACCGATCTTATGTAAATAAAAATTATTATATTTTCATTTTTATATATTAAATATTGAATATTAATTTTTAAAAAGTTAAAGTTTATTAACTAATATGAATGATATAGAATTAAATTATATTTTTTTAATAAATAAAAGAATATAATTAAAAATTTATTATAAAAATTATTGTTAGAGTTATAATATTACTTTTACTAAAAAATTAAAATAAATAAATCATAGTTGAGGGTGGATTTTAATTCGCGATTACTTATATAAAGTTAGAGGCGGCACGATGTTTGTTAGTTTTAAATTTTAAAAATGTGTAAAATTTATTTAGAAGATTTGCGTGAGATTTTTTCAACAAAATCGAATGATGAATGATAGTAGATCCTGTTAATTAGGTAGATAAGTAAATTTTTTTATTTTTTTATTTTTAAACAAAATTAATATGTCATGATAAATGTTTACTCCTAATAAAAAAAATTATAAAATAATTAATGACAAATCTATAAATTGTGAAATATCTATAAATAAAGCGTAAAAATGTGAATACGAACGGTCTTAAAAGTTGACACGTGAATAAAATAAAAGTTATTTTAATAATATATAAATATAAATATATATGTACGTCTTTTCCATAATTGTATAATACTATAATAGTAAGTTAATTAAATTTAGAAAGTACTTGGCCATCCTACGTCATTATGTTAATTATGTACTACTTGACATGTATTAAATTAATATTTGACGATGTCGTAAATTTAGATAACTTTATTTTTCTTAGAATGGTTATTTTTAGATTAGAATATTGAAAGTTATCTCACATTGAAATATAAAACAAATATAACGTATATTTATAGTTGTACAGAACCAGTTTATATATCGTTTTCACAATTTTATTTATGATACTAATTAAAATACACCTAACGTGATAACGACGAGAATATGAAGCAAACAGAGTGATTGCCATACTTTGAACGGCAGTATATATATATAACGTGCACCTCAAAGTCGTCTTTGTTTATGTTAAGAGAGGTGATCGGACTAAAATCATATGGTCGGAAGAAGCATGGGCCCACGCAACTAATGCATATGCGGGCCCCGGGCCCACGTGGCGGCTCAGGAAAAGCCAACTTTCAAATAACTTGCTTGGTTTTTCTAAAACATCCAAACAAATATCACGAGTCACCTAAATTTACAACTTAATTTCACTATAAATAAAGTTTCGATACGACTTGATACTAAAAATTAAAAATAAGTGTGCTATTTTTCTGAATTTTATGACCTTCCTGAGTGTATTGTACATATGGCTGAGTTTTCATCTCATCTTTTAACCGTCTAATAAGATTAGCTCACCCTCTTTCAGATAAGACAAAATAATTCTAATAAAAAAAAATTAAAAATAGCTCACCATTTTAAAGGTCTATCACACTAAAAGTAAAAAATCGAAATTTAAATTTATCATAAATTATGAATATAGACTCTCAATGATATTTATTGTAACAAAATATATTGACAACCAAAATAAAAATGGTTTCTTTACATTGACTTTCAGAACAAGTCGGACTCAACGTGTTCACCATTTCAACATAGTAAAATTATCGATTTTGTGCATTTCTATCATCTTTGGGTCAAATTTGTTGTTCAATAATATCCATGCATTTTCAACACATTTAAAGCTTTAATTTATGGGCAATTTTGGTAACTAGGCCTTTTTGAAAAAGTATAATAGTAACTAGGTTTTTTAATGTTTCAATTAAGTAAATATACCCCAACCTTTTGCATTTATTCTCAAACTCTATACACTCTTCTCTCATGGGGTACATTTACTTAATACAAAACTAGAAAAAGCCTAGTAAACCAAATTGTTTCTTAATTCATCAAAACTAATTGAAAATTGAACAAAATTGAAATTTTATATATTTAGCTCAAAATTTGCAAATTTGCTTGATTTTGATTGTTTTCTTAAAATACATTGTACATCGAAAAACGTATTTCATTTATTAGATGTGATTTGAGCTCCTAAACGTTGATCAAATCAATATTTAATTTGAAAAATTATAATAAAGATAGAGAGATATGAGAAAAAAGAGAATATAAAAATGACAAATCAAGAGAAAGTTCAAAAGGAAATATTTTATATTTTTATGATTTTGATAAAGTTATGGTACGTATTTCGATATTTGGGTTAATGTGACTTTTTTTCCCATAAACTCAAACCTAAAATGTGCCAAAATATACTACTATTTTCAAAAGACTTTGATTAAATGTATATGTGACTTTGTTTAACAAAAATTTACTACCAACATCTATGTTATAATTTTCCCTTGAAATTATTAAAAATGGTTGGTATTTTTAAGAGATTAAAATAGTATATAATAATATCGTCAAATAGTATAAGATTTTTAAAAATATGTGGATGACTTTGTATCAATATGTGCAATTTTTGTATCAATACGTGTAATATGTACATAAATTTAAAAATAAATAATAATATTAATAATTATTTTAAAATATAAAAAAACATACAAATTAAAATATGAAAAATTGTGAGTATTCAATAGTTTGCATGGTAGTGTCACCATAAATAGTATATACTTGAAGTCGATTAAAATGCAGTGGCCAACTACCGACATTGCACGTTCATAAATGATAATCACCTACCTCATTAACCAGCAAATCAATGATACTTACCAAAACACGCAAGGTATTCAGATTTCAGGATAAGTAATACATAACAAATTATATAAAGTTGGCACTTAACAAAGAGAGAATGTGATAAGTAATTATAAGCTTTATAAAAGATAATTTAAAGGTATCTACGTAATTTTTAAAGTCTAAAGTTTTGTCCTGCTATTTATAAATAAATATAAATAAACTTGGAAATATAATCACAAGACAGGACATTCTTGAATTGCAGACGAGAGGGTCTACGTACAAAAAAAGAAGGGTAATTTGGTAATTGACGTCTCATGGACGATGACGTGGCACTCGTAATGTCAGTCTGCTACGGGAGTTACTTGACGACACCAGGGTCAGGTCAGAGAAAGCTCTGAAAGAGAGAAACAAAGTATTTGTGGTTGTGTTGTGCATGAATGGCAGCCACTATTAAGACCTTCATAATAAAATAATACTACTACTTTCATAAAAGTAAAAATAGAAAAGACCTACGGTAGGTATAAATGTGTTAAATTCTATTTAATCAATATTTTTATCTTTTTTTTTTCCTGATTCCAGTTATTTATTATCCAATAATTTTTTAATACATAAAAAAAGCAGCTGGTCTATACAATACTCTTTTTTTTTTTTTTTTTATTATTATTTTGTGGTTTAATTTGAAAAAACAAAAGAATAGGTACACTAAAAAACTATGCGACAATCGGTTATTAAATGTCAATAAATATGTCAATTTTCTAACCTTTAAAATTTTAAGTTTATCAAATGCTAAATAAAAGTCGGAAAAAACTAACAGTTGAAGATCATTTTTTGAATAATGAACGTCGGCACGTCATTTTATTTAGACAATGACCGATTAAAATGTAATGAGTGAACTTATCTAAGAATAATTTTCAAAAACCAGTTTCAATATCATACCATAAATAAGACTAAGACTTCGGATACCGCCTAAAAACAACATATATTATTATTTAGGATATGTTCAATATGGTGTCTATATTCTATCATGCACGCTAAAAAACTCATTCAAAATGATGTTTTTGGACGGACAAACTTGCGTCTTATGGTCGTGATTTAGGTCTTACCGAGTTTCTTTACATTAAGCTAAAAAAACTCATTCAAAATGATGTTTTTGGACGTACAACCTCTAGATGTTGACACTTCTTTTACAAACTCTTCTTCTTTTTTTGAAAATACAGGTAAGAAATTTGTCATGATCAGCCTCTATTGATGTACCATTCTATGACATTCTTACGAATGAAAACTTCAACTTCGAAAAGGATCATTCCTCCGGTTGTTGGGTTGTCTTGGGATAAAGTTGTGAGTTTACACGCAACACCGTTAACTTCACCGAAAATATGTGGACTTGAACTTGTGTAAAATCAAACATAATGCTAACAATTTTTTTTTTAGTAATAATAATATCAATCTCCCATGGGAGCTTCTAAATCTGGTTAATGGAGTTGATGATTGTCGGGTTGTCACCTTCAAATTCAATATTTTAATATCAATCTCTCGTGTTGAAATATTCCTTTTTCTGAGGACGTATGTTTCGCATGTAGGACCGACGTGAAACCACGTAGTCAAAAGTAAAAGCAATTGTTGAAGCTTTATGATCTCTTATGTTATATCCAAATGCGTGTTGACTATTGCTTTGTTTAGAACCATCAAAATTAAGTTGGTCAAATTAACTAAATAAGCCCTTTTGATATTTATCTCTAGCTAACAACTAGGTCCATGATATAAATATGTTTATTAAATGTACTTCTAATCAAACCCCTTACCTTTTAACTTCAATTTAATGAGAAAAGTAAAAATAAAGGGTACACAAACCTAATAAAAATAAAAAATGGTCTTTGATTAAATTTTTATATCATTAACCAGATTGATATGTAAGATTTTCTTTAGTTAAATTTACGAGGACACACGCTTTTTGTTTTTCAAAATTTTCTTTCGTTGATAATCTTCTTTTTGAGACTCTCATTAAATAGGGAGCCTTCAAACTCTTATAGCTAAAAAGAGCATAGAAATAAATCAGTATAATTATTAAGATTTATGGTCATTAGATGAAATAATTTTTTTTTTTGACTAGATAGTTTTTCTATAGGATATGTTTTGATAAATTTAATAAATTAAATTATTATTTTTTAAATTATCGTAGGCCAGATTTATATGTAAGATTTTTATAGTACGTGTATTTATAAAAAGTACAGATGAGTAGCATGTGAGAGATTTACAAATTTTATTGGGAACGGCTTACACTATAATAATTGAAATCTAATCGATATATAATAGATTTTAATTTCCAAAATTCCACCCAAATCTATATAAAATATTGTTTCGGCAATGCATATATTCCTATAATTTCTTAGATTTTTATAAATAAATCACTTTTCTTCCCAAAAGCGGATATATTGTCCGTCCCCCAAAACCCATTGTGTTCAAGTTGAGACAACTCCTTATAAATTGCACTATATACTAGTACAACTAGACGATGGAGACGAATGTCGTTGGCTGGTAATAAGATAAAGTATAATATTTATTTATAGCGAAGTAATATTTGGTATGTGAGTTGTTAATAATTTATTGTAGGTCGTTGACTTAACTAATATGTCGTCGTTAATATATTAGTATGCAGATTATTGACCTACTCATATATGGATTGTTGATTTACTCATGTAAATATACAAAACTTTTATTAATAAATACCTGTGTACGAGTAAAAAACTAGTGTATCAATAAAATTTGTATTCCACGAACATTACTTGAGAATAGTGTAAAAAAAAAACTTGAATTAGTCATGGGTCTGGTTTGGACCGCCGGTTTTCAAACCTGCTCGAACTGGCGGTTTAGGTTTTTCGGTTTGACCAAACGGTAGGCTCACGGTTTAGGTTTAGTCCAAACCGGCGGTTAAACCGCCGGTTTGGGGTTTTTTTATTGGCCCTCAAACCGCCGGTTTGGTCCTTAAACTGGCGGTTTGACCCTTAAACCGGCAATTTTTAATTTTTTTTTTACAAACCGCCGGTTAGGTTTTTGCCGGTTTAGGTTTAGGACCCACGTCTAACTTGAATTGATAGGGTAAAATATGTGAGCTAAGTTAACAAAAACGTCAAAATTATTAGTATACAAAATTTAAAATAAAACTATAAGAACTATAATTTTTTTTCCAGAAAAATATCAATTTAAAAAAAAATTATTATTATATGAAATAATTAGAGAAAGAGGACCCAAAATTTTTCATTTTGTGAAATGGGCCTCTAATAAACTAACTACATAAAATAGGTCTGAAAAGTATAAACTAGGCTACTGTGGACATTGAATTGAAAAGAGAGGGGTGCATACTTTTTTTTTAGATGATTTGATGTTAATTTTTTAGGGAAAAAAAAAACACTGCTTACCTACAAATAGATTACCCATGAATAGATTACCCCAAATACATTACCCATGAATTTTGAGATTACCCAGAAATAGATTACCCAAGAAGTTTGACATTACCCAGGAAGTTTGACTGTTTTAGATTACCCCGAAATATATTATCCAGGAAGATGAGAAGTTTTAGCTTACCCCAAAATACATTACCCAGGAAGATGAGAAGTTGAAGATTATCCATAGATACAAACAAACACTGCTTACCCAAAAATAGAAAATGTAAACAAACACTACTTACCCACAAATAGTAGGAAGTTTCAGTGTTTTAGATTTACAAAAAGAAGAGATGAGAAGTTTCACATTACTCACAAATACATTACCCATGAAGTTTGAGATTACCCAGAAATAGGAACAAAACTGCTTACCCAGAAATAGGAACAAACACTACTTATCCACAAATACATTCCGGTGAAGAAGAAGCTCAACAAGTAGTACAAATTCCTGCGTTTCAATGGGAAGAAGAAAAGAGCTGCATATGGATACACAAAAATAAATTTACGTTTGAAAGGAGGGAAAAAGAAGAAGGGACAAAGGAGGGAAAAAGATTGGCTGACTGAATTAATTGGGCTATTTTCTGATTTTTTTCTACATGTCACCCATCAAATTAGATGAAACCTATGTCCCTTACTTTTATGATTTTTTCTACAATAAGAGCCCATTTTCTAATGAAATGATGAGAGACCCTAAATCCAAACTCTACATTATAAAAGGCCCAACATTGTAAATTTAGCCTTATTATATTATCTTAGTTCATGTTGTGTGCACTAAATCCACCATTATCTCATTTTAGTTAATTTTCAAATATTTGAACATTCATATTTTATCAATATACAATTCATCACGCCGTATCTCGATACCGGAAGAAATTTATAGAAAGAAATTTATAGAAAAAAATTCTTGTTGATAGTGAAAATGTAAAATTGACAGTCAACGAGTATAATTTTTTCGTATTTTTTAGATTGTAAACAAGTATAACATGTACGGTTAAGAAGTATTATTGTTAGCCCGAAAAATAGTATCTAAAATATTTTTATTTATTTATTATTTAAGTGATTAGAAATTAAAGTATAAAAACTAGTGGTAAATTTTATAATTTCACAAGTCAAGTAAATTAGTTACAAAAAACTCACCTTGTTGGCATTCATTGTATTTATGACATGCCTAACATTAACAATTTATTAAAATATCTTAGAATTTATTAATAACACAACTAACTATGTTATATACACGAAAATTGAACTTATGACGATGTTATATCCGGAGATTTTTTCCGCCAAACAGCTAATATTATGAAATAAATCATATGTGACACGGTCCCATTCAACGATATTTTTTATTAATAGTAAGAACTTTATTTCGAGAGAATAAAATAGTAATCCGTAATAACTAATTACAAGTGTGTGTTAGTATTGCCATTCGGGGGATTCCAGCAGCCTAAATTTTAGAAACAAATTAAATAATAGTTGCAATATCTCACCACTTTGGCACTTCTCATAGTTTGTAAATTGTAAAGTATTCCCACATATTATTTTAATTACCAAACTTAACTTATGCTTTGTGTTATTTGTTCCTTTTTCATCTCACTTCTTTCCATATTCATCACTCTGTTCTTTCTTATAAACTCTCCAAGTAATCATCACCACTAACTGGGAAGCATTCGGATGTCCAATTTTGGAAAGCCTTAACCCCTAATTCCCCCACCAATACTCCATTGTTCTTGATTCCGATTGGTTTCCATCACTCCCACCGCCATTGATGAACGTACGAATTTAAAGCTGTTATTAATAACCAACTCCCCTTCCAACTGATTCCACAATTCTGCCTCCTATCTCAACAAACTCTCTTACCAATTTGCAACTCAACTAACTCTTTCTTTGCTTTGCTTCGATTCGATTTCTTGATTGCGGTTTGTTCCAGTGATTCGGCTTTTACAATGTGGCTTTCTTGCTTCGATTAGCTTCCGGTTTCAATGGGGTGTAAGGTGTCTAAAGTGGAGGATCTTCCATTGGTGGTGATATGCAAGAAGAGGAAGGATCTCATACGTGAGGCCATTGACCATCGATATGCGCTTGCCGTCGCTCATATCTCCTATTTCTCTTCCCTCCGGGAAGTCGGCGATGCTCTTCACCGATTCGTTGACGAGGATCTTCTCCTTGTCTCAGGTTCATCTTCACCGTCCTCTCTCTCTTCTCCGGTGCTCACACTCCCCTCCGACGACGACGATGGAAGCCGGAAACACCGTCGTCGGAAACCGGCTAGGTCAAAGAACGATTACTTGTCTTCTTCAACCTCAATCTCTCATTCGGTTGCGAATTCAAACGGAGTCCATGGCAATCAAAAACCGAATAGGAAGGGGAAGGTTGAATTTGGAGATGATGAAGAAGAAGATGCGGATGATTCTGAGATCTATTTCTCATCTGTTCAATCTAAAGGGAGTTCTTCCTCTGGTCACATTCAGGTTCGGAAAAAGCGGCGTTCTCCAAAGCCGGGTATTACTTACAGCCCAACCACTCCAATGATGAATTATACTCAATACTACAATCCCGATTTTCTCCATGGAAATCCGTACAATGCTTATGATTCTTCTGCTGCTTACTATCCGAGTGGAAATTCGTATGGTGTTTATTATATGAAGAAGGATTCTGCTAGAATTCCTTCTGTGATCTATGAGGAGCCAGAGCCGACCCCAATCTATTCGTATTCTGATTTTGGAAATACAGGCGATTTTGGATTTGAATTCGTCACAGTTCCTCCACAGCAAGGTGGAAAAAATAAGCAGGAAAAACAGCAGAAGAAGAATCCGGTGGCTCCTACACCGCCTTCCCCAAAGGTATCTGCCTGGGACTATTTTAATCCCTTTGAAGATATGGATAATAATAGCTATTCTGGATACTTTGTCAACGGTGTATTCGGGTATGATTCAGATAAAGGTAGTTTTGATTTAAGGGAAGTTAGGGAGAGGGAAGGGATACCTGATTTGGAGGAGGAGAGTGAGAGTGAATTGATTAAGGAGAATTATGTACAGAAAAATAAGAAGAAAAAGAAGAAGAAGAATGTGGCTGAAGATTTTAGTAAGACAGGGAATAGGAATGTACATTTTGATGAAATAGGAGCCAATAATTTTGTTGATGGAAACTTTAGTGGAGTGCCATCACATCCTTGGCAACAAATGCCAATACCCCAGGAGCAAAAACCTCAAAAACACCAGCAGATGGATGCTGAGAAGGAGCCACCAGTTATGATGAAAGAGGTGACAAGTAGCAGTCTTAGTGATATAAGCAATTCTGTTAGCGTCGAAGAGTTGTGGATGAAAGGAAGAGGTGTCAACTTTGAGATGGATGAACCTTCTCAGCGTGATGTTGAGTCGTCAAAGCTAAGTAGCTTGACTACTCTTTCGGTACACGGAACACGTGACCTACGTGAGGTTGTTGGTGACATTAAGGATGAGTTTGAGGAGGCCATTGATTATGGAAATGAGGTTTGTCAGTTGCTTGAGGCAGGAAAGCTGCCTTACCAATCAAAGAGTACCTTCTTGAATGGTAAGGATTTCTTATGAGTTCACCAATCTGTAGAAACATTTTTAGTACTTTTTCTTGTCAATCTTGTATATTAGTATGTCTCGGTTGTTCATTAGTTGCTTTGTATCATCTCTGAATTCTGATGTTGCATATACATTGTTAATCATTGACAGAAATCTTAACTTCTATCAATGCTTGACACTTGCTGCTTAAAATAAACCTAAGGAGTACACCATCAGATCTTAATTTTAAATACATGAAAATGAAACCTACTGAAGTTGATAGATCTGTTAAACATGATAGCGTTCTACTGACCTTGGATATATGATTAGATAAACTTGGTGTCCTTGTCTACAAGTTCTCTTATTTCAAGTTTGTATTTAAATTAATTTCAAGTCAACTTACGTATTTGTTATGCAGCGATGCTTTCCCACATGCCATGCCCAGTTGAAGAGTCAGTGTCAGCTACACAACCTCAACCCAGAAGGTCAGTATCATCAGACGCTAGTAAATCTAAAATGCGAAGAGCCTATGCTGAGGACTACATGGACTCACTGGATGCAAGTCTTGTTTCTACTTTGGACAAATTATATGTATGGGAGAAGAAGCTGTACAAGGAAGTTAAGGTATCATTCGTCAGTGTAAAATTTGATCAGTCTAGTTAATTCACTTCTTATTTTTAGTACAAGCAAGAGGATCCTGATTCCTCCTGAGAATCCTTGCTAATTCCATGTCACTTCTTTAGTTTGTATCATGATAGAAACCTATACTTTTGCTTTTGCTGATCTTAGGATGAAGAGAAACTTCGCATCATGTATGAGAAGAAATGCAGGAAGTTGAAACTTCTAGACAATCAAGGTGCTGATGCCAGCAAGATTGAAGCTACCCAGGAATTAATAAAAGAGCTGTCAACGAAAATCAATATGTCCATTAAAACCGTACATGCTATCGCTCACAGGATACACCAGATAAGGGATAAGGAGTTGCAACCCCAACTCAGGCAGCTGATTCTTGGGTATGAAATCATAGGATTAGATTTTGCTCTTTTCTATTAATCATTCATTATTGTTTCTCATTTTTCAATCTGCTAAGAATCTGATAATATTTGCTCTGATTCTTTTCTGTATAGTTACTATGTACAACATATTCTGGTGGTTTTTCGTAATTTATCTTGCAGTTTTCATGAGCAGAGATGAACATATAGTTCTAATCACCAATTGAATTACTCCGACTGCAGGTTGAGAAAGATGTGGAAATTGATGTTGGAGTGTCACCGGAATCAGCTGCAGGCTATAATTCAAATAAAAATAACCAAATTTAGAGGAAACACAGGCTCATACCGAGATTCCAGTGCAAGGGCCACAGCTCAGCTTGAAACAGAGATACTAAATTGGTGCAATCGTTTCAACGAGTGGATTAAACTACAGAAATCTTATGCTCAATCCTTGAATGCCTGGCTCTTGAGCTACCTTACACATGAGCCGGTACAGACTCCAGATGGACCAGCCCCATATTCTCCTAGTCAACTCGGTGTACCCTCAGTGTTTGTAATCTGCCATGACTGGATGCAGGCAATGGAGAGAATCACTCAATCTGGTATGTCGGAGACTGTAAAAACAGCAATGAATAACTTTGCTTCAACCTTGCATGAGCTTCTTGAAAAGCAGGAGTTGGAGCAGTGTCGTAGGCAACAAGCCGAGCACACTATGAAGGATTTGGAAAGGCAGATCCAATCCCTTCGAGTAAACGATGTATCTTCTGATAAAGATAGTAGCCTTTCATTGGTTCCTTCTGATTTGGAATCTGTAAAACAAAGGGTGAAGGCTGAGAGAACGGAACATAAGGAGGCGATGAAGCTCATTCATGCAGCTGCCTCAAAGAGTATAAAAGCAGGTTTCATTCCAATCTTTGAGGCTTTGAAGAGTTTCACTGCACAAGCAGTGAAAGCTTATGACGATGTGAGGTTGAATGAATGAATGAATATGTTAGAAGTAGTTAGAACATTTAGTTCATACACTAAGGCATTAGAAAGTGTTACAAGGAGGAAATTTTGAGGCACAAGTAATAGGAGTAATTGAAATGCCTTCAAGAGTTATTCTTTACATTAATTTTGGCCTTTGTTGTATTGAATCTGCAGTACCCCTAACAGTTGGGGTCTTTGCAAGTTGTATAGAATTTGTTCCAATATTTCAAAATCCAAATCATCAGTACAGACACAAGGAAAGTATGTTCTGTTTTTCTAGTAGAAGGAAACTACGAGCAACGAACCACAAACTACACCCAAAAATGTTGTTAACAGTAAACACCCTTGAGTTTAGACACGATAAGCATTGAAGTGAGGAAGGTTGTATAATCTGTGTTGTCTTGGTTGATGCTACTGAACAATAATCATCCTTTATAACATGTTTCGCTTGTTATGAAGCAAATGTCTCTTTGCCATAAGTTCTGCTGCTTTACAAATTGGTCAAGATCTGTGGAGCTCTATGATTTAAAAATTTGAGTGACTTGCACAGAGGATCAGTCTCTCCATTTCTGAACGGATGCAAAGGCTTGGTTGAGGTGGGAGAAGCGAGTATCACTACAATGTAGATGACATGTGCAATCATCAGAACATGATGAACAGAAGCTAATAGCAAGCATATATACTGTTGGTTGGGGTGACTTCTCTAGTACTTAGTCTTGCTACATAGTCCAAAATGTGAAGCAAATATGTCCACAAACCTTCAACTTTGCCTGATAACCGGTGACAGACTTTTAGGGGTGAAACAGGAAGCACCCCAAAAGGTGGCAGAAATGCATACAATCAGCACAGAAGGTCATGCATCCATAATTCACTCTAGGGCTCATACCTTCAAAAATTCATTTCAAATTATGCTTCCCATTCTTGCAGGAATCTATAATAGATATTTTTCACAGCTACAACTACAAGAAAGTAACAGGAAGAATAAGGTTTGCTCAGTTATACTTCAACTCATCAAGAACATTAGACACTAACACAAACTTTCCACCGTACTCAGGTGAGCACAATCTCCCGTAACATGCAAGTTTCCACACAATCCACCCAAACTGAAATGTAGGGGTGGGCATGGGACGGGACGGGACGGGATTTAAGACATTTTTTCTTCGTCCCGTGCGGGCCCTGTCCCATGTGGGACGGGACGGGACTGGACAAATCCCGCGAAAACTACGCACCGATTATATTTAATATGTATACTTGTTTTCTCTCGTGTTTAAAGACATAAATGATCGGAAAAAAAAACTCGATACCGAATTATCGATTCATGACGCCTACATTAGTAGTTTATACATTGAAAACAAATTCAAGTTACATCAAAGTGTCTTACCGACTCACATTCAAAAAATAACAAGGGATAATTTAATGAAAATTATATTTATTTAACTATCGATTACAATTGTGGTAATCCACAAATACAAGGACGATGAAACCGACTAGAGCAAGGGTGTCGATGGAACGGACCAGATCAAGGGAGATCAGAAACTCTAATATTTTAGATCCAACCGAATGAGTAGTAGAGAATGAGTGAATGAATGATGAAAATCATCAATTTAATAATTTTAAAAATAAAAAAATTTTTAAAAAATTATAATTTATGTATATTATTTATCTATATAATATTTATAAAAATATAAAAATATTATTTATATATATATGCGGGACGGGATGGGATTAAGCGGGATGGGAAATCTTCGTCCCGCGTCCCGTCCCGCAAAACGGGATACACATTTTTTTTTTTTTAAATCGGGACGGGATCGGGACGGGACGGGATTAAGCGGGATTTATGTCCACCCCTACTGAAATGAATTACGGTCAATAGGAGGGCACACGTTCAGTAAGTCACACACAAGCACACGAGTTTCAAGTTTCATTATAAAACTAATTGACAATAAGATGACTAACTCATTGACTTATATATTAGACTCACAAATTTTAGTATAGTCCACATGACACAATTCACAAGTCTCAACAGAATTTTAACACAATAATTTTTATGACTTTTATCAAACAAGATAATGTATGGGTATACTTTGTGGACTTGTACACTTCTCTAATTACGTTTACACATGTATTATGTATATTTTGATTGCTGGATCTCACTAATTTGGCTTCCAAATTGCTTTAGTTTTCTGTAATCAATCGAAACATTACCTTTTGATCTTAAATGATAAAAACGATCGGAATATCAAAGATTTATTTTTTACAGTTTAGTTATTTAAATTATAATAAAACTCAAAATAAATAACAAATATTTGTGTTACTTGTATGTCTCAAAAATTCTTTTTCTTATTGAGAATTAAGATTTATTCATATGCAAAAACTATATTCGAATTAGTTTCCAATATCATACGAAACTCCAATTATAAATTTATAATTTATACGAAACTCTACCAATGTATATTTCCTTTTGTGAGTAAAAAATTGACCAAAGGGGTGACTCGTGATCTTCAGATTCCTTTTATATTAAATACAGGAGGGATCATTTCCGAAGAGTAAAGTCGTGATTTGGTCCTCCAATCTCTTTGAACTTTTTCTACATTAATTCCAAACTTTTTAAATATTACAAATATGTCCCAAAATTTAATGGGTCGTTTGGTTGTAATCTCAAAATAAATACTAATAAATATAGGACTAACTTCGTTTACGTCCCTTTTTATTTTCTAACTAAAACCGATTAAAAATCAACCACCTACATTAAACTAGAATTGTTCAAAAATACACGAATTTTAACACATTAAATCACGTCAAGTTTTGCCACCTGCTATCCCTACATCAATTTTTGCGACTTGTTGTATTTAATATTTTAATCTATTTTTAATGGAGTATGATATAAGATATATAATGAGATTATCATACAAATAAAATAATTTTAAATTTAACAAATATTATATTAACTCTAAAATTTTTATATGAAACATATTTATAATATTCATTTATTATCTAAAAAATATTACATCATAAATTTTATCTCTTACAGTAGGAACATATTTATAATATATTTATAATTATTTGAAAAGATTTTAATTA
Source organism: Fagopyrum homotropicum (assembly GCA_033239125.1). Taxonomy (NCBI): domain Eukaryota; kingdom Viridiplantae; phylum Streptophyta; class Magnoliopsida; order Caryophyllales; family Polygonaceae; genus Fagopyrum; species Fagopyrum homotropicum. The sequence continues at coordinate 150,159,367 of BSWB01000001.1, read as the reverse complement.
CCCTACCGTTTTTTTAACATTTTTCTATAAGCTGCCTGATTTGGAATGGATAAAAGATTGTGGATTAATATGAAAAGAATCCAAAGATTGGGACCAAATTAGTAATATACCGTTTTCTTAAATTGGAGCCGAAAGTGCAGCGTTTCGTTCGAGCGTGTGCTAGTGGCAAAAGAATCCTATTCTCTTTGAACTTTGAACGCCGGCCCTCTGTTTTTGAATCATTATAAACAAGTTCAATTTACAGGAACCCTAGCCGGCCACTAAATCCCCTCTCAGTTTTCCCATTCTTCAGTAGCTTTCACCATCATTCATCCATGGCGGCTCTATCTTCCTCCCTCCACCAATCCACCCTCCTCCCTTCCACCCCCCATGAAACCTCAAATCACCCTCTTCCAATGTTCTCTCTCCCCTCAAAAACCCTCCCAAAACCCTCGCTTTCCTCTATCGTGTCCTCATCTCACACATCTCCCTTCACCGTCTCCTCAAAATCTCCAATATCCGACCTCTTCTCCTCCGACGACGGTGAATACTTCTCCGATAACGACGATAAGCCTCGGGAAGAGTGCGGCGTCGTCGGAATCTATGGCGACTTAGAAGCCTCACGACTCTGCTATCTTGCACTTCATGCTCTCCAGCATCGCGGCCAGGAAGGCGCCGGAATCGTTACCGTAAATGACGGCGTTTTGAAATCCATCACTGGCGTGGGACTCGTCTCTGACGTATTTAGCGAGTCTAAACTCGATCAGTTGCCAGGTGATTGTGCTATCGGCCACGTCCGCTACTCCACCGCCGGCTCCTCCATGCTGAAGAACGTTCAGCCCTTTGTTGCCGGTTACCGATTCGGCTCCGTCGGCGTTGCTCACAACGGTAATCTCGTTAATTACAAGTCTCTTAGACATATGCTTGAAGATCACGGTTCGATTTTCAATACTAGCTCAGATACTGAGGTTGTTTTGCATCTGATTGCTATATCAAAGGCTAAAAACTTTCTGGCTAGAATTGTTGAAGCTTGTGAACAACTAGAAGGTGCTTATTCTATGGTGTTCTTATCCGAGGATAAGTTAGTAGCTGTTAGGGATCCTCATGGGTTTAGGCCTCTTGTGATGGGAAGGAGAAGTAATGGAGCTGTTGTTTTTGCATCTGAAACTTGTGCACTTGATTTGATTGGGGCTACTTTGGAAAGAGAGGTTAATCCTGGTGAGATTGTTATTGTGGACAACGATGGTGTTCACTCCATGTTCTTGATGCCCAAGCCAACCCCTAAACAATGCATATTCGAGCACATCTACTTCGCGTTGCCTCATTCAGTTGTGTTTGGAAGGTCTGTGTACGAGTCTAGGCATGCGTTTGGCGAGATTCTTGCAACTGAAAGCCCGGTTGATTGTGATGTTGTTATAGCCGTGCCTGATTCTGGGGTTGTAGCCGCACTCGGGTATGCTGCAAAAGCTGGAGTGCCCTTTCAACAAGGGCTGATCAGGTCACATTATGTGGGCAGGACGTTTATCGAGCCAACACAAAAGATTAGAGATTTCGGAGTTAAGCTGAAGCTCGCGCCTGTGAAAGCTGTTTTGGAAGGGAAGAGGGTGGTTGTAGTGGATGATTCTATAGTGAGAGGGACAACTTCGTCAAAGATAGTGAGGTTGATTCGGGAAGCTGGAGCGAAAGAGGTTCATATGAGGATTGCAAGTCCTCCAATCATTACATCTTGCTATTATGGTGTTGACACACCGAGTTCAGAGGAGCTTATATCAAATAGAATGAAAGTTGAGGAGATTAGGGACTTTATCGGGTCTGATTCGCTTGCTTTTCTGCCACTTGATAGCTTGCAAAAGCTGTTGGGAAGCAAGTCTCCTAATTACTGTTATGCTTGTTTCTCGGGGAAGTATCCGGTTCAGCCTAGGGAGATTAAAGTGAAGAGGGTTGGTGATTTCGTGGATGATGGTTTGAATGGGAGTATAGATGCTATTGAGAATGGTTGGGTTCAAGCACAGAGAAATCACAGCGCGGGAGAAGTGGCTGGCCCGACTTATTCATGAAACACAGTAAGTTGGTAAACAAGGAAAATCTTTGTCACGAAGTTGTCTACCCGGTTGGTTGATGTAGTATATTTGGTTTTAAAGCTTGGACTGCAGTACAGCTTAACTGGTACTGCTGTTGTTTTGATTATTGTCGTATACATCCCAACTTTAGGGAATGCCTTGTTGACGCTTTAGTTTTATGTTCTATATTCCAGTTTAGTGATTGGTAAAATTAGCATCCCCAATCTTCTTCTTCTTGTTCTTCTCACTCTGGTAACTAGTTCTCAGATCTGGCTGTTGAGCCAATTACACCAGCTTATGTACAACCATGCATGCACTAATCGACAATTTCATTATTACGGACCCATTCCTGCATGGGTAACACAAATCCTGGATAGGTGTACTCTACGTTTCGTACATACTTGAGTTATAACAGACCAATTCAAGATGGATAACACATAAATTCGGTCTTTTAGCTTAAATAACAAAGGGGCAAGCATAGAAATAGAAGATGGGTATTGGGTGGTACCTCAGAGAAATGGGAAACTCAACACCATCAGTAACACAGCAGGGAATGGTTTGCGCCCCTTCAAGGCATTACGGTAGTGAGTCGTTGGAGTTTGTGATTCTAGGCTATTGAATCTAGTTCAAATGAATTTTACCTGAGAAAACTTTTTCTTCTTGGATTTGCTTGTCATCCCTTCAAGGCATTACGTGCTCCGTCGGAGTTTGTGATTCTAGGCTATTGAATCTAGTTCAAATGAATTTAACCGGAGAATCAATTTCCACAATTCTGTACTAGCTCTTTCTCCGTGGATTTGCTTGTCTTTCTTTGAGCCTATTTCATGGTTTGAGACTCGATCAAAAGAATGAAAAGTAGATAAGGAGAGAACCGCAATATCTATTCAATGACCAGTTACATTACTTACATCTAAAAGAATAAAAAAGTTTCCTCTTGGCTTTCAAGGTCTAGCCGTTAGGTTGCCTTAGACGTTCTCAATAAAAAAAAAAGAATCTACTTGTACCGAAATCGGATTTCCTTTTCGCGATATGGGTTTAGACTTTAATTTTTTTCTCCTTTTTCTTCCCAATCCAGTTACTTATAAGTTTTTCGTCTATTTTAGATAGATGCTCTAAAATATCCTTGAGGACAAAATGCCACTTTTTTCGCGCCTCCTCCACCCTTGATTGTGAGTAAAAGTTAAGGGTGAGAGAATTAATAAAAATCTTTTTGAGAAGGGCTCGTAAAGTCGTCAAATTGTTTTTAGATCGACCAAAGTCAATTTGGGTGGATTCTTTTGCACTTGCAGTTTCCAGAAGATTTGTTCACACTCTGTGGATTTAGTCCAATTGAGAAACTGGAGTTGAGCTCCGTCGTTTAAGAGGGGGCACTAGATCCGGATCTTAATATCAAAATAACTTATATAGTCATGATTCATTTCAAGCACACTGACTTTTGATTGATTTCTCATTTATTGGATCTTGAATACTTGAATATTTGAATACTTACCAACTTGATCTTTTTGCCCCTAACACCAAGCATATATGAACCATTTCACGAAGGATGTTTCCGGACAATCTTAAGTCTCGATAGTTAGCTCTCACATTTTTACTTACTAAATATTCAAATTGAAACAATGTATAAGATTTCATGGAATAAATTACGAAATACAACTAACCATGAAAGGGGCATTTTGTTCACTACATACAAAAATCATGCTTCTTTAACTACATTACTTCAGACGCTTTCTACTAGCCTAGCCAAACACACAAATCAATTTAAGTTTCCCCTTCTTATTAGTCTCTTCTTTCTAAATGGCATCACGCTACACGACAGAAATCGATGATGTCGGGAGAATTTCTATTGAAGTTATGATGCATGCTTGTCTTGTTGACCGACAACAAGCATCTCAACGATAGATAAATAGATCGATAGAGAGCGAAAAAATTTCCAATGAACCACACTCCTTTGTATTCGCATCGTCCACCGTGACTCACACCATTGTTTCCCTCTAAGGCGGAACACTCCCTTACCAATGCATTTTTACCTCCGGAAACTTCGACATATCACTTAGTCCTGTTCATCTTCGGCGCAAGAGCGTGCTATATACATAACATGGCGATAAGAACATTATAGAATTTGGGTGGTCGTTGTCCTGTTCTTCAGGCTTTAACTTCAAACATTCGTAACTTTTGATTAGTAAAAAATTAAAAATTATCTAATAATAAAATAATATTCATACATATATAATTCTATTATTTATTTTTTTCATATATATAATTTTTTTCGGATACATTAAATTTTCATAAGGGAGTATTTAACATAATCAAGCCCAAGCAACTGATGTTCTTATTGTACCCGATCCGTAGCCAAAAAAATCAAACGGCCCAGTACGCAAAGAATAGTTCGGCTCAGCTGATTTGATCTAGAGCTGTCAAAATCAGACCCGACTCGTGAAATCCGCCTGATCCGTCCGACCCGAACCCGACCGACACCCGTTAAAAGGAAAAAAATTACGCATATGTGACCGATCCGCTGTTAACCGATTGAACCCGAAACCAAAAATAACTCAAAACCGAAAGTGACTGTAACCCGATTATACCCGAATGAACTAGCCCGGCAACACCCGAAGCCGAAAGCACCCGACCCGAAATGATCCGATTCCCGAAATAACCCGACCCAAAATGCCCGAACCCGAGTGCCGTTGACCCGGCATAACTTGTGAACCCATAATGACCCGACACAAAATAACTAACCCGAATTATTCCAAGAACTAGTAGTAAGTTGGCTCAAAGCAGAATGACGTATATGATAACCAAGGCCTCGAATTTAGAGGACCTCCGTTCAATTTTTCATTACATAATATATTTTTACTTTTAAAAATTGTAAACATATTGTATTTCATATGAGTTGTGTTCGAAACCTAGCGTCAACTTTCTATAGTTTCATTTTTAAAACTAAACTACTTTAGTGCCCGCACCTTGTGCGGGTTTGTTTAAACAAAAAATATTATATTTTCAATTTCATGCATTATGTATTGATATTAATCTATAAAAATAATTATTTTTTATTAATTATTATAACTAACATTTGAGGATTAATTATATTTTTTAATAAATAAAAGAACATAATTAAAAATTTATTATAAAGATTATTGTTCGAGTATTATATTTACTCAATATATTATCAATTTTACTTATATTAAGTTAGAGGAGGAAATTTTGATTTAGTTTTAAATCTAACAAATTTGTCAAATTTAACTAAAAGATTTGTGTGAGATTTTCTCAACAAAATTGAATTATAATACATCAATTTATAATTTTTGATTGGTAGATAAGTATATTTAGTTTTTTTTAAAAATTTTTATTTTAATAAAATTGAAGTGGCATGATGACTGTTTATAAATTCTAATAAAAAATTTCTTATAAAATAATTAATGGCAAATATGTAAATAAATTGTGGCAAATCTGTAAATAAATTGAAAAAATGCTGACGTGGACGGCCTTAGAGGTTGACACGTGGACAAAATGGGTGCTGTTTTAGTAATATATATAGATTAGTGGACCTCTATCTTCACCTTTTATTTACTTTTTTAAAATTTATCCCTAATCATTACTTTTTTATTTTTTTAAAAATTACAACTAACAAATTACTAATGATTAAAAGGGTAAATGTGTAAAGTAAATGTCAAAATAGCTAAAATGACAATTATTTTTTAACAAAAGTGTAGCGGTAAAACAACAATTATTTGTGAACGGAGGGAGTATAAAATAAATTTTATATATTATAAATATAAAGTGTGTTAGATGAAAATTTAATTAGGAAAATAAAAGATAATAGAATAGTTTGTTAAAATATATATAGAATTTATTTAAAAAAAGATAGTTAGTTCACATATTTTTAATTAAAAATTATAAAAATAAGAATGCGTATAAAAATAACACGTGGTGAAATGAATAAAAAGTTGACACATTGTGTTATTCTTAACTATTAAGATTTTTTGCTTTAATATTATGCATTAGCATATAGGTATATAGACACTAATTAATAGTTAGTGGTTGAGTCATATATAAGACTATGTATCGATTTTGTTATGGTTTATGTTTTTTTAATTGTAGTTAAATTGAGTGTAAAATATATATTAAAATAATACGACTTAAAGTTATTTAAAATAATATAATGAGTCATTCATACAAGTCGAGTATAACTTAATGCAAGTAACATAGTACAAATTTCTCTTTGAAAAACTTGTTGTTGAGTTCAATGTAAATTAGTATTGTAATATTATATTAGTATGATGCATAATTTAATTAAGGGAGAATTTGACATACTAGGCTTTTTTTAGTTTTTGTTTAAGAATATGTACCCCAAATTTTTTTACCACTTTCATTTAATAGTAGGTAAAAATTATTAACCCTTCTATTAGAAATAAAGAATAAATGATGTTTGTTATTTGTTATATAAGTATAATTTTTAATTTTTAATTACTGAATTTGTTTTCTTTTATTATTTTTCTTGCCTTTTTTTATTTATTTTTTATTTTCTTTTTTATTTTCTGAACTGAATTTCTCATACCGGAAATTCTCATACTAGAATTTTCATACGAGAAATTTCATACCAGAAATTATCATACGAAAAGTTCATACCAGAATTTTTTTCATACTAGAACTTTTTCATACCAAAATTTTTCATACCAGAAATTTCATACAAAAAGTTTATACCAGAAATTTCATTCCAGAAATTTCTGAATTAAAACTAGCGGCACAATCAGCACTTGATCCTTGTGCTTTCCGTCCGCTATTTATTTTTGTTTACATAATACTTTTATTTTGAGACAATTTTAACATATAATTCTCCACTCAAATAATGCTCAACTCCTCCACGTCTTGTCAATTTGTCATTGTCAACTGGGAAAAAGAACAAGTCTTTTGGAAACCAAAAGAGACGGTGATGGACCCATTTTTGCAAACTGTCATCATATACGCAAATTACAATAAAAAAAATTGCAAAATTATAACGAGCTCCCTAAAATTTGCAAAATTAAATATTAGACAATTAAAAATTCATTCCGGTATGTAAATTTCGGTATGTAAATGTCCGGTATGTGAAATTCGGATATGTGAAATTCCGGTATGTGAAAATCCAGTATGTGAAATTCCGGTATGTGAAAATTATGGTATGTGAAAATTCTAGTATGTGAAAATCCGGTATGTGATAATTCCGGTATGTAAAATTCCGGTATGGTATGTGAAAATTCCGGTATGTGAAATTCTGGTATGTGGAAATTCCGGTATGTGATAATTCCGGTATGTGATAATTCCGGTATGTAAAATTTCGGTCCGGTATGTGAAAATTCCGGTATGTGAAATTCCGGTATGTGGAAATTCCGGTATGTGATAATTCCGGTATGTGATAATTCCGGTGTGTGAAAAAATTCTCATTCTAGAAAATAAATAAAAAATAAAGAAAATAAAAAAGACAAAAAAAATTGGGCAAATTTGGTTAGTAGGCTATTTAGAGAAATAGTGATAGTAAGTAGGCTTTTTTATTTTTCAATTAAGTAAATATACCCCTCTTATTTTTTTTACCTTCAAACCTTCTCCATCCTCTTGTTTTCTTCTTTCTTCCAAATGCTTTTTAAAAACTGAATTTCTTTTTTTATTTTCTTTTATTAATTTTTTTTGTCTTTTTTATTTTCTTTATTTTTTATTTATTTTCGAGAATGACGAATTTTTTCACACACCGGAATTATCACATACCGGAATTTCCACATACCGGAATTTCACATACCGGAATTTTCACATACCGGACCGGAATTTTACATACCGGAATTATCACATATCGGAATTATCACATACCGGATTTTCACATACCGGAATTTTCACATACCATAATTTTCACATACCGGAATTTCACATACCGGATTTTCACATACTGGAATTATCACATAACGGATTTTCACATACCGGAATTTCACATACCAGAATTTCACATACCGGACATTTACATACCGAAATTTACATACCGGAATAAATTTTTAATTGTCTAATATTTAATTTTGCAAATTTTAGGGGGCTCATTGTAATTTTGCAATTTTTTTATTGTAATTTGCGTATATGATGACGGTTTGCAAAAATGGGTCCATCACCGTTTCTTTTGGTTTCCAAAAGACTTGTTCTTTTTCCCAGTTGACAATGACAAATTGACAAGACGTGGAGGAGTTGAGCATTATTTGAGTGGAGAATTATATGTTAAAATTGTCTCAAAATAAAAGTATTATGTAAACAAAAATAAATAGCGGACAAAAAGCACAAGGATCAAGTGTTGATTGTGCCGCTAGTTTTAATTTAGAAATTTCTGGTATGAACTTTTCGTATGAAATTTCTGGTATGAAAAATTCTGGTATGAAAAAATTCTAGTATGAAAAAAATTCTGGTATGAAAAAAATTCTGGTATGAAATTTCTGGTATGAATTTTTCGTATGATAATTTCTGGTATGAAATTTCTGGTATGAAAATTCTGGTTTGAGAATTTCTGGTATGAGAAATTCAGTCCAGAAAATAAAAAATAAAATAAAAAATAAATAAAAAAAGGCAAGAAAAATAATAAAAGAAAACAAATTCAGTAATTAAAAATTAAAAATTATACTTATATAACAAATAACAAACATCATTTATTCTTTCTTTCTAATAAAAGGGTTAATAATTTTTACCTACTATTAAATGAAAGTGGTAAAAAATTTGGGGTACATTTTCTTAAACAAAAACTAAAAAAAGCCTAGTATGTCAAATTCTCCCAAAAATTAATAAAAGAAAACAAAAAAAAGAAATTCAGTTTTTAAAAAGCATTCGGAAGAAAGAAGAAAACAAGAGGATGGAGAAGGTTTGACGGTAAAAAAATATAAGAGGGGTATATTTACTTAATTGAAAAACAAAAAAACCTACTTACTATCACTATTTCTCTAAACAACCTACTAACCAAATTTGCCCTTTAATTAATTAAGTATTAGTTTAAGTGTTTATAATTTTATGCATGAAAAAGCATAAAAAATTAATAATCATACACTTTGATTTTAAATTTATAATATAGTCGTGATTTAATTGAGTTTTTATATACTTACAAAATAACTATGTTGATGTTAGCCATATTTGACTTTGTATGTACATACAAACTATAGTACTATCATGTTATTGTTCATAATATAAATCTCATACTTTGAATTTCCGTTATTTCATAATATAATACAATTGCTAGCGAATGAACAAAGATGAAAAAAAGTTGTTAGTGATCATATACGATTTTACCTAACACATATTATATTATTACACAAATCGCAATATATACATCAAACATTTATTTAAAATTATATTTATAATTTTTATCAATTACCTTTTAAACTTATTTTCTTAATTTTATAAATTAATTTTCTTAATTATATCTTTATAATTAACAAAAAATTTAAGCATACCAATTTTTTTGATCGGAATTTTAAGCATACTAATTACTTATAAGTTACTACCAACAAAGTGCTTTTGTAAAATATCATCATTTTTGTAAAATGACTTTCTCGAAATACCGAATTGTGAAAGACCGGTCAATTAATTATGGAGGTATTGTTTAAATTAATTATTAATTTTAAATATTAATTTAGAATTATAATTACAAAATTAAATAAAAATTATTAATTACATCAAATTGTGAAGACCCTTTTTTGAAAAAAAAAAATAGTCTCAAGAACATGAAATTAACTTGTATAATCACTTTAAATTATAAATACATCAAAGCACCATCATAATTGTGTTTTTTTTATTGAAGTTATAACTAAGACATAATTGTGATTTTTTCCATAATAATTAAAAAACAAAAACTATTTCTTAGGTTCGGATTTAGAGAGAACCCGCAATTTAAAATTGTGGCTTTGTTGGAAATTAAAAAATATAAAAATAAGTTTGGTTTAGGGACACTCTAAGAATAGAACTCCGGACCTCTTGCAACCAAAGAGACTACCATACCACTAAGCTAATTTAATTTTTTGCTAACTTTGATAAACAATAATTAATGTTGAAATTTTAAAATACAAAGAATACCTTTAGTACCATTTGCTAAAACCTATGATGCACGAACACGGACACGGACACGGATACGGGAAACGGACACGGCGAGAAACGGGGAAGCGGCAATCCTCAAAAGTATAGGAAATGGGGACACGGCGAGTAAAATAATTAATATATTATTTTAAAGAAATTAAAACATAGAATTACTATATCATAATGAGATACATATATATGAAAAAAATCAATGATATATGAGTTGATAAAAATATTAACATGATGATAAAATAATCGAAACAAAAGGTTAGAAATAAACATTTGCAGTCTGACAAAACATAGAAATAAACATATTTAGTTTTATAATGTGAAACAATCATACTTAGTATAAAAATTGAAGAATGAATCATTCATTTGCAAATCAACAATAACCGAACAACATGATCAACAAAGAAAAATAATAATAAATATTTGTGAATTATAAAAAGTGAAAAAATTATAATAACATGGTGAACATTCAACAAATAAAATTACAAAATAAATTAATAATTAAAGATTCAAAATTAATTTATAAAATCATAAGAAAAATGGAGTGAAGAGTTGGCCGGCGGAACAACATTTTAACATTAGAGCCGGAGAAGAAGATCGGTGTCCTACTTCTGACAATCACAATCTCGCAGGTGGTCATATAGAGCTAGGTTTAGTCGGAAATAATGGGAAAGAAAAAAAATATATTAAGGTATATAAGTTTTTATTTCGTTGATCATGTCTTGACCGGATACAATTCGCGTCCTCACCGTGTCCTTGACGTGTCCTACCTTGGAAACGTGTCCCGTTTCCGACACGGCAGGACACAGGACACGCCGGCTTTTAGAAGTGTCCGTGCACGCTAAAACATATAAAAGAGTCCTAAGATTCGAACTCAAGATTTTTTTACACCAAAAGTGAAACTCGAACCACTAGACCAACAACACCTTGTTTGTTTTATTTTTAATCACGTGCATCTCCACATGCTCAGAATCGGACCTACTTTTTTAACTCTCTTGGTCAAAAATTATAGGTTAATCGACCCAACTATTATGCTTTTTTATTTATTTGAAATATGAATACGTCAAATTGGCTTAACAAAGGAGACCAACCTATATATATGAAGAAAAAACACAATAAGTTTGAACTTGTCGGAATCGGTTTGTCACAAAAAATTAGTCCAACTTAAAAACAATCAAATCCATAAATTGTCGACCTGAAAATAATCGAACCTGATTATACCCAAAGTAATTCAACCCGGATTTACCCAATACATTAACTAGACTGACTCGGAATAACCCGATAACTGAAGCGACCCTACCCGAAATTGACCGTGAACCCGAATTTCAATTGTACAAATGATTCCGACCCGAACTGAGCCCGACCCGAATTAGCCCGATAACCGATTAAAACAATACAAGATTGCCCGAGAACCTGATTATTAGTTGTGCGAGGACACCCGACTTAACCCGTCCCGACCCGAATAAACCCGACACGACATTATAGACAATTTTGATCCGACTCAAAGCGCCCCGATACAAAATTGGCCCGACCGAACTCGGGTGACCCGCCCGTTTGACACCTCTAATTTGATCCCCCATAAAGTACAGAACAATCGACACATCTCTCGGTCTTCCGGTCACTCCAAAACACTGAAACCTCTCAAGAAACTCCCTGAATCCTTCTTCTTCTTCTACCTATAAAACCCTCTTCAACCCCAAAACTGATTATTCCTTCGAAAGTTTTAAACGACATTCGATCTATAATCAGTCGATCAATTTGCGACATAGTTTGGAGGACGCCGGAGCAACGTCTTCGATTGCTTTTCTCTCGACGTGTGGGACCCCTTCGATGGATCTCCGTTCGGAAGGAGTTCTTCAGCGGTGTCGAACTCGGCCTTTCCGAGGGAGATGCCAGCGATGGTGGATTCGAAGATAGACTGGAAGGAAACACCAGAGGCGGCACGTATTCAAAGCGGATTTACCTGGGATGAAGGAAGTCCAGGTGTAAGTTGAGGAAGGATGAGTTTTTCAGATCAGCGGCGAGGGGAGCCACGAAAAGGAGGAGAACTGACACCTGACACCTGGCACCACGTAGAACGCAGCTCCGGCTGATTTCAGCGCAGGTTCAGGCTGCCGAGAATGCGAAGACAGAGGAGGTCCTCACTGTCACCGTTCCGAAATCGAAGGAGAAGCAGGCGGACGTGAAGTCCATTCAAATCTCTGGTTAGAGTTTCCTGCTAAAGAATAGATAACCAGTTTTGATTGCTTTTGTTTAGGTTATTGTAAATTTGCTGGCTGTTCACCTTTTCTAATTGATGAAGAATCAGAATGTGCAGATGCTAATTGAAATTAAATAATTCAAGTGAAAATAAATACAAAAAATCCATCCAATAAAACTACGGTTACTTCAACATCCAATTGCTTCCGTCAATCAAGCATATCCTTCTCTCTATCATCATAGTGAACCACATTTCCTTCGATCAAGCAGATTTCGGCCTTGAGATCATCATCTTCGCTACAGCGACATTGTATCAAAGATCTGGTTACGTAATCTTTGAGGTTCTTCAAATCTGACATTCGGACTGGTTTTAGCAAGAACTCATCTGCTCCTTCTTCCAAACACCTATAACATATATTAACAATCCAAATCTTAAACTTTTTTCCGAATCTTCTGAATCTTAATAAGTTCAAGTGCTTACTTATGAATTCTTGAAGGGACGTTTTCTGATGACATAACTATCACTGGTACGTCTTTCCACGATGAATCCTACAGTATATTACAGCTCATGCAAATTACAATTACAATTTACAACAACAATGAAGTTTGTGAATGATTGAATAATATAAGGGTTGAACTTTGGATCGATTACCTTGACTCTTTTGAGTAAATCATAGCCGCTCATCCCAGGCATTGAATAGTCTGTCATGATCAAATTCACCCTCATTCCATTACCCTAAATTCAGCAAAATAACAAGAACCTAATTACTCATCATCAAATTTCAAAGACAAGTCTTGTTATAAAAGAGGAGCAAAATTGGAAAGTGACCTGTTCTTGGCAAGAAGGAGAGGGATCAAGAAGACCAAGAAACTCCAAAGCTTTATCCCCAGATTCCACACTAGTCACTGCAATTGTAAGACCTTCTAATTCAACCAAATTGAATTTCAAAAAATATATACAGAAAAAGAGAATAGACAAAAGTACACCTTGGTAAGAGGAGACAGTGAGAAGTTGCTCCAAGATCTTCCTCTCAATTTGACTATCATCAACAGCCAACACATGAAAATGCACTTGTTTTCGCAGTGATGTTTCTACTTGCTGCGGCTGTTGCGCTTGTTGCTGCTTCTCAGCTTTCATCGTTTCCATTATATTACGTTCTTTGGATTTGTGAGACACCTTACAGACAAATATAATTCTTCTTTTTGTACCTCACAACATATGAATGAACATGCCATTTGTAGCAATGTGAATAAAATAATAAAATCAGGGATTTTTCGATTACTTTCTTTCTTTTTATTATTATGAAAGTTAATTGGAGATCTCATTTTGTATTCTTCTGATCCAGATCAAATCAACTGATTGATTTGGGTCCCATTAAAATATTTTCTTTTCTTTATAAGAAAATGAAAATAATTCTTTCCTTGTAAGATTTTCATAGAAAGATCTCTTTCGATTTTCGATCTCGTGATCTTTGATTGTGATCAGGGGATTGTTTTTTCCGCAATCATGCATGCGAAAGAAGACTTGCTTCAAAAGTTTATTGATTTATTTGTTTTGCTTAACAACTCACATGCATTCATAAATCATTACCCACTTGCAAGTTTTCATATTCATAGTTTTGCTTGAACTAAGGTATAGTTCACGCATCTAACTTAAATAAAAAGGTGAAACAATATTGTAAGAAAATTTTCTGCATATATCATACGTACCGATCAAAATATACAACACACATGCATGCACAAGAGCCTAATATATGAGAACATCCCCTCATTTGGACTAAGTCTGGCCATTAAAACAACTACGGTAGTGCGACATCTCGAGGATTCCCGTAATAAACGGCACTGATAGAATATGTAAATATTTGTAAATAAGGGTATACCCTTTGTAATTATGTATAAACGTTTCATCTATTTATACAGTCCATCTGACGATGGAAATCCCAAGGGGAATTTCTCAGTCTCTCACAGAGTCACATGGTATCAGGCTCTCCCGATCCATAACCCTAAACGCTTCCGCCTCCCTCGCCGGCGCCTAACCCTAACGCCGCCGCAATATCTACTCCCCTTCCTCAAACACCTACTATGTCTACGGAGAAGAATCAAACGTTTCATTCCGCTCTTGGAATATCCAACATCAAGAACAACATTGCTCTCGTTCTTGAGCACAACACGCCATATGCTTCTTGGGTCACTCTCTTTCGCGTCACCGCCAAAGCACACAATGTTTTGGATTATATTGACGCCAAAATTTCTCGCCCAGTCGACATTGATGACGCTCTTTGGAACCAAGTTGATGCAACGGTTCTCCAATGGATCTACGGTACGGTATCTAAAGACATTCTTCTTTAAATCCTTGATCTTGACGACACCGCTCTCAAAGCTTGGGGTCGAATTCAGGACATTTTTCAAGACAATAAGCACACGCGCGCAGTTTATCTAGAACATGAATTTTCCAATTACAAATTGGCGTCTTTTGCTTCCATGTCCGCCTATTGTCAACACATGAAGGCGTTATCCGACCAACTCAAAGGTGTCGAGTCTCCAATTACCGACAACATGTTAGTCTTGCAACTCCTGTCTGGTTTGCCTGCTGAGTACAATGCAACTGCAAGTTATATTCAGCAATCAGATCCGCTGCCGACATTCCAAAAAGCACGTTTGCAACTTATTTTGGAAGAAACTCGGATGGCAAGCCAAAATACAACCGGAAAAGACTCCACCGCTTTGACTACATCAGCAGGACGGACGCTGTCACAGCCCCGCGCCGACCACTAGGGCGCCTCCACCTCAGCCCAGCCGGACGGATCTTCGCGCACCAAGGGGTGTGGCCGGAAGGGTCGTGGCAAATCTAGCGGCGGAACACAGCAGCCCCAGCCGGCCAGATTTGCATTTCACCCTAATTTTGGGTGGGTGCAAATTGCCACTGGGCCTTCAGCACAGCCGGCCCACTGGCCCAACTCCTCTGCTCCTGCCCACTGGCCCAACTCCTCTGCTCCCGCGCAGCAAAACAGGCCTGGCCCACCAATGAATCAGGCTGGAATTCTAGGCCAATTTCTAGCCCATTCTGTTTACCCACTAGCGCATTACCACAGCACTGCAGCTCCACCGCAGCCCACAAATCTCGATCAAGCTTTTTCTTCGATGACGTTAAATCCAGCGGATAATTTATGATACATGGATACGAGCGCTACATCTCACATGACCAACTCCTCACGTAACCACTCGTCCATTTCTTATAATGGTTCTTTAAATTCGATAATTGTTGGAAATGGCATGCGGATACCATCTACAGGTCTTGGTGAAGCTCAACTTAGCACCGCCGCCCAGCCCCTCCGTTTATCCAAAATCCTCCTTGCTCCTCAAATTGTTAAAAACCTTGTTTCCGTCCGTCGGTTTACCACCGACAACCAAGCTAGTGTTGAATTTGACCCTTTTGATTTTTCTGTGAAGGACTTACAAACGGGGACAACCCGTCTGAGATGCAATAGCTCCAGGGATCTTTATCCAGTTATCACTACTTCTGCGTCCGCTCATGCTCTCTCAGCTCAGTCCTTGAGTCTCTGGCACACTCGTCTGGGTCATCTTGGCACGCCAGTTCTAGATAGTCTTAGGAAGTCTTCTTTTCTTAATATTAATAAGGAGCGTTCTCCCGTTTGAACGGTCTGTTACTACTACAATTGCACCTTTTGATATCATACATAGTGATCTTTGGACCTCCCCGATTCCTAGTCGGGAAGGTTACAAATATTATCTATTATTTCTTGATGATTATTAACATTTTCTTTGGGTTTTTCCAATCAAATTTAAATCTCAAGTTTTCGATTTTTTTGTGCAATTTCATTAGTTTATCAAGACTCAATTCAACGTACCTATCAAAAATTTTCAATGTGACATGGGCCGCGAATTTAACAATCATTAATTTCACTCATTCTTCGCCCTTCATGGCATACATTTTCGGTTCTCTTGTCCCACACTTCTCCCCAAATTGGCAAAGCCGAGCGTATCATTCGCACCATCAACAACATGATGCGTTCCATTCTTTTTCACGCCTCACTTCCCATCTCTTTGTGGTCACATGCCTTAGACATGTCTTATTACCTTCTTAACATCCTTCCCTCCACCACAATCCAAAATCAAACCCCCACCCAAGTGTTATATGGCTCCAAACCATCTTACACTCAGCTCCGCGTTTTTGGGTGCCTTTGCTACCCAAATCAAAACGCTACCAATTCTCACAAATTCAATCCTCGTTCCACACCTTGTGTGTTTCTCGGATATCCTAAACATCATCGAGGTTATAAATGTTTAGAATTGAGTACAAATAAAATCATCATCTCGAGGCATGTCATATTTGATGAGTCAATTTTTCCGTTCTCAAAATCCGTCCCATTATCTTCATCCCCTTCGGTACTAGATTCGGACCCCGAAATTTCCCCATACATTTCAGCTCACCAAATGGCACAGCAGTACCAGATCCAGCCATCAGCCCCTGCAGTAGCCTAGCCGGATGCACCTGCCTTGGCCCAGTCCCCTGCTCCTACACTAGCCCATTCCCCTGCTCCCGCGCTGTCCTAAACATCTGCTCCTGCGCTGGCCCAGCCCACCCCGTCTTCATCTTCTGACATGCCCCACATCCCTCAACCCGGCCCAATTATCTCCCTATCTACCTCCTCTACCTCCGGCCCAATTTCGGACAACCCAACAGGCCCCCCAATTACTGGTGCAAGCTGTCCCCATGGCCCAATCATCCCAGCCAATCCCACATCATCTAGTGAACCCTCCAACGTTCTACCCAATTACAATATAAACCGGCCCACTACCCGGTCCCTTAGCGGAATTTTCAAACCCCGTACCATTTTCGATCTCAATACATTAACTTCACCCGCCCTATCCCCCATTCCCACATCCCATAAGTCGGATCTCCAAGATCCGCAATGGTCCGCAACCATGACTGACGAATATCGAGCCCTTATACGGAATGGTACTTGGTTTCATGTTTCTCGTCCTCCCCGGACTAACATTGTGAGGTGTATGTGGATATTTCGCCATAAGCTACGGTCGGATAGTTCCCTTGAACGTTATAAAGCTCGTCTTGTTGCTACGGTTGTTCCCAGCAGGTTGACATAGACTGTGATGAAACTTTTAGTCCGGTTGTCAAACCGGCCACTATCCGGACAGTTCTCAGTCTTGTTGTGTCTCGCTCTTGGCCTATACACCAACTTGACGTCAAGAATGCTTTCCTTCATGGGCATCTTAAAGAGACAGTCTTCATGTTTCAACCTCTAGGATTTGTTGATTCTACTCACCCGTCTCATGTATGCCTTTTGAAGAAATCTCTATATGGACTCAAATAGGCACCCCGAGCTTGGTATCAACGTTTTGCAGGGTATTTGCTCACCATTGGTTTTATCAGCAGTAGGAGTGATTCATCTCTTTTTATATATCGGAATGGAAATCATCTTGTTTATCTATTACTTCATGTTGATGATATTATTCTCACTGCTTCATCTGATGCTCTTCGCAATACCCTCACGGCCTCCCTCAATAAAAGAATTTGCTATGTCAGATCTTGGTCCCCTGTCATTTTTTCTGGGCATCTCAGTTCAGCGTCTGCCTTCAGGTCTTTTCTTGTCCCAAGACAAATACGCTCGAGAGATTGTTGCCCGCGCCAAGATGACTAATTGCAAGCCAACAGCGACTCCGGATGAGCCCACCGTCAAACTCAACGCCTCCTCTGGCCCTCCTGTTAGTGATCCAACCCTATATCGAAGTCTGGCAGGAGCACTACAATACCTCACTTTCACAAGGCCTGATACCTGATATCTCTAGGTATCACCATATCTCCTTCTCCGAAGTCTGATCTTATGCAGACTGGGCGGGTTGCCCTGATACACGCCAGTCTACCTAAGTTATTGTGTTTTCTTCAATGACACTTTAATCTCGTGGTCTGTCAAACGACAAACTGTCGTATCCCGTTCTAGTGCAGAGGCAGAATATAGGGGAGTTGCCAACGTTGTTTCTGAGTGTTCTTGATTACGCAACCTGCTGCTTGAACTCCATTGCCCACTTGCCAAGGCCTCCATCGTTTACACGGACAACATATCTGCTACCTATCTTGCCAGCAACCCTGTTCAACACCAACGAACTAAACACATTGAGATTGACATTCATTTTGTTCGGGATAAGGTTGCCCGCGGTCACGTTCGAGTTCTTCATGTACCGTCAGCTTTTCAGTATGCAGATATTTTTACAAAAGGTCTTCCACGTCAACTGTTTCTAGATTTTAGATTCAATCTCACTGTAATACCTCATTCAGTTTCAACTGCGGGTGTATG
Source organism: Fagopyrum homotropicum (assembly GCA_033239125.1). Classification (NCBI taxonomy): domain Eukaryota; kingdom Viridiplantae; phylum Streptophyta; class Magnoliopsida; order Caryophyllales; family Polygonaceae; genus Fagopyrum; species Fagopyrum homotropicum. The sequence goes on along the minus strand of BSWB01000001.1, from coordinate 150,140,718 downwards.
ATAAAATATGTAAATATTTGTAAATAAGGTTATGCCCTTTGTAATTATGTATAAACGTTTTATCTATTTATACAGTCCATCTGACGATGGAAACCCCAAGGAGAGTTTCTCAGTCTCTCGCATGCACGACCCTCCTAAGGTTAAACAATCCCAACATACTTTGGTTGGGTCTCTAAGAAAGTATGGTCACAAGGAGTGTGTTATTTGTCTTCATACAAACGAGCCAACAATATTTCAATAATTCACGAGTAAATCAATTCATAGTTGACAATGCTAAATATATAAACCCGTAGGATATGCTTTGATCCCAACATACTTTGGTTGGGTCTCGGGTTCTTATTGTTTATATATATATATATATATATATATATATATATATATATATATATATATATATATATATATATATATATATATATATATATATATATATATATATATATATATATATATATAATATGACAATTTTAATGACAGTTCTTTTGAGTTTTTTTTTCCGTGCAGTTTTGATTTGATTATAAGTAGTTTGTTATTGAGGTGTAAATACCGTCTAATTTTTTTTGATGAATAAAATACCGTCTAATTTCTACACAAGAAACATCGTGCCAATATATGATATGTTGTATAAGTTGTTTTTTCTTTTTACAATTCATATTTGGGTCATATAATTATATGTACCTGAACCTCCTTAATTTTGGTATAATCTATTTATATATTTTTTTTATGATGATGAACTAAAGTAAGTATATCTTACGATAAACTTAAATTATTTTTTCATATAATATATATACAAGTAACAAAGACTTTCTAAGATATATTTAAAAGTAAATAACTTTTTATTTCGCATGCATTTATTAAAGGAAGAAAGCAAAACAAATTACAAAATTGATATAAAAACATGTATAGTTGTATACATTCTAGTAGTATACATACATACAGCTCTTGGTTCATTACAATATCATTTTTGATATATTACACCACAAATTTACTAGATACACACCATTTTTTTTGCGGACCTAGGATTGTGCATCCAGTTCGATCGCATGTTCTGGTCTCGGTCTTGACCGATTGATCGGAATTTCGGCGAACTCCGAACAGTAGACCGCCCCAGGACCGTTATGATCCAACCCATTACAGATCTAGACTGGTTCGGACCGGATTTCATTTGCAAGGGCCCATGTGTTATTTTTTATAGTACAAAACCAAACCGATCCGGGTTTAGCTACTCAGAGATGTAGTTATTTAGTATATTTACGGTCCAATTGAGTCCACCAATTTTTAAAGTCCTAGACCGGGTTCAGACAGTAAACCAGAATTGACAAAAACAAGAACCGTGAACCATAACGTATCTGGTCCGTTGTGTGGACCGGACCGTAAAATTTTACAATGCACGTCCCTAAGTGTGTATCCTAAATCACATTATCGTTTCATATAAGGTTGTGTAACCTAAACCATAATGCACAACCCATATTATTTCTGATTATCTTTAATCTCATGTTTCTTTCGCGGACGTATCAATCCTTTCCGGTATTCTTTATCATGTTTAATCTAGGAAAAACTATTAATATACTATATGATTTTAATTGAGTAAATATTTTAATTATCATTTGGATTTGACATTGACAATGTACTTATGTATACAAATGTCTCCTGATCATTTCAGCCATCACTCTAGCTTCTTACCCATTAACTAGGACATTTAAGACCGGTCCCCTTACATGTCGCATTTATACGTAGATTGGGTGCACTTCCATGGTCCCTTGGTCTCATGGCTAAGAGACCCACACCTAGACCACCTATATAGGCTTACACCCACATTATCGGGACCAACTCATAATCATTTTTCTCCTTTCTTATTGTATGTTTTTCGGGCATTCTTCTTTTACACAAAAAAAACAACCAAAAATTGCCATTATATTAAAATCCAATATGCCCAAGTGAAGCATAGAGACCCATTGTCTTTTTCCTTCTTGGGTGTGTCCACATTACTTGGACAATTTAGAATAACAGAAGACAATGTTTTTTGGTAAAAAATAGAAAATGATAATTCGAGCATACTCTAATGTAAGATTACGTAGATGAAGATGAGGATGAAGAGCATTATTTAGATGAAAGATTAAGGAGATGAAACTGTTTAAGATGATGGATATGAAAATAAGTAAAATTAGTGTTTGGTAAAATTCGTATGATTGTAGGTAAAATTACGAAAAAGGATGTGTCAAATTTTTTTATATATGAAAGAGATGAGAAAAGAAAGAGGAGTAAAAGTGAGATTTTAACGGCAATAATTCTCGTAATCCTTATAATCCAAGTTTTACACGACTATAAAATTCTCATAATCTTTATAATCTAACCCCTTCAAACTTCTTCATTCTCTTATCAAACGAGACTACGAGAATTATATATCTCTTTTGATTTCCATAATCTTAATTCCCTTAATTTGAGCACTTACCAAATGGAGCCTATATGTTAGAACATCGGCATGACAAAGATCACTGAGTTTCTCTACTATAAAAATAAAAAATATCAAAGAAATTAAGATGAGATAACCAAAGTAGTTCAAAAAATATGTATATAGGCATCTTTACAAATACAAAAACCATACCTTATTTCCAGCTTCAATACTTCATTTCTGTGTGCATATTAGAAGGGTAAAAAAGACTTATCCTTCAATTTCAATCCTTATTGGGTCTTCTCCTAGTGAGAGTCCTTACCCAACCCTTACGTTTCACCTTCACCACTTCTCCTCCATTGCCCTTGTTACATCTCTTCAATTTTACAAGTTGTAACAAGTGACTAATCCGCTTGCGCCACCTCAGCGATACGCGGGTCGACTTAACATGCTCCGTCACACTCTTATTGCTACCGCTTCTCCAACTGCCGTTGCCCCGAGGCTTGCTCGAGTTTTGGTCGTCGACAGCCTTGGGGTCTTTGCTATTGTCCCATTGTGCAACACCATTGCCCTCAAATTTGATTGATATAAATGAATCTATCAAATGCCAACAACAAGACTAGATTAACTTTATACAAATTACAATCACGTGATTGATAGTGTTACAATTAGGGTTGGACATGCACGAGATTAACGTCGTCTTGTGTCCCGTCCCGTAAATTATAAGCGAGATGGGACGGGAAGGGATTAACAACTTTGTTTCTTCGTCCCGCGCGGACCTTGTTCTACGTGGGACGGGACATACCTAATCCCGTAAAAATTATGCACTGATTATATTCAATATTTATGTTAAAGACACAAATGATGAAAAAAAAAAAAAAATTCGATACCGAATCACCGATTCAAGAGGACTACACTAGTAAAGTACATTCAAAATGAATGCAAGTTACACCAAAGTATGTTTTATCAATTCACATTAAAAAAATCTAATACTACACTATAAAAGATAGTTATATTTTAGTATTTTATTACTTTTATAATTCTTATTAATATAAAATTATAATTTTTATATATTAATTATTTATATATATATGCGGGACGAGACGAAATTAACCGGGATGGGAAGTTTCCGTCCCGCGTCCCGTCCCGAAAATTATTCAAGGGACGGGACGGGATACACACATTTATTTTCGAATCCCACTGAAAGCGGGACGGGATTAACCGAGATTTATGCCCACCCCTATTAATAATACATTATTAATCACGTGATTATATTACAAATTTCACTTTCTAGTATACTTCTTGAGCATAAATATGTTTAGACAGTTTAGTAGCAATTATAACATGAAAGAGTAAATTTTGCCCTTATCCTAGAGTTTTCCTAAGTTCATCGAATAGGTGAAGTTAGCTCTGTAAATGTAATGAAATTGGAGTAACTTAAAAGCAATAACTTTAAGAGATGTATTCACCAAAACTTGTTGATGCTTACACAATATGGATCATGATTTTTGACATTTATTTGTGGCCATCACAAATTTATATCTTGACAATTACTTACCAAGACTTTTGTGCTCATTTATCATACCGTGGAATCAAGGAGCATAATTTATGATGGGAAATTTGGAGTGAGAAAAAATAAATGTATTTTAAATTCAAGGTTTTAATTAATAATATTAATCAAACAACATGTTTTAAATCGGATAAAATCATTTTCATTCTATTTTGGTTCTATTTTACTCACATAAATTCAAATATTTGTGAGGATCCCATTCCCCATAAAAAGGATCTTCTATCCAAAAAACAAATTAGTTTCTACTTTCTAGTAGAATTCCTATAGCATCATCAATTTTCCTCTAGCAAAAACTGCATATGAAAGAACACAAAAGGAAAATGAGAAGGAAAAAATGAAGAGAAAATTACCTTCTAAACTGGTGGACGTGGATTGAGTATGGTCATTAGACCCATCACAACCAGAAGGCCGCCGCCTTCTTCGCCGGTTGAAAAGAGACCCCAAACCAAACATCTTCTTCTGCAAAATAACATTCCGACCTTTATAACCACCGTCTTCATGGCGGCTCCGGCTCCGGCGGGCTTGATTGGCCTCTACGATGAGGAGCTTCTCGGTCAGGCAAAACGGGCAGACCCCGACAAGGGCTTGTTTGGGATGGTGGTTACAGAAGTCTTTGTTCATGGCAGTTTGCTTTGGGGATTTTTGTTTTTGGATTTGATGAGCTTTGAGAGGAAGTTTAATGCAGTGGGTTTGATTTGGTAGTGGAGAGGGGCCGGAGATGAGAGAGGTTGAGAAAAAAAGGTTGGATCTTTAATTTGGTTGTTTTTGGCGTTGAAAGGTGCGGTGTTAGTTTATATACTTGAGCGCCCGCAATTTGAAAGTTTTTGCATGTAATTACCCATTAATTTTGAAATTATAAAAAGTTAACTTTTTTCATTACAGTTTCTTATCGATGGTGAATTAATGATCCCTTGTTTCATGCCATCTACTATGTTTGAAAACAGGGAATCAGGGATAGTAAAGTTTCAAGTTGAATGAAGAATGAAGTGTGAAGTGTGAAGTGTGTTTAATGAATTTAGGAATAACAAGCAATTTAGTGTAAATAGTTAATTCTTATGGTGGTTAAGTGTATTCTTTGGTTTCTTCTAAAGAGAAGAGAAAGACCACAAACAAAGTTTAGTTTTCTTTTCTCTTTCTTTTCGGTTGGAGATTAGGAGAAATTTAATTTTTAATTTTATAATAGTATTTACGTCGAGTTATGTGGAAGACGGGAAACAAGTTGTGTCGTCAACCCCTTTTAAATAGCAAATCCGATCCTCATAAAAATTACATCTGAGGACCTAGGCGACACAATATTACCATGCAAGACCCGTTGCACCCTCTTGAGAATCTCGACGGCATTTGGTGCAAGAAAACCAAACGTGTCAAAAGCGAACGAAAGAAAATACATGTTGATTTTCAATGAAAGGTCTTTCATACTTAGCTACCTTCGCAGAGTTGTGCAATCTAGATTGATGATGGATAGATGAACCCACAATGCACTACTGGTAGTTTGAAGTAAAAAAAACGAGTTTAGGAGGGCATTTGCCGAGGAATATATAAAGCAAGTCTAGTTCAGTCTTAGTTCGGGTTTTGTATAGAGTTGTTAGAATCGGGTTTGAGATAAAAGGAGGAGAGACTTGAGTTGCTATCCGGTTGTGTGGGTTGGCTTGTAACTGTAAGATTTTTATTAATCTTATTATTATTAGTGGGCTTACATATTATAGTAACCAATTATATTATATGACTAAATATATTAACGGGCTAATAAAAGTGATTCAATCAAGTAAAGCCCGTAGACTTTAATTAAGCGGTATGGGCTTAATGGGTGGATACCAGACTTTGGCCCAATAGGCTTAATGGGATTCTATTAGGTCATTATATAAACGTTATTAGGTTATGGTTCCCAATACGTCAAATCAATCTACCGTTTTCCATTCTCTACCCATCAGAGAGAAAACCTAAAGAAACCCTAAGGAGGTTTGACTGAGGAAGACTGTATACCTGCGGCGCTCATTCGGATCGTAGATTCCGCACTAAGGTTTGATCCGATTGCTACTGGTTCATCCGATTGCTACTATGGAACCAGGTATGTAAATTCTAGATTCCTTAATAACCTTAGCATGATATCGATCCTTGCGTTTACGGTTTAAGGAATATGTTTATTCCAACAAGTGGTATCAGAGCCTTAATCATGTTAAATTATTAGGAATATATCGGTATATATATACATCGATGTTTCGATCTACTACGTATGTTGGTTGATTTAGATTATGCGTTTTACTATTGCCATTCGTTTTAGAATACTGACTTTGCTCGGTTTTCGGCGTATATGGAACCAGAGTTTGTACGGAGATTTTATATTGTATTTATATGAACGTATATCTCTGTGGTGTTGGATTTGAAACCAAAGTATACAAATTGGAATTTGTTTCTACTTTGCTATGCGCATGTGTTGTATGTTTTTTTTTCCGATGGATTGCATTTCCGTAAAATTGCTCTCTGATGGATAGTTTATTTTGCCTAGTTCATTGGTATATGAATTTGAAACAAATTGTTTCTTTTTAGTCATGCGTGGGACCGTTTGGTTTTCGGTTGTTTTTAAGTGATGGAAAATGCTACTAGTTCTTTGTATTTCCAATTGCACGTAGTAAGCAATTTGTATTTGTGCCCAATTTGCTTTTGCATGTCGGATTGATGGGTTTATGATAAAAATTTTCTATTGCTAATTGGCTCAAATTCTTACCATGCTTTCGTGAATCTCTGAGCATACTTTTGATGATATATTTATATCGGTTATGATTATGAAGTGTAATATTTAAGATTTTATTTACACAAGATATATTAAGGATATATATATATTATTTTTAAAGTTTATTTTTTAAAATTAAAAAGGTTAGTGTATCGTTTGTTTATGCGGATATCAATCGGCCCAAAGGAAGGTTAATATTTGGCCAAACATTAAATATACTAGTGATTATACTTGTTTATGCGAATATGGATCGGCCCAAAGGAAGATTAATATTTGGCCAAACAAAATCACATTAAGGATAATATATTGATTAATCAATTGTGCTTTCATTAGTTATACGGAAATTGATCGGCCCAAAGGAAGGTCAATGTTTGGCCAAGTAATGAAAGCGCATGCGACAAGGAATAGCGATAAATATAAAGGTTATCCTTGTGAATGTTAGTCGGTCCAAAGAAAGGCTATTGTTTGACCGGATTTATTATCAATATTTGATTGTTGCATTGAGAGTACTATTTACAATTGATGTTTTGTGCAAACACTGAATGTCAAGTTGTGTTGAGTATCTTGTTTTAAAATTAATTGATTAATTGTGTTATTTCTTTGCTTTTATGTTTAGTTTCAGCAACTACTACTAATGTTTCTGCTCAAGTCAGTTCCATTCCAATGCTCAATGGGACAAACTTTAAGGTCTGGAAGGAGAATGTGGAAATCGTTCTCGGATGTATGGATCTAGACCTTGCGCTAAGGACTGAACGACCCACTTTGGCTGAGGATAACTCCAATGAAGCGAAAGTAGAGAAGTGGGATCGCTCTAACCGCATGTGTCTTATGATCATGAAACGTTCCATTCCGGAAGCGTTTCGGGGCTCTATTTCTGAGAGCAAAGATGCTAAGGAATCCTTTGAGGTAATTCAGAAATATTTTGCCAAGAATGAGAAAGCAGAAACAAGCAACCATTTGGCTGCTCTGATTTCTATGAGGTACAAAGGAAAAGGAAACATAAGAGAGTACATTATGGAAATGTCAAATCTTGCGGGAAAACTAAAGGCACTAAAGTTAGAGATAAATGATGATTTACTCGTGCATTTAGTTCTCCTGTCTCTTCCCACATAATTCAGTCATTTTAAGGTGAGTTATAATACTCAGAAGGAGAAATGGACTCTTAATGAGCTCATTTCGCAATGTGTGTAAGAAGAGGACAGGATAAAAAGAGATAAGACAGAAAGTGCTCACTTTGCATCAAGCTCTCAAAACAAATCAAAGAAGAGGGCTAAGGATACTGCAGCTGGTACACATGTGCAGAAAAAGGCGAAGAAGCAAAGTGATGAATTCACTTGTTTTTTCTGCAAAAGGGAAGGACATATGAAGAAAGCATGTCCTAAGTACGCTGCTTGGTGTGAAAAGAAAGGTAAAGTTCTCACTCTAGTTTGTTCTGAGGCTAATTTAGCTTCTGTACCTATTGACACATGGTGGGTAGATTCTGGTGCTACTACTCACATTTGTGTGTCAATGCAGGGTTGCCTTTGGAGTCGACCACCAAGTGATGCTGAAAGATTCATCTATGTTGGCGATGGCAATAAAGTTCATGTGGAAGTAATAGGGCATTTTAGATTAAATTTAAGTACTGGATGTTATTTGGATTTGAAGGATACTTTTGTTTCTCCGTTGTTTAAACGGAATTTAATTTCTACTTCCTGTTTGGACAAATGTGGATACCTTTGTAGTTTTGGAAATGGAAAATTCAGTATTTCCTTAAATTCAAATCTTGTTGGTACCGGTATCTTAATTGATCGTCTTTATATGCTAGAAACGGTTGCTTCCCATAATGAAATCCTGCACACAGGTTCTAGAGGTACAAAGCGAAAATTGAATGAAGATTCTAGATTCTTATGGCATAAGCGCTTAGGCCACATCTCTAAACAGAGAATTCAAAGGCTTGTGTCAGAAGGAATTCTTGATTCTCTTGATTTAACAAACTTTCAAGTTTGTGTTGAGTGCGTCAAGGGAAAATTAACAAACATAAGAAAGTTAGGTGCTAACAGAAGTACAGAAGTCTTAGAACTAATACATACGGATATTTGTGGTCCATTCCCTACAGCTGCGTGGAATGGTCAACAATACTTTATTACGTTCATAGATGACTACTCCAGATATGGGTACCTTTACTTGATACGTGAGAAATCACAATCTCTGGATGTTTTTAAGGCTTACAAAGCTGAAGTTGAACTTCAACTTGGTAAGAAGATTAAAGCCGTTAAATCTGACCGTGGTGGAGAATACTATGGCAGATATGATGGATCAGGAGAACAGCGTCCAGGACCCTTTGCTAACTTCCTAAAGGAGTGTGGAATTGTCCCTCAGTACACTATGCCGGGCAAACCCAGCATGAATGGTGTTGCTGAGAGGCGGAATAGAACACTATTGGATATGGTGAGAAGTATGATTAATCATTCTTCTTTACCTGAATCACTTTGGGGAGAAGCGCTAAAAACTGCAGTATATATCCTTAATAGAGTACCTAACAAATCGGTAGCTAAAACCCCATATGAAATGTGGACTGGGAAAAAGCCCAGCATAAAGCACTTACACATTTGGGGATGTCCAGCTGAAGCAAGGCCTTACAAGCCTAACGAAAGAAAGTTGGACTCTAAGACAACTAGCTGCTACTTTGTTGGATATGCTGAACGCTCTCGTGGGTTTAAATTTTATGATCCCGCTACCCGATCATTTTTTGAGTCGGAAAATGCCAGATTTCTTGAGGATGTAGAATTTGGAGGGGAAAGATTAAGGAACGTCACTCTTGACGAAGTTGTCCCTGAGGAAGAGGAATTTATCTCTCTTCCCAATATTGTTATTGAAAGTGATCAAGATACAACTCTTAACACTCTTCAAGAAACAACTCCGGTTTTAGACAACAATGAAGTTCCTTCCATAGAGCAAATTCAAGCACCTCAAGAAGTGCCTCTAAGGAGATCCGGTAGAGAAAGAAGATATGCAATTCCGGATGACTACATTGTATATCTAGTAGAACAAGAAGATCCTGCAGGCATTGCAGAGGATGATCCAATCAATCTTCTTGAGGCTCTTCAAAGTTCTAACTCTCAATACTGGATTAAAGCCATGCAAGAGGAGATGAAATCCATGAAGGACAATGACGTATGGGATCTTGTTGAGTTGCCAAAAGGTGCAAAACCCATTGGTTGTAAATGGATATTTAAAACCAAAAGGGATGCAAAAGGCAATATCGAAAGATATAAGGCTCGTCTAGTTGCAAAGGGATTCACTCAAAAGGAAGGTATTGACTTTAAAGAGACCTTTTCTCCGGTTTCATCTAAGGACTCTTTTAGGACAATAATGGCACTAGTAGCTCATTTTGATTTAGAGTTACATCAGATGGATGTGAAAACAGCGTTTCTCAATGGAAACATTGATGAAACCATTTATATGGTTCAACCAGAACATTTTGAATCCAAAGATTCAAAATCTATGGTTTGTAAATTAAAGAAATCCATCTATGGGCTTAAACAGGCATCAAGGCAATGGAATCATAAATTTCATCAAGTGATCACCTCCTTTGGATTTGAGGTGAATAAGGTTGAAGATTGTGTGTATCACAAATTCAGTGGGAGCAAATCTATCTTTCTGGTATTGTATGTTGATGACATACTATTGGCTTGTAACGATATAGGCTTATTGCACGAAACCAAGAAATTTCTCATTAGGAATTTTGAGATGAAAGATCTTGGGGACGCCTCTTTTGTCTTAGGAATTCAGATACTAAGAGATCGATCTCAAGGTATCCTCAAGTTATCACAAAAGGGCTATATCGAAAAGGTACTAAGCAGGTTTAACATGAAAGATTGCTTAGCTGGAGATACACCAATAGCTAAAGGAGACAAGTTTAGTCTCAAACAGTGCCCCAAAACAGATCTTGAAATAAAGGAGATGTAAAAGGTTCCCTATTCCTCAGTGGTAGGGAGTCTAATGTATGCTCAAGTTTGTACCCATCCCGACATAGCATTTATTGTGGGACTTTTGGACAAATACTTAAGTAATCCTGGATCGGATCATTGGAAAGCAGCAAAAAGGGTTCTCCGGTATTTGCAAAGAACGAAGAACTACATGCTAACTTACAAGAAATCAGACAGATTGGAGATCGTTGGATATTCTGATTCTGATTTTGCCGGTTGTATTGACAGTAGACGATCCACCTCAAGCTATGTCTTCATGTTGGCTGAAGGAGCTATATCTTGGAAAAGTGTCAAACAAACACTTGTAGCTACCTCCACTATGGCTGCAGAGTTCATGGCTTGCTTCGGAGCATCCATTCATGGGATATGGTTGCGTAATTTTGTCACAGGCCTACGTGTGGTTACTGGAATTGAAAGGCCATTGAAGTTATTTTGTGACAATAAGGCTGCAGTTTTGTTCTCCAATAACAACAGAAGCTCTGTAAAGGAGAAGCACATTGACATCAAGTTCTTGTCATTGAAGGAAAAAGTTCAAAGTGGGCAGATTTGTATAGAACACATAAGCACAAACTCCATGATTGCGGATCCGTTAACTAAGGGGTTGCCTCCTAAGGTTTTTCATGAGCACACTGCTCGTATGGGGCTTGACAGTTTTGTAATCCCTTAACTCAGTGGGAGTTTGATTAGATGTTCTATGTTTATAGTTTATGCATAATAAAGTTGCCGTCATTTACATTTTGAACTAAAGGTTGTTTTGGATTGATCTCCGAATAAAGAAGAACCAGTTGAAAATAGACATGTTTATGAGATCACATTTCATGTAATTTTCATGCCACTCATCCATACTTGATCTATGTCATCGAATATACTAATGTGGTGAACACGGAAGGTTTAGTCACGATGATGTGACGAAAGCCGCCGTGATCTCATATTGATATATGAGATGGACCAGATTGATTAAAGGATAAGTCTACATAAAATTAGTCATTACGTGTACACATAAAGAATTTTAGATAATATAGTTGTTTATTTAATATGTAGCCCAAGTGGGAGATTGTAAGATTTTTATTAATCTTATTATTATTAGTGGGCTTACATATTATTGTAACCAATTATATTATATGACTAAATATATTAACGGGCTAATAAAAGTGATTCAATCAAGTAAAGCCCGTAGACTTTAATTAAGCGGTATGGGCTTAATGGGTGGATACCAGACTTTGGCCCAATAGGCTTAATGGGATTCTATTAGGTCATTATATAAACGTTATTAGGTTATGGTTCCCAATACGTCAAATCAATCTACCGTTTCCCATTCTCTACCCATCAGAGAGAAAACCTAAAGAAACCCTAAGGAGGTTTGACTGAGGAAGACTGTATACCTGCGGCGCTCATTCGGATCGTAGATTCCGCACTAAGGTTTGATCCGATTGCTACTGGTTCATCCGATTGCTACTATAGAACCAGGTATGTAAATTCTAGATTCCTTAATAACCTTAGCATGATATCGATCCTTGCGTTTATGGTTTAAGGAATATGTTTATTCCAACAGTAACTAGGTTGAATCCTGAGTTGGGTATGCTTGATCGAGGCTTGTTTACTCCAGCCCTTTTGCACGTGCTACTCACATGATCATTAAATTAAACGTCGTGGTGAATAGTTGAAAAGTTGCATCTTTGAGGTTGTCTTTGGTTACCAAGTACTTAAGCTCTCCTTTGCTCATCTCAAACCCTAACACTACAAAACCACTCTCCTCAACTGAAAACCCTAAAGTCTTCTAAAGAGAGAATATGAGAGAAAGAGAGATTATGAGTGATTACTTTTCTGAGGGAATTACTTTGGTTACAAGGTACTTAAGCTCTCCTTCGTTGGAGGTTCTTTTCTGTGTTCTCTACTTTGTCAAAACCTTGCTTCATTGGAAGCGTGATTACTTTCATGAGGGAATTACAAACGAGTACATTTCTTCTTCTTCTTCTTCTTCTTCTTCTTCTTCTTCTTCTACACTTCAATTATGGAGATCATTACATTTCCTATATCGTTTTTGCTTTTTTTTAAGCTTTGTTCATATTTGTAAATCTTCGTAGTGGATTGGGTTGACTCTCCCTCCTGAGGTCCCGTAGGGTAGATATGGGTCCGGTTTAGGCTAAACCGTCAAACTGACGGTTTAGTCTTGCCAGTTTGGGTGAACTACAGGTTGGCGGTTTAGGCAAAAAAAAAAGAGCAGTTAGTGGGCCCCACATTTTCAACGGCTACTAGTCGTTGGAATGTGTTTTAATATTTTTTATTATTCCCTCTGTTTCCTAATAGATGTCATTATAGCTAAAAACACACAAATTAAGAAACCTAAAAATAGAAATATACAATATTTATTATTCAGATAACATATACTAATATTTACTTTTTTCGATGTAATTTGATACATTCACCTAAAAATAGTTTATTAATTTAATACAACATGATGTTAATTTGGACGATTTCAATTTGAAAAGTTTTAGTTTTAAATATAAATATTGATAGAGATATGAAAAGACAAATTTTGAAAATATAAACAATAAATGCAAAAGTAATATGAAATTTATTTGTAGAAGGTTTGAGCATTAAATGTACCTATAATGCCATGTATTGAGAAACAGATTTTTAAGCCTCTAATAACTTCTATTTGGAAACAAAGGGAGTAATGATAAAGGCTTTAAAAAAAACACCCTATTCTTATAAATACACAACCCCTCTTTCATTTATCCTACAACCACATTCTCAACTCTTTCTACTATTGCTATCAAGTCTTAATCTCGCATTCTCATAGTTCTTGATTTCTCGTCTTTTTCAAATTTGTCTCTCAATCTCGTAACCTCGATCTCGTTATGACAAACCCGAGCAAGAACACTCCTCCCCATTTCTTCCCTAGCACCCAAGAAAGCGAGACTCAAATGCCCGAAATGTCACAAGGTGAAGGGGCATTTCGACAAGTTCCTCAACCGAAAATGCTTGCATCCGACATTTTTACAAATCATTACATGAAGGGTGAGGCGGTGAACGAATATTGTCAAGTCTCATGCAACTATTGTCCGAAGGTGTACAATCGGAGGGCAAAAAGGGCGGCTACGTGACTTGCAAACCCACATGCAAAAAATCCATCCCGAGAAGCTAGGGATATCACGGGCACAATCGCAATTGTCCTACGGGTTTGCATCTTCTTTCTCTCAATCTCCTTTATTTATGTATAACCATAGTGACGAAATTTTAGGATTAACTGATGTTATATGTTCTCATGCATTTCCATTTGCTTATGCGGAATATGAAGAAGTTTGAGCATATAACACTAAATATCTTCCACCTTTTAAAAAACTTCTCGCAAAACTGTTTTCAAGTTTGTTTTTAAATCTTACGAACAAAAGAAAGAAAAAAATTCTTTTGATTTTGTCATCTTTATTTGCATCAAGTTTCTATTTGTAGTGATATTTGGATTACACTATCACAAAATACATGAGCATTACTTTACATTTTATTGATAACGATATATTTTTGCATAAATATGTTATTTCATTTTGCAATTTCAACCAAAGACATAATGTCATAAACATTGCAAACTTGATAAAAACAGTTTTACAATAATATAATTTACAAGGTCGAGTTTTTCATATTCTTTTGATAGTGTATCCGCTAACACCTCCGATGTAAACAAATTAGTGGAGGATGCGGGACAATATTTATGCATGCCATGCTTTAAACTTATATGTTCAAGATTGACTTAAGATTTTAGCGGTTATGATAACCCCCATCATCGACGTTATTGATCATATTTGGAACTCCTCAGATTTAAAAAAAAATGGAAAACAATATGTTTACAAAATAATTTTCATCCAACTGCATTTTCAAAAGACATTAAACTTGTTGAAACTCTACTTACAAATCACTTGGTCAAACCCTTCGTTGAAAAGAGCTTTTACACGTTTTTTCCACACAAAACGTTCCTTGCTCAATTTTAGATGATAAAAATGTTTGGTAAACTTGTCTTGATATTTGTAATGTTTTAAAGGTTTTTAGTGATGCAACTAATTTGATGAGTTACATTTACACTCTCACTTCTTGTAGCTTTTTAGAAATAGGCGTAAACGTTTCCGAGGCTTTACAACCCGATTCTACTTTTCCAACTCTTATAAGTGTTGTAAATGACATGAAATTGAAATGACCAAAATATTACAAGGAAATTCCCTTAATTTATCTTATTGACACTGTTTTTGATCTTACACTTAAACTTGAGGGGGTTTCCGATTTGTTGATTGTTTATTATGATTTTTTTTGGGTTTAGATGCCATAGTTTCTAACATTATGATGAAGTTCGTATTGAAATTAAAAAAATTACTTTCATCATTTCAAACAAGTGTTAATCTTCTTCTACTGCCGTACCGACTCCTACACCCTCCTCCTCCTCCTCTTCTTCTTCTTCTTCTTCTTCTTCTTCTTCTTCTTCTTCTTCTTTCTACAAAAGCAAAACAAGTTTTAGCTAAAAGAACAAAAGTATCAAGATATTCATCCCCAAATGCGAAATTTCAATATTATCTAACAACTTGTTTCAATTTTGATAGTGAATCTTCTGAAATTTTGGATTTGTGAAAGAAATTAGCCCCAAAATATCCAACTTTGATCAAGATTGTCCAAGAACTCATGATTGTGCTCGCATCAACGGTTGTCGTGGAACAAGCATTTAGTAAAGGAGAGAATATGCTCACCTACAAGAGAAGTCAATTGAAATCCAAAAAATTGGAGGCCCAAGTTTGCATTCAAGATTGGATAAGTGCGGAGAAGTGGAAACAATGGATTGCCTCGGTGCATGACTCAAAAGCAGATTCCAACTTCAATGATCCGGACACAACTTCCGAGTTCGAGGCATGAAGGTAAGTGGGGTTACAAAACAACTCGGAAGTCCGACAAAAGGTAAGTAAAGGTAAGAGAACGACGTGGGTTTTGGTTCCTCTTAACCCTGAGATAACCAATATCTCACCCAAAATTTCCGTGTCGAGAGTTATCTCGAGTGAGATAATTGTTATCTCGGCCGAGATAACCAATATCTCACCCAATATTTCCATGTCGAGAGTAATATCGGGTGAGATTTTGGTTATCTCGGCTGAGATAAGCAAAGTTATGTACACCCGAGAATTCCCATGTCAAGAGTAATCTCGGCCTTAATATCCAAAATCTCGGGGTTTTTTTTTTAACAAACTGCTGTTAAACCGGCAAACCGCCAGTTTGTCGGTTTGGGGATAGCCGGTTTAGGTTTGACCTAAATCGGCGGTTTGGAAAGTAGGGTATTCCGAACTATGTCAACAATTTCTTGTGTGTTTTTCGTTTTAAACATCATATCACTCTAGATCTAGTTATATTTTGTTTCAAAACGTTTGAGTTATATCAAATTTGACAGTAGTTAGGATCAATCCTCGAACCAAAAAAATCTGAAGATCGAATTCGATCAGGGTCGTATTCGGGTCGATTTTAAACCGTTAAAACAATCCTACCGAGTGATGGGAGTGCTACACACAACCTACACAACCTAAACAACCCTATCCTTGGGTCATACAATATTCTCACTAAATTAGGTCAGCTGGTGTATCAAAACCTTACTGTGGTTATAATGACACAAATGCTTTCTTATAGACAAAAGAAAGAAGCAGAGCAACAACTAGGTGCAAAAAACCACATAATAAAAAGGTGGTCAAAGTTGAGCTTAAATTTGTTCAGAAGCAAAGACTGAGGAAAGTGCAGACTTTGAGTTCCTGATTATTCATTCATACATCAGTCTTCTACACTATACAAAGAAAGTGGAAGTACAAAAGATCCCACTAAACTTATAACAGTAACTATTCTTCCTTTTTTTTAGACTACAAGCAACCATGCAACATTTGTGTGCAATTGTGCATTATAAAGCTAAACAGTTGATTCAGTCAGGCCAATTGTCTATGCAGCATAAATAGTGGTCAAACTATCATTTAACTTTTCTCTCCATCCATCTTTTTTATACCTTATTCTCTCGAATAACATGAAAATACAAGGCAAATATGTCAAAACCAAATGGAATGGTTCATGAACCCTAAAGCATTTACAAGCCTCAAACTTTTGTTTTTATTTTTTTCTTTGAGAATCGAAAAAAAATTCATATTTAACATTAAAGATTGCAAACATTATACAAAAATAAAGTAGGTCAATTAAAACTTGTAGTTTACTTACTAGGAGATCTTATGTTCAAACCTACCATCCTTTTATATATTTAATTTAAACAAAAATCGAGATTTCGGACCGTTACCCGGTTAAAACGGACCATTTCCGTTACATATACCTGCTCGACTCAAGATCCGGGCCAAAATGCTTAATCCGGAGGCTTTTTCGTACCCACCGGCTTATCGTAAACGGATGGTGAGTCTAGACATGAGTCCAGTTTGGACTAAACCGGCGGTTTGATTAAAATTTTTTTTTAAAAAATGGACCAATCCGGCCGGTTTGGTCCAGTTTCCCCTTTTATATATATATAAACCGCCTACCAAACCGACGATTTAGGTTAACCTAAACTGACGGTTTGGACTATGACCGGTTTAGGTTTAGCCAAACCTAAACTGTAGGTTCCGAAACCTAAACCCTTTAGGTTTCGGACCCATGTCTAGGTGAGTCTACTGCTTTCCAAATCTAACTTTATACTCCGTTCATTACACACCTTTATGACCAATTTCACCGTTGCGTTTTAACCGGTTGTCATTTATTTTAATCGATGTGGCGATATTCATTATCAAAAATGATCCCCACTTGTTAGTTTTTTTGCCGACTTTTATTTAACATTCGGTAACCTTTAAAATTTCAAAAGTTAAGAAATCACCATTTTCTATGACATTTGGTATCTAGTTGTCAACTAGATTTTGGATGAACCCCTTCTCTTTATATCAAATTAAACCAACAAAAAACAATAAAAATTTGAAAAGGCGACATATTTAATACCCGAATCTTTGTGTGATTTGTCTTTAAACTCTAACAATAAAATAAATAATATTATAACTTTTTATCATGTCATTATCAAGTATATTTGTAAATTTATGATTTAAATATATATTTATTTAAAAAACCATAAAATAATGTAAAATATAAACTTACTCGTTTGTTAAAATTTTACCATTAATAAATACAAAAATCTTATTTTTACTTTTTCTCGATTTTATAAAATAAACACATTAAAAATAATTTAAATAAATAATTTTAAAACAACCTTATGACATTAGCCGTGAGCTTGAAATATCAGATTATCTAACAAAAGTATATCTAATTAATCAATTTAAAATGAGTATTTTTTATTATTTTTATGATATCTTTTTTTCTTTTAGTAAATAACTTTCAAAACTTTATATGTATAAACATGTCATTTTAAAATTAAATTTTTATAATATAATTTTTTTTGTTTATTTATAAATACTTTTTTAAAATTTTTTTAAAAAAAATCAAATTATATTACTAACATAAATAAATAAATGAAACCACATTAATTTTAATGGGTTAAAAAATAAAACGAGTAGAAACACATATTTAATGACAATGAATAGTATTCGCCTCAAAGATATTTAAATTTATAACTTTTGACATTTTGATGTAACGTGTGAACTTGCTCTAAAAAATATTTAAAAAGTACCAATATAGCCCGTAACTACTACTTCTTTAAAAACAATTTTTTTTCCCCAAAATTATTACTAACACTTTCTAAGCAATCTAATAATTGCATAGGGCTATTGGTGGAAAATAGATATTTGTTCTAAAATACAAAGGATCATAACACAATGTATATATACATAATAAAATGGAAGACACATTGTTGACATAATGCTCTTAGAATTGAGTATTAAGGTTAAATTTTCATATATTATTAAATGTCATTTTTAAAAAATTATTTAAATCTTAATTTCAATATTTTTAATAAATCATATCAAATTTATATAAATTTTTACGTTAGATTGGAAAAAATATATTCGATTTTTTTTAATTCGTTCATATTTTCATGGTTTTGCTATATCACGCTAATTATCAAATAAGATTGACAATTTGAAACATTGTATAAATAAAAATAGAAAATTTAGGTTAAAACAGTTAATATATTTCTTTACTTTTTAGTTAAGATTAAGTCTAATATTTATTTTTATTGGGTTAATATTTAATGTGTGGATCGCTGACCTACTGACAATTGAATCATATGGAAATGTATAATTAATCTAAATGATGGATTGTTCCATTTCAATTCATCTAAATGGGGATCACCTATTACAAGATTAATTTAGTTTGAAGGTTGAGGTTCGGGTCAATTTGGCCATACAGGTCCCCATAATCCCGGTACACGAGGTTGAAGAAAACCTACCGATTTCATTGTCATGATATCATATATCCACTTTCAACACAAGGTATTATCCAAGTTTATTGATGGCAAATGGCAATACTTTTGTCTGTAAACTTGCTCAAAGATTGGTCGTTTGTTTTGTCAAGTTTTAATGATGTCTATCAAAGCTTAAACACATTGACAAGTTTAGTATTTATTATTATTGGTTGTGTTGATTGGTACAATTCATGTCATTTTCATAACTAAGTTATGTCATGCTTTATCTAGGCAGTAATTCATGCACAAGAGGATATTTGGGTCGGCTTTAGGAGACCCAATCTAAAGTTCGAAGAGTTAATTAATCTTTTAGTCTAACGTAAACTCATTATACTATATTCATAGGCTTAATATAAATGTCAAGCGAATCATATGTTTTGTCTCAACCTAAATCTTACTTCCTCTACAAAAGTGGTTTTGTAAAAAACTTTGAATAGTTGATAGATTTTGGATTAGACCACACAAATGGTGAAGGTAGAACAACCCTTTTATTATTGATATAATATAATCTTATATAGGTTTTATAAGAGAATAATTACTAGTGATATATAGTAACAAAGATATTATCACGATCTTAATATTATCACGATCACGATCTTATTACGATCACGATCTTATCAATAGTTGAACCAAACCATAAAAAACATTAAATGGAATAACCTCCTGTTATGTAGACTTACGACCAATATTAAATGGAATTAATCAAGCCTAAAATTTTATAAACTTAATTTTGATGGATTTAAACTCGACTCGGGAATTATATCCACTGATTTTGTGATTCGGAATCACAACGAGGAAGTGATTAGTATGGATGCAAAAAAAAAAAATTGTAACTCGGTAATTAAAGTTGAAGCCTTGACGCTTCGTTACGGCTTGCAAGAAGCAATAAAATTATAAATATAAAAAAAATAAAAGTTGAGGATGATAACCTCTGCATTATCAAGACAATCCATGATTTATGGAATTGCGCCCGAAAGATTGAGATGATTATTTTTGACTCCAAACTAGATCTTCGCTTTTTTTACGAAATTCATGTCAAGTATTTGTTTAAAAGAAAAAAACTGTATTCCCGAACGACTGACCGATTTAAAAACATCTAACCACAACACTTAGGAAAGAGAAGTAAATGCTCAAATGGGGACTACTACATACTTAATACTTTGATTGCCTTCAAAGTTCCATATTCATTCCCAACTTCCATTTTGTCATTCCCTTAGACTAGTCAAATTTTGACTCACCCTCTAACCTCAACCACCTCCTCAATTTTAGGGTTATATGACATGCATAACCTATAAATTATATCCAAGGTCATTCAACTTTGTAAAAAAGTCACTCAACTTACTATTCGATCATTATAATCCTTCAACTTTAGAAAAAGTTATAAAGAGGCCCCTATAGGGCCTATACATTAAAAAATGTTTCAAATTGATCACTAAACTTTGATCACATTTTTTAATAATGGAAAACAGAATTATCTCATAATGTAGGGACTAATTTCAAGCTTTTTTCAATGCAGAGGAACCTTAATGAAATCTATATTTGCAACTTTTTCGTTCACGGAGTATAATGAAATAATATAAAGTTTAGGGTCTTTTTATAACTTTTGTTGAATATAAAAGGCTTCCTAAAGAATATGCTTCAATTACCAGATCCAACTATAATATATTTTTATCCTTTTTATGTAATAAATGTATAATTTAAGGTTATCAATTTTATATATCATAATTTGGTGGGTTTTTTTATACAATTATTGTCAATGTATTTATATTTTTCTTTATTTTATATTATATATGATAAACATATGACACGACACCTAGACAATATTTTTTAAGTTATTATTAGTTAAAATCATAAAGTGATACTTTTAAATTCAAATTTATTTAAAATAGATTTAAAAAAATTGAACAAAGACATTGATCATTCAACAAATAAAATATAAATATTTGAAAACAAACGGAATGCATTATTCCATAAATTTAATGTATTTAAATATAAAATTATAAATAAATAATAATATTTACAGCGAGGTAGAAGGTAATTGTGCAGCCAACCCCTTTTGAATAGCATACTCAGTCATCCTAAAAACTACGTCTGAAGCCCTAGACGACACAACATTATCATTCAAGACTCGTTGCACCCTCTTGAAAATCTCAACGGCATCTGGCGCAAGAAAGTCAAACATGTCAAAAGCGAACGGAAGAAACACATT
Organism: Fagopyrum homotropicum; assembly: GCA_033239125.1. Classification (NCBI taxonomy): domain Eukaryota; kingdom Viridiplantae; phylum Streptophyta; class Magnoliopsida; order Caryophyllales; family Polygonaceae; genus Fagopyrum; species Fagopyrum homotropicum. Next base: position 150,119,450 of record BSWB01000001.1, on the reverse strand, counting down.
GATTTTCGATGCAAGCTCTTTCATATTTAGCCACCTTCGTAGAGGCCGCATTGAGGGTCGTCTTACCCACCACAAAAGGCCCGCTACCCAAACAAACCCGCGGAGAGACCCCATCAAATCAATACAAGCATGTTTGCCACCAACCCATCCAAATACTAACACATCCGTCGGCCTCAACGTAGACCTCCTTTCACGCGGATCAGTCAAGAAGGTCACAATGCCTCCTTAGCCGAAATCTATCCTCTTATAAACTCGTTACATAAAACATCACATGCATCAAATCATGCCTATATTTGAAGCCAAAGAGTTCATTACAATGAACTACATGCTCCCCAAAATCATCCAAAATCCTCCGACAATTGGGTATTGGGCATAAAGCATCAGTTGAGAACAACAAAATCATAAGGCGATACTTAAGGATCGAGCGATACTTAACAAGAGACATACACTTTCCAAGTCCATCAATGGGTGTGACAAGAAGGAAGTCTTGATTATACGCAAATTTTAGACACTTAAAAATTGCTTTATGTCTAAGGGTCAAATAAAAATTACTTCCATCGCATGCACTGTCTTATTGAAAAGAGCACTCGCCAAAGCATGTTCGGTTTTAGGGGGGCGGTGTTCTTGACAGTAAAACTAGTAAGATCGAATCTAGGAATAGAAGCTTGAAGTTTGACCAACACTCCAAAAAACTCAAAGCCCATATCAACTACTTCATTGTCCCACAATATATGGTCTTCAAATGTCCAAAACGAATATCCTCGACAGATCCACGTAGTCCAAAATCAAAATAAGTTGTTGCACACTCATCATACCTGGGTATAAACTAAGACCCCCAAATTGAATAGGCAAAGAAGCAAGTCGCTACCGAAGATCCCATAAAGGAACCCCACAAACCACAATATCCTCGACCAATCCACGTAGTTCAAAATCAAAATAAGTTATTGCACACTCCCCATGCTCCGGTAGACAAGTCCTCAAGTTAAACTACATCTTAACAACACCCAAATCAGATCGAAGCAAAACAAGCTCACTCTGTCGGTCTCTCAACTATGAAGAACGTGCATCAACTCAACTTACTCAACCGCCTTAAAAACTCTATTCATGATTAGCTCTCTAACAAACCCGTCGTCTTTACTCACTACCCCACCCAACAACTTAACCCATAATGTCGGCCTCGAAATGTCATGAGGGAATAGACCATCTCTAAGCTTCGATCCTCCACACGAAGGTAAAAAGAGCTCAATCTTGCAAACATTCAACTCGAGGCCAAAACTCGGGTCAACCTCTCAAATGATTTCAATCGCTCTAGCCACTTCCTTTAACCGACCAATAATAGTACCACGTCAAGATACCAAGCATGTAAAAGAGGTGTGAAACCTCTTGAATTATAAGGCATGCTTGAGTTATCGAGAATTAGAGAAAATTAAGAGAAACCATGTGAAAATTAAAAAAATCTATATTTTTAACAAAATTAAAGTATTTGGAATTAAAACGTAAAATTCATTTGCAAGTAAATGTCGTTAAATAGTTCCTATTAGGTTCAAAACGGTTCCTTTGTGATTCGGTTCCAAACGGTTCCACATTGAAAATACAAGAACCGAACCGTATACCTAAATGGTTCGATTCCTTATTTGGTTCGGTTCCAAACGGTTCCACTTCTTAAAAGTGCAGTGATAATTCCACCTTGATGTAAATAGAAGTATTTTTCCAGGGATGATGGAAGACAAAAAAAAGCAGCATTTTTGCAGGGATGATGGAAGACAAAAGAAAGGTAGCAGTTACGTTTAAATATCTATAAATATATATGTGGATATTCTTGTTGTGTTTGTTACAGATTGTGTGCAGATTCAAGGATTACACAGATTTAGTGGTTGTTGAAGACTACATGAAGCTTGCTTTAAGATTCTATGGGAAATTACCAATACTCAGTTGGTCTAGCGGTTGTGATGCTAGACTCCTTAAGTGTTTGCCTAGAGATTCGAGTTCCAATCCTCCTGGAAACATGTATGAAAAAATTGGTATTGGGAGGGTATCTCCTTAATGAGCCACTGTATATACCCTATCTGGACATAGGAAAATTCGAACCGGAAACGTAACATTTAAAAAAAAAAAAGATTCTATGGGAAACAAACTCAACTAAAGATATGTGCAGATTTGGTGGGATGTTTCGAACGTTCAATGGCTAAAAGTATATGTCCATCCTACAACCTATAAAAGACACGGCACAAAAAATGAAGAAAAACAAGAAGACACCCCAAGCATCGATCTACAAAGCTTTCTTCACTTGATCATCTTGCTCTCACTCGTAGTTATCGTGGTTCTTATAGTCGAGAGTTAAGAAAAAAAAACGAGCGTTATAAGATATATCATTATTGTTATACTCAGAGAACTACTCTACGCAATAACTAGGCTACTGTTCACTAGGTTCCGAGTTGACAGCGGAAAGACTACAAGTGTGAGAAAAAGGGATGTTCTTCTAGGTTGTATCTAGGACTCAAAAGGAAGTGATATAATAGATAGTTAAATCCTACGGGTCAGAAACCCTAGGCAGAGACGTGGGCTATTTAGAGTCGAACTTCGTAAACATATCGCGCGTTATCTTGATTTAATTTCGCACTTTATTTGATTATTTGAAATTGTGACTAACAATTTTTACATGTTCAAGTCAAGACCTTGAGATTCTCTTCAAGGCATTGATATACATTTAACGTCACAGTTTTCAAAGTTCAACATCAAGGCCTTGAGATTCATTTCAAAGCCTTGACACTACGATTGTGAAAAGTTTTCACTCTATTTCCCCCCTTTTAAAGTATACTCCCTCTTATCCAAAAATAGTGACGTTTGAAGTGATATGCACACCAATTAAGAAACTTTTAATTCCCTAAACAATCCTTCATTTTCTCTAACTAATGGATTATTCATATTTAATTTAATGTCCATTGGGTTGAGCTAATAAGTCATTAATGGGGAAATATGAAAGGGTGCAGTAAATCCAGTAATAGTTGACAAAACATTTCATTTTGGAGGCAAATGAAAATTTTCATTGAAACAATTCAAATGATTCTAATTTTTTGTTTCAATTCAAACCGTATTAGTATGAAATATTTTGTTTCATTTTGGAGGCAAAGTTTACCAATTTCAATAAGAATAACCTTCTATAAATTGCTCGTTCTATAGGCTAGTCTTTTAATTCAAGGAAATATCTACAATACACTTCAATCTATGACTTTTCACTCCTGTAATATTGATTTGAATGATTTTCCAAGGGAAGATCTTCCATTTGATCTTAATGAATTACCCGACGTATGGGTATCGACAACGATGAAGAGGTCGAAGGAGAATTTGAAGACCCAATTATCAATCTTACAATCGATCCAGACGATGAAGCTCTCTAGAATCACCAAAGCCATACTCCCGATAAGTTAAATTTCGATCAAACTATACATGCCTTGTATGTAGTGTCTTAAGACACCATGATAAGAATTACACTTTAAAATTCTACGTAAATTGTAAACTAGCTGGTTCTGTTATCTTCCTCTTGAACTTGTATTTCATTATGCACATAAATCCTACATGAACCAAAGCATTAATAGTTTGAAAATTATGGTGTACGATACAAAGAAAGACAAATTGATGAATAAGCATCTTGGACTTGTATATCATTTTTTTCCTTTTTATTAAGTGTAATAAAAGCTAGAATATTGATTATTGCATCATGTCATATACAATACAAAGGAAGTCAATTTTAACAGCATTTGATACTATTTCAACATCTAGCGTATATGATGATCGATCTTACTGACTAAATTTGAATTGTTTTAATTGCCCAGAGTACCAATGATGCACTATAAGAAGACCCTTATCAAACGAGGATAGACAATGGGTTTATAATGCCTTACTTGAGAGAAGTGTAAATGAGAAGCTCAAACGTAATACCACATCCGAGGTTTCTTCTATGTTGTCATTTGTCAATTCCTATAAGGACAATTCAGCGGATATGGAAACAAGCTAAGAAGACTCTATCCGGTCTAGTAGTTAATGTATCCCACGGGAGATCGAAAAGGGGTCATAAGCTTATTCAAGTTGATTTAACTCATATGCTTAATATACCCTTAAACCAAAGAAGAATCTGTAAGATCACTTTCTCAACGTCTAGAAATGAGTTATGGCACTATACATAGGATGTTTAAAAAAGGCCGCATTCGACGTCACTCAAACTCCATCAAACCGCATCTAAAGGATGCTAACAAGATAGCAAGACTACAATTTTGCATGTATATGTTGGATCGGGTTAGTGTCCCTCTTGAGCCGAGATTTGTAGGTATGTACAACATTGTTCATATTGATGAGAAATGGTTCTACATGACGAAAAAAGAAAGATCTTACTACCTATGACCAGAAGAAGAATACCCGTACCGTACATGTCAAAGTAAACATTTCATCAGCAAAGTAATGTTTCTAACTGCAATTGCAAGATCAAGGTTTGATGACGGAGGAAATGATGTTTTTCAGGTAAAATAGGAGTATTTCCACTTGTGACTATGGAACCAGCCTTAAGACAAAGTCGAAATAGACATGCAAGAACGTTGGAAACAAAACTCATCACGTCTGTGACGAAACAAGTTAGACGAACTTTTTTACTTGAAAATGTCATTCCAGCTATTCAAGCTATGTGGCCAAGTGAAGATTCAAGAAACACGATTTTTATTCAACAAGACAATGCTAGAACACACGTAAGCCCAGAAGATGATGGATTTCGACTAGCCGCCCGCATCACAAAATGGTTTCGACATTAGATTGCTTTCGCAACCACCCAACTCGCCGGACTTGAATGTTCTTGATCTTGGTTTTTTCAACGCTATTCAGTCTTTGCAAAATAAGGTGTGTGCTAGAACGGTGGATCAACTAATTCATTCCGTCGAGAAGGATTTTGAAGAATACTCAACCACAAAGATCAACTATGTTTTCTTAAGTTTACAATTATGTATGAAGGAAATTATGAGAGTCGAAGGGTCCAATCGATATAAGATTCCACATATAAATAAGGCAAGGCTAGAAAGAAATGGCATGCTTCCTAGACAAACCATTTGTGATTATGCTTTGGTAGAACATGTTAGGAGTATACTAGGAACATGATTTTTAAGAGTTAATCTATGTAATACGTGAGTTTTTTTTTTGGCTAATTTCCTAGACAAATCACTTATGTTATGCTTTGATTGAACATTTTAAGAGCTAATCTATGAGAAAATGGGTGAGATTCATTCATAATTCAAATTAGCAAAAAAAAAGAACTAGGATAGAAAATAAAACAATTTACAAACCCAATATAAATTGAAATAGTACTAGTGATGCCAAAATTAAAAAAAATTATACTCTAACTTTGTCGAGCTCCAGTAGCAAGTTGGAATAAGAATATTCAACATCACTTTGCAAGTTTGTTTATCTCGATGAAGCTCTCTTACTTCTATTGCAGTCTTGTTCAGATCAAAATCCCGCACTACACCAACAACCACATCCTCAATTGGTTGTAGATTCAAATCGTGATCGTAATTAACATCCAACTTATCATCCTTGATTATTATAATAGGGTTGAACTTTGAATCACCATGTTTCTCATGGGATGGAGTCATAAATCTACACAAGAGATAAGAATTCAATTAACAAGATGATGATAATTAGGTGAAGAACTCAATAAGTAAAAATAGTGAAAGTGAGTTACCCCAACTTGACTACGACTACTAAATTTTTCCGATCGAGTTTGTATGAGCAAGATGATGATGGTTCCTTGTTCTGCATGTATATAAATGGATGAAGAATGGAGTATTGGTTTGAATTGGATTCACAAACAAATGTCCTTTCTAGAGAATGGAAGTGTAAGAGTTGAACATCAATTAATGGGATTTTAATGGTAATTGAGAATAATGTTGGTATGAGAATTATAAGAGTCAATTAATGGTCTTTTAATGATGTAAGAGTATTGTTGAACGTCAGTATTTTTGGATCATTTTCTAGAGAATGAAACGTCAATATTTTTGGATCAAAGAGAGTATTTATCCTTATTCTATCTCCTACTCATTTCTTCAATTGGTATCAGAGCTAGACTCACGTTTATTTAATTTAATCATCTATGAAATTAATCATGAACTCTATAGGTGATGGAGGATTCACACAAGGAAGACCTACCATTCAACCACCCTTTTTCTTTGATAATAATTTTACACATCGGAGATCTTTAATGCAAATGTTTATTATTGTCCAGGATCTGAAACTATGGGACATCATCAAGAAAGACCCAAAAGTAACAACAAAGACGAATGTTGCTGGAGCCACCGTGCCTAAAGATGAGAGTGAATACTCTCAAATCGATTTGGAGAACGTGGCTAAGAACTACAAAGCTATGAATCTGCTTTATTGTAGATTAGATGCAAATGAGTTCAATCGTGTCTTATCATGCAAAAGTGAAAAAGAAATATGGGACGAAATGATGGTGACATACGAAGAAACAAATCAAGTAAAGGAGACCAAGATCAGCTTCTTCCAAGGCAGTACAGGCTATTCAAGATGACAACCAATGAGATTGTATAGGAAATGTTTACAAGATTCATTCAAAATGTGAACAACCTAGATTCTCTCGGCAAAGTATTCACAAATGAGAAGAAAGTCAGAAAAGTCTTGAGAAGTCTACTCAAGCTAAAATGAGGACCGAAGGTGACTGCTATTGAGGAAGCATAGGATCTAAGAACTCTACCCTCGGATGATCTAGTAGGAAAGCTTATCACTCGCGAAATGGTCCTTAATGAAGAAGATGATGAACTATCCTCAAATGTGAAGAATTTGGCTTTAAAATTCAAAAAGGACGGTCCATCAAAGTATGAAGAAAGTGAGGATGACGAAGAAGACCCTTTTACTTTGATTACAAGAGGACTTGCTCGAATTCTGAAGATGAATAAACAATTCCCAAACAAAGAGTATCCTAGATTATCAAAGTATAAAGGTAAGTATTCAAACTCTAGTAAGAAATCTAAAGTACTAACGTGTTTTAAATATGGAGAAAGAAATCATCTAAAGGAGTGTCCACAAAAGAGAAGGAACAACCATCGAAAGAATGACCGAAAGAAGAAAGCAATGGTTGACTCTGATTCCTCTACTGAATTAAACTCTGAAAGTGATCAACCAAATCTATGCTTAATGGTTGAACAAGAAGAAATCCTAAACGATATCTTGAGGGAGTGGTAAGAAATTTAATTTTTATCCCTACTGTAATATTTTCTGAATTCCTACTTAACTTGATTATAAAGAACGTGTTTTAAATGTGAATAAACAGATCATCTAGTGAAGGAGTGTCCACAAAAGAGAAGGAACAACCATCAGAAGAATGACTGAAAGAAGAAAGTGATGGCTGACTCTGATTTGTCTAGTGAATCAAACTCTGAAAGTGATCAAGGAAATATATGCTTAATGGTTGAACAAGAAGAAATCATAAACGAGATCTTGAGGGAGTGGTAAGAAATTTAATTTCTAGCCCCATTATAGTACTTTCTGAATTTCTGCTTAACTTGATTATAAATAAAGAGAATTACATCCTTGAGACTAATTCCTTGAAAGATAATTTATTGGAACAAGAGAAGAGTATGAGTGATTTGTTGCTAGAAATGAAAATTCCCAAAACTTCAGTCAACCCTTGATATTAAAGGCAAGGCCTTGGAATCGGAAAACTCGATTCTATAGATCTTTCTTCTCTTAGTCACCGTAATAGTGAATTAGAGAAAGAAAAGATCCAACTGATTGAGAAGCGTAGAGACCAGCAGGTTGCACTCATTCAATTCACTTATTCTAAAGCTAATCTTGATTGAATGATGAGTGAACAACAATCTTCTGTTAACAAGATGGTTCTTAGATACAACAAGAATTATCCAAGGAAATTTGTGACCAATTTTGTAAAGGCTAAAGGAAATTGACGCACACCTACATGCTTTTATTGTTGTAAGAAAAGACATGTTAAAACAACTTCCATATAGAAGAAAGGATCCCTATAATTCGAAATACCTTTCCTTTGTGTTTAAGAGAACAGGTAAAACAAATTTGGTATTTTTAAAGGGACTAGACCACCAAATATGGTTCATCCTGATTATGGATCCAAATTTGTCATTTGATCCAGCCGAAAATGTTGAAGTTTGGTTGTTTTGCAGGATATCACCAAGATTAAGGACGTTTTGCTTCATCTTTATTCTAAATGCTTATCTGATTGTCCTCTTTCAAAATTCGGTGATACCCTCTTTGATTCCAAGGTCTTAAAATTTTGAACTTCTGGTTTTTAGTATTTCATAGCTTTTGGTTTGCAATGACATTTTGCTTCACACTTTTCAAATTCTTTCTTCCTTTGTCAAAAGACAAAAAAAGGAAGAAATATGGTGATCCAAATATTTCTGATATTTCTACATTCTGCACTACATTACACTTATAATATTTTGCACGTACGATATTTGTTTTGCCTTCCGTCAAGGGGATATTGATAACTTCACCTTGATGAAGGTTGTTATAAAATGCTTTTGTTCACCCTTATTGTAAAACAAATTTGGTTCCTAAAGGGACTAGACCATCAAATATGGTCGGTCCCAAATATGGATCTAAATTTGTCATTTGGTCTAGCCGAAAAGATTAAAGTTTGGTTGGTTTTAAGAAAACATTATCGTAAGGGGAGTAATGACTATTGTTTCTTTTTTATAATGCTTTATGATTGCCGTCTTTCAAATTCGGTGGTACCCTTTTGGATTTCAAAGTCTTGAAATCAACATTCGGTGGTACCCTCTTTGATTTCAAAGTCTTGAAATTCGGTGTTATAAAACGCTCGTTTCTTTTTCTTGTTGTGTTTGCTACAGATTTTGTGTAGGTTCAAGGAATATGCAGATTTAGTGGCTGTTGAAGACTACATGAAGCTTGCACGAAGATTATGTGGGAAACAAACTCAACTAAAGATATGTGCAGATTTGGTGGGATGCATTTGAAGATTTTGTGCAGATTTTATGACATGTTTCGAACATTCAATGGCTAAAATATTTGTCCATCCTACAACCTATAAAAGACACAACATAAACAGTGAAGAAAAACAAGAAGACACTCACAAGCATCGATCTACAAAGCTTTCTTCATGCTCTCACTCACAGTTATCGTGGTTTGAGAGTTAAGAAAAAGAAACGAGCGTTATAGGATATATCATTATTGTTATACTTAGTGAACTACTCTACGCAGTAACTAGGCTATTATTCACTATAGATTATGAGTTGACTAGATTGTAGCAGGAAGACTACAAGTGACAGAAGAAGGGAATTTCTTCTGGAATTGTATCTAGGACTCAAAAGGCAGTGATGTAATAGATAGTTAAATCCTACGGGCCGGAAACCCTAGATGGGAAACCCTAGGTGGAGACGTGGACTATTTAGAGTCGAACTTCGTAAACATATCGCGTGTTATCTTGATTTAATTTCCGCACTTTATTTGACTATTTGAAATTGTGACTGACAGTTTTTACAGGTTCAAGTCAAGACCTTGAGATTATTTTCAAGGCCTTGACAGTTTTTACAGGTTCAAGTCAAGACCTTGAGATTATTTCAAGGCCTTGAGATTCTCTTTAAAGCCTTGAGATACATTTAACGTCACAGGTTTCAAAGTTCGGCATCAAGGTCTTGAGATTCATTTCAAAGCCTTAACACTGCGATTGCAAAAAATTTCCATACTTTATTCCCCTTTTAGAATATCTTTATTCTTATTCTATCTCTCACTCCGTTCTTCATACATGAACCAAACCGCATACTTAAAACAGTTTGGTTCCTGGTTTCAAAAAAATATTATTGTTTAGGAAGCGTGTAACAGCCATAGCATAACAATAAAAAAATGATTTAATGCTAATAAAATCAAACAATCCAAGTTCTAAGCCAAAAATAAAGGATAAATTTTTATTTTTTTAGACCTACTTGGTTTTTCATAAGATTTCTACTCTAATTTTTTGTAAAAATTATCTGAATTATAGGTGAACCCGTGCGTAGCACAGGTCTACACAGCTAGTGTATATATATACTAAACATCTATTCTTAAGAAACATTACTTGTTCAATAATGACTGACAGTATGGTTTAGTTACTATATATACTAAATTATGCGAACAATAGCATGCATACTCTCATGCTAACAAACAACCCAACTTGTCCCTAATGTTAAATTACATTATATTTTCATTTGTGTTGGGTTATTTAAGAGTCAATGGAATGTCAATGCATTTGTCAAGTACTTACTTTACAGTCCTACGAGAGAGTAACTCTACTTGTATGTTGCCAATGTCATTTTCAGCTTTCACCACACGTCTCGAAGATACCTCCCGTCCACCTGCAACTTTTTCACTATGGACTCCGCCTTGGATGCATCAACATTTTCCTGAGTTTGTGTCAGAATTCAATTCGGATTAATGAAAACACAAGTCTTATCAAGTATCAAATTATAAAGAATCCTTGTTCCTCAACATTCAGTAAAGGTCCGATCTTTTTCGGTTTTCTGAAAGCTGTAGCAATAAATATGCAGCGTTTCAAACCCAAAATGCTTTGGGTGTACATCAACAATAGAGCAGACCACAAATGTAGCTAAGATGTTAGACCTTCCACACTGCACATAAATGTTATCCTAGGAACAAATTTTGATCCAAGATCCACACTTGTAATGGAGAGGCATACAAGTTTCGAATTTGGATCCAAAGTGTAATGTGTTACCTTTTCATATTATAATATATATGGATATAGAGATTGAAAGGCAATAAACATGGAGTAATGGACAGAAACAGATACACTAGTGTGGTTGTCAATTACGTAGTGGTTGAAGAATACCTGCTCTTGGACAATTGTATGAAGAGTACGATGAACATCTCTTGCCATACCCTTAGCATCACCACAGACATACAAGTAACCGCCTTGTGAAATCAGGCTCCAAATGTACGCAGCCTGCAAAGAGATAGAAGATGATCATCAGCACCACAGATATGACCACTGACAAGCACCTAATGAAATAAGAGATTACATACTTTATCCATCATTTTGTGCTGAACGTATTCCTTTTGAGGCCCCTCCCTCGAGAATGCAACAACCATCTCTGTCATCGCACCTTTCTCCACAAAATTGTAAAGTTCGTCTTCATAAATGAAATCCTGCAACAATTACCAGTTACGAAGTCGCAAAATGGAAAAATGGACTCCGGTAGTTCACTTAAACTGCAGAGTTATTATGGCTACCAATCTACGGTTTCTACATCCAAAAAAGAGCACAGCAGGGCCAAGTTGCACGCCTTCCTGTTTCAGCACAAGTCTTTCCTGAAAAAGTAAGAAAATAATGAATAAGAAAATCAGTATATCTACCGACGACGAACTATGATAAGTTGAATGCGTAGCATGGACTTCCCTTACCTGTAAAAACCCTCTGAAGGGTGCCAAACCAGTTCCTGGTCCCACCATAATTATTGGAGTAGAAGGTTTCAAAGGCAATTTGAAGTTAGAGGTCCTAATAAAAATGGGGGCCCGGCTACATTCCTGGTTTGCTTCCTGGGGAACTGCATTCTGTTTACAAAATCAATATTTATATCATATAAACAAGCAAGAAACACATCCCAAGCATTCATATTAAGCTTCCTCGTTTTCAGAAGGAAAAAAGAGAATGATGAAGTGCAATAGAACGAGAGGGAAACAAAAAAAAAGAAAAAAAAAAGAGAGACTACCTTCATCCATGTAGAGCAAACTCCTTTGTGTATCCTGCCTGTGGGAGTTGGGCCATAAACTACGGCACATGTCACATGAACTCGGTCAGGAACCAACCTGCATATACATTAATGATTTCAGTTTGCTCTCATCTTCTGGAAATTAATATTACAATGTCACCAATGGAGCTTCGAAATCAGTGTCACCTTGGAGAGGATGATATTGAGTAATAACGTGGCTGCAAACGAGGAGCTACAATGGCAAAGAACACACCAAGAGGAGGCTTTGCAGATGGAAACTCTGCCATTACCTCAAGCAGACTTCTTTGATTTGCGATAATCCAGTTAGAGTATTCATCCTATCAATACAAAAATAATTAACACATCATCTCGAAATGCTTGAGGCTAATAATGAAATAATCCAGGAAACAGCTAACAGAATTTGGTTTCTACTCCCGCTCATAAAGACAACAAATGATGATGAACATCTTTACCTTCCCCTCTGGTGCTGACAAAAACTTCAACTTCTCGGCTTCAGTAGGTTCAGTTGCATGAGCAGCCAACGCGGCAAGGGAAGCCTGAACTAACAGAGTAACAGGTAATGTCAATCTTGAGAAAGCCAAGTAGAGAAAACCCAAACGTTAAAGTGAAAGAAACTGAATGACCTTTCTAGGGGAAGTTAAGAGATCAGCATAACGTGCCAAAGCAGAACGAAGGGAACAAGGACCAGGAAATGGGGGTGGCAGTGAACCTCCCAGTGGAGTACCATCGTCATTCTCAGCATGAATTGAGAAAATTATATCTAATGGGTGACCCAACAGCCTTCCTGCTTCCTCAATAATATCATAGCAATTCTCAGCATATACACAAACATGATCCCCAGTTTCATATCTGGCAGCCAGAAGTTAATTTACCAGATTATAAAACTCGTTATAGGTGTAACATGGTTAATGATTGTAACATCACAGCATATAAATGATACAAATCAGCATTCTCCTGTACTAATCTCGTCCTAAATGTAGAGAGAAAGCCTCCCGTTACGGGTACTATGTCACATCTTAGCCGCAAGGAAGTGATTAGCAACTTACTTGATCCCAGTACCCGAAATATCAAACTCCAAATGTATACAAGAGCGATCGGACTCAGGTTTGTGAAGCTCTTTTCTGACAGCAACATTAACTCTACATAAAATAAAAGGACAAGAAATAAGCAAAATCTATAAGTATAGCATCAGAACCAACATAGCACCTTACCAAGAATACCTGCATGGATGATGAATATCATAAGATACGACCCCATTTTCCATATGTAGGGGTTTGTCCTCACTTAAGGTAGTACCAGCATCATGAATTACTACACGATATTTAGGAATTGCAGCTGTATAGGAAGTTGATGCGGAATTTTTGTCACACTCATCTTGCAGTATTTTGTCCAACTCAGGCCACAGTGCTTCTCGCCTATAAATTAAGAGAACCAAGCCAACAACAAGCAATAGATGAATATTATACTCACAAAAGTGTCAAGCTTCCTTTCTACTAACAAATTGACAATATTTTTAGTACCATGCAGTAAAATCATCCTCAATGCACTGATCATCATCACCAAGCCCAACAGGAACTAAACGTTTTGCACCTGTTAATAACATACGCTTAATAATAATCAGAACAAACTTCACTTTCGTTGAAGTTCTAGTTTTTCACATCCTATAGCCATTTTTTCATTTTCTCAGAATACTGGCCGTAAGGAGCATCATTGTATATACCAGCCACAACTCAATTGGTCCAATGGAATGTAGAAAGCCACTCAATAAAGGGTGATAAGTTGCAGGCATATTTAAGTACTAGGTGATGCTACAAACTTCCTAAGGTATAATGGCTGATAAAATGATAAAAACCGCAACTCATCTTTATTAGAATTCAGTAATGGAAACCTGAAGATCTAGACTTTAGTGGTACTTCAATTTTGTTAAAAGAAGACTGCCAGGAAAAAGTGAAAAACTATCATTACCTTGCATACTCAGTTGTTCATCTAGCACAATTCCAATCTGCTCAAAAACAGATGCTTCAGAAACAGGGAAATAAACCTCATAGCATACACTACAAGTATGAAGTTCTCATGTAATTAGGTTTACCTTATTGAAGTGCTCATATTGACGGTTACCTAGACCAAAAACACCATATGTCAGTTGATGAAGCCAACTTCTCCTTTCATTGTCCTAAAAGTAAGTTGAAAAATTCCGATTAGAGTGTACGAAAACGCAAAATGCTAAGAAGAAATACATGACCAAAATTTACAATGTTAAAGGGGTTGACCTCAGTAAACCATTTATAAAAGCGAGCAGCATTATCAGTCGGCTCTCCATCTCCATACCTGCAATGCCAACCTCAACTAAATTGAGTTCACTAATTTAGTAACAACTGTGTTTCATAAAGCGATTAATAATGCACAAAGTTATATATTCATACGTGGCTACAATAAAAAATGCCATAGTCTCTTTCTTTAGCTTTTCTTCATATTGATCGTCATCGATAGCATAGTCATCCTAACAACAAAAATAAGGAATTAAGAAAGGCACTTATGGAATAAACATGCAGTTCAACTATTGTACAGTGAAGTCACTTTAATGCAAAATCAAGAGACCCTTGATCCAACATACCATGTCAACCACTTTAACAACTGCCTTATCATATCTAGCCTTCATCTCTTCTGCTAAAGCCTGTATAAGAAAGCCAAAAGTAAAGAAGAACAAAAAAAAATTCAAAGATGAGGTTAAAATACAATGTATAGGAACAAATAGAAGTACAATTAATATTCAAATAACACTAAAAATAAAGGATGACAAGTAATACTCTGGACACAAGTGGAACATGAATGTGACAAAGGGGAGGGTACAAAATACTCACATCTATAAAAAAAATAAATTTAATATCTCCAAATAAGCTAGCAACTAGAGCAGTTATTTTTCTTTTTCATGATGGAATCCTGAAACTTGTCCTAATGCAAGGGGGAGATTATAAATCTATTCTAAAACACCCACAATAGTAGTACTTCTTCACAGAATATTACTCCCTGCATATAAACAGGTAGGATGCAATGACTATGCAGTTTGCACTAAATGTAGTTATTCACATTCCTACTAATGATAACACTGACCAAGACTTGTAATTTTGACATATCATCGAGGCTTTTCTGGGTGAAAGGTAATTGATCATTCTTCTGACATCTCCTCAACAGTTAACGACAAAGGTGCATACACTTCAACTCATTCTTAATGCGTACGAAGGTCGACACAATATGAGACCATTTTTCTCATCGGTCACCTTCATGAATTGTAACTTGCCATACAAGTTGTCACTCCTAATGTATACGGTCATATGGTCGACAATAGCTAAAGAATTGCCCCTTTGGCAACTTGTCAACTACGCTTTTGCCTGTTACTATATTAGCAATGATTGTAATAGACGAAAAGTACATTCCATTGTGAAATTCAACACATGATCATTCTGCTCTATAATCTCCATGAACGCCAAAAACTCTCCTCCAATACCCAAAAAAGCCGCCGAAATTTTGATCAGATAAGAATTTCAAATTTTAGAGCTGTATCCGAAAGTAGAAAAGAGAGATAAACAAGCACCTTGGCAAATCCTTCAGCAGTGCCAGTCTGGGTGCCGAAGAAGATAGTAATCTTAGTTTTCCCATCAGCAATTTCAAACTCATCCTCCTCCGGTTGCAGTTTCACCGGCTTCGGAGCTGCCACGACCTTTGAATCCCGGGTTTGATCGCTCGATCGTCTCCACAATATAAACAGAAGGCCGATTATAGCAGCAATGGAAGTAGATATAACCACCAAGAAGGAATCTGAACCCAAATTCATTGATTCCAACGATACTCCGAGCACCGATTCGATCATTCTGACCAGCTCAAAATCGGAACCCATGGACACCGGTGGCAGATTTGGTTACTCAGTCGTCACTTCCTAATTCCTCTTAAAGTTGAGAATTAAAATCGATGACAGCGATCGATCGCTTACTCTCTCCTCCTCGAAAGCCCTAGAAGAAGAAACAGGGATTGAGACAAAAATAATTTGGGAAATCTGGCCAGGAATGTGACAGAAGTAGAGCCTTTTTTATTGCAAGGCAGGTTGCAGAATTCACTTCTTCGCATTAAAGCACGAGAAACTTCGTGGTTGGCTGGTTGGTTGGGTGGGCAGTTTCGTAAACTCAGCACTCAGCACTCAGCACTCAGCACTCAGCACTCCTTAGAAGTTAAAAAAAAGTGACATTTTACAAACTCTTAACCAAGATGTTTGATAACGGAGAATTGTATGTTATTATAAGTTTTACTAATACTTGCAGACATTTTAGACTTGTAAAAACAATAGTTTAGGAAACAAGTTTTGTTCACGTCTAAATAAAGATAGCATGTATATGTTGATGAGTAAAATTGACAAGAAGGATACCTCATGATTATACATGTACAAAAGCGGGTTTGAACCGGACCGTAATTAAAAACTCTATCTAAAAGGTGTGGGTCGGGGTGATATGACCCGCCTTGTCTAGGTCTCAGACGCTGGTCGTGTTCACCCATGTGAAAAGCGGGTGGACAGACCCGCATGTACTTGACGTGCGTTTTTTTGAATTTATCATTCAAAATAAGTAATTTAATGTATTTAACACAAATTTATAATCCAACTATATATGCATAGTAGTAGTCTTGTTCATATTTGAATTCGGGCCAGGTTCGGTCAAGCTTTATAAAATATTAACCCCGTTTATCCGGATCGGGCCTGAAAAGGCCGTCGTACTCGTCCGGACGGGCCGGCCTGTAGATACACGTTTTTCTTTTTTTCTTTTTTTTATAAAATTTTTTTAATATGATTTTTTTAAAAATAAATTATATTTTACATATTTTGTAAAATATATTAAATTTATTATAATTGTACTATATATTTAATATTTATAGATATACAATTTTTTATTTTTTTTACCGGGCAGTGTGTCGGGCTTTTTGGCCCGGTCGGGCCTAGAGTGGTGTCTAGAGTCGACCAGGCGAGCTTGGCGGGACAGGCTTTTCGGTCCGGCCGGGCTTCTTTCTCTAGTCATACCCGCTCGTTTGTCCAGACAAGCTGCCCGAATCTGAACAAGTCTAATGCATAGTGAACTACCAACGAGTTCAACAACAATCAACACGCAAATTCTACATGTGGTAAAACATCATCCCAAGCATTCAAATTATCTTTCCAAATAGCCCTCAAAATAGTGGATAAAGTCCTATTAGTGACTTCCGTTTAACCATCCGTTTGAGGATGGCTAGAGGTTGAAAAGTACAACCTTGTACCCAACTTTCTCCAAAGAGTCTTCCAAAAGAAACTAAGGAATTTAACATCTCTATCGCTCACAATAGTCATTGGTACCTCATGTAACCTAACAATTTCTCTAAAGAACAAGTTAGCCACATTGTAAGCATCATCGGTCCTATGACAAACAATAAAGTGAGTCATTTTAGAAAAACGATCAACAACCACAAAAATAAAATCCATCCCCTTAGTCCTTGATAATCCTACAACAAAGTTCATAGTAATATAAGTCATGGTGAAGTAGGTGTAGGTAAGGGAGTATACAAACCATGTGGTTTTAATCTAGACTTAGCTTTAAACACAATGCATCTCTTAAGCATGTTTTTGACATCTTTAAGCATACGAGGCCAATAGAATTGTAAATGCAACATGTGATAAGTCTTATCTCTACCAAAATGTCCCATTAATCCTCCCATATGAGCTTCCTCAACAAGTAATAGTCTAAGATAACATCTAGGAACATACTTTGCCCTCATAGAACAAAAAACCTTCGAAAATATTGTATTTATCACGCAATAGTGGCAAATCTCGGTCAGAATCTCAAGCGAGATTTCTGGAATATAGCCTTGATTTACACAATGTGTAAATATTACCAAAATAAATGTCATCCACGTATAGATCCTTAATATAATGGAAACCTAAGATCTTAGAATCCACATTGGTGATCAAAGAATATCTCCTAGAAAGGGCATCAACAAAAACATTGTCTTTTCATTTCTTATACTTGATGATATATGGAAAACTTTCTATAAACTCCATCCGTGTACCATGCCTCCTATTCAAGCATGCTCCTTTCAATTTTTCAGTAAAGTAGGAAAATGGCTTACCTTCTTGCATGAGTACTTCTCTAATGTCAATTCCTGATGCGTCACACTCCACCTCAAATGGTTTGATGAAATCTGGAAGTGCAAGAAGTGGTGCATGTGATAGTTGCTTCTGCAACTCATTAAATGCTTTTTCTTGAGCTTCTCTCCACTCGAATTGTACTTGCTTCTTCGCGAGGTGTGACAAGGGATGCAATGGTGCTGAAGTCTCATACAAAACGTCTATAAAACGTTGCTAGTCCATGGAAAGATCGGACATGTCCGATTGTGGTAGGTGTAGGACATTCTTGGATGGATTTAATCTTCTCCTTGTCCACCTTTAGACCTTTTGCATTCACTACAAATCCGAGGAAGATAACTTGATAAATACTAAACTCACATTTGTAAATATTAGCATATCAAGATTCAGTTCTAAGAGTTCCGAGTACTTCCCTCAAGTGTTCCTCATGCTTCTCAAGGAACTTGTTATAGATGAGGATGTTGGTACGCTAAAAAGTGTGCACGCAATAAGCCTTAAATTTATACTCGTTATAATTATCCTAACTTCTAGCGCACCCGCAGTGTACGGGACGTTTGTAGTATGGATAGTATTCCGAGGTCGAACACAAAGACTAAGGTGAAATTGATTCGGTTTTGTGATTAAGTTTAGTGGAGGTCTAAGGTTAGAAAAGAGAGAAACAAAGAAATGAAAAATCTAATTTGTTTTTGGTTGGTTTTGGTGATCAATCAAAGATCACAATTCATGCAAAGTAAACAATCAAACTAGACTAAAAATAAGCACAAATGAACAAGCCAAACAAGATAATAATCAAGGAAAGAGAAAACGGATTCTAGGGGTCGGAAATTCCGGTTATGGCATAAAACTCAAGTCATCTATTCATTCTTTGGATCTCACTATGATATGTTGGGATTTAGTGTTTCTAATTTGGGATCAATTACCGGGTAAGTCTCATGATCCAACTAGTCCACTTCTAAGATCTCATTACCGGGTAAGTCTCTAAGATCTTAAAGATAGGAATTCTACACAAACCGGATTGTTAATTAGGGATCTACCTATCCTTACCGGGTAAGTCTTGGAAAGGGAAGTCCAAATCAACTATCCTAGCACATCTAATCCAATGGCGGCTTATTAGGCTCATCATTACCTAAGGTTTGCTATTTTAGATTCTAAGGGCAAGGATTACCGGGTAAGTCTCTCCTAACCCTTAGCCACTATACTAAGTCACCCTAGGATAGGTTAAACTCAGCAAACACTTAGGGTTTCAACAATTCATAGATCTTAGGCAAGGTCCGTCGAACCAGGAAAATCACGGTTTGTTCTACAGAAACCATGGCCGTGGTTCTTCAAGAACTACCCGTGATTTCTAACAGGAACTACGTTCTCAAACAAGAATCATCCAAGGGTAAATCTAAGTTCGTCCTATCATAGTTCTAGCCATAACCTTCCTTTCCTTACCCTAGAACCACATCAATTTAGCCTACAACATTCATAATGGAACTCAAAACAAACAAACATGAAATCAAAACATCCATTGCAAGATAATGAAAGAAAAGGGGTGAACAAGTGAACTTAATCCAAAACAAGCTGAAGATTAGAATTAGAACCACTTACAACCCTTCCAAAAGAAGGTTCAAAGACTCATACAATCTCTAGAAAACGAAATCCGAAATACAAGAAAGCCTTGGTGTGTTCTTCTCTTCCTCTTCAATGGAGTTCTTCTCCTTCTCTTTGACACTTTCCTTCCTAGAAAACCTCTTGATTTTTGAGAATATATTTGTTAGAGAAATGGATAATGGATGAGCTGCTCCCAAACTACCCCAGCTGCCTCAAACAATCCATGAAGGACCACAATTATAACCAATTCTTCATGAGCTGGCCATGAGAGTCGTGGCACAGCTGTCACGAGAATCTGGCAAAATCCACGGTCATTTCCACGGCCGTGGTTCGTCAGAAGACCGTGATTCTATGCAGAAACTTCGCCTTGGATCATTGAGCTGTGGTTTGGTGCATGGTTTGTGTTGGAAAGGTCCCATGAGTCTTTCTTGGTCCTTGGCTTGTGTCCTAATGAGTCCGAGGACGTGTCATCTAAATGAACGATCCTTAAACGCGTCGTTTTAGCTCTAAACTTTCCGAAATACCTATAAAACGCACACAAGTCCGTGTAGACGTCTATCTCGACAAAATACGTGAATTGGTTGCAAAACGTCCTGAACTAATGCTAGATCATGCATGAATGAGTAAGAATTCTATCTAAATGTACACCTAAAACTATGCTATAAATTGTGTTATCAAAATACCCCATACTTAAGGTTTGCTCGTCCCCGAGCAAATTCCCACATATAGACTAGAAGATGACATGATTTATGTATGCAAAAAAATGGCAAAATCTTTTTGGGTTTGTGCTTCTACTATTGGATCACCTTCATAGTCATGATCAATGGCAATTGGATAAGCAATTATGTATCAAACAATAAGGGCATGGTAAGACAATTGTACTTACCTCAAAAGCATTCATGAAATGTGAAGATGAAGAGGTCAAGAAGATCAAGAGTCTATCCAATCTAGATTACTAAGTCTTACAAACATGCAAGTAGGTCATAAGGGCTTGTGACATAAAAGGCCAAGAAACGTTGCAATTGGGCGGGGGATTCTCTAGGTTATGTGATGCTAATCCGGGAATGGAACTAACTCCACATCCTTGTCCTCGATCAACTTCCCCCAAGTGTATATTTTTCCCTATCTTGCTTTCTTTTCTTTTTCTTTAACTCATTTTTGAGACAATGGCATTGGTGTACAATAGCCGAAACCTCGGTGATTAGCCATCCTCGGGCTTTTTCTCTTTTTCGAGGTGCATCCACACCGGGCACACATACCAAAGCTCGTTAGGGCTATTGGTTCATTTGACTTTGGCAAGACACCAACACCCGATTATGTGAAGTGTACCGAGTTACTTGTCATTTAAACCAACGCCCCCAAACCTATATTTTGGCTACACTTCCACAATAATTTCAGCATTTCATTCACGACATTCTTTTCATTACATCTTCACCCCGCACTTGCTTTTCGCACATTTCAACACACTAGCATGCTCCTATTCCCGGATGGGTTTAAAGGAGGTCGATTTTATATCAATTGAGGTGCTCAAGCAATCATGATCAAGATGAGAAGTAGAGAAAGATGAAATGCCTCATTCATTCCTAGATGGTATGCAAGAACTATCATGTAATTTCGATTTTCAATACTCAATCCATCCTAGGCAATCATCATGATCACAAGTCATTCATAGAATTTAAGAGAAGTAGTTCAAGTCCACATATGCATTTATCAATTCAACACATAAGGCCATTCATAGCCAATCACAAGACAAGTTTCATCATTAGGATCATATCCAAGCCTAGAAAGCACAAAATTTTTTAAATTTTACGATTTTTATGGGATTTCCGTTTTAAGTATGTACAATGCAAGACATGTGCAAAATATTAGCCTATCCTAGATGCTCATCATGCAAAGGATCATGCAAACCCCACCCCATACTTAGAAACACATTGTCCCCAATGTGGTATTCAAGTAAAGAGAGTGAAAGAAGGTTCTCACAATGTAAAATTGTTTGCTATGGTATTTGGGAATTCTCAAGTGAATTGATGTTGGATGATCCTTTCAACCATGGTAGAGAGCTCTAAGCATCCTTCAAAGCTTTGGAACCCGCGCTAGGCACCGCTAGCCGTCCAAGTTCCGCGTCCGCTCCACCCATAATTGGTGAGGGTGTCATCATCATCATTTTCATTGCCAAGAGAGGCTTCCAATGCCACTAATGCTCTAGCACACACAAGAAGGTAGACAAAACACACACAAAGCACACAAAAACAGAAAAAAACTAAGCAAAAATGAAAAGGGAAAAATGTTACCAATGGGTTGCCTCCCACCAAGCGCTTCTTTAAGGTCATTAGCTTGACCAAACTCGGGAGCGTCTATTCGAGGTGAAGCGGGGCAATCATGTCTACCGGGGCTCCCGGAATATACTTCTTCAAGCGATGCCCATTCACCTTGAAATTTCCACAATGCTCCCCTCCTATTTCAATAGCTCCATGGGGAAAGATCTTCTTCACCACATATGGCCCGGTCCATCTTGATTTGAGCTTTCCGGGAAGAGCCTTAGCCTTGAGTTGAAGAGAAGGACAAGATCTCCTTCACTCAACTACTTTGAAATGATCCTCTTGTCATGCCACCTTTTGGTTCTCTCCTTGTAGATCCGGGCATTCTCATAAGCTTCCAACCGGAGCTCCTCAAGGGCATTGATATCAAGCAACCTCTTTTCTCCTGCTTCCTTGAGGTCAAAATTTAGCCACTTAATGGCCCAATAAGCTCTATGCTCCATTTCCACCGGAAGATGGCAAGACTTGCCATAGACCAACTTGTAGGGGGTGGTTCCAATTGGTGTCTTGAAGGCGGTTCTATACGCCCATAGTGCGTCATCGAGCTTCATAGCCCAATCCTTCCTTGTCCTAGACACCGTCTTCTCGAGGATGGCTTTGATCTCTCGGTTGGAGATCTCCACTTGACCACTAGTTTGGGAATGGTAGGGTGTTGCTACCTTATGAGTCACCCCATACTTGGCCAAAAGTGCTCCAAAGTTCCTATTTGTGAAGTGCTTCCCTCCATCACTAATGATTACCCTTGGTGTTCCAAACCTAGGGAAGATCACCCGGTTGAAGAATCGCACTACCACCTTGGCATCATTCGTAGGAGAGGCGATTGCCTCTACCCATCTTAACACATAGTCCACCGCCAATAGGATGTAGAGATTGCCACATGAAGAAGGGAATGGTCCCATGAAGTCTACACCCCACACATAAAAAATCTCAACTTCTTGGATGTTGTTCAAGGGCATTTCATTCCTCCTTGAGATGTTGCCCGTCCTTTGGCAAGCATCACATGCCGCTACAAAACCTTGCACATCTCTAAACAAGTTAGGCCAATAAAAACCGGATTGCAATACCTTTGCACACGTCTTGTGTGAGCTAGCATGGCCTCCGCATGGTAAGGAGTGGCAATGCCGGATCACACTCTCCACTTCATCCTCCGGTATGCATCTTCTAAGCACCCCATCCGGGCCTCTCTTGAATAGAAGTGGCTCACTCCAATAGTAATGCCTTACATCGTTGAAGAACTTCTTCCTTTGTGCATATGTAAGTCCGGGAGGCACTTCCTCACACACTAAGTAGTTCACAATGTCGGCGTACCACGGCTCACTTCCTCTAGCCACTTGGAACAAACATTCCTCCATCATTTGCAATTGTTCATCCCGGAATGAATCATCGATCGGGATGTTGTCTTACCCAAGCTCCAATGGTGGGAGTCTACTAAGGTGATCCGCCACGGAGTTCTCGGATCCCTTCTTATCTCGTATTTCCAAATCAAACTCTTGAAGAAGAAGGATCCACCGAATCAACCTTGGTTTGGCATCCTTCTTTGTAAGTAGATAACGGATCGCCGCGTGATCCGTATAAACTATGACCTTTGCTCCAACAAGGTATGAGCGGAATTTCTCAAATGCATACACCACCGCTAACAACTCCTTCTCGGTGGTTGCTTAGTTGAGTTGGGCATCATCTAGCGTCTTGCTAGCATAGTAAATAGCATGAGTGCGCCCTTCTTTCCTTTGCCCTAAAACGGCCCCAACGGCCACATCACTTGCATCGCACATGATCTCAAATGGTAGACTCCAATCCGGAGGTTGCATGATAGGTGCGGAGATCAAGGCGTTCTTCAACCTACAAAAAGCTTCGAGACAATCCTTGGAAAAGACAAAATCAACATCTTTCATTAGTAGGTTAGTGAGAGGCTTAGAAATTTTAGAGAAGTCTTGAATGAACCTCCGGTAAAAACCGGCATGCCCTAAGAAACTCCTTACCCCCTTCACCGAGGTAGGTGGTGGCAACTTCTCTATCGTTTCAATCTTAGCCCTATCAACCTCAATGCCGCGGTTAGACACCAATTGTCCTAACACAATCTCTTCACTTACCATGAAGTGGCATTTTTCCCAATTTAAGACAAGATTTGTCTCCTCACATCTTTGCAACACTAATGATAAGTTAGCCAAGCAATCATCGAAAGAAGAACCATAAACAGAGAAATCATCCATGAACACTTCCATGATATTTTCTATGTATTCCGAAAAGATAGCCATCATACACCTTTGAAAGGTGGCGGGTGCATTACACAACCCAAATGGCATTCTCCTATATGCAAAGGTACCCCATGGACATGTAAAAGTCGTTTTCTCTTGGTCATCGGGGTGGATAGGGATTTGGAAGAATCCACTATACCCATCTAAATAGCAAAAATGAGAGTGTTGAGCTAACCTTTCCAGCATTTGGTCAATGAAGGGGAGGGGGAAGTGATCTTTCCTAGAGGCCATGTTTAATTTCCTATAATCAATGCACATCCTCCATCCCGTAACCGTCCTAGTCGGTATTAGTTCATTATTCTCATTAGTTACTACCGTCATTCCACCCTTTTTAGGCACTACATGAACGGTGCTAACCCACTTACTATCCGAGATAGGGTAGATAATTCCCGCATCTAGCAACTTAATGATTTCCTTTTTGACCACCTCTTTCATTATAGGATTCAATCTCCTTTGATGTTCAATAGAGGGTTTGTGGTTATCTTCCATCATTATCTTATGCATGCACAAAGATGGCTTAATGCCAACCAAATCATCAATAGTATAACCTATGGCCTTCCTATGCAATCTTAGTTCATGCAACAACTTAGCAAGTTCATCATCACTCAAGCATGCATTAACAATCACCGGATATGTAGAATTATCACCAAGAAATGCATACTTTAAATGAGAGGGAAGGGTTTTAAGTTCAAGTGAGGGAGGACCTTTTTCGGTTGAAGAAGATCCAAGTAAGATTGGATGAGATGAATCCAAAGCAAGGGAAGACTCCCCATGGCTCCTAGAAGCTTGATCATCATGAGCTGATTCAGGAAAAACCACGGTTGGAAACACGGGTTGCTCATCTTCCACGGCCGTGGTTCTTTGCAAGCTTGCTTCTCGGAGTTGTCCAGAAAGTTTGACGGCCGTGGTTTGTAAATCTCGACCGTGGAACTTACAGCTGTTCAGGCTTTCAAATCCAACTCTTGTCTCCTCTTCCAAAGCTTCCAAAGCTTTGATCTCTTCATTGCAGGTCTCTTCAACACCCTCCTCCATCATGCTTAAGGTGAGAACCTTTTCCAAAGGATCCTTGATCAAGATCGAGCTTACAATCTCTCTAGATTCTTCTTGCTCGACTATGTTGAAGATATCTTCATCAAGGGTTGGCCCTTTCATCATTGTGAAAAGCTTGAACTTGATGCTCTCTTCCCCTATGTTGAAGGAGAGAGTCCCGTTCTTGCAATCCACTAGGCAACCGGAAGTAGCTAGGAAAGGTCTTCCTAAGATGATAGGAACCGGATAATCCGCCGGAATGTCCAACACTACAAAATCAATAGGCACGTAGAATCCTCCTAGTTGCACCGGAATGTCCTCTAGAATCCCAACCGGATGAGTGATAGAACGGTCCGCCATATAGAAGGTCATCTTGACCGGCTTTGGCTCTCATAACCCGACCTTGTTGCTAAGTGCAAGCGGTATGATGCTTACACTCGCCCCAAGATCACAAAGGGCCTCGTACTTCACGTCTCCCACTCCTATTGGGACGCAAAAGGAACCCGGATCCCTTAGCTTGGGAGGCATTTCTTCCTTCATGGTTTGGATCAATTCCGAGGATCTCTTGGTCATCCTTATCTCCCCATACTCCTCCAACTTCCTTTTGTTGGAGAGTATTTCTTTCAAAAATTTCCCATATGCCGGCATTCCTAAGATGGCATCCATGAACGGAATGTTAATATGTAACTTGGACATTAGTTCAAGGAACTTACCAAAGTGATTGTCCAAACGAGCTCTTGCTCTTGATTGTGGGAACGGTAGTGGCGGCTTGTATGGAGGCGGTGCTACATAAGTTGGCTCTACATCCTTGCTCTTGCCTCCATCTTCTTTCCTTCTTCCCTCTTCTACCACTACTTGCTTTCCCTTAGCTTGGTCCTTGGGCAAAGGATCCTTCATACTCAACCCACTCCTTGTTGTGATAGCCAACACTTGGCCTCTTGGGTTGTCTTCGGTTCTTCCGGGAAGCTTCCCCGGATCTCTATGTGCTTCACCCGCCTTTTGAAAGACTTGTGCTTCCAAGACCTTTTGAGCCTTAGAAATTGAAGTCACGGTGCTCTCAAGTCCACTCAACCTTCCTAGCAATTGCTCAAACATGACTTCGGTTCTATTCTTTGAAGGTTGAGGAAAACCGGGTGGAGGCTCTTGTGAAGCTCTTTGTGGTGGAGTTGTGCTTGAGGAGGCGGGAGGGTTCAAGGCTCCATCCGGGTTAGAGTAAGAAAACCCGGGATGGTTGTGGTTGGGCCGGTAATTGTTGAATTGCCGGTTGTTGTTGAAATTTCTTGAGCCTTGGTAATTGTTGAAGTTGCTCCTTCCCATATAATTCACATCCTCCTCCTTGGAAGACAAGTTAGCTTGTGGAAGCACTTGAGTGTTACGCTAAAAAGTGTGCATGCAATAAGCCTTAAATTTATACTCGTTATAATTATCCTAACTTCTAGCGCACCCGCAGTGTACGGGACGTTTGTAGTATGGATAGTATTCCGAGGTCGAACACAAAGACTAAGGTGAAATTGATTCGGTTTTGTGATTAAGTTTAGTGGAGGTCTAAGGTTAGAAAAGAGAGAAACAAAGAAATGAAAAATCTAATTTGTTTTTGGTTGGTTTTGGTGATCAATCAAAGATCACAATTCATGCAAAGTAAACAATCAAACTAGACTAAAAATAAGCACAAATGAACAAGCCAAACAAGATAATAATCAAGGAAAGAGAAAACGGATTCTAGGGGTCGGAAATTCCGGTTATGGCATAAAACTCAAGTCATCTATTCATTCTTTGGATCTCACTATGATATGTTGGGATTTAGTGTTTCTAATTTGGGATCAATTACCGGGTAAGTCTCATGATCCAACTAGTCCACTTCTAAGATCTCATTACCGGGTAAGTCTCTAAGATCTTAAAGATAGGAATTCTACACAAACCGGATTGTTAATTAGGGATCTACCTATCCTTACCGGGTAAGTCTTGGAAAGGGAAGTCCAAATCAACTATCCTAGCACATCTAATCCAATGGCGGCTTATTAGGCTCATCATTACCTAAGGTTTGCTATTTTAGATTCTAAGGGCAAGGATTACCGGGTAAGTCTCTCCTAACCCTTAGCCACTATACTAAGTCACCCTAGGATAGGTTAAACTCAGCAAACACTTAGGGTTTCAACAATTCATAGATCTTAGGCAAGGTCCGTCGAACCAGGAAAATCACGGTTTGTTCTACAGAAACCATGGCCGTGGTTCTTCAAGAACTACCCGTGATTTCTAACAGGAACTACGTTCTCAAACAAGAATCATCCAAGGGTAAATCTAAGTTCGTCCTATCATAGTTCTAGCCATAACCTTCCTTTCCTTACCCTAGAACCACATCAATTTAGCCTACAACATTCATAATGGAACTCAAAACAAACAAACATGAAATCAAAACATCCATTGCAAGATAATGAAAGAAAAGGGGTGAACAAGTGAACTTAATCCAAAACAAGCTGAAGATTAGAATTAGAACCACTTACAACCCTTCCAAAAGAAGGTTCAAAGACTCATACAATCTCTAGAAAACGAAATCCGAAATACAAGAAAGCCTTGGTGTGTTCTTCTCTTCCTCTTCAATGGAGTTCTTCTCCTTCTCTTTGACACTTTCCTTCCTAGAAAACCTCTTGATTTTTGAGAATATATTTGTTAGAGAAATGGATAATGGATGAGCTGCTCCCAAACTACCCCAGCTGCCTCAAACAATCCATGAAGGACCACAATTATAACCAATTCTTCATGAGCTGGCCATGAGAGTCGTGGCACAGCTGTCACGAGAATCTGGCAAAATCCACGGTCATTTCCACGGCCGTGGTTCGTCAGAAGACCGTGATTCTATGCAGAAACTTCGCCTTGGATCATTGAGCTGTGGTTTGGTGCATGGTTTGTGTTGGAAAGGTCCCATGAGTCTTTCTTGGTCCTTGGCTTGTGTCCTAATGAGTCCGAGGACGTGTCATCTAAATGAACGATCCTTAAACGCGTCGTTTTAGCTCTAAACTTTCCGAAATACCTATAAAACGCACACAAGTCCGTGTAGACGTCTATCTCGACAAAATACGTGAATTGGTTGCAAAACGTCCTGAACTAATGCTAGATCATGCATGAATGAGCAAGAATTCTATCTAAATGTACACCTAAAACTATGCTATAAATTGTGTTATCAAAATACCCCATACTTAAGGTTTGCTCGTCCCCGAGCAAATTCCCACATATAGACTAGAAGATGACATGATTTATGTATGCAAAAAAATGGCAAAATCTTTTTGGGTTTGTGCTTCTACTATTGGATCACCTTCATAGTCATGATCAATGGCAATTGGATAAGCAATTATGTATCAAACAATAAGGGCATGGTAAGACAATTGTACTTACCTCAAAAGCATTCATGAAATGTGAAGATGAAGAGGTCAAGAAGATCAAGAGTCTATCCAATCTAGATTACTAAGTCTTACAAACATGCAAGTAGGTCATAAGGGCTTGTGACATAAAAGGCCAAGAAACGTTGCAATTGGGCGGGGGATTCTCTAGGTTATGTGATGCTAATCCGGGAATGGAACTAACTCCACATCCTTGTCCTCGATCAACTTCCCCCAAGTGTATATTTTTCCCTATCTTGCTTTCTTTTCTTTTTCTTTAACTCATTTTTGAGACAATGGCATTGGTGTACAATAGCCGAAACCTCGGTGATTAGCCATCCTCGGGCTTTTTCTCTTTTTCGAGGTGCATCCACACCGGGCACACATACCAAAGCTCGTTAGGGC
The DNA here is from genome assembly GCA_033239125.1 of Fagopyrum homotropicum. Taxonomy (NCBI): domain Eukaryota; kingdom Viridiplantae; phylum Streptophyta; class Magnoliopsida; order Caryophyllales; family Polygonaceae; genus Fagopyrum; species Fagopyrum homotropicum. Next base: position 150,090,542 of record BSWB01000001.1, on the reverse strand, counting down.
TATTGGTTCATTTGACTTTGGCAAGACACCAACACCCGATTATGTGAAGTGTACCGAGTTACTTGTCATTTAAACCAACGCCCCCAAACCTATATTTTGGCTACACTTCCACAATAATTTCAGCATTTCATTCACGACATTCTTTTCATTACATCTTCACCCCGCACTTGCTTTTCGCACATTTCAACACACTAGCATGCTCCTATTCCCGGATGGGTTTAAAGGAGGTCGATTTTATATCAATTGAGGTGCTCAAGCAATCATGATCAAGATGAGAAGTAGAGAAAGATGAAATGCCTCATTCATTCCTAGATGGTATGCAAGAACTATCATGTAATTTCGATTTTCAATACTCAATCCATCCTAGGCAATCATCATGATCACAAGTCATTCATAGAATTTAAGAGAAGTAGTTCAAGTCCACATATGCATTTATCAATTCAACACATAAGGCCATTCATAGCCAATCACAAGACAAGTTTCATCATTAGGATCATATCCAAGCCTAGAAAGCACAAAATTTTTTAAATTTTACGATTTTTATGGGATTTCCGTTTTAAGTATGTACAATGCAAGACATGTGCAAAATATTAGCCTATCCTAGATGCTCATCATGCAAAGGATCATGCAAACCCCACCCCATACTTAGAAACACATTGTCCCCAATGTGGTATTCAAGTAAAGAGAGTGAAAGAAGGTTCTCACAATGTAAAATTGTTTGCTATGGTATTTGGGAATTCTCAAGTGAATTGATGTTGGATGATCCTTTCAACCATGGTAGAGAGCTCTAAGCATCCTTCAAAGCTTTGGAACCCGCGCTAGGCACCGCTAGCCGTCCAAGTTCCGCGTCCGCTCCACCCATAATTGGTGAGGGTGTCATCATCATCATTTTCATTGCCAAGAGAGGCTTCCAATGCCACTAATGCTCTAGCACACACAAGAAGGTAGACAAAACACACACAAAGCACACAAAAACAGAAAAAAACTAAGCAAAAATGAAAAGGGAAAAATGTTACCAATGGGTTGCCTCCCACCAAGCGCTTCTTTAAGGTCATTAGCTTGACCAAACTCGGGAGCGTCTATTCGAGGTGAAGCGGGGCAATCATGTCTACCGGGGCTCCCGGAATATACTTCTTCAAGCGATGCCCATTCACCTTGAAATTTCCACAATGCTCCCCTCCTATTTCAATAGCTCCATGGGGAAAGATCTTCTTCACCACATATGGCCCGGTCCATCTTGATTTGAGCTTTCCGGGAAGAGCCTTAGCCTTGAGTTGAAGAGAAGGACAAGATCTCCTTCACTCAACTACTTTGAAATGATCCTCTTGTCATGCCACCTTTTGGTTCTCTCCTTGTAGATCCGGGCATTCTCATAAGCTTCCAACCGGAGCTCCTCAAGGGCATTGATATCAAGCAACCTCTTTTCTCCTGCTTCCTTGAGGTCAAAATTTAGCCACTTAATGGCCCAATAAGCTCTATGCTCCATTTCCACCGGAAGATGGCAAGACTTGCCATAGACCAACTTGTAGGGGGTGGTTCCAATTGGTGTCTTGAAGGCGGTTCTATACGCCCATAGTGCGTCATCGAGCTTCATAGCCCAATCCTTCCTTGTCCTAGACACCGTCTTCTCGAGGATGGCTTTGATCTCTCGGTTGGAGATCTCCACTTGACCACTAGTTTGGGAATGGTAGGGTGTTGCTACCTTATGAGTCACCCCATACTTGGCCAAAAGTGCTCCAAAGTTCCTATTTGTGAAGTGCTTCCCTCCATCACTAATGATTACCCTTGGTGTTCCAAACCTAGGGAAGATCACCCGGTTGAAGAATCGCACTACCACCTTGGCATCATTCGTAGGAGAGGCGATTGCCTCTACCCATCTTGACACATAGTCCACCGCCAATAGGATGTAGAGATTGCCACATGAAGAAGGGAATGGTCCCATGAAGTCTACACCCCACACATCAAAAATCTCAACTTCTTGGATGTTGTTCAAGGGCATTTCATTCCTCCTTGAGATGTTGCCCGTCCTTTGGCAAGCATCACATGCCGCTACAAAACCTTGCACATCTCTAAACAAGTTAGGCCAATAAAAACCGGATTGCAATACCTTTGCACACGTCTTGTGTGAGCTAGCATGGCCTCCGCATGGTAAGGAGTGGCAATGCCGGATCACACTCTCCACTTCATCCTCCGGTATGCATCTTCTAAGCACCCCATCCGGGCCTCTCTTGAATAGAAGTGGCTCACTCCAATAGTAATGCCTTACATCGTTGAAGAACTTCTTCCTTTGTGCATATGTAAGTCCGGGAGGCACTTCCTCACACACTAAGTAGTTCACAATGTCGGCGTACCACGGCTCACTTCCTCTAGCCACTTGGAACAAACATTCCTCCATCATTTGCAATTGTTCATCCCGGAATGAATCATCGATCGGGATGTTGTCTTACCCAAGCTCCAATGGTGGGAGTCTACTAAGGTGATCCGCCACGGAGTTCTCGGATCCCTTCTTATCTCGTATTTCCAAATCAAACTCTTGAAGAAGAAGGATCCACCGAATCAACCTTGGTTTGGCATCCTTCTTTGTAAGTAGATAACGGATCGCCGCGTGATCCGTATAAACTATGACCTTTGCTCCAACAAGGTATGAGCGGAATTTCTCAAATGCATACACCACCGCTAACAACTCCTTCTCGGTGGTTGCTTAGTTGAGTTGGGCATCATCTAGCGTCTTGCTAGCATAGTAAATAGCATGAGTGCGCCCTTCTTTCCTTTGCCCTAAAACGGCCCCAACGGCCACATCACTTGCATCGCACATGATCTCAAATGGTAGACTCCAATCCGGAGGTTGCATGATAGGTGCGGAGATCAAGGCGTTCTTCAACCTACAAAAAGCTTCGAGACAATCCTTGGAAAAGACAAAATCAACATCTTTCATTAGTAGGTTAGTGAGAGGCTTAGAAATTTTAGAGAAGTCTTGAATGAACCTCCGGTAAAAACCGGCATGCCCTAAGAAACTCCTTACCCCCTTCACCGAGGTAGGTGGTGGCAACTTCTCTATCGTTTCAATCTTAGCCCTATCAACCTCAATGCCGCGGTTAGACACCAATTGTCCTAACACAATCTCTTCACTTACCATGAAGTGGCATTTTTCCCAATTTAAGACAAGATTTGTCTCCTCACATCTTTGCAACACTAATGATAAGTTAGCCAAGCAATCATCGAAAGAAGAACCATAAACAGAGAAATCATCCATGAACACTTCCATGATATTTTCTATGTATTCCGAAAAGATAGCCATCATACACCTTTGAAAGGTGGCGGGTGCATTACACAACCCAAATGGCATTCTCCTATATGCAAAGGTACCCCATGGACATGTAAAAGTCGTTTTCTCTTGGTCATCGGGGTGGATAGGGATTTGGAAGAATCCACTATACCCATCTAAATAGCAAAAATGAGAGTGTTGAGCTAACCTTTCCAGCATTTGGTCAATGAAGGGGAGGGGGAAGTGATCTTTCCTAGAGGCCATGTTTAATTTCCTATAATCAATGCACATCCTCCATCCCGTAACCGTCCTAGTCGGTATTAGTTCATTATTCTCATTAGTTACTACCGTCATTCCACCCTTTTTAGGCACTACATGAACGGTGCTAACCCACTTACTATCCGAGATAGGGTAGATAATTCCCGCATCTAGCAACTTAATGATTTCCTTTTTGACCACCTCTTTCATTATAGGATTCAATCTCCTTTGATGTTCAATAGAGGGTTTGTGGTTATCTTCCATCATTATCTTATGCATGCACAAAGATGGCTTAATGCCAACCAAATCATCAATAGTATAACCTATGGCCTTCCTATGCAATCTTAGTTCATGCAACAACTTAGCAAGTTCATCATCACTCAAGCATGCATTAACAATCACCGGATATGTAGAATTATCACCAAGAAATGCATACTTTAAATGAGAGGGAAGGGTTTTAAGTTCAAGTGAGGGAGGACCTTTTTCGGTTGAAGAAGATCCAAGTAAGATTGGATGAGATGAATCCAAAGCAAGGGAAGACTCCCCATGGCTCCTAGAAGCTTGATCATCATGAGCTGATTCAGGAAAAACCACGGTTGGAAACACGGGTTGCTCATCTTCCACGGCCGTGGTTCTTTGCAAGCTTGCTTCTCGGAGTTGTCCAGAAAGTTTGACGGCCGTGGTTTGTAAATCTCGACCGTGGAACTTACAGCTGTTCAGGCTTTCAAATCCAACTCTTGTCTCCTCTTCCAAAGCTTCCAAAGCTTTGATCTCTTCATTGCAGGTCTCTTCAACACCCTCCTCCATCATGCTTAAGGTGAGAACCTTTTCCAAAGGATCCTTGATCAAGATCGAGCTTACAATCTCTCTAGATTCTTCTTGCTCGACTATGTTGAAGATATCTTCATCAAGGGTTGGCCCTTTCATCATTGTGAAAAGCTTGAACTTGATGCTCTCTTCCCCTATGTTGAAGGAGAGAGTCCCGTTCTTGCAATCCACTAGGCAACCGGAAGTAGCTAGGAAAGGTCTTCCTAAGATGATAGGAACCGGATAATCCGCCGGAATGTCCAACACTACAAAATCAATAGGCACGTAGAATCCTCCTAGTTGCACCGGAATGTCCTCTAGAATCCCAACCGGATGAGTGATAGAACGGTCCGCCATATAGAAGGTCATCTTGACCGGCTTTGGCTCTCATAACCCGACCTTGTTGCTAAGTGCAAGCGGTATGATGCTTACACTCGCCCCAAGATCACAAAGGGCCTCGTACTTCACGTCTCCCACTCCTATTGGGACGCAAAAGGAACCCGGATCCCTTAGCTTGGGAGGCATTTCTTCCTTCATGGTTTGGATCAATTCCGAGGATCTCTTGGTCATCCTTATCTCCCCATACTCCTCCAACTTCCTTTTGTTGGAGAGTATTTCTTTCAAAAATTTCCCATATGCCGGCATTCCTAAGATGGCATCCATGAACGGAATGTTAATATGTAACTTGGACATTAGTTCAAGGAACTTACCAAAGTGATTGTCCAAACGAGCTCTTGCTCTTGATTGTGGGAACGGTAGTGGCGGCTTGTATGGAGGCGGTGCTACATAAGTTGGCTCTACATCCTTGCTCTTGCCTCCATCTTCTTTCCTTCTTCCCTCTTCTACCACTACTTGCTTTCCCTTAGCTTGGTCCTTGGGCAAAGGATCCTTCATACTCAACCCACTCCTTGTTGTGATAGCCAACACTTGGCCTCTTGGGTTGTCTTCGGTTCTTCCGGGAAGCTTCCCCGGATCTCTATGTGCTTCACCCGCCTTTTGAAAGACTTGTGCTTCCAAGACCTTTTGAGCCTTAGAAATTGAAGTCACGGTGCTCTCAAGTCCACTCAACCTTCCTAGCAATTGCTCAAACATGACTTCGGTTCTATTCTTTGAAGGTTGAGGAAAACCGGGTGGAGGCTCTTGTGAAGCTCTTTGTGGTGGAGTTGTGCTTGAGGAGGCGGGAGGGTTCAAGGCTCCATCCGGGTTAGAGTAAGAAAACCCGGGATGGTTGTGGTTGGGCCGGTAATTGTTGAATTGCCGGTTGTTGTTGAAATTTCTTGAGCCTTGGTAATTGTTGAAGTTGCTCCTTCCCATATAATTCACATCCTCCTCCTTGGAAGACAAGTTAGCTTGTGGAAGCACTTGAGTGTTACGCTAAAAAGTGTGCATGCAATAAGCCTTAAATTTATACTCGTTATAATTATCCTAACTTCTAGCGCACCCGCAGTGTACGGGACGTTTGTAGTATGGATAGTATTCCGAGGTCGAACACAAAGACTAAGGTGAAATTGATTCGGTTTTGTGATTAAGTTTAGTGGAGGTCTAAGGTTAGAAAAGAGAGAAACAAAGAAATGAAAAATCCAATTTGTTTTTGGTTGGTTTTGGTGATCAATCAAAGATCACAATTCATGCAAAGTAAACAATCAAACTAGACTAAAAATAAGCACAAATGAACAAGCCAAACAAGATAATAATCAAGGAAAGAGAAAACGGATTCTAGGGGTCGGAAATTCCGGTTATGGCATAAAACTCAAGTCATCTATTCATTCTTTGGATCTCACTATGATATGTTGGGATTTAGTGTTTCTAATTTGGGATCAATTACCGGGTAAGTCTCATGATCCAACTAGTCCACTTCTAAGATCTCATTACCGGGTAAGTCTCTAAGATCTTAAAGATAGGAATTCTACACAAACCGGATTGTTAATTAGGGATCTACCTATCCTTACCGGGTAAGTCTTGGAAAGGGAAGTCCAAATCAACTATCCTAGCACATCTAATCCAATGGCGGCTTATTAGGCTCATCATTACCTAAGGTTTGCTATTTTAGATTCTAAGGGCAAGGATTACCGGGTAAGTCTCTCCTAACCCTTAGCCACTATACTAAGTCACCCTAGGATAGGTTAAACTCAGCAAACACTTAGGGTTTCAACAATTCATAGATCTTAGGCAAGGTCCGTCGAACCAGGAAAATCACGGTTTGTTCTACAGAAACCATGGCCGTGGTTCTTCAAGAACTACCCGTGATTTCTAACAGGAACTACGTTCTCAAACAAGAATCATCCAAGGGTAAATCTAAGTTCGTCCTATCATAGTTCTAGCCATAACCTTCCTTTCCTTACCCTAGAACCACATCAATTTAGCCTACAACATTCATAATGGAACTCAAAACAAACAAACATGAAATCAAAACATCCATTGCAAGATAATGAAAGAAAAGGGGTGAACAAGTGAACTTAATCCAAAACAAGCTGAAGATTAGAATTAGAACCACTTACAACCCTTCCAAAAGAAGGTTCAAAGACTCATACAATCTCTAGAAAACGAAATCCGAAATACAAGAAAGCCTTGGTGTGTTCTTCTCTTCCTCTTCAATGGAGTTCTTCTCCTTCTCTTTGACACTTTCCTTCCTAGAAAACCTCTTGATTTTTGAGAATATATTTGTTAGAGAAATGGATAATGGATGAGCTGCTCCCAAACTACCCCAGCTGCCTCAAACAATCCATGAAGGACCACAATTATAACCAATTCTTCATGAGCTGGCCATGAGAGTCGTGGCACAGCTGTCACGAGAATCTGGCAAAATCCACGGTCATTTCCACGGCCGTGGTTCGTCAGAAGACCGTGATTCTATGCAGAAACTTCGCCTTGGATCATTGAGCTGTGGTTTGGTGCATGGTTTGTGTTGGAAAGGTCCCATGAGTCTTTCTTGGTCCTTGGCTTGTGTCCTAATGAGTCCGAGGACGTGTCATCTAAATGAACGATCCTTAAACGCGTCGTTTTAGCTCTAAACTTTCCGAAATACCTATAAAACGCACACAAGTCCGTGTAGACGTCTATCTCGACAAAATACGTGAATTGGTTGCAAAACGTCCTGAACTAATGCTAGATCATGCATGAATGAGCAAGAATTCTATCTAAATGTACACCTAAAACTATGCTATAAATTGTGTTATCAAAATACCCCATACTTAAGGTTTGCTCGTCCCCGAGCAAATTCCCACATATAGACTAGAAGATGACATGATTTATGTATGCAAAAAAATGGCAAAATCTTTTTGGGTTTGTGCTTCTACTATTGGATCACCTTCATAGTCATGATCAATGGCAATTGGATAAGCAATTATGTATCAAACAATAAGGGCATGGTAAGACAATTGTACTTACCTCAAAAGCATTCATGAAATGTGAAGATGAAGAGGTCAAGAAGATCAAGAGTCTATCCAATCTAGATTACTAAGTCTTACAAACATGCAAGTAGGTCATAAGGGCTTGTGACATAAAAGGCCAAGAAACGTTGCAATTGGGCGGGGGATTCTCTAGGTTATGTGATGCTAATCCGGGAATGGAACTAACTCCACATCCTTGTCCTCGATCAACTTCCCCCAAGTGTATATTTTTCCCTATCTTGCTTTCTTTTCTTTTTCTTTAACTCATTTTTGAGACAATGGCATTGGTGTACAATAGCCGAAACCTCGGTGATTAGCCATCCTCGGGCTTTTTCTCTTTTTCGAGGTGCATCCACACCGGGCACACATACCAAAGCTCGTTAGGGCTATTGGTTCATTTGACTTTGGCAAGACACCAACACCCGATTATGTGAAGTGTACCGAGTTACTTGTCATTTAAACCAACGCCCCCAAACCTATATTTTGGCTACACTTCCACAATAATTTCAGCATTTCATTCACGACATTCTTTTCATTACATCTTCACCCCGCACTTGCTTTTCGCACATTTCAACACACTAGCATGCTCCTATTCCCGGATGGGTTTAAAGGAGGTCGATTTTATATCAATTGAGGTGCTCAAGCAATCATGATCAAGATGAGAAGTAGAGAAAGATGAAATGCCTCATTCATTCCTAGATGGTATGCAAGAACTATCATGTAATTTCGATTTTCAATACTCAATCCATCCTAGGCAATCATCATGATCACAAGTCATTCATAGAATTTAAGAGAAGTAGTTCAAGTCCACATATGCATTTATCAATTCAACACATAAGGCCATTCATAGCCAATCACAAGACAAGTTTCATCATTAGGATCATATCCAAGCCTAGAAAGCACAAAATTTTTTAAATTTTACGATTTTTATGGGATTTCCGTTTTAAGTATGTACAATGCAAGACATGTGCAAAATATTAGCCTATCCTAGATGCTCATCATGCAAAGGATCATGCAAACCCCACCCCATACTTAGAAACACATTGTCCCCAATGTGGTATTCAAGTAAAGAGAGTGAAAGAAGGTTCTCACAATGTAAAATTGTTTGCTATGGTATTTGGGAATTCTCAAGTGAATTGATGTTGGATGATCCTTTCAACCATGGTAGAGAGCTCTAAGCATCCTTCAAAGCTTTGGAACCCGCGCTAGGCACCGCTAGCCGTCCAAGTTCCGCGTCCGCTCCACCCATAATTGGTGAGGGTGTCATCATCATCATTTTCATTGCCAAGAGAGGCTTCCAATGCCACTAATGCTCTAGCACACACAAGAAGGTAGACAAAACACACACAAAGCACACAAAAACAGAAAAAAACTAAGCAAAAATGAAAAGGGAAAAATGTTACCAATGGGTTGCCTCCCACCAAGCGCTTCTTTAAGGTCATTAGCTTGACCAAACTCGGGAGCGTCTATTCGAGGTGAAGCGGGGCAATCATGTCTACCGGGGCTCCCGGAATATACTTCTTCAAGCGATGCCCATTCACCTTGAAATTTCCACAATGCTCCCCTCCTATTTCAATAGCTCCATGGGGAAAGATCTTCTTCACCACATATGGCCCGGTCCATCTTGATTTGAGCTTTCCGGGAAGAGCCTTAGCCTTGAGTTGAAGAGAAGGACAAGATCTCCTTCACTCAACTACTTTGAAATGATCCTCTTGTCATGCCACCTTTTGGTTCTCTCCTTGTAGATCCGGGCATTCTCATAAGCTTCCAACCGGAGCTCCTCAAGGGCATTGATATCAAGCAACCTCTTTTCTCCTGCTTCCTTGAGGTCAAAATTTAGCCACTTAATGGCCCAATAAGCTCTATGCTCCATTTCCACCGGAAGATGGCAAGACTTGCCATAGACCAACTTGTAGGGGGTGGTTCCAATTGGTGTCTTGAAGGCGGTTCTATACGCCCATAGTGCGTCATCGAGCTTCATAGCCCAATCCTTCCTTGTCCTAGACACCGTCTTCTCGAGGATGGCTTTGATCTCTCGGTTGGAGATCTCCACTTGACCACTAGTTTGGGAATGGTAGGGTGTTGCTACCTTATGAGTCACCCCATACTTGGCCAAAAGTGCTCCAAAGTTCCTATTTGTGAAGTGCTTCCCTCCATCACTAATGATTACCCTTGGTGTTCCAAACCTAGGGAAGATCACCCGGTTGAAGAATCGCACTACCACCTTGGCATCATTCGTAGGAGAGGCGATTGCCTCTACCCATCTTGACACATAGTCCACCGCCAATAGGATGTAGAGATTGCCACATGAAGAAGGGAATGGTCCCATGAAGTCTACACCCCACACATCAAAAATCTCAACTTCTTGGATGTTGTTCAAGGGCATTTCATTCCTCCTTGAGATGTTGCCCGTCCTTTGGCAAGCATCACATGCCGCTACAAAACCTTGCACATCTCTAAACAAGTTAGGCCAATAAAAACCGGATTGCAATACCTTTGCACACGTCTTGTGTGAGCTAGCATGGCCTCCGCATGGTAAGGAGTGGCAATGCCGGATCACACTCTCCACTTCATCCTCCGGTATGCATCTTCTAAGCACCCCATCCGGGCCTCTCTTGAATAGAAGTGGCTCACTCCAATAGTAATGCCTTACATCGTTGAAGAACTTCTTCCTTTGTGCATATGTAAGTCCGGGAGGCACTTCCTCACACACTAAGTAGTTCACAATGTCGGCGTACCACGGCTCACTTCCTCTAGCCACTTGGAACAAACATTCCTCCATCATTTGCAATTGTTCATCCCGGAATGAATCATCGATCGGGATGTTGTCTTTCCCAAGCTCCAATGGTGGGAGTCTACTAAGGTGATCCGCCACGGAGTTCTCGGATCCCTTCTTATCTCGTATCTCCAAATCAAACTCTTGAAGAAGAAGGATCCACCGAATCAACCTTGGTTTGGCATCCTTCTTTGTAAGTAGATAACGGATCGCCGCGTGATCCGTATAAACTATGACCTTTGCTCCAACAAGGTATGAGCGGAATTTCTCAAATGCATACACCACCGCTAACAACTCCTTCTCGGTGGTTGCATAGTTGAGTTGGGCATCATCTAGCGTCTTGCTAGCATAGTAAATAGCATGAGTGCGCCCTTCTTTCCTTTGCCCTAAAACGGCCCCAACGGCCACATCACTTGCATCGCACATGATCTCAAATGGTAGACTCCAATCCGGAGGTTGCATGATAGGTGCGGAGATCAAGACGTTCTTCAACCTACAAAAAGCTTCGAGACAATCCTTGGAAAAGACAAAATCAACATCTTTCATTAGTAGGTTAGTGAGAGGCTTAGAAATTTTAGAGAAGTCTTGAATGAACCTCCGGTAAAAACCGGCATGCCCTAAGAAACTCCTTACCCCCTTCACCGAGGTAGGTGGTGGCAACTTCTCTATCGTTTCAATCTTAGCCCTATCAACCTCAATGCCGCGGTTAGACACCAAATGTCCTAACACAATCCCTTCACTTACCATGAAGTGGCATTTTTCCCAATTTAAGACAAGATTTGTCTCCTCACATCTTTGCAACACTAATGACAAGTTAGCCAAGCAATCATCGAAGGAAGAACCATAAACAGAGAAATCATCCATGAACACTTCCATGATATTTTCTATGTATTCCGAAAAGATAGCCATCATACACCTTTGAAAGGTGGCGGGTGCATTACACAACCCAAATGGCATTCTCCTATATGCAAAGGTACCCCATGGACATGTAAAAGTCGTTTTCTCTTGGTCATCGGGGTGAATAGGGATTTGGAAGAATCCACTATACCCATCTAAATAGCAAAAATGAGAGTGTTGAGCTAACCTTTATAGCATTTGGTCAATGAAGGGGAGGGGGAAGTGATCTTTCCTAGAGGCCATGTTTAATTTCCTATAATCAATGCACATCCTCCATCCCGTAACCGTCCTAGTCGGTATTAGTTCATTATTCTCATTAGTTACTACCGTCATTCTACCCTTTAGGAGGCACTACATGAACGGGGCTAACCCACTTACTATCCGAGATAGGGTAGATAATTCCCGCATCTAGCAACTTAATGATTTCCTTTTTGACCACCTCTTTCATTATAGGATTCAATCTCCTTTGATGTTCAATAAAGGGTTTGTGGTTATCTTCCATCATTATCTTATGCATGCACAAAGATGGCTTAATGCCAACCAAATCATCAATAGTATAACCAATGGCCTTCCTATGCAATCTTAGTTCATGCAGCAACTTAGCAAGTTCATCATCACTCAAGCATGCATTAACAATCACCGGATATGTAGAATTATCACCAAGAAATGCATACTTTAAATGAGAGGGAAGGGGTTTGAGTTCAAGTGAGGGAGGACCTTTTTCGGTTGAAGAAGATCCAAATAAGATTGGATGAGATGAATCCAAAGCAAGGGAAGACTCCCCATGGCTCCTAGAAGCTTGATCATCATGAGCTGATTCAGGAAAAATCATGGTTGGAAACACGGGTTGCTCATCTTCCACGGCCGTGGTTCTTTGCAAGCTTGCTTCTCGGAGTTGTCCAGAAAGTTTGACGGCCGTGGTTTGTAAATCTCGACCGTGGAACTTACAGCTGTTCACCACCTCTTCGTGACTTTCAAATCCAACTCTTGGCTCCTCTTCCAAAGCTTCCAAAGATTTGATCTCTTCATTGCAGGTCTCTTCAACACCCTCCTCCATCATGCTTAAGGTGAGAACCTTTTCCAAAGGATCCTTGATCAAGATCGAGCTCACAATCTCTCTAGATTCTTCTTGCTCGACTATGTTGAAGATATCTTCATCAAGGGTTGGCCCTTTCATCATTGTGGAAAGCTTGAACTTGATGCTCTCTTCCCCTATGTTGAAGGAGAGAGTCCCGTTCTTGGAATCCACTAGGCAACCGGAAGTAGCTAGGAAAGGTCTTCCTAAGATGATAGGAACCGGATAATCCGCCGGAATGTCCAACACTACAAAATCAATAGGCACGTAGAATCCTCCTAGTTGCACCGGAATGTCCTCTAGAATCCCAACCGGATGAGTGATAGAACGGTCCGCCATATAGAGGGTCATCTTGACCGGCTTTGGCTCTCCTAACCCGACCTTGTTGCTAAGTGCAAGCGGTATGATGCTTACACTCGCCCCAAGATCACAAAGGGCCTCGTACTTCACGTCTCCCACTCCTATTGGGATGCAAAAGGAACCCGGATCCCTTAGCTTGGGAGGCATTTCTTCCTTCATGGTTTGGATCAATTCCGAGGATCTCTTGGTCATCCTTATCTCCTCATACTCCTCCAACTTCCTTTTGTTGGAGAGTATTTCTTTCAAAAATTTCCCATATGTCGGCATTCCTAAGATAGCATCCATGAACGGAATGTTAATATGTAACTTGGACATTAGTTCAAGGAACTTACCAAAGTGATTGTCCAAACGAGCTCTTGCTCTTGATTGTGGGAACGGTAGTGGCGGCTTGTATGGAGGCGGTGCTACATAAGTTGGCTCTACATCCTTGCTCTTGCCTCCATCTTCTTGCCTTCTTCCCTCTTCTACCACTACTTGCTTTCCCTTAGCTTGGTCCTTGGGCAAAGGATCCTTCATACTCAACCCACTCCTTGTTGTGATAGCCGACACTTGGCCTCTTTGGTTGTCTTCGGTTCTTCCGGGAAGCTTCCCCGGATCTCTATGTGCTTCACCCGCCTTTTGAAAGACTTGTGCTTCCAAGACCTTTTGAGCCTTAGAAATTGAAGTCACGGTGCTCTCAAGTCCACTCAACCTTCCTAGCAATTGTTCAAACATGACTTCGGTTCTATCCTTTGGAGGTTGAGGAAAACCGGGTGGAGGCTCTTGTGAAGCTCTTTGTGGTGGAGTTGTGCTTGAGGAGGCGGGAGGGTTCAAGGCTCCATCCGGATTAGAGTAAGAAAATCCGGGATGGTTGTGGTTGGGCCGGTAATTGTTGAATTGCCGGTTGTTGTTGAAATTTCTCGAGCCTTGGTAATTGTTGAAGTTGCTCCTTCCCATATAATTCACATCCTCCTTCTTGGAAGACAAGTTAGCTTGTGGAAGCACTTGAGGAGTTGCTTGGCTCTTCAAGGTTGTAGTACACAACTCTCTCAAGGATTTCAATTCGTTGTTGATGGCGTCAAGCTTGAAATTGCTCATGGTAACTTCGCTCACCTCATATGCTCCCGCCTTTCTTCCTTCACTCTTCCTATGAGAGTACTTCTCAATCACTAGAGCTTGCTTCTCTACAAACTCCCAAGCATCATCTACATGCTTCCCCATGAAAGTCCCACCGGAGAGGGATTGAAGCTTGAATTGGCTATCTTCATCAAGTCCTTTGAAGTAGATTTCCAATAGCTCAATTTTTGGTATGCCATGGTGAGGACAATCTAGGAGAAGGTCCTTGAATCTCTCCCAAGACTTGAACAAACTTTCTCTATCCCTCATCACGAAGGCATTGATCTTTCCCCTTAATTCGGTGGTCTTGGAAGGTGGGAAAAACTTGGTTAAGAACTCAGTTGTCATCTCCTCCCAAGTACCAACTCGCCCTTGCGGAATAGATTGATACCAAGCCAAGGCTTTATCCTTAAGAGAGAAGGAGAAAGCCCTAAGCTTATGGTTGTTGCTCTCCAATCTTGGTGGTCTAAGAGTCTCCATCAAAATCTCGTAGTTCATCAAATGTTGGTGAGGAGACTCTCCTTCCATCCCTCCAAATTGATTGTGCCGGATCATTTGTAGAACTTGAGGGCGGAGCTCATAGTTGTGGGTTGCGGGATCTCCTAGATTTACACCCGGTCGGTGTGCTCTTTGTGCCGGATCCATACGTCTCCCTAGGGTTTGTGGCTCCTCAATAGCAATGGGAACAACCCTAACATTGGCCGCCGGCTGCGGTTGTACCATCGGTGGTGGAGGAGGTGGAGGTTGTCGGCGATTAAGTTCTCCTTGAACAAGGGCTTGCCTAATCTCCTCAATCTCCCTCCTAGTTTCCTCTTGCCTCTCATTGGCAAGTCTCCTCTCTTCCTCCAAGAGCTCATCTCTTAGCCTTATTTGCTCTAAGGCTTCATCCAACTCAGCTTGGAGGTTTCTACCGGCCATCTCTCTCTCTTTTCGGATGTTCTTGGATCTAGATCGAAGGGTTTTCTCCGGTTCGGGATCGAATGGAGCTAAATCTTTTCCACGAGATCTTCGCATACACCTAAAGAGAAATGAATGTCCTGAAAAGCAAAGACACCAACCAAAGAGAGATCAAAAGCAACAAGAAAGATCTACACTAGAAACAATCACAAAATAGACTCAATCTAGACCTAGTCCCCGACAACGGCGCCAAAAACTTGTTACGCTAAAAAGTGTGCACGCAATAAGCCTTAAATTTATACTCGTTATAATTATCCTAACTTCTAGCGCACCCGCAGTGTACGGGACGTTTGTAGTATGGATAGTATTCCGAGGTCGAACACAAAGACTAAGGTGAAATTGATTCGGTTTTGTGATTAAGTTTAGTGGAGGTCTAAGGTTAGAAAAGAGAGAAACAAAGAAATGAAAAATCTAATTTGTTTTTGGTTGGTTTTGGTGATCAATCAAAGATCACAATTCATGCAAAGTAAACAATCAAACTAGACTAAAAATAAGCACAAATGAACAAGCCAAACAAGATAATAATCAAGGAAAGAGAAAACGGATTCTAGGGGTCGGAAATTCCGGTTATGGCATAAAACTCAAGTCATCTATTCATTCTTTGGATCTCACTATGATATGTTGGGATTTAGTGTTTCTAATTTGGGATCAATTACCGGGTAAGTCTCATGATCCAACTAGTCCACTTCTAAGATCTCATTACCGGGTAAGTCTCTAAGATCTTAAAGATAGGAATTCTACACAAACCGGATTGTTAATTAGGGATCTACCTATCCTTACCGGGTAAGTCTTGGAAAGGGAAGTCCAAATCAACTATCCTAGCACATCTAATCCAATGGCGGCTTATTAGGCTCATCATTACCTAAGGTTTGCTATTTTAGATTCTAAGGGCAAGGATTACCGGGTAAGTCTCTCCTAACCCTTAGCCACTATACTAAGTCACCCTAGGATAGGTTAAACTCAGCAAACACTTAGGGTTTCAACAATTCATAGATCTTAGGCAAGGTCCGTCGAACCAGGAAAATCACGGTTTGTTCTACAGAAACCACGGCCGTGGTTCTTCAAGAACTACCCGTGATTTCTAACAGGAACTACGTTCTCAAACAAGAATCATCCAAGGGTAAATCTAAGTTCGTCCTATCATAGTTCTAGCCATAACCTTCCTTTCCTTACCCTAGAACCACATCAATTTAGCCTACAACATTCATAATGGAACTCAAAACAAACAAACATGAAATCAAAACATCCATTGCAAGATAATGAAAGAAAAGGGGTGAACAAGTGAACTTAATCCAAAACAAGCTGAAGATTAGAATTAGAACCACTTACAACCCTTCCAAAAGAAGGTTCAAAGACTCATACAATCTCTAGAAAACGAAATCCGAAATACAAGAAAGCCTTGGTGTGTTCTTCTCTTCCTCTTCAATGGAGTTCTTCTCCTTCTCTTTGACACTTTCCTTCCTAGAAAACCTCTTGATTTTTGAGAATGTATTTGTTAGAGAAATGGATAATGGATGAGCTGCTCCCAAACTACCCCAGCTGCCTCAGACAATCCATGAAGGACCACATTTATAACCAATTCTTCATGAGCTGGCCATGAGAGTCGTGGCACAGCTGTCACGAGAATCTGGTAAAATCCACGGTCATTTCCACGGCCGTGGTTCGTCAGAGGACCGTGATTCTTTGCAGAAACTTCGCCTTGGATCATTGAGCTGTGGTTTGGTGCATGGTTTGTATTGGCAAGGTCCCATGAGTCCTTCTTGGTCCTTGGCTTGTGTCCTAATGAGTCCGAGGACGTGTCATCTAAATGAACGATCCTTAAACGCGTCGTTTTAGCTCTAAACTTCCCGAAATACCTACAAAACGCACACAAGTCCGTGTAGACGTCTATCTCGACAAAATACGTGAATTGGTTGCAAAATGTCCTGAACTAATGCTAGATCATGCATGAATGAGCAAGAATTCTATCTAAATGTACACCTAAAACTATGTTATAAATCGTGTTATCAATGTCATCGAAGTAGACAACCACAAACTTTCCAATGAAATGACATA
The DNA here is from genome assembly GCA_033239125.1 of Fagopyrum homotropicum. NCBI lineage: Eukaryota > Viridiplantae > Streptophyta > Magnoliopsida > Caryophyllales > Polygonaceae > Fagopyrum > Fagopyrum homotropicum. Next base: position 150,073,608 of record BSWB01000001.1, on the reverse strand, counting down.
AGACATGATTCATCAACCTCATGAAATGTTAAGAGCGTTAGAAATGAAAATGCATAACCAACCACTCATAAGGACCAAATTTAGTCTTAAACGCCGTCTTTTATTCATCACCTTTCGGTGTCTGGATTTGATGATAACTGCTCCTAAAATTAATTTTAGAGAACAATGTAGCTCTACTAAGCTCATCTAGCATGTCATCTAATTTGGGTATGGGGTGATGGTACTTGATAGTGATGTCATTGATCGCTCTACAATCAACAAACATCCTCCAAATATTGTCCTTCGTAGGTACTAAAAGAACTAGAACCACACAAGGACTCAACCTTTCTCGAACATAGCCTTTATTCAAAGTTCTTGCACTTGATCCTAAATTTCCTAGCTTTCCTAAGGACTCATCATGTATGTTGGGACGATTAGGAAGTGTCTAACCTGGAATGCAATCAATTTGATACTCAATGCCTCGATAAGGTGGAAGACCTACATGAATCTCATCCGGAAATACATCGCAAAACTCATCCAAAGTCCTTAAAATGGGTTTAGGTAAGGTAGTCTTGACTTCATCACTCGAGGTCATAAGGTTTTTGCATAGGCACATGAACACAGTATCCTAAGGAACAAAGTCGTCAAGAAATTTCCGTTTAGATGCTAAAAGGACTCAATTAGGTTCTAGAGAAGAAATCTCGATTTGTAAATCTCGGCGAGATTTTTGTGTCGGGGCCGTGATTCTGCACTGGATCGTGATTTCGCTGAACTGGTCGAGGCGAGATTCTTCAAATCTTGGGCAAGGTTTCTCTGCTTTGCTTGAGATTTCTTCTCTAGAGGGTGTTTCTCGCTCCTTTTCCTTGCATTTCTCCTTCTTGTCATAATGTTCTACAACCTACAAAGGAGTCATATGTTTAAGAGTAATTGCATGTCCACTGAACTCAAAAGAATGTTTGTTAGTAAAACCGTCATGTTTGACCTTTCGATCGAATTGTCATGGACATCATATTAAGATATGGCATGCTTGTTGATAGGTGATGTAATCTTGTCTTTTTTAGGTAGTTTAAGTATGCTTTTAGAGTCAATTGGTTATATTTTATTGTCAACTGTTTAAATACAACTGAAGAACTGAGCAATGAAGAAATCCAAAGATTTAGCAAAAGTTGGAAGAAGAAGGGAAGCAAAGAGAAGTCCAAGACGAAGTTCCTCTTGAAGAACGGCGCCCGCGGTGACTTTAGAGTCCAGAGGCACCTTGTCACGGCACCCGTGGCAACACTGAGTTGCACCCACAGCGACACTGAGTCTAGAGGCACCCTGTCACGGCACCCGCAGCGACACTAAGCCACGCCCGCGGCGACACTGAGTTCATAGGCACCTTGTCACCGCACCCGCGGTGACTTTAGCATCCAAAAGAGCCTTATCGCCGCTCCCGCGGCGACATTATGTCGTGCCCGCGGTGACTGCACCTGAAGACCAAGGCCAGCACCCCTGCGTCCTTGCCAACGGGCCAGAGGAAGCGCAAGCGACCGTGTCACCGTACCCGCGGTGACACTGGGCCACTCCCACGGCTTGGCAATAGAAAGTCAGAAATTGAAGAGTCACAAGCGTTTCAAAAACTGTGAAGAGCCCGCACCCGCGGCCCTCCAAGCCGCACCCGGGGCCAAATCAAAGATGAAGCGTCTTGTGCTATTTTGCACTAAACTGCACTAGCGGCTCCCAGATGTCACGCCCGCGGTTATGCAATAATTGTAATAAATTAGGCTGTTTAGACTCTCACTTTATGAAAACTTAAGTGACAGTTTAGGGTGCCTATTTACTTCAATTTAGTGTCCTAAGTAGTATAAATAGAGATGCTAGGATAGTGTTTGAATCATCTTATTTTCACCTCATCACATCTAAAATACTCTCTTGTTTTCTTTGTTTTGTTTTGTTTTGTTCTCTATGGAGGGCTAAGCAACTTTAGTTGCGCTTGACATTGGAAGCTCTCGACATAGATTTGGTTGTAAGTTTATAATTGAAGTTGTTATTCCATAATGATTTGTGTTATGTTCTTCTGCTTAACTTCTTGATTATATCTCACCCTTTATCTAGTTTGGCCATCTAGGTATTTGGGTCTTATCCAAAGTGCTAGGAATTGTGATTCCGGGTTCTAGTCATCATTCTAGTAGCAAAGACATTTATGTAAGCTGGTTGCAAGTGTAATTCGTGAGTGGAACATAACCACATCATTTTAGCAACGGGTTGTTTCTAATTCACGAGTCTCTCTATCTTTATTTGAATGTTATTATTAAAATTTGATTTTGTAGGTTTACGAGTTAGGATTAATAGTAAGTAATATCGGAGTTGGTTGAACCGGTATTTAAATACGATCGAGATCAGAACAAACTTCGGAATAAACTCCATGAAAACAACGATCAACCATATCTTATGTTGAAGCGGATAACTGTCAAGTGCAACGTGTTTTTAAAATCATTGAAATCAACTTCTTGTTTGCTTTGCCTATTTGTCACTTTAACAATCACAAACCCCCTTGGTTACATATAATCGATAGTTTAATTGCATTTGTGCTTTATTTACTCTATATCTCTCTTGGGTTCGACCCTTACTTAATCACTATACTTGCTTTAGTATTGAATTCGAAAATACTTTGATAGGATATAAATGACATAAGAAAATATCCTTGTCAAATTTGGCGCCATTGTCGGGGAGATTTGAGTTCTTAAGTACTTTGTTATTCATTGCCCATCATTGGTTTGAATCATTTGTATGGTTCAAACTCGTGCTACTAATTTCTCTTTTGCACTAGAAGAGAGTGAGAAAACAAGTGGTTGGATCATGAATGACATCAACGGGATAAGACCTCAACATCAACGAATTGATCTCGGAGGATTCATACAAGCATGATCAAGGACTTACGTCGAGTCAACGACGTAAAACAAAGGCGCTGCTCGGGAGGCAACACGAGGAACTAGAAATAGAAGTCTTTATATCGTCTATCTGCCCCCGCGGCTATGAAGGGTCGTGACCGCGGCTAACCCATAAGTGCCCGCACCCGCGGCAAAGAAGAGCTGTGGCAGCCTCGACGATAGGTATGTAAAAAAAAAAGAAGAGCTGCGGCAGCCTCGACGATAAGGAAACTTCACCTCCTCTCAAATCTCCGACCACCATCACCTCTTTCCTCACCACATACATTCACCATCCTTCGTGACTCAAACCCTATCCCCGCACTCCCTTCAACTTATCCACCACGCCACCTATTTGAGCTCCACCAGCGACATGAGCATTTCTTCTCTCATTTCCCATATCCGCTAGAGCACCCCAATGGTCCACCCGGACCATCTCATCAGTGAGTCACCCTTCTCCATTTATATTTTTACCTTCATATTCACACTTTGAGGAAAAAGTGATCATCAAGCATGGGGGAGGGATTATATCTTACATTTTCATGTTTGTACAGTTGTGTTTGTCTTAAGAATTATGGTTGGTTTGTACTCTTGAAATTCAAAAAGCCGAAAAATGGAAAAAAAAAGGAAAAGAAAAATCTTGGAATAAGTAAAAAACATGAAAGGGTGGCTTAGGTAAAAAGTAGGTAGTCCGACCAACACTAGGTTGGTGCAAAAATGGACTTGAGTGATGTGAAAATTGGTGAGACTATTCTAGAAAAAAGAAGAGTGGCAAGGTGAAGATCCGGAAGAGAGCCTTGGCAAAATGAGTGAAAAATCCAAGTGATAGGTTCATCATTTTGACATTGGCGACATAAGAAGAGGAAATATAAGGAGGAATCCGGGCAGGCCACTCTTGGAGCAATAAGGATGATACTTTTTCTCTTTCCACATCACTTTTATATATTTTTAATATTTGCTCTTTTGCATGCTTTGTCTCATTGCCTTTCCATTTTCATCATGCTTTCTGAAACTTTTTGTTTCACATTGGATAGATTTTTGGCTTATTCGGTATGAGTAAGAGTCTAAACATGGTGGAATTTGATAGATGATAGAATCACTATCATATTTAGGTAGTTTAAGTATTTTTTTAGAGTCAATTGGTTATATTTTATTCCCAACTGTGTAACTCCAACTGAAGAACTGAGCAATGAAGAAATCCAAAGAATTAGCAATTGTTGGAAGAAGAAGAAGAGAAGAAGAAGAAGGAAAGCAAAGAAAAGTTCAAGACAAAGTCCCTGTTGAAGAACCGCGCCCGCGGAGACACTGTGATGCCCCCGCGGCGACTTTAGAGTCTTGAGGCACTTTGTCACGGCACCCGCGGCGACACTGAGCTGCGCCCACGACGACACTGATTCAGAGGCACGCTGTCACGGCACCTGCGGCAACACTGAGCCGCACCCGCGACAACACTGAGTCCAGAGGCACCCTGTCACAACACCCGCGGAGACAATGAGACACACCCGCGGCGACTTCAGCATCCTAAATACCCTTTTCACCGTGCCCGCGGTGACACTATGCCGCTCCCGCGGTAACTGTACCTGAAGACCAATGTCAGCGCCCCACACTCTTTCCAGCGGATCAAAGGAAGCCCAAGCGACTGTGTCACCGCACCCGCGGTAACACTGGGCTGCGCCCATGGCTAGACAATAGAAAATAAAAAACTGAAGAGTCACAAGCGTTTCAAGAACTGTGAAGAACCCGCACCCGTGGCCAGAATAAAGATGTTGTGTCTTGTGTTGTTTTGCAATAAAACCGCACCCGCAACTCCCAAATTCCGCACCCACGGCTCTCAGATGCCGCGTCCGCGGTTATGCAACAATCGTAATAAATTAGGCTGTTTAGACTCTCACTTTATGACAATTTAAGTGGCTGTTTAGGTTGCCTATTTACTGCAATTTAGTGTCCTAAGTAGTATAAATAGAGATGCTAGGATAGTGTTAGAATCATCTCATTTTCATGTCATCACATCTAAAACACTCTCTTATTTTCTTTGTTTTGTTTTGTTTTGATCTCTATGGAGGGATAAACACCTTTAGTTCTGCTTGACATTGGAAGCTCTCGACATAGATCTGGTTGTAAGTTTTATAATTGAAGTTCTTATTCCGTAAGGATTTGTGTTATGTTCTTGTGCTTAACTTCTTGATTGTATCTCACCCTTTATCTAGTTGGGCTATCTAGGTACTTGGGCCTTATCCAATGTGCAAGGAATTGTGGTTCCGGGTTCAGGCCATCATTCTAGTAGCAAACACGTTTACATAAGCGGATTGGAAGTGTAATTCGTGAGTGGAACGTAACCACATGATTTTAGTAACGGGATGTTTCTAATTCATGTGTCTATCTAACTTTATTTGAATGTTATTGCTAAAATCTGATTTTGTAGGTTTACGAGTTAGGATTAACAATAAGTATTATCGAGGTTGGTTGAACCGGTATTTAATTACGATCGAGATGAGAACAAACTTTGAAATAAACTTCATGAAAACAATGATCAACCATATCTTATGTTGAAGCGGATAATTGTCAAGTGCAACGTTTTCTTAAAATCATTGAAATCAACTTCTTGTTTGATTTGCCTATTTGTCACTTTAACAATCACAAACCCCTCTTTGTTACATATAATTGATAGTTTAATCAATTTGTGCTTTGTTTACTCTATATCTCTCTTGGGTTCGACCCTTACTTAATCATTATACTTGCTTTAGTATTGAGTTCGGAAATTACTTTGATAGGATAAAAACGACCTAAGAAAATATCCTTGTCACTTGCACATGCACTACATCACATACATCATCATCATCATCATCATCATCATCATCATCATCATCATCATCATCATCATCATCATCATCATCATCATCATCATCATCATCATCATCATCATCATCATCATCATCATCATCATCATCATCATCATCATCATCATCATCATCATCATCATCATCATCATCATCATCATCATCATCATCATCATCATCATCATCATCATCATCATCATCATCATCATCATCATCATCATCATCATCATCATCATCATCATCATCATCATCATCATCATCATCATCATCATCATCATCATCATCATCATCATCATCATCATCATCATCATCATCATCATCATCATCATCATCATCATCATCATCATCATCATCATCATCATCATCATCATCATCATCATCATCATCATCATCATCATCATCATCATCATCATCATCATCATCATCATCATCATCATCATCATCATCATCATCATCATCATCATCATCATCATCATCATCATCATCATCATCATCATCATCATCATCATCATCATCATCATCATCATCATCATCATCATCATCATCATCATCATCATCATATTTTCCTAAAGTTGACTTTCAATTCTCCACAATCATTCATCCAATGCAATTTATAAGGTCTAGGGTGATAGAAAATAGTGATTTGCAACTTAGTGATCAATTCCTCACTAGTGATGTTGCAACAACTACCACCATTAATAATCATGTTGCACACCTTTCTTTGAACAAGACATCTAATATGAAAAAGGTTTTCCCTTTGATTATCCTCACATGTGGCTATCTTAGCATGCAAAGTTCTCCTAGCAATTAAAGATTTTCCATGCTCAAATTCACAACCTTCATCACTTTTGCTAGTGCTATCATGTTCATGCAATCCATTAAGATGGGTACGATTATTTTTATGCTCTTCTTCACTTTCATATTGCCCTTGTTGATTTAAGAATAACACCCTTTTATTAAGACAATCTCTCATGTAGTGACATCTAACTTAACATTTAAAGCATGCAATTATTGTAGAACGTAAAGTAGAGTTAGAAGTGCTCCCTATATTATATTTGAAGGCTCATTCAAAGGGCGAGACTGAGTAAAAAAATTTTGGGCTGCTGGATCGGAAGTGGAACGTTTCCCCTCATCTTTCTAGGAACCTCGGGCAGTATCTCGGCCGAGATTTGGTCGATTTGGCCAAGATTTCCTTTCTGAATTCCACGAACTTGATCCTTGGTTCCCTTTGATATTCTTTTCTACCTTTATAGCCAAATGCAGTAAGTTAGTCACTGAAGCATATGGATATAAATCAATTTTATTAGCTAATGAAGGATGCAAAATTCTTAAAAATCGAGCCATAATAGACTCTTCATCTTCTTGAACATTAGCTTTCATCATCGCCATCTTCATGGTGGTATATACTTCCTCTACAGTCATCGAGCCTTGCTTAAGGTTCTCCAACCGTTGCCTCACTTCCCTAGCATGGTGTTGATGCACGAATCTAGCTTTCATTAAGGCCTTTATTTGTTCCCAAGTATTGATGTCCGGATCTAGCGTTCTTCTCCATTCTTTGGCAAGATAATCCCACCAAACTAAGTGTTCGCTTCTAGATGTGCGCACAAAAGCCTTAAATTTATACTTGTAATAATTTTCTAAATCTACCTAGAGAACCCACAGTGTATGGTTCGTTTTGTAGCAAGGCAAGAATATCAAGGTCGAACACAAAGACTAAGGTGAAATTGAATCAAGCAAATGATCACAAATAGTGCAAATCTAGACTAAGAAAAGAGAGAGAAAGAAAAAGGTTAAAATTAATTGTTTTGTTAGTGTTGGGTTCTAAAATGTAAGGACAAGCTGGGGATTTCTAAGGGAAAGGGTGTTTCTCCTATGAGAATAATTACGGGGGAGGTCTCATATTCTGCTATTCCCACACCAAAATTTCCATTATTGGGAAAGTGTCAAGGAACTAAGGTTAAAAATTCAACACAAACCGGTTCACTACCTAAGGCTCAAAACAACCCTTACCGGGTAAGTCTTGGATCTGACTCAACTTATGCAGGGATCCTAGCACACACAATCCAATAGAGGTTTTTACATCTTTACTACCTAGAGTTCAACATCATCTATACCTAAAAAGAGGAAATCACCGGGTAAGTCTCTTTCCGCGCTTAGTTTGCTAACATAAGGTAGACCTAAGCTAGATTCAACTAAAAAAACACTAGGATTTAAACAATCTAACATCCTAACATACATATTCATCAAATACGAAGCAATAGAAGAAATTGCGGGTGGAACATACCAAAATCAGCCGAGATTCATGAAGAATAGGTCGAGATTCCTAAGAGTTAGGCTTCATGCAGCAAAACGTCCTAAACTAAACATGCAAGATCATTCCATCATCATCCAAGCTATAACCATTGACCTATCACCCTAGAATCACAAAAGTCTAGCCTACAACATGCTTTTCAAGATTCATGTTCATACAACACTTCAACAAGTTAAAAATGAGAAAGAAATGAGAAAGAAAGAGATAAAAAAAAAAAGGGTTTTTGATTCAAACAAAAAGGCAGTTCCAGAACAATACTACAACACTTCTCAAATTCGGACCAAAGTTATAACCTTCAAGATTCCACCCACCTAAGTCTTTCTTCAATTTTTCCTAAGTGTTGTAAAAGAGAGTCAATGTGTGAAGACAAAGAGGGCAGTCCAAAAGTGAATGGAGACATACCAAAGGCCAGCCTGCATGTCGAAGAATGTACTCAACCACAACAAAGTATGGGTCAAAATTTGACTTTCGTGACAAGTGTTGAAAACCCGCCCAAAAGAGAAATCTTGTCCCACTATCTCGGGCGAGATTTCAACATATTTCGGGACTAAGGTTTTTGATCCTTCACGTGAGCCTTCAGTCCATGAAAATCTAGGGTGGTGAAAAATTCAGGAATCTCGGCCGAGATCAATAATGCACCAATCCAAGATTTCACTTGTCTTCTTCTTTGCTCCAAAGATTGCTTCGTTCGGGTCCCGAGTACTTACCACCACGAGGCTTGAACCTCAAATGTGTCAATTACGCCAAAACATTATTTCATTCTCTAGATGCCTATTATGAGACGTCTTTCCACTAGAGATAGACTCTCTTTCCTTGACATTGACCCGACATGTCGATGGTGTAGAGGAGCTAGTGAGTCTCATGACCACTTGTTTTTTAGATGCGCATGTGCGAGAGAGGTTTGAAGACAAATTTGTGAGGGATTTGATATGCCCGACAATTTGAACTCTATTTTGATATCTAAAGTTTGGTTGAGGTAGTCGGCCATTGGGATAAGTTGGACGAGCAAACAGAGGATCTATGCCTTATCGTTTACTACTTATGGTATTCTAGGAAAGCCCTGGAGTTTAGAGGCAATAGGATTCCAATTGACATTCTAGTTTGACTTATCAGATCTCATGTCTTTCGGCTTCTTCATGAGATGTTCCCCTCCAGGGTTAGGATTTCTTTCATGGGTTAGACCTCTCCCTTGTTGATGGCCATGCGGAAGGTGGGGGATGTCTTATCCCGATGTTATTGGCCACTCTTGGCTCACTTGATTCCCATCTGCCGATGGATTTGCCGAAGGTGGATGGTCTATTTGAGTTTAATCCAATGGGTTTTGATTGTGTGAGGATTATATATCATTTTATTGCGTGTATGTGGTTATACTCGGGGACTTGCATGTTCGCTTGAGACCTTGGTTGTTCAGATCACACTGTTTTGTGCCTTAGACTTCATGTCTTGGAACCCTGTACATAGATTATGTTACTCGTATTCATAAACTATATTGGGTTTATGAGTATTTTTATTTATTTTTTCTAAATTAACCTTAACCCGCAAATGTGTCAATTACGTTCAAAGATCGCCCAAATGCTTAAAAAACCGAAAAAAGCTCGTATATACATCTTTTCTAGCAACAGGAACTAAATTAAGCACAAATGTCATGAATTAATGTCAATGCATGCAAAACTGTTCGCTCCAAAAGGTGTGTGCAAGCTTTAAATTTATAACCTAATAAGTATGCTTGAACAAATATGCGAACCCGCAGTGTACGGGTCAATTGTAATAAAAGCAAGAATTCCAAGGTCGAACACAGGGACTTAAGGCGAAACCAAACACATAATCGGTTGTTAAGTGATGCAATTAACCAAAAGCAACCAAACAAACAATCAAGTAATCAAAGTTGATATGAGCCAAATAAGGGAAAATTGCGGATTCTAGAGATTAAGGCATCCAGTTGTGGTTCCAACTCAAGATTTCTAAAGATAATGCGGACAAAGCTGAGATTTTGCAAGGGAAGGTGTTTCTAAGGTGGGAATAGATCACCGGGTAAGTCTCACTACTCACTATCTCAAACCGTAATTCCTATTACCGGGTAAGTCGCAAGGAACTAAGGGAAAGAACTATATCCTCAAACTAACACACCAACCAAGGGAATAAAATCAACCTTTACCTGGTAAGTCTCAAGCTAACTCTCAAGGATGGAATGAAAGCACACTCAAACCCCAATAAAGGATAAACCTTTATTACCTATCGCTCATGATCTTAGGTAAACAAGCAAAGGAATCACCGGGTAAGTCTCATCCTTAACTTGCATTGAATTAGGAAAGGATTAACAAGGATAGGGTTTGGCAAACTGGATCTTAACTCAGAAAAGGATCAGGAAAACGTTCACCTCGTTCAGACAGAATCCATCCCGGCCGAGGTGTTCATCGACTGAGCGAGGTGTTCGTCGGTTAAGAAAAAGACTCAAGCTTTCAGGGTCCGACTGGGATTAAGATCATTCTATCATCGTCTTTCCCACAACCTTCAACCAATTACCCTAAAATCGCACAAGAAACTTAGCCAACAATCATCATGATAACAATTATCAAATTAAGAAAAAAGGAATCAATAATCGAACAAGAAGACTTTAATAAAAAAGGCTTTAATAACTGAATCAAATATGTGACAAATCAGTGTTTTCAAAGTCACAAATTAACAAGAACAACAAACCAAAAGTAGCCTAAGGAAATCTCACAAAAACTCCTTCAAAGGCTAACTTCAACAAGGATTCCTTCCTTCCTTGGACTCTTCCTTCAAACTTCCTTCAACTCCGAAGAGTAATCTTCTGCAACTGCAGGATTTTGGATGCTGCGAATGTCTAAGCATATAAGCATGCAAGCATGGGTTGAACTTGTGGAAAATCCAACCCTTTATATAGGAAAATTATCTTCCAAAGATAATGTATCTTAAAAGATAATTTCCTGTAAAGTATATCCAAATAAATCAGCTGAATATCTTTTCTTCCTTTCAGAAATCCAGCCCAAAAATATAAGATATCTCCCTTCCAAAAATAAAAGATCTCAGCCAAAAATAAGATCTCGCCGGCGACAGGGTGTTCGCCTCGGTCGGGGTGCTCCTCAGGATCACCTCGGTCGAGGTGGAACTGTAGCTGACCAAGGTGAATCTCAGCTGAGAGTAAATCATCTCTAATCTGGTCCAAAATCAAGTCTCTAATCCATTTCAATGCTTCCTGAGCCTTCCTTAGTATCACTGAATGTAGCTCAAATGTCTCCTTAGCTTCCTTATCTCCTTTTTAGCCCAAAATGTGCTATTTTACCTGCATTTACAACGAAACTAGGTGTAGACCTTGATTCCCTCAAAGGTGGATAAAACAACAATATAACCGCATAATATACATTTATACATGCAGATTTATGAAGATAAAACGTCTAAACCGGTCTCAAAACATAGACTATAATACATGCTATCAAAATACCCCATACTTATCCCTTGCTTGTCCCCAAGCAAGTTCTGAATATTAGATAAAGGATAGAATGAATTGTAAGTCAAAAAGATCAATGAAAAATCCTTCAAAAACCTTTTGATGGTGTGCTCCGCTCTTAGATCTCCCTAAGAGAATGCTTCATGGCTAATAAAATCAAAACATGGTCAAAACATTTCGTGAATATAAGAAAGTTGTTCATCTTTGAATAAAATCATAGAATGCATAATAATTCATGTTTATCAAAATCAATCATGTATAATCTAGTTTAAGCAACTAAGTCAATCAACAAGCTCGAGGTCTCAAGGGTTTTCCAAATGAAAGGTCAAGAAACGTGTAGGGGTCGGATGTAGAGAAGGTAGTGTGGTGCTAAAATCCGGGAATATGATCTTTCTTCACTTTCCTTGCATTTGAACATTCTCCACCAATAAGCTTTGCTTATTTACTTCTTCTTTTTTTTTACTTTACTTTTTGGGATGCATGGACAGAGGTGCACAATAACCGAAGCCTGAGAGATTAGCAATCATCAATTTCTTGAGATGCGTCAAACCCTTGAGGCACATACCATGACCCGTTAGGAATATCGCTCAATCCAACTTTGGCAAGACACAAACACCCGGCTGATAGCATGTATTATAGTTTATATTTTGGGACTTGTTTATACGTTTAATCTTCAATAATCTGCATGTTTGGATGTATATTATGTGATTATATTACCATTTCATCTACCTTTGCGGGAATCGAGGTCTACACCAAGTTTCATTGTAATCGTAGGTAAAACGACACGTTTTGGACTAAAATGGAGCTAAAGGAGCTAATGAGTCATTGAAGCTACATTCAGGAGCTTAAGAAGGAACTCAGGGAGCAAGGAATTAATGAAGAAGATTAACTTTGGACCAGATTTGAGAGATTTCACATTCAGCTGAGATTCACCTCGGTCAGCTACAGTATCACCTCGGCCGAGGTGATTTTGAGGAGCGCCCCGACCGAGGCGAATACCCTGACACGGCGAGATATATTTTATTTGGCTGAGATCTTTTAATTATGGAAAGAAGATCTTATATTTTTGGGCTGGATTTCTGGAAGGAAGAAGATATATTCAGCTGATTTAATTAGATATATTTTATAGGAAAATATCTTTCTAAGATCTCTTATCTTTGGGAGGCAATTTTCCTATAAAAAGGGTTGTATTTTCCACAAATTCAAGCCATGCTTGGAGGCTGAGACATCACACAGCAGTTCAAAGACTCGCATCAAAAACCCTGCAGTTGCAGAAGATTTCCCTTCGGATTGAAGGAAGAAGGAAGACTTCCTTGTTGGAAGATAGCTTTGAAGGAGTTTGTGAGCTTTCCTTAGGCTACTTCTTGGTTTATTGTCTTGTTTGATTTGTGATTTAAGGAATGCTGATTTGTTTGACATTTGATTCAGTTATTGAAGCCTTATTCTTAAGGTTTTTGTGTTCAAATATCCATTTCCTTCTCATATATTTGATTATTGCTTTCATGATGATGGGTGGCTAATTTCTTTGTGTGATTCTAGGGTGATTGGCTGAAGGTTGTGGGAAAGAAAATGATAGAATGATCTTAATCCTTGTAGGACCCTGAAAGCTCGAGTCTTTATCCTTAACCCTAGAGTACCTTGCTCAGTCGATGAACACCCCGGTCGAGGTGGATTATGTCTGACCGAGGTGACCTATTTTGATCCGAAACTGAGAGTTAAGTGTTAGAGTTTACCAAATCCTATTCTTATTACACCTTTCCTGGTTCAATGCAAGCCTAGGATGAGACTTACCCGGTAATTCCTTTGTTTGTTTACCCAAGATCATAAGTGTAGGTAATAAAGGTTTATCCTTTATTTGGATTTGAGTGTGCCTTCATCCCATCTTTGAGAGTTAGCCTGAGACTTACCCGGTAAAGGTTGATTCTATTCCCTTAGGTGGTGTGTTGGTTTAAGGTTATAGTTCTTTTCCTTAATTCCTTGAGACTTACCCGGTAATAGGAGTTTTGGTTTGGGATTGTCAGTAGTGAGACTTACCCGGTGATCTATTCCACTTTAGAAACACCTTCCCTTTGCAAAATCTCAGCTTTGTCCGCTTATCTTTAGATCTTGAGTTGGAACCATAACTAGATGCTTTAATCCCTAGAATTGCATATTTCCTTTAATTGACTTTTTATCATCTTTGATTACTTTAATCGCTTTTGTGGTTAGTAATTACATAGACAACCCATAGTTGCTTAGGTTTCACCTAAGTCCCTGAGATTGACACCCCGGAATTCTTGCTTTTACTATAATTGACCCGTACACTGCGGGTTCGCATCCTTGTTTTGAGCATATTTTCCTCGGTTATAAATTTAAAGCTTGCACACACTGTTTGGAGCGAACAAGTTTTTGGCGCCGTTGCCGGGGACTTGGTCTAGACCGAGCCGGTTGCGGTCGGCTTTCGGAGCATTTGCCCCTGTTGCTACTAACCACTCTATTTGAGTGACTTTCTGTTAGCATGAAATATTGTGATATTTTAGGCACGTTTTCTAAGTGTATTTCATCCATATTGATAGTCATTGATAAAGCATTGAAGCATTTGTGAGTTAGTTTATCTATTTTGTCGATATAGAGGTCTACATAAGCTTTGTGTTGATTGTAGGCGATTAAGAGCTAATTCCGAACGGATTGAGAGAGAATGGAGTTTGATTGAGCATGTCCAAGGATTGAGGACATCTCTAGGAGCTAAGGGTGGTGCTAACTTGAAGAATAGCACAAGACTAAGGAAAATCACGAACTACCTCTAAACCACGCTCTAAAATACGGCCGTACTACATTCCACGTTCAAGTCCACGGCCGTGGAACCTTGGCAAGAGAGGCGTGGTGCATTCCAGCAACTTACACGGCCGTGGAGGGTTGTGACAAACCGTGACCAACTTCCACGCTCTAAATTACGGGCGTGGAACCCTTCCACGACCGTGATCTTGGCAATATTTTACGCAATATTTTAAGCCACGATCTTCTACGCAATGGGTTTATCTTACACTATAAAAGGACGGAAGAAGAGAGATTCCGTCACCTTCGCTTACACTTTGCCTACGCTTATTGCATGTGCCTAGGGTTTTCAAGATTACCGTGGGAGATTGTGCTTTGCCCTATTGTGATTTCCGGATTGATGGAAGAGTTGAAGATTTGGAAGATTGTTCACAAGGAGATAACGCTTCATCTTTAGGTTTGACTAGAAGACGGATTGACATCCCGTTCTTTACTCTTATCTAAGATTGTGATTGCTTGTGTTATTCCGAAACCATTGACATTATTGTTCTTGATTTGTGGATTTGAGATTAGTTTGAAGGTTATTAAAGGTTTTCGGAAGTTTTCATCTTTCATTCTTTTAAACCTTGAATTTGATATCAATATGACTGTTGTTGGCTAAAACCCTTTAGCAATTCTAAGGTGAAGGGTTGATAGTTGTGGCTTAGATAATGATAGATCGATCGTAAACAGATTGGATCCTGAGAGTTAGAGAGAATCGCCGACGAACTTAATCCACAGTCTATTCTTGAGCTTCCACGGTCGTGAAACTCAAGAACTACCCGTGATTTACTTCAGTTTACGAACTTGCTTTTACTTTAATCCAAAGTTAAATATTTGCTTTAACTTAGTCTTGGCTTGCCTTTTCTAGGTGGTAGTGAAGCCTCAACAACCTCTACCTCGATTGTGAGTGTCACAACCTTAATCGGTTAAGTTAGTCTTGATCCTTGGATTACAAGTTTGGGTATTTGACGTTAATTCTTGCCTTTAGATCTTTTCTATACTGAAGCCTCAACAACCTTTATAGAGAGTGTCTTTTAGGTGGGTCATATAAGGTTTTTGGAACTTCACCGTACGATTGTCTTACATTCGTATACCTTTGCATACCTCAACTCTGTCCTTATACCTCTAGTATATCTTGAATCGATTGGCACAACTGGATTCCTGGATCTTTAGGATTGTTGTTTTCCCAATAATTTGAAAAGCTTCATGCATTTACTTACTTGATAATCTATAACTGGATTTAACCCCCCAAATCCCTGTATTCGATACTCTGCATTCTTGCTCAACTATATCGATCCGTACACTGCGGGTTCACTTGCTTGATTTCTAGTTTTATAATTAAAGCTTATTTGCACGCACGCTAAGTGGTGAACAAATTTTTGGCGCCGTTGCCGGGGATTTGGTTTAGGCCGAATTCGGTTATCGGTTGTCAAGCTTGGGAGCTTCTCCCTTGTTATTTGATATCATCTTTAGTGTATGCGTAGGTCTAGGAACACCGAAGACCTCTTACCTCTTGATCAAGAGCTTGAGAGGACTTTGAGGAGAAAGCGTAAGGAAAAGAAAATGGCTGAAGAAACAGAACGTGATTATCAAACGGAGTTAGCGGAAAAGGACGCTCAACTCCAATGGAGTGAGAAGACTCGTAGAGAGGAAATGGATCGTCATCAATCTAAGGTTGATGATCTAACTGATATGATGTTCCAAATGAGGATGGAAATAAGCGACCTTAAGAGAAAGGATAGCAGGAAATCCTCAAGAAGGTCATCAAGATCGGCTAGAAGTCATTCATCCGCTGATGATAGTGACTCTTCCATGCCACCACTAGAGGACATTGATCCGACAATCAATGTCAATCCGTTCGTTCCACGGCCAGCTGCCAACCGACGTGTTCCACCTAGGAACGCAAGGGTCGAACGTGTGGATGATGAGCCAAGAACTCTTGGCCAAAGGATGGACCCAACACAACAACCACGCTGTTTGGGCGTGAACTTTGATGCTGACGATGTACAAGGGTTTAGCTTCAACCCTCAAGTTATTACCATTGTTCGCCAAAACCAATTTGGTGGAACAAGTGCTGAATCTCCACACCAACATCTACAAAACTTTGAGATTATGATGGAGACGATGAAGCCTAAGAACGCTACTACCAACAGCTACAAACTCAAGCCTTTCTTCTTCTCCTTGAAGGGGAAAGCATTGTCTTGGTATCAAGCTCTTCCAAGTGGAAAGCTTGAGACATGAGAGGATCTTTCCGCGGAGTTCCTCACTAAGTTCTTTCCGCCATCCAAAACGGCGGAGCTAAGAGGTAAGATTAACGCATTTTCCATGAGATCTAACGAAAGTTTGTTTCAATCTTGGGAAAGATTTCAGGATTTGCTATTGGATTGCCCTCATCATGGCATATCCAAACTAGCACTATTGGAGATATACTATAAGGGGCTGGATGTGGAGACACAATTCAAGCTCCAATCCCTCTCATGTGGTACATTCATGGACATGAGGGAAGATGACGTTTGGGACTTCATTGAGAAGCAAGCGTGAGTCATAGAGAAGTATTCTCACCGGAAAGTGGAGGGGAATCGTGTGGAGCAAGGAGCAAAGCTCACACATGAAGCTCAATCTCAAATCTTTTCTCTCAACAACGAGATTAAAGAGTTGAAAGAAGCTATCAAGACCAACTTTCCAAAGCAACAAGGAAAAGATGTGGGTTATTTAGGCAACAACAATAACCACAACGGTGGTGAGAATACAAACCGCAACAACAACAACCGGAACAACAACCGGAATAATTGGAAAAACAACAACAACCGGAACAACAATTGGAACAACAATAGGGGTTCAAACAACAATAATTGGCGCTCCAATCAACAAAACTCCGGTAATTCTTATCCTTCCAATTCAAATTCACTAACTCCACCTTCCTCTTCTTCCACTCCTTTGAAAAGCCAGGGGAAAACATCTAATGGTGGAAGCACTTCGGGGAATAAGAAGCCTGATCCCATGTTGGAAACGATTTTGGGGAAGCTTCAAGGATTGGCTCGCATCATCAAGGTTGATGATCACATTTCTAAGGTTGATAAAGCCCAAAAGGTTTTAGAAAACCAAATATTCAGCAATGCGGAGGAAGTTCCTAGGAATCAAGGGAAACTTCTAGGAAAAACGGAGGACAACCCAAAGGGAAGGGTTATGACAATCATAACTAGGAGCGGGGTGACAACTACCGACCCGCAACCCAAGTTTGTTGAAGTCCCCGTTGAGAAAGAGAAAGAAAAGGGGAAGGAGAAGGAAGATGTCTACGTTCCTCCTCCAGCTTACAAACCTCCCCTACCGTTCCCTCAATCTAGAGCGAGAGCACGTCTAGATAAAAAATTCGGTAAGTTTATAGAACTCATGAGCAAATTGCATATTAATATACCCTTCATTGATGCTATTGTAGGTATGCCGGCTTATGGAAAGTTCTTAAAGGAGCTCCTCTCCAACAAGAGGAAGCTAGAAAATTTTGGAGAGGTTAAGATGAGTTCGGATTCTTCGGATCTCATCAAGACCATGAAGGAGAAAATGCCCCCAAAGCTAAAGGATCCGGGGTCATTTTGTATTCCCATAGGAGTGGGAGACATCACATATGATGCATTATGTGACTTGGGAGCAAGTGTGAGCATAATATCACTTGCATTATGTAGGAAGATCGGTTTAGGTGACTCTAATCCGGTGAAGATGACGTTGTACATGGCGGACCGTTCCATAACTCGTCCCGTCGGTATTGTTGAAGATGTCCCGGTCAAGCTAGGTAAATTCAATGTACCTATAGATTTTGTTGTGCTTGACATTCCTGCAGATAGTCCGGTCCTGATCATTCTCGGAAGACCATTTCTTGCAACATCCGGCTGCATAGTCGATTGCAAGAATGCTAGACTCGCCTTTGACATAGGAGAAGAGAAGCTAGAGTTTGTTCTTTCCACTCTAGTGAAGGAACCAATCTTTGATGAGGATATATTCAATATCCAAGATGAAGAAGGGTTGTCTAGAGAGGAGGTAAGTGCTATCCTTTTCAAAGATCCTTTGCAAAAGGTTATTACTATGAGTCTAATGAATGTAGGAGAAGAAGAGGAGTGCAATGAGGCAATTGAAGCCTTAGAAGCACAAGATGAAATGTGTGAAGAGGAGTTTGAGAAACTCCACGACGAGGCAGAAAACGTACGGATCCACGGCCACACACTATATTCCACGGCCGTGGATTTCACCAACCAAAGTGTGGCTCACTCCAGAGGGTTACACGGCCGTGGAGGAAACAGAGCACCCGTAACTACATTCCACGCCCAAAATCACGGCCGTGGAGGATGCAGAGGAACCGTAATTTTGGCCGTGGACGAAGGCAATTGTGCCTCTTCTTTAACTTCTCTTGATTCTTCTCCAACACCTTCTACTTCCTTAGACACTTCTAAGGAAGCATCGGAAGCTCCTCAAGAGCCATTGGAAACTCCTGCAGCTATGGAGTTGAAACAACTTCCTACACATCTAAGGTACGCGTTCCTAGGACCTAACTCTACTTATCCGGTAATTGTTAGTTCCGATTTAACCATAGATGAACATAGTAAGCTTATCGTTGTCCTTAGGAAACATAGGAAAGCTTTAGGTTATACTATAAAGGACTTAGTAGGAATCAAACCTTCCCTATGCATGCATAAAATCTTAATGGAAGAGGACTTTAGGACTTCAAGACAACCTCAAAGGCGGTTAAATCCGACCATGAAAGAGGTTGTCAAGAAGGAAATTCTTAAACTTCTTGATGCAGGTATCATCTACCCTATCTCCGATAGCAAGTGGGTGAGTCCGGTTCAAGTAGTTCCGAAGAAGGGAGGAATGACGGTCATCACCAACAAGAATAACGAACTCATTCCTACCCGAACCGTAACAGGATGGCGGATGTGCATAGACTACCGCAAGCTAAACAACGCGACGAGGAAGGATCACTTCCCACTACCCTTCATCGATCAAATGCTTGAAAGGTTAGCGCAACATTCGCACTTTTGCTATCTTGACGGTTATAGTGGTTTCTTTCAGATTCCGATACACCCGGATGATCAAGAGAAAACCACGTTCACGTGCCCGTGGGGTACGTTTGCCTATAGGAGGATACCGTTCGGGCTTTGCAACGCCCCAGCCACCTTTCAAATGTGCATGATGGCCATCTTCTCCGAATATATAGAGGAAATCATGGAGGTTTTTATGGATGACTTCTCCGTATATGGTTCCTCTTTTGACAATTGTCTTTCTAACCTTGCTCTTGTGTTACAAAGGTGTGAAGACACTAACCTAGTTCTTAATTGGGAGAAGTGTCAATTCATGGTTAAGGAAGGCATTGTATTAGGACACCTAATCTCTAGTAGAGGGATCGAGGTGGATAAAGCGAAAATAGAGACTATAGAGAAGCTTCCTCCCCCAACTTCGGTGAAAGGGATAAGAAGTTTCCTAGGACATGCTGGATTTTATAGACGCTTCATAAAGGATTTCTCTAAAATATCAAAGCCGCTAACTAATCTATTGATGAAGGATGCAGTTTTTGAGTTTTCGCAGGAATGCTTGGATGCGTTTAACATGATTCGGGAAGCTCTAATTTCAGCTCCTATTATCCAACCTCCGGATTGGAATCTTCCCTTTGAGGTTATGTGCGATGCAAGTGACGTAGCTATAGGAGCTGTTCTTGGACAAAGAAAGGAAGGGCGAACCCATGCCATATACTACGCTAGCAAGATGCTAGATGAAGAGCAGCTCAACTACGCCACTACGGAAAAGGAATTTTTAGCCATTGTTTATGCTATTGACAAATTTCGCTCTTATCTTGTAGGTGCAAAGGTGATTGTGTACACGGATCATGCTGCGATCCGGTATCTCCTTGCAAAGAAGGATGCGAAGCCAAGGCTAATTAGATGGATTCTTCTCCTATAAGAATTTGATCTAGAGATCCGCGACAAGAAGGGTTCGGAAAATTCTGTTGTGGATCATTTGAGTCGTCTAACACATCTAGAAGACGACAATCTACCTATAGATGACTCCTTCCCGGACGAACACTTACATATCATAGAGGAGTGCATCGACGTGATCTCCAAAGGTAACGAACCATGGTTTGCTGATTTTGTTAACTATTTGGTTTGTCAGGAGATACCGCCCGGATTATCCTACGCACAAAGAAAGAAGTTCTTTAAGGATGTTCGGGAATACTTTTGGAATGAACCTGTCCTCTTTAAGAGAGGTCCGGATGGCATCATTCGGCGATGTGTGCCGGAAGATGAGATGTAAAGTGTCATCCGCCATTGTCATTCACTACCATGTGGAGGACATGCTAGTTCAAACAAAACTAGAGCTAAGGTATTGCAATCTGGATTCTTTTGGCCTACTTTATTTAGAGATGTGCAAACCTTTGTTTCCTGTTGCGATGCTTATCAAAGAACATGAAATATCTCTAGGAGGAATGAGATACCTCTCAATAACATCCAAGAGGTGGAGATTTTCGATGTTTGGGGAGTTGATTTTATGGGACTGTTCCCATCATCTTGTGGAAACCAATACATACTCTTGGCGGTAGATTACGTTTATAGATGGGTGGAAGCAATTGCCTCTTCCACCAATGATGCCATGGTAGTGGTCAGGTTCTTTAACAAGACCATCTTCCCACGATTTGGGACACCAAGGACTATCATTAGTGATGGAGGTTCTCACTTCATCGCCCGGTGCTTTGAAGCTCTTCTAGCTAAGTATGGGGTTACTCACAAGATCTCCACCTCTTATCATCCACAAACTAGTGGACAAGTTGAGATCTCAAATCGGGAGATCAAAGGAATCCTAGAGAAGACGGTTTCAAGGACTAGGAAGGATTGGTCCTTGAAGCTTGATGATGCATTGTGGGCGTACCGGACTGCGTACAAGACTCCTATAGGAACCACACCATACAACCTTGTGTATCGGAAGTCTTGTCACTTACCGGTAGAGTTAGAGCACAAGGCGTTTTGGGCCATCAAGTGGCTAAATTTCAGCATGAAGGAAGCGGGAGAGAAGCGTCTCTTGGACCTTAATGAGCTTGAAGAACTCCGCTTGAACGCTTATGAAAACGCTAAGATTTACAAAGAAAGAGCAAAGCGTTGGCATGATAAGCATATCATTCCAAAGGACTTCAAAGAAGGAGATCAAGTTCTCCTCTTCAATTCAAGGCTTCGTCTCTTTCCAGGTAAGCTTAAATCTCGTTGGACCGGACCTTTTCTAATCAAACGTATTTTCCCCCATGGTGCAGTTGAAGTATGGGGTGAAGCGGGCGGAAGCTTTAAGGTGAACGGTCAACGACTAAAGAAGTACACTCCGGAACTCCAAGCTGAAGAGTTCGCGCCCACCGCACTCGAATAAGTGCGAATTTGGTCTAGCTACGGACCTTAAACAAAGCGCTTCTTGGGAGGCAACCCAAGGTATTGCATTTATATTTTTGTTTTTTTGATTCATATATTAGCTTAGTTTAGACGTTTTTGCTTTGTTTTGCCTTCGATACCTCCGATATGTTCGTGTTTTTGGATGTAGGAACAGTGGGAGAAGAAAAGAGAAGAGTAAGTTTGAAGAAAAGTGACGAAACTTGAACTTTGGAGCATTACAGAGAGTTCCACGGCCTAAACCACGGTCGTGGAACCCTCTGAGACCGTAATTTACGAAAGCCTTTGAAAAATCACCAAAACCACGGTTCCGTACATTTCCACGGCCGTGGAACCCCCGACAGACCGTGATTTTCAATAATTTTGACGGCCACTATATAAACCACGTTCTTCATAAAAACACAACATCACAAAACCCATTCCACGCCCTAAACGCCGATTTGCCTCCCCTCACCTCAAATCTTCGTTCGTTAATCGTTTTTAACGATTCTTTGGCCAAAACAGAAGCAAATCCGATCACCAACAAGATCCAAGCAACAATTTGAGCGGCAATTCATCAAGGAAAGCAGAATTCGGATTTGAAAATCCGAAAACCTAGGTTTTTTCACTTTTCTCTATCTTTGTCGATTCGGTCTTGAAATAACTAGAATTTTTAGGAATAACTGATTGGAATTGGAAGAGAATTAGTATAGGACTGCTGCTGTGAAATTTGGTGTGATTTTGCTGAGTTTTGAGAAAAGTCGAGACAAACCACGGTTCCTGTAGCTTCCACGGCCGTGGAACACCAAGAACAAACCGTGGTTTTTGCCAGAACATGGATTTTGTGAGGAGAGTGTCCGGTAGGAATAAGGACAAGAACAAAGATAAGGATAAGAGTAAAAAGAGGAAGGGCAACCCCTCTTCCTCTTCCTCCTCTAGAGCACCACCACCTTCATCCCCTTCACCTCCATCATCACCTTTATCACCATCACCACCTCGCCCTAGGGTCCCTACCATTCACAAGGATCATCTCGACGCCTTAGAGAGGATCCATAAGAGGACGGTTATCGGACCTAGATACATGCCGCTAGAGGATTTAGAGCCTCTACATGTCATAGGGGACCTTACTTGGCTCTTGGATACAGCTGGATTAGTCATCTTCTCGGCTATTCGAGAAGATGCTTATGAGGAGATTACGAGAGAGGTTGTGGTTACTTTTGAGCACAACCACGTTGATAGAACAGTTTCTTTCCGGCTGATGGAAAGAAACTATGATTTCTCCATCCGGGAGTTTGGAGCCTTCTTTGGGTTCCACGAGACCTTCAATGGTCGTTTTCCCAGCGGCGTATACGCCAAGGATTTCTGGGAAGAGATCGCGATGATCTATGCCAGCGAGGACCGTTGGCAGCCAGCTGATACCAAGGCTAAGTTGATGTATCACTTAGCCTTGAAGATTGCTCACAGGGTACTTTCTGAGTGTCTCTTCCCTAGGACGGAGACACCTCAGAAGATCAAGACAGATGAGCTCTTTCTTCTCTACTGTATGCTATACGGTAGACCTGCTGACTGCGCCACCCTCTTAGCTCCTACCATGAGAAAGCTAAAGAATAAGAGGACTGGCAACATTGGATATGGTGGGATAGTCACCCACTTGCTAGGGCATTAGGGATAGACTTTTCTGCTTGCACACGTATCCCCGCTGTACCCCTAGGACTTCAGGCCCTTATGACTAGAGGCCTCATCTTCCCCACCCATAGAGGTCCACCTTACGCTGCTATGCCATGGGAGAGTAGGACCGGGAGAGGTATTGAGTGGCTCCCTGAGTATTCCATTATGGTTGGACGCCATAACTGGAAGGAGACATTCGCTGCCATGCATGCGAACAGATTGGTAGCCCCTCCCTACGTTCCTCCACCACCAGTTGTAGAGGAGGAGGAGATGAGAGATGATTATGAGGGAGGAGGAGCTGAGCAGGACTTTGGCACATTCCCGGATCAACCAGACGCAGTTCCCACCATGCCCAGGCATTCTCCCCGCCCCGCTAGAGCTTCAGTATCGTCTTCTTGCCGTGCTAGTGTCAGCGAGAGGCCCACTTGGATGGAGGCCCCTCCTGCGTGGTACGGAGCTCCACCACCATGGTCTACACAGGCACCGCCGCCACCAGCACCAGCATCTTCAGATGCACCGGGATGGTACAGCCAGCCGCCTGGTTGGTATGAGCAGTTGCCAGAGTGGGCTACCAGCCTTTTCGATAGGGTGGGAGCTTTGGAGATCCGCGCTGACGCTAGGGACGCACGTATGGACGAACTTGACCACATGATGAGAGACGTCTACCGCTAGCAGTTCGGGCGGTACTACGATCCTGACTTCTCTCCATTTCCACCTCCACCGCAGTGACAACCTTGCATGATCGACAGTTTAGCCGCTCCACCACCGTTTTATGAGTTCTTTTTCTTTCTTTCTTTTCTTCTTTTTCTTTTATTTGAACATTAGGGACAATGTTTGTTCCAAGTATGGGGTGGGGTTTGACTAATAGTTTGTAATAACTCTTACTCACTTTATTTGCTTCTATTGAGACTATCTTGCATGTTTCATTTTATTGCTACACGTTTCATTATTGCATTGCATGAAAAAGAGATTGAAAAAAAACCATAAAAATTGAAATATTTTGAAAATTTTGTGCTTCTAAGGATAGAGATGATTTCTATGATAATCACCACTTGTGAATTGAGTTTTGATGACAATCGCATGCTTAAACGAATAGTGAATTGAAAAGAAATTGAATGAGTTGATTATTCCTCTTTTGCAAATTTCATAATGTGATGAATGTTACTTAAATCATGCTTGAAGAATTAAGGTTGAAATCACATAATAAGTTCTTATGCTTCTTTTTGAGATGATTAAGGCAATTCGATTTTCTTTCTTCTTTCTTTGATCATTTAGCCCCTCATTGAAATAATGACCTCCTTTACCAATCCGGGAATTTGGAGGAGTTGAATGAAAAAGGCATGTTTGATGTGGGAGGGCCATGAAAGCAATATTTTGCATTCAAAGGAATAGAAAGAAATTATAGGTTTGGGGAAGTCAATCATGATGATGAGTAACTCGGCACCATTCACATAGCCGGGTGTTTGTGTCTTGCCAAAGTCGGATTGAGCGATATTCCTAGCGGATTATGGTATGTGCGCTAAGGGTTTGAGGCATCTCATAAAAATTGAGAAACGCCAATCTCCTAGGCTTCGGTTTTTGTGCACCTCTATCCATAACTCCAAAAGTAAAGTCGAAAAATGAAAAGAAGAGAGCGAAGCTCTAAGTTGAAAGTGCTGCGGAAACCGCAAGAGAAGAAGAAAAGAGTAGTTATCCACTTTCCCGGATTCATGCACCACATTCCTTAAAGTTTTCCTTCCCTTTCCACATTCTAGACCTTGTTTGAAAGTCCTTAAGATCAAAAGAATGTTATATGGCTTGGTGATCTAAATTGAAGTTTCTTATGATTGATTTTGATAATGTTTGAAGGTTATGATGTTTACATGGAAGTTTGATTGATTCATGAGCTTTCTTTACTCTTTACCCTTTGATTAAGTGTATGAAAGTCTTATAAACGATTGAAGCAAGATTTGAGAATGATCTATTGATTAGAGGGCACATTCATCCAAAAGAAGTTTTGCTTTGAGACGGTACACATATTTCATCCTAACTTGAGTTTTAAAGCTTTGAAAGACCTTGCTTAGGGACAAGCAAGTGGCAAGTATGGGGTTATTTGTTAGCATGAAATATTGTGATATTTTAGGCACGTTTTCTAAGTGTATTTCATCCATATTGATAGTCATTGATAAAGCATTGAAGCATTTGTGAGTTAGTTTATCTATTTTGTCGATATAGAGGTCTGTATAAGCTTTGTGTTGATTGTAGGCGATTAAGAGCTAATTCCGAACGGATTGAGAGAGAATGGAGTTTGATTGAGCATGTCCAAGGATTGAGGACATCTCTAGGAGCTAAGGGTGGTGCTAACTTGAAGAATAGCACAAGACTAAGGAAAATCACGAACTACCTCTAAACCACGCTCTAAAATACGGCCGTACTACATTCCACGTTCAAGTCCACGGCCGTGGAACCTTGGCAAGAGAGGCGTGGTGCATTCCAGCAACTTACACGGCCGTGGAGGGTTGTGACAAACCGTGACCAACTTCCACGCTCTAAATTACGGGAGTGGAACCCTTCCACGACCGTGATCTTGGCAATATTTTACGCAATATTTTAAGCCACGATCTTCTACGCAATGGGCCGGGCCAATATTTTATCTTACACTATAAAAGGACGGAAGAAGAGAGATTCCGTCACCTCCGCTTACACTTTGCCTACGCTTATTGCATGTGCCTAGGGTTTTCAAGATCACCGTGGGCGATTGTGCTTTGCCCTATTGTGATTTCCGGATTGACGGAAGAGTTGAAGATTTGGAAGATTGTTTACAAGGAGATTACGCTTCATCTTTAGGTTTGATTAGAAGACGGATTGACATCCCGTTCTTTACTCTTATCTAAGATTGTGATTGCTTGTGTTATTCCGAAACCATTGACATTATTGTTCTTGATTTGTGGATTTGAGATTAGTTTGAAGGTTATTAAAGGTTTTCGGAAGTTTTCATCTTTCATTCTTTTAAACCTTGAATTTGATATCAATATGACTGTTGTTGGCTAAAACCATTTAGCAATTCTAAGGTGAAGGGTTGATAGTTGTGGCTTAGATAATGATAGATCGATCGTAAACAGATTGGATCCTGAGAGTTAGAGAGAATCGCCGACGAACTTAATCCACGGTCTGTTCTTGAGCTTCCACGGCCGTGGAACTCAAGAACTACCCGTGATTTACTTCAGTTTACGAACTTGCTTTTACTTTAATCCAAAGTTAAAGATTTGCTTTAACTTAGTCTTGGCTTGCCTTTTCTAGGTGGTAGTGAAGCCTCAACAACCTCTACCTCGATTGTGAGTGTCACAACCTTAATCGGTTAAGTTAGTCTTGATCCTTGGATTACAAGTTTGGGTATTTGACGTTAATTCTTGCCTTTAGATCTTTTCTATACTGAAGCCTCAACAACCTTTATAGAGAGTGTCTTTTAGGTGGGTCATATAATGTTTTTGGAACTTCACCGTACGATTGCCTTACATTCGTATACCTTTGCATACCTCAACTCTGTCCTTAAACCTCTAGTATATCTTGAATCGATTGCCACAACTGGATTCCTGGATCTTTAGGATTGTTGTTTTCCCAATAATTTGAAAAGCTTCATACATTTACTTGCTTGATAATCTATAACTGGATTTAACCCCCCAAATCCCTGTCTTCGATACTCTGGAATTCTTGCTCAACTATATCGATCCGTACACTGCGGGTTCGCTTGCTTGATTTCTAGTTTTATAATTAAAGCTTATTTGCACGCACGCTAACTGGCGAACACTTTCGCAGGTTCTTTCTCTTAGGTTTATGTGAAGAACCCGCGCTGGGAAGGAAATCGTTCCCTACGATCCCGAACCAGAAAAGACATACAAAAGACGCTTGAAAGAAGCGAGAATGGCCAACCGAGACGATCGCGATCTTGAGGCCGAATTAAAAGAGGCTTTGGAACAACTGTGCCTCAGTAAAGAAGAACTGCGGCAGGAAAAGGAAGAGACCTGCACAAGGACGGAGGCGATCGAAGCAGATATGGCAGCCTTACGAGACCTGTATCTACCTCGACCGAATCCAGACCCTCGACCGAGGCAGGACCCTGCTCCAGTTGCCGCGGCCGAGATACTTCCACCTCGGATGCCTGTCCGAGATGTTCATTTTGCAAATATTCCACAGACCCTAGGACAGAGGATGGACCCAAACCAACAAGTAAGGCGTCCAGGAGTCAACCTAGGTGATCCAGCGGAGCATGATTACGAACTTCGACCGCAAGTTCTTTCCATGATCCGCCAATGCCAGTTTGGAGGTTTAGAGAGAGAGAGTCTCCGCATCAACATTTACAAAACTATGAGATGTTGATGGAGACCTTGAGACCTTCACGGCTAGAAAACAACAATTACAAGTTAAGACCCTTCTATTTTTCCTTGAAGGATAGGGCGCTTACTTGGTATCAGTCTCTTCCTCCCGGAAAGATCAACACTTGGGAGAGATGACGACGGAGTTCTTAACAAAATTTTTTCCCCCTCTAAAACAGTTGAAATGAGAGGGAAGATCAACGTATTCACCATGAAGGACAAGGAAAGTTTGTCCAAGTCATGGGAGAGATTTAAAGATGTTCTCTTGGATTGCCCACATAATGGGATTCCAAAGATAGAGTTGTTGGAGATATACTTCAAGGGATTGGATCAAGCTACCCAATTCAGCCTCTGTTCGCCCCTAAAGGTGTGTGCAAATAAGCTTTAAATTTACAAAACTAGAATCAAGCAGCGAACTCGCAGTGTACGGATCGATGTAGCTAAGCAAGAATTCCAGAGTATCGAACACAGGGATTTGGGTGGGAACAAATTCGATTGCAGATTATCAAGCGAGTAAATATGAGAGTTTTGCAAATATTGGGAAAACAACAATCCTAAAGATCCAAGTATCCAGCTGTGGCAATCGATTCAAGATATACTTAATGATATAAAGACAGAGTTGAGATATGCAAAGGTATACTAATGTAAGGTAATCGTACGGTGAAGTTCCAAAAACCTTATGTAACTCACCTACAACGCACTCTCTATACAGGTTGTTGAGGCTCAATATAGAAAGATTCTAAAGATGAGAATTTATGTCAAATACCCAAACTTATAACCCAAAGATCAAGACTAACTTAACCGATTGAGGTTGTTACACTCACAATTGAGGTAGAGGTTGTTGAGGCTTCACTACCACCTAGAAAAGACAAGTCTAAACTAAGTTAAAGCAAATCTTTAACTTTGGATTAAAGTAAAAGCAAGCTCGTAGATTTAGGAGAAATTACGGTTAGTTCTTGAGGTTCCACGGCCGTGGACTCAAGAACAGGCCGTAATTTATGGTTTGTCGACGATTTTCTCTAACTCTCAGGGTCTAATCTGTTTGCGATTGATCTATCATCATCTAAGCCACAACTATCAACCCTTCACCTTAGAATTGTTAAGGGTTTTTAGCCAATAACAGTCATGTTGATATCAATTCAAGAATTAAAAGATAAAAAGATGAAAACTTTCAAGAACTTTCAATAATCTTCAAACCAATCTCAAAGTCACAATCAAGAACGAGTGTTGTCAAAGGAGTCAAAATAAAGTAAACAATCACAACCTTAGGAAAGAAGGGAAAACGGGATGTCAATCCGTTTTCCAAATCAAACCTAAACAAGAAGAGAGATCTTCTTGCAAAATCTTCCAAAAGTTTCGATCTTCCGCCAATCCGGAGATCTCAACAGCAATCTCCACCAAAAGTGCGAGATTAGGACAATTCCCCGATGCGAAATTCGATCTCCAATGAGATGATCAATGCTTCCAAGCGACGGTGTAGAATGAGGTAGCGGCGTAAACGATCCTAAGCGTCGATAATGGAATCTCCTTTCGTCCGTCTTTTTATAGGGCAAGATAAAATATCGGCCCGGCCTAATCTTCAAAAGATCGTGGCTTCAAAGTGTGACGAAAAGATTCGCCAAGATCACGGTCGTGGAAGTTTCCACGACCGTAATTTAGGGCGTGGATTAGGTCACGGTTTGCATCATATATTCCACGACCGTAATAGTTACTGGAATGCATCACGCTTCTCTTGCAAGGTTCCACGGCCGTGGAACTAAACGTGGTTTGTAGTACGGCCGTATTTTAGAGCGTGGTTTAGGGTAAGAATGTGATTCTTCCCTAGCCTCGTGCATTCCTCAAGCTAAAACTCCAATTTGCTCCTAAGAATGCCCTTAATCCATGGACATATCAAATCAACTCTTCTTTGCTCGATTCCGTTCGGAAATAGCTCCAAATCACCTATAATCAACATAGAACTAGTGTAGACATCCATATCGACAATATAGGTAATACTAGCTCACATATGCACAAAGTTCAATCAAAGACTATCAATATGAATCAAATACGTTTAGAAAACGTGCCTAAAATATCACAATATTTCATGCTAACAGCCTCCAACTACTATCCGCCGGCACATTCATGGACATGCCGATTAACGAAGCTTGGGAGTTCATCGAGAAACAAGCTTTGCACATGGAGAAATACTTCCACTAAGGAACTGACAATGGAGTTAAGAGAGTTAACTTCCAAGAAGCTCCATCAAATGATAATCAACTCACCTCCCTCAAGAACGATGTGAAGCAATTGAAGGACCTCTTGGTTGCTCA
The DNA here is from genome assembly GCA_033239125.1 of Fagopyrum homotropicum. Taxonomy (NCBI): domain Eukaryota; kingdom Viridiplantae; phylum Streptophyta; class Magnoliopsida; order Caryophyllales; family Polygonaceae; genus Fagopyrum; species Fagopyrum homotropicum. Next base: position 150,043,590 of record BSWB01000001.1, on the reverse strand, counting down.
CACCAAAAAGGAGGAGGGAGGATATCAAGGGTCAAGGAACAACAATCAAGGTTCCCGGAACAACAATTACAAAAACAATAGAGGCTCCAACGGCAACAATTGGAGATCCAATAATCAAATTTCGGGTAACCCTTACTCTAACTCAAATTCGAACAATTCTTCTAATCCTTTCCTTTCCTCTTCTTCTACTACATTGAAGAGACAAGAGCCTGGATCAAGCTCGTCCCAGCCAGAGAAGAAAGATGCAGTGTTGGAGGCCATCTTGATCAAGCTTAGCGCTATGGAGACATCCATGACTTCATTTTCGAAGGCACAAAAAGCCTTAGAGCAACAACTTTCTAGTAAGGCGAATGAAGCGCTAAGAGATCCAGGGAAGCTCCCAGCAAGGACAGAGAGCAACCCCGAGGGACAGATCATGGCAATAACGACGAGAAGTGGACTGAAAACTGTAGATCCAGTGCCTTGGTCGATGCCAGTAAAGAACACCTCGGTCCAGGTACAGTCGAAGAACACTTCGGCCGAGGTACCAACCGAGGTGGAGCCTCAGAAAGCGGAGGAGAAATCTAAAGTTTATGTTCCACCTCCTACTTATGAACCACCCCTTCCATTCCCTCAGTCAAGGGCCGGAGCACATCTAGACAGACATTTCGGTAAGTTCCTTGACTTAATGAATAAACTACATATTAACATCCCTTTCCTTGATGCTATTCTAGGGATGCCCGCGTATGGGAAGTTCTTAAAGGAGATTTTATCAAGGAAAAGGAAGTTGGAAGACTTTGGTGAAATAAGGATGACATCTAAATCCTCAGAGCTCATTCAAATCATGAAGGAGAAGATGCCACCTAAATTGAGAGACCCCGGCTCGTTTTGCATCCCCATTCAAGTTGGGGATGTAACTTGTGAAGCCTTATGTGATCTAGGAGCCAGCGTGAGCATTATTCCGTTGGAGCTATGTGTAAAGATCGGACTTGGAGAGCCCAAGCCGGTGAAGATAAGGCTATACATGACGGATCGCTCCATTACCCATCCCGTGGGTATTTTGGAAGACGTTCCGGTTAAGTTAGGTAACTTCTACTTACCTATAGACTTTGTAGTGCATGACATTCCTGCAAATTATCCCGTTCCTATCAATCTCGGAAGACCATTTCTAGCAACTTCGGGTTGCAACGTGGATTGTAAGAACGCCTAGTTGAAATTCAACATTGGCGGTGATCAAGTAGAGTTTGCATTGCCTGCTGCAATGAAAGGAGAGCCGCTGGAGGATGATATCTTCAACATCTACGATGAAGAAGAATCAAGAGAATTGGTGAGCTCTATCCTTATTAATGACCCTCTTGAAAAAGTTATTAGCTTTAGCTTAATGGAGGAAGGTATAGATGTTTCTTGTGATGCAGATATACGGAGCTTGAAAGCACTGAAAGAAGATCTAGGAGCTAACTTTGAAAGACTAATCCAGGAGAAGAAGATCTCCAGTTTCGGTCCCAGTTGCAGTACCTCGACCGAGGCACCTGCTGAAGAACATCTCGGTCACCCACCCTGGACCTCGACCGAGGTCGAAAGCGAGATGATGTCAACTGAGACTTCCGAAAGTCCAGTTCTTCATTCTGAGTCTACTCCACTAGAAGGAGGAAATAAGGATCCCCCTCAGAAAGCACCCCCCAGTTGTGGAGCTTAAACCACTGCCAAAATACTTGAGGTATGTTTTCCTTGGACCGGATTCCACTTATCCCGTTATTGTTAGTTCTTCCCTTTCCGAAACTGAATTATCTAAACTGATGCATGTCCTGAGAAAACATCAAAAGGCTTTGGGTTATACTATTGATGATATTATTGGTATTAAGCCTTCTTTCTGCATGCATAGAATTCTAATGAAGGACGATCATAAGACTTCACGGGAACCTCAAAGACGGTTAAATCCGATCATGAAAGAGGTTGTGAAGAAAGAAATTCTTAAGTTGTTGGATGCAGGTATCATATTTCCTATCTCGGATAGCAAGTGGGTTAGCCTAGTGCACGTAGTTCCGAAGAAAGGAGGGATGACCGTTGTGACGAATAAGAACAACGAGTTGATCCCAACGAGGACCGTTACGGGCTGGAGGGTGTGCATCGACTATAGGAAGCTGAACGTGGCCACTCGGAAGGACCACTTCCCACTTCCCTTCATCGATCAAATGCTCGAACGGTTAGCCCAGCATTCACATTTTTGCTATCTAGACGGTTATAGTGGCTTCTTTCAGATTCCTATCCATCCGGATGATCAAGAGAAGACCACTTTCACTTGTCCATGGGGGACATTCGCTTATAGGAGGATGCCATTTGGATTACGTAATGCACCCGCTACCTTCCAACATGCATGATGGCCATCTTTTCCGAATACATAGAGGAGATCATGGAGGTATTCATGGATGACTTTTCGGTATATGGTTCCTCTTTTGATGATTGTCTATCTAACCTTTCTCTAGTTCTACAAAGATGTGAAGACACTAATCTCGTTTTGAATTGGGAGAAGTGTAATTTTATGGTTAATGAAGGCATTATGCTAGGACACCTCTTTTCCAATCGAGGTATTGAGGTCGATCGAGCTAAGATCGAGACTATTGAGAAACTTCCTCCCCCTTGTTCTGTTAAGGGTGTGCGGAGTTTTTTTGGGCATGTGATGACATGAATTATGACCTATTTTTAGGCATGTATTTATATAGATTTTCTCTTTATTTTGCATGCATAGACATACATTCATGGCATTTATGGTTATATTCACCTACTTTGCAAGAATAGAGGTCTACACAGAGTTTTATTGCATTTGTAAGTAATTTGGCGAATTATGGAGCAAAAATGGCACATTTAAGGATTAAGCCTTGAATCGGGACAAAAAGGAGCATAAAAGGAATTTAGGACGCGGCCCAAAGTATTATCTGATACCTTATGACGCGGCCCAGAGTATCTTCTGATACCATCGGATTCGACTTCTTTTCAACCCAAATATTTAGGGTTTTATCTTTCAACCCTAGATAGATCCCTACATATATTCGATAGCCTTCAACATTGAAAGGCGGACAGTGACAGCCCCAGGATTTGGATCCCCAAATAGAGGGAGGTGTGAAGATTTTATTGCGTACAAGGAAGATTCGGAGAAGGACGCATTTTGGAGATTGTGTACTTCGAGATTATCTTAGGGTTTATCTTTGGAGACGGATTGACACCCCGTTCTTCATTGTTCCTTAAGATTGTTGTGAGGATTTTTATTCCTCTTTTCTGCATTCATTCAATACAAACATTTGTTATTGGATTTGAGATTGGTTATTTGATACTCATTGAGTTTTTGAGGTTTTCGTCCATTTTCTCTTTAAAATTGATTATTGAATTGATGATGATGGTTATTGTTAGCATGAAATATTGTGATATTTTATGCACGTTTTCTAAATGTATTTCATCCATATTGATAGTCATTGATTAAGCATTGATGCATTTGTGAGCTAGTTTATCTATAATGTCGATATAGAGATCTACACAAGCTTTATGTTGATTGTAGGCAATTAAGAGCTATTTCCGAACGGATTGTGCGAGAATGGAGTTTGATTGAGTATGTCCAAGGATTGAGGACATCTCTAGGAGCTAAGGAAGGTGCTAACTTGAAGAATATGCACGAGGAAAGGAAGAATTACGGTTTACCCCCAAACCACGCTCTAAAATACGGCCGTACTACATTCCACGTTCAAGTCCACGGCCGTGGAACCTTGGCAAGGGAACCCTTCCACGACCGTGATCTTGGAAAGATTGAGACAAACCGTGATAGTTTCCACGCTCTAAATTACGGTCGTGGAACCCTTCCACGACCGTGATCTTGGCGATCTTTTTCGCCAAACTTTAAGCCACGATCTCCTACGCAGTTGGGCCGGGCCAATATTTTATCTTACACTATAAAAGGACGGACGAAGAGAGATTCCGTCACCTCTGCTTAGACGCACCTTCGCTTACGCTTAGACGCACTTCCGCTTACACTTGGATTTGCCCTAATTTCGCATTTTGGCGGAGATTGTGATTGAGAGATTTGTGCTTGCCATTGGGATTTCCGGATTAACGGAAGATTGAAGACTCGGAAGATTGTTCGTAAGAAGATTTTGCTTCTTGCTTAGGATTGATTTAGAAGACGGATTGACATCCCGTTCTTCGTTCTTATCTAAGATTGTGATTGTTTGCATTATTCCAAATCAATTGACGTTATTGTTCTTGATTTGTGGATTTGAGATTAGCTTGAAGTTTATTAAAGGTTTTCGGAAGTTTTCATCTTTTATTCTTTCAAACCTTGAATTTGATATCAATATGACTGTTGTTGGCTAAAACCCTTTAACAATTCTAAGGTGAAGGGTTGATAGTTGTGGCTTAGATGATGATAGATCGATCGTAAACAGATTGGACCCTGAGAGTTAGAGAGAATTGCCGACGAACCTAATCCACGGTCTGTTCTTGAGCTTCCACGGCCGTGGAACTCAAGAACTACCCGTAATTTTGTGTCAGTTTACGAACTTGCTTTTACTTTAATCCAAAGTTAAAGATTTGCTTTAACTTAGTCTTGGCTTGCCTTTTCTAGGTGGTAGTGAAGCCTCAACAACCTCTACCTCGATTGTGAGTGTCACAACCTTAATCGGTTTAGTTAGTCTTGATCCTTGGATTATAAGTTTGGGTGTTTGACGTTAATTCTTGCCTTTAGAACCTTTCTATGTTGAAGCCTCAACAACCTTTATAGAGAGTGCCTTTTAGGTGTGTCATATAAGGTTTTTGGAACTTCACCGTACGATTACCTTACATTCGTATACCTTTCCATACCTCAACTCTATCCTTATATCTTTACTATATCTTGAATCGATTGCCACAGCTGGATTCCTGGATCTTTAGGATTGTTGTTTTCCCAATATTTGAAAAGCTTCTTACATTTACTCGCTTGATAACCTATAATTGAATTTTTTTCCCCCCAAATCCCTGTGTTCGATACTCTGGAATTCTTGCTCAACTATATTGATCCGTACACTGCGGGTTCGCTTGCTTGATTTCTAGTTTTATAATTAAAGCTTATTTGCACGCACGCTAAGTGGCGAACAGTTATTGGATAAAAACCCTTTAGCAATTCTAAGGTGAAGGGTTAATAATTGTGGCTTAGATGATGATAGATCGATCGTAAACAGATTGGACCCTGAGAGTGCGAGAAATATTGTCGACACCCTAAATCACGGCCTGTTCTTAGGTTTCCACGGCCGTGATTCTCAAGATCTAGCCGTGATTTACCCCAGTTTACGAACCTTGCTTTTACTTTAATCCAAAGTTATAGATTTGCTTTAATCTAGTCTTGGCTTGCCCTTTTCTAGGTAGTAGTGAAGCCTCAACAACCTGTACTTCGATTTTGAGTGTCACAACCTTAATCGGTTTAGTTAGTCTTGATCCTTGGGTTGCAAGTTTGGGTATTTGATATTAATTCTTGTCTTTAGATCCTTTCTATACTGAAGCCTCAACAACCTTTATAGAGAGTGTCTTTAGATAAGTCATATAAAGTTCTGGAACTTCACCGTACATTGCTTTACCTTAACATACCTTTGCAACTCTTAACTCTGTCCTAAGTTCTTTAGTATATCTTGAATCGATTGCCACAATTAGATGTCTGGATCTTTAAGGTTGTTGTTTTCCAATATATTTGCAAAGCTTTACCCTTTACTTGCTTGACAACTTTATAATTGAATTTGTTCCCCCCAAATCCCTGTGTTCGATACTCTGGAATTCTTGCTTAACTACGTCGATCCGTACACTGCGGGTTCGCTTGCTTGATTCTAGTTTTATAAATTTAAAGCTTGATTGCACGCACACTAAGTGGCGAACAAGTTTTTGGCGCCGTTGCCGGGGAATTGGTTTAAGCCGAATTCGGTTATCGGTTGTCAAGCTTGGGAGCTTTGCTCTTGTTATTTGATATCTCTTTTGAGTGTTCTTGCAGGTTTGTGTTCTTAGGTACATACGAAGTTCTTGTTCCGGCAACGGACCAGAGTTTCGGCAAAGAACAAGTTTTTTTTGCTTTTTCTTTTAATCTTTTGGTATGAGTTCTTGAGTTTTCAGATTTTCCAATGGATGGAAGCAGCTTTGTAACGGCGAGAAACGAAATATGGAGCCTCAGAGCTGAACTTAATGAATCTTTGGAGCAACATAGACTCAGGAACAAATCCTTGGAAAGAGAGAGATGGAGAAAAAAAGAAGTAGCTAAATGGAAGCAGTATAGATATTTGCTGGATTATTTTTCATTTTTTTTCAGTGAACAAAATGAAATAGAGGAAGCTATTAAGAAGGAGCTTGAAATCTGGGAGGACCTCTATACCGCTCGCGAGGTATATGAACAACCTCTTGAAGATCAACTTGAATCAAAGATCAAGCAATCAATGAAGGATCTCGAAGACCTTGAAAGAACATTGATCCTTGCTGAAATTGCTCGACTGGAGGAAGAAGTGGAACACCTAGACCCAATTGCTTATATTGTGGTCGAGATTGAAGAAGAGTCGATTGTGTTGGAAGAAGAGGAAGAAGTGGAGTACCTTGGCCAAATTATTGAAATTGTGGCCAAGGTTGAAAAGGATCCAGCTGAGTTTGGAGATATTTCATGTGTGGATTATCATCCCAACATGAACCTTGTCCCAAGCCTTGAAGAACTTTACAAGGTACATTCTCTTACTTCCTTTGAAATTCCTATTAAAATTTCTGATTTTTTCAAGAATGCACCGGAGAGTTGGAGGTCTCTTCCAAAAGAGCCTCCTTAGGTGAAGATTAAACCTCCATTAAAACTGCTGGAAGTAGATGCTCCTTGGACTACAAGGAGTAAATTTGGCAAGCGCTTCAACGCCAATGCCAACAAGTGTTTTTTGTTCAAGTATGGGGTCATTCACATGACGAAGACCATACATCATCCCCAAGCTGGAGTTGGGGAAGCTAAGTGGATCCTCGAGAAACTAATTTTTCGATCTAGGAAAGGATGAGATGCAAGGCTGAATTATGTCCCATTAAAGCATAGGAAAGCTAGGAGGATTCCGGTGAGAATCAAACCGTACAAGCTTGTACGTGGGAGATCTTACCACTTGCCGGTGAAATTAGGAACCGGAGATTTTTCGGAAGAGTTTAATGATGGATTTGAAGAGCAATCCAAGATGTCCAAGGTGCATTGAGTCATCTATGGACATAGGTCCAGCTAGCGACGTTAAACCAAGCGCTTCTTGGGAGGCAACCCAAGGTAATGCATTCTTGCTTTTTGTTTTTCTTTTTCTTAGATTAGAGTAGATGTTTTTGTTTGTTTTTCTTCGATACCTTCCTGTATGTTTGTGTTTTTGGATGCCAGGAAAAAGGAATAAGCAAATTAGGGAGGAAAGGCCGAAAGATTGACGAAACTTGGACTTTTGGCGAGCATTAGAGGATTCCACGGCCAAAGAGGCAAAACCACGGCCGTGGTTTGCTAAATTGGACCGTGGAATGCTTTGTCGAGAGCAACAGAAAGTTCCACGGCCAAAACCACGGCCAAAACCACGGCCGTGGAAATTCCCGACCCGAAAAAAAAAAAAAATTTCCGGAAAAATTTTCGACGGAAAGACGTTCCCCTTCTTCATTCTTTGACGTCGATTAGAGTATTCGGAGTTCCCTATTGAGCTTATATAGATTCCCACCACCACCGTTCAATGATGATTCGCCTTGCCTGATTCGCCATCTTACATTGTGAGTATCCTTTTCCATCTTTTCTTTTCTTCACATTGGGGACAATGTGAGTTTTAAGTATGGGGTGGAGGTATTTGCAATACCATTTGCATGTTTTATGTCTTGCATCATATGATTTTGAAAATTTTAAAAAATTTTAAAATTTTTGTGCTTCTAGAATGGATATGATCTCTATGATGAACATTGTTTTGTGGAATAGCTATGAAAATTCTTATATGTTTGAATTGATTTATGACATATGTGAGATTTGAATACTTTGTTAGAATTTCATGCATGTTTGATAATTCGCTTTCATTCTAAATCATGTTGAGTGTTGAAGGTTGAAACTGCATATAAGTTCTTACAATTCTTATTGAAATGATTAAGGCACTTCGATTTTCTTACTTCTTTCTTTGATCACTTAGCCCCTCAATGAAAATACTTGCCTCCCTTACCTATCCGGGAATTTGGAGGAGTTGAGTATTTGGCATGTTTGATGTGGGAGGGCCATGAAAGCAAAATTTTGCATTCAAAGAATAGAAAGAAATTGTAGGTTTGGGGAAGTCAATCATGACGATGAGTAACTCGGCACCATTCACATAGCCGGGTGTTTATGTCTTGCCAAAGTCGGATTGAGCGATATTCCTAACGGATTATGGTATGTGCATCAAGGGTTTGAGGCATCTCGAAATTGAGAAACGCCAATCTCCTAGGCTTCGGTTTTTGTGCACCGCTGTCCATAACTCTAAAAGTAAAGTCAAAAAATTATGTGCAAAAAGTAAAGAGCAAAGCTCTAAGTTGGTGGATGGTTCAAGTAAAAAGAAAAAAAAAATTTGTGTTGTTCCTTCTTCCCGGATTCATACATCACATTCCTTTACAAATTTCCCACCCTTTCCGCACTCTAGACCTTACTTGAAAGACCTTAAGATCTTTGAGTATGTTGTTTGGCTTTGTGGTCTAAACTGGATTCCTCATGATTGATTTTGATATATTGCAAGTTATGATGCATGTTATGATTTTCTTCCAAAGTGTGATTATCCTTTTCATGATATAATTCCTTTTGATCATATGATGATTTTCATTAGCTATGAAGCAACCATTTGAGGGTGATCTATGAATAGAAGCACAACCAAAATATTGTGGTTTTTCTTTATTTTTGCATATTCATAATCCACATCATCTTGTATCTAAAGTTTAAACCTTGTTTGGGGACAAACAAGAGGCAAGTATGAGGTATTTTGATGACATGAATTATGACCTATTTTTAGGCATGTATTTATATAGATTTTCCCTTTATTTTGCATGCATAGACATACATTCATGGCATTTATGGTTATATTCACCTACTTTGCAAGAATAGAGGTCTACACAGAATTTTATTGCATTTGTAGGTAATTTGGCGAATTATGGAGCAAAAATGGCACATTTAAGGATTAAGCCTTGAAGCGGGACAAAAAGGAGCATAAAAGAAATTTAGGACGCGGCCCAAAGTATTCTCTGATACCTTATGACGCGGCCTAGAGTATCTTCTGATACCAGCGGATTCGACTTCTTTTCAGCCCAAATATTTAGGGTTTTATCTTTAAATCCTAGATAGATCTCTACATATATTCGATAGCCTTCAACATTGAAAGGCAGACGGTGACAGCCCCAGGATTTGGATCCCCAAAGAGAGGGAGGTGTGAAGATTTTATTGCGTACAAGGAAGATTCGGAGAAGGACGCATTTTGGAGATTGTGTACTTCGAGATTATCTTAGGGTTTATCTTTGGAGATGGATTGACACCCCGTTCTTCATTGTTCCTTAAGATTGTTGTGAGGATTTCTATTCCTCTTTTCTGCATTCATTCAATACAAACATTTGTTATTGGATTTGAGATTAGTTATTTGATAGTCATTGAGTTTTTGAGATTTTCGTCCATTTTCTCTTTAAACTTGATTATTAAATTGATGATGATGGTTTTTGACTAAAACCATTTAGCAATTCTAAGGTGAAGGGTTAATAATTGTGGCTTAGATGATGATAGATCGATCGTAAATAGATTGGACCCTGAGAGTGCGAGATATATCGTCGACACCCTAAACCACGGCATGTTCTTAGGTTTCCACGGCCGTGATTCTCAAGATTTAGCCGTGATTTACCCCAGTTTACGAACCTTGCTTTTACTTTAATCCAAAGGTATAGATTTGCTTTAATCTATTCTTGGCTTGCCCTTTTCTAGGTAGTAGTAAAGCCTCAACAACCTCTACTTCGATTTCGAGTGTCACAAACTTAATCGGTTTAGTTAGTCTTGATCCTTGGGTTGCAAGTTTGGGTATTTGATATTAATTCTTGTCTTTAGATCCTTTCTATACTGAAGCCTCAACAACCTTTATAGAGAGTGTCTTTAGATAAGTCATATAAAGTTCTGGAACTTCACCGTACATTGCTTTACCTTAGCATACCTTTGTAACTCTTAACTCTGTCCTAAGTTCTTTAGTATATCTTGAATCGATTGCCACAATTAGATGTCTGGATCTTTAGGGTTGCTGTTTTCCAATATATTTGCAAAGCTTTACCCTTTACTTGCTTGACAACTTTATAATTGAATTTGTTCCCCCCAAATCCCTGTGTTCGATACTCTGGAATTCTTGCTTAACTACGTCGATCCGTACACTGCGGGTTCGCTTGCTTGATTCTAGTTTTATAAATTTAAAGCTTGATTGCAAGCGAGAAACTACGACAAAAACGCTTCCGAATGACCGAATCTTGGGTAAATTGAAAAAAACCCTAACATCCTCTTCTCCTTACTATTTCGGTCAAATTTGGCTTTGGTTGCCATTGGTTTGTGTTGGAAAAGACTTAAGTACCCCATAGGAACAATTGGTAGTGATATTAGGGGAAAAGAACTGGAAATTTGAGATTTGAAATCACCCAACCCTTCACTTCGGTCCAGTCGAGCTGTGCCTCGGCCGAGGTGATTCTTCTGCCTTGTCAGTCCAACCGAGGTGCCTTGTCAGCAAAATGAGTTCCACTTCCGATTGCCAGATTGTTTTGAGGGATGGATCCTCACCTTCTTCCTCTTCTCGACCTTCCATACCGGTGATACACGAGCGCCACCAGGTTGACTATGACTGCATCTATACGCGCCATGTGATTGCGCCGTGGTTTTTAGACATTTCTGCTTTTGACTGCCTCTACGTAGTTGATGATTTGAGGCGGATGGTGTCTATGGTAGGGCTGGAGCAGTTCATGGAGATTAGAGCTCCAGCCTACCTCAAGCCTACATTGGAGTTCGTGAATTCCGTGACTCACGTTCCAGAGATGAGGAGCATCAAGTTCCGGTTGATGAACAAGAACTACATCATTCCTCTGGACCACTTCAGAGATATCTTTGGCTTCCCGACACCGACAGTGCCGGATTTCCCCTCTCGGGCCGTAGCACGACAATTCTGGGGACAAATAGCTCATGTTGTTGAGCATGCTGACAGGTGGAGACCTGGAGACTCCAGGGAGCGCATCATCTTCCACCTCGCCTTCAGACTCGCCCATCGGATTTTCAGCGAGACACTTTTGGCGCGTACTGAGACGCCCAGAAGATTAGACAGTGGGAGTTATTGAGCTTATTCTGTATGGTGACCGGAGGAGTTCCCGACTTCGGAGTGATGCTGGCTGAGGATCTTCATATGATCAAGGCGAAGGGGAAGAGAGATATTTGTTGTGGCGACCTTGTGACTCACATCGCGAGTTACATTGGCCTTGATCTGAGTGCTTGTACTATGGTGGCGGCTGCCAAGCCGCTAGGTCTGCAGGAGATGATCACCAAGAGGATGCTAGTTCCTCGTGGACTCACTACGCCGTATGTGGCGATGCCTTGGGAGCAGACTGCCCCTCAGGGTATCAGATGGTCATCTCAGTTTTCAATTTTTAACCCTCAATACTGGTCCACTGCATGGATCCCTTACATTGAGGATGCTAGAGATGCAGCAGCAGCCCAGGTACCGGAGGATGAGGAGGATGATGGAGGAGCTGCCATGGAGATAGGGACGGATACAACTGGTCCCAGTATACCAGTTGTCGACCTCGATAAGGAGGCGACAGAGGAGGAGGCCGCAACACCACCACGTCCTACTAGGCGTAGACCCCGTAGACAGAGAGATCCTATAGCTCATCGACGGATAAACGAGCTGACGGACCAGATGATCGACTCTTACGCCGCCCTGTCCTTGGAGATGTTGGAGATGAGAGAGAGCCAACACTACCAGCGCCGGATGGCAGAGATTCAGTTCCAACAGGTCATGGGTTATCCTTTTGACCCATCCCTGCATCCGTATGTGCCACATCCACCACCACCACCAGCGGATCAGGACTAGAGCTTGCAGGATTTCTTTTCTTTATTATTTACGCAGCTCAGCTTATGTCCGGTGAGTTTTCCTGTTTCCTAGACTTATATTTGACCCATTGGGACAATGTGTCCCAAATATGGGGTATGCGGATATGTTATTTGACTATATGTGTATGATTGTATGACTCTATCGGATATTTATGATCTTAATTATGCTTCATGTGCTAATCTGAAACTGCATGCATGCATACAGGTTATTTGATTGAGAAAAATGTCAAAAGCTGGTTTAAGATCATAAATATTAATGACCTCGACCGGGATGATTCTGGCCGAACGAGGTGCAGCACCTCGGTTGACTTAGAACACCTCGACCGAGGCGGTTTAACTGAGAGTTTTCGAAACGATTTTTGTGCTTCTTTTCTGGATATGACCTCAGTGATGATTTTGTTTGCATATTGGTTTTGAAATCTTTATATGTTTGAAAGGTTTTATGATATGTTTAAGTTGCTAAATGCTTTGTTTGAAAATTTGGCATGTTTAATACTTTGTTTTTATCCAAATTATGTTGAATTTGAAGGTTGACACCACTTGATGAGTTCTCTCACTTTCTTCTTGGAAAGACCAAGGCAATTCATTATCTTCTCTTCTTCTTCTTGATCATGCTTAGCCCCTCATATACATATTTGCCTTCCTTTACCTATCCGGGAATTTGGAAGCAAGCAAGTGAAAAGCAAGTGAAAGAAAAGTTGAGATGTTGACTGAAAGTTTAGAAAGAAACAAATAGGTTTGGGGAAGTCAATCATGATGATGAGTAACTTGGCACCATTCACATAGCCGGGTGTTTGTGTCTTGCCAAAGTCGAATTGAGCGATATTCCTAACGGGTCATGGTATGTGCATCAAGGGTTTGAGGCATCTCAAGAAATTGATGATTGCTGATTTCCTAGGCTTCGGTTATTGTGCACCTCTGTCCATGCATCCCAAAAAGTAAAGTAAAAAAGTAAAAATAAGCAAAGCTTATTGGTGGAATTGTTGAAGTTCAAAGCAAAGTGAAGAAAGATTCCTTTTCCCAGATTCTAGCACCACATTCCCTATATACATCCCACCCTCACACATTTCTTGACCTTTCATTTGGAAAGCCCTTGAGACCTCGAGCTTGTTGATTGACTTGGTAGTTTAAACTGGATTATACATGATTAATTTTGATAATTATAATTTATTATGCATTCTATGATTTTATGCAAAGATGAACAACTTTCTTATATTTATAAAATGTTTTGATCATGTCTTGATTTTATTTGCCATGAAGCATTCTCTTAGAGTGATCTATGAGCGGAGCACACCACCAAAATGTTTTGAAATACTTTTCATTGATCTTTTTGACTTATAATCCATTCTATCTTGTATTTTAGATTTGAAACTTGCTTGGGGACAAGCAAGGTACAAGTATGGGGTATTTTGATAGCATCTATTATAGTCTATATTTTGGGACTTGTTTACACATTTTATCTTCAATAATCTGCATATTTGGATGTATATTATGTGATTATATTGCCATTTCATCTACCTTTGCGGGAATCAAGGTCTACACCAAGTTTCGTTGTAATCGTAGGTAAAACGGCACGTTTTGGACTAAAATGGAGCTAAAGGAGCTAAGGAGTCATTGGAGCTACATTCAGGAGCTTAAGAAGGAACTCAGGGAGCAAGGAATTAATGAAGAAGATTAACTTTGGACGAGATTTGAGAGATTTCACATTCAGCTAAGATTCACATCGGTCAGCTACAGTATCACCTCGGCCGAGGTGATTTTGAGGAGCGCCCCGACCAAGGCGAATACCCTGACGCGGCGAGATATATTTTATTTGGCTGAGGTCTTTTAATTATGGAAAGAGATCTTATACTTTTGGGCTAGATTTCTGGAAGGAAGAAGATATATTTAGCTGATTTAATTAGATATATTTTATAGGAAAATATCTTTCTAAGATCTCTTATCTTTGAGAGGCAATTTTCCTATAAAAAGGGTTGGATTTTCCACAAATTCAAGCCATGCTTGGAGGCTGAGACATCACATAACAGTTCAAAGACTCGCATCAAAAACCCTGCAGTTGCAGAAGATTTCCCTTCGGATTGAAGGAAGAAGGAAGATTTCCTTGTTGGAAGATAGCTTTGAAGGAGTTTGTGAGCTTTCCTTAGGCTACTTCTTGGTTTATTGTCTTATTTGATTTGTGATTTAAGGAACGCTGATTTGTTTGATATTTGATTCAGTTATTGAAGTCTTGTTCTTAAGGTTTTTGTGTTCAAATATCCATTCCCTTCTCATATATTTGATTATTGTTTTCATGATGATGAGTGGCTAAGTTCTTTGTGTGATTCTAGAGTGATTGGTTGAAGGTTGTGGGAAAGACAATGATAGAATGATCTTAATCCCAGTAGGACCCTGAAAGCTCGAGTCTTTATCCTTAACCCTAGAGTACCTCGCTCAGTCGATGAACACCCCGACCGAGGTGGATTCTGTTTGACCGAGGTGACCTATTTTGATCCGAAACTGAGAGTTAAGTGTTAGAGTTTGCCAAATCCTATTCTTATTACAACTTTTCTGGTTCAATGCAAGCCTAGGATGAGACTTACCCGGTAATTCCTTTATTTGTTTACCCAAGATCATAAGTGTAGGTAATAAAGGTATATCCTTTATTGGGGTTTGAGTGTGCCTTCATCCCATCTTTGAGAGTTAGCTTGAGACTTACCCGGTAAAGGTTGATTCTATTCCCATAGGTGGTGTGTTGGTTTGAGGTTATAGTTCTTTTCCTTTATTCCTTGAGACTTACCCGGTAATAGGAGTTTTGGTTTGGGATTGTGAGTAGTGAGACTTACCTAGTGATCTATTCCACTTTAGAAACACCTTTCCTTTGCAAAATCTCAACTTTGTCTGCTTTTCTATAGATCTTGAGTTGGAACCACAACTAGATGCTTTAATCCCTAGAATTGCATATTTTCTTTAATTGACTTTTTATCATCTTTGATTGCTTTAATCGCTTTTGTGGTTAGTAATTACATAGACAACCCATAGTTGCTTAGGTTTCACCTAAGTCCTTGAGATCGACACCCCGGAATTCTTCCTTGTACTATAATTGACCCGTACACTGCGGGTTCGCATCCTTGTTTTGATCATATTTTCCTCGGTTATAAATTTAAAGCTTGCACACACCATTTGGAGCGAACACCGGCTATGTGAATGGTGCCGAGTTACTCATCATCATGATTGACTTCCCCAAACCTAATATTTCTTTCTAACACTTTCACTTCCAGCCAACTTCTCAACTTTACTTCTTGCTTTTATCACTTGCTTCCAAATTCCCGGATAGGTGAAAGGAGGCAAAAATGTATATGAGGGGCTAAGCATGATCAAGAAGAAGAGGAGAAGAGAATGAATTGCCTTGGTCTTTCCAGGAAGAGAGTGAGAGAACTCATAATGTGGTGTTAACCTTCAAATTCAACATAATTTGGATAAAGATAAAGAATCAAACATGCTAGCATTTTAAAACAAAGCAAATAGCAACTTAAACATATCATAAAACCTTTCAAGCATATAGAGATTTTAAAGTTAATCTGCAATCTTTATCTTCACTGAGATCATATCCAGAAAAGAAGCAAAAACTTTTTCAAAAACTCTCAGTCAGCAAAACCCACCTCGGTCGACGTGTTCTATGTCATCCGAGGTGTTCAACCTCGTTTGGCCAGAACCATCCCGGTTGAGGTCAATTTTTTTTTTATTTTCACTAGTTTTTGACGTTTTCCTCAAACAAAAACCTGTATGCATGCATGTAATGACAGATAAACACATAAAGCCAAATAAGACAATAAGATCATAATATCCAGGAGTCATACAAGTCATACACACATAAGTCAAGTAAGATACATCCAAATACCCCATACTTGGGACACATTGTCCCAATGGGTCAAAATAACTCTAAAATCAGAAAACTCACCGGACATAGCTGAGCTGCAAAATAAATAATATAGAAAGAAAATTCATGCTGCTAGTCCTGGTCTGCTGGTGGTGGTAGTGGATAAGGGACAAAAGGATGCTGAGATGGGTCAAATGGATGTCCCATCATGTTCTGGAACTGAATCTCCATCATCCTCTACATGTAGTGTTGGCTCTCTCTAATCTCCAGCATCTCTAGTGTCAGGGCTGCATGGGAGTCGATCACCTGGTCGGTCAGCTCATCAATCCGTCGATAAGCTACTAGGTCTCTATGTCTGCGGACCATTAAATACATAATATATATCAAGCATGTGTAATTTATATACACTTACCTTGCAAGTAAGGTAAAACAAAGCTTTCTCGATCAATTCCTAAGTCCGTTTCTCGTTCCGGACTATATCCCCTTTCTCGTATCTATAAAAATATACCAAAATATATATATTTTCATTTAAAATATGTTTAAAATTTGGTGAATTTTAATGGAGTTTTGATACCTTAAATGTATTTCTCAAATCAACACCTCCATTTTCATACCTTATGTGAACAACCCAGTGTTTCTGTTGATTCCGGCGAGGCTCCGGCAACTTTCCCGGCCTTCTGTTGGCGGCGAACGATGGAGGAATTGGTGGCTACAAGGTGGTGGTGTTAGTTGCTTGATTTATCCAACCTAGGGCTCTTGTTTACCCTTCTCCCTCTCACATATAAGCTTACAAGCTTTGTGTTTAGTTGTGGCCTCCGATCGACCCTTCCCTTTGATTTCCTTACTAAATGATGAAGATTAGGCTGATTAAGGGCTCTTACTTCTCTCCTCTTGAGCCACATTAAAAGCTTGTAGTAACAAGTCGTGTAACTTGCAAATTTTGCACTTTGTACCCTCTTATCTCCATCTTTACACTTTTTACCCAAAACTTCTTATAAAAATTACATCGACATACCCAAGTCGATATATTTTTACGAAACTTTTTGGAATCCTTCATAACACAAAATCACGATTTTTCATCTCTTGACTTTCGGGAATTAATCTCATTTCCATTTATTTTATATATTCTCTAGGGTTTAATTCCGTTAAACCCGTTTAATTCCTTAAAATTCCCGATTAGACCATAATCAATTTTTTTAGCATTACACACCTACCACTAATGGGCTTGAAAAATGAATAGATATCTCGGGATGATTGCCAACGAGATAACTGGTATGAAAATACATAACTCATCAAACATTTCACACATTTATTTCCCTAATCCCCGAAATTGATAATTCATCCTCTCCTAACCATTATAGACCTATTATTGATGCTTAACAGTCTATAAACTTATTGCAAAAGTTCTAACAACAAGACTAAAAAATATCATACCAAAATTAATTCACCTCCTAAATGAAGATTCACTCAAAAAAATCTATCAATGATAACATCTGTATTGACTACAAAATCTTTCATAGTTTCAAATCAAAAAAAGAAAAGAAAAGTGGTATTTATGACCATAAAATTTGATATGGAAGAAGCCTATGATAGAGTAAAATGACCATTTTATTGTAGTTGTTTACGAAAGTTTGGTTTCTTAGATAAATTTGTAGAATGGATTGAAGAATGTATTTCTACGGTATCCTATTACATCTTGATCAATGATAATCCTACAAATCTAATACACCCGAAACGAGAACTCCTCCAAGGGACCCAATATCACTTATGCTCCTTAATCTAGAGCGGAAGTCTTTGCTAGATATATTTTTTTAAAAAAAGTAATCAAAATAGAAAATTAATTGGCTTTCTAATATATAGAGAATACACGGTTCTCCCCTTTGTAATCTTTGCACATGACATAATTATCTTTGCAAAAGCATCCAAACTAGCAAACAATAAAATCTTAATGATCCTAAATGGATATTGTAACATTTTAGGGCAAAAAGTAACTCCCATGAACCCTCCTTCCAACTACAAAAAAATGTTAACTTGGTCACAAAAATGTTAATTCACTTAAAAATTGTTTTGGCTAAATACCTTGAATATCTAATAATTAATGGTACGGTGTATAAGATTATCTCCGGAGACGTAATAATAAATGGAGGCAACAATCAGCTAAATGGAAAGCATAAACGCTCTCCCAAATTGGTAGAACAATCTTAATCAAGACGAACCTAAATATTAAACCAAATTTTATTATACAGAGCTTTTTACTACCAGCAAGTGTACACAAATAACTAGACCGGATCAATTGAACATTCTTTTAAAATAAAGGGGAAAACTACCACCTACTTATAAATTGGGACAAAATATGTAAAAACAAAAAATCGGAGGAGTGGTTACATAAAAATGTGGTAGACATAAACAAGGATTGTTACACACCCAAAAGTGTTCTTTTGACTAATTTATTTTGTAACGTAATTGGAATAATATCAAATTGATTAAGGTCAATAAGTTATGAACACAACTTTACATTATAAAAGGTTTGATGAATCAATTTTATCTACATATATATACTTAAAACTAGAAAACCATCATATCACATGTCATTTTCAAATAAACTTTGCGTTATATATTATTTTTTAGTGTATTTTTTTATTTTAAATTGTACTGATCAACAAACAAATAAAAATCATTAATATATATATATATATATATATATATATATATATATATATATATATATATATATTCTATTTTTAATCTTACCACAATCTTATATATATTTGTGATATTTTTATCAGATTTTTTTTGAAAATATTCCACTTTTTATTTATAATATGATTAGATAATTTGTTTTTCCAATAGCATATAAATATATAGGTTATATATTGCTTAAAAATAATCACTAAATTAATAACTATATAAATTATAATCATATAAATGTTACATCTTAAAGATATTATTTCAAAGTATTAAGAGAATATTTTAATTGAAAGTGTTCTCTATTTTGACATTTACATTTTAATTCTCTAAATTTATTTTTAAAAATGTTTATTTACTTTACAATCTTTATAAATATCTACTAACAATAATCTATTTTTGTACTTTTATATTGTATATAAGACAAAAATTAGAATATGTAATATTGTCTAAATTAGTTATTTTTATTGTTTATCTAAAGTTATAATAATTTTAATAATAAAATTTAACTTTTCTTTATTTTAGTTAATTAAATAACTAGGATACATCAATTTTATTTTATTTTATAAAATTTAAAAATTAGTGAACCATTAAAATTTAAAATTATAAATGTACCATGGAAACTATCCTAATTTATTTGAATTATCAGAATCATTCTCGCTCCAAAATAGGGACGTCATGGGTCGGGTGATGGGAGGTTGTATCACTTTCATCATCCGACCCATACTAACAAACCGTTTACCCAGTCCATCACCCACCCGGAGATCGCCTCACACTAACCATAACCACATAATGCGATAATTTGTTTACCCGAGTGACAAATTGACAATTCAAAATTACACGTCTCCTTAAAATCTAAAACAACATTATCATGAAACTAAGTTTCTAAACCATAAAACGAATTAATATTAATATTAATATATATATATATATATATAGAGGGTGTGGTTCTCATGAGAACACCCCTAACGTGTATACATGAGAACAATTTTAGACCGTCGGATGGTGAATATTAAGTGTCGAGATTTAGTGTAGATATCATAATTAATAATAATTAGGAAAAATAATAATTAGAAATAACCACAATAACTACGATCTAGTAACTACAATGGCTCCTTCCTTGCTGCAGTAGGTTGAGAGGCTCCCGACTTTACATCACCGTAGATCTAGTAACTACAAGGGTCCGTTCCGCACTAAGGTTTATGGGGATGAAAATTGTGAATTTCCTTGGACTACGCTTAATCGAACGGACCCTCGTATATGTATTTTCTATAGCCTTGATCTCCCTAACATATAAATCATTGCCCATCCATTTGAACGAGCTTTGGCCGAGGCTTCAACAACTGCTTCAGGGTCTCGACTATACTCGGAAATGAGGGCCTTTTGCTTGGGTCACTGTCAATTAAACGAAACAACAGAGAGTCAGTACGACCCATTAAACTAACGATTACTTGCTTAGTATATCTCATATGACAGCGATTTGCCATGCATTTGATGAGACTATTTTGGTTCCGTTGCTCATAAGAACATTATTGCAAGATCACAACATAACTTACTCCGCCCAGCAAGCTTCCATCAGGGAAGCCACTCCTGGTGAAGTGTTTGTTGGAGTCGCAAGCTTCCGGTTTTGGAAAGCAACAGCTCCAACAACCTTTCATACAAAATGACACCATAAGAAATAATAGTGTACCATGCAAATATGATAATTTTCCAAATACATTAGTCGTTAATCACCTGAGCAGGACTGTATCCTCTCCAAGGCTGTTGCATAGTGGCAAGCTCCCACAAGATCACTCCAAAACTATATACATCTGATTTCTCGTTTGATGGCTCTCCGCGAAGAAACTCAGGAGCCATCCACTCAGGCTGATAATCAAAACCAAGGAGATTTATGAAACAAACCCAGCTACAAATTATTAAATTATTTTTTATTTACTATATTTATTTTTCTGTCTGATAATCAAAACCAAAATAAAATGCATCTGAAAGAGTGAAGAAGGCTTACGGTTCCAGCAACGGACTTGGACGAAATGAAAGTGTTTGCTTTGAATCTTGACAAGCCAAAATCACACACCTACAGAAACCAATATGAAACTAATAAGTGGCTAGCAGTGAGAAAAACTGAAGATACAGACAGATTGAAGACAAACCTTTACTGTCCAATTCCTGTCAACCAATAAATTAGGAGATTTCAAATCCCAATGCACGATGGGAGGTTTAAGACTATGCAAGTAACTTATCCCCTTGGCCTGCATCCAGTTTAAAAGATCATTTAGGAAAATTTCAAATCTTCGTAAATGGATACAAATGCAACTAACCACATCCAGTGCCATGCGAAGTCGCCTTTTTTGGTCTAGCGTCTCCCCAGCAGTGGGTCTGTGTATCACACGATATAGACTACCACTGATTCACACACAAAAATTATAATGCAATTAGTTAAATACTTTCTTAGCAAGAACAAGCAGGATGTTATCACTGTCTCACCGAGGCAAGTATTCTGTTACTATTGAGAAATGGGGACTTTTGGTCACAGCACCCATAAAGAGCACCACGTTTGGATGACGGATACGTTTCATTATTGTTACCTTACAGAATAAAACCAGAATTCCGGCGATTAGATAAACCTCCATGAATTGAGCAACCATAAAATAACAACCCTTTCTTATAAAATTTTAAAAACAATCAAACACTACAGACAGTGCATGGAATTCCTTCAGGAATAATACAACTGATTGGTCTGATTTTGGCTGGTGTGTTTATTCTTGAATAAGTTTAGTTGTTGTTCGTCTAAATTAAGGCTTGGCAGGAATCAAGATGAAAACAAGAGATGGCTAAGTTCAGCTACGAACCTGATGGATGATTTATAACTGGCTTAAAATTCTAGTAGAAACTACTTTTTAAAGGCTCTTACACTTATGGACAACTTAGTACTTAGTAGGACACAAAAACTCAATAACCCCAAATTTAAATAATATTGTGGCATCAGTAGTCATACTGATAAGTTAATTAACGCAGTAGAAAACAGGTAACTGGGCTTCGCACATCATACCTCCCTCAAAAACTCCTTCAGTTGGTCATCGTGAAAATCTTGGATGGTAAGAAGCTTCACTGCAACATCCTACAGAAGTGGTAAACAGAATAGGTTGAAGGAAGGGATAATAAAGAACTAATCAATGTACATTAGACTTGCTGCATGTCTTGCTCTAGCTAAGACCGGCTATTTCACTATGACAATGCAACAATTTCAATTTAGTCAACTTCCTACAAGCCTACACTATTACACTATTACTGCATGGCATGGCAATTCAAAAAGTGCAATCACGTTGAAGTTATCTCATTCTTCAATTAGTTAAGAACAATATTGTTTATATTTATGGTTTGTCTAAAATACGAGAATACCAACCGATCCATGCCATTCAGCACGATGCACCGTCCCAAAAGAACCTGGAGGCACCACCAGGCAAATCCATTAATGACTGCACAACTTAATTGACTTAGACAGTTTGGTAAAAATTAAAAATAAATACTACCAGCACCAACACACTCCTTGAGATGCAAATCTTCCCATGGTATTTCCAGCCAGTCCATTGCTAGGGAAGGTTCAAGATTCAGATATCTTGGTATAGCTGAACCAGGATGCATCTGCTGCTTCACAGTAACAACTTCCCCGTGACACTTCTCATCTATTTCTTGATTAGAATACTTCTCCATGGATAATTCAGTATGAGAGTCATTAGAAACACAATCAAAACCCTCAAAATAATGAGCCACTATAGCGAGATATGCTTTCCTCTATGAAACTTGATCATGGGAATTGTAGCCATATTCTATTACCTTCTTCGCAAATGCAGGATGACAATGGACTCCTCTACTTCTTCCTGCACAAGACAATCCAAAATGCATTTAGTTCAGAGGGAAGGGTGATATTTGGTCTAAATCAAAGTGAATGCAGCCATAAAAACAAAATGGAAATAAATAAATGAATACATTTGGTGATGCAAACTGCATGAATGCAATTCATGTATTTGTTGAAGTCCATACTTGACCAGAAAAATACAAGCCAGATATACATCTAATCAAAATATTTGCATACTCTTAGGATGTCTTTAACTCTAAACACAGGTAGCGACACAAGATCACAACAATACTAAGACCCTATAATTCCCAATGCATGAAGTTATACATATTTCACGTATGTGCAGCATTTGACTTATGTAAAGCTATGATGGAAAAAGTTTAGCCTATCTGTTTATGAATACACCAGAAAACCACGAAGGTCCCCACGTATTAACTCATTCAATTTGTATCAGCAATATAACAATGACCAAATCAGTGTTACATGGTATGTGGTTCGATTCGGAACGAGGTTCGAAAACGGATACGTGATTCGCTTCCTCTACCGAATCGGGTACGATGGGTTCGATTAGGTGTTTTTTTTCAAAAAGGTAAATTCTTAATAAACAAGGCAAATTAGATCTAAAAATGTTCAAAACTAAAATAAAATTTAAATTTAAATTTAAATATAAACTTAAATTAAATTGAAGTGTCGTGTTTAAATATAAACTTAAATTAAATTGAAGTGCCGTAAAAAACGACTTTTCTTCTTCAATTCACTGCAACTTCCAATTTTTCATCTTTAATGAACTACAACTTTCAATTCTTCATCTTTAATGAACTACAACTTCCAAGATATTCTCCTCCCTATATTGCATGCCTGTTCAATAAACTGCCACTTCCATTTCAACTTTCATTGGGTTCGTTAGATATTTCGATCCGGGTCGCGAACCCCATCGTTCCGGGTCGCGAACGAACCACGATTGGGTTCGACGATTTCGGTTCGTGGTTCGCAGCACCGAACCACGAACCCAACTTCAATGGACCAAATCATAAATATAATTATTCAACCAGGAAGCCAATATTTCGCATTAGAAAATAAATTATGGGATTGGTCATATGTACAGCTCCTACAGTTGAGAGGAAAGAGATGACAATACCTTTCTTTTTATGCGGTGGATAGCATCTGTCCTTTGGAATGGGTAACTGGAAGCTTTTTTGGTTCTCTTTTAGATGAGAAATCTGAAACGGTGAAGGTAGTGAGGAGAGTGCTCCTCCATTGACGGAAGCATCTGGACCATGAAGACTGCCAGGTTCACCAACCAGATCCACAACAAACTCCCTGCCAATAAACTTTATGATAAGGATTTTACTTTTGATCGATGAGCGCATACATAATTGAATATTCTCTTGACCTAAAGTAGGCTTGATCTGAAAACACGCAAATACCAGACCTTGATAACTGCATGTCATCTTCAATTTTGACAAGGCAAGAGGACCTATGGTCGGCCACGCAGTACCTGCAACCTCGAGCTATTCTACATGGTAAACCAATGTAGTCTGCCAGTCTCTGCACATGCAAATTTATCGATTTAGAGTTCAAAATTCAACAGATTCCAAACATGTTCAGTGGTTCCAGAGATGCATAAATTGAAGTGTGATAAGGGTATCTTCAACTTACTTTGAAAAGAATAGCCCGGTGCCTACATAGTCCTGAAGAGAGACCACCAATTGGTACGACCACACACTTGTCATGGTCCCTCAATCCCTTACTGACCAGGTTCCATCTCATGTTCAATTCACCTTGTTCGACGGGAAACGAACCCCTTTCGAGACCAAGAAATGTCGAATGTTAATCCAAAAGAATATAACCATCTAATGCAAAGAAGAAAATGGTCTTGAAAGTCAGTTATACCCCATATAGTTGGAAACAAGTTTACCAAGTTCCTCTACCAGGACCAATGTATTATTCTTTGAAGCACTCAACAATCCCTGAGCTTTGGTTTCTAATTCCTGAAGTCGAGAATCCCCCTGTCTATTAACATGTATCACTTCCATTGATGAACCGTTGGGCGAAACATCCTTCAGGGATGCTAAAGATGGCATCCGTTTACCTTCCTCGAGTTCATTGCACAAAACCCACATTTTAGGATTCAAGCCTAATATGCTATAGAAACCATCTGATATCTTGTCAACATACGACAAACATCCACTAACCTGTATTTTAACAAAGTTCTGTAATCATTATGAGGTACAAAGACTAGCTAAGAGACAAATAATACGATGTCCAGCCAACTTATGAAAGTACAAGCCGAGAAGGACATTTACAACACAAGCTCAAGAATAGTACCCAGAGACGGTAAGAGACCGTTTCGGCATCAGAGATCACATCACCGCTCTCACGCCCAGCCAATTCGGAGTAAAGCATGTCGGGCTCTTCAGCAAGCGAAGCCTGAATAGACAGCCTCCTTGCTAACATGTGTTGCAAATAGTAACTTTCTCTAATGTTCTGCAGCGAACTCCGACCACCAACGCGTCCGTCAGACTTCTTCTTTTCATCATCGCCTTTAGTGGTGGAACTTTGCAATGTCGACTGAGAATCCTTATTATCATACCCATCCACCGTCGTTTCGGAAAAATAGCTTTCGCCGTAGCTACTCTCACTCAACAACCGCGGTAGTGCTTCCTGTCTCTCAAAGCTCTGCTCGTACACATTCACCTCTTTTCCATTGAAAATATCCAGCGCCGAAATAGGCGGCACGTCCGGCACAGATTCGGGCGGAAGGAGGAGTTCGTGTTCGTCATAGATCAAATTAGACGAAGTTAAATGGATCGAATTGTCAACAACCTTCTTGCTACTGAGCCAATTGTAAAGGGAGGCAAACGGTTGAGCATTGCCTTGGGGTTCGAAATTATTTCTATTTTCACGATTGCTTCCACTGAAGCCATCTGCAGCGTAGGTAAAGCTTCCAGTAAAGGGATTAGTCTCGAAATCGGTTTCAAACTTTTCACCCTTGGAGTAAATGTTGGTAGAAAGCAGCTTCTTCTCGTGATCCATGACACTTGGACAAGAAGGCTTCTCAATCCCGCCTCGATTGTCACCAGGTAGCCTGGGAAAGAAGTAAGTAGTTCGATGTGGCATTTCACGAGTTTCACGAGAAGAACAGTCTCAATTACAAAATAAGACGAGCGATTAATTACTCGAATGCACGATTGAACACCTCTTTGACTTTAATCAAATCACGCCAAAACACCTAAACTTCAAAATCTATTTGCTTCCTTCCTCTCTCCCGCCGCCGAAGAAGCACACCACGTATTACTCTGAATTTGCACCGATTCGAAATTATCTGATAATGGCGGCACCACGTAGTAACCTTTAAAAGGCCAGAAAACTTGAGCAAAGAGAAGAACACGCTCACGAAAAAGCAAATAATCGTATTTACTTGATAATAGCTAACCAAGCAAGGAAAAAAAACCAAATCAAATAATTGAAAAAATCGTTTCTATACGACTCTACCTATATCAAGCAAATTATTATCTGGTAAGATTTCCATGTTTTGCTGGAATGATATCATTACCTGCTCCGGCTATGAACTTAACTAGTAGTACGCCGATATAGCTGCGAACACATATATTTCCGATGCCTGGAAAACTGTGAACCGACATTAACCGCTACATAAGAGGTTTTCCGAGCAATTGATAGCGATCGGAAACTCTCAAAGCAGAATACAAGTTCCAAATAGCACAGACGTAACGTAAGAGAGAGAGAGCTTCAAAGAGAGACAGTAGATGAGAGAAAGTGAGCAGCGATATGCGGTTAGAGGGAGACGTTATAGCGGGAGAGAGAGAGAAAAAAGTAATAAAGAAGCTTGAACGAAAATAAGTGATGGAGAAAACAGAAATCGTGAATGGGGCTAAATGCACACCAACTGTGATGCCGCACAGTTCTCCTTTGTGATCCACGTATAGGCGTAGAGCTATGGCGTTAAGACACGTTAAATTTTGGGGTGCGTGCGCTCACGCATACTGCGTATGTTAGCCCTATCGGGAACCAATAGCCTGCTTGTTTCGAACAAATCTGAAAATTATGGGAGGTGCCATACTGCCATCGATCACCCAATAATAATGCAACGACAAGGCAAGTTCCTGCTATTTGATAAAAAGACGGCGGATCGTGGTGGCTAGCAGAGTAACAGTTGCTATTTCTCTTGTTAAATAAAGAGTAGCAAAATTGAAAACTGAAAATAGGACCTGTGTCATTTGAGAAAACTAGTCGTGACCAGCGTGCAAAAATGCCATCTTTAGTGTCAAATATTACGGTTTAACGTCTCTCGGTATGCATAGAGTATTTTGTTACTTAAAAGTTAAAACGTTATATTATCGATAATCACTTGAAGATTCAAAAAAAATAAGTGTTGAGAAACTGAAACCGACATGTGTCATTTAAGATTATTTGCTTGTGGTTCAAACCATTTTCATCCAACCCGGGCCGACCTATAACTTAGATTGTCAATTTTATCGGGATAGAAGAGGTAGGTAAAAATTAATAAACAAATATGATAAGGTATGGTCTTTTGGGTAAGAGTTTTGAAAAAATGACGTATATGAGGTGATTTTATACAAACCTTTGAATAAGTAGTGAAAGAGTCAAATTATAATCGTAAGTTAATAATAATAACGAGTTAATGGATGCCCTTTAACAATAAATAAATAAGTATATATTATTTTTTTTATTGATATAAACTAATTTACACTTATTTAATATATATTAATTTTTTTAATATATTATAAGATTTTGTATATAATTCTTGTATATAAGTTTCATGTACAAGAAATAGTCGAATCACGTGTGTACAAGAAAATTAATCTGATAATATTTTTTGATATTTTTGAGTTACTTATATACAATACAAGAATCTTGTACCAAAAGATTAGTTACATTAATTCTTGTACAAGAAAATTAGTGTACCAGAAAAATGAATAAATTCAAGTATCATATTAACATATATTTATAATTTGAAAAAGAAATAATAAATCGTGAGATTTAACTTATCCACTTGATATTGGTGAAGGGAAGAACTATCAACCAGATTTCGATTTTCTTTAACTACATTCGCTTATTTAAATTTCCACATTTCTTATAATAATAAAAAATTACAAGAGATACATTTCATTTACAAAAAAAATCAACATATGTTAAATCTATTTACACTAAATTAAATTTGTAAAACTATAAATTTTTGTAAGTTTTAATATGTTATATATTATATAAATTTTAATAAAACCAATACAAATTATCATGAAGTATGACATTAGTATAAATTGATCTCATAATTAATTAAAAATTTTAAAATCTCTCTAGTTACTAATAAAATAAAATTTATTATGATATATAAAAATAAATCGATCTTTATATATTTTATTATGCTATTTATTAATTGAATTATTATATTAGTGAAATAGGTTAGAGGGTAGCTTTGTCTATATATGTTCATAAAGGTCGTACAAAAAATGGTTGGTGAAGATCTGGGCCACGGACCTTTGAAATTTGAATAATGGACTGAGACCCGAGTTGGGTCGGACAACCCGAATAGTATGAAATCATCGGATGAGGATCCACCCGAATAGATATCTGGTAAGTGGTACTTCTAACGAATTATACTTACGTATATATGGAAACTCCCCTTGATTTTGTATGGAAACTTTCGTTTTTTTATCTGGTGAATTATACATGGAAACAAAATCTTTATCTGATTATATCAAGCAACTGTCAAATAATTCCGATTTTATTTCATTACAGAACCCTATATATATCCTGGTTGCCTCCATCACTCAAACACAAATTTTATTTGCTTCGCTTTCTTCTTCTCCACTGCATATTGTTCTGTGTTCAGCTCTTTCAACAGGATTAATGGCTATTCTCGTAGAACACGGCAGCGACGCTTCGTGTGGCGATTATGGGGTATCAGTCAAGAAGACGATATCCCACTTCACCAATTGTGCTTCAATGGAAGTCAGTTACGACGAGTTCATCGATAACGAGCATACGCTCCATGGCGCCGTTCTTCCGTGGGATCATGACAAGGAAGTGACGGTTGATTACGTCACGGAGTTGCTGAATTCCGCCAATGTCCCGAGTTACATCCAGAATGTCAGCGCCGTCAACATGATTCTTCAATGTGTTGACAAAATCATTGAGGATACTAGGATGTACGAGGACGCGGCTGAATTGTCGTCGGTATGTGTCATCATCTTGTCTGATAAGGATACTGCCGATTATTCGGAGTATTTCGGGGAAGAGTATGAAGACGACGAAGAGGATGATTAGATGATGGATGAACATTACATGTGTTTGTGATTGTATCGTTTCTGAATTTCAATTTGTAGTTGAAATTAGAATTCTTTTTAGCTTTAATGGAAGAAATTGGATTTATATTGAATCTTCATATCATCCATATTAATGAAGAATAATAAAATTTGTTGTTGATTTACAAAATCATCCTTATTATATCTTCTATATCTTTCTTTTTCTTTTTTTTGTCGAAACCTTTTTCCTCTTCAAAAGCCACGCAACTTTACCTTGATGTTGGAAAACTAGCCGTTTTTAAGCTTTTCAAATACTTATCTCAAATTTTCTTTGTTAGGGGTTAAATTAAAAAAAAAACTCACATGTTCCCCTGTCTTTTGAGTTTTAACTTTTAAGTAATGACCCCCCTAATTTTTAATTACACATTGCTCCCTTGAAATGAAATACATATGTAGAAAGTTTACTTCCTTAATTACTTTTTTTTTTTTTTTTTTTTGTAAAAAAGATACTCCCTCCGTTTCAATATGTATGTCGTTTGGCTAAAAAAAAAAGTTTCCCTATGTTTGACGTTCATTAAGACAATAGAGACCCACTAGGAAATTTCAATCCATTAATAGTGCCTCTACTGCTACAATCATTATTGAGTGGGTGGTGAGTTCCAATAACCTATTTAACACAAAAGCTTTTCAATTCCAATTGTCAACTTACTCTTTTCATCTGTACTACTCGTATGAAAGTATATTTATCCCTTATCCCTGTAGTTGCACTATACATTTTTCAATTGCCCTGAAGAGATAAATATTCACATTCATATTTGCATAATGTCTGATTTTGTTTATGATCCAAACAAAACCTATTGTAAGGATGAAGATCTTCATCCCAACAAAGAGAAGCAATCAATGGTGGATCTCGAACAAGCTTTTAAAGTGCGAGATGAAGAATCTTTCATCTTTCCGTTTGATCTAAACAAAGAGTACAATGAAGAAGGAGAGGTTCTTGACAACAAAGAGAATCAATTGGTGAATGAAGAACAAAGTGACGACCGACATCTCGATCAAGGTGTAGAAGCGCTCGATAATGAAGAGGATATCTTTTATCCGTTTGATCTAAACAAACTGCTATACTATGATGATGAAGAAGAAACCAACCCCGGGATGAGACGGATGAAGTTGATGATGTTAAGGACTTTGCTTCCTGAATACTATTAATACGATTTTAGTTAAAACTTTTACTCATCTACTAGTATTTGATGATGTTGAGGACTCTTCTCCTTTTTGATTACGGATAGCATTATGAGGTAGAAACTACATTCACCTATTTTTAATCTAGTGAGATTGTTTTATCATACTTTACTCCCTTAATTATTCTTTTTCTTTTTTTGTTTTACTTTGAATAATTGAATTTGTTAAACATTCATTCAAAACACAGTACAAGACAAGTATGATTTGTGAGGCAAAATGTGTAGATGAAGTTGTTAAACATTCATAAAAAAAATGTGAACTTTCTGGGCAAATTTGGGTATTCCAAAACACAGTACATTTCGATTCTAGCTAGATTTGATTGAGCTCTTTTAGTTTCTTGTACAAGAAGTACAAAAGTAGGTGAGGGAAATACACTATTTTAAGGCAAGGTCTCTTAAAATAATTCAAAGTCTACATCATTTAGCTTATTCACCTACAAGTAGTTCTTGAGGCATTGCCATGCCTCTGTCCTTTCTTCTTTTTTCATACAGAAAGATATTTTTGTTTTATTTTTTGTTCCATGAAACTACAATTTATTTGGTTCTAGTTAGGTTTGATAGATGCAAATTTATCATAACAAAAACAAAAAGTAGACCGAAAGTTACAAAATTGAACAAAGAAGTTTATAAATTCACAAGATTACTAATCATGAGAAAGAAAACATGAAATTATGCTAAAAGATTCTTAGCACTTTCTACTATAGAGTAATCACAAGTTACTTGTTGTGGGAGACAACCTAATCTTTCTAGTGCAGCCTTATTCATGTGGGGGATATGATATTTGTTGGATCCTCCGATCTTCATTATCTCTAGCATACATGATTGTAGAGTAACAAAGACACGATTCGCCATATTTGCGGGAAACTCATCGAACGACTTTTCGACTGCATTGATAAGCTCACCAACAGTCCTCGGAGACTCTTTATGCTGTAAAGACTGAATAGCATTGAAAAACCCAAGATCTAAAACATTTAGATCCGGTGAGTTTGGTGGTTGACAAATTATTCGGATGTCAAATCCGTTTTGCGACGCAACTATTCTGAATTCTTCATCGTTTGCACCAATATGTGTCCTTGCATTATCTTGTTGAATAAAGATGGTTTTACTTGAATCCTCCACGGGCCACTTTGCTTGAATTGCTGGTATAACCTTTTGAATAAGATATTCTCTTACAGTGTCTTTTTTCACCGACGTAATTGGCTTGATCTCTATAGTGCCGGCAACTCTGTTGCGACTACTTCTTTGGGCTGGTTGTCTAGTAACAAAAGGGAAGACTCCAATTTTTCCTGAGAACACTTCATTTCCATTGTCGTCAAATCTCGGACGAGCCATAGCAGCTAAGAACATCACTTTTCCAATAAAATTTTTGCTTTGACATGTGCGCAACGGCTCATCTTCAGCAGCATGCAAGTAATATTTCTCTGATTTTTTTGTCATGTAGAACCACTTTTCGTCAATATGCACAACATTGTACATATTGACAAATTTAGGATCTCGGGGAATGCTATTTGGGTCTAGCATATCAATGCAAAACCTCAAACGTGCCCGTTTATTTTCTTCTCTCAAAAGAGGTTTAATGGCATTTGAGTGACGTCGAATGAGGCCTTGCCTTAAACGCCTATGTAAGGTCACATGGCTAACGCCCAAAGCTGCCGCAAATGACCTTAAAGTGGTTCGTCGGTGTAGAGGAATACTAGTGATTTGATCTTGGCTTAGTTGAATTCTCTTCCTACCACAATTTTTGGTTCTCCTATGCGATACATCGATCGATCCTTCAACCGGTGTGTCTTTTGCTTGCTTCCATATTCTTTGCACGGTTCTGATCGGTACATCAAATAATATCGACACCTCCTTGGTTGTGGTATCTCGTTTTAACTTACCGTTAACACTTCTTGCCAACAAAGCATTATAAATTTCCCATCTTTTTTTATTAGGGACAAACTTTTTTCTTCTCCTTGTTTGTACATTATGAGAGTTGCCTACAAATGAACAATAAGAAGTTAGCAAATACTCTACTGCTCATCACATTTGCTGGTTTAACTAAATACGGAGTATAGTACATACATTTATCGACAAAATTTCCTTTCCATGTTCAAAATCACTACTCTAAATTTTGTAACTTTTCAAAATAATAGAAGGACCAATACATTAATCTTCCTGTACATTTAAACATGTGGATAATTTGATTTTGGTTGAAGCTCCGATATAAATGATCTTGAAATCACTAGGTGACAGTGTTTTTTGGTGCAATAAAATTTTAAAGGAATAAAACTCAAAGTGCCCTTTTCAAGTAAGATAGGGATTTTTGCAAAAGAGCTTACCCATGTGAAGAGCTTCCATGGTACCTTCATCTTCAACCTCATGAAGTAGTTCTTGCACATCAACCTCCAAACAAGGTAATCCAGACTCTTGATTCATATCGACATTGAAATCGATTACCAAGTTTCCTTCTGAATTTGAGCCGATTATAATCGGAACATCACCCACATCGTCTTCGACGTTGCATGCTTCCACCTCGTTAATGTCATTGGTGAAGTTTTCTCTTCCGTCATCGTCGCTATCGTCGCTAAGTGGAAGCATATTGAGATCGAAACGTTCTCTCGATCCCATGTTCACTGTAGAAAGCAACGTAGTAGTATGTTCTTGTTTTTGAATGATTGAAAGCAATCAGTACTGTATGTGCTCTTGTTAGATTAATACCCAAGTTAAAAGTCCAAGTTAAAAGTCACATTTCACATGTTTTGGCTCCATTAAAATTGGCCAAATAACATTTCAATGAAAATTAAAAAGTTCAAAAAGTTGGCTCCAAAATTTTTTTTTATTCACTGGTGTAAAATTTTCACAGACATGTAAAGGTTAATGAAAGGGAACGAATTCACATTTTAAAAAGGAGTGTGCACTCTGTAATTAAGAGGTAGGTTTTGAAATCTCAAGAGACACTCTAATTAAGAGTCTAATTATTGTTATTTATTGTATATAGAGTATTCCAAGGAAAAGGTGGAATGAGAATGGGGCATTAATGTTTTCTTAATTCTTGTGTTTTATACCCAAACGACATACATATTGAAACGGAGGGAGTATCAAAGTTCATGGCTTTAGAAAAACAAGAAAAAAAAAGATTTTCTACAAAATTGACAAAGAGGCTAAGCTTTTTAAAAAAACTAAACAAGACCTTTTATTTTATCTGGAAAGGTATTAAATTTGTGGCTATTTTTAATATTTTATTTTCCAAATTTCATATTTTGAGTAAAGTTGTTCATATCCGGGCTCGGGCTGGACTATATAAATATTAAGCCCATTTATCGGGACTTGGACCGGCCTAAAATGGCTACCGTACCCGTCCGACCTGGCGGACCGGCCGGACCGGTGGGTATCCGTTTTTTAATTTTCTTAAGATAATAATTTTTTAAAATATATTTTTAATATGATTTTTTAAAATATATTTTTAATATGTTTTTTTAAAAAAATTCTATTTAATATATTTTAATGTAAAATATATTAAATTTATTACAATTATACTAAATATTTATATATATATACTTAATATTTCTAATAAATACAATATATATTTTTATTTTTTTGCCGGGCCGGAAGACCGGGCTTTTTGGTTTGGCAAACTTATTCCTCTGTTCATATCTGCTCGTTTTACGGGCCGGCAGATCGCACTTTTCGGCCCGATTGAGCTTCTTCATCTGTTTATACCCGCCCGTTTTTTCGGGTGGACTGTCCGGATCTGAACGTGTCTAATTTTGAGGTGTTTTTTTTTTTTTTTGCTAAAAACAAAAGGTAAAGTTGTCTTGTGAAAATTATCTTAAATAAGAGCTATAAATGCTAGCGATTAAAAAATGAATCACCCGTGTATATAAGACATGATCAAGTTGTTAGGGTTCGACTAGAAATACTATAAACTCGATTTGGTTCGACTCGAACCTATCCAAAAATCAAGTTGAACCGACCCAACTCACCTAAACCTAGACTAGGAGTGTTAACTGGTCCAAGATCATCCCGAAAAAATCTATTCTTGGACCGTATCTAAATCGAATATTTAGGTTCGATTCAAGATCAGACCGATTGGACCAAGGTTTATATAATTATTTTTGGACCTTTTAAAAATTTGACATATATAAATCGGACCGACACGGAACTGAATGTTTGGTCCAAAAAACTGGTCGGGATCGCAATTAGAATAGCCTTACCTAAACCCTCTAACACAATTCGACCCTACCAAGTACCAATAATAGACTCCAAAATAAAAAAAACCACAAACAAGTTAAACACCATGTCCACCAATGCTCTTCATACTCTCCTCATCCTCCTCTTCTCCATTTCCCTCTCACATTCCTCCACCGCCCTCCACCGTCACAGGCCATCCTCTCTTCCACCGGAAACCTCCAACGCCAATGCCACGCCAACCGCCTACTTCGAGGTAACCAAGCCAATTAACCGCCCCGAAACCAAACCATGCTCTTACCTTCTCCTTAGTCATGATTTTGGTTACACTTATGGAAAACCTCCGGTTTTCGCCCCTTATACCCCTCCCTCCGATTGTCCAATTAACGAATTCTCGACCGTCGTTCTCGAGTGGTCCGCCACTTGTTATGGCCGTCAGTTTGATCGGATCTTCGGTGTATGGCTTAGTGGAGTCGAGCTCCTCCGTGGCTGCACTGCCGAGCCCCGCCCAAATGGGATTTCTTGGAAGGTCGAAAAAGAAATTTCAAGGTGCCATATACATTTACACTTTCTTCTCTCATATATATTGAATATTGAATAATAAAAGTACATAATTTTATTACATATGATAACATTATTTTTCAAAAGAACACCTTTGATTTATTTTATTTTTTTAAAAATCACCTTATATAAGTATTTCACTGTATTCAACCACCAATTAACATTTCATAAAGAAAATCTCATATAGTGACCTTTGGTATATTTATTGATTTTAGTTATTTACTTGTAAGATTTTTAATTAGTTAATTATATCATTTTTAAACTTACCTATTTATAGTAAGTTTGTTTGTAAATGTTGTCACAAACTATCTTTTTCTATTTTTATAAAATATTTTATTTGATCTTGTAGATAGAAATTGGCATTCCCTTACCTACATGATAATGACCAACTTCAATGAATTGGATAAAAAATAATATGAAATTGCAAACGAAAATTATATGTATTATAAAAAAAACTATAGATAATCAAATATTAAAATGAGGCATTTATACACTGCTAAAAAAGCGGGCATAAAGCGACACTTTTAATAGCGTTTTGCGACACCTTAAGGTGTCGCAAAATTGAGCAGTGACACCCTTTCAAGGTGTCACAATTTCCGCCGTCACAATTGGCAAATGTACCAATTGCGACACTTTAACGTGTCGCAGTAAATTGAGACACCTTAAGGTGTCGCATTAGTTAATAACTTTGCGGCATATATACTTGTCATATTTTGATACATTTGTGACACTTTACCGCGACTCTTTGCGGTACTTGCTTTGCTTTTTTAACACAATTTTTATGACACCTTAAGGTGTCACAATTTACAATTAATTTATAAAAAAAATACATGAATAATATAAGCATATGATTACATGCGTGTATATATAGAGAGAGAGATACAAGGCAACAATAAAAATTTAGAATAATAGCTTTGAAGTAGTGGGTGTCATTTGCAAGAGTTGAAATTGCAAGAAGGATTGGTGTTGATTGGTATAACCAGAATTAACCCTCTAGCGGTTAGGAGGGTGGTCTGAGGGGAACCCATTAAGGTGAGGTTGAAGCGTTAGATGACTCTAAGGGAGGTGTATAGGAAGCGGAAGGTGTTGTAGGAGTTGAGAAGGGCGGTTATGGCTTCCTTTAGTAATGCCTTGTAAGGGTCGGCCCTTCCTTGAAGGCCAGTCCCTAAGAAGTGACTGCACCATACTTCTGAGTTGTCAATAGACTGAATACATACCCGGCCTTGGTGTCCAGGTTCACCACCTTCCAGTAGCATCTTCAAGTACCACAAAGGAATAACATGATAAAAGTAGACCTTCTGAAGGTGAATTTCTTGGAATGACTTTCTTTGTTGATTACCTTGCTAAGGTAGGAAGATTGATTAATGTATCCAAGTCTCTTCCAATAACAAAGAAGCAACAAGATTTCCATCACTATAGTTGCCAATGATGAAATCAGGATGACCTTGTAACTCGCCAATAATTTCACCAGCAGCATCCTGATGATAACAGAAAACAAAAACTGTATTGGCGTACCATGGAAAGAAACTTGCCTAACAGATAAGTATTGAGGATGGAAGTTAAAAATCAAACTCTTAACATTTGATTCCATTGACTAAACAAACACTCTTTGCTGTACCAGTTCAGTAACAATCTGTTTCATTAGCGATTTTTGGGCAAATTGTGTGATAAGTAACACCACAAAACATTCCTTAACCATGAACGATATCAAAAGTAGTTACATGGGCATTTTGGTATAATTGGTACTTACTTATTAACAGATGGAATAATGTATAAAGGCTTATACCTCTGCAAATTTCTCTAGATAAGGCCAAACATCAAAATTTAGAGATCCACTTATGAAGAACACCATTATCTGATCGGAATGGAACCCTCAGAATATGAGTGTACTGTGTCCCACTGACTTTTTCCATCCGCTGGTTGCACGAAGTCCCTTTCGCATCAGGATTCAATCGAGTCACCTAAGGAAATTACAAAAAAAAAAGAAGATTATACACTAAAGAGTATCAAATATGCTAAACACCAGCACATTATATATTCTTAGTTCAAGGTATGCAGAATGAAAACTTAATCATATAAAAATAGACACTCACAATATATTCTAGCTTCTAGCTCAAAACTTTTATACTACTAATTCAGTGTAGGAAAATTTCCAACTACTAAGTCAAAATTAGATAATCTTGACAACAAATAATTGAGATAAGGTTAGAACTTGTCTAGAAATAATGATTATCCAAATTCTCATAAATTCTCACATGATGAAAGAAGAGCATAAGCAACCTATTCAGGTGCGAGTGAATAGGTTATTTATGACCCTAAATTCATTAAATAATTGCTAGCTTCCAGCATCTTAATGCTCACAATCAAAATCACATTCAATATATTATATTTACTACGAGCAAGCCTTTAAAATAACTTAGTGCTAAATGTCAAAAATAGGAACATGATAATCGTTTTTGTTGAAAAAAAACGATTATTACTTTCAAAAATACCGACTATTACTTAAGACCCTAATTTCTACACTAGAGCTTATTTTGTACATAGATAAAATCAAGCCACTGGCATATATACACATGAGATGATAGGATAGGAAAGCATAGCAGAAAAAGACTACCAATAATGTATAATACTTGAGAAAGGTCAAAGTAACCGTAAATTCTCCTACAATTTCAACAATAGATACAGGAACTGACTGCATCAAAATTCAGGAGCACCTCTTTATATATAAATTGTAATAAGAAAGATGTGGTAAAAGAAACAAGCAAAAAATCATTCCCAATAAAGGCAAGGAAAGAGGGCCAAAACAAAGCACATACAAATCATCCTTTCAACAGTCAAGCAATTCAACAACCAAGAATTTCAGCATACAAAGCGTTCAGGTTGTACAAGTTAAAGTGAATGCGTGTTGTCACTAAAACAAGAGAAGAGTTTCACCATCCTAATTCTCAAGCATTTCTTGCATAAAAGTGGACACTCCTCGCAGCTACATGAAAGAAGAAAATGGCCACTAAATGACAATTGGGATTGCAGATAACAGTTATAAAACATTTTCTCAATCCAGACACCAGGACAAGGTAGTTGGACAGGGTACCGTGCATTCATAGAACAGAACATATCATCTTAAGAATTCATATTACGAAATATATGAACAAGGACAAAGGCCGAGAATGAAGTACTAAATTGAAGAGCCAATAATCTCGGTAATTAAAAGTTAAGTACCATTGCTCAATTTTCTCATCAACGATAGTAATATTACTATGAAATCGAATAAAATACAAAAATACATCAAGAGCAATTGAAGTAGAAAAATGAATGTGAGATCAAATGCAACGAAAAAAGGAGGGATTAGATTCGTTTACCTCTCTAGGGCAAGCGGTGAGCAGGGAGCGAACACCGACCTTGAGGGATTCCTTCAATTTTGAGTGCCTTGATCCAATAGCAGGAGTGACGGAACGAAGATCTTGACTGGTGTCGTCCATAGTTGGAAAGCAAACTTAGGTTTATCAAGCTAATTTCATCAGATCAGAATTTGGGAAATTGGAAACGGACATTTGGGAGAGAGTCTGGAACGAAAGTCCTACACTATCGTCTTTTTAAATTGGAGCAATTCTTTTCCTGTTGTCTACTCGAATTTCATCAGATCAGAATTTGGTGTTTGCGAACACAACGATGGAAGACTGGTTCTATCGACCGAAGGGAAGGGGAAAAGAGACATAAACTTTGCGAGTCTAGAAGACGGGTGTAACCTGATATTCAGATTTGGAAATTTAGTTTTTACTATTGCGAGTTAAAATAAAATAAAAAAGCGACGTTCTTATGTGTCTTTCTTTGTACCATTTACGACACTTAAAGGTGTCACTATTTGTGTCATTTGCGACACTGTAAGGTGTCTTTTTTTTGTGCTAATTGCCACACTTATATGTGTCCGAAATTTGCGACACATTAATGTGTCTTTGATACTGCCATTTGCGACACCTACATGTGCCGGAAAACAAAGGCACCTTAAGGTGTCGCAATTTAGCGAGAGTTTTGCGGATGCAAATTTTTTGCGACATATTGGCATTGTGTCGAAAGGAAGGTGTCGTGCATTTCTAGTAGTGATATTTAATAAAAGTTTCCTAATTAATTAATTTACCAAAAAGAAATATTATCATGGTAATATATTTCAGGGGAAAACTCACTAAATTTTGTTTATTAACTAATTAAGGGTATTTTGGTGAACCAATCTAATATTTCCTAAAAATTGATAAGGTGATTCTACTTTAAAAATTACAAGATGGAAAAACACAATTTTATAAAATTTATATGTTTCAAAAAGACCCTAAAGAATATTATGTCTTGTTCAATTAGGTATTACTCTTTTTAACTTGTAAGCATGAGAATAGCCAACTCCAAATCTTAAATTCATACATCCAACTACATATTCTATGAATTTAAAATACGTTAAAATTGAAATTTGTTATAGAATAAGCTTGTTTTTAAATTTTGAAAATCATATTATTTAATTTAGGTAAGTTATTAATTAATTTTAAAAGCGTATTTTAAATCATGTAGAGAAAATAAGTTAACTTAAATTAGACATGCAATGCTTCAATTGATTAATTTTTCTTAATAGTAAAATGTAATAAGTAATTAGGGAGTAAGTGAGTCGAATTAAATGACGTATAGAAAATAAGTTGATTTAAACTATGCATCGCAGGAACAAATGCTAAGACGTAGTTGGATGTACAAAATTTTTTTGGATAATCGTGCTGGATTAAAAAGGAAATTTTATCTCGGAGTCAACGCATTTCTGTATTTTGCTTTGTCCAATGCTAGTGGATGTAAAATTCAATGTCCGTGTTTCATATGCGCAAATGAAAGTTTAAGGACATAGACACCGTAAGAGAACACTTATACAAAAAGGGTTCACACCTGATTATTATTATTAGAATTGTCACGGGGAATCTATAGATTATAATGAGTTAGGGATTAACTCGATGTCAAGTAGCTCTCATGCGAATCAAAATCTTTCGATGAGTTTGGGCTATGAGTATTTGAATCCGCAATAAAGAATGGTGCTTGATGTTGTTGGTCCAAATTTTGTTCTTAACGAGGGAGAAGGTATGCAAAATCAAACTTCTCCAACTAATGCTCAATCACTTGACAACATGGTATATACCGAGGAAAATTTTAATGTTCAATAAGATGATTCTGCAAAGTTTTGGGATGTGTGGAAAGTAGCAAATGAACCATTATGGACAAATTGTGAAAGTCAAACTCAGTTATATGTTGTTTCCATACTACTACACATCAAGTTACACTATAACTTATCTGAAGCTTGTTTTGATTCAGTTGTCCAATTAGTTGGAGAATGCTTGTCTCAACCCCATAAACTGCCTACAAGTTATTATGAAACCAAAAAAACTTGTCAAAAAGTTGGGTTTGCCTATGAAAACTTATGGCATTTGCCCACAAGGTTGCATGTTGTATTGGAAGGATAATGTTGCTAGAAAATCATGTAAGTTTTGCAATCATCCAAGGTACAAAAACAAAGATGGGTCATCATTATCTTCTTATAAAAAATTACGGTATTTACCATTGATTCCAAGGTTGCAAAGGTTGTTTTCTTCAAGAACTACAACACAAAATATGAGGTGGCATGCAAAGCATATTTCTGATGAGGGAATAATGTCTCATCCTTTTGATAGTGAAGCTTGGAAGCATTTTGATCAACCATATCCTGATTTTGCAGTAGAGTCTCGTAATATTCGTCTAGGTTTATGTGCAGATGGATTCACATCTTTTGGACAATCAGGAAAGAATTATTCATGTTGGCCTATCATCGTCACTCCTTACAATCTTCCACCAGCAATGTGTTTGACAACACCTCACATGTTCTTGTCAATGATTGTGCCCGGACTAGAAATCTTAAGAAGTTGATAGATGTGTGTTTACAACCTCTACTTGAGGAGTTCCAACTATTGTGGCATCACGGTGTACCTACTTATGATATTTCAAAAAAATGAGAGGTTTAATATGCGGGCTGCCTTATTGTGGACTATAAATGATTTTCCAGCTTTTTTTCCCAACTCTTCTGTTCTTTTCTTTATTCTGTTCTTTTCTTTCTTCTATTCGATCAGTTCGTTGGAGTTTGGGAGAAGAGGCCCCTGCGATGGAGAGGAAGCCACTCGCCTCTTCTCGCCGGCCACTACGTTGGAGAGGAAACCACTCGCCGGCCACTGCGATGGAGATGAGGCCGCTGGGAGACTCGCCTCTTCTCGCTGCTTCTTTCAATTTTTTTGTTTTTCTTATGTTCTTTACTTCTGCCACTCCGTCTTCAATTCTTGCTTCTAGTATTCTACACAAACCCACAAACTCACATCCATTACCAAACCCAAATTCTTCTACTTTCTTTTTCATTTTCTTCTGCACCTTTTTCTTTTGTTGTTGTCTATTTCCTTTATATTTCATCCTCTAGGTTGTTTGCACTTGTAGTTGATCTGTGTTTTATGTTTGCTGAGAAGTGTTAATTTGTTGTTTTTGTGAAGTATGGTTTTCTAGTGGAGTGGATCATGGTGGTTGTTGATCAATTGATTGCTTATGCAGCTTCTTTCTACTTTCTTTATCATTTTCTTATGCTAATTTTAGTTGCTAATTTTCAGTTGAGAAGTGTTAATTTTCCGTTGCTAATTTTAGTTGCTGAGAAGTGTAATGTGTTTTGTAATTCCTTTTCTTGAATCAATTGCTAATTTCAGTTTAGTTATCTTTTTCTATGCTTCATTGTAATTTGAAATATTTTAGTTGACATGTGAAACACGTTAACAAGCACCAATGCCTAAATAGTACCTGAATCGAAGAATGAAAAACAGTAAATCAAATTCAAATAATGTACAATTCAGATTACATGTCTTTGATTTTTGAACACCCGGGCTTAATTAGCTAATCTGCTCATTAATCAAGACAAGTTTCCAATATAGTATACAAATAAAAAGTGAGATTAATCTGACTACAGGTTGTCATTAACATTTGGTCAAATTAGGTTGAAATCAAGTCGTATTTATTGAATAATTGCGGTCTTTAGTTTGTTCATGGAGACATTGTGATTCTAGAGGTTTGTAGCAAGTGAGCAATTTAGGGATGGTTCATCTAATGCCTTTGGACTAGAAGTGTTAATTTGTTCTTTCTTCAGTTATTTGTTTAGATGTTCCTAGTTTGTTTTTCTGATATTTTCTTTTTTCTGTTTTTTCTTCTGATTGTTCTTTGTTCTGATATTTTTTCTGTTCTTTCTTCTGATATTTGTTCTTCAAAAAAGTTTAGAGGAATAATTGCGGTCTTTTTTCTATTCTTTCTTAGATGGAACATTCAGTCCGGAAAAGCAACCAAGAACTTTCCAGATTCACTCGATCCTTCAACCCCAGAAGCAGTCAACGCGCCCCTAATCATAAACGAACTTTCTCACAAATCAATCAACCTTCTAATCCATGAACAAGCAATCAACCTTTGGCCCCAAGAACTAGTCAATTTTCTGGTAATAGTCAAAGAATTTCTGTTGATGGCAGTCAACACGATTCTCATGGTGTAGAGTATCCTGGTATATCTTCAAGAAACACTATACTCAATTCTCATCACCAGTCTTCACCAGTAGACCAAGCAAAACATGAACAACCTTCAGATTCAAATGATGATGAATATTTGGAGGGAGATGAGCACACCTTCAATCCAAGGGCTGAAATCTATAATCAAGCTAACCAATCTCATCTTAATAATCGTCAAAAGCTTGATGTTGTTGGAGAAACGTAAGTATACTCCAACTTTATATTTTTTTTATTATCAATTTCTTAGTTTACTGCGTGATTATTTTTCATGTTTTTTTTTGTTAGATTCGAGCCTTTGTCATCCTTAAAAAAGTTGAGAGGAATCATCCACCGTCATTTTAAGGGTCCTTGGATCAGTTACAGACGAGTTCCAAAGGCTATTAAAGTTCTCTGGTTTTTTGAGTTTAAGGTAATATTACATCATGATATTTTCTACAAGAATATTAGACGGTAGTTTATCAATTATTTATATGTTTAATGGTGATTATATGATAACGTGTGAAGAAAAAATATTGGTGGGATGCTTCAAAGGATGAAGTAGTGCATTCTATTTGGAAAATCAAGGCCAGTGAACACCTCAGAACTATATTCAGCAAGTATCGAAATCAAAACCCCCCTCAACACCCTGATTGGGTAAGTGATGAAGATTGGGCTGCAATGTTAGCTATATGGACTAATGATGAAAATTTTAAAAGAATTTCTAAGATAAACAAGAATAATCGAGCTTTTGACAGTCCCAATGGGTCAGCTTCCTACACCGGAAAATC
Source organism: Fagopyrum homotropicum (assembly GCA_033239125.1). NCBI lineage: Eukaryota > Viridiplantae > Streptophyta > Magnoliopsida > Caryophyllales > Polygonaceae > Fagopyrum > Fagopyrum homotropicum. The sequence continues at coordinate 150,000,511 of BSWB01000001.1, read as the reverse complement.
CATATCAGTTTATGCCCATGTGAAGAAATATGTGAGTATATACTATTTCATTTTTTTAAAAAATAATATGAACTTATACATTTCTTGTTTTCACTTAATTCAGCAGATTGAACATGACAACCAAGATCCGACAATGGAAGAATTGATGCAAATTACGTATCAAAATAAAAGATGGTCAATGGAGTGGTACACGTGCTAAAAAATTATGGTAACATTTTATGCCTATGATAAATGATTTTTAGATTATAAATTATGTTTACCTCAATTTATGCATATCATAAACATTTCATTAAGTTCTCTATGAATTTGTTGATTTTTTTGTAGGAGCGGTATGAAGAATTAGTGAAAAGGCTCAAGATGAAGGAAAAAAGATAGATCATATTAAACTATTAATTGAGGCGGCTATTGGTGTAAAAAGGGGTTGCATATTTGGCCTCGGATCAAACTTGAGTGATATGCCTCTGGAGCTGTTAGAGAAATATTTTTTTCTCAACCATCTGAATTATATGGAAATAGAGATTCCATCAATGAAGTGCAACAAAGTGTCTCTACTCTAAAAAATGAAGTCCATGGATTGAAGGATCAACTTAAACCGTTACTGTTGTCATGGAGAGATTAGCGTCTCAATTTCAGTCTTATGTGCCAATCAAGCAGCTTATGCTTCCTCACAGTTTCAATATCCACCAGCTTATCCACTTTTCCAAAATCAACAACATCCAACCTTCCAAAATTAGCAGCAACATGTTGGATCATCTAGTGAGGCACCCGCCACTTTTACTGCTTATCAACCTTTTCAAAATTAGCAGCATGTTGGACTATCCGGTGAGGCATCGACCACTTTTACAAATTTGTTTGAATTCAAATTTTTATGGTGGGATGCCTATGCCTACGCCTACGCCTACACATCAACATGTTGGTGAAATGCGAAGAATTGTTGATAATGGTACTTCATCTTCTGAGTAGACTAGATCTTGTGATAGTCAGAATGTTTATAATAGTTAGTTGGTGACATATATTTTGTGAAGTTAGGTAGTGTCATGGGTGTGGAGATTATCCCTATTTTTGCTAGTTGCGGTATTTATAACTATTAGGGTGTGGGCATTATTTTACCCATATATTTTTTATGCTAGTTGCGGATATTTACAAAAATGTTTGACAATCATGATAACTCAAAGTTATCTATGATGTAATCTCTCTAAGTTTTACTGATATATATTTTGAACTTGATAATGGTTTGTTATTAAATATTATGTAGTATTATGTTTTATAATATAATAAAAAAATGATTGAAATTATGGTTGTGAAAAAAATAAAATGGCAAGTGAAGAAACGTTGATATATACATCCCCATATAAGAAAAAAAAAGCATAAGACGTAAATTAGAGTAACGTTGCTGTAATCGTAGATGAATATTATAATATATTTAAGTATAGCCACGGATGGACTGTTGCTATATCCGTTGAAGTAATAAATGTTAGTTGCAACTATCAGTCTGTTGCTAAGTCGTGGCTAAAAGTTACATTGCCAACCACCTATCCGTTGCTATTCTATTTCTATTCTATTTGGAACAGTTTAACTATTGTAACCAACCGTGGCAGTTAGCAACGTCTGGTCCGTGGCGAAATTTAGTTACGACACTTTTAGCCATGTTTACGTCATTCGTTTCAATATTTATCGCTAATCTGACTTTCGTTGCTTAACCGTGGTCATTCCGTTACACAAATCGTTTCAATAACGTGGCTAATAGCATGACTATTGAGGTTTTATTTTGTAGTGAATACTTTTTTTTTTGGTTAGAAGGAGAGGCAGTGGTCTCCGGCGCATCTAGACGCGCTTTTATTAATAGGAAAGAAGGCTAAGTAGTCCGCATGCGGGGGATAGCCCGACCCCTTACATCATCAAGTAAAAGATCAACTACACCTTCCAGCGGGTCAAACAATACATTCTATCCAATAGGAAGGTTCAAAGAAAAACTAGCAATAAAGTCCGCAACTTTATTCGCCTCGCGGTAGGCATGCCGAAACTGGATATCCCAGTATCTTTTCATAAAGTCTTGGCACATATGTACCAAACTAGCAAGAGGGTGGTGAGAGGCTATGGTGCTCTTGACTAGTTTGATAGCCAACTGAGAATCCGATTCAAAGATAACCGAGCGGTGTCCTAACTCCCAAGCAAACCTTAGGCCATGTAACAACCCCCATAATTCAGCAACGGGAACTGAACATATACCGAGGTTCACACCAAACCCTCTCACCCATTCTCCTACATTATTCCTAACTACACCAACTACACTAGCAAGACCATCAGCCTTCTTAGACCCATCCATGTTCACTTTGACAAAGCCCACCGAGGGGGATCCCAAGCTACGTTAAACCTGCACATGGAGGGACGACTTTGATTCACCTGATGTCTGGTCCAGACTTTGATGTACTCCCTAGTGGATTCTTTGATGGCCCAGCTCTTGTCACCTTCATAAATCTTGTCGGTAAAGATTGCTCCACTTCCAAATCCGCCATATGCCAACTGCAAAAATTTCACTCCACAACAATTCATTATTAAAATGAGCTTTGGAGAGAATGTTACCTCGCAACCAAGCGGAAAATTGGGTAGTAAAACATTCCTCGACATGGTAGCCGGCTTGGAGAGAGAGTCACGTAGATCTCGTTTTTTAGCAATCTCGAAATAAGTGGGGAAGCGTTTCAGTGCTACATTTGCAATAACCGCAGACGTCAGAATGGCCGATATGTCGTCTAAGCCTCTCATCATTACTCATGACCCCTCCTTTCAGCAGCTTCCAGATGAACGTTTTTACCCTTTCCTGAACACGAAGCTTCCACACTTTTTGGAAGACTCCTCCTTCGCATAAAAGGAGCTCATCCGCTCCAATTAACATTCGATATGCAGAAGAAGTTGTAAACCCTCCACCCTGGGATAGACTCCATCCTATTTCATCTTGTAAATGGAGACCCTTATAGTCACTAATGAAGCTGTTGACACTAGGTAGGGGGCTTTCTGTTGCGAGTTGGAGCAACACAAACGACGGGAGAAAACGGTCCAGTTGAGGCCAATCCCAGCCCCGATCATCTGTCCAGTAGCTGCGCACAGTTCTCATCAGATCCATTTGGTTCACTAGTGTAATAGCGTGTCTGATAAGGGAGGTTTCACCTAACCACTTATCTCTCCAAAAGGCAATGGATGACCCGTCTTCAAGCATCCACTTAGCCCCCTTAGCAACGACTTGATTCAATCCTACAGAAATACCACACCATACATGGGAGCCAGCTAAAGATCTCCCGGGACGACCAGTGCAATACTTACTCTCCAGAACCTTTATCCACAGTCCATCTTCCTCTTTAGTGAACCTCCAAGCCACATTTCCTAGTAGTGCTCTATTAGTTTCATGGGTCCGACAAATACCAAGCCCTCCCTTCTCTGTAGGGAGGCAAATCTCATTCCATTTTATGGTATGCATCTTCCTAAGACCATCGGAGTACGTGACCCCAAATAAAGTTTCGGCACATTTTATTAATCTCGTCATTGACACTAGCCGGGAGTAGGTTCGTCGCCATACTATATAAAGGAATAGAGGTGAGGACGGTTTTTGTTAATGTAACTTGGCCCGCAAAGCTCAGGGTCTTGCTCCTCCATGTTCGCCACTTAGCGTGCGTGCAATCAAGCTTTAAATTTATAAAACTAGAATAAAAGCAAGCGAACCCGCAGTGTGCGGATCGGCGTAGATTAGCAAGTATTTCAGAGTAACGATTACAGGGATTTGGGGGAACAAGTTCAGTTTAAAGTTGTCCAGTAAGTAAAATGTAAAGCTTTACAAATATTGGGGAAAACAGCAACCCTAAAGATCCAGGTATCTAATTGTGGCAATCGATTCAAGATATACTAAAGAACTAAGGACAGAGTTAAGAGTTGCAAAGGTATACTAAGGTAAAACAATGTACGGTGAAGTTCCAAGGCTTTATATGACTTATCTAAAGACACTCTCTATAAAGGTTGTTGAGGCTTCAGTATAGAAAGGATCTAAAGACAAGAATGAATCTCAAATACCCAAACTTGTAACCCAAGGATCAAGACTAACTAAACCGATTAAGGTTGTGACACTCGAAATCGAAGTAGAGGTTGTTGAGGCTTCACTACTACCTAGAAAATGGTAAGCCAAAACTAGATTAAAGCTAATCTTTAACCTTAGATCAAAGTAAAAGCAAGGTTCGTAAACTGACACAAATTACGGGTAGATCTTGAGTTCCACGGCCGTGGAACCTCAAGAACAGACCGTGGTTTGGGGCGTCGGCGAAATCTCTCTAACTCTCAGGGTCCAATCTGTTTACGATCGATCTATCATCATCTAAGCCATAACTATCAACCCTTCACCTTAGAATTGCTAAAGGGTTTTAGCCAACAACAGTCATTATGATATCAAATTCAAGATTAAGAAGAATGAAGGATGAAAACCTTCGAAAACCTTCAATAAACTTCAAATCAATCTCAAATCCACAAACAAGGGTAATAATGTAACAGATTTGGAATAACACAAACCAATAACAATCCTTCATAAGAACGAAGAGCGGGATGTCAATCCATCTTCTAATCAAACCTAAGGACAAAAGGCGCAATTCCCGCCACACACAACTTCCAAATCTTTAAGCCTTCGTAAATCTCCGTTGCAAAAATGCAATTCTCCGCACGTTCAATGAAACCCTAGGAACGTGTAAGTGAGCGTAAGCGAAGGTGCCGAATTCTCCCTCCGTCAGTCTTTTTATAAGGAAGGATAGAATAACCGTCCGGCCCATATGCGTAAACAATATGTCCATATTTTATTCGTCAAAAGATTGCCTAAATCACGGTTTCATGGAGTTCCACGGCCGTGGTTTAGAGCGTGGAAGTGGATTACGGTTCTTCACACTTTCCACGACCGTACTTTATACCGTGTAAATCTCTGGAATGCTCCACGTTCATGTTGCCAAGATCCACGGCCGTGGTTTTGGGCGTGGACTTCTCTACGGCCGTATTTTAGAGCGTGGAAGTGTAAATTGCTCGTAGTTTCCTTTGTGTCGTGTCATTCCTCTTCTTAGCATCTCCCTTGGCTTCTTTGATGTGTCCTCAATCCTTGGATGTGCTCAATTCATCTCCATCCTCTCTTGATTAGTTCGGTTTTTAGCTCTTATTCACCTATAATCAACACAAAGCTTATGTAGACCTCTATATCGACAATATAGACAAACTAGCTAACAATTGCTTCAAGGCCTTATCAATGAACACTATAATGGATGAAAAACATCTAGAAAACGTGCCTAAAATATCACAATATTTCATGCTAACAAAATACCCCATACTTGCCACTTGCTTGTCCCCAAGCAAGGTCTTTCAAAAGCTTTAGAACTCAAGTTAGGATGAAATATGCATGCAATCTCAAAAACAAAACATCTTTTAGGTGAATGTGCTTCTAGTCAATAGATCATTCTCAAACCTTGTTTCATTCATTCACGAGATTCTCATATACATAACCAAAGAATAAAGAGGAGATAAACATCATGAATTGATCAAACTTCAATGTAAGCATCATAACCTTCAAACATTATCAAAATTAAACATAAGAAACTTCAATTTAGACCACCAAGTCATATAACATTCTCTTGATCTTAAGGACTTTCAAATAAGGTCTAGAATGCGGGAACGAAGGGAAAAATATAAGGAATGTGGTGCATGAATCCGGGAAAATGGATAACTAACTCTTTTCTTTTTCTCTTGCGGTTTTGCAACACTTTCAACTTAGAGCTTTGCTCTCTTCTTTAATTTTTCACATTGTTTTTCGACTTTACTTTTGGAGTTATGGACAGAGGTGCACAAAAACCGAAGCCTAGGAGATTGGTGGTTCTCAATTTTGCGAGATGCCTCAAACCCTTGATGCACATACCATAATCCGTTAGGAATATCGCTCAATCCGACTTTGGCAAGACACAAACACCCGGCTATGTGAATGGTGCCGAGTTACTCATCGTCATGATTGACTTCCCCAAACCTACAAGTTCTTTCTATTCTTTGAATGCAAAATTTTGCTTTCATGGCCTTCCCACATCAAACATGCCAAATATCAACTCCTCCAAATTCCCGGATAGGTAAGGGAGGCCATTATTTCATTGAGGGGCTAAATGATCAAAGAAAGAAGAAAGAAAATCGAATTGCCTTAATCATTTCATAAAGAAGTATAGGAACTTATCATGTGATTTCAACTTTGATTTCTCAATATGATTTAGATAAAACTCTTCACATTATGAAATTTGCAAAAGAGGAATAATTAACACATTCAATTTCTTTTCAATTCACTATTTGTTTAGGCATACAATTGTCATTAAAAACTCAATTCACAAGTAGTGATTATCATAGAAATCATCTCTATTCTTAGAAGCACAAAATTTTCAAAATTTTTCGATTTTTATGGGTTTTGTAAAAGCTTTTTCATGCAATGCGATAATGAAACGTGTAACAATGGAATGAAAAATGCAAAGTGTTCTCAATCAAAGCAAGCAAAAGTGAGTAGAGTTATTACAAACGAATAGTCACGCCCCACCCCATACTTGAGACAAACATTGTCCCTAATGTTCAAAAAGAAATAAAGAAAAGAAAGAAAGAAAATGAACTCACAAGACGGCGGTAGAGCGGCTAATGCGGTAGATCATCATCATCCTCACTGGGGTGCCGGTGGTGGTGGAAACGGGAAGAAGCCGGGGTCGTAGTTCCGCCCAAACTGCTGGCGGTAGATGTCTCTCATCATCCTATCATATGCATCGGCTCGTGCATCCCTAGCATCCGCGCGGATCTCCAAGGCTCCGACTCTCCTGGAAAGGTCGGTGGCCCACTCCGGCAGCTGCTCGTACCACTCCTGCGCCTGACTGTACCAGGTTGGTGCATCTGATGGTGCTGGTGCAGGTGGTGGCTGTGCATGCCAAGTCGGTGGAGCTCCCATCCACTCCGGCTGCGTGCTATACCAATCGGGAGGGGTCGCCATCCATGTCGGCCTCTCACTCACCCTGGCACGGCGAGAGGGAGAACCGGAGGGTCTAGTGGGGCGGGGAGAATGTCTAGGGAGTTTGGGAAATGTATCCGGCTGATCCGGAAAAGTACCAAAGTCGTGCTCCTCACCTCCTCCCTCAAAATCATCATCTCCTCTCATCTCCTCCTCATCTACAGCAGGTGTCTCAGGGGGAACGTAAGGAGGTGCTACTAATCTATTCGCATGCATGGCAGCGAATGTCTCCTTCCAGTTATGGCGTCCGGTCATAATGGAGTACTCGGGAAGCCATGCCACACCTCTACCTCCTCTATCCTCCCAAGGCATGGCGGTGGTGGGTGGACCTCTATGTCTAGGGAAAATCAACCCTCTAGTCATGGGACTCTGAAGTCCTAACGGCCTCGCCGCTATCCTAGTGCAGGCGGAGAAGTCTACTCCTAACTGTCTAGCAATGTGGGTGACCATCCCACCATATCCAATATTGCCAACCCTCTTGTTCTTTAGCTTACTCATGGTAGAAGCTAAGAGGGTGGCACAATCAGCAAGCCTCCCATGCAGCATCGAATACAACAAAAATAGCTCATCAGTCTTGATCTTCTGAGGAGTCTCCGTCCTAGGGAAGAGACACTCAGAAAGTACTCGGTGGGCAATCTTCAAGGCTAAGTGATAAATCAACTTAGCCTTGGTATCAGCAGGTTGCCAGCGGTCCTCGCTAGCATATACCATGGCAATGTCCTCCCAAAAATACTTGGCGTACATGCCACTAGGAAATCGACCATTGAAGGTCTCATGGAACCCAAAGAAGGCTCCAAACTCTCGGATCGAAAATTCATAGTTCCTCTCCATCAGCCTGAAAGAAACTGTCCTATCCACATGGCTATGCTCAAAAGAGATCACAAACTCTCTAGTGATCTCCTCATAAGCGTCTTCCCGAATAGCGGAGAAGACGATCAACCCAACTCTATCTAATAACCAAGTAAGGTCACCAACCACATTCAGTGGCTCTAACTCCTCAAGCAGCAAATATCGAGGTCCTATGACCAGTCTCTTCACAATTCTCTCTAAAGCAACTAGATAATCATCATGAATTTATGGAATTCTAGGGGGTGGGGGTGATGGTGGTGATGGTGGTTCACTAGGGGGTGTCTGGGAGGAGGAGGAAGCATTACCTTTCCTCTTCTTGGTCCTATTAGACATTCTCCTAACAAAGTCATATTCTGTTCAAAACCACGGTCTGTTCTTGAATTTCCACGGCCGTGGAATGCCCAGGAACCGTGGTTCGGTTCGTAATTTCTCAAAAATCACTCAATCAACACCAAAATCAACAGACAGCAGCCCTAGACTAATTCCAATCCAATTCCAATCAGTTCTCCTAATAATTCTTGCAAAAACTGAATCGAATCGACAAAGTGAAAGAAGAGAAGAAAAACCTAGGTTTTGGATTTTAAAATCCAAATTCCGTCTTCTCCGGCGATTGTTCACTCGAATCGTTGCTTGGATTTTGTAGATGGTTAAATTTGCTCCAACTTGGGTTAAAGAATCGTTCAAAACGATTAACGAACGGAAATTTGAGAGAGGGGGATCAATTCGGCGATTTTGGGCGTGGAGTTGGGTGTTTTGGGGTGTTTTGTGAAGGAACGTGGTTTATATAATGGCCGTAAATTTTTTTCGAAAATTACGGTCACTCGGGAATTTCCACGGCCGTGGAAATATACGGAACCATGGTTTTGGTGATTTTTCTCAGGCTTTTGCAAATTACGGTCACTGTAGCTGTCACGGCCGTGGTTTTGGCCGTGGAACTCTCTGTAATGTGCCAAAGTCCAAGTTTCGTCAACTTTCTTCTAACTTTTCCTTCTCTCTTCCTCCTCCACTGATCCTACATCCAAAAACACAAACATACCGGAAGGTATCGAAGGCAAAATAAACAAAAACGTCTAAACTATTATAATCTACGAATAGAAAACAAAAACGTAAGTGCAATACCTTGGGTTGCCTCCCAAGAAGCGCTTGTTTAAGGTCAGTAGCTAGACCAAATTCGCACTTATTCGAGTGCGGTGGGCGCGAACTCTTCAACTTGGATTTCCGGCAAATACTTCTTGAGTCGTTGACCGTTCACCTTAAAGGTTCCGCCCTTTTCACCGCATACTTCAACTGCACCATGGGGAAAAACACGTTTGATTAGATAAGGTCCAGTCCAACGAGATTTAAGCTTACCTGGAAAGAGACGAAGCCTTGAATTGAAGAGGAGAACTTGATCTTCTTCTTTGAGGTCCTTTGGGATGATATGCTTATCATGCCAACGCTTCACTCTTTCTTTGTAGATCTTGGCGTTTTTCGTAGGCGTTCAAGCGAAGTTCTTCAAGCTTGTTGAGGTCCAAGAGACGCTTCTCTCCCGCTTCCTTCATGCTGAAGTTCAACCACTTTATTGCCCAGTACGCCTTATGCTCCAATTCTACCGGCAAGTGACAAGACTTCCCATACACAAGGTTGTATGGCGTCGTACCTATGGGAGTCTTATACGCAGTCCGGTATGCCCATAATGCGTCGTCTAGCTTCAAAGACCAATCCTTCCTTGTCCTTGAAACCGTCTTCTCTAGGATCCCTTTAATCTTCCGGTTTGAGATCTCCACTTGTCCACTAGTTTGTGGATGATAAGGGGTGGCAATCTTGTGAGTCACCCCATACTTAGCTAATAGAGCTTCGAATCGTCGGGCAATGAAGTGAGAGCCTCCATCACTAATGATAGTCCGTGGTGTCTCAAATCGTGGGAAAATGGTCTTGTTAAAGAATTTAACCACAACCATAGCATCATTAGTGGGAGAGGCAATTGCTTTAACCCATCTCGAAACATAATCTACAGCTAAAAGTATGTATTGGTTTCCACAAGATGATGGGAAAGGTCCCATGAAGTCTACTCCCCAAACGTCAAAGATCTCCACCTCTTGAATGTTGTTAAGAGGCATCTCGTTTCTCCTAGATATGTTCACTGTTCTTTGACAAGCATCGCAGCAGGAAACAAAGGTTTGCACATCTTTAAATAAAGTAGGCCAAAAGAATCCAGATTGCAATACCTTAGCGCTAGTCTTGTTCGAACTAGCGTGTCCTCCACAAGGTAGTGAATGACAATGATGGATGACACTTTGCATCTCATCTTCCGGCACACATCGTCGAATGATGCCGTTAGGACCTCTCTTAAAGAGGAAAGGTTCATTCCAAAAGTATTCCTGAACATCCTTAAAGAACTTCTTTCTTTGTGCGTAGGACAATCCGGGTGGTAATTCCTGGCAAACCAAATAGTTAACAAAATCAGCAAACCATGGTTCGTTACCTTTGGTGATCACGTCGATGCACTCCTCTATGATATGTAAATGCTCGTCCGGAAAGGAGTCATCTATAGGTAGATTGTCGTCCTCTAGATGTGATAGACGACTCAAATGATCCGCGACAGAATTTTCCGTACCCTTCTTGTCACGGATCTCTAGATCGAATTCTTGTAGGAGAAGAATCCATCTAATTAGCCTTGGTTTCACATCTTTCTTTGCAAGCAAATACCGGATCGCAGCATGATCCGTGGACACAATCACCTTAGCACCTACAAGATAAGAGCGAAACTTTTCAAATGCATATACAATTGCTAAAATTTCCTTCTCGGTAGTGGCGTAGTTGAGCTACGCTTCATCTAGCGTCTTGCTAGCGTAGTAGATAGCGTGGGTTCGTCCTTCCTTTCTTTGCCCAAGCACAGCTCCTATAGCTACGTCACTTGCGTCACACATAACCTCAAATGGAAGATTCCAATCCGGAGGTTGAATAATCGGGGCTGATATTATAGCTTCCCGAATCATATTAAACGCATCTAAGCATTCCTGCGAGAAATAAAAAATTGCATCCTTCATCAATAAATTAGTAAGCGGTTTTGATATCTTAGAGAAATCCTTTATAAAACGTCTATAAAATCCAGCATGTCCTAGAAAACTTCTTATCCCTTTCACCGAAGTTGGGGGAGGAAGCTTTTCTATGGTCTCTATCTTAGCCTTATCCACTTCAATCCCTCTACTAGAGATTAAGTTTTCTAATACAATGCCTTCTTTCACCATAAATTGACACTTCTCCCAATTAAGAACTAGGTTAGTGTCTTCACGACTTTGTAGCACAAGAGCAAGGTTAGAAAGACAGTTATCGAAAGATGAACCATAAATAGAAAAATCATCTATAAAAACCTCCATGATCTCCTCTATGTACTCCGAGAAGATAGCCATCATGCACCTTTGAAAGGTGGTTGGGGCGTTGCAAAGCCCAAACGGCATTCTCCTATAAGCAAACGTTCCCCACGGGCACGTGAATGTGGTCTTCTCTTGATCGTCCGGATGTATCGGGATCTGAAAGAAACCGCTATAACCGTCAAGATAGCAAAAGTGTGAGTGTTGTGCTAACCTCTCAAGCATTTGGTCGATGAAGGGTAGTGGGAAGTGATCCTTCCTCGTTGCGTTGTTTAGCTTGCGGTAGTCTATGCACATCCTCCATTCTGTAACGGTTCTTGTTGGAATGAGTTCATTGTTTTTGTTGGTAATGACCGTCATCCCTCCTTTCTTTGGAACTACCTGTACGGGACTCACCCATTTGTTATCGGAAATAGGATAAATGATACCTGCATCAAGTAGTTTAAGAATTTCTTTCTTGATAACCTCCTTCATGGTCGGATTTAACCGCCTTTGAGGTTGTCGCGAAGTTCTAAAGTCTTCTTCCATTAGGATCTTATGCATGCATAGTGAAGGTTTGATTCCTACTAGATCCTCTATTGTATACCCTAAGGCTTTCCTATGTTTCTTAAGAACAACCATAAGCTTACTATGTTCATCTATACTCAAATCGGAACTAACAATTACCGGAAAGGTAGAATTAGGTCCTAGAAATGCGTACCTTAGATGTGCAGCAAGTGGCTTCAAGTCCATCACTATAAGAGTCTCTAATGACTCTTGAGGAGTATCCAATGTTTCCTTAGAAGCGTCTAAGGATGTAGAAGATGTTGGAGAAAAATCAAAAGAAGTGGTGGAAAGAACGCAATTGTCTTCAGATTCACCCAGAATTACGGCTCCCCTGTTTCCTCCACGACCGTGGTTTTGGGCGTGGGAATCAATTACGGTGCCTCTGTTTGTTCCACAGCCGTGGTTTTGGCTGTGTAACTTACTGGAGTCCTCTGAGTAGCTAATTACGGTTATGTTGGTGGATTCCACGACCGTGGAATAGCACGACTGACCGTGATTTCTTACGTTTTCTGACCCATCGTAGAGTTTCTCAAATTCTTCTTCATACACTTCTTTTTGCTTCTCTAAAGCTTCAATTTCCTCATTGCATTCCTCTTCTTCCCCTATATCCATAATGCTCATAGAGATAACTTTTTACAAGGGATCTTTGAAGAGAATCGAACTTACCTCATCTCTAGATAGCTCTTCGTCATGGATGTTGAATATATCTTCATCGAAAACTGGTTCCTTCACCAAAGTGGAGAGAACGAACTCTACCTTTTCTTCTCCTATGTCGAAGGCGAGTCTAGCATTCTTGCAATCAATTATACAACTGGATGTTGCAAGAAACGGTCTTCCGAGTATGATCGGGACCGGACTATCTGCAGGAATGTCAAGCACAGTAAAATCTATAGAAACATAGAACTTACCAAGCTTGACCGGGACGTCTTCAACTATGCCGACGGGACGAGTTATGGATCGATCCGCCATGTATAACGTCATCTTCACTGGTTTAGGTTCGCCTAAACCGATCTTCTTGCATAAGGAAAGCGGAATGATACTCACGCTTGCCCCTAAATCACATAATGCATCATATGTGACATCTCCCACTCCTATGGGAATACAAAATGACCCCGGATCCTTCAGCTTTGGGGACATCTTTTCCTTCATTGTCTTGATGAGATCCGATGAATCCGAACTCATCTTAACCTCTCCAAAATCCTCTAATTTCCTTTTGTTAGAGAGGATCTCCTTTAAGAACTTTCCATAAGCTGACATACCTACAATTGCATCAATGAAAGGTATTTTAATATGCAGTTTGCTCATGAGTTCAATAAACTTACCGAATTGCTTGTCTAGACGCGCTCTTGCTCTAGATTGCGGGAATGGTAGGGGAGGTTTGAAAGCTGGAGGAGGAACGTAGATGTCTTCCTTCTCCTTCCCCTTCTCTTTCTCCTTCTCGACGGGAACTTCTACAAACTTAGGCTGCGGGTCGGTGGTTGTTGCTCCGCTCCTAGTTGTGATAGCCATCACCCTTCCTTTTGGGTTATTCTCCGTCTTTCCTGGAAGTTTTCCTTGATTCCTAGGAACTTCCTCAGCATGGCTAAACATTTGGTTTTCTAAAACCTTTTGGGCTTTATCAACCTTAGTAATATGATCATCGACCTTAATGATGTGACTCTCCAATCCTTGAAGCTTTCCCAAGATTGTTTCCAACATGGGATCGGGCTTCTCTTTCCCCGAAGTGCTTCCGCGATTAGATGCTTGTTCCCGACTTTTCAAAGGAATGGAAGAAGAAGAAGGTGGATTTAGTGAATTTCCTGAATTGGGATAAGAATTACCGGAATTGTGTTGATGGTTGGACCGCCAATTGTTGTTGTTTGAACCCCTATTGTTGTTCCAACTATTATTCCGGTTGTTGTTGTTGTTCCAATTGTTCCGGTTGTTGCGGTTTGTATTCTCATTCCCATTGTGGTTATTGTTGTTTCCCAAATAACCCACATCTTGCCCGTTTTGATTTGGAAAGTTGGTTTTAATGGCTTCCTTCAACTCTTTAATCTCGGTATTGAGAGAAAAGATTTGAGTTTGAGCAGCTTGTGATAGCTTTGCTCCTTGCTCCACATGATTTGCTTCTACTTTCCGGTGAGAATACTTCTCAATGACTCGGGCTTGCTTCTCAATGAAGTCCCAAGCGTCATCTTCCCTCATGTCCATGAATGTACCACATGAAAGGGATTGGAGCTTGAATTGTGTTTCCACATCCAACCCCTTATAGTATATCTCTAATAAACCCAGTTTGGAAATGCCATGGTGTGGGCAATCCAATAGTAAGTCCTGAAATCTTTCCCAAGATTGAAACAAACTTTCGTTAGATCTCATAGAAAATGCATTAATCTTACCTCTCAACTCCGCCGTCTTGGATGGCAGAAAGAATTTGGTGAGGAATTCCGAAGAAAGATCCTCCCATGTGTTAAGTCTTCCATTTGGAAGAGCTTGATACCAAGATAAAGCTTTCCCTTCCAAAGAGAAGAAGAATGGCTTGATCTCGTAGTTGTTAGTGGTTGCATTCTTTGGCTTCATTGTCTCCATCATGATCTCGAAATTTTGTAAATGTTGATGTGGAGATTCAACACTCGTTCCTCCAAACTGATTTTGGCGAACGATGGTAATAAATTGTGGGTTGAAGCTAAACCCTTGCATATCATCAGCATCAAAGTTCACACCTAAACGGCGTGGTTGCTGAATTGGATCCATCCTTTGGCCAAGAGTTCTTGGCTCTTCATCTACACGAGCAGCTCTCGCATCCCCAGCCGGGACATGATAGTTGGCAGCCGGTCTTTGTCTTGGATTAAATTGATTCATGTTAACCGTCGGGTTAAGGTCTTCAAGGGATGACATGGAGGAGTTGCTATCCTCATCGGATGAGTTGGCTCTAACCGATCTTGTCAGTTTCCTCCTCTCCTTCTTCTTGAGGTCGCTTAATTACAGCCTTATTTGAAACATCATATCCGATAGCTCATCAATTTTCTATTGATGACGGTCCGATTTTTCCTTGCGAGTCTTCTCGCTCCATCTAAGTTGAGCTTCGGATTCCGCTAACTCTGTTTGATAATCCCGCTCCTTTTCTTCAGCCATTTTTCTTTCTTTGAGCTTCTTCCTCAAAGTCTTCTCAAGTTCTTGATCAAGAGGCAAGAGGTCCTTGTTGTTCTTAGACCTGCGCATAAACCTAAAGTAACCTTCGAATATCACTCACGAAAGATATCAAACAACAAGAGCAAAGCTCCCAAGCTTGACAACCGATAACCGAATTTGGCCTAAACCAAATCCCCGGCAGCGGCACCAAAAAACTTGTTCGCCACTTAAATTTATAAAACTAGAATAAAAGCAAGCGAACCCGCAGTGTACGGATCGGCATAGATTAGCAAGTATTCCAGAGTATCGATCACAGGGATTTGGGGGGAACAAATTCAGTTATAAAGTTGTCAAGTAAGTAACATGTAAAGCTTTGCAAATATTGGGGAAAACAGCAACCCTAAAGATCCAAGTATCTAATTGTGACAATCGATTCAAGATATACTAAAGAACTAAGGACAGAGTTAAGAGTTGCAAAGGTATACTAAGGTAAAGCAATGTACGGTGAAGTTCCAAGGCTTTATATGACTTATCTAAAGACACTCTCTATAAAGGTTGTTGAGGCTTCAGTATACAAAGGATCTAAAGACAAGAATTGATCTCAAATACCCAAACTTGTAACCCAAGGATCAAGACTAACTAAACCGATTAAGGTTGTGACACTCGAAATCGAAGTAGAGGTTGTTGAGGCTTCACTACTACCTAGAAAAGGGTAAGCCAAGACTAGATTAAAGCTAATCTTTAACCTTAGATCAAAGTGCAAGCAAGGTTCGTAAACTGACACAAATTACGGGCAGATCTTGTGTTCTACGGCCGTGGAACCTCAAGAACAGACCGTGGTTTGGGGCGTCGGTGAAATCTCTCTAACTCTCAGGGTCCAATCTATTTACGATCGATCTATCATCATCTAAGCCACAACTATCAACCCTTCACCTTAGAATTGCTAAAGGGTTTTAGCCAACAACAGTCATTATGATATCAAATTCAAGATTAAGAAGAATGAAAGATGAAAACCTTCGAAAACCTTCAATAAACTTCAAATCAATCTCAAATCCACAAACAAGGGTAATAATGTAACAGATTTGGAATAACACAAACCAATAACAATACTTGATAAGAACGAAGAGCGGGATGTCAATCCGTCTTCTAATCAAACCTAAGGACAAAAGGCGCAATTCCCGCCACACACAACTTCCAAATCTTTAAGCCTTCGTAAATCTCCGTTGCAAAAATGCAATTCTCCGCACGTCCAATGAAACCCTAGGAACGTGTAAGTGAGCGTAAGCGAAGGTGCCGAATTCTCCCTCCGTCAGTCCTTTTATAAGGAAGGATAGAATAACCGTCCGGCCCATATGCGTAAACAATGTGTCCATATTTTATTCGTCAAAAGATTGCCTAAATCACGGTTTCATGGAGTTCCACGGCCGTGGTTTAGAGCGTGGAAGTGGATTACGGTTCTTCACACTTTCCACCACCGTACTTTATACCGTGTAACTCTCTGGAATGCTCCACGTTCATGTTGCCAAGATCCACGGCCGTGGTTTTGGGCGTGGACTTCTCTACGGCCGTATTTTAGAGCGTGAAAGTGTAAATTGCTCGTAGTTTCCTTTGTGTCGTGTCATTCCTCTTCTTAGCATCTCCCTTGGCTTCTTTGATGTGTCCTCAATCCTTGGATGTGCTCAATTCATCTCCATCCTCTCTTGATTGGTTCGATTTTTAGCTCTTATTCACCTATAATCAACACAAAGCTTATGTAGACCTCTATATCGACAATATAGACAAACTAGCTAACAATTGCTTCAAGGCCTTATCAATGAACACTATAATGGATGAAAAACATCCAGAAAACGTGCCTAAAATATCATAATATTTCATGCTAACACTCCACCCACTCAGTTTAAGGTTAATCCTATCTAGGAGAGTTGAGAAGGTAGCTCTCGAGACTCTCCCTTGTAACATGGGAACACCAAGATAATTTCCGAGGTTTTTGGTGACTTTAACTCCACTAACGCTTTCTATACGCATGCTCAGCTCTCTCCAAACATTTGGAGACACAAAAATCTTAGATTTCTGTATACTCACCTTCTGTCCCGACACCTTACAAAAAGTATCAATACACTTCAGCATGACCCGGATTTGAGTGATTGAAGCTTCAGCAAATAAGGTGATGTCATCTGCAAAAATAATGTGAGATAGCGCTAGAGAGAGTAATAGGCTTCCATTCACCCTTGTCAACCGCCTCAAGAATCAAGTGACTGAGCCGTTCAACATAAAGAACAAAAAGATAAGGCGAAAGCGGGTCGCCTTGTCTCAATCCTCTAGATGGTGAAATCTTTTCAGTCACCTCCCTATTCTAAATAACTTGCATCTTGGCAGTATTCACACACTCTTTAATCATCTTCCCCCACTCAATAGGGAAGCTAGCATCGGTGATCGTATCCTTTATGAAATTTGTTCGCCACTTAGCGTGCGTGCAAATAAGCTTTAAATTTATAAAACTAGAATCAAGCAAGCGAACCCGCAGTGTACGGATCGCCGTAGTAAAGCAAGAATTTCAGAGTATCCACTACAAAAAAAAAAAACTTTTGCGACGGTGAAAAGGCCTTTTGCGACGGCACCAAATTTTTGTGACGGCGTCGCGTCGGCAAACACGCCGACGCAAACTCGTCCGTCGCAAAAGGTATTTACGACGGTAAGTACCCGTCGCCAAAGTTCTTGCGACGGCATTACGTCGGTACTAGCCGTCGGAAAAATTGGTGTTCCCGGCGCTTATTTTAATATTTGCGACGGTATACCCCGTCGCAAAAAACGATGACGTGCAAGTTCCAGCTATTTGCGACGGTAAGTTACCGTCGCAAATCTGTCGCAAAAACAAATTACAGCTTTTAATTCTTTCATTGTGACGGCTATTCCCTGTCGCAAAATGTTTAACGGCTACATTATTCAAAATTTGCGATGACTTGATGTCGACGCAAAAGCTTCCCTGAATTGGATATTGATAATTGTCCTCACAAAGATAATTAAAAGTTACCATATTACCCATCGTAATTGATACATACTTCATATAGTTTCTAAATAAAATTACCTAATTGACACATTTTATAGCATATTACATTAGTTTCAAGTCATCGTGAACAATCCCCCAAAAAAGTGCTAGTATCTTTGTGAACAAAACAAAATGAAACATATTTAAAAGTTTTCACTTGAATTTTCTTCTTGTGGGACTTCTTCCGCGGCGGAATCTCTTTGACCTTCTCCAATAGACTCGTTTTGATGAACACTTGTTCCACCCTACAAAACCAAATATCGCTACATTAACATCAAAATATGATATTCAAGCATTTGTCACCAACAATATTAACAACACTACACATTAATATCATTATCACTAAACCAAGTACCAACTATCCACAAGTGTACGGGAGTTTGTGTGTACGATTGACACTACTAAGCATTAGAAAAACCACAAAACCCAATTAGACAAATCATGACACCACAAAACCCAATCAATTTCTGTCATTCTGTTTCCTATCATACTAATGTGGCCCTTTCTTGTTCATGGCCGAATATTCTACTTTGTTCACTTGAAACCATTTCATCCTATTTCTAGATGCATATATTTATTCACCATAGCCATAAACAATATGAATACTTTTGTAACCAAATGCCAAAATGCCAAAATAAAAAGGCCAAAACAAAAAGGCCTTTAAATGCCAAAACAGTAATATATTTTTTATACAGTGGAGACACAAGAATAGCTTGGCCCAAATGTAAAATTGGAAGTAAATGGTGAAGAGAAAGGCAATAAACTTTTGTAACCAACAGTAATATAATCAGAGAGGAGATGTTTATTCTACAACAATGTTTGGTCACAGAAAATAAGAACACATATCAAGAGGAAATCAAGAAGTTATGGATCCTATGCCAAGAAAGAGGAAAGCTAGAAGATATGGAATCCTATGCCAACCCATCCCATAAGTCTTCTAAGAAGCAATTAGTGTACATTTACCATTCTTGCTAGATTATTGGAACGTGAAATTTGTCTTAGAATGGTTGATAGAGCTCATCAATCTAAAGTAGATCTACTATCTCAAGTGAAATTAGCTGATAAACATATTTTTATACAGTGGAGACACAATTGCATCAATGATAAAAGCAAAAAAAACTTAATTCATTGGTCAGGAAATACGTAATGAAGGATAGATATATCAATTGTCTGTTATGGTTGTCTTTGCTTTCTTATGGTGTTCACAAATTTTATCTAAGCAATGAAAGGCCATATATTTTCCAAAATGAAAACAGACATAGAAATTGTTAGCAGTCATTTATCGTGACAAATATGCAAGTTCACTCATTACATACCAATTAATGAAATAAGCTTCAAAGCCTCTGTAAGACAATACTCTAACTTCTTGCTTCTCTCTTTGCCTTCTTCTGCAAACGAAGATGAAAAAAGATCATTGTCTAATAATGCTTTTCAGCCTAGAAGAACGAAAGACTATAGATAGATGCAATCCTCTAGAAAACAGTTAACCAAAACATGTTTTTAATTCTAAAATTTTCTCAGTTATCTGAGTGAAGACAATCTACCAGCATTTACCACAATAGAAGACAATAATTACTGAATAAGAAGTACTTCCTTCGCCAGATTTTATTTGATTCCAAAACTTTTACTTTCAGGTGAAAAAATATGTAATACCAATATTCTAGATTAAAATATGTTCTGTTAAGAAAAGAAAAGTGCAAATAAAACTGTCATGTAACGAAGCAAACAAACACATTGTTTCTACTACTACATACAATCACAAGAGATAGAAACTAACCTGAAGCATATCCAGCAAATGTAGCATATGAACTTTCTTCGAAAGGAAGAAATACCAATATTCTAGATTATTTTTGGTTAAATAAGTTTCCAGGACCTTTTTTCAATTAAATAAGTTTTATCTGTTCCACAATTTTTTTTAAAATTTTTTTTTGTTATTGTAGAAAAAGTAGAAGAAAGAAAGTAAGTAAACATTTGAGGTAAATGAAGATGGGAAATTGAATTGGTGCACGTATTGTCACGTGTCAATAGGGATGGTGATGGTGGAGCGGGATAGGAGGTGGGGTCTAACTATGAGCGAAAAATGATGAAATCTGAAACAATTCTAACAACTTGGAATGACTCAAACTATGAGCGAAAAATGATGAAATCTCTCAATTCGATACCTTGTTTACTAATAAATACTGAAATTTTATTTGAATGTTTCCGAAACTAATTTTTTACAAATCCAACATTCAAATTAGGCATACAAATTCAGCATACAGATTCAGCATTCAAATTTCAACTTTAACACTAACTATAACCTCTTAAAAAGATAATCAAAATTGATTAAAAAAAATAGAATGTACCTTCTCACCAGCAGTTATATTAGTTCTACCTTCAGCTTCTCTGGCAGAAAGAGCCTCGATTCCAACCGAAAGCAAGACTGTCAAAAAAAATCCTACACATAAGTTTGTTGGTTTTAAATAAAGCTTCTTATTAAGACTAGAAATATCAAGATTGTTAAACTAACCTGTAATGAGTGCAAAATTCAGAACTGGAGAAGAGAACAACTACAGTGATTGTCCAGAAGAACTGTGAAAAAAGTTGGAGGAAAACACATAATCAGAACCCAACAGTAAACAATGAAATACAAGGCATCAATAGTATCTAGGATATGAGCATTCTTTTTTCACTCTTGGAAACAGCTTGACAATGAAATGAGGATTTAGTATATGAGCATTTGTTTCAACCTAAATTATGAATGAAGGCTTCAATAGCTTGGGAAATTGCATAACTCATATCTTTAAATTAATATTAGTTATGATTGCAATCAAGTGCCTCATTTGTTTCAACCTAAATAATGAATGAAGGCTTCAACACATAATCAAGTGCCTCATCACTAAACAATGAAATACAACCCATCAGTAAACATAATACTCTGGAGAGAATAGGAAAGGTTGACTGAGTATTAGTTATGATTTCCAAAAGTATGATAAATTAATATACATAAGAGGCTTGCAGGCCTAAGAGACTCGCGATGTCCGGGGAGGCCACGTAGTTTCGCCGGAAGGAAGAACCGGCAGGGCAGGGAGCGAAAATCGCCGGAGACACAATGGAGACGAAGCGCTTTGTGAGGTCCCTTCGGATCGCCATTTTAGAGAGAGAGTTAAGAGAGAAGAGAGAGTTTCCAGTTTGGGCCCCGAGGGGGCTCTAATGGCTGAAATTGGTGTGTAGAAAGGACTCGAGGTGGCAAGTTTATATAGGTCCCCAGCGAAGTATGAGAAGTGGACGACAATAGACCCCAAACAACGGGACTCAAAATCACGCGATAAATTTGGAGAAATGGGATGGTTTGAATGGTTTAAGGCTGACCTAATTAGGTATATTTTCATAGTTCTAATGAGTAGCAGCAATGGTGCCGTCAGATTGAGGAGTAGACAAAGAGGAGAAAAATTTTAGGGATAATCCTAAACTTAAATTACAAAGAAGAAGGACTGGCAGGAATCAAGAACAACTAAAATCAAAAACAAAACAAGGAAGAGGTGAAGATGAGAAGAAGACAATTACCTTCGATCTAGCAGCAGCAATGGTGGAAGGAGGGAGCCTGTGGAAGAATCGTGGACGAATTGTGGAAGATGCGAAGAAGACGAGAGTTCTCATCTAATTAGGGCTAATATATGACGGACATAAAAAAAAGAAGATAAAAGTAAATATTATTTTCCTTTTTATATTTAGAAGCCAATTTTTTTTTTTTTTTTTGGCGCTCAAATATAGCGGCAACTTTGGACCTTTTGCGACGGTAATCAAGAGCCGACGCAAAGGGTAAATTTTTTTACCGTCGGCACCTAAATGCGGTCGCAAATCAATGTACTATTCGCGACGGTAATGATTATGCGGTCGCAAAATAAGCGACCACATTTATCGCCGTCGCAATACCGTCGCAAACATTGCTCATTGGCGTCGGGGAATCCTTACCGACGCAAACCTCCGTCGCAAAACTAATTATTTTTTGTAGTGATCGAACACAAAGATTTGGAGGGAACAAATTCAGTTGTAAAGTTATCAAGCAAGTAAAAGGGTAAAGCTTTGCAAATATATTGGGAAAACAACAACCCTAAAGATCCAGGTGTCCAATTGTGGCAATCGATTCAAGATATACTAAAGAACTAAGGACAGAGTTAAGAGTTGCAAAGGTATGCTAAGGTAAAGCAATGTACGGTGAAGTTCCAAGGCTTTATATGACTTATCTAAAGACACTCTCTATAAAGGTTGTTGAGGCTTCAGTATAGAAAGGATTGATAACACGATTTATGACTTAGGTTTAGGTAGTCATTTAGATAGATTTCTCACTCATTCATGCATGGTTTAGCATTAGTTCGTGACGTTTTGCACTCAATTCATGTATTTTGTCAAGATAGACGTCTACACGGACTTGTGCTTGTTTTGTAGGTATTTTGGGAGATTTAGGAGCTAAACCGATGCATTCGAGAATCAATCCTCGAGATGACACACCCTCGGACTCATTAGGATGCAAACTAGAAGCCAAAGGAGACTCATGGAGCCTTGCCAACACATGCCATGCACCAAATCACAGCTTAATGATCCAAGGTGAAGTTTCTGGAGCAAACCACGGTTCACTAGCACATTCCACGGCCGTGATTCTACCCGTGGATTTTGCCAGATTCTTGTGACAGCTGTGCCACGACTCTCATGGCCAGCTCATGCAAAATTTGTTATAAAAGTGGTCCTTTATTGACTGAGAAAATCATCTTGGAGCAGCCCTCCATTATCCACCATCATCCAATCAAAAATATCCTCTCAACAAGAAGATTCTTGTAGGAAGAAGTAGCAGGAAGCCACCATTGGAGAAGAGCTTGTTGGAGGAGAAGGAAGAACACACCATTCCCACACTTTGATAGCTTTTGTAGTGAAGAGTATCGGATTTGATTTCTAGAGTTGTATGAACCATTTGAACCTTCTTTTGGAAGGGCTGTGAGTCATTCTTATCTAAACTTCAGCTTGGTTTTGTTATCTTACTTGTTCATTTCCTTCTTTTCATTATCTTGCAAATGGATGCCATGATTTTATGTTTGATGGATTCGATTTCTATTATGAATGTTTTAGGCTAAATAGATGTGGTTCGAGGGTAAGGAAAGGATGATTGTGGCTAGGACTATGATAGGATGCACTTAGATTTACCTTTGGATGAGTAACTTTCAAGAACGAACTCTCTGTTGAAGTCCACGGGTGGATCTTCCCATTCCACGGCCGTGGATGCGTAGAACAAACCGTGATTTCTCTCTGGTTCGATGATCTAGCTTTAGATTGTTAGAATGTTGAAATCCTAGGTGTTTGTTGAGTTAATCTAACCTAGGGTGACCTAGTGTTAGCTACTAAGTGTTAGAAGATACCTACCCGGTGATTCTTACCCTTAGATTTCAAAGATTACAAACCCTAGGTAGTGGTGAGCTTCGCAAGCCGCCATTGGACTAAGTGTGCTAGGATAGTTGTTTAGAACTTCCCATTCCAAGACCTACCCGGTAAGGATAGGTTAGACCTCTAGGCAACAAATCCGGTTTGTGTAGAATTCCAATCCTTAGGATTCTTAGAGACTTACCCGGTAATGAGATCTTAGGAATGGATTAGTGGACCATGAGACTTACCCGGTGATTGATCCCACTCTAGAAACACTTACTCCCGACATATTATAGATCATCCGAAGAATGATTAGATAGCTTGAGTCCTATGCCATAATCGGAATTTCCAACCCCTAGAATCCATATTCTCTCTTTTGGTTCATATCTCGTGTTTAGCTTGTTTCTTTGTGTTGATTTGTTAGCTTAGTTGATTGCTTAATTTTGCACGAATTGTGATCCTTGATTGATCACCTAAAAACCAACAAAAAACAATTGAGATTTTCATTTCTTTATTTCTCTCTTTTCTTAACCTAGATCTTCGCTAAACTAAATCATAAACCGAATCAATCTCACCTTAGTCTTTGTGTTCGACCTCGGAATACTATCCATACTACGAACGTCCCGTACACTGCGGGTGCGCTAGAAGTTAGGAGAAATATAACGAGTATAAATTTAAAGCTTATTGCGTGCACATCACACGATCTTAGCGTAACAAGTTTTTGGCGCCGTTGCCGGGGACTAGGTCTAGATTGAGTCTAATTTGTGATTGTTTATAGTGTAGATCTTTCTTGTTGCTTTTGATCTCTCTTTGGTGTGTGTCTTTGCTTTTCAGGACATTTCTTACTCTTTAGGTGTATGCGAAGATCTCGTGGAAAGGATTTAGCTCCATTCGATCCTGAACCGGAGAAAACCCTTAGATCTAGATCCAAGAACATTCGAAAGGAGAAAGAGATGGCCGGAAGAAACCTCCAAGCTGAATTGGATGAAGCCTTAGAGCAAATTAGGCTAAGAGATGAGCTCTTGGAGGAAGAAAGGAGACTTGCCAATGAGAGGCAAGAGGCAACTAGGAGGGAGATTGATGAGATTAGGCAAGCCCTTGTGCAAGGAGAGCTTAATAGTCAACAACCTCCACCTCCTCCACCACAACCGTAGCCGGCGGTGAATATTAGGGTTGTGCCCATTGCTATGGAAGAGCCACAAACGTTGGGGCAACGTATGGATCCGGCACAAAGAGCACACCGTCCGGGTGTGAACTTAGGAGATCCTGCAACCCATGATTACGAGCTCCGCCCTCAAGTTCTACAAATGATCCGGCATAATCAATTTGGAGGGATGGAAGGAGAGTCTCCTCATCAACACTTGATGAATTATGAGATCTTGATGGAGACTCTTAGACCGCCAAGATTGGAGAGCAACAACCATAAGCTTAGGGCTTTCTCCTTCTGTCTTAAGGATAAAGCCTTGGCTTGGTATCAATCTATTCCACAAGGGCGAGTTGGTACTTGGGAGGAGATGACAACCGAGTTTTTGACTAAGTTCTTCCCACCTTCCAAGACTACCGAATTAAGAGGGAAGATCAATGCCTTCGTGATGAAGGATAGAGAGAGCTTGTTCAAGTCTTGGGAGAGATTCAAGGATCTTCTCCTAGATTGTCCACACCATGGCATACCGAAAATTGAGCTATTGGAGATCTACTTCAAGGGACTTGATGAAGATAGCCAATTCAAGCTCCAATCTCTTTCCGGTGGGACTTTCATGGAGAAGCATGTAGATGAAGCTTGGGAGTTTGTGGAGAAACAAGCTCTAGTGATTGAGAAATACTCCCATCGGAAGAGTGAAGGGAGAAAGGCGGGAGCGTATGAGGTGAGTGAAGTCACCATGAGCAATTTCAAGCTTGACGCCATCAACAACGAGTTGAAGTCCTTGAGAGAGTTGTGTGCTACAACTTTGAAGAACCAAGCAACTCCTCAAGTGCTTCCACAAGCCACTTTGTCTCCCAAGGAAGAGGATGTGAATTACATGGGAAGGGGCAATTACAACAATTATCAAGGCCCAAGGAACTTCAACAACAACCGGCAATTCAACAATTACCGGCCCAACCATAACCATCCCGGATGGAGCCTTGAACCCTCCCGCTTCCACAAGCACAACTCCACCACCAAAGGCTTCACAAGAACCACCACCCGGATTCACTCAACTTCCAAAGGATAGAACCGAAATGATGTTTGAGCAATTGCTTGGAAGGTTGAGTGGTCTCGAGAGCACGGTGACTTCAATTTCTAAAGCTCAAAAGGTTTTGGAAGCACAAGTGTTCCAAAAAGCGGGTGAAGCCCATAGAGATCCGGGAAAGCTTCCCGGAAGAACCGAAGACAACCCAAGAGGCCAAGTGTTGGCTATCACAACAAGGAGTGGGTTGAGCATGAAGGATCCTTTGCCCAAGGAGAATGCTAAAGGGAAGCAAGTGGTGAATGAAGAAGAGACTTTGCAAGGAGATGGAGGCAAGAGCAAGGATGTAGAGCCAACCTATGTGGCACCGCCTCCATACAAGCCACCGCTACCGTTCCCTCAGTCACGAGCAAGAGCTCGCTTGGACAGTCACTTTGGTAAGTTCCTTGAACTAATGTCTAAATTTCATATTAACATTCCGTTCATGGATTCTATCTTAGGTATGCCGGCATATGGCAAGTTCTTAAAGGAGATACTCTCCAACAAAAGGAAGTTGGAGGAGTATGGGGAGATAAGAATGACAAAGAGATCCTCGGAGTTGATCCGAACAATGAAGGAGGAAATGCCTCCCAAGCTAAGAGATCCGGGTTCTTTTTGCGTCCCGATTGGAGTGGGAGATGTGAAGTATAAGGCCCTTTGTGATCTTGGGGCAAGTGTAAGCATCATACCGCTTGCACTTTGCAACAAGGTTGGGCTAGGAGAGCCAAAACCGGTCAAGATGACCCTCTATATGGCGGACCGATCTATCACTCATCCGGTTGGGATCCTAGAAGACATTCCGGTGCAACTAGGAGGATTCTATGTGCCAATTGATTTTGTTGTCTTGGATATAACGGCGGACTATCCGGTTCCCATCATCTTAGGAAGACCTTTCCTAGCCACTTTCGGATGCCTAGTAGATTGCAAGAATGGGACCCTCTCCTTCAACATTGGAGAGGAGAACATCAAGTTCAAGTTGTCCACAATGATGAAAGGGCCAACCCTTGATGAAGATGTCTTCAATATAGTCGAGCAAGAGGAATCTAGAGAAGTTGTGAGCTCAATCTTGATCAAGGATCCCTTGGAGAAGGTTCTTACTTTAAGTATGATGGAGGAAGGTGTTGAGGAGGCTTGCAATGAATAGATCAAGGCCTTAGAAGCATTGGAAGAGGAGACAAGTGCTCAAGATGAAGGCCACGAAGAAGAGTTGAACAGCTGTAGGAACCACGGTCGTGGAATGAGTTCCACGGCCGTCAAACTCTTTGTAAAGCCACAAGAATGGAGCCAGGCAAGGTCCACGGCCGTGGACTTGGAGCAGACCGTGATTCCAGCCGTGGTTTCCCCTGAATCAGCCCTTGATGATGATCAATCTTCAAGGAGCCTTGAAGGGTCTTCATTTGCTTTGGATTCATCTCTTCCAACATTGTTTGGATCGTCTCCAATCGATAAAGGTCCTCCTAAACTTGAACTCAAACCCCTCCCCTCTCATTTAAAGTATGCTTTCCTTGGTGTTGATTCTACATATCCGGTGATTGTGAATGAATGCTTGAGTGATGATGAACTTGCTAAGTTGTTGCATGAGCTAAGATTGCATAGGAAAGCCATTGGCTATACTATTGATGATTTGGTTGGCATAAAACCTTCTTTGTGCATGCATAAGATAATGATGGAAGATAACCACAAACCCTCTATTGAACATCAAAGAAGACTCAATCCCATAATGAAAGAGGTAGTCAAAAAGGAAATCATTAAGTTGCTAGATGCGGGAATTATCTACCCTATCTCGGATAGTAAGTGGGTTAGTCCCGTTCATGTAGTTCCTAAGAAGGGTGGGATGACCGTAGTGACTAATGAGAACAATGAACTAATCCCAACTAGGACGGTTACGGGGTGGAGGATGTGCATTGACTATAGAAAGTTGAACATGGCCTCTAGGAAAGATCACTTCCCTCTCCCCTTCATTGACCAAATGCTAGAGAGGTTAGCTCAACATTCTCATTTTTGCTATCTAGATGGCTATAGTGGATTCTTCCAAATCCCTATCCACCCGATGACCAAGAGAAAACAACCTTTACATGTCCATGGGGAACTTTTGCATATAGGAGAATGCCATTTGGGTTGTGTAATGCACCCGCCACCTTCCAAAGGTGTATGATGGCTATCTTTTCGGAATACATTGAAAATATCATGGAAGTGTTTATGGATGATTTCTCTGTTTATGGTTCTTCCTTTGATAATTGCTTGGCTAACTTGTCATTAGTATTGCAAAGATGTGAGGAGACAAATCTTGTCTTGAATTGGGAAAAATGCCACTTCATGGTAAGTGAAGGCATTGTGCTGGGACACTTGGTGTCTAACCGTGGCATTGAGGTTGATAGGGCGAAGATCGAAACAATAGAGAAGTTGCCACCACCTACCTCGGTGAAGGGGGTAAGGAGTTTCTTAGGGCACGCCGGTTTTTACCGGAGGTTTATTCAAGACTTCTCTAAAATTTCTAAACCTCTCACTAACCTACTAATGAAGGATGTTGATTTTGTCTTTTCTAAAGATTGTCTAGAGGCTTTTTGTAGGTTGAAGAACGCCTTGATCTCCGCACCTATCATGCAACCTCCGGATTGGAGTTTACCATTTGAGATCATGTGTGATGCAAGCGATGTAGCCGTTGGGGCTGTTTTGGGGCAAAGGAAAGAGGGGCGCACTCATGCCATTTATTATGCTAGCAAGACGCTAGATGATGCCCAACTCAATTATGCTACCACCGAGAAAGAGTTGCTAGCGGTTGTGTATGCTTTTGAGAAGTTCCGCTCATATCTTGTTGGAGCGAAGGTCATAGTGTACACGGATCATGCTGCGATCCGTTATCTCCTTACCAAGAAGGATGCCAAGCCTAGGTTGATTCGGTGGATCCTTCTTCTACAAGAGTTCGATTTGGAAATCCGGGACAAGAAGGGATCCGAGAACTCCGTGGCGGATCACCTTAGTAGACTCCCACCATTGGAGCTTGAAGGAGATGACATCCCGATTGATGATTTGTTCCGGGATGAGCAATTGCAAATGGTGGAGGAATGCTTGTTCCAAGTGTCTAGAGGAAGCGAGTCATGGTTTGCCGACATTGTGAACTACTTAGTATGTGAGGAAGTGCCTCCCGGCTTGTCATATGCCCAAAAGAAGAAGTTCTTCAATGATGTAAGGCATTACTATTGGAGTGAGCCACTCTTGTTCAAAAGAGGCCCGGATGGGATGTTTAGAAGATGCATACCGGAAGATGAAGTAGAGAGTGTGATCCGGCATTGTCACTCCTTACCGTGTGGAGGCCATGCTAGCTCACACAAGACGTGTGCAAAGGTATTGCAATATGGTTTTTATTGGCCTAACTTGTTTAAAGATGTGCAAGGTTTTGTAGCGGCATGTGATGCTTGCCAAAGGACGGGCAACATCTCAAGAAGGAATGAGATGCCCTTGAACAACATCGAAGAAGTGGAAATATTTGATGTGTGGGGTGTGGACTTCATGGGACCGTTCCCTTCTTCATGTGGCAATCTCTACATCCTATTGGTGGTGGACTATGTGTCAAGATGGTGGAGGCAATCGCCTCTCCTACAAATGATGCCAAGGTGGTAGTGTGGTTCTTCAACCGAGTGATCTTTCCGAGGTTTGGAACACCAAGGGTGATCATAAGTGATGGAGGGAAGCACTTCACAAATAGAAACTTTGGAGCACTTTTGGCTAAGTATGGGGTGACTCATAAGGTGACAACACCTTACCATCCCCAAACTAGTGGCCAAGTGGAGATCTCCAACCGGGAGATCAAAGCCATCCTTGAGAAGACGGTATCTAGGACGAGAAAAGATTGGGCTATGAGGCTTGATGATGCCTTATGGGCATATAGAACCGCCTTCAAGACACCGATTGGCACCACTCCTTACAAGTTGGTTTATGGCAAGTCTTGCCACCTCCCGGTAGAGATGGAGCATAGAGCTTATTGGGCCATTAAGTGGCTAAATTTTGATCTCAAGGAGGCGGGAGAGAAGAGATTGCTTGAGTTGAATGCCCTTGAGGAGATCCGGTTGGACGCTTATGAGAATGCCCGGATCTATAAGGAAAGAACCAAGCGGTGGCATGACAAGAGGATCATCCCCAAAGAGTTGAGTGAAGGAGACCTTGTCCTTCTCTTCAACTCAAGGCTGCGGTTTTTTCCCGGAAAGCTCAAATCAAGATGGACCGGGCCATATGTGGTGAAGAAGATCTTTCCCCATGGAGCTATTGAGATAGGAGGGGAACATTGTGGGAACTTTAAGGTGAATGGGAACCGGTTGAAGAAGTATATCCCGGGAGCTCCGGTGGACATAATTGCCCCACTTCACCTTGAGTAGACGCCCCGAGTTTGGTCAAGCTAATGACCTTAAAAGAGCGCTTGGTGGGAGGCAACCCATTGGTAACATTTTCCCTTTCTTGTTAGTCTTTTGTTTTAGATTTTTTTCTATCTTTGTGTGTGTTTCGTGTGCCTTGTGTGTGTGCTAGAACCTTAGTAGCATTGGAAGCCTTACTTGGCATGAGAATGATGATGATGAACCCCTCATCAATTATGGGTGGAGCGGACGCGGAACTTGGACGGCTAGTGGTGCCTAGCGCGGGTCCCGACGCTTTGACAAACACTTAGAGCTCTCTACCATTGTTGATAGGATCATCCAACATCAATTCCACTTGAGAAATCCCAAATACCATAACAACCCATTTTTACATTGTGAGAACCTTCTTTCACTCTTCTTTACTTCATTTGCACATTGGGGACAATGTGTTTCTAAGTATGGGGTGGGGTTTGCATGATCCTTTGCATGATGAGCATCTAGGGTAGTTTAAAATTTTCACATGTCTTGCATTGCACATATTCATTTCGAAATCCCATAAAAATCAGAAAATTTTAAAAAAAAATTTTTGTGCTTTCTAGGCTTGGATATGACCCTAATGATGAATCTTGTCTTGTGGATTGGCTATGGATGGCCTTGTGTGTTAAATTGATGAATGCGTATGTGGACTTGAAATACTTCTCTTGAATCCCATGAATGATTTGCGATCATGATGCTTGCCTAGAATGAATTGAGTATTGAAAGTCGAAATTACACGCTAGTTCTTGCATACCATCTAGAATGAATGAGGCAATTCATTTTCCTCTAATTCCCATCTTGATCATGATTGTTTGAGCACCTCAATTGAGATAAATTTGACCTCTTTTGACCCATCCGGGAATAGGAGCATGATAGTGTGTTGATGTGTATGAAAAGCAAGTGTGGGGTGAAGATGTTGATGAAAGAATATCATGCATAAAATGCTGAAATTGTTGTGAAAGTGTAGACAAAAACATATGTTTGGGGACGTTGGTTTAAATGACAAGTAACTCGGTACACTTCACATAATCGGGTGTTGGTGCCTTGCCAAAGTCAAATAAGCCAATAGTCCTAACGAGCTTTGGTATGTGTGCCCGGTGTGGATGCACCTCAAAAAAATAGAAAAAGCCCGAGGACGGCTAATCACCAAGGTTTCGGCTTTTGTACACCAATGCCATTGTCTCAAAAATAAGTCAAAGAAAAAGAAAAGAAAGAAAAGATAGAGAAAAATATACACTTGAGGGAAGTTGATCGAGGACAAGATTGTGGAGTTAGTTCCGTTCCCGGATTAGCATCACATACCCTAGAAAAATCCCACCTAATCACAACGTTTCTTGACCTTCTATTTCACAAGACCTTGTGACCTATTTGCATGTTTGTAAGACTTAGTAATCTAGATTGGATATGCTCTTGATCTTCTTAGCTTCTTCATTTTTACATTTCATGCATGTTTTTGAGTTAAGTACAATTGTCTTTCCATGCTTTCACTTATTTGATGCATGATCGCTTATCCGGAGCTACGAAACATGACTATGAAGGTGATCCAATAGTAGAAGCACAAACCCAAAAAGATTTTGCCATTTTTCTGCATACATAAATCATGTCATCTCTTAGTCTATAGTTTGGAATTTGCTCGGGGACGAGCAAACCTTAAGTATGGGGTATTTTGATAACACGATTTATGACTTAGGTTTAGGTAGTCATTTAGATAGATTTCTCACTCATTCATGCATGGTTTAGCATTAGTTCGCGACGTTTTGCACTCAATTCATGTATTTTGTCGAGATAGACGTCTACACGGACTTGTGCTTGTTTTGTAGGTATTTTGGGAGATTTAGGAGCTAAACCGATGCATTCG
This sequence comes from Fagopyrum homotropicum, assembly GCA_033239125.1. Taxonomy (NCBI): domain Eukaryota; kingdom Viridiplantae; phylum Streptophyta; class Magnoliopsida; order Caryophyllales; family Polygonaceae; genus Fagopyrum; species Fagopyrum homotropicum. The sequence continues at coordinate 149,968,726 of BSWB01000001.1, read as the reverse complement.
AGAATCAATCATCGAGATGACACACCCTCGGACTCATTAGGATGCAAACTAGAAGCCAAAGGAGACTCATGGAGCCTTGCCAACACATGCCATGTACCAAATCACAGCTTAATGATCCAAGGTGAAGTTTCTGGAGCAAACCACGGTTCACTGGCACATTCCACGGCCGTGATTCTACCCGTGGATTTTGCCAGATTCTTGTGACAGCTGTGCCACGACTCTCATGGCCAGCTCATGCAAAATTTGTTATAAAAGTGGTCCTTTATTGACTGAGAAAATCATCTTGGAGCAGCCCTCCATTATCCACCATCATCCAATCAAAAATATCCTCTCAACAAGAAGATTCTTGTAGGAAGAAGTAGAAGGAAGCCACCATTGGAGAAGAGCTTGTTGGAGGAGAAGGAAGAACACACCATTCCCACACTTTGATAGCTTTTGTAGTGAAGAGTATCGGATTTGATTTCTAGAGTTGTATGAACCATTTGAACCTTCTTTTGGAAGGGCTGTGAGTCATTCTTATCTAAACTTCAGCTTGGTTTTGTTATCTTACTTGTTCATTTCCTTCTTTTCATTATCTTGCAAATGGATGCCATGATTTTATGTTCGATGGATTCGATTTCTATTATGAATGTTTTAGGCTAAATAGATGTGGTTTTAGGGTAAGGAAAGGATGATTGTAGCTAGGACTATGATAGGATGCACTTAGATTTACCTTTGGATGAGTAACTTTCAAGAACGAACTCTCTGTTGAAGTCCACGGGTGGATCTTCCCATTCTACGGCCGTGGATGCGTAGAACAAACCGTGATTTCTCTCTGGTTCGATGATCTAGCTTTAGATTGTTAGAATGTTGAAATCCTAGGTGTTTGTTGAGTTAATCTAACCTAGGGTGACCTAGTGTTAGCTACTAAGTGTTAGAAGAGACCTACCCGGTGATTCTTACCCTTAGATTTCGAAGATTACAAACCCTAGGTAGTGGTGAGCTTCGCAAGCCGCCATTGGACTAAGTGTGCTAGGATAGTTGTTTAGAACTTCCCTTTCCAAGACCTACCCGGTAAGGATAGGTTAGACCTCTAGGCAACAAATCCGGTTTGTGTAGAATTCCAATCCTTAGGATTCTTAGAGACTTACCCGGTAATGAGATCTTAGGAATGGATTAGTGGACCATGAGACTTACCCGGTGATTGATCCCACTCTAGAAACACTTACTCCCGACATATTATAGATCATTCGAAGAATGATTAGATAGCTTGAGTCCTATGCCATAATCGGAATTTCCAACCCCTAGAATCCATATTCTCTCTTTTGGTTCATATCTCGTGTTTAGCTTGTTTCTTTGTGTTGATTTGTTAGCTTAGTTGATTGCTTAATTTTGCACGAATTGTGATCCTTGATTGATCACCTAAAAACCAACAAAAAACAATTGAGATTTTCATTTCTTTATTTCTCTCTTTTCTTAACCTAGATCTTCGCTAAACTAAATCATAAACCGAATCAATCTCACCTTAGTCTTTGTGTTCGACCTCGGAATACTATCCATACTACGAACGTCCCGTACACTGCGGGTGCGCTAGGAGTTAGGAGAAATATAACGAGTATAAATTTAAAGCTTATTGCGTGCACATCACACGATCTTAGCGTAACAAGGATCTAAAGGCAAGAATTAATCTCAAATACCCAAACTTGTAACCCAAGGATCAAGACTAACTAAACCGATTAAGGTTGTGACACTCGAAATCGAAGTAGAGGTTGTTGAGGTTTCACTACTACCTAGAAAAGGACAAGCCAAGACTAGATTAAAGCTAATCTTTAACCTTGGATCAAAGTGAAAGCAAAGCTCGTAAACCAATGTAAATTACGGGCAGATCTTGAGTTCCACGGCCGTGGAACCTCAAGAACAGGCCGTGATTTTGGTTCGTCGGCAAATCTCTCTAACTCTCAGGGTCCAATCTGTTTACGATTGATCTATCATCATCTAAGCCAGAACTATCAACCCTTCACCTTAGAATTGCTAAAGGGTTTTAGCCAACAACAGTCATTATGATATCAAATTCAAGTTTAAGAAGAATGAAAGATGAAAACTTTCGAAAACCTTCAATAAACTTCAAATCAATCTCAAATCCACAAATAAGGGTAATAATGTATAACAGATTTGGAATAACACAAACCAATAATAATCCTTGATAAGAACGAAGAGCGGGATGTCAATCCGTCTTCTAATCAAACCTAGGAATAAAAGGCGCAACTTCCGCCACACACAACTTCCAAATCTTCAAGCCTTCGTAAATCTCCGTTTCAAAAATGCAATTCTCCGCACGTCCAATGAAACCCTAGGAACGTGTAAGTGACTTTAAGTGAAGGTGCCGAATTCTCCCTCCTTCAGCCCTTTTATAAGGAAGGATAAAATAACCGTCCGGCCCATATGCGTAAACAATGTGTCCATATTTTATTCGTCAAAAGATTGCCTAAATCACGGTTTCATGAAGTTCCACGGCCGTGGTTTAGAGCGTGGAAGTGGATTACGGTTCTTCACAACTTCCACGACCGTACTTTATACCGTGGAACTCTCTGGAATGCTCCACGTTCATGTTGCCAAGATCCACGGCCGTGGTTTTGGGTGTGGACTTCTCTATGGCCGTATTTTAGAGCGTGGAAGTGTAAATTGCTCGTAGTTTCCTTTGTGTCGTGCCATTCCTCTTCTTAGCATCTCCGTTGGCTTCTTTGATGTGTCCTCAATTCTTGGATGTGCTCAATTCATCTCCTTCCTCTTTTAATTGGTTCGGTTTTAGCTCTTATTCACCTATAATCAACACAAAGCTTATGTAGATCTCTATATCGATAATGTAGATAAACTAGCTAACAATTGCTTCAATGCCTTATCAATGAACACTATAATGAGTGAAAAACTACTAGAAAGAGTGTCTACAATATCGCAATATTTCATGCTAACAAAATCTCATCTGATTCTGTCGTACGCCTTCTCAAGATCAAGCTTGAGAAGCATCCACTGTTTACCTTTCTTTTTTCTCCTCATTGACTGGACAACTTCTTGCATGAGAATAATGTTGTCTTGGATCAACCGTCCCAGGATGAAGCTACCTTGAGTAGGGCCCACTAGTTTGCCAATGATGGATTGCATGCGATTGACAAGAACCTTCGAGATGATCTTATAGCTGACGTTGCACAAAGCTATGGGTCTGAATTGGCTAATGACTTCCGGTTTCCCAACCTTGGCAATAAGGGAGATAAGTGTGTCATTGATGCCTGGGAACAGTTTCTGACTATCAAAGAAACGGGTCACTTCCTCCTTCATCGATTGACCCACAATGTTCCAACATTTCTGATAGAATACAGGTTGGAAACCGTCAACACCGGAAGCTTTATAGGCTCCCATACTTTTGGTAGCAGACCAAACTTCTTCCATGCTAACCGATAATTGAATGTTAGCCCATTCCCTATCATCAACGTCGGGGAAATCCAAAGTCACCAACTTATGGGTTGGTGAATCCTGCGGATCATTCACACTGTAGATATCTTTGAAGTAGTCAACAATATGAGTCTCTAATCTCTCCTGATCTTCAACCCACTCATCGTTATCCATGGTGAGCCCCATCACTCTGTTCTTACTCATGCGAATGATAGTCGACGTGTGGAAAAACGTGGTATTTCTATCACCCTGTTCTAACCAAAGTTCTCGGGATTTTTGGAACCAAATGGTTTCCTCTTGTTCCAATGTACCCTCCATTTCAGCCTTGAGTGGAGTCTCCTCTCTAGCCAGACGCGGCAAACTCCCACGACAGATACGGGCTTGGACTTTGGCTAATTTAGACATGGTTTCATCTTTCCTGCGAAACACATTACCAAACACAAGTCTATTCCAATTAATAAGAGAATTATTGAGGATAGGAAGAGCCTTACTTACCTCAGGATTACTAAGCCAGCACATCTTCACCATGGGATAAAAGTCACAGTGTGTCATCCATGCTGCCTCGAATCTGAACGGTCTTCTCTCTCGTTTGAAAGTGGTGGTCGGGTCCAAAGATAAGTGGAGAGGGGAATGATCTGACGAGAACCATGATAGGTGTCTAACATGAGCGTTAGGCCACTTCATACGGCCTTCTTGGTTCATCAATACTCTATCAAGTCTCTTCATGACATTCTTTTTAGACGTCTTACCATCATCCCATGTGTAGTCGGCTCCGGTAAACCCAAGATCAATCAGACCGTGTTTCAAGATAATATCGTTAAAGACATCTGAGTCGGCGCGTAACTTACCCGTTCCCTCATGTCTCTCGTGAAGGTAACGAATACAATTAAAATCTCCTCCACAGATGAGAGGAGTAAAGATAGTAGCTAGATCGTAGTCAAGAGCGGCCCAACAATCCTTCCGTCTATTTACATCCGGAGGAGCGTACACCACGATTAACCTGTAAGCTTTGCTATCATCACCAACTTCAACATTTCTGAACTACTTATTGCTATTAACAATATTAATTCTCATTTTCTCACTTTTCCAAAGCAACCACACACCCCCTTCAAAGCCATCGACTTCAACACGGAAGCATCTTGTGAAGTTCATCCTCTCACAAACTGCTTGAGCCCTAGCCCCAGAAATTCTAGGATCAATGATGGCAAGGATATCTATACTATGGTGACTGCAAAGGTACTTAATAGGTCTTCGGAAGCCGCTCTTTCCGGCACCGAAAACATTCCACAGAAGGCAATTCATAACAACATTGAGGGTTAGCAGAACAAAGGTGGACACTTAAACGCTTCTTCCATCCACAAAGTTCACCTTTATTGGCTGGTTCTCTGCCATAACTACATCCAACGAGGGCTGAAGGGCACAAATATTGCTAGGAATACTCTCAGCCATCCCTATATCAGATCCTTCTTCAACTTGGGTAGCACACTCAGTGTCCATATTCAAATTCACACTATCTAAATTACGTGATGACACTTTTGCCTCCTTGTGCTCCATGTTTGGCCTGCTCGTGTTAGGGTGCACAGAAGCTTCTGTGTCTCCCTCTTTTGAGTCTACAACACCACTCAGATCATCGTCTTGAGGGGGATTATTTTGGCGTTGTCTCTTTAGGGAGACTGGTTCTGGCCCTGTCTCATCGTTCTTCTTAGCTCTCCATGTAGCTCTCCCGGCGTCGTTCTTAATCTTGTTTCGGTTCTTCTTTTTACCTTCTTTCCCTGCATTTTATGGATTGATAGGAGCAGCTTTGAATATAGTGATAGTTTTTGTACCTTTAGTGTCTTCTTTATTTTGGGCCGATGCAGTCTCAACATGATCCATGTTTGACTCTTGACTCGGGAGCGCAGCAAAAGGAGTCTCTTTTTAGATAGGCCCACTTGAAGATTGTCCGAGCTCTTTAGTTCCTTGGCCCAATAAGGGCTGGCCCGCTGCATGCGCTCCAGGAGATTTCTCTACGTTACCTCGTTCTGAAGACAACACCACCTCAGCCTGTTTCACACGATCTTTTTCTACGCCCTTATTTCTGTTCGCCACTTAGTGTGCGTGTAAATAAGTCTTAAATTTATAAAACTAGAAATCAAGAAAGCGAACCCGCAGTGTACGGATCGGCGTAGTAAAGCAGAATTCATGAGTATCGAACACAGGGATTTGGGGGGTTAAATCTAATTATAGAATTGTCAAGCGAGTAAATGTATCACTATAATCCTTATTTCTGTTCATCATCTAAGCTACAACTATCAACCCTTCACCTTAGAATTGCTAAAGGGTTTTAGCCAACAACAGTCATTATGAAATCAAATTCAAGATTTAAAAGAATGAAACATGAAAACCTTCGAAAACCTTGAATATATCTCAAATCAATCTCAAATCCACAAACAAGAACAATGATGTAAGTAGATTCAGAATAACACAAACAATCATAATCCTTGATAAGAACGAAGAACGGGATGTCAATCCGTCTTCTAGTCAAACCTAAGTACAAAGCGTAGCTTCCAAATCTTCAACTCTTCGCAAATCTCCGTTGCGGAATAGAAATCTCACACGTCCAACTTGAAACCCTAGGCACGTGCAATCGGCGTAAGCGAAAGTCTAAGCAAAGCTCTCTATGCGGAGATGACGGAATCTCTCTCTTTCCGTCCTTTTATAGGGTAAAATAAAATATGAGCCCAGCCCATCTTCGTAAAAGATCATGGCTTCAAATTGTATGTTAAAAGATCGCCAGAATCACGGTTTCCTAAGATTCCACGCCCGTGGTTTAGAGCGTGGTTTAGAGCGTGGAAACTCATCACGGTTTGTCACAACTTCCACAACCGTGTAACTTGCTAGAATGCTCCACACTTGTGTTGCCAAAGTTCCACGGCCGTGGTTTAGAGCGTGGACTCTAATACGGCCGTATTTTAGAGCGTGGAACACAAGTGGCTCGTAATTCTCCTTAGTCTTGTGTCATTCTTCATCCTATCATCTTCCTTAGCTCCTAGTGATGTCCTCAATCCTTGGACATGCTCAATCCATCTCCATTCTCCATTGATTCGTCCAGTTTAGCTCTTATTTGCCTACAATCAACACAAAGCTTATGTAGACCTCTATATCGACAAAATAGATAAACTAACTCACAATTGCTTCAATGCTTTATCAAGGAATACCAATATGGATGAAATACACTTAGAAAACGTGCCTAAAATATCACAATATTTCATGCTAACAAATAACCTCATACTTGCCACTTGCTTGTCCCTAAGCAAGGTCTTCCAAAAGCTTTAAAACTCAAGTTAGGATGAAATATGGATATACTCTCAAAGCAAAACTTCTTTTAGATGAATGTGTTTTCTAATCAATAGATCATTCTCAAATCTTGCTTCATTCGTTTATAAGACTTTCATACACATAATCAAAGAGTAAAGAGTAAAGAAAGCTCATGAATTGATCAAACTTCCATGTAAACATCATAACCTTCAAACATTATCAAAATTAATCATAAGAAACTTCAATTTAGATCACCAAGTCATATATCATTCTCTTGATCTTAAGGACTTTCAAACAAGGTCTAGAATGCGGAAAGGGAGGGAAAAACTTTAAGGAATGTGGTGCATGAATCCGGGAAAGTGGATAACTACTCTTTTCTTTTTCTCTTGCTGTTTCCGCAGCACTTTCAACTTAGAGCTTCGCTCTCTTCTTTTCAATTCATTTTTCGACTTTACTTTTGGAGTTATGGATAGAGGTGCACAAAAACCAAAGCCTAGGAGATTGGTGTTTCTCATTTTTACGAGATGCCTCAAACCCTTGATGCACATACCATAATTCGCTAGGAATATCGCTCAATCCGACTTTGGCAAGACACAAACACCCGGCTATGTGAATAATGCCGAGTTACTCATCATCATGATTGACTTCCCCAAACCTATAATTTCTTTCTATTCTTTTGAATACAAAGTATTGCTTTCATGGCCCTCCCACATCAAACATGCCAATTATCAACTCCTCCAAATTCCCGGATAGGTAAAGGAGGCCATTATTTCAATGAGGGGCTAAATGATCAAAGGAAGAAGAAAGAAAATCGAATTGCCTTAATCGTCTCAAAAAGAAGCATAAGAACTTATCATGTGATTTCAACCTTGATTTCTCAACATGATTTAAGTAACATTCATCACATTATGAAATTTGCAAAAGAGGAATAATCAATTCATTCAATTCCTTTTTAATTCACTATTTGTTTAAGCATGCGATTGTCATCAAAACTCAATTCACAAGTAGAGCTGTCAAACGGGGCTGACAGGTCGGGTTCGGGTCGGGTTATAACAAGCTCGGGTTGGAATTGGGTCGGGTAAAAATAAGGCTTGGTTTTTAAACGGGTTGTTTCGGGTCGAGTCGGTTTGGGTCGGGTACCAAATGTTCGGGTTAGAACGGGTTATCGGGTAGCATCGGTTCTTTTCGTGGTGCCAAACGGGGTTGGCGGGTCGATTTCGGGTTGGGTCAAACGGGTCTGCGGGTCGAGTTCGGGTCGGGTCAAACGGGGTCGGGTTGAAATCGAGTCGGGTATAAATAGGTTTGTTTTTGTTAGCGGGTTGTTTCGGATCGGGTCAATTTGGGTCGGGTACTAGTTATTCAGGTTGGAACGGGTTATCGGGTAGACTTGGTTCTTGGGCCATAACAAATCGGTTTAGTTGATTCTCGGGTCAATTCGGGCCGGATTATTTTTGTTTTTTAATGTTTCGAGAGGTGCCAATTAAGGCGGGTCAAGTTCGGTTTGCTCAAAGATGATATGATTTCTAACATCTTTATTCAGGTCGGTTTTGGATGGTGCAATTTTCGAGTTAAATCAAAATTACCTAGTTATGTGAATATTTTGGTCTAATAAAAAATGGAATCCGCAAATGATTTTAGTTGGATTGGATAATTATTCGCCAATATGATTAGTATGGGCGGCAAAACCAATTTTATCCGCCAATCTGGTCTGAAAATTTCGTTGACTCGATCCAAAAAACCCTGATATTTTAGTATCCGTTTTGATCCGGTTAGAATTCGATACGGGAGATCTTCCTGGATCACCAGATCGGATACGGATCAAGGTTTTAGGCATCCGAATATCAATGGATATCCGAATAATCATGGATATCCGCCTATCCGGATACTCATGGATCAGTAGCTCATCGGATATCCATGGATAATCGAATATCCAAATATCCGTAGATCATCGGATTCATCGCCTCACCAGATCATCTTAGGCATCCGAGTACCCGTTTTGTTTTATGAAGGATAAATCAACATTGTATGTACTAATATTTATATTTAAAAAAATATATGTATTTAATGGGAAAATATTTGAGTTAGCCAAAACAATGAATTAATAATGTTAATTTGTTACAACTTAATAACTTATGCACACTTGGTTACTTTATAAGTTCATAATAATATTTTACTATAAGTGGGTATGATTTTAAAATATTAATTCTTATTAATATGATTATAATTTGGTCTTAATAATAATCTTTTTATAGAAGTTGGTCTCATTTAAATGAACGAACGTCTACAATAATCTTTAATTATAAGTTAGTCTCGTACTCTCATTTTCAGATATAGTTATAAAATGTAAAGATATAGATATCTACTGTTTTAAAACCTTATTTATTTTCTTATTATAACGTAATTTAATATTCTATATTTTTTTTATCATCTATATACTTATCATGAACTTATGATACATGTAAGAGTAATGAACTTATGATACATGTAAGAGTATTATTGTTTTAAAATTTTAGGTTTAAATGTGTAATTTTTTTTTTTTTATCAATTTACTCCGAATTAACATGTCATATTGGCTTGGACTTCTTCATAGTTTATAGTTCCTACTATCACATCATTTTACTTCACATTATCAAGGGATTCTAGGGTCGGGTTATTTTGGGATAGTGACTCATTTCAAGTCGGGTTAATTTGGGCTAACAGGTCATTTCGGGTTGGGTCACATCAGGCTATCGAGTCATTTTGGTCGGGTTACTTCAGGCAATCGGGTCATTTCGGGTCGGGTTACTTCGGGCTATCGGGTCATTTCGGGTCGGGTTACTTCGGGCTATCGGGTCATTTCGGGTCGAGTTACTTCGGGTTGTCGGGTCGTTATCGGGTTATTCTACTCGGGTTTTATCGGGTCCGGGTCATTTTCGGGTTCGACCATTCGGGTTATTTATTATTTCGGGTTAAATCAATATCAAGCGGGTCGGTTCCGGGTATTTTCTTTTTTTAAAAATTCTCGGGGCCAGGTCGGGTTCGGGCTCGGGTTTGTCGGGTCGGTTTCACGGGTCGGGTCAACTTTTGACAGCTCTATTCACAAGTAGTGATTATCATAGAAATCATCTCTATCCTTAGAAGCACAAAATTTTCAAAATTTTTCAATTTTTATGGGTTTTTCAAAAGCTTTTTCATGCAATGCAATAATGAAACGTGTAACAATAGAATGAACATGCAAGGTAGTCTCGATAAAAGCATACAAAAGTGAGTAAGAGTTATTACAACTATTAGTCACACCCCACCCCATACTTGGAACAAACATTGTCCCTAATGTTCAAAAAGAAAAAGAAGAAAAAGAAAGAAAGAAAAAGAACTCACAAAATGGTGGTGGAGCGGCTAAAACGGTCGATCATCAAACGTCATCACTGAGGTGGAGGCGGTGGTGGAAACGGGGAGAAGCCGGGATCATAGTGCCGCCCGAACTGCTGGCGGTAAACATCTCTCATCATGTGGTCAAGATCGTCGGCTCGTGCATCCCTAGCATCAGCACGAATCTCCAAAGCTCCAACCCTATCGGAAAGGTCGGTAGCCCACTGTGGCAGCTGCTCGTACCAACCAGGCGGCTGGTTGTACCACGCCGGTGCATCTGAAGGTGCTGGTGCAGGTGGCGGCTGTGAGTGCCAAGGCGGTGGAGCTCCCATCCAATCTGGCTGAGTGTTGTACCATGAAGGAGGATCCGCCATCCAAGTAGGCCTCTCGCTCACACTAGCACGGCAAGAGGATGATCCTGAAGCTCTAGCGGGACGGGGAGAACGTCTAGGCATGTCGGGAACTGCATCCGGCTGATCCGGGAATGTACCAAAGTCATGATCAGCTCCTCCTCCTCCCTCATAATCATCTCCTCCTCTCATCTCCTCCTCCTCTACAACTGGTGGTGGTGGAACGTAAGGAGGGGCTACTAATCTGTTCGCATGCATGGCAGCGAACGTCGCCTTCCAGTTATGGCGTCCAACCATAATGGAATACTCGGGGAGCCACTCTATCCCTCTCCCTGTCCTACTCTCCCAAGGCATAGTAGCATATGGTGGACCTCTATGGGTGGGGAAAATAATGCCTCTAGTCATGAGGCTATGTAGTCCTAGGGGTGTAGCTGCAATACGTGTACATGGTGAGAAATCTACCCCTAACTGTCTAGCAAGGTGGGTGACCATCCCACCATATTCAATGTTACCAGCCCTCTTATTCTTTAGCTTGCTCATAGTAGCAGCTAAGAGGGTGGCGCAGTCAGCAGGTCTACCATATAGCATACAATAGAGAAGGAAAAGCTCGTCTGTCTTGATTTTCTGAGGCGTCTCCGTCCTAGGGAAGAGACACTCCGAAAGCACCCTATGAGCAATCTTCAAGGCTAGGTGATACATCAACCTAGCCTTGGTATCAGTTGGCTGCCAGCGGTCCTCGCTGGCGTAGATCATCGCAATCTCCTCCCAGAAATCCTTGGCGTACACGCCACTGGGGAATCGACCATTAAAGGTCTCATGGAACCCAAAAAAGGCTCCAAACTCTCTAATCGAAAACTCATAGTTTCTTTCCATCAGCCGGAAAGAAACTGTCCTGTCGACATGACTGTGCTCGAAGGAAACCACAAACTCCCTAGTGATCTCCTCATAAGCATCTTCCCGAATAGCGGAGAAGATGACTAAACCGGCTCTATCTAAAAGCCAAGTGAGGTCTCCTATCACATGTAGAGGCTCTAACTCCTCAAGCAGTAGATACCTAGGTCCTATGACTGCTCTCTTATGGATCCTCTCTAAGGCATCGAGATGATCGTCATGGATAGTGGGAATCCTAGGGGGAGGTGGTGATGGTGATGAAGGAAGTGATGGAGGCTCGGTGGGTGGTGCTCTAGAGGAGGAAGCATCGTTGCCTTTCCTCTTTTTGTTCTTATCCTTGTTCCTACCGGACACTCTTCTCACAAAATCCATATTCTGTCGAAAACCACGGTCTGTTATAGGATTTCCACGGCCGTGGAACGTACAGGGACCGTGGTTCGGCACGTAATTTCGCAAATCTCAACAGAAATTCACCAAACTCAGCAGCAAGCAGTCTTAAACTAATTCCAGTCCAATTCCAATCAGTTCTCCTAAAAATACTAGCAAAAACGAAGCCGAATCGACAAAGATAGAGAAAGAACCAAAAACCTAGGTTTTCGGATTTTGGAATTCGAATTCCGTCTTCTCCGGTGATTTGCCGCTCGAATTGTTGCTTGGATCTTGTAGGTGATTGGATTTACTTCAGTTTTGGCCAAGGAATCGTTAAAAACAATTAACGAACGAGGAATTGAGAGGAGGGGCGTGTATTCGGCGATTTTTGGGCGTGGAATTGGGTTTTTGTGTGTGTTTTGTGAAGAAACGTGGTTTATATAGTGGCCGTAAAAATTTTTGAAAATCACGGTCTATCGGGGGTTCCACGGCCGTGGAAATGTACGGAACCGTGGTTTTGGTGATTTTTCTCAGGCTTTTGAAAATTACGGTCATTGTAGGTGTCACGACCGTGGTTTAGGCCGTGGAACTCTCTGTAATGCTCCAAAGTCCAGGCTTCGTCAATTTTCTTCAAGTTTTTCCTTCCCCTTTTCTTTTCCACTGTTCCTACATCCAAAAACATGAACATACCGGAAGGCATCGAAGGCAAAACAATGCAAAACGTCTAAACTAAACTAATTTATGTATCAAAAACAAAAACGTAAGTGCAATACCTTGGGTTGCCTCCCAAGAAGCGCTTTATTTAAGGTCCATAGCTAGACCAAATTCGCACTTATTCGAGTGCGGTGGGCGCAAACTCTTCAGCTTGGAGTTCCGGTGTATACTTCTTGAGTCGTTGACCGTTCACCTTAAAGCTTCCGCCCGTTTCACCCCATACTTCAACTGCACCATGGGGAAAAATACGTTTGATTAGAAAAGGTCCGGTCCAATGAGGTTTAAGCTTACCTGGAAAGAGACGAAGCCTTGAATTGAAGAGGAGAACTTGATCTCCTTCTTTGAGGTCCTTTGTGATGATATGCTTATCATGCCAACGCTTCGCTCTCTCTTTATAGATCTTGGCGTTTTCGTAAGCGTTCAAGCGAAGTTTTTCAAGCTCATTAAGGTCCAAGAGACGCTTCTCTCCCGCTTCCTTCATGCTGAAGTTCAACCACTTGATTGCCCAAAACGCCTTGTGCTCCAACTCTACAGGTAAATGGCAAGACTTCCCATACACAAGGTTGTATGGTGTAGTTCCGATGGGAGTCTTATACGCAGTCCGGTACGCCCACAAGGCATCATCTAGCTTCAAAGACCAATCATTTCTAGTCCTTGAAACCGTCTTCTCTAGGATTCCTTTGATCTCCCGGTTTGAGATCTCCACTTGTCCACTAGTTTGTGGATGATAGGGGGTGGCGATCTTGTGAGTCACCCCATACTTAGCTAGAAGAGCTTCAAAACGCCGGGCAATGAAGTGAGAGCCTCCATCACTAATGATGGGCCGTGGTGTCCCGAATCGTGGGAAGATGGTCTTGTTAAAGAACTTAACCACTACCATGGCATCATTGGTGGGAGAGGCAATCGCTTCAACCCATCTTGAAACATAATCAACCGCTAAAAGTATGTATTGGTTACCACAAGATGATGGGAAAGGTCCCATGAAGTCTACTCCCCAAACGTCAAAGATCTCCACCTCTTGGATGTTGTTGAGAGGCATCTCATTCCTCCTAGATATATTTCATGTTCTTTGACAAGCATCGCAGCAGGAAACAAAGGTTTGCACATCTTTAAATAGAGTAGGCCAAACGAATCCAGATTGCAATACCTTAGCGCTAGTCTTGTTCGAACTAGCGTGTCCTCCACAAGGTAGTGAATGACAATGGCGGATGACACTTTGCATCTCATCTTCCGGCACACATCGCCGAATAATGCCATCCGGACCTCTCTTAAAGAGGAGAGGTTCATTCCAAAAGTATTCCCGAACATCCTTAAAGAACTTCTTTCTTTGTGCGTAGGATAATCCGGGCGGTAATTCCTGACAAACCAAATAGTTAACAAAATCAGCAAACCATGGTTCGTTACCTTTGGTGATCACATCGATGCACTCCTCTATGATATGTAAATGCTCGTCCGGAAAGGAGTCATCTATAGGTAGGTGGTCGTCCTCTAGATGTGTTAGACGACTCAAATGATCCGCAACAGAATTTTCCGAACCCTTCTTGTCGCGGATCTCTAGATCGAATTCTTGTAGGAGAAGAATCCATCTAATTAGCCTTGGCTTCGCATCCTTCTTTGCAAGGAGATACCGGATCGCATCATGGTCCGTGTATACAATCACCTTTGCACCTACAAGATCAGAGCGAAATTTGTCAATTGCATATACAATAGCTAAGAACTCTTTTTCGGTAGTGGCGTAGTTGAGCTGTGCCTCATCTAGCATCTTGCTAGCGTAGTAGATAGCATGGGTTCGCCCTTCCTTTCTTTGTCCAAGGACAGCTCCTATAGCTACGTCACTTGCGTCACACATAACCTCAAAGGGAAGATTCCAATCCGGAGGTTGGATAATCGGGGCTGAAATTAGAGCTTCCCGAATCATATTAAACGCATCTAAGCATTCATGCGAAAACTCAAAAATTGCATCCTTCATCAATATATTAGTAAGCGGTTTTGATATTTTAGAGAAGTCTTTTATGAAGTGCCTATAAAATCCAGCATGTCCTAGAAAACTTCTTATCCCTTTCACAGAAGTTGGGGGGGAAGCTTTTCTATTGTCTCTATTTTAGCTTTATCCACCTCAATCCCTCTACTAGAGATTAAGTGCCCTAATACAATGCCTTCTTTCACCATAAATTGACACTTCTCCCAATTAAGAACTAGGTTAGTGTCTTCACACCTTTGTAACACAAGAGCAAGGTTAGAAAGACAATTGTCAAAAGAGGAACCATAAACGGAGAAGTCATCCATAAAAACCTCCATGATTTCCTCTATGTATTCCGAGAAGATGGCCATCATGCACCTTTGAAAGATGGTTGGGGCGTTGCAAAGCCCGAACGACATCCTCCTATAGGCAAACGTACCCCACGGGCACGTGAAGGTGGTCTTCTCTTGATCATCCGGGTGTATCGGAATCTGAAAGAAACCACTATAACCGTCAAGATAGCAAAATTGTGAATGTTGTGCTAACCTTTCAAGCATTTGATCGATGAAGGGTAGTGGGAAGTGATCCTTCCTCGTCGCGTTGTTTAGCTTGCGGTAGTCTATGCACATCCGCCATCCTATTACAGTTCGTGTAGGAATGAGCTCATTGTTTTTGTTGGTGATGACCGTCATTCCTCCCTTCTTTGGAACCACTTGTACCGGACTCACCCACTTGCTATCGGAGATAGGGTAGATGATACCTGCATTAAGAAGTTTAAGAATTTCCTTCTTGACAACCTCCTTCATGGTCGGATTCAACCGCCTTTGAGGTTGTCGCGAAGTCCTAAAGTCCTCTTCCATTAAGATCTTATGCATGCATAGGGAAGATTTGATTCCAACTAAGTCCTCTATAGTATATCCTAAGGCTTTCCTATGTTTCTTAAGGACAACCATAAGCTTACTATTTTCATCTATGCTCAAATCGGAACTAACGATTACCGGAAAGGTAGAATTAGGTCCAAGAAATGCGTACCTTAGATGTTTATGAAGTGGTTTCAATTCCATAACTATCAGAGTTTCCAATGGCTCTTGAGGAACTTCCGATGCTTCCTTAGAAGTGTCTAAGGATGTAGAAGGTGTTGGAGAAGGATCAAGAGAAGTTGTGGAAGAAACACAATTTCCTTCGAGCTCACCCAAAATTACGGCATCTCTGACTTCTCCACGGCCGTGATTTTAGGCGTGGAAAGTAAATACGGTGGCTCTGTTTCCTCCACGGCCGTGTAAGTCTCTGGAGTGCTCCACGCTTTTGTTGGTGAAATCCACGGCCGTGGAATAGGCCGTTTGACCGTGGATCCGTACGTTTTCTGCCTCATCGTGGAGTTTTTCAAACTCTTCTTCACACACTTCTTCTTGTGCTTCTAAGGCTTAAATTGCCTCATTGCACTCCTCTTTTTCCCCTATATCCATTAGGCTCATAGAAATAACCTTTTGCAAAGGATCTTTGAAGAGAATAGCGCTTACCTCCTCTCTAGATAGCCCTTCTTCATCTTGGATATTGAATATATCCTCATCAAAGGCTGGTTCCTTCACTAAGGTGGAAAGAACGAACTCTACCTTCTCTTCTCCTATGTAAAAGGCGAGTCTAGCATTCTTGCAATCGACTATGCAGCCGGATGTTGCAAGAAACGGTCTTCCGAGAATGATCGGGACCGGACTATCTGCAGGAATGTCAAGCACAACAAAATCTATAGGAACATAGAATTTACCTAGTTTGACCGGAACGTCTTCAACTATACCGACGGGACGAGTTATGGATCGGTCCGCCATGTACAACGTCATCTTCACCGGTTTAGGGTCGCCTAAACCGATCTTCCTGCATAAGGCAAGTGGGATGATGCTCACACTTGATCCTAAGTCACATAATGCATCATATGTGACATCTCCCACTCCTATGGGAATATAAAATGACCCCGGATCCTTTAACTTTGGGGGCATCTTCTCTTTCATGGTCTTGATGAGATCCGAAAAATCCGAACTCATCTTAACCTCTCCAAAATCCTCTAGCTTTCTCTTGTTAGAGAGGATTTCCTTTAAGAACTTTCCATAAGCCGGCATACCTACAATAGCATCAATGAAAGGTATATTAATATGCAGTTTGCTCATGAGTTCAATAAACTTACCGAATTGCTTGTCTAGACGCGCTCTTGCTCTAGATTGTGGGAATGGTAGGGGAGGTTTGTAAGCTGGAGGAGGAACATAGACATCTTCCTTCTCCTTCCCCTTTTCTTTCTCTTTCTCAACGGGGACTTCTACAAACTTAGGCTGCGGGTCGGTAGTTGTTACTCCGCTCCTAGTTGTGATTGTCATCACCCTTCCTTTTGGGTTGTCCTCCGTCTTTCCTAGAAGTTTCCCTTGATTCCTAGGAACTTCCTCCGCATGGCTGAACATTTGGTTTTCTAAAACCTTTTGGGCTTTATCAACCTTAGTTATGTGATCATCAACCTTGATGATGCGAGTCTCGAACCCTTGAAGCTTCCCCAAAATTGTCTCCAACATGGGATCGGGCTTCTCTTTCCCCGAACTACTTCCACCATTAGATGTTTGCCCCTGGCTTTTCAAAGGAGTGGAAGAAGAGGAAGGTGGAGTTAGTGAATTTCCTGAATTGGAAGAATAAGAATTACCGGAATTTTGTTGGTTGGGGCGCCAATTGTTGTTGTTTGAACCCCTATTGTTGTTCCAATTGTTGTTCCGGTTGTTGTTGTTGTTGTTGTTCCAATTGTTCCGGTTGTTGTTCCGGTTGTTGCGATTGGTATTCTCATTACCGTTGTGGTTATTATTGTTGCCTAAATAACCCACATCTTGCTCCTTTTGCTTCGGAAAGTTGGTTTTGATGGCTTCCTTCAACTCTTTAATCTCCGTGTTGAGAGAAAAGATTTGAGTTTGAGCTACTTGTGATAGCTTTGCTCCTTGATCCACAT
This sequence comes from Fagopyrum homotropicum, assembly GCA_033239125.1. Taxonomy (NCBI): domain Eukaryota; kingdom Viridiplantae; phylum Streptophyta; class Magnoliopsida; order Caryophyllales; family Polygonaceae; genus Fagopyrum; species Fagopyrum homotropicum. The sequence goes on along the minus strand of BSWB01000001.1, from coordinate 149,951,394 downwards.
GATTCGCCTCCACTTTCCGATGAGAATACTTCTCTATAACTCGCGCTTGCTTCTCAATGAAGTCCCAAGCGTCATCTTCCCTCATGTCCATGAATGTACCACATGAAAGGGATTGGAGCTTGAATTGTGTCTTCACATCCAGCCCCTTATAGTATATCTCCAATAGTGCAAGCTTGGATATGCCATGATGAGGGCAATCCAATAGCAAGTCCTGAAATCTTTCCCAAGATTGAAACAAACTTTCGTTAGATCTCATAGAAAATGCATTAATCTTACCTCTTAACTCCACCGTTTTGGATGGCGGAAAGAACTTAGTGAGGAATTCCGAAGAAAGATCCTCCCATGTTTCAAGCTTCCCACTTGGAAGAGCTTGATACCAAGACAATGCTTTCCCCTTCAAGGAGAAGAAGAAAGGTTTGAGTTTGTAGCTTTTGGTAATCGCGTTCTTCGGCTTCATTGTCTCCATCATAATCTCAAAATTTTGTAGATGTTGATGTGGAGATTCAGCGCTTGTTCCACCAAATTGGTTTTGGCGGACAATGGTAATAACTTGAGGGTTGAAGCTAAACCCTTGTGCATCATCAGCATCAAAATTTACACCTAAACGGCGTGGTTGCTGCGTTGGATCCATCATTTGGCCAAGAGTTCTTGGCTCCTCATCCACACGTTCGACTCTCGCACCTCTAGGTGGAATACGGCGATTTGCAGCTAGCCGTGGAAAGAATGGATTCACATTGATCGTTGGATCAATTTCCTCTAGTGGTGGCATGGAGGAGTCGCTATCCTCATTGGATGAGTTGGCTCTAACCGATCTTCCCAGTCTTCTTCTTCTCTTTTTCTCCTTGAGGTTGTTTATTTCCAACCTCATTTGGAACATCATGTCTGATAGATCATCAACCTTCGTTTGATGACGATCCATTTCTTCCCTACGAGTCTTCTCACTCCATTGGAGTTGAGCTTCTTTCTCCGCTAACTCCGTTTGGTAGTCACGTTCTCTTTCTTCAGCCATTTTTCTTTCCTTAAGCTTTCTCCTCAAAGTCCTCTCAAGCTCTTGATCAAGAGGTAAGAGGTCTTCGTTGTTCCTAGACCTGTGCATACACTCGAAGAGATATCAAATAACAAGGGAAAAGCTCCCAAGCTTGACAACCGATAACCGAATTCGGCCTAGACCAAATCCCCGGTAACGGCGCCAAAAACTTATTCGCCACTTAGTGTGCGTGCAAATAAGTCTTAAATTTATAAAACTAGAAATCAAGCAAGCGAACCCGCAGTGTACGGATCGGCGTAGTAAAGCAAGAATTCCAGAGTATCGAACACAGGGATTTGGGGGGTTAAATCCAATTATAGAATTGTCAAGCGAGTAAATGTATGAGCTTTGTAAATTATTGGGAAAACAACAATCCTAAAGATCCAGGAATCCAGCTGTGGCAATTGATTCAAGATATACTAAAGATATAAGGACAGAGTTGAGGTTTGCAAAGGTATACGAATGTAAAGCAATGTACGGTGAAGTTTCAAGGCTTTATATGATTCAACTAAAGACACTCTGTATAAAGGTTGTTGAGGCTTCAGTATAGAAAGGATCTAAAGGTAAGAATTAATATCAAATACCCAAACTTATAATCCAAGGATCAAGACCAACTAAACCGATTAAGGTTGTGGCACTCGGAATCGAGGTAGAGGTTGTTGAGGCTTCACTACCACCTAGAAATGGCAAGCCAAGACTAAGTTAAAGCAAATCTTTAACTTTGGATTAAAGTAAAAGCAAGGTTCGTAAACTAACACAAATTACAGGTGGATCTTGAGTTCCACGGCCGTGGAACCTCAACAACAAACCGTGGTTTGATGTTTTGGCGAAATCTCTCTAACTCTCAGGGTCCAATCTGTTTACGATCGATCTATCATCATCTAAGCCACAACTATCAACCCTTCACCTTAGAATTGCTAAAGGGTTTTAGCCAACAACAGTCATTATGATATCAAATTCAAGATTTAAAAGAATAAAAGATGAAAACCTTCGAAAACCTTAAATATATCTCAAATCAATCTCAAATCCACAAACAAGAACAATGATGTAAGTAGATTCAGAATAACACAAACAATCACAATCCTTGATAAGAACGAAGAACGGGATGTCAATCCGTCTTCTAGTCAAACCTAAGGACAAAGCGTAGCTTCCAAATCTTCAACTCTTCGCAAATCTCCGTTGCGGAATAGCAATCTCACACGTCCAACTTGAAACCCTAGGTACGTGCAATCGGCGTAAGCGAAAGTCTAAGCAAAGCTCTCTATGCGGAGATGACGGAATCTCTCTCTTTCCGTCCTTTTATAGGGTAAAATAAAATATGAGCCCAGCCCATCTTCGTAAAAGATCATGGCTTCAAATTGTACGTTAAAAGATCGCCAGAATCACGGTTTCCTAAGATTCCACGCCCGTGGTTTAGAGCGTGGAAACTCATCACGGTTTGTCACAACTTCCACGACCGTGTAACTTGCTGGAATGCTCCACGCTTGTGTTGCCAAAGTTCCACGGCCGTGGTTTAGAGCGTGGACTCTAATACGGCCATATTTTAGAGCGTGGAACACAAGTGGCTCGTAATTCTCCTTAGTCTTGTGTCATTCTTCATCCTATCATCTTCCTTAGCTCCTAGTGATGTCCTCAATCCTTGGACATGCTCAATCCATCTCCATTCTCCCTTGATTCGTCCGGTTTTAGCTCTTATTTGCCTACAATCAACACAAAGCTTATGTAGACCTCTATATCGACAAAATAGATAAACTAACTCACAATTGCTTCAATGCTTTATCAAGGAATACCAATATGGATGAAATACACTTAGAAAACGTGCCTAAAATATCACAATATTTCATGCTAAGAATTTCCTACATGAATTGACTTTCCTTTTACCTATATATCCCTGCCTTGTTGATGGATACTTCCCTTTCTAGTTTGATTTGGGATCTAGCTCGAATTGGTTCCTTGAATATTCTTGCCTTTCTGGGCTTTACCTTTGCGTGCCACCTGCATCCAGGGACCGTAGCCCGGGTTCTCGTCGACCAAGATCGGTGATGAAGATGATCCAGCATTGTCATCCTTCTAGGCTGATTCTTCGCCAACCTTAGTCGTATCACTCGCAATATTATCCTCGTTCACCTTCGGGGCCGGTGTCTCAGTGAATTCGCAATGAGAAGCGTAATGTCAATACCTACCGCATTTGAAACAGATGATATCGAGTCCTTCGTATTCGATGGGACATCTCCTCCCATTAATAAAGATGACCTTCTTCAACGGTCTACTTAGATCGATCTCCACACAGATTCGAATAAATCGTCCTCTATTGAACTAAAGTGTTTTTAAGTCAATGGTAATAGGGCGTTCTAAACTTTCAGCCATTCTCCAAATCACAGCTTCATGGTGCCATTGCATTGGGACACCAATAATCCTAACCCAAATCGGAGCTGAGGTAATGGGGTTTGCGGTGATGAATTCCGGTGTCCAACGCTTCATAATTAGACAGCGTCCGAACACCGCCCAAGGGCCTCCTGTGAGAACCATCATCAACTCATTTTCACTCTTGAATCTAGCTATGAAATAGTTATTATCCAAGTCTATGATCTGTAAATTCTCGCCACACTTCCAAAGCTCCCTAATTTTCCTTTCCATGACCAGGAAAGCAATGGGGAACCCTAGGACTTTGAACACAATGGAGTTACTCCATCTATTCTCTAGATCAGTCGTAACTTCCCTATCAATGTCCATAACCGGATCTCCTTCTTGGCCATAGGGGAAACTAATGATAATCCGTCCGTTGAGTGTCTCTCTTGTAATCTTATCAGTACCGATAGGCTTTTTGTTTACTCCTCCAAGCACTTCACTCCAGGTTTTCATACCCTCCTTGCCATTATCAATCGCTTTGCCTGTTGGTGTAACCTCTTTGTTAGACTGATCTTGTACCACAATTGAGGAGGTGGTCCCAATCGTGAACTTAATAGCACCAACCACACTGAAACATTGCTCAGTATTAACAGTTTTGTTAGCCGTAACACTGGAGGAAATCTTAGCAGTAGTACTGTCATTAGGGTTAGCGTTCACAGTTGTGCTGCTTAGGGTCTTAGATAAATCTTCCGACGCGGTGGTAGCCAACGTGCCTTCTAGTCCAGTAGAACTGCTCGCAGCCGCAGTTGTGATTGGTTGAGCGACTACTTCGCCCATAAGCGTATCACCGTCAATAAAGAGAGCAATTACCACAACAACAGTCCCCGCCACCGGCGGCCTTGCCTCCGACATGCCTAATCCAGACGCTCGATGAAACAAAATTAAGGTTCATCAATTTCTTCATTCCTTTCATTCATGAAGTCCTTGACGCCAAATAGGATTATTTTGGTTAGGTCTAAGCTTTAAGATGATTTGCTTGTACGTGCTTCAAACCATTTTCATTCAACCCGGGCCGGCCTATAAGTTATATTGTCAATTTTATGGGGATAGAAGAGGTAGGCAAAAATTAATAAACAAATATGATAAGATATGGTTTTTTGGGTCATAGTTTTGAAAAAACAAGTTTAGTGCCCGCACCTTGTGCGGGTTTGCCTAAATAAAAAATATTATATTTTCACTTTCATGCATCATTTATTTGATATTAATCTGTAAAAAAAATTATTTTTTATTAACTAATATGACTAACATGTGAGGATTAATTATATTTGTTAATAAATAAAAGAAAATAATTAAAAATCTATTATAAAGATTATTGTTCTAGTATTATATTTATATCTCAATATATTATCACTTTTGATTTAAATTTGATTTATTAATTAATATGACTAACATATGAGGATTAATTTTTTTTTAAATAAATAAAAGAACATAATAAAAATTCTATTACAAAGATTATTATTCGAGTATTATATTTATACCTTAATATATTATCACTTTTACTTAGATTTAGATAGAGGAGAAAATTTTGATTTAGTTTTAAATTAATCAAATGTGTTAGACTTTCTCAACAAACTAGTATAATACCCGCACCTTGTGCGGGTTTTGAAAAAAATGAGAAAGAATATTGTGAAATAGGTTTTTTTACGTGCTTTTGTTTTGTATACTTCTCTAATCTAATCGACTTACCAACATTACTTTATTAAGGATAAATTTATTAAATGAGATTATACTATGGACATACTTATTAGAATAATAATATTATTATATATATATAACAACATTTTTATTTTTTTCCGATTATATAATGAGTTTAGGGATTTTTTTCTTGGTTAATGGGTAACAATTTAGTTTTACAATTTTTTTTTTATTTAACAACTCTTTTGTTTTTTTTTTGGATTATAATGCTTATTGGTGTATTAAAAATTTTATTTTAATTAATTATTTTTCAACTATAAATCTATTAGTTAATTAGTTAATTTTATTTTTAATTATTAAAATAATTTTAATTATTAAATAAGAAACTTAACATAATTAAACAAAAATTTAATTAATATAACGCGGTCTATATCTACAAAAATTTAATTAAACTATAAAAGATTTTATAGTTTAAAAAATAGTGTAAAAAATAAAGATTTATTGGCTTTAATTGTGTGAGCTCAATTTCAAAAATCCTGCGTCCACAGCGCGCCACGTCATCAACCCGTGCTCTGTTTTAGTAATTATAATAGATTTGGTTTCTATAAAATTATTATTTTAATAATAAAAGATTTTATGGTTTAAAAAACAGTGTAAAAAATAAAGATTTATTGGCTTTAATCGTGGGAGCTCAATTTCAAAAATCTTGCGTCCACAGCGCGCCACGTCATCAACCCGTGCTCTGTTTTAGTAATTATAATAGATTTGGTTTCTATAAAATTATTATTTTAATAATAAAAGATTTTATGGTTTAAAAAATAGTGTAAAAAATAAAGATTTATTGGCTTTAATTGTGGGAGCTCAATTTCAAAAATCCTACGTCCACAGCGCGCCACGTCATCAACCCGTGCTCTGTTTTAGTAATTATAATAGATTGAGTTACAATAGATCAGTTTGTTAATTTTGATTGATAGATAAGTAGATTTATTTTTTTTAATTATTTATTTTAACAAAATTGACGTGGCATGATGACGGTTTACAAATTCTAATAAAAAATTTTCTTATAAAATAATTAATGGCAAATCTGTAAATACGTTGTGGCAAATCTGTAAATAAATTGGAAAAAGCTGACGTGGACGACGTTAGAGGTTGACACGTGGACAAAATGGGTGTTGCTTTAGTAGTATACTAGTGTATTACCCGTGCCCTGCACGGGATATGATTTAATACCTAATATACATATATTAATATAAAACTGTTTTATTAGAGTTTAATATAATTTATGCACTATAAATTTATCAAAAAAATTTAATACACATAATGTGATAAAACCAATGTAAAAAACTTATAATACACTCTTTGAATAAAATTGACAAAATATTTTAGGTACTTTTTTATTAAATTATCAATTTATATCATCGATTTAAAAAATATACATTTAAATTACATAATAAAAAGATTTAAAAAAGTTTGTGGGTTGAGGAGAAATATGAGTCAAATTTTTAGTAATTCTTTTGAAATTTAACAATTTTACTGAAATTACTGAATTTAAAGATTTAAGATTTAAGATAAGATAAGATTTGAGATTTAAGAAATTTAACTAAATTTTTTTGAGATGTTATTAATTGCTAAAATGACACGTTACATTAGAGTTCTCACAATGAGACACGTGGATTTAGATGCTACTCTTATAATATATATAAGATAGATAGATAGATAGATAAATAAGATAAGATAAAATTAAATTATTAAAAATTTACTAATTTGAACACTTAAATTAAAATTTTGATTATTAGAACAAATTTGTAGATACTTTCATTAAAAAAATCAAGTACAAAATTAAAAATCTCATATTTTAACAAAATTTATTTAAATAAGTTGGTAGACTATTTTAACAAAAAATATTTAAAAATTTTCAATTTTTGATTTTTTAAATTTATATTCTTGAATAGATTTTTTTGGATATTTTACCAATTTTTTTATTAGCAAAATTTGGTTTTTCAATTTTTTTAATTTATATTATTGAAGAGATTTTAGTGGATTAAAAAATAGATTTAGGGTTAAGAAAAATAATCGATTTTAAAATTTTTAATTTATATTACTGAAAATATATTGTTAAATATTTTAACAATTTTTTAAATGTATTTATTATGAATTAGTAATAATTTAATTAATAAACGTAATTATTAACTTTTTTTAAAAAAATTTTGGGCTTCGAAAATTCTGGCGCTGACACGTGGCAAAAAGTCCTCTGCTTTAATAGATATAAGATAAGATATAAATGACAAATAAGAGATGATTTTTATGCAAACTTTTGAATAACCTTTGAATAAGTAGTGATTTTGTAAAAGAGTGAATTTATTACTTAGCTTAAACTAATATAACTCCCTTCAATAATAAATAAATAAGTATAAATTATTTTCATTGATATATTCACTAATTTGTTATTATTTAATATATATTAATTTTTGTAAATATGTTACAAGATTTTATATTTAATCTTGTATATGAGTTTCTTGTACAAGAAATAATCGAATCACGTGTGTATAAGAAAATTAATTTTATAATATTTGAAATTTTTTTGATATTTTTGAGTTACTTGTATACGATACAAGAATGGTGTACCAAAAAATTAGTTACATAAATTCTTGTACAAGAAAATTAGTGTACAAGAAAAAAATTCAAGTATCATAATTAACATATATTTATAATTTTAAAAAAGAATAATAAATCGTGAGATCCAACTTATCCGCTTGATATTGGTGAAAGGGAAGGCCTACCAACCAGATTTCGATTTTTCATGACTACATTCGTTTATTTAATTTTCTATACTTCTTACAAGAATAAAAAGTTACAAGGGATACATCTCATTTACAAAAAAAATATCAATATACGTTAAAACTATTTACACTAAATTAAATTTGTAAAATTATAAATTAATTAAGTTTTTATATTTAATATACCCAATACAAATCATCTTAAAGTATGAAATTAATATAAATTGATCTCATAATTAATTAAAAATTTTAGAAATATATCTTGTAACTAATTAAAAAAAACTTATTATAATATATAAAAATATATCAATCTTTATATATTTTATTATGCTTTTACTAATTAAATTATTATATTAGTGAAATAGGGTAGAGAGTAGCTTTGTCTATATATTTTCATAAAGGTGGCACATAAAGGGTTGGTGAAGATCTAGGCCACGGACCTTTGAAATTTGAATAATGGACTGAGACCCGAGTCGGGTCGGACAACCCGAATAGTATGAAATCATCGGATGAGGATCCACCCGAATAGATATCTGGTAAGTGGTACTTCTAACGAATTATACTTACATATATATGGAAACTCCCCTTAATTTTGTATGGAAACTTTCGTTTTTTTATCTGGTGAATTATACATGGAAACAAAATCTTTATCTGATTATATCAAGCAACTGTCAAATAATTCCGATTTTATTTCATTACAGAACCCTATATATATCCTGGTTGCCTCCATCACTCAAACACAAATTTTATTTGCTTCGCTTTCTTCTTCTCCATTGCATATTGTTCTGTGTTCAGCTCTTTCAACAGGATTAATGGCTATTCTCGTAGAACACGGCAGCGACGCTTCGTGTGGCGATTACGGGGTATCAGTCAAGAAGACGATATCCCACTTCACCAATTGTGCTTCAATGGAAGTCAGTTACGACGAGTTCATCGATAACGAGCATGCGTTCCATGGCGCCGTTCTTCCGTGGGATCATGACAAGAAAGTGACGGTTGATTACGTCACGGAATTGCTGAATTCCGCCAAAGTCCCGAGTTACATCCAGAATGCCAGCGCCATCGACATGATTCTTCGATGTGTTGACAAAATCATTGAGGATACTAGGATGTACGAGGACGCGGCTGAATTTTCCTCGGTATGTGTCGTCATCTTGTCTGATAAGGATACCGTCGACTATTCCGAGTATTTCGGGGAAGAGTATGAAGACGTCGAAGAGGAGGATTAGATGATGGATGAACATTACATGAGTTTGTGATTGATTGTATCGTTTCTGAATTTCAATTTGTAGTTGAAATTTGAAATCTTTTTAGCTTTAATGGAAGAAATTGGAGTTGTACTAAATCTCGATGATCATCGTTATTAGTGAAGAATTATATGAGTGATAATTAGAAAATCATCCTTATTCTACCTTCTATTTCTTTCTTTTTCTTTTTTTATGTCGAAACCTCTTTCCTCTTCAAAATCAACGCAACTTTACCATGATGTTAGAAAACTGTCCTTTTTAAGCTTTTCAAATACTTATTATCTCAGGTAATCATTTGTTGGGGGTTAAATTAAAAAAAAAAAAAATTATTGTCACATGTTCCCCTGTCTCGAGTAATGATAAAAATTGTTTCCCTATTTTCTAACTTCAAACTTCAAACTTTCCCTCTAATTACAAATTGACCCCTGTCTTTGGGGTTAAATTTTCAAAAAGGAGTTGGTTTTGAGAAAAAAAAGATTTTCTAGAAATTTGAAAAAAAGAGGCTATGCTTTCAAAATTTATATATTGAGGTGTGTTTTGCTAAAAACAAAAGGTAAAGCTGTTTTGTGAAAATATCGTAAATAAGAGCTATAAATGCTAGATATTAGAAAATGAATCACCATGTATATGACTTATATAAGACATGATTAAGTTGATTTAGATTGACTCAAAATTACTATAAACTCGATTGTTGGACCGGATTCAGGTTCAGCCCAAAAATTTATTATTGGACCGGATTTATACCGATTATTTAGACTCAATTTAAGTTCAGACGGATGGATCAAGATTTTTATAAAAATTAGTTCAGTGCCCGTGCCAAGTACGGGTTTTATTTTATTTTTTTTAATAAATAATAATATATTTTATAATTGAAATTTCATTAATCAATTATTAAAATGAAATTTTTTCATGACCTGTATGTGTTTGATTTCATTTGTTTTTCAATAAATAAAAATAAATATTATAATTACATCATACTTAATCAACAATTAATATAAACTTTTTGCGTGACATTTCTGTTAAATTGGACATTTAGCAACAGCAAGCCAAATTATACTACATATTGAGTTCCACGAGATTTTTAAAGGAAGATCCCGGGAGGACTACGTTGTCACCGAATTCCTCCCACCTGCAAAGAAAAAATAATTTTCATTAAAATACTCGTACTGTGCAAAATATCTAACCAATTTATCAAGCTCATTAATTATTAAAAAAGAGAAATTGTGAGATAATCCAAATTTTTAATTTGTGATTCGAGTCGATATGAGAAACTTTGCCCTCTACCCGATCTCCAATTAACACTCATCTACTGCTTATGAGATATTGGCACCTATCGATAGATCATTCCGAAACAAAAATAAGCATATGAATATTATCAATAAAGAAGATGAAATCTAAAACTGAAAGAATTACCTTCGATCAATGACAAAATGATTATGATTTTTCAGATTGGTAAAAACGTGCGAGATAGATGAATACTGAGCAATTAGGTGATCCTTATATATAGAAAAATTGAAGACAAAATTGTATATTGCTTGCTCGAGAAGATTTATATAAGAAGTTTATCAGATAAGTTTTGTTTGATTGCTTGAGAAGATTTATATAAGAAGTTTATCTGATAAGTTTTGTTTGATTCGCTTAAGATTTGATTTACCGAATCTTTATACTGAAGCATTCAACTTATATTTTAAAATTTAGATTTATTTATTACGAAATGAATTTGAGTTAAACGGCATCATGAATGATATTTTTGGTTAAGATTTTATTGATGTAATCTTCATATTGAAAAAAACGTTTTGCTTATATTTTATATTTTAAAATTTTATTTTGTTTTAGAAATAAATTTGTGGATGATATTTTATATTTTTATTTATTAATTAACAAATTGTACATATTTTTTTAACCAGTCTTGATTTTTTTGACGAATTTAAAATTCAACAAATATATTTTTCATTTAATGAAAAAAATTAATTAATTAACAAACTGTACAAATTTTTAAAACTAATTTGATTTTTTGGACAAATTTTAAATTTTAACATTTATATCTTTGATTTAATAAAAAAAGTTTTTCTAAATAGAAACAAACCGTACTGATTTTTTAAAACTGATTTGATTTTTTTGATGAATTTTTAAAACATTTATATTTTTGATTTAATAAAAAAGGTTTTTCCAATTAGCAAATCATACAGATTTTTCAAAACTTCTTTGAGTTTTTGGACTAATTTTATTTTTTTTTCATTTATATTTTAAATATTCTTTTAATAAAATAAAAAAATTTAACTTAATTTATGATTTAGTAAAAAATTTAATTCGAAAAAAAACTTGAGAGTGTCACATCAGCTTTATAGATATTGATTTACGTATCAAATTCTATTTAAAAATAGTAAAAAAACAACATTTAAGTATCAAATTCTATTTAAAAATAGTAAAAAAACAACATTTAAGTATCAAATTCTATTTAAAAATAGTAAAAAAACAACATTTAAGTATCAAATTCTATTAACATATAGATTATGCTTTTAAAAAAAAAAGATTTGTAAATTAAAAATTTAGAAAATTTACGTATAAAATTCTATTAAAAAATAGGAAAATATTTTTTTATACATTGTATTTGTTAGAAATTTGAATCAATTTTCCTATAACATTTACGGATTTTAATAAAATAAATTTTAATTAATTTAATTTTGTTAATATAAATTATGTTGGTTAGGATCCCTTATAAAATTATAATTAAAATAAATAATAATAATAACAGTTTACGAATTACTTTAAATATTAATTAAAATGGCATTTTAGTAAATATTTTACAAAAAATCCTACGTGCCATTACTCGTTGATTGACATGTGGCGATAGTATCCTTAGTTTTAGTAAGTAATATAGATTTTTTGCCCTTTTAAAAATTTGACATATAGAAATCAGATCGACACCGGACATGTATATTCGGTCCAAAAAAACTGATAAGGTGATCGCAATTTGAATATCCTTACCTAAACCCTTTAACACAATTCGACCCTACCAAGTACCAATAATAGACACCAAAATAAAAAAGCATCCAATGCCAAATTCCTAGCAAGGCTTCCCTACCAAGCACACAATCTTCCAATCATCCAACTTTGCTTTGTAATGATCCACTTCCTTTCACAATTCACTCCACCAGCCAAACTCTTCCACGCCAACCCAATACATATTATTCATCTTTCATTCATAAATGCCAAAGCTCAAAAACCACAAACAACAAAAAGATGTCCACCAATGCTCTTCATACTCTCCTCATCCTCCTCTTCTCCATTTCCCTCTCACATTCCTCCACCGCCCTCCACCGTCACAGGCCATCCTCTCTTCCACCGGAAACCTCCAACGCCAATGCCACGCCAACCGCCTACTTCGAGGTAACCAAGCCAATCAACCGTCCCAAAACCAAACCATGCTCTTACCTTCTCCTTAGTCATGATTTTGGTTACACTTATGGAAAACCTCCGGTTTTCGCCCCTTATACCCCTCCCTCCGATTGCCCAATAAATGAGTTCTCCACCGTCGTTCTCGAGTGGTCCGCCACTTGTTATGGCCGTCAGTTTGATCGGATCTTCGGTGTATGGCTTAGTGGAGTCGAGCTCCTCCGTGGATGCACTGCCGAGCCCCGCCCAAATGGGATTTCTTGGAAGGTCGAAAAAGATATTTCAAGGTGCCATATACATTTACACTTTCTTCTCTCATATATATTGAATATTGAATAATAAGAGTACATAATTTTATTACATATGATAACATTATTTTTCAAAAGAACACCTTTGATTTTTTTTTTTAAAAAAAAAATCACCTTGTATAAGTATTTCACTGTATTGAACCACCAATTAACATTTCATAAAGAAAATCTTATATAGTGACCTTTGGTATATATACTGATTTTAGTTATTTACTTGTAAGATTTTTAATTAGTTAATTATATCATTTTTAAACCTACCTATTTATAGTAAGTTTGTAAATGTTGTCACAAACTATCTTTTTCTATTTTTATAAAATATTTTATTTGATCTTGTAGATAGAAATTGGCATTCCTGTACCTACATAATAATGATCAACTTAATGAATTGGATAAAAATAATATGAAATTGCAAACAAAAATTATCTATATTATAAAAAATAAAGACAATCAAATATTAAAATGAGGCGTTTATATTAAATAAAAGTTTCCTAATTTATTTACCAAAAAGAAATATCATCATGGTAATATATTTCAGGGTAAAACTTACTAAATTTTGATTTATTAACTTGTTAAGGGTATTTTGGTGAACCAATCTAATATTTCCTAAAAATTGATAAGGTGATTCTACTTAAAATTTACAAGATGGTTTGTTAAAAAAACACAATTTTATAAATTTATATGTTTCAAAAAGACCCTAAAGAATATTATGTCTTATGAAATCAGGTATTACTCTATGCTAATGAAGAACCAAACCCTAGCTGTTTATCTGGGTAACCTTGTTACTAGCACTTACACTGGAGTATACCATGTAGAAGTATCAATTCACATATACAGATCTAAGAATAAAGAAAATTTGGCATCTGAGAAGGGAAAATGGGCGAATTTGATCGTTCCAATATCCAGGGGATTACCGTTGAATGATGGATTATGGTTTGAAATTGAGAATTCAACTGATACTGAAAGCAAGGAGTTTGAAATTCCACCAAATGCATACAAAGCTGTATTGGAGGTTTATGTTTCGTTTCATGAAAACGATGAGTTTTGGTACACTAATCTTCCTGATGACTTCATTGCTGCAAATAATCTTTCCGGAGCCGCCGGCAATGGACCATTTAGGGAGATTCTGGTGACCTTAGATGATGTTCTTGTTGGTGCAGTTTGGCCTTTCACTGTGATTTACACTGGAGGACTCAATCCACTTCTATGGAGACCGATTTCCGGTATCGGCTCATTTGATCTTCCAAGCTATGATATTGAGCTAACTCCTTTCTTGGGGAAACTCTTGGATGGAAGAAAACATAAGTTTGGTTTTGGTGTCACCAATGCTCTTAATGTTTGGTACATTGATGCAAACTTGCATATTTGGCTAGACGAAAAGAGCGAAAGGACTGCGGGACAACTCTTGAGCCACCATGCTCCTAATCTCCATCCCTATACCAAGTCGAGTTTCGTAGGGCTGAACGGAACATTCAAGACTAAGGCGAGTAGGTCAATCGGCTCAACCGGGTGGGTTAGATCTTCTCATGGGAAGATCATTACATCCTTCAAACAAGATTTGAGTTTTTTCAACTCCATGATCATGCAAAACAATGGAGATGTGCAGATTGTTAACCAGACAATCGAGTTTAACACATCGGTTTCTACTCATGATCCGGATTCTCGTGTCAACACGAGAATACTATCGCGGAAAAGCTTTCCTCTTTACTTGTACACTGCTCAAATCGATCAAGGCAACAACAATTACGTTATTTTGACAAATGTTACATTGGGTTTCAATGAGAACAAGAGTTGGGATTATGGGTTTAGGGCAAGTTCAGTCAAGAACTTGCAAGACGCAAAGGGAGTTCTTGTTGTTCAGAATGGCTTGCTTGTGAGCGGATTAGGAAATACGCAACAAGTTTACGAGTATGATAGTTGCGTCGAGCCTTGCTACTTCAGAAATGTGAGCAGTTATAACTACACCATACTCTATAACACAGTTAGCACTAAATGCAACCACAAACTGGATACTTATGATTTAAGTTATCTACTCTAACCTATTGTAAACGTCTTGACTCTTATAATAGTTGTTGTATCCATGTTTACTTCAATTCAAATACATGTCGAGCTCACGAGTGGGCTCAATTCTGTCGCTTCAAGCTTAATTGAAAGCAATTTAGATTAACCGTGTGTGTTAATTGGTAACATGCTCACCAGTTACGTTACATCAGTATATTTATAATGTTTTCACCTTACAAGCATGCATGTGTCACCAAACATATGTAGGTTAGTGCTAGCAAAATATTCATTTTCAGGAGAGATATAAAATCATGTATAGTTATATGAGATCTAATACGCTTGCCTGAAAAGATAATCTAAGTGGACGTATATATATGTAATTGAATTTATAAGCTTATGGAATTTAAGAGGATTTGGTTGTGGTTTAAACATGTTTCGTCCTATACGGATCTATATTAGGCGAGATCCCATACCCGGGATTATTATTCGATTCACTCGTTCTCTAAACTTACGTGGTATCAGAGCGCATCTAAAAACCCTTAGTTTTTGTTGGGGAAAATTCCGCGTTCACAACCCACACCGAGTATATATAAATGGGTATTTATTACGCACTCACACTAGTAACAATCTCACTTGTGTATAGCTTGTGATCGAACACTCTTATATTTCATTACATTCACTTTATTTACAACATCACACTTATATATATATAGATGAATGTGGGTTGAAAAGCTCAAAGCAATCCAGCACCACCGACATGCACAATTATCTAAAAGGATAATTACAAAAACTTCCCTAATATTTTAGATACTTGTAACTTTTGTCCTCTTATTTAAGTCTTCATTTTTCTAGACTTTTCCACACATAATAATTAAGCCCATTTATCTAAAATATGAATTATACTCGAACAGTTTTCACGATCTCCCGACCCCGTCACGCTCAAACTGTTGCCTACCACCCGCACATCCGCCATGTCAGGTGTCGATCCCAATAGCTAATCTCCTACCGACTCCACTGTTACTTTTTCTTATATCCGTCCCGGGAACAAATGGCGCGGAGGGCGCACGTCTAGCGAACCACACATACAAGCACACGGGGTTCCATCCTAAAACCAATTGGCAATAGGACGAGTATCCCTAGTGCTTATATATTAGGTTCACACAATATCGTATTGTCGATGTGAGACTTTTTCCCCTACATCTCCAACACTCCCCCTCAAGTGTTAACTACCTGAACTAGTTAACACTTGACACATTTTTTTTCTTTCTCGGGTCGAGCATCTCAATCTCTTTTTAGCTCGCCCACAATTTTTTGATTTTGTTTTTTTTCGACGGGTTTCACATCTCATTCTCTTTTAGCTAATCCCCGAAGTCAGGAAACCGGACCTGGACTGGAACTGCTCTGATACCATGTTACTTTTTCTTATATCCGTCCCGGGAACAAATGACGCAGAGGGCACACGTCTAGCGAACCACACATACAAGCACACGGGGTTCCATCCTAAAACCAATTGGCAATAGGAGGAGTAGCCCTAGTGCTTATATATTAGGTTCACACAATATCGTATTGTCGAAGTGGGACTTTTTCCCCTACATCTCCAACATCCACCAACACCACCGCAACTCCTGCCACACCAACGTCTCACGTTGCCCAATCGGTGTCCAACATCCGAAACCATATACCTCTCACACTCGATCTTTCAAATGTCTAATATCATTTTTGGGCGGAACTTTTTTCCGTCCCCGCTCGTGCACATGATTATGCCACTCACATCGACGGATCGGATGTTGAACCTTCTAGCCCTCAATGGCTTAAAATTACGCCTGTGTCCGGCTATCCCAATCGTGGCCGGGGCTACCAACACAACTCCAACCGTAACTCTCAGGACTCCCGTCAAGCTGGCGGTTCTCGTCAGTCCGGCAGCTCTTCTCACCAACCTGCATAGATCTCTTACGACAGTCACACTTACTAACGCCATCCGCGCGCCATCGCCTTGTCCATATCACTCAACAACATCCGTCAACTCCTCACTCCACGAACACGCCGCAACAGTTACGTCTCACATGGATAATGCATCAAGTAACTTATCTTCGTATTTAAATTCTCGCAATTTACCATCTATACTGGTCGGAAACGGTTCGTCTATGCATGTTATTATTGGTAAGGGGCAAACTTGTTAGAATAGGGGAAATATTCACATAAGAGCGACTGAGCGAGATAGAAAAAAGAGAGAAGTATGAGAGCAAGAATGAGAATCTTGTATTCACTGTGTGCACACTTGTGACTATTTATACATGTGTTTAGCCTTGTAACTGAATTTTGTTACGTATAAGTGCTATTCTCAACACCCCGCAAAACTAGGAGTGGTAACATTCCTAGTTTGGCAAGTAATCTATCATGTTGTACATAAGGAATTGTCTTTGTAAACACATCAGTTAGTTGATCTTGTGTGGGGATATGATGTAGTTGTAGTAAGCCTTTCATGATCTTATCACGTGTAAACTGACAGTCGATTTCTATGTGCTTAGTCCTCTCATGAAAGACTGGATTTTTACTGATTTAAATTGTTGAATTGTTATCACAATATAACTGCATGGGTTGAGGAGGATGTAAACCTAATTCTTGTAGTAGCCTTACAAGCCAAGTGATCTCAGCGGCAGCCTGAGCCATCGCTCGATACTCACCCTCAGCAGAGCTACAAGACATAGTGCTTTGTTTTTGAACTTCCAACTGATTGGAGATGAGCCCAGGAGAAAGACAAAACCACTAACAATGCGCCTTGTATGAGGACAAGATGCCCAATCTGAATTCGTGTATGCTAGGACTTTAGGTTGATCACAACTGTTTAAAAGGATTCCATGGCGAATAGTGCCTTGAATGTAACGTAATGTATGACGTAAAGCTTCCATATGAGATGTATAAGGATCTTGCATGAATTGACTTAAGCACTGAACCGCAAAAAAAATGTCAGGTCGTGTATGAGTGAGGAAGTTAAGTTTTCCCACTAGAGATCGATAAATGGAAGCATCAGTGAGAGGAGAACCTTTATGTGGAGTGAGTTTGATATTTAAGGGAAGAGGAGTAGCAGTGACTTTCCCTTTAGGAAGTTGTGCTTCAGAGAGCAACTCAATTGTGAATTTTGCGTTGAGCAATAACAATCCCAGAAGAAGTATGTGCTACTTCTAAACCAAGGAAAAAAAATATAGTAATCCCAGGTCTTTAATGCTGAACGTGGAATTTAGAAAGGCTTTCAAGACTGCGATTTCAGCTTCATTAGACCTAGTGACTAGCAAATTATCAGCATAGATGGAAACTATGGTAATGTCTTGACCAACATGTTTAAGAAACAAAGAGTAGTCATTTTGTGATTGGTGAAAGCGTTGATCCATGATAGTAGTGGTGAGGCGATGAAACCATTGCCTTGAAGCTTGTTTCAACCCGTAGAGAGACTTTTTTAACTTACACACAAGTGACAAAGGATTAGCTATACCAGGTGATAACCTCATGTAAACATTCTCAAATAAATTGCCAAGTAAGAAAGCATTATTGACATTCATTTGGTGAAGAATCCAAGACTTGGAAGCAGCTATATCAATGATGCTTCTAAGAGTAGTCATTTTCACTACAAGAGAAAAGGTCTCATGGTAGTCAATCCCTTACTTTTGATCAAACCCTTTAGCAACAAGCCTTACTTTGTAACGTTCTAAACTCCCATCAGCTTTCAACTTGACTTTGTATACCCACTTACAACCAATAGCCTTCTTGTTGTGTGGTAAAGGAACTAGATCCCAAGTGTGATTGCTATGTAAGGCTTGGTATATTTTTTTTATAGCCTTAATCTAATTTGGATCTTTGAAAGCTTCGGTATAAGTGGTTTGTTCAACAAAAGAGGTAAGAGAAGAAAGGAAAGCAATATGAGGAAGAGACAAAGGGATAGAAGAAGGCATACCTAGTGATGGTGAGCAAGAGCTATATGTGCATATGAAGTCAGAAAGATATGTAGGAGGAATAGTTTGTCTGGTGGATCGTCTAAGAGGAATGGTAGATCAAATTGATGAGTTGTTTGATGTGGTGGATTGGTTCTCAGGAATATCAAGGGAGGAGGTTTCGGTGGCTTGAGATAAATTTGATAAATCTGGAGGAGATGAAACATGTGGAGAAGATGGTGAAGTAATAGGCAAAAAAATATTAGACATGAGTGTGGAAGTATTGAAAGAAATAGGAAAAAGAGAGGAAGATGTAAAAGGTATATGGTAGAAAGGAAGACAATGCTCATGAAAAACAATGTCTTTGGAGATGATGATATCTTTGGTGTGTAAAGAGAGAACCTTGTAGCCTTTTTGACCAAATGGATAGCCAAGAAAAACACACAATTGAGCACGAGGATCAAGTTTGTCCCGATGAGGTTTAGGGGTATGGTCAAAACACAAGCATCCAAAAACTCTTAAATGATCATAGGTAGGGGTTTATGAAATATCATTTTAAAAGAAGTTTTGTAGCTAAGAATAGGAATAGGACGTCTATTAATGATGTAGGTTGCAATCAATATACATTCACCCTAAAAAGTAGGAGGTAGCTTGGATTGAAAGAAAAGGGCAGGTGCAACCGCTAGGAGATACTTATGTTTGCGTTCTACAATGCCATTATGATGTGGAGTGTAGATACATGTTGTGTGATGGATAATGCCTGATAGCATGTATTATAGTCTATATTTTGGGGCTGGTTTAGACATTTTATCTTCAATAATCTGCATGTATGGATGTATATTATGTGATTATATTGCTATTTCATCTACCTTTGTGAAAATCGAGGTCTACACCTAGTTTTGTTGTAATCATAGGTAAAACGGCACGTTTTGGATTGAAATGGAGCTAAAGGAGCTAAGGAGTCAAAGGAGCTACATTCTGGAGCTTAAGGAAGAGCTCAGGAAGCATAGAAATGGATTAGAGATTTGATTATGGACCAGATTTGAGAGATTTCACATTCAGTTGAGAATCACCTCGGTCAGCTACAATGCCATCTCGACCGAGGTGATCTTGAGGAGCGCCCCGACCGAGGTTGACACCCTGTTGCCGGCGAGATCTTATTTTTGGCTGAGATCTTATTTTTGGAAGGAGGAGATATTATATTTTTGGGCTGGATTTCTGGAAGGAAGATAAGATATTCAGCTGATTTATTTGGATATATTTTATAGGAAATTATCTTTTAAGATATTTCCTATAAAATTATCTTTTTAAGATAATTTATTTTAGGAGATATGGATATATTTTATAGAAATATCTTATATCTGGAAGGAAGATATTTATTTTAGGAGATATGGATATATTTTATAGGAAATTATCTTTTTAAGATATTTTATCTTTCGAATATAATTCTCCTATATAAAGGGTTGGATTTTCTACAATTCACCCATCTTCGGATCAAGAGATTTCAGATCTTCGGATCATCGCATGCTTAGCACGTGTTTTGACACTGGCTGCATCACAAGTCTTGCAGTTGTAGAAGATTTCCCTTCAGATTGAAGGAAGAAGGAAGATTTCCTTGTTGAAGATAGCCTTGAAGGAGTTTTGTGAGATTTCTCTAGGCTATTTTTGGTTACTTTTGGTTGATTGTTCTTGTTGATTTGTGACTTGGAAACACTTGTTTGTCACATATTGGATTCAGTTATTGAAGTCTTTTCATTTAAGTCTTCTTGTTTGATAATTGATTCCTTCTTTATAAAGTTGATTATTGTTATCATGATGATTGTTGGCTAAGTTTCTTTTGCGATTCTAGGGTGATTGACTAAAGGTTGTGGGAAAGACGATGATAGAATGATCTTAATCTCAGCCGGACCTTGAAAGCTCGAGTCTTTATCTTAACCGACGAACATCTCGCTCAGTCGATGAACACCTCGGCCGGGGTGGATTCTGTCTAACCGAGGTGAATGTTTCCCTAATCCAAATCCGAGTTAAGATCCAGTTTGCCAAACCCTATCCTTGTTAATCCTTTCCTGGTTCAATGCAATCCTAGGATGAGACTTACCCGGTGATTCCTTTGCTTGTTTACCTAAGATCATAAGCCATAGGTAATAAAGGTTTATCCTTTATTGGGGTTTGAGTGTGCTTCCATTCCAATCTTGAGAGTTAGCCTGAGACTTACCCGGTAAAGGTTGATTCTATCCACTTGGTTGGTGTGTTAGTTTGACGTTATAGTTCTTTACCTTAGTTCCTTGCGACTTACCCGGTAATAGGAATTACGGTTTGGGATAGTGAGTAGTGAGACTTACCCGGTGATCTATTCCCATCTTAGAAACACCTTCCCTTGCAAAATCTCAGCTTTATCCGCTATATCCTTAGATCTTGAGTTTAAACCACAACTGGATGTCTTAATCTCTAGAATCCGCATTTTCCCTTATTTGATTTATATCATCTTTGATTACTTTGATTGCTTTTGTTGATTGCATTATTTGACAACCGATTTTGTGCTTGGTTTCGCCTAAGTCCCTGTGTTCGACCCTTGGAATTTCTTGCTTTTATTACATTTGACCCGTACACTGCGGGTTCACATCCTTGTTTAAGCATATTTCCTCAGTTATAAATTTAAAGCTTGCACACACCTTTTGGAGCGAACAATGCCCTCAAGAGAATAGAAGAGAGTAGCATATTTACTCAAAAATTCAAGAGCATTGTCTGATCTAATGGTTTTAATAGTCGTGTGAAATTGGTTCTTAACCATGTGGATTGAGGATTTGAGAAGGGTGAGACTATTACTTTTGTGAGACATAAGATACATCCACGTACAACGTGAGTGATCATCAATGTAAGGAAATAGGAGGAGCCATTGTGAGTTTTGTGTTTGTATGGTCCCCAGGTATCGATATGGATAATATCAAAAGCATTATTGGATCTTGTGGAAGATGTAGGAAATGAATGCCTATGTTGACATGCTTGGGGACAAATAGTGCAAATGGAATGCAATTTGGAAGTATTGATAGTACTAGTAATATAATGAAGTTGATCAAATGGTAAATGATCAAGTCTATAATGTAATATTTGAACATCAAGTCTAGCATGTAAGGAAATGCTAAGATTATCACCAGTGGTGAGTATATTATTACAAGATGTAGGAGTAGTAATAGAAGTGTCTTTATCAACCACATATAGTCCTCTAAAAGCTCGACCAATCATCAATGGATTCTTCATCAAATGGTCTTGAAGAATACAAGCATAAGGCATGAAAAAACATGAGATAACAATTCCCTAGAGAGTTTATAGATTAAAATGAAAGTCAAGAACATGAAGTACATTGGATAGAGTAATCATGGAGTTTAATGTGACAGTGCCTCAATGAGTCATTGAAGCTTGTTTACCATTTGACATGGTTATGAAGGAAGGGGTGGTAACAGAGAGATATGATGAAAAAGATCTAGTTGAGGGGTGATGTGGTTTGTGACTCCGCTGTCCAAGATCCATCTTGAATTAAGACTAGAGGAAGTATGAACATGATTCTTGTCTAAGAGAGAAATAATATCATTCATCTGATTAGGACTGAATGTAGTAGCAATGGAAGAGGCTGCCACCTTATGACCGGGAAGATATCCAATGATCTTTCAACACTTGCTAGCAAAATGACCAACAATCTTGCAATGAGTGTACCGTGCAAGACCTAGAATAGGAGAGGTAAGATATCCAACTAACTTCCAATATCAATTTGCATTGTGGCCTTTATTCCTGCAATGGTCACAAAACAAACGTGTTCCTTGGCTGGAACTAGACTTAGAATTAGATTATCTAACTGCTTGCTTAGGAAGTGGTCTATGCTAAGAATATAAAGCCAAAGCATTATCATCAAGAATTGAGTTGCTAGAAATCAAATGTAGACTTTCTTCTTGAAGTACAAGTTTATACATTCATTCAATGACGGATCAGGAATCATCATGAGGATGTGAGATCGAACAAGAGAGAAAGAATCATTTAAGCCAACTAGAAATTGCATTATCTTTTGATCATGGATTAAGGCCAAAGCGACAAAATTAGAGCCACATTTATAGATCCGGTTAACCATTTTCATAGTATACTCATCCCATACTTTCTTCATGCTGGTAAAATAAGAGGTAATCGATTGATTACCTTGAGTCATTAGATTCAAGTTTTTCAGGATCTAGTACAAGTTCGAACAAGTGGATTGGCCAAATCGAGTCTCGATTTCACTACAAATCTGAGCAACAGTGGTGTAGAAGAGCACAAATTATCCGATCTCTCTCTCCATCAAATGTAATATCCAAGAGATCAACATGTTGCTACATTGATCCCATTTACCCACCAGTTTGGATCGGTTGGCCTCTGGCAAGCTCTAGTGACAAACTTTTTGGCAAACAATGAGACTTCAATGGAGTGTTTCCAATGAGAGAAGTTCGAAGTGTTGAGAAGTGTTGTTGAGAGTTTTAGGGAAGGAGCATCTGAATGATGCACGTGAATTTGTTGTAGGAATTCATCTTCAACAGAAGAAGCTTCCTCTTGATTTTGGTTTGACGCCATGGAAGGGATCAGATCCCCTCTAATACCATATCAAAAGAGGGAAATATTCTCAAAAGAGATAGAAAAGAGAGAGAAGTATGAGAGGTGTGAAGAATGAGAATCTTGTATTCATTGTGTGCACACTTGTGACTACTTATATAACACCCCAAGTTCTGGGAACTCCAAGCGTTACAAGCTAGGACCTCACAATGGCTCCCGACCCTCAGAGTAGCAACGACAACATCGGATCTTATAACAAGACACAAGTAAATGAAAACCAAAACTCAATATAAAACCAAAGGTTAAAACAAAGGGAAGCATAAAAGACTCGCAACCGAGTTCAAAACAAAGGGAAAGCAACAACAGAAATATAAAACCCGATCCCATCCTATAATGTACGGGAACCCCGGTTGACCACACCGTCCGGATCAATCAGCAGCATCCCTAACATGTGAAACATCTACAACATCGGTATAAACCGTTAGCTTACATTCTAGATATCAGGAAGACAATAAAGGAACAAACACACATAAGGTAATAGAAACATATAGTATGCTCGCACTAAACCGGTTATTATCTTTCATTAAGTTATCCATTACTAATTCAACTTCTTTTGCCACTTGAGAATCTCCTGAAACTCGTCTCCGCTTCCGTCTACCAACAGGATTAGATCAATACTATCCGTTACTTGTAGGCATGGGTTGCAAGAGAACCTCCTAGTCTCCTGTAGAACTAGACAAGTTGTCACCGCCCGATCATCATACACTTGGGACAATTGTAAGATCCCATTTTTGACCTTCACCGCCCCAGCGGTGACAAGGAGCCGCCCCTACGGATGCGCTGCAGATTGCGCCCGATCTATATTCATTTGTTTTATCTTCCTTCCATAGATAGAATGTCCGATCTTCTATCTTGTGGGCCGGTTTCCTTATCTTCTTTCTAACCTTAGACGTCCTTTCCATCTATCTTTCTAGCCCACCTCTATATATTCCCGTCTTTCATCCTTTTTCCTATTTTTCTCTTACGTCTTCTTAAACCCTAAGAGCTGCAGCCGTTCCCTTGCTTATCTTGTGATCTTACTGAACGTGCAAGTCTCCCCTTTGAGTTCTTCATCACGTTCATGTAGTTGCTACATGCCTTTCCCTTCTGTTCGTTTTCTTCTTTCGTTCTTCCTTTTCTTCTTCTCCAAGAATCAAGTTTGAGCCTTGATTCTTGTTTGCATCCCCGTTGTTGATGTGTTGTTGTTCTCGGACTCTTTTGGTTGAGTCTTGACGTGGTTAGGATCAAAGGTGCGAGCTTTGCATCCCTTGCTGAGAAGTTTCTGTCGAGAGAAACCCGACAGTGGTTGTTGTCACGTTTTCTGCCCCCGCACCTCTACAGTGTCGCCCCTGCGGTTTCCTCTACATTATCTCTCGTCTTTGGTGAGTTGCTTCCTTCCTTGTTTTCCTCGTTTCTTTCCTAATTTCTTATGGTTATTCCTTGACCCGTGAGTATGTTGTAAGACCAAGGTTGAGCCCTTAGCTTGTGAAGATCTCTTAGAGATCATTGAGACTAGAAGTTATAGACTTCTAGCAACTGTTTCGTTCCTGATTCGTGATGCTTGTGTGAATAGGCTTTCCTTGCTCCTTTCTTGTGGGAAACTGAGCCGTTCTCTAAGTGTGTGCAGTGTGTTGAGTGTTCCTTCGAGTGAGGTAAGTCCCTTGGACTTACTTAGCTTCATTCCATATATTGGTTTGAGTATTTTGGCTTGTTTGTGTTGTTTATCATGCTTATAACGGATAACCGGAATAGGATTCACCCTTTATAACCTTAATTAACCAAGTGTATGATAACCGAGCGGTGACCACATGTTTAATTCTTCAGGAGACTAGAATGTGCTCTTGCAACCCAGGCCCGTAGGGTAACGGATATTACTGATCTATTCCTATTGGTAGATGGAAGCGGATGCGAGTTTTGGGAGATTCTCGTGTGACAAAAGAAGTTGAATTAGTAATGGATAACTTAATAAAAGATAATAACCGGTTGAGTGAGAGCATGCTATATGTTTACTTTACCTTATGTGTGTTTGTGCCTTTGCGTTCATACTGATATCTAAAATGTTAGCTAACGGTTTATACTGTTGTTGTAGATGTTCCTCAGGTTTAGGATATTGCTGAGTGATCCGGACGGTGTGGTCAGCCGGGGTTCTCGTACATTATAGGATAGGATCGAGTTTATGTTATGTTATTGCTTCCCTTTTGTTTTGAACTCGGTTGCGAGTCTTTTATGTTTTCTTTTGTTTAAACCTTTGGTTTTATATTGAGTTTTAGTTTTCATTCGTCTGTGCCTTGTTGTAAGATCCGTTTTGTTGTTGCCACTATGAGGGTCGGGACCCATTGTGCGGTCCTAGCCCGTAGCGCTTCGAGTTCCCAAAACTTGGGGTGTTACAACAATTACAGTTATAAAGGTCAATCCTAGTCCGGTTATCCGTTAACAATAAACAACACAAACAAGTCAATACACTGAAACCAATATACGGAAAGAAGCTAGGTAAGTCCAAGGGACTTACCTCACTCAAAAGTAACTCAAAATGTCAACAACACTCAGTTTTCCACAGGAAAGAAGGACGAAAAGCCTACTCAACAAGGCATAACGAATCGGGAACGAAATGATTGCTAGAAGGGTCAACAACATCAATATAAGCCAAGGGAAGGAACGAGGAAAGAAAGGAAGGAAAACAGCTCACCAAATACGGGGCTACTTCAGACAAGACCGTGGGGGCGGCCAGACAGACCGCGGGGACGGCATTGGGGAGGATCCGCGGGAGCGTGGATGTGCAGCCGTGGTGGCGGTGCACTGACAGAAGCTACTATCAGGGTTTTTCTTGACAGAAACTCACAGCAAGGGATCCTTAGTGTTCGCTCCAAAAGGTGTGTGCAAGCTTTAAATTTATAACCCAAGAAGTATGCTTGAACAAAAGTGCGAACCCGCAGTGTACGAGTCAATTGTAATAAAAAGCAAGAATTCTAGGGGTCGTTCTCAGGGACTTGGTGAAACAAAACACAGAATTGGTTGTCAAATATTAATAAAAACCACAAATTAAAGCAATCAAAGATGATATAAGTCAAGTAAGGGAAAATGCGGATTCTCGGGATTAAAGCATCTAGTTGTGGTTCCGACTCAAGATCTCAAAGGATAACACGAACAAAGCTGAAGTTTGCAAAGGGAAGGTGTTTCTAAGATGGGAATAGATCACCGGGTAAGTCTCACTATACACAATCCCAAACCGAAGCTCCTATTACCGGGTAAGTCTCAAGGTACTAAGGAAAGAAACTATAATCTCAAACCAACACACCACCTAAGGGTATAGAATCAACCTTTACCGGGTAAGTCTCAAGCTAACTCTCAAGAATGGGATGAAGGCACACTCAAACCCCAAAAAAGGATGAACCTTTATTACCTACACTCATGATCTTGGGTAAACAAGCAAATGAATCACCGGGTAAGTCTCATCCTAGGCTTGTATTGAACCAGAAAAGGTATAATAAGAATAGGATTTGACAAACTAAAATACTTAACTCTCAGTTTCGGATCAGAAAAGGTCACCTCGGTCAGTCAAGTTCCACCCCGGCCGAGATGTTCATCGACTGAGCGAGGTGTGTTAGGGTTAAAAAAAAGACTCGAGCTTTCAGGGTCCTGCTGGGATTAAGATGATTCTATCATCGTCTTTCCCACAACCTTCAGCCAATCACCCTAGAATCGCAAAAGAAACTTAGCCAACAATCATCATGATGACAATAATCAAATATATGGGAAAGGAATGAATATTCGAACAAAAAAACCTTAAGAAAAAGGTCTCAATAACTGAATTAAATAACAATGAACAAGCGTTCCTTAAATCACAAATCGATCAAGACAATAAACCAAAAAGGGAATCTAAGAAAGTCTTACAAACCCCCTCTAAGGCTAACTCCAAACTATGGATCCTTCCTTCCTTGGTCTTCAATCCTTCCTTCAAAACCCTCCAGAAAATCTCTCTATTGCTGGATGTTCTCAACCTCTAAGCATTCAAGCATCTAGGTCTTCACTGATCCAAAGAATGATTGAATTGTGGAAAATCCAACCTTTTATATAGGAGAATTATCTTCCAAAGATAATAATATCTTAAAAGATAATTTTCTATAATATATATCCAAATAAATTAGTTGAATATCTTATCTTCCTTCCAGAAATCCAACCCAAAAATATAAGATATCTTCTTTCCAAAATTAAAATATCTCAGCCTAAAAATATGATCTCGCCGGCGACAGGGTGTCTGCCTCGGTCGGGGCGCTCCTCATGGTCACCTCGGTCGAGGTGATATTGTAGCTGACCGAGGTGACTCTGAACTGAATGTGAAATCTCTCAAATCTAGTCCAAAGTAAATCTTCTTCATTAATTCCATGCTTCCTGAGTTCTTCCTTAAGCTCCAGAATGTAGCTCCAATGACTCCTTAGGTCCTTAGCTCCATTTTAGTCCAAAACATGCCATTTTACCTACGATTACAAAGAAACTAGGTGTAGACCTCGATTTCCGTAAAGGTAGATGAAACAACAATATAATCACATAATATGCATCCATACATGTTGATTATTGAAGATAAAACGTCTAAAAAAGTCCCAAAATATAGACTATAATACATGCTATCAAAATACCCTATACTTGTCCCTTGCTTTTCCCCAAGCAAGTTCTAAATCTTAGATACAAGATAGAATGGATTATAAGTCAAAAAAGATCAATGAAAAGCCTTTCAAAACCTTTTTGTGGTGTGCTCCACTCATAGATCACTCTAAGAGAACGCTTCATGGAGAATAAAATCAAGACATGATCAAAACATTTTATAAATACAAGAAAGTTGTTCATCTTTGTATAAAATCATAGAATGCATAATAAATCATAATTATCTAAATTAATCATGTATAATCCAGTTTAAACTACTAAGTCAATCAATAAGCTCGAGGTCTCAAGGGCTTTCCAAAAGAGGTCAAGAAACGTGTGAGGGTGGGATGTATATAGGGTATGTGGTGCTAGAATACGGGAAAAGGATCTTACTTCACTTTCTTGAATCACAACATCATCCACCATTAAGCTTTGCTTATTTTTCACTTTTTTTTTTACTTACTTTACTTTTTGGGATGCAAGGACAAAGGTGCACAATAACCGAAGCCTAGGAAATCAACAATCATCAATTTCTCGAGATGCCTCAAACCCTTGATGCACATACCATGACCCGTTAGGAATATCGCTCAATCCAACTTTGGCAAGACACAAACACCCAGCTATGTGAATGGTGCCGAGTTACTCATCATCATGATTGACTTCCCCAAACCTATTTGTTTCTTTCTAAACTTTCACCCCACATCTCAACTTCACTTTCACTTGCTTTTTTGCTTGCTTCAACCTTCCCGGATAGGTAAAGGGAGACAAATATATTTATGAGGGGCTAAGCATGATCAAGAAGAAGAAGAAAAGAGAATGAATTGCCTTGGTCTTTCCAAGAAGAGAGTGAGAGAACTCATCATGTGGTGTCAACCTTCAAATTCAACATAATTTTGATAAAAACAAAGAATTAAACATATCAAAACTTTAAACAAAGCATTTTGCAACTTAAACATATCATAAAACATTTCAAGCATATAAAGATTTCAAAGTCAATCTGCAAACAAAAATCTTCACTGAGGTCATATCCAGAAAAGAAGCACAAAAATCGTTTCGAAAACTTCTCAGTTAAACCACCTCGGTCGAGGTGTTCTAGTCATCCGAGGTGTCCAACCTCGTTTGGCCAGAACCATCCCGGTTGAGGTCAAAATTATTTTTATTTAAACCAATTTTTGACGTTTTTTTCAAACAAAAACCTGTATGTATGCATGTAATGACAGATAAGCACATAGAGCAAAATAAGATCATGTGAGTCATACACACATAAAGTCAAATAAGTAAATCCACATACCCCATACTTGGGACACATTGTCCCAATGGGTCAAATATAAGTTAGAAGAACATAATACTCACTAGACATAGCAGAACTGCATAAAGAAATAAGAAACAACTCCCAGATAAGGCCGTCTCGGTTGGCGAAGAACATCTCGGGCGAGGTCTTGTGACTACACCCGAGATGTGTCTCAGTCAAGCTCCATCCTCTCAATTTCTCAAACTTCTGTCCTTCCAGTGTAGCTCTTGAGCTGTAATCCTTCCTTAGAAATTACCTGGTTTCTGTCTAGAGGACGCCAAAAACAAAGCAAAGCAAATTATCTAAAACTAAGCTAGAAAAGGGAATAGAAAGCAATATCTTGGGTTGCCTCCCAAGAAGCGCTTGATTTTAGGTCGCTAGCTGGACCTTTTCTCATGGATTTACTCAATGTATCTCGAATATCTTAGAGTGCTCATCACATCCATCATAAAACTCCTCCAAGAAGGTTCCGGTTCCTAATTTCACCGGCAAATAGTAGGATCTCCCACGTACAAGCTTGTACGGTTTAGTTCTCACCGGAATCCTACCGGTCTTCCTATGCTTCCGTGGGACATAACTCAGTTTTGCATCCCATCCTTTCCTGGATCGGGAATTCAGCTTCTCGAGAATCCACTTAGCTCCACCATTTCCAGCTTGGGGATAGTACAAGGTCTTTGTCACGTGAGTGACCCCATACTTGAACAAATAACACTTCGTTGCCTTAGCGGTGAAGCATTTGTTAACTCCATTCCTTTTAGTCTAAGGAGCATCTTCTTTCAGCAAATTTAAGGGAGGTTCCATCTTGATCTTAGGAGGTTCTTTTGGAAGAGACCTCCAACTCTTCGGTGCATCCCTGAAGAAATCTAGAACTTTAAAGGGAGTAGGAGCAAGTACCTTATAAAGCTCTTCAAATAGCGGGACAAGTTTCATGTTAGGATGATAATCCACACATGAAATCTTTCCCAACTCAGCTGGATTCTCTTCAACCTCAGCCGATCTCTCTTCCATCTCAACCGATATCTCTTCAACCTCGGCCGAAGTTTCAGTAGCTAGATCGAGATCTTCCACTTCTTCAAGAGCTTCAGGAGAAATTTCCGGTTCGATTGGAGGAATGCTTGAAACTTGCAGTAATTCCTTATGCTCTTCTTTCGGCTTAGCATAGGATAGGGTGCTTTCCTTGAGCTCCTCCACCTTCTTCATCAACTTCTCCCATTTTGATTCAAGTGAAACTTCAAGAGGTTGCTCATAAATCTTTCTAGGGACATTCATCTCATCCCATATTGCAAGCTCCTCCTCAATGGCCTTTTCTCTTTCCCTTTCATTGTTAAACCAATAGAAGGAGTATTTCTCATCCAAGTATTCATAATGGTCCGCCCTAGCACTTTGTCTTGCTATCTAAGCTGGATCAAATGTAGCCATCGGAAATCCTGAAAACTACAAAACTCATAGGAAAAATGGTTAATAGCAACAAGGGCAATAGCCCCGAAAGACCACCAAAACCGGCTCGGTCTAGACCAAGTCCCCGGCAACGGCGTCAAAAACTTGTTCGCTCCAAAAGGTGTGTGTAAGGTTTAAATTTATAACCCAAGTAGTATGCATGAACAAAAGTACGAACCCGCAGTGTATGGGTCAATTGTAATAAAAGCAAGAATTCCAGGGGTCGATCTCAGGGACTTGGTGAAACAAAACACAGAATTGGTTGTCAAATATTACTAAAAACCACATATTAAAGAAATCAAAGATGATATAAGTCAAGTAACGGGAAATGCGGATTCTAGGGATTAAAGCATCTAGTTGTGGTTCTGACTCAAGATCTCAAAGGATAACGCGGACAAAGCTGAGGTTTGCAAAGGGAAGGTGTTTCTAAGATGGGAATAGACACCGGGTAAGTCTCATTATACACAATCCCAAACCGAAGATCCTATTATAGGGTAAGTCTCAAGGTACTAAGGAAAGGAACTATAATCTCAAACCAATACACCAACCAAGGGTATAGAATCAACCTTTACCGGGTAAGTCTCAAGCTAACTCTCAAGAATGGGATGAAGGCACATACAAACCCCAATAAAGGATGAACCTTTATTACCTACACTCATGATCTTGGGTAAACAAGCAAAGGAATCACTGGGTAAGTCTCATCCTAGGCTTGCGTTGAACTAGGAAAGGTATAATAAGAATAGGATTTGGCAAACTAGAACAATTAACTCTCAGTTTCGGATCAGAAAAGGTCACCTCGGTCAGTCAAGTTCCACCCCGGCCGAGATGTTCATCGACTGAGCGAGGTGTGTTAGGGTTAAGAAAAAGACTCGAGCTTTCAGGGTCTTGATGGGATTAAGATCATTCTATCATCGTCTTTCCCACAACCTTCAGCCAATCACCCTAGAATCGCAAAAGAAACTTAGCCAACAATCATCATGATGACAATAATCAAATATATGGGAAATGAGTGAATATTCGGACAAGAAAACATTTAGAAAAAGTTCTCAATAATTGAATCAAATAACAATGAACAAGCGTTCCCTAAATCACAAATCGATCAAGACAATAAACCAAAAAGGGAATCTAAGAAAGTCTTACCAACCCCCGTAAGGCAAACTCCAAACTATGGATCCTTCCTTCCTTGGTCTTCATTCCTTCCTTCAAAATCCTCCAAAAAATCTCTCTATTGCTGGATGTTCTCAGCCTCTAAGCATTCAAGCATCTAAGCCTTCGTTGATCCAAAGATTAGATGATTGAATTGTGGAAAATCCAACCCTTTATATAGGAGAATTATCTTCCAAAGATGATAATATCTTGAAAGATAATTTCCTATAAAATATATTCAAATAAATCAGCTGAATATCTTATCTTTCTTCCAGAAATCCAGCCCAAAAATATTAGATATCTTCTTTCCAAAATTAAAAGATCTCAGCCAAAAAATATGATCTCACCGGCAACAGGGTGTCCGCCTCGGTCGGGGCGCTCCTCATGGTCACCTCGGTCGAGTTGATACTGTAGCTGACCGAGGTGACTCTGAACTAAATGTGAAATCTCTCAAATCTGGTCCAAAGTAAATCTTCTTCATTAATTTCATGCTTCCTGAGTTCTTCCTTAAGCTCCAGAATGTAGCTCCAATGACTCCTTAGCTCCTTAGCTCCTTAGCTCCATTTTAGTCCAAAACATGCCATTTTACCTACGATTACAAAGAAACTAGGTGTAGACCTCGATTCCCGCAAAGGTAGATGAAACAACAATATAATCACATAATATACATCCATACATGCAGATTATTGAAGATAAAACGTCTAAACAAGTCCCAAAATATAGACTATAATACATGCTATCACAAAGCTCTATTCCTTTGACCCAAACACGTCAATCATCAACCAAGGAAGCCTGAGACAACAACGAATCAACAACGGGAAGGCCAACAAGAATCAAGGATCAAACTTGATTCTCGTAGAAGAAGAAAAGAGAAGAACGAAAAAAGAAAGCAAAATAGAAGGGAAAGGCATGCAACAACTCATGAACGTGAGGGAGAAACAAAGGAGGAAACTTACACGTCCAGCAAGAGATCACAAGGAAGTAAGGTTGCCGCTTTCGAGGTTGAAGGAAAATGTATATATGCAAGAAACGGGAAAATGAAAAGAAGAAGGGAATTTATAGGAACGATGGGAAAAGATAGAAGGAAATACGTTTTAGGGTTAAGAACATGATAGGAAAACCGGCCCATAAGATAGAAGATCGGATATTCTATCTATGGAAAGAAATAAAAACGGGATAAAAACAGATCGGCGTGATCTAGGGAAAAATCGCAGGGGCGGTGAAGGCAAAAACTGAATCTTACATGTGATCTCCCTAAAAAAAAAAGTTTCATCCCGAAACTTACAACAACCCGAAAGATCACACAACAACAACGCAGAAACACTGAACTCGACTCATATATTCCTACTCGGGACACATAAATAATGTAATAAGATTGATGGCTATAGATCTATAAAATATTTTTATGACTATAAATAAAAAAATTATTTTCCTTCATAAAATATGGACAAATACTTGTTAAAATAAAGTGTAAAGTACTCTTATTTTGCTTTATAAAATCCAGAGAAATATTATTAAAATTATATAAGAAAATCTTGATTATATAAATCGTGTAAGAAATCTTATTAGAGTTCATTTTCATTTTTTTATTATCTCTAATCTACATTTACATATAGTTTCTATAAATTTAAATGATTAAAGATTTCCCCAGCATTTTAAATCAAATAAATGAGTTGACCTGTCCCCCTGACCCAAACCCGAGCCTAAACAATTCGATCCTACCAATAGACTCCGAAACCAAATGGCATCCAATGACAAAGCACGGAATCATCCAGCTATGCTTATTAATGATCCACTTTCTTAATTCATATTTTTACAAATTTCAATATGTCACAAATGCCAACACTTAAAGACCACCGACAATTTAAACAACACTGCAAATCCAAATTTCTGTGAAACAAAAACATGTCCACCAATACTCTTCACACTCTACTCATCATCCTCTTAACCATTTCCCTCTCAACCCTCCCACATTCCTCCATCGCCCTCCACCGCTACCGGCCATCCTCTCTCCCACCGGAAACCTCCAACGCCAAACCAACCGCCTACTTCGAGGTAACCAAGTCAATCAACCACCCCAAAACCAAACCCTTCTCTTACCTTCTCCTTACTCATGATTTTGGTTACACTTATGGAAAACCTCCGGTTTTCACCCCCTATACTCCACCCTCCGATTGTCCGATAAACGAATTCTCCACCGTCGTTCTCGAGTGGTCCGCCACTTGTTATGGCCGTCAGTTTGATCGGATCTTCGGTGTATGGCTTAGTGGAGTCGAGCTCCTCCGTGGCTGCACTGCCGAGCCCCGCCCCAATGGGATTGCTTGGAAGGTCGAAAAAGATGTTACAAGGTGCGATATACATTTACAATTTGTTTTCTATCTCGATGGTTCAAATTTTGTTTTTTTTTTCATAAAAGTAAAACGATATTGTTTTTACCTAATTGGACCAAAGTGACGTCTTTTAGCCGTGTTATAAGCAGAGGGGACGCATCCACACTGGCCAAGTCCGGCCGGTGAGAATATGCCATGGGACATGAAGTTTTAATCAAATTTAAAATCCCATTTCCGGTTCAATATTAAGTAAAAAATATAATAAAAATATGATTGAATAGGTTTTAATTTTATCTATTCAATGCAAATATTTTTTATATGTTTCAAGAAAAAAAAAAGTTAACTCTTTACATGGACGTTAAGGATTTAGGTAATAAATTTTTAGCATTCTAAAATTATTTGTACTTAAAACTAAATCTTATCTATGTAATGATTTATGAGTTTTATATATTTAAAAAAAAATAA
Organism: Fagopyrum homotropicum; assembly: GCA_033239125.1. Taxonomy (NCBI): domain Eukaryota; kingdom Viridiplantae; phylum Streptophyta; class Magnoliopsida; order Caryophyllales; family Polygonaceae; genus Fagopyrum; species Fagopyrum homotropicum. The sequence goes on along the minus strand of BSWB01000001.1, from coordinate 149,916,753 downwards.
TCGTTGTTATTTATTTAATATAGTGTTTTTATTATGTTGTTTCTTTATTATTTTGTATCTTGAATGTGATTTAATTGGTGTTGTATTTTTTTTTTTACATTTTATCAATTTAATAAAAAAAAAAATTTATGGTTAATGTTCATTTACATAGTTACACACTTATTAGTAATAAAATAATACATGAATAAACATTTCATAGTTTATTGAGAAGAAATAGAATTAAGTTATGAAAAGTAAAAATAAGAACCCCGAGGCTCTTTGTTGGGATGAAAATAAGTAGAAAAATTGAAATGGGACGACTAAAATGACGTAACAAGTATCTTGCCGATGTAGCATGAAAAAAATAGAAGCTCCCGTGATCTTTGTTGCACATATATAGTCAGATAGTCTTATATTTCACTAAAAATAATTAAATTTTAATCCATTTATTATGCGTATTTTGATAAAGCGATCTACTATTTCACTAAAAATAATTGTGGATTATTCAATCTCATAATTTATATTCTACAAGGTAATTTTACTGAAACACCAAAATGTTTTAAAAGACCCTAAAGAATTTTATGTCATCAGGTATTACTCTATGCTCATGAAGAACCAAACTCTAGCTGTTCATCTGAGTAACATTCTGACTAGCACTTATACTGGAGTATACCATGTAGAAATCTCAATTCACATATACCAATCGGAGAAGAAAGCAAATTTGGCATCTGAGAAGGGAAAATGGGCGAATTTGATCGTGCCAATATCCAGGGGATTACCATTGAATGATGGTTTATGGTTTGAAATTGAGAATTCAACTGATATTGAAAGCAAGGAGTTTGAAATTCCACCAAATGCATACAAAGCTGTATTGGAAGTTTATGTTTCGTTTCATGAGAATGATGAGTTTTGGTACACTAATCTTCCTAATGACTTCATTGCTGCAAATAATCTTTCCGGTGCCGCCGGCAATGGACCGTTTAGGGAGATTCTGGTGACCTTAGATGATGTTCTTGTCGGTGCAGTTTGGCCTTTTACTGTGATCTACACAGGAGGTTTCAATCCACTTCTATGGAGACCGATTTCCGGTATCGGCTCATTTGATCTTCCAAGTTATGATCTTGAGCTAACTCCTTTCTTGGGGAAACTCTTGAATGGAAGAAAACATAAGTTTGGGTTTGGTGTCACCAATGCTCTTAACGTTTGGTACATTGATGCAAACTTGCATCTTTGGCTAGACGAAAAGAGTGAAAGGACCGCGGGACAACTCTTGAGCCACCATGCTCCTAATCTCCATTCCTATGCCAAGTCGGGTTTCGTAGGGAGGAACGTAACATTCAAGACTAAGGCAAGTAGGTCAATCGGCTCAATCGGGTGGGTTAGATCTTCTCATGGGAAGATCATTACATCATTCAAACAAGATTTCAGGTTTTTCAACTCCATGATCATGCAAAACAATGGAGATGTGCAGATTGTTAACCAGAAAATCGAGTTCAACACATCGGTTTCTCGTGACAACACGAGAATACTATCGCGCAAAAGCTTTCCCCTTTACTTGTACAATGCTCAAATCGATCAAGGCAACAACAGTTACGTTATTTCGACAAATGTTACATTGGGTTTCAACGAGAACAAGAGTTGGGATTATGGGTTTAGAGCAAGTTCACTCAAGAACTTGCAAGATGCAAATGGAGTGGTTGCTGTTGAGAATGGCCTTCTTGTGAACGGATCAGGAAATATGCAACAAGTTTACGAGTATGATAGTTGCGTCGAGCCTTGCTACTTCCGAAATGTGAGCAGTTCTAACTACACCATACTCTATAACACAGTAGGCACTAAATGCAACCGCAAACTGGATACTTACGATTTAAGTTATCTGATTTAGTCTATTGTAAATGCCTGAATGTATTCTGCCTCTTATTAATTTTAGTTGATGTATCCATGTTTACTTCAAATGCCTGTCGCTTCAAGATTAACTGAAAGCAATTTAGATTGACCGTGTGGTAATTGGCAACATGCTCATTAGTTACGTTATATCAGTATGTTGTTAATGTCTCCCCATTACCAAACATACGTAGGTTAGTGCTAGCTAGCACCTATGATGCACGGACACTTTTAGAAGGCGGCGTGTCTCGTGTCCTGCCGTGTCGAATACGGGGATACAATAGGACACGGCTCGGACACAGTCAAGACACGTTTCCGAGGTAGGACACTGCGAGGGCGCGGATTGTATCCGGTCAAAACACGCTAGATGAAAGTTTACATTTTTTTTAAGGCTAGAATGTTGAAATATTGTTCCGCCAACCGACTAAACCTAACACCACATGGTCACCTGCGAGATTGTGGTTGCCGGAAGTAAGACACCGATCTTATTCTTCGGCTCTAACTTTGAAATGTTGTTGTACCGGCCGACTCTTCTTTCCATTTTTCTTATGATTTCATAAATTATTTTTGAAATTTTTTATTACTAATTTATTTTGTAATCTTTCTTTATTGAACGTTGAGTGTTATTCTAATTCTTTCACTTTTTATAATTTATAAATATTTATTATTGTTTTCCTTAGATGATCATGTTGTTAGGTTGTTGTTGATTTGTAAAATGAATGATTCATTTGTTCAGTTTTGATACTTAGTATGTATATTTCAGATTATAAGACTACGTGTGTTTTTTTTTTATGTTTTGTAGGACTAAAAATGTTTGTTTCTAAGCTTTTGTTTCGGTAATTTTGTTATCATGTTAATATTTTTATCTACTCATATATCAATGATTTTTTTTTTCATATATATCTATTTCATTATATAGGAAATCTATAGTTCAATATCTTTAAAATGAAATATTATTTGTTTTACTCGATGTGTCCCCGTTTTCTATACTTTTGATGATTGTTCCTTCCTCGTTTCTCGTCGTATCCGTTTTCCGTTTCCGTTTCCGTTTCCTTGTCCGTGCATCATAGGCTAGCACTATATTTCATTCAGATTTTGAGGAGATATAAAATCATGTATAGAGAGCAACTTATGAGACTTAATATGCTTGACTGAAAAGACAAGCTAAGTGCATGTGTATGCAAATGAATTTATAAGACTTAGACTAGATTTCTTGTAATTGTGTGTATTGAGGCGAGTTAGTGAGTTACTAGAGTTTATAAAAATAAAAAAAACTCGGTTCGAGTTCACTTCCTAAACAAAACAAAATTCAAATTTTAAAGGTCTTGAAAAGAGCAAGTTTTAGAGTTAAAATGAACTAGCAAATGGTTATCATCTAACTGTTAGAGCAAATGACTCAAACTGACAAATTTCATAGTAAGGCAGATGCAAAGGCTAAGTACCTTTACGATCTCCTACAAATCAGGCAGTATAACTGCTCACAAACTCTTAGCCTAAAGACAGGTTACGTAGTATAACTGCTGCTAACTAAGTCAACTTAGGAAAACATAACCAAAGTACTTAATTATAAACAACTACACATATAGTACGTAGAAAACATGAAAGACTTCATCTAATATGTCTAACATATCATGAAGCCTCTGTACACAAGCCAACTTCTAATTCAATCTTCGATGGTGAAGTCACTTACTTCACATACTCCTAATTTAGCCCTCGGCTGAAGGAAAACATCCAGCTTAAGTGTCTTTGTCATCACATCTGCAACTTGATCATTAGTACCACAATGCTCCGACTCTATCACTTCATCTATAACAAGATCACACAAAAATTGGAAGCACACATCTATGTGCTTACATCGGCCATGCAAAACAGGATTCTTTGATTACTTAATAACTGAACTATTGTCACACATAATATTGGTTGCAACTTTCACACTAGAATTCCAACTCATGCCCTCCAAAATTCTCCTCGGCCAGACACATTGTGTTGCACACTGTGAAGCTGCAACAAATTCAGCCTCGGTTATTGAAAGTGTGACAACTAGTTGTTTCTTTGATGCCCACGACACAACTCCTCAAGCTAGAAAGAAAACATATCCACTGGTGCTCTTTCTATTATAATCCACATCTCCCACATAATCACTATTTGTATATCTATTCAAATAGTTACCCTTAGCCATTTCGTTATACCACACTCCTTAACTCAAAGTTCTCTTTAGATACCTCAAGATTCTCTTGGCTGCAAGCAGGTGTTGTCTAGTAGGTTTTTGCATATACCTACTCAGTAAACATACCATGAACATGATATCTGGTCACGTTGCAGTGACATACAACAAGCTCCCAATAAGTTGCTTGTATTATGTCGCATATGCAGAAACACCATCTCCATTCATTGATGTGTTGAAACCATGAACCATGGGATTATGGACATTATTGCACTCTAGGAGCTAGAATTTTCCAGAATTTCTTTGGCGTATTTTTGCTGAGTAATGAAGAGTCTAGCAACACTTTGAATCACTTCAACTTCCAAAAATACCTCATTTTGCCAAATCAGTCATTTCAAACTCAACCTTCATTGAGCCACTGAATTCCTCTATCATTTCAAAAGAACTACTTATATACATAATGTCATCTACGTACAGGCTGACCAACAAAATATGTGAGTCTATTTTCCTCATAAACAGCGTGTGTTCATAAGTGCATCTCTCAAATCCAACATTCGAGAAGTATTGGTCAATTCGACTATACCAAGCTCTTAGAGTTGTCTTTAGTCCGTAGAGTGATTTCCTCAATGTGTAGACTTTGTTTTCCTCCCTAACGACTACAAAACCTTGTGGTTGCTCAACATAGACATCTTTAGTCAATCACCATAGAGGAATGCACTCTTTACATCCAAATGATATATATGCAAGCAATAGTAAGTTGCCATAACTAAAAGAGTTCTAACGGCATCCCACCGTGCAACAAGAGCAAAAACCTTAGTGAAATCAATACCTTGTTTATGTCTGTAGCCCTTAACTACAAGCCTTGTCTTGTACTTATCAACCTCCCCATACCCATTCAACTTAGTCTTGAAAACCCACTTATTCCTATTTGCTTTACTCTTGATGAAAGGTCGGTCAAAATCCAAGTGTTGTTTCTTTCAATAGCAATCATCTCCCGTTTCATAGCTTCTAACTAATTTCATTATTTAGCGGTCTATTCAAACAATTGAGGGTCTCCAGTAGCTGACATCTAAGCACACCAATCATCTTGACAAAACCCCAAATCATAGACACTAAGATGAGATGGGAGTTTTCTCTACCTTGGTGCCAACTCTGAATTAGGTAGCTCCAGGGAATGTGATGTAGTATTGGATTCTTCCTCTTGCGAGTAAGAATCCTGAGCAACAATGGGCTCTATGGCATCAACAACAAGTTATGCTTGTGTAGGAGCTTCACCAAAAGATAAGTCAACTTCTTCTGAATCTGATTCATTGGTGTCATCACAATTTTCCAACCCATTACAACTCTGGTATCATTTGTATCATCCTTCCAATCCCATCCATGTTGCTCATCAAATGATGCATCCCTATTGACAACAAATTTCTTTGTACTAAGGTTTGTGAGCCAGTCTAGACCTCTTGTAGAGTTTGTCCCGATTTGCTGATGTATGGCTCCTATTCGAGATGTGATTTGTCCAACTTACATATTTTGGCCAAAATGATACATTAACTTTTGCGTCATCCAACATACACCTCACCATATTCATTATCATCTTGTTCTTCCTCTTAGCCACCCCATTTTTTTATGGAGTGAGAGTTGTTATAAGTTGCCTTCTTATTCCTACTTCTTCGCAAGCAACTTTGAAATCATTGAGAGTGAATTCCCCTCCTCTATCGGTTCTCATACAAGTAATGGACATTCCACTTTCTTTTTTCATTTGTATTCTAAATTTATTAAATACTTCAAATTCTTTAGATTTGGCATGTAGAAGTTAAATACACCCATAGTTTTCTGCTAAAGTCATTAATGATGGTAAAATGCCACTATTCGAAATAGGAGTAATAGACCCACACAAATCTACAAGAAGAAGTTGAAGCTTTCGACTTGCACACCATTGACTTTACATATGGAAATGGATTCTTTATTGTTTGTCATTCAAACAGGTGGACCAAATGGATAGAGATCCTTGTAGACTTGGCATTCCCTGTACTAATCCCTACTTCCTTAGCTTCATCAATCCTTGTTGGCTTAGGTGACCAAACCGCCTATGCCAAAGTGCCAAGGTCGACTCTTGATTCTCTGTAATCTGTAGACATTAATATTCTGCTCACATTATCAAACCTCAAATCATAATGCATCAAAAAATTTATGTTAGTTGTCATGACAATTTGTAAAATCATGCCCTTTTCATTATCATATATCTTGCAAAGTCCACCCTTGACTAGAAATCCTAGATTCTTTTCTTGCATTTGACCCATGCTCAATAAACTTGTTTGTAGACCAGGAACATAGAATGTATATTGTTCAACAATGGATTTGTTCCCAACAAACAACCTCGCATTCCCTTTGCCCACCGCTTCTAGTTTCATTATAATTCCAAATCTCTCAGTACAAGTGAAACTCATATCCAGTGAAATAAATCACCTCCTTCCTACCACTCATGTGCATGGTTACTGCAGCCAAAATTAATGAACCACCAACCTTCTTGGTTATACTCTAGATGACTATCAAGAAAAGGTCATGCTACTTAATGCATCAACCCTCAAATTTGCACTTTTGACAAAGGCCATTAACATGAACTCTTCTCTGCTATTATGATCTTTGTAATGCGTATGTTGAGAACCTCATTCAGGACACTCATTCTTGAAATGTCCTAATTTGTGACAGTTATAGCATTCATTGTCTCTCGGGACCATGATTTGCCACCACGGCCTCTTCCTCCACCACGAGAAGAGCTTTTGTTTCCTAACCCTCTACCACCCTTCTCACGAGTCGCTGCCTGAGCTTGAACGGAATTACCATGAGATTTAGTGAACTTCTACTCATGTAGAAAGAAAGAACTTTGAAGTTCATCAACAATGAATGTGTTTATGTCTTTCGACTACTCTTTAAAACACACTATATAATTAAACTTCTCAGTCAAAGTTCTCAAATTTTAACATCGTCTATGGTCTCACCAAAATTATGAATAGCATTTGCTACCACTAACACTCTTCCAAAATAGGCATCCACAACTTCCCCTACCTTTATCTCCAAAAGTTCAAAGTTTCGCCTGAAGGTTTGAAGTTGAGCCCTTTTGATGCGAGCATTGTATTGGAACTTATTCTTCTTGGAGTCCTAAAGCTCTTTTGTAGTCGCCTTCGTGTGATGGTCTTAGGAATGGTTTCATCAACTGAACTGAACATGTAGTTCTTGGATTTGAAGTCTTTGAGTCTTATCTTTCCTAGAAGCTTGATCTCTACATCATTGAGAACATCCCATATAGCAGGCTCCTTGAAACCGTCCGTCACCACTTTCCAAAACTCCTTAAATCACATTAGGTTCTCCGTGAGTAAACTCCAATGATTATAATCGCCATCAAACTTTGGAACGCAAACTTGTGCAATTTTATAATTGTCTCCCATGTTTTTTTTACTCAAGAGAATAATACTCGTGTTTACGTGATGTATCTCACAATGTTACATATTGATATTTCTCTAATACCACTATGAAAGCAATTGACTCGAACTGATAAATTTTATAGTAAGGTAGTTACAAAGGCTAAGTACCTTTACGATCTCCTATAAATCAGGCAATATAACTACCCACAAACTCTTAGCTTAAAGACCATTTACATAGTGTAAATGTTGTTGACTAAGTTAGCTTAGGGAAGCATAACCAAAGTACTTAATTTTAAGCAAATACACACATAATACGTAGGAAACATGAAAGACTTCATCTAATATGTCTAACACTAACATCTTTCCAACTAAAAGTAAGTTATGTTTAAAATCAAAAACAGACAAAGCATTGAGCAATATCATTGAAAGTAAGTTATGCTTAAAATGGCTATCAGATTTAGCATTATCTCTTAATTTGTTAGTTTATTAATTGTTTTGTCTATTTACTTTCGTATATATAAATAATACTCGATCAATGAAATAGACAAACTTTCAGTTTACCAATTCTACATGGTATGCAAGGACTTTCCTCATAACTACGCTTCCGTCATAAAAATAACTCAAACCCTAAAAATAACCCTATCGTCGCGGCCGATTACTTGATCCCTCCATCTGAGTATCATAAACGACTTTGATTCGACATTTATATTATATGGTCGAAACGCAATTCAACACTTGTGTCAAAAGCTTTTGTAGTGATAATGATAAAGACTTATTTGTCTTTGAACTTTTATTCAAGGCAGGGTATTTGTTTAGAAACCTCTCGTACATACACACCACAACAAAATGGGAGTGTAGAGCAAACATGTCACATTCTTAATGTTTCTAGAGCCCTTATGTTCCATTGGCAATTACCTGTTTCATTTTGGGATAATGTGTTCTCACCAGTTACTACCTTATCGACCGAACCCCTACAATTGTCCTCCACCACAAAACTCCTTATAAGCTTCTTCATGGCTCTCCACCTTGCCTTAACCATCTTCAAGTGTTTGGATTGCCTATTGTTCCTTCTCGATCTTCGGAAAAATTTCGCCCTTGGGGTAGAAAGTGTGTCTTCATAGATATCCACCTTTTAAAAAAATGGTGGAAAAGGTTGGAGCAAATGCTCAAAAAAACTCTACAACGCGTAATGCGCATTTTTACAAGACCATTTTCCCATTCGAACAAACGGGATCGGTTTCACCACACCTACCCCCGATTGATCTTACTCCCATTCTTGATGATTAACCCCTACACCTACCTCCTCCATTCCTCTCTTTTGGACCCGCTAGTTATATTTTTACTACTAACCCCTTCCCCGCTTTTTCCCCCAACCTAATTGACACAACACCCCCAATTACACCAAGTTATGCAAGAAGAAATCTATGCATTAGAACACAATAATACCTAGGAGTATGTTGATCTCCCTGCTGATCGTCGAGCTATTGAATTGAAATGGTTTTTTTTGCATCAAATACATATATGATGGCCAAATCTAGCATTACAAGGCGTGTCTTGTGGTCTTACGCAATCGCCAACAAGAAGGCATCGGCTACAATGAAATTTTCGTCCCTGTTGCTAAATTGTTCATAGTCAAACTACTTCTTCTCGTCGCCTCCGTTCAAAATTTGGAACTTGATCAGGTGGATGTTCATAATATCTTTCTTCACGGTGATTTATATGAAGAGGTTTATATGATGCCCCCTCCCGGATTTCGAACATCCTTTCAAGTATGTCGTCTCAAGAAATCTCTATATGGTCTTCATCAGGCTCCTCAAAATTGGTTACACAAGTTCACTTATTCCCTACTGAAGTATGGATTTTACTTACTACTCCCTCTTCACCTTCATTCGCTCATGTATCGCCCTCTATATTTTGATATATGTGTTGGAATAAACATATTCCCTAAACCGTAAACGCAAGAATCGATATCATGCTAGGGTTATTAAGGAACCTAGAATTTACATACCTGATTCCATAGTAGCAATCGGATGAACCAGTAGCAATCGGATCAAAGCTTTAGTGCGGAATCTACGATCCGAATGAGCGCCGCAGGTATACAGTCTTCCTCAGTCAAACCTCCTTAGGGTTTCTTTAGGTTTTCTCTCTGATGGGTAGAGGATGAAAACGGTAGATTGATTTGACGTATTGGGAACCATAACCTAATAACGTTTATATAATGACCTAATATAATCCCATTAAGCCTATTGGGCCAAAGTTTGGTATCCACCCATTAAGCCCATACCGCTTAATTAAAGTCTACAGACTTTACTTGATTGAATCACTTTTATTAGCCCGTTAATATATTTAGTCATCTAATATAATTGGTTATTATAATATGTAAGCCCACTAATAATAATAAGATTTAATAAAATCTTACAATCTCCCACTTGGGCTATATATTAAATAAACAACTATATTATCCAAAATTCTTTATGTGTACACGTAATGACTAATTTTATGTAAACTTATTCTTTAACCAATCTGGTCCACCTCATATATCAATATGAGATCACGGCGGCTTTCGTCACATCATCGTGACTAAACCTTCCATGTTCACCACATTAGCATATTCGATGACATATATCAAGTATGGATGAGTGGCATGAAAATTACATGAAATGTAATCTCATAAACATGTCTATTTTCAACTGGTTCTTCTTTATTCGGAGATCAATCCAAAACAACCTTTAATTCAAAATGTAAATGACGGCAACTTTATTATGCATAAACTATAAACATAAAACATCTAATCAAACTCCCACTAAGTCAAGGGATTACAAAACTGTCAAGCCCCATACGAGCAGTGTGCTCATGAAAAACCTTAGGAGGCAACCCCTTAGTTAACGGATCCGCAATCATGGAGTTTGTGCTTATGTGTTCTATACAAATCTGCCCACTTTGAACTTTTTCCTTCAGTGACAAGAACTTGATGTCAATGTGCTTCTCCTTTACAGAGCTTCTGTTGTTATTGGAGAACAAAACTGCAGCCTTATTGTCACAAAATAACTTCAATGGCCTTTCAATTCCAATAACCACACGTAGGCCTGTGACAAAATTACGCAACCATATCCCATGAATGGATGCTCCGAAGCAAGCCATGAACTCTGCAGCCATAGTGGAGGTAGCTACAAGTGTTTGATTGACACTTTTCCAAGATATAGCTCCTTCAGCCAACATGAAGACATAGCCTGAGGTGGATCGTCTAATGTCAATACAACCGGAAAAATCAGAATCAGAATATCCAACGATCTCCAATCTGTCTGATTTCTTGTAAGTCAGCATGTAGTTCTTCGTTCTTTGCAAATACCGGAGAACCCTTTTTGCTGCTTTCCAATGATCCAATCTAGGATTACTTAAGTATCTGCCCAAAAGTCCCACAATAAATGCTATGTCGGGACGGGTACAAACTTGAGCATACATTAGACTCCCTACCACTGAGGAATAGGGAACCTTTTTCATCTCCTTTATTTCAAGATCTGTTTTGGGGCACTGTTTGAGACTAAACTTGTCTCCTTTAGCTATTGGTGTATCTCCAGCTGAGCAATCTTTCATGTTAAACCTGCTTAGTACCTTTTCGATATAGCCCTTTTGTGATAACTTGAGGATACCTTGAGATCGATCTCTTAGTATCTGAATTCCTAAGACAAAAGAGGCGTCCCCAAGATCTTTCATCTCAAAATTCCTAATGATAAATTTCTTGGTTTCGTGCAATAAGCCTATATCGTTACAAGCCAATAGTATGTCATCAACATACAATACCAGAAAGATAGATTTGCTCCCACTGAATTTGTGATACACACAATCTTCAACCTTATTCACCTCAAATCCATAGGAGGTGATCACTTGATGAAATTTATGATTCCATTGCCTTGATGTCTGTTTAAGCCCATAGATGGATTTCTTTAATTTACAAACCATAGATTTTGAATCTTTGGATTCAAAATGTTCTAGTTGAACCATATAAATGGTTTCATCAATGTTTCCATTGAGAAACGCTGTTTTCACATCCATCTGATGTAACTCTAAATCAAAATGAGCTACTAGTGCCATTATTGTCCTAAAAGAGTCCTTAGATGAAACCGGAGAAAAGGTCTCTTTAAAGTTAATACCTTCCTTTTGAGTGAATCCCTTTGCAACTAGACGAGCCTTATATCTTTCGATATTGCCTTTTGCATCCCTTTTGGTTTTAAATATCCATTTACAACCAATGGGTTTTGCACCTTTTGACAACTCGACAAGATCCCATACGTCATATTCCTTCATGGATTTCATCTCCTCTTGCATGGCTTTAATCCAGTATTGAGAGCTAGAACTTTAAAGGGCCTCGAGAAGATTTATTAGATCATCCTCTACAATGCCTGCAGAATCTTCTTGTTCCATAAGATACGTGATGTAATCATCTAGTATCTCTCCCACAGGATCTTCTTGTTATACTAGATATACAATGTAGTCACCCGGAATTGCATATCTTCTTTCTCTACCGGATCTACTTAAAGGCACTTCTGGAGGTGGTTGAATTTGCTCTATGGAAGGAACTTCATTGTCTATAACCGGAGTTGTTTCTTGAAGAGTGTCAAGAGTTGTATCTTGATCACTTTCAATAACAATATTGGGAAGAGAGATAAATTCCTCTTCCTCAGGGACAACTTCGTCAAGAGTGACGTTCCTTAATCCTTCCCCTCCAAATTCTACATCCTCAAGAAATCTGGCATTTCCCGACTCAAAAAATGATCGGGTAGCGGGATCATAAAATTTAAACCCACGAGAGCGTTCAACATATCCAACAAAGTAGCAGCTAGTTGTCTTAGAGTCCAACTTTCTTTCGTTAGGCTTGTAAGGCCTTGCTTCAGCTGGACATCCCCAAATGTGTAAGTGCTTTATGCTGGGCTTTTTCCCAGTCCACATTTCATATGGGGTTTTAGCTACCGATTTGCTAGGTACTCTATTAAGGATATATACTGCAGTTTTTAGTGCTTATCCCCAAAGTGATTCAGGTAAAGAAGAATGATTAATCATACTTCTCACCATATCCAATAGTGTTCTATTCCGCCTCTCAACAACACCATTCATGCTGGGTTTGCCCGGCATAGTACTGAGGGACAATTCCACACTCCTTTAGGAAGTTAGCAAAGGGTCCTGGACGTTGTTCTCCTGATCCATCATATCTGCCATAGTATTCTCCATCACGGTCAGATTTAACGGCTTTAATCTTCTTACCAAGTTGAAGTTCAACTTCAGCTTTGTAAGCCTTAAAAACATCCAGAGATTGTGATTTCTCACGTATCAAGTAAAAGTACCCATATCTGGAGTAGTCATCTATGAACGTAATAAAGTATTGTTGACCATTCCACGCAGCTGTAGGGAATGGACCACAAATATCCGTATGTATTAGTTCTAAGACTTCTGTACTTCTATTAGCACCTAACTTTCTTATGTTTGTTAATTTTCCCTTGACGCACTCAACACAAACTTGAAAGTTTGTTAAATCAAGGGAATTAAGAATTCCTTCTGACACAAGCCTTTGAATTCTTTGTTTAGAGATGTGGCCTAAGCACTTATGCCATAAGAATCCAGAATCTTCATTCAATTTTCGCTTTGTACCTCTAGAACCTGTGTGCAGGATTTCATTATGGGAAGCAACCGTTTCTAGCATATAAAGACGATCAATTAAAATACCGGTACCAACAAGATTCGAATTTAAGGAAATACTAAATTTTCCATTTCCAAAACTACAAAGGTATCCACCTTTGTCCAAACAGGAAGTAGAAATCAAATTCCGTTTAAATAACGGAGAAACAAAAGTATCCTTTAAATCCAAATAACATCCAGTACTTAAATTTAATCTAAAATGCCCTATTGCTTCCACAGGAACTTTATTGCCATCGCCAACATAGATGAATCTTTCAGCATCACTTGGTGGTCGACTCCAAAGACAACCCTGCATTGACACACAAATGTGAGTAGTAGCACCAGAATCTACCCACCACGTGTCAATAGGTACAGAAGCTAAATTAGCCTCATAACAAACTAGAGTGAGAACTTTATCCTTCTTTTCACGCCAAGCAGCGTACTTAGGACATGCTTTCTTCATATGTCCTTCCCTTTTGCAAAAAAACAAGTGAGTTCATCACTTTGCTTCTTCGCCTTTTTCTGTAAATGTGTACCAGCTGCAGTATCCTTAGCCCTCTTCTTTGATTTGTTTTGAGAGCTTGATGCAAAGTGAGCACTTTCTGTCTTATCTCTTTTTATCATGTCCTCTTCTTGCACACATTGCGAAATGAGCTCATTAAGAGTCCATTTCTCCTTCTGAGTATTATAACTCACCTTAAAATGACTGAATTGTGTGGAAAGAGACAGGAGAACTAAATGCACGAGTAAATCATCATTTATCTCTAACTTTAGTGCCTTTAGTTTTCCCGCAAGATTTGACATTTCCATAATGTACTCCCTTATGTTTCCTTTTCCTTTGTACCTCATAGAAATCAGAGCAGCCAAATGGTTGCTTGTTTCTGCTTTCTCATTCTTGGCAAAATATTTCTGAATTGCCTCAAAGAATTCCTTAGCATCTTTACTCTCAGAAATAGAGCCCCGAAACGCTTCCGGAATGGAACGTTTCATGATCATAAGACACATGCGGTTAGAGCGATCCCACTTCTGTACTTTCGCTTCATTGGAATTATCCTCAGCCAAAGTGGGTCGTTCAGTCCTTAGCGCAAGGTCTAGATCCATACATCCGAGAACGATTTCCACATTCTCCTTCCAGACCTTAAAATTTGTCCCATTAAGCATTGGAATGGAACTGACTTGAGCAGAAACATTAGTAGTAGTTGTTGAAACTAAACATAAAAACAAAGAAAAACACAATTAATCAATTAATTTTAAAACAAGATACTCAACACAACTTGACATTCAGTGTTTGCACAAAACATCAATTGTAAACAGTACTCTCAATGCAACAATCAAACATTGATAACAAATCCGGTCAAACAATAGCCTTTCGTTGGACCGACTATTATTCACATGGATAACCTTTATATTTATCGTTGTTTATTATCGCATGCGCTTTCATTATTTGGCCAAGCATTGACCTTCCTTTGGGCCGATCAATATCCGCATAATTAATGAAAGCACAATTGATTAATCAATATATTATCCTAAGTGTGATTTTGTTTGGCAAAATGTTAACCTTCCTTTGGGCCGATCAATATTCGCATAACAAGTATAATCACTAGTGTATTTAATGTTTGGCCAAATATCAACCTTCCTTTGAGCCGATTGATATCCGCATAAACAAACGATACACTAACCCTTATAATTTAAAATTAAAATAATTTTCACAACATAGACTACTTTGACAGCATAGATGGCAGGTTTTCCTCTTCTTTTCAATTGTTTTGCTTTATTTTATAAAGCAATAGCTTTTCAATTGAAATTTGAAAACAGTAGATTTGCAGGCACAGGCCGCTGTAGATATATTAATTATAATATATATATATATATATATATATATATATATATATATATATATATATATATATATATATATATATATTAAATGTACAGGAGGAGACTAGACGCTTAAAAAAAAAACAAAACAAAACGCAGAGTGCTATTTCCAAAACATAATACAAACGGTAACCGTACGTAAAAGGACGACTGAACGCTTAAAAAAAATTTGAATATCAATTCGATCATAAACGAAAAACGAATATTCCTAATAAACAAGCATGATTAACCGCTCTGATACCACTTGTTGGAATAAACATATTCCCTAAACCGTAAACGCAAGAATCGATATCATGCTAGGGTTATTAAGGAATCTAGAATTTACATACCTGGTTCCATAGTAGCAATCGGATGAACCAGTAGCAATCGGATCAAAACTTTAGTGCGGAATCTACGATCCGAATGAGCGCCGCAGGTATACAGTCTTCCTCAGTCAAACCTCCTTAGGGTTTCTTTAGGTTTTCTCTCTGATGGGTAGAGGATGAAAACGGTAGATTGATTTGACGTATTGGGAACCATAACCTAATAACGTTTATATAATGACCTAATAGAATCCCATTAAGCCTATTGGGCCAAAGTTTGGTATCCACCCATTAAGCTCATACCGCTTAATTAAAGTCTACGGACTTTACTTGATTGAATCACTTTTATTAGCCCGTTAATATATTTAGTCATCTAATATAATTCGTTATTATATTATGTAAGCCCACTAATAATAATAGGATTTAATAAAATCTTACAATATGTTGATGATCTTGTCATTAATAGCAACAACCCTGCTATAATTCGCATAATTTAATGATTATCTTCATACATTTTCACATGAAGGAGCTTGAAACTCTCAGGTTCTTTTCACGCATTGAGATTGTTCATACTCCATCGGGTTATGGCTTAACCAACGGAAATACGCCCTTGATATTTTGGTTGAATCTGGCCTTCTTGGATGTAAGTCTGCTTCTTTTCCGATGTCCGCTGATCACGGCCATCAATCGGATTCGTCCGCCCTACTCAACGACCTTGAGAAATATCGTTGTTCAGTTGGACGTTTAACTAACTTGTCCATCACTCTCCCAAAACTTGTTTATTCGGTCCATATACTATCTCAGTTCATGGTTGCTCCGTGTCTTATACATTGGAATGTTGCCATTAAGGTGTTTCGATGCCTGGATTTGACACCTATTCATAATATTTTCTTACCTCGTTTTAGTGATCTCTCTATTCGTGTTTGTTATGACTCATATTATTGCACTTGCCCTACCACTAGACGTTCTACTTCAGGCTACTTCATTGTGCTCGGCATCTCACCCATTTCTTGGAAAACCAAGAAGCAAGATATCGTATCTAGATTTTCTGTCGAGGTTGAATGCAGGGCAATGAAAGCTACTATATGTGAGCTTCTTTGGCTTCACTCTCTCCTTCAGTCACTTGGATTTTCGCATAAGGCTCTCATGTGCCTCTATTGCGATAATAAGTAGGGGAGACATCATTCAGGCCCACTATGTTTCTGACACCCTCAACTTATTGACATCATAACTAAGACTATTGGTCATACTATGTTCAACTTCTTGATTCATTAGCTTGGAGTTGCTTGTTTCCCACTTCCATTTTGAGGGGAGAGTTAGAGATTAAGTTAAGATATATTTAGTATCATGTTGTTATTCGCTAGTTTACCGTTTTATCTTTTTAATTTCATTATATAAATAATACTCGATAAATGAAATAAACAGACTTTCAGTTTATCAAATCTCTATGGTGAGAAAGGGAAGATATGTATAAGATAGAAAAGCTCTAACAATAAGCAACAAACGACCATACTGTTATTCAATCATATTTATGAATCAAGTGTTGAAAGTGTATTTATAACAAAAATTAGAACCCGGTTTACCACCTATGTATTTCATGGTTTATGATCTCTAGTTTGTCGATCATCGTGAACGATAGAATTTAAGGTTGAGTAGGGATCCTTGCTTAGGAAGCACTGTCACAATGAACTAATTAATATTAGTTAATGTTTATTTAAAAACCTTTCAAAACCTTAAAGTGGCAAGCTTTTCAAATATTGTGTAGATTTTGATAAGAAAATTGTTAACTTCAAATAGGCGATCTATTGGTGTTTGAATGTCCTGATATCAAAGATGTCTTAATTGTGATCATTTAAACCAAGTTTCTAGAAAGGGCGGGGACACCATGCAAGACCCATTCTTCCTTTGTGTTGTTATGTATGTCACAGAACACTCACTTATTATCTCTCCATGCAACATATATCACAACGACTCTTTCTTTACTTGATCTACTCTTGATGGCGACTACCACCTCCATCATCAACACAACTGCCACGTACTTTCTCTACCTTGCCACATCATCCCTCTACATTCTCGATCATGCTTTTACCACCACCGCCAACTCACGAAACCATCTGCATTCTGCATGGCTACTATACTTTTTATGGGCTACAATTAAAATGTAAAACATGCATCTTGAAATGTGTATCATTTGATGGATTGGTAGCAAAGATGGCAATTCACGAAGAGAAGCTTATACGCTTGTCCTTCATTCACTTGACCATTACGCTAGCTGTGTCTAGCAATATGGACTAATGAAGACAGGATCCGTGAGATTAATGCGGTGAGTAGTTGAGTGTGAGGGGAGGGCCCCACCACCTCAACATCAATGATATCATTGCTGATGGTCGTCCACGAGTCAACCACCTCTCATTCACTTCTGCCAACTTAATGGCCCCATCCCCTTTCTTCTTACCGCCTATACTTCTAGCTACATATATAATAACTCTTTTTTATAGGACGATCAACTATGCAAAAGAACGACGTCGTCTTACTCATCATCACAATATAACTAAACACGAAATTCTAATTTTTAAAACAGTTTCTACAAAAATATTCTTAAACTAAATAAAATGGATATAATTAGATGGATAAAATTACTCAAGTTACTTTGTCATTTTCTTTTGGTTGAATGAGGCTCCGACATCTCATAGATGACGAAAGTGCCGCTCCGCATTAGTAAGAAGTCGGCCCCATCCACGATAATCCACATGAAATCCCGAATTCTTTCCCGGATTTTAACCTACTAGATTTTGGTAAAAAAAAAAAAAAATCGTCGTTGTCCGTCGGGAAGCCCATCCATCTGATAGTATTCGTATTATTCTTATGACAAACAATAACACCGTGCGCATCCCTATATTATGAACAAACCCTTATTATCATAGTCACCACTAATGTTTCTAATGACACCGCCAACTAGACTTAGGTCCTAAACCTAAACCTATATCGGGAAATATCAAACCGGTGGTTTAGGTTTAACCTAAACGTTGGTTTAGTAGGTGGTTTATGGAAGAAAAAAAAATAATAAAACCGTGACCGCCAATTTGGCCAAACCGGTAAATCTAAACCGCTAGTTTGACCAAACTGACAGTTTGGGCCGGTTTGAAAACTGCCGGTTTGACAGTTTAACCCAAACCGAACCCATGTCTACTGCCAGCCACCCCCCTTCGGTTTCTTCTAACCCCTCATCCATGCTGATAGTTATCCAGCCCGACGGGGCACTCCAATAACCAAAATTAAGTTAATTTACCCCCATCAAACAACCCCTTCACTCTTCTCTTTAATGTCGTAGCTATATTGCTACCTATTTTTTGAGTGCCATATGCTTTAAATCTATTCATAATTGTAACTCAATTACTTTTCTTTTACGAAGGATCAGCCAATGTACAAACCCAGCACAAATAAGGGGGCATGACGGTATCCATTTAAAGCTCCCAGTTGACCGCCCAATGTCCCATCACATCCTACAATTATTTCTACATAAAAAATAAATAAACTTATAAACTCTATACTTCGCAAATTTATAACCCCCATACCGCACACAAAGACAAGACAATTACAAACCATTTTTACTCCCAAAACATACACACAACCATGTGTTCATATTCCCTCTATTTACCCTATCTCACGCTACTCTTCACTCTCCACCTCATCGCCCCTCCTATTTCCGCCGACACCGCCCTCCCGTCCACTGGAGGGCGGTGGCAAATTCTCCACCATAACCTCGGGATCGTAGCCATGCACATGCAACTCCTTTACAACGATCGAGTTGTGATCTTCGATCGAACTGACTTCGGCGCCTCCAACCTCTCCCTGCCTATGGGAAAGTGTCGCATTGACACGTATGACCAAGCGTTGACCACTGATTGCACCGCCCATTCTGTCGAGTATGACGTTGCCACAAACACCTTTCGTCCCCTCGACGTGTTCACTGACGTTTGGTGCTCTTCCGGTTCCGTTACCCCTGACGGCCACCTCATCCAAACCGGCGGCTTCAACGACGGGGAGCGTGTCGTTCGCACGTTCACTCCCTGTGAGACAATGTGCGACTGGCAAGAGCTCGGTGACCGCCTCCTCGCCCGGCGATGGTACTCAACCAACCACATTCTACCCGGCGGCAAGATCATTGTAGTCGGCGGCCGCCGCTCTTTTAATTACGAATTTTATCCAAAATCGGATTCTTCTAGGAATCTTTATTCCTTGGGGTTTCTAGCTCTTACTAATGAGCCTAAGGTAGAGAACAATCTCTACCCGTTTGTTTTACTTAATGTCGATGGAAATCTATTTATTTTTGCCAATACTCAATCCATCCTCTTCGACTACACCAAAAACGCCGTCGTTCGAACCTTCCCGGAAATCCCGGGCGGGTACTCGAGGAACTACCCGAGCACCGGTTCAGCGGTTCTTCTCCCTCTAACGAGCCTAGACTCGGCCGAGGTCTTAGTCTGCGGTGGGGCCCCCAAGGAAGCGTACACGCAAGCGGGTAAGGGAAACTTTCTAGAAGCATCCAACACTTGCGGGCGGATCAAAATAACCGACCCGAACCCAAAATGGGTCATGGAGACAATGCCGATTCCTCGGGTCATGGGAGACATGCTCCTTCTACCAAACCGTCGGGTACTCATCATCAACGGGGCACGGGAGGGATCAGCCGGGTGGGAATTTGCCCGGAACCCAGTCATGAACCCGGTTCTTTACAACCCTGATAACTCACCCGGTTCGCGGTTCACGGTTTTGAAAAAATCAACCATTGCCAGAATGTACCACTCGACGGCGATTCTGTTACGAGATGGGAGAGTGCTAGTGGGAGGGAGCAATCCGCACGTGGGATACTGTTTTGACGGCGTTAATTATCCGACAGAGCTCCGTTTGGAAGCCTATAAACCGTCGTATTTGGACGACAGCGTTGGAAGTTTGAGGCCAAGGATAGTGTATCCAGGTCGTCAGTCGCGAATCGGATACGGGGATTTGCTGCGTATTCGGTTTCGGGTAATGGATAAAGTCGAATTGAGTGAGGTGGAGGTGACAATGATTGCGCCGCCGTTCAATACACACTCGTTCTCGATGAGTCAGAGAATGCTGGTGTTGCGTGTGGCGGGGAACGTGACGGAGGTTGGTGGATCAGAGTATGATGCGGCGGTGGAAACGCCGAAGTCAGTGAATGTTGCACCGAAAGGGTATTATTTACTGTTCGTGGTCCATCGAGATATACCGAGTGAGGGGATATGGGTACAAATTGAGTAACGAATGGTAAATTGGTAAGTTTTATGTTTATGATTTTGTTGGTGTAAGGGTAAGTAGTCTATTTTTTTAGATGAATTTAAGGTTGTGTTGATGTTTACAGGGTGGATACTGGATAGTAGGTGGAGAAATGTGACCGAGTATTATTGTAGTCATTCAGAAAAAAAATAATGATGAGTTTAATACTAGTTGTCGGTGAATTAAAGGATAAATTTCAGTCTTTTCCTCCATTCAAAAAAAAATGTCTAAGTCTTTATTTTTTTTTAGCAAAATAGAAATGATTATTCTTGTAATATTGTTTCGAATGAGAACGTCGAATTTTGAATTGATTCGGTAATATTCTGTTTTTGAAAATGGCGAAGATATATAAATACCTTATATTTACTTCTTTTTTTTTTGGTAAGGGAGATGGCTAAGACCAAGGTCTTACCCGAACAATAACATTAAAAAACATAGCTAACATCTGACTTGCCGTTGGGTCGCTACTCCGCGGGTATCGTTCACCAAAAAAGACGATAAGTTAGAAGGTACAGAATCTAAGATAAAGAAACCTGAAGGGAAAGTCGAAGCTAAAGAAGCCAAACAATCGGCTGAACTATTAGCCTCCCTGTAAATGTGACGAAACCGGACTTGCCAGTCTCTACGAATGAAGCCTTGACACTGTGATATCAGGCTAAATAAGGGGTGATTTGATGATATATTACGATTAATCAATCTAATCACAAGTTCGGAATCTACCTCAGCAATCACCTTACGATGACCCTTGTTCCAAGCCAAATGGAGGCCCGATAGTAATCCCCATAGTTCAGCCATGGGCACTGAACAGTGACCAATATTGTACACAAATCCGGATATCCATCTGCCCAAATGGTCGCGAAGTAAGCCCCCAGCGGTGGCATTACCATCTCTACCAGAAACGGATCCATCGGTGTTCAACTTGATCCAGCCGAAATCAGGAGCTGTCCATGCCACTTGAATAAGATCAATCCCGTGAGGACCACCGGCAATCTGAGATTTAGCAACACCAGCAACAACAAATCGAGAGTATGACAGAATCTTGTTACTGCAACCAGCAGGAATGGGAGAGTCGCGGAACACAAAATCATTCCTCCAACTCCATCGGTACCACAGTGTTACAGCGAATTCCACATTCCAGGGAATATTCTCAAAATATTTATTAGTATCTGAAAGGTTAGCTAACAACCATTGATGCTCCAAATCTGAAAAGAAAGAATTATGCTTCTCATCTGGAACAATAGATCGCCAAAGCTCGCTTGCCATCGGGCAATCTCGGAATAGGTGGAGCGACGACTCGGTGTATGTATTGCAGATTGCACATGACTCGGAGTTAGCAAAGTGACGGCGAACCCTTTCAGCATTAGTGAGTAACTTACCAGACACCACAACCCAAAGGAACGTCCGCATACGCTGGGGAACGCCAAGTTTCCAAATAATTGCAAACAGTGGAGATCCCGCATAAATGGGAGTTCGAGGTTGAATGAGGATTTTATAAGCAGAAGCAGCAGAATACATTCCATCGGAGGTTGCATGCCATGATACACAATCCTGGATCTTCATCTCAACACTCAGAGGGTGGTTGGCCAGTTTCATAAGAATTTGCAGTGGTAGAAGACTGCTCAGACGATTCCAGTCCCAACCGGAATTGTCAATCCAGTACTCAGACACCCTGGCAGTCCAGTCAATCTCAGAAGGGCGAGCGATGACGTCTTCGATGAGTGGTCGGTCACCACACCAAAAATCAGACCAAAACCGGGTTGAACAGCCGTCGAATACAACCCATTTGATACCCTTTGATAAAATGATTTGCTTTGCCCACAAAATACCTTTCAAAATATATGACCCGATTCTAGAAGGTGAACAATCCAGTAAGGCACGATAGTCGTTGATTCCGTACTTAGAGGCAATAAGAGAAGCCCAAGGCTTTTCTCCCTCAAACATAAGCCTCCATGCAAGCTTACCGAGGGATGTAGCATTAGCGTCGCAGGTCGAACGCAAACCCAGGCCGCCCTGATCAAGGGGCCGACAAATATTGGACCAGGACACAAGGTGGATTCCCTTCCCTGATGACTTATTACTCCAAAGAAAATTTCGACAGATCTTGTCCAGGTCATCGCAGATGGAGATCGGTAACTTAACCATACGCATGATATAGGTTGGGAACGAACACAAGACGGACTTGACAAGAGTAAGCCTGCCGGCAAAACTAAGATACCGGCCCTTCCATGCAGAGAGTCTGCTCTTAGTTTTGTCCACAAGAAATCTGAAGTCATTGTACCTCAATCTAGTGTGGAGTATAGGGAATCCCAGATAAATACCGAAGTTAGCCACAATAGGAAGACCGGATATATTTTGTATTGTTGTGCGGGTATGCTGACTGACATTTGGAGAAACAATGACCTGGGATTTGAGAAGGCTGATCTTTAACCCAGAATGCTTACAAAACTCGTTCAAACAGACCATAATCTCCGTGATATTTTTCGAGTCAGCTTCGGCAAATAGAACAATATCATCTGCAAAGAAAACATGAGAGAAAGCAGGACCATTGCGCTTGAGGCGCACCGGCTTCCATGATCCATTATCCACGAGTTTCTGAATAGCGTGTCCCAACCGTTCAAGGCATAAGACGAATAAGTAAGGAGAAATGGGATCCCCTTGCCTAACACCACGTGAAGGAAGGAAGCATTCCGTCATTTCTCCATTCCACAAAACAGCCATAGAATGAGACTGCACACAGCTCGAAATCCATCTTTTCCATATGTCGGAAAGGCCCAAGAGTTCACACGTTTCTTCCACAAATTTCCAAGAGAGCCTATCATATGCCTTCTTAAGATCAATCTTGATAGCCATCCATCTCTTCCCCTTCTTTTTCCTCATCAAGGAATGAATAAGCTCTTGGACAATGATGACATTATCTTCAATCATCCTTCCCGGAATAAAACTGCTTTGGTATAGGCTTACAACGGAATCCATTAGAGGTTGAAGTCTATTTACCAGAAGCTTTGAAATGAGCTTATAAGTGACATTGCAAAGGCCAATAGGCCTAAATTTAGACATATGATCAGGATTGTTACCTTTAGGAACCAGAGAAATTAAAGTTTCGTTAGAACCTGGAGAAAGAATTCCAGACTCGAAGAAATCCATGACAAACTTGACAACTCGAGGGCCAACAACACTCCAGCAGTTTTGGAAGAAGGCAGCACAAAAAACCATCCTTGCCAGGCGCTTTCAGCGGTTTCATAGAGAATATGCACTGCGTGATTTCTGCCTCAGTAACTGGTTTACATAATGCACTACCATCCACAATAGAAATAGGTGGGAAGTTAGCGCAGAAATAGGTTTCAACTGGGACACTTGGTTCTTCAGCAGAAAATAAATCCTTGAAGTAATTTTTCGCATTCTGAGCAAGGGAGAGTTGATCAGAAATCCAAACTCCATCATCATTCAAAATACAATCAACCCTGTTATATCTGCGTCGAATGATAGTAGACAGATGAAAGAATTTCGTATTTCTGTCACCCTCGACAATGAACTTTTCCTTGGACTTTTGTAACCACAGTGTTTCTTCTTGGGCAAGAACATTATTAAAATCGAGTAAGAGCTCAGCTTGGAGATCAAGAAGACCTTGAGATAACCGAGATTCAATCTCCAACTGGATTTCATTAAGTCTATTAAAGAGATTGTTCTTCCTAGCCTCAATTCTTCCAAATGTGGTGGCATTCCAGCGTAACAGCCTTTTTTTGAGTAATGAGAGGGCCTGTAACATGTCATAATTCAAAGAAGCAGCCCAGATTTCCGTCACCACGTCTTTGAGATTGGGGTCCAATAACCAAGCCGCCTCAAATCTGAACGGACAACTAGATGGTTTAGTCCTTCGAATAGGATGAAGTTGAAGCAATAGCGGACAATGGTCCGATGAGAGTGGAGGTAAATGTCTAATTGTAGCTTCAGGCCAAGCAACCCGGGCAGTGTCGTTCATTAATGCACGGTCCAACCTTTTTGAAATCCTGGATTCGACCTGTCGACCCGAGTTCCAAGTGAATTTCGGCCCATTAAATCCCATATCAATCATTTGTGTATTCTCGATCCACTTGTAAAAAATCTCTAAGTCAGAAGATATAGTTTTCGACCTGCCACCTACCTCGCTCACATTAAGAACACAATTAAAATCCCCCCTACAAAGACAGGACCATTACACTGATTGACAGCCGCTTCCAACTTTCTCCAACACTCCTTTCTCCGGCTAGTAGTCGGTGGGTTATAGACTCCGAAGAAATCCAGACTGTAAGTACCCACATTAATTTGGGCATGGATGAAGTTAAGTTCTTTCTGATGAATTGTGATGGAAAAGTTACTCGAATTCCATAGAAGCCAGATACCGCCCTCGAACCCATTTGCTTCAACTCTAGTAAAATCAGAAAACTTAGATCTCATACAAACATCTTCTGCATTAACACCTGATACCTTCGTTTCAACTAATAGGAGAATATCAATCCTATGACGGTTAAGCATGTAACTTAGGGCCTTGCGGAACCGTCGATTACCTGCACCCCTACAATTCCATAAGAGACAATTCATTAAGAACCACGCTGAGAACCGGGCACTGGTGACATAGATGAAGTAACTTGCTCAGGGGAAGAGACCATGTGAACATCACAGCAATCCGGTGGTAAAGAATGAGGCTCAACTATAGGCATGGGGGAATCAATATCCATGGAGGGATTGACCTTCATTGGGCATATATCAGTAGCATCCGGGTGCTCGACAGTTGGAGTAGAGATGTTAATCGTGGTTGTTGGTGCTTCGGAAACCCTAGAAATAGAACTATTGTTAGGGTTTTTTATCATTTGTTGAGGAGCCACTTCTGTCGACTGAATGATTGGACCGTTATTGTTACTGGGCCCACCAGTTTTGGCCCGTTTAGGGTTCTTTTGCTGATCATTAGATCCATTCAATGTCTGAGCCGTTACATCAATATTGATTGCCTTAATCATGGGAATCTGAACTGGCGCAGTAATAGCAGCGGTTACAACGGGCACTTCAATGCTTTGTTGAACAATCGGGGCCGGAGTGTTGTCGCCGGCAGAAGCTAGTGCCTGAAACGGATTATTCAAAGTTGGTACCTGTCGGTTGCTGCTTCCACTTCTCGGGTTTTTAGTGGCGTTTCTGGGTCTCCTTACCACCGTCATCCAAGACCTCAGAAAGTCATCACCTTGATTTCCTACAGTCTCATTAGACTATGAAGTAGTGGGTTGATGAGCTGTATCGGAATTAGTATCTTTGCTAACAGCTTGATCAGGAACAGAAGAGACACCATCCCCATGAGCCGTAGGGCATCTCTCCCTGATGTGACCGTATAACCCACAATGGTGACAAATAGTATTCAACCCTTCATACTCCACATAAACTCGAGTTTCACCGATGAGAATGGTGCCTATAAGTGGCTTGTTGAGATCGATTTCCACGCAAACTCTAGCAAATTTACCTCTAGTGGCATACAAAGTATGAAGATCCACTTTCAAGGGAGTCTCAAGGGCCGTCGCCAACCCATATAATACAGCTTCATCGAATAGTTGCATAGGAAGTTCGGACAGCCTTGCCCATACAAAGATTGAACTAAGATGGTCACAATATGGATTAAAATTTGCCTTCCAAGGTCTCACAGTGATGTAGTGACCAAAGATCTCCCAGGGCCCTTCGGTGAGTACCCTAAGGAAATCTTCTTCCAAGGTAAATCTGACAGCATAGAAACCGTTTGGTAAATCCAGAATGGTCATAAGTCCCATTGGATGCCATAATTGATAAATACGGCGCTCAAGATGACGAAAGGCAACATTTCTACCAAGAACTTTGATGATTACTGCCATTTTCCATTTCTCCGAAAGTTGCTCCATAACCTCAGGATCAATGTCAGCCATGGCAAGTCCTCTAGAAACCTTCTGGGAACGAGATCCTCATCATCCTGGATTCAATGAGGGAATCACAGCTTAATGGGGCAGATGTAACTGGTACTTGACCGACAGCAACAGCATAGGATTTAGGGTCCGGTGGTTTGTCAGGAGGGATGGGTTCAGTAACTTGCGGCTGGGTAGCGACACATGGGGGGAAGACATAGGGAGCGTAAATATATGGGATTGGACTTGGAGTGAGTCTTGTCTTTAACAGGATGTAGTTGACTTCTGCAAATCCTATTTTTATATGTGCTTCTCAAGGTGTATATCCATACCAAATTGTACAAAAACTATGTGCTTCTCAAGGTGTATATCTTGGACAAATTCTACATTGTACTAATGTTGACCAATTTATCCCGTAAAGAAGGTAAACAAAAAGATCAAAAGCCGTAATGCTCGACCTTGATTCCGGTAAAAAATGGTTCACCTTCAAACTCTTGATGATTGGGTGATATTGTGAAATATGTTAAAATCCAAACATTTGCATAGTGATAGTGTTAACATAATACAAAAGTTGGAAAATTATGACTGGATTCGACCACCACGAAGTGTAATCTTTGATGTCGGAGTCAAACGAGGCATGCAAGAGGCATTGCTTGCATGAACGAAGCAGCGGCTCCTCGATCCTTCAACCACACAATACTTCCACATATGCATCTATCTTGTTGACAAAACAAAAACTTGTGGCCATTTTTTTTTACTGAAACGGTAAGCGATTAGGAAGATCAACATCTGACAGTCGACCATCCTAAGGCATCCTTTCGGATGATAACTAACAGCGGAGTCGGGATCCTTAAATTGGTCATCGTCCCGTACTGCTCCTAGGAAATTGCAGTCTGGCCGTCATGGCCGAGAGTAGCCAGCAAATCTGCAGCAGAGTTGATTTCTCTGAAAATGTGGCTGACTTGAATCTGGTTGAAACTTGAGAGAAGGATAGAGATATCAGAGATGGTAATGTCCAGTTCCCATGGTGGCATCTAGATTCTTTTTATAGCATTAATGATTGTAAGGTTGTCCCCTTTCTATATCGATTTTGTTTACTCCCAGTTGTTTTGCTTTGATTATGCCCAATTTTAAGGCATAAGCTTCAGTCTAGAGTACAGAAATATCCCCACACTTCCCATACTCTAGTGCAATGACTAAAGCATTGTGATCTCTTAAATTATATCCGAATGTACTTTGACCATCATTTCGTTTGGATCCATCAAAATTGAGTTTAATCACTCCAGAGGGTGGTGCAATCCATTTATAATGTTTCTCGTTTTTCTTTTATTGGCTTTTATTATAGTTCTTTTCTCCTCCTTTGAGTTTTTCCATTCCAATAGTTGTGACTCAACAACATGTGAGATGCTTCTAGCTTTCTCGTTATTAAAGATAATCTTGTTCCTCATAAACCAAACATTCCACCACGTGACAAGAAGAAAAGTGATAGAGGATTCTTCAAACTTAGCTCGGACAGAGGCCATGATATCCCTTAGGTTCATATTGTTTATATCCATGTTTTGTAATAAGCTTCTTATTTCATTACTTGCTATACTATCCATAGTATACGGGCATTTGAAGAATAAGTGTTTTGCACTTTCATATGGGTGCTGACAAAGAACACATGTCATTGGTGTAGGAACTTTTTGTTTCTCGAGGTTTTCCTTGGGTGGAAGGTCATCCATTGCTAGTTTCCAAGTGAAATTTTGGACCTTGGGCATAATATCTACATTCCATATCCAAGAGATGTCTTTTTGTCCTAAACTGTTATTGTGTTTATCGTATGTTCTTGTTATAGCATCTTTAGTACGAAACCAGCCATCCTTACTTGGAGCCGAGTAGAGTCTATCTCTGATGTCGCTCCTTGGGAGTGGGTGGTTTAATATCTTATTGATAATGTTTTAGTTGTCCAACCAGTTTTTCAGATTTTCAATTCTTATTAGATCCCATTTTTTGTTCGTAATGAGGGTGCTCACCGTGTCCTCAATGTTGGTTATTTGGATACACTAGAACCAGAAAAATACTGACTATTATTCATATTCATTTTCTTACTCAGTCCATTTAGGTAGTCCTATACAAATGCCACGAAATTCCGACATCATAAACTACAAATCATTGAACATGTCCTAGGATTCAGCTTACTTTCTCTTTCTTTTGTCAATTGCAGGGTTCCTCGTATCGCCCTTGAGAGGGCCAGGTACCGAGGGCATGGAGTATTGCATGGGAGATGGAGCTGGTGAAGGTCGAGCCGGTGGACCAACATTTGCAGCCGGTGCAGGTGCAGGTGCTAACGTGGTTGCCAGGGAAGGACTAGAAGCTTCCTCAAGGATTCTCGGTAAAATGTGCTTCAGCTGATTGTTCCTGTAGTTCTTCCAGAAAAAGAATTGTTGTCTATGCGCCAATTCCTGACATACCAAAAAGAAATCAGATTAGAAAATAGGTTGCTGGTTTTTGGAATTTGTTTGGTACATGAATGGACTATGAACTGACATTACGATAGGGCGAATCCATTTACTACCCTAGAAGTTCACATAATCAATTGTCCGTCTTGGATGAGACATCCATACAAAAATGCAAGGTTTCACATGAACTTGCCCCGTTGTTATAGGTGAATTCAGAAATATTTACCAAATGACATTGACAAGAAACGTAAGAGCGCAGGGAAGATAAAAGGAGTAGTATGGAATAGATAAATTCCACTGTTCAAAAGTAATTATAACAATAGAAGCTCAAAACGACAAATCAAAGCAATGTGACATGGTAACAAACAAACATTTACCTTGTTGTCAGGATGTGCCAATGAACTCCTAAAGTTAGCATTTTGAAGAAGTTCAAGGAAGTATACACAGTGTGAATACCTATGTACATGTAAGTATAAGTCCATATACGAAAGGAGTACAGTACACCAATCAACAGTTTCATGAAACAAAAATTGTTCTTATACAATATCAGGTGTCACCATCCATAAGTGACCTTAGAAAGTTCTCTTGATGGATGAACTACTCACATTATAAAATTTACATATTCAGGACGCTGCCAGTGTTGCTAATACTTCAAACAACCGATAAAAGCTTCATTTTCAAAGTATCGATTTTGAGCTAAATCTGCATAAAAAACTACCAGCATGAGCATAGAGCACCAATACTCTAGTACAACGAAAGCAATATGTAGTAAAAATATACTACGAAAGATAGATCCAGCCTAATAAAAAAAATACTTGTAACATAATTTGATGACCAGACCTAATATGTGCCATTTTTTGGCCTGAGAGTATATTATACCAACTGAATAACCAACCAACACTTCAGCGGAAATTTGCAATCACGCAAACAAATGTAGAATTCTTCTAAAATATGGTAAAACATATGGCAACATATAGCTTAATAATTAATTACGTTACGTGACAATTATGCACATAATCAAAACCCACGGTTCTAATTTATGTGTAAAGTCTAACTTCTACATCCTTTTCACTAAATCTAATGATGAGTAAGACAAGTTGGGGAAAAATAATTAATCATCCAAAGGATACAAGTTTGGGACAGAAAATATAAATTCCAATTTCCCCTTTGAAAAACTCAGTAAGCACACAATTTTCCTGTTAAAAAATTCAGTAAGCACGCACTTGCCTGTCCTACACACAAATGTAATATACAGAGCCATTACTTGACAATTATGTAATGACAATTATTCAAATAATCAAAACCCTCGATTCTAATTTTATGTGAAAAGTCTAAGTTCTACATTCTTTTCAATAAACCTAATGACGAGCAAGAAATGTTGCAAAAAATTCCTTATTCATCCAAAAAAAAACAGCTTTAGGACAAACATATAAATTCACCATTTTTATTACTTTAGTAAACACAATTTTGGGAATATACATAGATTAAATACAATTTTGGGAAGGATAAAAATTATTCAATCTTCAGCTAGATTGAACCTTTCCTAAACCTATTAAAATTTCAACCACATAAAGAATGAACTTTTAATTTCCATGGCAAAAAGAATAAGAGTAATATACATAGACTAAATAAAAAAATTGGAAAGGAAAACCAACTATTCAATCTTCAAATATTATACTATTTGTCACAAATCCCACATTATTATTAAACAACTTGAGTTCACAGCCCCATAAACTTAGGTTGCACTATAAGGTATTTCTAATGAACTTATTCAAGATCTTGCTTTTATATGAAAAAGGAAATGTAACATATAGTGAATGTAGGTTCGGTTAGCAAGATGTTACAATGAGTAACCATGGAATCTCACAGTGACAGCCATGAACAAAGAAAGAGAGAGAGTATCTGAGTAATGAGGGAAGAAAATCTATTTTATATTCCAGAATGTAAACAAGGTATTTATACAAGAGTATCATTCTGTTACAAAATTTGTTATGCTAAATGTGTGGCTTCTAAGTTGCCACGTGATCGTCTTCACCCCCCCGCAAGCTGGAGGACAGGTCTGGACGTGTCATTCCAAGCTTAGTAAGATATCATTTTGATGAGAAGACGGTAACACTTTGGTGAATACATCAGCAAGCTGCTGAGAAGATGGAACAAACTGAAGTTGTAGAAGACCCTCCATTACTTTTTCCCTTGTAAAATGACAATCAAGTTTGATGTGTTTTGTTCTTTCATGGAAAACGGGGTTCTGAGCAGTTTAAATGGTTGAGCTATTGTCACAGTATAACTGAATTGGTTGTGATGGAGATAGACCTAAATCAGCAAGAAGTCGTACCAACCAAGTTACCTCAAAGGCAACATTTGCCATGGCCCGATATTCCGCCTCAGCAGAACTTCTGGAAACGGTGCCTTGCTTCTTAGATTTCTAGCTTATTGGGGACTGACCAATAAGTATAACAAACCCACCTACAGATCGTCGTGAAGTGGGGCATGCAGCCCAGTCCGAATCAGTGTATGCCAAGAGAGAAGGAGAGCCAGACCCATTTAATAAAACACCATGGCCAACTGTGCCTTTGACATATATAAGAGTGTGAAGCAAAGCATGACAGTGAGAAGTTTGAGGACATTGCATGAATCGGTTAAGTGATTGTACAGCAAAGCATAAATCTGGCCTTGTGTGAGTCAAAAAATTCAATTTACCAACAAGAGACCGATATGTGGAAGCGTCTTCAAGAGGAGTACCATCAATAGGCAAAAGTTTGGCATTCAGAGGAAGAGGGGTACTGGTGTGTTTAGCATCAAAGAGAGATGCCTCATTTAATAGCTCAAGAGTGAACTTACGTTGGGACAAAACAGCACCAGCTGGTACATAAGTTATCTCTAAGCCAAGAAAGTAGTGAAGGATGCCCAGGTCTTTGACACTGAATGTGGTATCTAGGTCCTGTTTCAAACGATCGATTTCAGTAATGTCGGATCCAGTGATGAGCAAGTCGTCGACATATATGGCAACAATGGTTATGAGGGATGTTCGATGCTTGGTAAAGACTGAATAGTCATTTTTGGATTGAATAAAACCCTGAGTAGTAAGGGATTGTGTCAGGCGATGAAACCATTGACGAGAAGCTTGTTTTAAGCCGTATAGGGACTTCTTTAGCTTACATACTAAGGATTATGGATTGGGAATGCCAGGAGGTAACTTCATATAGACATCTTCATGCAACTCTCCATGCAAGAAGGCATTGTTTACATCTAATTGATGTAAGGTCCATGATTTAGCCATTGTTATGGCTATAATGCTTCTTATAGTGGTCATTTTTACCACAGGCGAGAAAGTCTCATGAAAATCAATCCCAGCTTTCTGATTGAACCCCTTGGCAACGAGCCTAGCCTTGTATCGTTCTAGAGTGCCATCAGCTTTGAGTTTCACCTTGTACACCCACTTGCACCCAATAGCCTTCTTTGGAGGAGGGAGAGAAACCAGATCCCATGTATTATTTTTCTGTAAAGCAGTGTACTCCTTGTTCATAGCTTCAATCCAGTGAGGGTTAGTAGATGCTTCAAGATATGTAAAAGGTTCAACATAAGACGATAAGGACGAAATGAAGGCATGATGTGAAGGAGGAAAAAGGGAAGTATGAAACAAACCTGGTGATGGTAATGATGAAGAGCCAAACGTGCAAACAAAGTCATGAAGGTAAGAGGGTTTTGTATGAGGGCGAGAGGAGCGACGAAGATTTTTTGGAGGTTGGGAAGTAGAGGGTAAATAAACTGGAGAAGCAGATGAAGGTGAAGAGGAAGTAGGGGATTGAGAATGTGTAGGATTAGAAAAAGAAGTAGGTGTGGAAGCAGATGTAGATGGAGGTGTATGGTCATCAACTGGAGTATGAGAATGATGTGTGGAAGTATAAGAATCATCATGTGGAAGAAATATGGACGTGTCAAAGATGGATGTGTTCAAGGGTAGCATAGGTGTAGAAGAGGAAGGATTGTGACGAAAGGGAAAGATGGTTTCATGAAAAACAACATCACGAGAGTGTATGATTTCTCGTGAGTGAATGGTAAGGACTTTGAATGCTTTCTTACCAAACGGATAACCAAGAAAAACGCAAGGTAGAGCTCTAGGTTGAAACTTGTCTCTATTGGAAGACTTGGTATTGACAAAGCATAGACAACTAAAGGTTTTGAAGTGTGTATAATCTGGTAGTTTGTTGAACAATAGCTCAAAAGGAGACTTATTGTTAAGGACTAAGAGAGGGCAACGATTAATGATGTGAGTGGCCGTAAGAACACACTCACCCTAGTAAGATAAAAGTAATTTAGATTGATGGTATAAGGATCGAGCAACCTCTAAAATGTGCTTGTGTTTGCGTTCTACGACGCCGTTTTGCTGAGAGGTATAAGGGCAAGAAGACTGGTGTAGAATGCCCTCTTGAGCATAGAAGGATAAAACAGTTTGACTACCAAATTCAAGAGCATTGTCAGTCCGAATAACTTTGATTTTGGATTGAAATTGAGTATGAACAAGATTGGAGAAAGACTGAAGGATTGTAAGAGCACTACTTTTGTAAGACATGAGATAGGTCTAAGTAGATCTTGTGTGGTCATCAACAATGGTGAGAAAGTAAGTAAATCCATTATAGGTGCTTTGTTTGTAAGGACCCCAAGTATCTACATGAAGAAGATCAAAAGGATGAGAAGTCTTGGTTGTAGATAATGGGAAAGATTGTCGATGTTGTCGAGCTTGAGGGAAAATTTGACATATATGATAATTTTTAAGATTGGTAAAATGAATGCCAGTATGTTTTAATTGATCAAAAGGTAAGTTTCCAAGGTGACAATGCCAACGTTCAGGTCTCAACATACAATGCTTAATAGGACAAGAAGTAGGGACAATATTGTCAAGGTTATTACAAGATATTGAGGGTAATGAAGAGGAAGAATCATGAGCTTTGTCAACAACGTAAAAACCTCTCCATGCCTTACCAATCACCAAGGGAAGCTTCGTCAAAGGGGCCTGTATGTAGCAATGATCAGGAGAAAAGGTAATAGGAGTTAGTAACTCAGTGGATAGCTTGTGTATGGATAATAAATTATAATGGAAATCTGGGACATGTAACACATGATGAAGAGTAATGTCTTGGTTTAGCCGAATGGTACCAATGTGCTGAACTTTAGCATTAGCACCATTTGGCATGGTGATGAACATATCCTGAGGAAATGGTTTATATGATAAAAAGGAATGAAGATAGGGAGTAATGTGATCGGTGGCACCACTATCAAGTATCCATTGAGACTTCAAATTAGGAGAAAAGAAGCATAAGGGTGTACCAGCAAGGAAAGCATTGTGAGAAGCATCACTGGTGTTTGGTTTGGGCAAGAGAGTAACAAGTTGATGCATATGTTCTTGAGAAAGACTAGTAGCAGCCAATTTGTGTCCTGCTGGATAACCATTCACCTTCCACCATTTTGCAAGAACATGACCTGCAACTTTACAATGGTCATAAAAAGATACTCTTGGAGCAGCTGCAGTTGGATAACCATGGAGCTTCCAACAATTATCAATATTATGGTTCTTGGCCTTGCAGTGATCACAAAACATAGGTTTGTGAAAGGATATATTGTTGTCCTTTGGAAGAATAGCCTCTATTATCAGAGTATAGAGCAGTAGCTTTATCATCAATAGAAGATGTATTGCGAAGGCCTCGTTGTGCTTCATCTTGAAGAACAATTTTGTAGACTTCATCAAGATTAGGAGAAGGCTGCATCATAAGGATATTTGAGCGCATCATGTTGAAGGAGTCATTGAGACCAACAAGGAACTGAATAACTTGTTGATCCTTGAGAATAGAAGCTGCAACTTCATTAGAACCACAGGAACAAACTTTGTCTTCTATAGCTAGCATATACTCATCCCAAAGCTTTTTCAGTCTAGTGAAGTATAAGGTAATAGAGGTATTGCCTTGCGAAATTGAACTCAATTCTTTTTGGATCTGGAATAGATTGGTTCTAGTAGTCTTGTCATACCTTGCAGCGAGTTCTTGCCAGATCTGTTCTGCGGTCTTGCAATAGAGGACCGATTCAGCAATTTCTCGTTCTACAGAATGTAGAAGCCATGAAATTATCATGTTATTGCACTGCTCCCATCTGGCAATTGATTTGGCATCTGTGTCTAGGCGTCTGCAACTTCCATTGACGAAACCTAATTTATTCTTTGCAAGTAGCGAGACTTCAACTGAACGCTTCCAGCGTGTGTAGTTTGTTTCACTCAGTATTGTGGTAGCAAGTTTGAGGGAATGGGGGGGTCTGAATGGTGGAGGAACATTTGATCGAAAAATGGAGTTTCTGAAGAAATTTGGGATGAATTGCCATTGGCACTAGAATTAGAATGATTCTGATTATCGGAAGCGAGAGGATCGCGAGTATCAGATGTGAGGGGAGAATTACGAGCGTCAGTGTGAGCTGCCATGGCACCTCTGATACCATGTTACAATGAGTAACCATGGAATCTCACAGTGACAGCCATGAACAAAGAAAGAGAAAGAGTATCTGAGTAATGAGGGAAGAAAATGTGTTTTATATTCCAGAATGTAAACAAGGTATTTATACAAGAGTATCATTTTGTTACAAAATTTGATATGCTAAATGTGTGGCTTCTAAGTTGCCACGTGACTGTCTTCACAAGACATTGAACAAATTCCAGTTCAATCAAAAACCTGTCATCAGGATCCTTATAAATATTCTTCAACATGATGTTATCAATAAGGTAAATGCAAAATTCAGAGACGAGCAACATCATAAATCAAGCTAAACTACATATTAACAAAAGAGGCTCATATTGAAGAGGTAGTTGGAGGAGGTGAGCATGTGCGGATATCCAATCCGATCCGATCTGACAAA
The DNA here is from genome assembly GCA_033239125.1 of Fagopyrum homotropicum. Lineage (NCBI taxonomy): Eukaryota > Viridiplantae > Streptophyta > Magnoliopsida > Caryophyllales > Polygonaceae > Fagopyrum > Fagopyrum homotropicum. The sequence continues at coordinate 149,880,927 of BSWB01000001.1, read as the reverse complement.
CTTTAAAAAGTCCGATCCGAGATATCCGATAGTTTATCCGGTTGGATATCCGATCCGAAGATCCGATCTGGATATCCGATCCGATCCGGACATTTATTCTTAGACTAGTAGGATATATCCGATCCGATCCGACCTTTTCCTCTAAACCCCGATCTGTATCCGATCCGATGATCCGAAAAATATGCACAGATCGAATCGGACGAAGATCACCAATTGTCGGATATCTTCGGATTTGGATTTTTCCGGATCGGATCTTCGGATTAGTGGATTGGATATTTTGCTCATCCCTACTGGCGTCATCACTGGAAGCCATGGATGCTTGTAAGCCTTAAATGTAAGCGCCTGCCTTTCCTAGTAATTAACAATATAAATAAAACAAAGAATCACATTTTTGCTCTTGGTTATTTATATCAAAACATAGCTTAATTTTAAAGGGTGTGAGGTGCACCGAGGCACAATCGCCTCACATAGATTGAGGCCCAAACATATTTCATTTAAGCACTTAAGTTGCTAGTCACAATCCTAAGTAAAAAAATCAGCAAACTGGATAACAAATTTAGTGGTTAGTACAACATTTAGAGCTACAAATGATAAAATACAGAGATGCAATATTAGAGATTCATACCTTCAATTTTATCTTCTTGTATCTAAGTGTCCATTTGAACCAACATGAGAATTTTTTATGTTTAGTGAATTTGTGTATTGCCACATGTTCGTAAGATACCTAGTCATTCTAAATCCAACTAGAAAAGTTAAAAATAGTAAACTAGATAACACTTCAGGAAAGTGTTGAACTAGTACAACTGAAATGTCAAATGGCAACATACCCGTCGAAACAGAAACGAAATTCATTCAAATCTACACTTTTTCGTTCAAGTTTTTTCTAGAGGAAAGTGAAATTGAGTCAAAGCTGCAAATTAAAACTGGTTCAAACCCTAAAATCGGATCTTTCCTTTCACATATGCACAAAATGCCACTTTGATGATTGAGGGTCTAACCTATATGAAAGAACGGAGAGAGGGATTTGAGAGGATCGTCAAGCTCGGATTAGATAAGTAAAACGAAGTTCACCATTAAGTTTGATTCACTCGTGAATGAGAAGCAAAGAGAGAACTAGAAGGTGAAGGAAGAATAAGAAATCTTTTTTATAAGATTTTTGTTTTTATTATTTTAAAACAGAAAGAGGTTAGATTAAAAAAAGTAGTTCATTCTAAAATATATTTGCGGATGAGAAGACGAAAAGTTGGGGTTGTTAGAAAAGTATGTGCTGGGTTCGAAATCTCATATGGGTCAATCAGTCATCAACACGTTAGATTTCTCTCAACACATATTTGACATGGACTTCTTCAAAGCGAATATTCAGTCTGAAGTCGGATATGATTATTTCGATCCCACAAGGACAACTCAAAGTCCTTGGATGTCTTTATAACACATAAATTAGTACCCTCAATTCAATCTTTTTGATATTTAGTCTTATTGCTTCTTTTAGTCAGCTTTCAACGCAAAGACTTTTGCTTTAACTACTGATTTAAAATTATTTTTTCTAGCGTCCAAACTAATTACATCACCGTAATGACTTCGTATAACAAAATCAATGAATGTTATTCCCGAATCGAGTTTTGATCCATCAAAGTAGTGTATGGAACCCAAGTTTTGGTTTTTTCCCATTTAATAATATAAATTTTCTTCCTTATGTTGGGTAAGTTGTTCTTTCGAGTATATTTAAATTCGTATTTGTCATCTTCAGTCTTATGATTTTTCCAATTCTGAACTTGGTTTTTAATGAAATTTAGGATGTTGTGATCCGATCCGATCCGATTGCATCTTTGTTAAATATGATTTTAGTTATGAAGAACAAAATACTCCACCAAATGGTAGCAAGACATGAAAATTTAGTTATTCCAATCTTGTTTTTTATTTCTAGTAATAGTTCATGTGGTCTTTTGTTTTCCGTTTTAATGGTATTGAGATTATTGTTTTGTAGGTCGTTAAATAATTTTAGTGATTTTGCTATCCCACGTCGATTATCAAGCAAGATTGCTAGTTTGAAAACTTGTATAAATAGGGTTTGAAGATTAAACAAATAATACATTTCTTGGTTTTTGGCTAAATTGAAGTATAACTTTTATCATAACGGATTGATATCCGTTATATGAGTTGTTGCCCTACTGTTTTGTGAGTTGTTGACCTACTGTTTTGCGGGTTTTTAAATAATTTAAGCAATTTTACTATCCACGTCGATTATCATACATTTTTTTGGCATTTTGGCTAAGTTGAGTATAATTGTTTTTATTAATAACAAATTAATATCCGTTATATGGTTCGTTTACCTACTATTTTGTGGGTCGTTAAATAATTTCAACGATTTTGCTATCCACGTCGATTATCAAGTATGACTGATAGTTTAAGAACTTGTATAAATAGAAACTAAACAAATGATGCATTTTTTTGGCTAAATTGAAGCATAATTTTTATTCGTAACAAATTAATATCCGTTACATGGGTCGTTGCTACTGTTTTGTAGGTCGTTAAGAACTTGTATAAATAGAGAATTTGAAGATTAGACAAATAATGCATTTCTTGGTCTTTTGACTAAGTTGAAGTATAGTTTTTATACATGATGGATTAATATTTGTTATATGGGTTGTTGACCTACTGTTTTGTGGGTCGTTGACCTACTATTTGTGGGTCGTAAAATAATTTCAACGATTTTGTTATTCTATCTCTATAATTTCACGATTTTGTTATCCCACATCGATTATCAAGTAAGGCTGATAGTTTGAGAACTTGTATAAATAAAGAGTTTGAATATTAAACAAATGATATATTTCTTGGCTTTTGACTAAGTTAAAGTGTAATTTTTATTCGTAACTAATATCCATTATATGGGTCGTTGCTACTGTTTTGTTGGTCGTTAACCTATTGTTTTGTGGGTCGTTAAATATTTTCAGCGATTTTGCTATCCCACATCGATTATCCTTTAATAGTTTGAGAACTTGTATAAATAGAGGTTTATGAGGATAAAACAAATCATACAATTTTTTTGATTTTTTTGGTTTTGGCTATACTAAATTATAATTTTTTATTCGTAAGAAATTAATATTTGTTTATAGGTCGATGACCTATCGTTCAAATTTTAAGTAATTTATTTCATGAAAAAAAATTTCATAATTTTTTTTGAAGGATTATAAGTACAGTCTATTTGTGTTAAATATTTTCAAGGGAATTTGCTCTCCCATGAGGTTTGAAGATTTAAAAAATAATATATTTCTTAGTCTTTTGCTAAGTTAAATTATATTTTTTTTATTAATAACATATTAATATCCGTTATATGGGTCGTTGACCTACTGTTTTGTAGGTCGTTAAATAATTATAGCGATTTTGCTATCCCATAGAGTATCAAATAAGGCTGATAGGGGGTGATAATTTAAGAACTTGTATAAATAAAAATTAAAAGATTAAACACATCATACATTTCTCTCCAATATTTAACATTGGTTTAGAAAAACTCAACAAGACCATAAGACCCTTATCCCTTTGCCCCCTCATATCCGGCATTGGTTCCAATGTCCGAGCTTTGGGGGGGCTTGTATACGACTATATATCGCTTGAGACTTGGAATTAGGATGGTGGAGTTAAAAATTAATTTCAAGTTTGTCGTGAGACTGTAGCATAGTAATGTGGTCCTGTCTCACCCACTCTTTGGTCCAGACCATCCGATATATACTATACCAAAACTTATATTTATCAAAAGACAAACAATACGGCTGTTTTTGTTGTTGTTTTGGCCTTTGCTTTCCCGTTAGGAGTACCACATATTGCTAGAGCCACATGGAGTGTTAAACCTTTATTTACTAATGCAGTGTTCTCAACTAGCCTTGTTAAAGTCTTCATTGAGGTGTCGATCATTTAATCGTTTTTTCTAAAACAAAAGACATGATATCCTTACTATTTTAAATGTGAGAGTTTCCAATGAATATGGAGCATTCCATTTTACCCTTGTTTCCTTTTCTTTCCTAATTTGTCCTCCACATATATGACATATTACGCCTCATTGTCATCCTATTTTATTTGACAACTCTCATGTCTTCCCTGTTCGTAATATCTTTTGCCACCTCTAAGCTCATGTTAAGTCTTATCATCTCCTCTCCCACTCTTTCAATTGCCCAACAATACAAAGTTCGATTGAAGAGTCGATCAAATCGTCACTCCCGAGACAACTCTCTGACATCTCACATCTCTAATCTTCATTCTTCAATTCAGTTCAATCTCCTCTCCCATTCCGATTTGTAAACCCCAAACACGTACCAACAAATTAACGCTACGTCCTCAATCCTCCAAGGCCGGTTTTCAGTTTCCGGTCGGTAGAATCGTTTGGTTCCTCAAGTTAAACCAACCTCTAATTTCTTCTCCAAATACAATAAGGACCAATATTGCTAACATAATATCTTTAATCTTTCAAAGCATCCAGAACCGTAGGAAAGTAGGATTTAGGAGTCTACCATGATTTTGAATCCGAGATAATCGGGTATAGAATCAAAGTTGAAGATGGAGAGAAAAAGTGTATTAATTCTGTTTTTGCGAATTTAGAGAGAGAATCATAATAAGCATATCCTTATTTTCTCTTTTCTCATTAATCTTTTTATATATATTCTGACCGAGCAACTCATAGTAATTTCTATGTTCATGCCTCGTATGATAGTTTTCTTCTTCTTTATTTTAATTCCTAAATCTTATTATACTATATACTTATATTAGATAATCCTTGAATATTAAAACATAATCTCAAAAAATCACTTATCCAAAACTAAGAATCACCAAATCTGTCTTTGAAACTATTTTTTAAAACTCGTTTTAACTTTTCATACAGAAAATAATCTCCTATTAATTATCTTTAAAAAAAATCAATACTTCGTATATAGGAGAGGAGGTTTTTACCTAGGGTTGTTTCAGTCATTCAACTTCACTTAGCCTGCAGCTGCACCTTCTTGTTCGTCTTATGCACCATCACCAATCACTCAAAATTCCATCCAAATCTCTACAAACCCTAAGCTTTTCGCTTTGCTTTTCTTGCGTAGCCATTAAAAGGTAGTTACTTGACACCTAAGCTACCACATCCACGCACACCGCTTAATTAATACAGACTGCTTCCATTATTTTTTCGATATTCAAACTCTCCCAATTCTTAGGGTTTGTATTTTTGCGGCGCCAAAGAATACTAAATCAATCTTCCGGTGCTTGGAAAAAAATCGTCATTACAGCGATGGATAACGATCCTCAGAATCGGTTTGAAGAGGAAAAGAAACCGTTGGTGTCGAATAAACTGAAAATCAATGGCGATGACGTTAAAGAAGCTCGCGATTGGATGTGTAAACTCTGTAGCAAGAAGTTCAGCTCTTGTAAAGCGTTAGGCGGCCACATGCGCGTCCACAGCGAGAATTTCGCGGTTGATGGCGTCGCTAGCGTTGATTTTAGTCGGAAAAGTAAATTCCGAGTGGATTGACTCCGGGTTTGAGGACGGGTAGGCACGGTAGGAGGTTGTGTTGGGGCCGGATTTATGTGCTGGGAGGTGGTAGTAGATAACTCATTTAATTGGTGTGGGATATTAAATGAGCTAATGGGTGAATTTGGGCCGGTAGGAGGCGTTGGGCTGGGAGCATCTAATGGGCCGGCAAGAGAGTGCTGGGAGCTGGGAGAGGCGCTGACAGGAACAGATGGGAGGGAAGGTGGGCCTGTCATTATTTCTGGGCCAGATGCAGCAGGAGGGTTGGACCGTGGGCCTATTATTGTGACTGGGCTAGGCGCAGTAGCAGCAGGGGGTTGTAAAGGGCCAGGCGAAATTGAAGGCTGAGACATGTCCTGAAGTCTTCTGAGGAAGGTTGTATGGTACGGTGAAAATTCGTCGTCGGTGAGAAAATCATAGTTATCCGGGGAGGAGCTATTCCGGGTGGAGAACGGAAAATGAGATTCATCAAAAGTGACATGACGGGAAATGATGATTTTATGTGTATCCAACTCTAGACATTTGTAACCCCGATGATGAGTGGGATACCCTAGGAAAACGCACTTTGTAGTGCGAGGTTGAAGTTTGTGGGATAAAGTTGCGCTTTGATTTGGATAACAAAGGCAACCGAAAACCCGGAGATGACCTAAGGATGGTGTAGTGTGGTATAACACTTGGGTAGGAGATCGATTTTGAATTGTGGTGGAAGGGAGAATATTGAGAAGATAGCAAGATGTCTCTAAGGCGTGAGGCCAGTAGGAGACGGGAATAGACGCATGAAAAAGAAGAGACCGTATCATGTTATTGATTGTACGAATGGTACGCTCAGCTTTGCCATTTTGGGGAGAAGTATGAGGACACGAAAAACGAAAAGAGATGCCATGAGTAGCAAAAAACTTGTGAAAATTCGAGTTGTTAAACTCACCCCCCATGTCGCATTGGAAACTTTTAATATTTGTGCGAAATTGTGTTTGAACTAGTTTGTGAAATTGCCCAAAAATTTCGAAAACTTGTGACTTAAACTTGAGCGGATAGATCCATAAGAAATGAGAAAAGTCATCAAGAAACAACAAGTAATATTTAAAACCTTCCCGGCTAGGGATAGGAGAGGTCCAAATATCACTATGAATGATATCGAAAGGTGCAAAAGTACAAGTAGATGAGCGATCAAATGCAAGTCTATGATGTTTTCCAAGTTGACACGCATGACAAAGAGGAGGAGAAGTCTCCTTAACACATTTAAAAAAGGAAGAATTTCGAAGAAAATTAAAGACTGGTAAGCCGGGATGACCTAGACGAGCATGCCAAGTAGAAGAAGACTCTGCTGAGAGGGCATGTGGTGAACTAACTGGTAGATTAGTAACCGGATAGAGCTCCCCGGAGCTATTACACCTCAGACGAACGGTCCCCGTATGTAGATCCTTCACAGAGAAACCAAAAGGGTCAAATTCAACAATAGCAAGGTTATCAGTTGTAAAACGTCTAACGGAAACTAGGTTTTTGACAATTTTGGGTGCGACTAGGATGTTGGATAAACAGAGAGGTTTGTCTCGGGTGGGTAGGATAGCATCACCAAGACCTGTAGAAGGAATACGCATACCATTGCCAACAATTATCGAATTTAATGGACCATTATGCGAAAAAGACGAGAGATTACCGGAATTATTCGTCATGTGCGAGGTGGCTCCCGTGTCCATGTACCATAAATTATCCGTCGAATTTAACGTCGTTGTTGCAAATGACTGGTCCAGTGAAGTGGGCTGAGTAGCATAGGAATTAAATTCCTGCGTGTAATGGGCTTGCTGGGGACTGAAAATGGGCCCAGATCCAAGGATGCGCTGCTGGGTATTTGGGTAAGGACAAGGTGGAGGAGGGATTGGGCCGGTATTGGGGTGGGCTGGTATCCAGGTCTGCACAGCATGTGGCCCGGCAGTAGATTGCTGAAGAGGGACCCACCCAACATTGGGCCGGAAGAAGAAGCGTTGGGCTGGAGCGCTGTTGTTTGTGGACCGGGCCTTTCCCTTTCTTCCTTTGGGTCGGCTGCCACTGGGCCGGTCTGCAGCAGCTGGAGGGTTTCCAGTAGGTGCTGTTGACGAATCTGCTGCGGCGGTGAGGGCCGATGAAGATTTGTCGGAGCCGGTTTGCGCCGCCAGCCGGGTTTTCTCGAGAAGCAGTTGAGAACGTGCTTTGATAAAACTCGGAAGTGGATCCGTTTGCTGAATAAAACTTGCCAGAGCATTGTATTCAGATGGGAGACCCGAGATTAGTTGAAGAACTAAACGAGTTGAAGGAACCGGTAATCCGACTCCTTTTAGTTGATCTGCCAATGACTTGAGATGTTGACAAAATTTATTAACAGAGGAGAAACCGGATAGCTTACAGTTGGAGAACTCGTGTTCAAGATACACTGCCCGAGTGTTTTTATTATCTTGAAAAATATCCTTGACGCGATTCCAAGCTTGGAGCGCCGTATCGTCGGAGTCAAGGATTTGAAGAAGAATGTCGCGGGAGACTGTACTGTAAATCCACTGAAGAACAGTGGCATCAACTTGAAGCCATAAGGAATTGTCGATGTCTGTAGGTCGCGGAAATGATTAATCAATATGATCAAAAACATTATGAGCCTTCGCAGTAACGCGAAAAAGAGTGACCCAAGATGCATATGGGGTATCATGATCTAGAACAAGGGCGATGTTGTTCTTGATATTCGAGATTCCGAGAGCAGAGTGGAAAGAAGGCTTTTTGTCGGCCATCGGAGCAAGATTGCCGGCGAAAGAGGTGAAGGGGAAGGTGCAGCGGATTAGGGTTAGAGGATAGAAGGCTCTGATACCATGTGAGAATGTGAATAATATTCTCCTTGGGGTTTCCATCGTCAGATGGGTAATATTAATAGAGTAAACGTATTTACAATAATTACAAAGGTAGACCCTTATTTACGTTATTTACAATAATCTATCACGGAAAGCCGACATGTTTGCTTTGTAACAAGAGCTTTCTTTCTCTGAAATCTTTGTTTGGACACATGAGGTTTCATCCTGAAAGGGATTGGCGAGGTATGATTCCGCCGGAGAATTCTCCGTCGTCGACTATATCTTCCGAACAAAAAGTGCTGCCAAGCTATGAGAATGAGGAAGAGATGATAGATTGTTCTTCATCTGGTATGGATCTGTTGGCGTGCTTAAGTGATGGATGGCCGGTGAGAAGAAGAAGAAGCGGCGAGAACGCCGAGATTGATACATCAAAGTCGATGTTGGATGAGGATGAATATGAAGCCTTTGAGGGGCTTATGTTGCTAGCTAATTACTACAAATCTGATGATCTTGATGAAGATGAATCAGCGGTGAAGATGAGGAAAAGGAGTTTGGAGAATACAACAACTTGTTCAATGGTGAAGTGCTACAGGTGCAACATCTGCAGTGCCCACCCCAAGATCCTAATAAGTCCGATGGTCGAAGCTGACGACGCCATCAAGAAGGGAAGTGTAGCAGTGAGCCACATATGCAAAGCTTGCAGGAGGGCGTTTCGAAGCTGACAGACGCTTGGAGGACACATGAGGCGACACTATCATCAGGGGCATGTTGAGGCCCGCTTAGAGTATAGGTATATACCTATACTCTATATAGGGTAGGATACATTTGTTTATGGCTAGTAATTAAGGAGTTGAAGTAGAAGTTTAGATAAATTATGGATACTAAATTACAAAGATCCAAGTTGGGTTACGGTGAGTTTAGTAAAGGATTATCGGGCGTTATTTTAGATTATATTGAAAAGATTATATTTTAGAGTTTGTTTAGTAAGAGATTGAGATTGTAAATTAATGAGATTATTAAAATTATTTATATGAGTGAAATTAATCTCTCATAATCTCCCCTAAATTAATTTTTAAAATACCTACATCTCTTACCAAACACATTATTAAACAAATCCAGGAAAAAAGAGTGGCATGGAAGCGAGAGTATATGCAATCGAAGTCTACGCTTTTGACATGCTAAAGCTGCCAAATAGAGAATCAAAATTAAGGAATGAGAAGCCAAAATAAAACATTGTAATCTAAATAGGTAATATCTACCTAAGTGATATTTTTTTATGTACTAGACAACAGGTCTATAACTAGTAAATGTTCAGGTACGGCCCTTATATTGTGGTACGGTCGTACGGCCGACCGTACGGGCGACACGTGTCCCGAAATTTTTTTTTTTTTTTTTTCTTTTTTCTGAAATGATTTTTTTTTTCCGAAAACTAATGAAAATTTATTTGAACTGCCATGTTATAATTTATGCACTATTCTCCTATAAACTTTGAACTATTCCCATATAATTCATGAACTATTACTTTTTAATATAATCCATGAACTATTCTATTATAATTCATGAACTATCCCGTAATAAGTTTTGAACTATTACTTTCACTCCTTTATAAATTTTTGCACTTTAAACTATTCTATTATAATTCATGAACTATTCTATTATAATTCATGAACTATCCCATAATAAGTTTTGAAATATTACTTTCACTCCTTTATAAATTTTGCACTATGAACTATTCTATTATAATTCATGAACTATCCTTTTAGAAGTTATGAACTATTACTTAATAAGTTTTGAACTATTACTTTCATTCCTTTATAAATTTTACACTATGAACTATTCTATTATAATTCATGAACTATCCTTTTATAAGTTATGAACTATTCCATAATAAGTTTTGAACTATTACTTTTACTCGTTTAAAAAAAAAAAAAAAAAAATTTTCCGGGACACGTGTCGGCCGTACAGACGGCCGCACGGCCGTACCGGAATAATGGGCCTTACTTGAACACTTCCCTTTAAGATATTTATTTGGATTGGAATTGGATAATAGGTAAATGTTCAGGTACGGCCCTTATATTGCGGTACGGTCGTACGACCGACCGTACGGACGACACGTGTCCCAAAAAAAAAAAAAAAAAAATTTTTTCTCTTTTCTGAAACGATTTTTTTTTCCGGAAACTAATGAAAATTTATTTGAACTACCATGTTATAATTTATGCACTATTCTCTTATAAACTTTGAACTATTCCCATATAATCCATGAACTATTACTTTTTAATATAATCCATGAACTATTCTATTATAATTCATGAACTATCCCATAATAAGTTTTGAACTATTACTTTCACTCCTTTATAAATTTTTGCACTTTAAACTATTCTATTATAATCCATGAACTATTCTATTATAATTCATGAACTATCCCATAATAAGTTTTGAACTATTACTTTCGCTCCTTTATAAATTTTGCACTATGAACTATTCTATTATAATTCATGAACTATCCTTTTAGAAGTTATGAACTATTACTTTCATTCCTTTATAAATTTTACACTATGAACTATTCTATTATAATTCATGAACTATCCTTTTATAAGTTATGAACTATTTCATAATAAGTTTTGAACTATTACTTTTACTCGTTTAAAAAAAAAAAAAACTCGTTCAGAAAAAAAAAAAAAAACTTTCCGGGACACGTGTCGGCCGTACAGACGGCCGCACGACCGTACCGGAATAATGGGCCTTACTTGAACACTTCCCGTCTATAACTTTGTGTGTTGTGTTTTGGTATATATTTTGTTTATTATTATCAGGAAGTTGTAAGTTTTTTTTTATGCAAAAATTGCTTATAAGGTCCTTATTATACATATGTTTTTTGTATCAAAGTTAATATATCTTCAATATGATTGTACACTTAATCGCTAATTAGACTTATTTTAAAAGGAGTTAATCTTCAATGTAATTGTACACCTAATGACTAATTACACATAAATTTTTTGCATCAAGTTAATCTTCAAAATTTAAAAATAGGGTAGTAAGATTAGAGATGGTTAAATAGTTTAATATAAGACAAAGAATGTGCTAAAAACTGATGGTTCTTGTGACAATCGAGGGAGTACATGTATAACTCGAATTATGATGTTAGTCGTGTTGATCTAGTGGCAGACGAGGAGCCGATGAGGCTACCGGGAGGACGTGGGATAGTATCCTTGGTTGAGTTTTTACGATGAGCTAGTTGCATCGATATGGCCGATGGGTTAGATGTTATGTGCATGTGCGGGTTTATGTGTTTTGTGCCCGGAGAGGAAATGTGTTGTGTGATTGGTTAGATCTTGTTTTGGTATGTGATATGCGGTTCATTTGAGTATGTGTGTAGGCCCTGCGAGGTCTTGACGCGGTTATACGAGTGTGTTTCGATTATCGAGTAGAGAGTTAGCGCGTTTTCGGCTTTTGAGTGGTTTTCGAGGTAGTTTTCCAGAGAGTTTGGCGTTTAGCAAGTTTCGGGACAAAACTTGTATTTAGGAGGACATGATGTAACGCCCGGAATTTTATTCCGGTTAGCGAGTTGTTTAGCGGCCTTTCCGCATGCTCGGTTTAGTCGTTCTGCAGGCACGGTGTGTTGAGTGGAGGGATTTAATCCCATTTTCGCGCTAACCTTTCGTTTTCCCTCTTTTCCGCTTTGATTCCTGGTTCTCTCTTTTGGGAGATGACCCCTTGTTGGTGTGTGACCTTTGTTTTCCCTTGGGTGCAGCCCATTCTCTTTCCTCTTTTTCTCATTCTCACGCGATTCTCTCTCCCTCTCTTCTTCCTTCTCTTCTCTTGGTGTCTTCTCCCATGGTGATGCTTCTTTGCCTCCTCCTTCTTGTGTGAGTTGCTCATTCTGGATATAGAATGGGACAGGGGATTCGAGCTGCAGTAGGTATGGTCTACTTATCCTTCCTCCTTCATGTTCTTCTTTTTCTTCTTCCTTAAGCTTCAATGGAGAAAGCCATGGATTCTTCGATTTCTCCTCTTTTTGTGTGGTTGCATGTGTTCGGATCTAGCTTAGATTGTGTTTTTGATGATGTTGTGTATGGTGATCTTTCTGGATTGGAGCAAGCCAGCCTTGAGTGACCGGAATCGACTACACGGTGGAGTGAAGCCTCTCGAAGATCACCTTCTGGAGTTTGACCGCCCCGCGGCTGGATAGCGTCGCGGGGGCGGCGCCAGCTGCACCTGGCCGCAGGGGCGGCGTCACCTGGTCGCAGGGGCGGTTCTGGCCCAGTCAGCTCTTCTCCGCGGCTGCGTTTCCTCCTTCCGCGCCCGCGTCTTTGCTCAAGTGAGTGTCCTCCTCTTTGGTCTTGTGAGCCTTCTCCTACTCATAGTTATGCTTAGATGTAGCATCATGCTAGGATGGATTGAGATGACCTTGTGGAATGCCAAGTTGTGGCTCGAACCTAGGTGAAGCATTTGAGGATGGTTTGAACGTTCTAAGGCTTGAAGAGTGGATGTTATCATGTGAGGCTTGTCGAGGCTTTGGGGTTGCGGTCATTTGATTGTTGAGATTGTGAGACTAGGACGAGTATCCTAACATGGGTTATGATGGTTGTGTTTTGTGAGTTGTGACGACTAGGAGTGTTATCCTAGTCTTGAGAGGGTATGATCTTGTAGATGATATAGGACTAGAAGTCTAAGGACTTCTAGCTAGTGAGTAGTTGTTGATTTATGTGCCTTGACTTGAACAGGCTTTGGTTGTATTCCTTTGGAAAATGAGATTCGGTTGATCGCTGGGACGAGGTAAGTCACCGGACTTACTTAGCCGCTTTTATGCATTATTTGGATGAGTGCAGTGGTGTGTGTTTTAGCTTGTTTATGATCGTGAAAACCGGATTAGGATGACTTGAATATATATATTGTTGGCCCACATGTTTTATTATCGGGCGGTGACATCACTGCCCAGCTCCCGAGGGAGACTGGGAGGTTCTCTGCGATCATGCGATACATGGTATACGGGCGGGCTTCTTCACCACTCCACATGGTATACGGGAAGAGCTCCGCATCACTCTTGTTGGTTACACGGGGACAGAGGCGAGAGTTATAAGACTCTCATGTCACACTTTGGAACGAATGAAAATAGTAGCGGAATGACTTAATAAGAGGATAAGAATCGGATTGTATGTATATGAGCATGATGTGTGTTATGTGTATTTATGTGTGTGTTTGTGCCCTTGCTATCTTTATAATGCCTAGAATGTGAGCTAGTGGTTTTATACCGATTGTTGTAGTTGATGTGCAGGTTAGGATGTGGCCGAGTGATCTGGATGAGTGGGCAGCCGGAGTTCCGTACATCATAGGTCGAGTTTGGGGGATTTGAGTTCGTGTATTGTTGTTGTATATTTGTGTATTGTTGACGTTGTTGTATAGTCGGCTAAGGTCTTTATTTTTGTAAGCATCCGGAATCATATCATTGCATTTAAATATATTTCGGTTTTGGCCTTTATTTGTGTCTTGTTGCAAGATCTGGTGAAATTGTTGACAGGCTAAGGGTTGGGACCCATTGTGAGGTCTCCGCCCGTAGCATCCCGAGTCTCACGGATTTGGGGTGTTACATTTTCATTTGTTGAATTATTGTTTCATAATTTCCTAATTGTTGGGTTGATAAATTTTGGAGCTCTTTTTCAATTTTAGAGGTGTCCCATTCTTGAGATTTGATGAAGTGGCTGAATCTGAGTATTGATTAGATTGGTATTTTGTACTGATTTAATTAGGGGAGTCATTGTGACCCACTTATCATGCTAGGAGTTGATTGTTTTCCCATTTCCTATCTTCCAAATAATTCCGTTTTTAAATTCGGATTTGAATTTATAAGGTTTTTCAATTGCCAGAACGCTGGTCCTTTTAGATGATGCTATAGTATATTTATATTACTCAAATATTTTTCATGAACAATTTTCACCCAAATATTATCTAGTTCAGCAAAAAATTTTCAGAGTAGCTTCATTTGAAGGCCTTAATAAGTGGTAAGGGACTTTCTTAACCCGAGTCCTCCGTTTCTTTTTGGGTTTACAAATTGAACCCCAACTGATCAATGGTCTATGGTTGTTGCCATTGTTCCAAAATAGTTTTTTATATGTTTTATCTAGTTCGTCCAAATTATGCCTTGGGAGCATAAAACCTTGCATAACAAAGGTTGGTTTAGTTGCTAAGTTATGTATTATAAGAATGTTTCTTCCTTCTTGTGAACGGGAGTTTGATTTCCATTTACGGAGTTGTTGCTTTTTTTATTGTTAATGTTACTGAATGTCTCTTTATTAACTCTTCCATTAATAATAGGGCAATCAAGATAGTTATCAAGAGAGGTCGTGTGCTCCATTTTAAGGATATTTTTATTTTTTGTGATACAACTCATGGTAGTATTTTTAATAGTTTGGAAGGCATATTTGTAATATCCGGAAATTTAATTTCCGTTTATTTCAGAGACAAACCGGAACTCGACCGGTTTAGACTTTCTGTTATTATTTGTCATTTTATGTGACACTGAGTTCTTCAATATTTTGTTACCTTTTTAGGCGAGGTTTCGAATTGCATAAAATACGTGGGATCGATCTACTTTTTCTTAACCATCAAAAGAGTTCAATTCTTTTAGATAGGATATCTGAGCCCATTAAGCATACCATCCGGGCCCAATAGAAGGATGATGGAGTCAGCCCATGCCTTGTGTGTTTTATGTACATGCAACCTTCCCTCTTGTTTTTATTTTTTTTGTAAACCTTAGAACCCCTCCCCTCTTTCACGTTCTAACCCTAACCGCCTCCCTAGCTGGCCTTTCGGTCCGTCTCTCTCTTCTTCCTTTGTCTATCAGAACGCCTGAGAGAGCGTCTTGCTACAGCAATCGACGGCAGCGATGCTCCTTCTCCACGCCTCTCCTGCCGCCTTGCCTTACCGTCACTCCCCTTTCCTCTCTTACTTGTCGTCGAAATGCAGCAACCCTCTATTTCAACCTTATATTTCGCGTGAGACACAAAACCGTAACTCTCCTCCTCTGCACCGATCGTTGCCATGCTGCAACCTTCGCCAGACGTGGACGCTGCCGGCAACAAAAGCTCACTCGTGATCGATTGGTGATCAATAGCGGGCCTCCTCGCTCGGCCGGTTGGAATCTAGCAACAAATCCATGGTACGCCCGCGTCTGGAGGCAGGTCGAACAGCTGTGGGTTCTCCTACAATCAATCTCTCGCTTGCATTGGCGTCAGTACTGGAGGCAATTTATCCCACAACCAGCGAGTATATGAGTCGTCCCTTCCTCCTGTAGCCACGCAACAGCAACGCCAGCCTACAGTGCCGCAGGTGCGCCCCAGCCCAGTCGTGATTGCGTTCATCCTGTAGGACCGTACATGCGTCTCCTAGATCTGTTGGCGCCCCTCCCTCTCAGCAGCCGCACACCCGGCAACAACAGTCTTGCACCCCCTTCCTTAGTCTCCTTGAGTCGTGAAATCGAGTAAGGCTTGTTCATCTCTCTCCGTTGCAATTCTGTCCACGTATCCCATGCCTAACGAGTGCTTTTCATGCCTTCTAAACCTACACAGATCATTCCTAGCTTAGCAGTAAGGAGGCACGCATTTTCTGAGTTTTTATGAAGTGACAAGCAGTCATCTTCGAGTCTAATTTTGGGTAATCTAGACTCTTCCTTTTTGGCTGGTTTTCGGATATGTCATAGAAGGTATTGCATAGTAAATCATACTAAAGTTTTAGAGAAATCCATGTTACAGTTTGAGAGTTATGGTGTTTCAAAGTTGACTCCTCACACGGTTTTTATAACTGTGTTGAGGGTTGGGAAAAACAGCATGTGATGTTGTTTTGTGAGATAGTTTTGAATAGGCTTTTGATCTCTGTTGGACTTGAATTTTGGATATGATATAGTTGGCATATTTTTGTAGAACATAATAAAATTTGTGAGTAATCCAGCAAGTGGTTTAGGATCTATGATGTTTCAAAGATTGGGTCGTAAGCAGTTTTTCCGTTGTGCTGAAATTTCAAGTGTTGAGAAAAAACTGCTTGTGATGCAGTTTTGTGAGATAGATTTGAATAGGTTATTTTCCTCTATTGGACTTGAATTTTGGATCTGTAATAGTTAGGATTACATACTAGAAGATATCAAAATTGTAGAGGATTTTATCAAAAGGTTTAGTAGTTATGATTTTTCGAAGTTATGGTTGTAAGTAGTTTCTGGCTGTTGCTGAAAAGTGCTGGAAATATCTGGTGATGTGCAGTCATGTTTGAACTTAAGTTTGAATACCTTAAAAACATAATTCACCGTTCAATTTTTAGTATGTTATAAAGTGTCATGCATAGTATGATGTATCAAACATTGGGGTTGATTTAACGGTTGGATTTATATCTATGAAGATTCAAAGTGGACTAGTTGAGCAGTTTATAAACACTCAGTTTTTGGCTAAGTCTGAATTTCTGGTTTTGGAACCGACTTTGGAAATTTGTGTAGAATTGATTATTTGGTGTTTTGGGAAGTTCTTGCTTCTATGGATAGAGTGCATATCATAGAAGACTTAGAGATTCTTGTTGGAATTTTTATATTTTATTCGGTTCTCATATCTTAAGACAAAGTCGGACCTTAGCAACTTTTTGTGAAAGTCAAGAATGTAGTTAACTCTTCTAAATCCTTAGCAAACTTTCCTTTGAGAGTTTGAGTGTGGTTTTGAGTTCCAAAGAATAGTTTGGAACTTTGTTATGGAATTTTATAAAATTTTGGGACCAAGGGTAAAATAGTCATTTACCCGTATAAGGGTATTTTGGTAATTTATCTGATGATAGAGTTAAATATCTTAGAAGTTAGAGACTTCTAATTAAGTGGGATACATTATTGATCCACTTGCCTTTTATAACAGGCGGTTGAGTTCCTGCGGTTCCAGACGGAGTCGAGATAACGAAAATATGTTTGGATTCAGGTAAGTCCTTTGGGCTTACTTAGCTAGCTTCTAGATATGAGTGTGGATAATGATAGTGGTGTTTGAATGATGTGATTATAGTTGTACTTAGTAGTAATTATATACCGACCATACATTGGCCTAAGAGTAACGGGCAGTGGCATTCTGCTCAGTTAGCCTGAGGGCGCTGGGTGTTTCTTTAGGGACTAGTCCACACTCGATTTGTAGTGATGCTACCGGCAGAGGTAAGCTAGACCTACACCCAGTTGGATAAGGAATGAAGGCGAGAACTCTTAAGATTTCTCGTGCCACAACTTAAAACGGAATAGAGTGAATCACTTAAACTATAAGATAATAACCGGATTGTGTGCCAGCATGATGATTGCTTTTATTTTGCCTTAGATGTGTTTGTGCTATTTTTATTCTACTTATATTTGGATTGTTAGCTAACGGTTTATTCGTGTTGTAGATTTGTAGAGATAGACAGTTGCAGAGAGATCCGGAACGGATGGTCAGCCGGGTCCACGTATTCATTAGATGGGGACGGGGGAGTCTTCCATACGACATGCATGTTATGTATCTATATATATGATTTGTAAGGCTGTCACATGTGTACATACATACATTAAAAATAATATGATTTGAAATTGTTTTAAATACATTTGTGCCTTGTTGTAAGATCCTAGTAAAGTTGTTGTTAAACCAAGGTCGGCACCCATTGTGAGGTCCTAACCAATAGCTCCCCGAGTTCTAAGAACTTGGAGTGTTACAATATTTGAGGTAGTTAATCTTTTGTCCAGAGATGGAGTAGTAAGTATCAAGGATTTCTTTCGTTCTAATGCAAGAGTTCGAGTTTTCTTAAAAATGATCATATCATATGCAAATGATAGGAAAGGGGGAATGATATTGCATTCCTACATACGGAGAACCCAATATGGTTGTCATAATTATTACAGTCATTTTGGATCATTTGTGTAAGGTTTCAGATCCAATATGAAAAGGTATGGTGATAAGGGGTCTCCTTGTCTGAGTCCTTTTTCAGGGAAGAATTGATCAGTTGGCCATTATTGACAAGAACCGAGAAAGAAATTGTAGAGATGCATTCCTCGATCCATCCCACAAATCCAAACTTTTGGAGAATGCGAATGATAAATTCCCAACTGACTTGGTTGTATGCCTTCTCCATATCAAGTTTAATATATGGTTGTCCAACCTTTCTTGCTTTTTCTACTACGAAAAGAGTGAAAAATCTCATGTGCAATAAGAATGTTATTATGTATTGACCTTTTAGTGACGAAAGCTCCTTGAATAGGATGAATGAATTTTGGCATGATGGGTTCCATTTTATTCATAATGATTTTAACAGTTATTTTGTATATTGTCGAGCAAAGGCTGATAGGTCTAAACTGGTTAATAGAAGTATGATTGTCTATTTTTGGAATTAAGATTATGAAAGTGTGATTTATTAGTTTGAGTAGTTTCCCACTTCTGAAAAAGTTCTTAATTGCTTTTGAAACGTCCGTTTCCACAATGTGTAAGTATTTCTGGTAAAACCCGGCGGGTATACCGTCATGTCCTGGGATTTATCACATATGATGTCAAAGATAGCATTTTTGATTTCCTCATTTGTTGGTGGTTTTGTTAGTATTTCTTTGTCTTTGTTACTGCCTTTGTTCTTGATGAGTTGAAGCTTTTCTTCCAATAGGTTTTTATCTAGTGGGAAGCTAGTGAATTTGCAAACAAATTCTTTTTTAACTTTCGTACGGATTTCATTTTCAGTTGAAATAAGTGTCCCATTTTGATCTATTAATTCCTTTATATGTTTCCTATTTCTTCTACCGGTAGCAATCAGGTGAAAATATTTGGAGTTTGTGTCGATGTTTCTCAAATTTTTGTTCTTTATTCTTTGTCTCCAATGTATTTGGTGGAAGTTGATAAGACGATTTTGTTTTATAAGAAGAATTCTTTGAAAATTTTTGACTCTTTGGTTTAGGTTCGGCTGTGATAAGCCTTGAATATCTAGTAGTTGGGTTTTAACTTATTTTAGTTGTTTGAAAATATTTCTAAAGTTTACTTTGCTCCATTATTTAGCTTTTGTTTTTTAAAGTTTAATTTTTCTTATGAGGTTAAACATTTCATTCCCCCTATAATTAGCACACCAAGTTTGTTTCACAATGTTCTCAAGAAAAGGGCCAAAGACATAAGGGAGAGACCCGTCTCAACTATATGACGATGTCGACGCTCAGAAAAATCATTATGTTGTGAAGTATGGGGAGGAGAAGTGAGATGTGAAATGCCATGAGTGATGAGAAACGAAGAGAGAGCAATATACTCTCAGCCGTTGTCAGAATACAAGATTTTAATTATGGTTTGGAAGTAATTTTAAATTAAAGCTTTGAATTTAATGAAGACCTCTTTGGTGACGGACTTGTATTTTAATGGGTAGAACCATATATACTGAGTGGAATGGTCAACAAATATTATATAGTAGTGAAACCTATCGTGTGAAAGAACTCGAGAGGACCAAGCATCATAGATAATAACTTCCAAAGGAAAAGTAGAAGTGATAGAAGATGTATGAAAAGGTAGTTTATGGTTTTTATTAATAGATCAAGAAGTACATGAATCTGAAGGTATAAAACAACCCAACTTAAAACTAGATATATTGCAAAAAATTTAAGATAGATTTTGAGGGATGACCAAACTTGTGGTGCCAAGAGGATCCTACAAAGGAAGACTGTACTGTGAGAGCTTGAGGTGAGACTGAAAGAGGCCAAGAATAGGTGTAATATCCGGAATTTTTATTCCGTCTATTTCTGTTATAAACTCGATCTCAATCAGTTTATGCATATCCGTCTACTTAGTTAGACATATTATCATAGGATGTATCATTTTATGTAGATTCCTTCACATAAAATGATAGAATCTTTTAAATAGTTTATCATTTTATGTAGACTACTTCTGCATAAAATGATAGAATCCTTAACTGATCTTAATCTATAATAAACTCCATATCCGCCTAGTCCGTATATTTATGTGTCGGGATCTTGTCCAGCCAGAAACTCGCTAAATTAAGGAGCCCAGCCGCAGCCCAGTTTAGCCCACTGCTGCCTTGCCCGTCTGCAGCCCAGTAGAGCTTGCCGCCTTACCTTCTTCAGCCCACTTCTCTTTTGTGTTCAGCCTACCCTTGCCTGCTGCAGCCCGTCAGTATGAGGAGTGTATTAGCCCAGTAATATGTCCAGCCCGTCATGGTGAAAAGAGAAGTGTCCAGCACAGCTCGCGGCCAGCCCAGCGTGGGAGAGGAGTAGACGGCAGCCCAGCTCGCATCCAGCCCAGTAGAGAGAAGAGGAGTCGGCTGTTTCTGTCGTAACCTGAAGATTTTGGATCTGCGTATATCACGCCTCAGCAGAACGTTACTAACAACGTAACCGTCCGCAATTCACGCAGACAATCAAAGCCTCCGCAATTACAGCAGTAACGTACTCCTCCCAATCTTCATACCTTGTTTCGATTCTGAGAAACATATCGCTCCAGCCGTTCGCAGGCCATCCAGTGCACCATTCCAATCCGCCACAAACATAGAATACGCATCAGTGAAGAGGCCAGCAAGCCTCATAGCCGGAGATCTCGTCCTAGACGTTCCCTGCTGCACTAGTCGTGGTGAACCTTGGTTCCGCTGATCCATTCATCCACCTCTCGCTGCATTAACGGGGACGCCTTCAACCTTAAGCAGCGACCAAGGTAGACATCTTCCTCCCTTACACTTAGATCTCCTGCTAGTCTCACTGTTGAAACAACTCCACTGTTCTTTACAGCCTCGAGCAGCGACCAACCTCCGACCCTCTCTCTTACTCGCTAGACGTGTTGGCGCTTTGACAGCCTGTTGATTGCACTAGGAGCATTCTTGCACCACTGCCAAGTAAGTGTAGCCGAACCATCATCCTCCCAAATACATACCTAAATAGTCGAGTTTGACTTGTCCTAAACAAACTGCAGGTATCTTAGATCACCTTCTGAGATCCGGGTAGCAAGGTCTGGGAAGTTAGTGAGCACAATAGCACTCCTAACCCACTGCAGCAAGGTAAGCCATGTGCAGTAGAGTTTTGTTGCTTCCTTTACAACTAGGTTGTAATGTCTCTAGCTCTCTTAATTCATAGTATTGTTTAGGTTGCTGTAGTTCGGCCTTAAACATAGTTAAGATAGTAATAGGTAGCTGCTGGAATTTAAAAATAAAATGATAGACATAAGGGGCTGCTGTAAAATCCAATTTATTCCTTCAGCTTTGAGGTTATCAACTGCCTATCTTGTCGACCAATGATTGAACGTTTGGACAACGATCCACCGTTGAATTTTGGATATGTGGTAGATGGATATATGTAGTTTAGCATATTAAAATTTGAGAAGAAATGAACGGTCGGATTAGAAGTTATGAGCTCTCGAAGTTAGGTAGTTGAGCAGTTTTGGTAAACTTAAGTTTTTCGCTAAGTATAGGAATTTTGAGTGAAGTAGCCAACTTTGTGAATTTTTACAGGAATAATGGCTGAACAGTTGTGAGGAATTCTTGCTCCTAGGGGTAGTTGGAACATCATATATGATCTAGAGAACTTATTCGGAATTATTATAAGCTGTTACGAATTTTATATTTAGAACCGAAGTTAGACCTTTACAATCTTCCGGAAAATAGAAACATAGGAAAAATGTCAGTTTGGAACCAAACAAAATTTTAGGAGTTAGAATATGAATTTAGAACCTCAAATAGGAGTTTAGACATGAATTTTAGAAATTCGGGAATTTCGGGACCAAGGGTAAAATGGTCATTTTACCTAAATTAATACTGTAACTAGATATGTCTTAATACATTATTCAATCTTAGAAGTCTTAGACTTCTAACTACGTGAGAGTGTGCTAATGCACCTATCGCCTTGGCAGGCAACTGAGTTGCTACAGTTTACAGAACGAGTGGTTTACAAAGAGTCGAGCTGTATATCAGGTAAGTCCTTTGGGCTTACTTAGCTGACTTCTAAATATGAGTATAAATGATGATGGTGGTGTGTGATTGAAATGTTTAGAGAGATAGGTTGTGATATATAATTACCGACCTATATTTTGGCCTAAGAGTAACGGGCGGTGGCATTCTGCTCAGTAGCTTGCGAGCGCTGGGGGTTTCTTTCGGGACTAGTCCATACTTGGTTTGTAGTGATGCTACCGGCGGAGGTCAGCTAGACCTACACCAGTTGGATAAGGAACGGAGGCGAGAACTAATTCTCGTGCCACAACTGTAAATTGAACAAGATGAGTCACTTAAATAATAGATAATAAACGGTTGAGTGTCAGCATGATGTTTGTCTATTTTTGTTTCTGCTTGTGTTTGTGCTGTTATCATTTTTGCTTATATTTGGATAGTTAGCTAACTGTTGATATGTTGTTTAGATTTGCCACAGGTTAGAGCAGATGCCGAGTGATCCAGACGGTAGTGGTCAGCCGGGGTGTCGTACTTTAGGATGTTTACAGTTTCTTCATTTGTGGGATTTACAGTTGAACTTTGTTTCCTTTCGTACTTTGTTATAATACGTTTTCCGGCTATAGTTGATCTGGTCACATTCATACATTGTTAAAAACTATTTTATGATTTCGGGTTTTTCCTTATCTGTGCCTTGTTGTAAGATCTTGTTAAGTTGTTGTCAAACTAAGGTCGGGACCCACTGTGCGGTCCTAACCAGTAACTCCCTAAGTTGTAAAATTTGGGGTGTTACAACATGGTATCAGAGCTCTAGGTTGGCAACAATGGCACTAGAAATCTTCAAAAAGGTCATATAAGTAAATAAACAGAACCCGAAAGGGGTCTGAGTTTTCCAAAGAGAATTTTGGTTTTAAAATGCATACAGAGTCGGGTTGGGATAGAAAGTACGGATGACCATCACTACCTCTGCGGATCTCGGTATTCTTAGAATAATTATAGACTTTTACTGTTATGATAGATTAGCTAGTTTATAACTGTAGTTGCTACTATTCGTGCAGATGGCACGTACTAGGGCTGCACAGGTGACTGGCCGAGGTAGGGGACGTCCCCCCCTTCCCCCAGTCAGACAGGATCGAGCTGATAGCACCCCTGCTGCGAGAGGGCGTGGTCGTGGGGGTAGACCTCCACTAGGGAGAGGTCGAGGAAGAGTTCCTCGAGAGGACCCACCTGCAGCAAGCATACCAGAGGCTGCTGTAGAAGAGGTAGCTGAGAGTGTAGGCCCCGAGGTCAGGCAGGAGACCGCTGCTAGGTCTGGGGCGCATGGAGCACGTTCGACGGAGTCAGGACGTGTTTCTATTGGAGCATCGGAGTATAGGGAGTACAGAGCATACGTCGAGCGTATGGAAGAGGCTGCTAGAGTTGAGAGGCGTACCCAGGTACCACCGGTGGTACCGGCTAGGTCAGCTCAGGTGACACAGGGAGTGTCTCAGGTGCCGGCTGTATCTGAGAGGAGGGCTAATGCTGATAGAGCGCCTACTGGGTCTAGAGCACCGAGACCTGATGAGTGGTTGAAGGCTTTCAACTCTCAGAAGGTTCCTTCATTCAGTGGAGAAATAGGGCTAGAAGTGGAGCACTGGATAGGGAAGATAGAGACTGCTTTGGAGGCAATACGTTGTCCCGAGGATCGCCAGGTGGATTTGGTGCAGACCTGTTTCACAAATGATGCTCATTCATGGTGGCGTACCATTCGTGGCCGAGTCACCAGCTGGGAGCAGATGAGGAACATTGTTAGGGATAGGTACTGCCCTGTTTCGCTGAGGAGGGAGAGATTCCAGGATTTCATTGAGGCGGGATTTGAGGATATCCCGATTGCTGCGGCTATAAAGAAGTTTCAGAAAGAGTTGACTTTGCTTGGACCATCTGCACCTCCAGAAGAGCAGCATGTTTACCTTTTCTCCAGGAGGTTGAGAGAGAGTACCCGATCCTATCTGGCTGGATTCCGCTGTGAGACCTTGTCTGATTATCAGGATAGGGCCTCTGCTTATGAGAGAGATAGGCCAGCTTCTAGGAAAGCAGCTCAGTCTAGTGGGCCGGATAAGCGGCAGAGGACAGGACATACTGGTAGCAGTGCAGTAGTAGCAGGTTATGGTCGAGGACAAACTCAGGGGAGGTCCAGCTACCACTCTACAGTTCAGACCCCTGGTGGAGGTCGATAGTGCTTTAATTGTGGTGGCCGTGATCACATTAAGACAGACTGCCAGAAACCACCTATCACTTGCTTCACTTGTGGAAAGCCGGGACACAGAGCTACTTTTTGCCGTCAGGGTAAGGCTCCTTCACAGCAGGGATCTTCTCCTGCAGGTGCTGAGAGGAGTGTACAGAGACCACCTCAGTACCGAGCTCCGAGTCAGCAGCAGCAACAGTACCGGGCTCCAGGACATCCTGCTTCATACAGTACGGCTCAGGGATCAGGTCGTGGCAGAGGACGTAGTAGTACCACTGACACCAGAGGAGGACCATTGAGAGTGTTCGAGCTGAGGAACACTGAGCAGCCTACAGCACCTGCGACCACAGGTACTATTTGGATCCATGACTTGCCTATGCGCGTTTTATTTGATACGGGTGCCACACACTCCTTTATATCAGATGCATGTGTAGATAGGTTGTCCTTAGCTACAGTAGAGGGTGTACCTTTTGTGGTTGGGTTACCAGATGGGGGTAAAGTTAGAGGATCTCGAGAGATTTATGACTGCCCTATTCACCTGGGAGGCCGGATTTGGTTAGTAAATTTTCTAGTCATGCCCTTAGCACATGAGGACGTGATATTAGGGATAGATTGGATGACTAGACATGGAGCAGTTTTGGATATTGGTAGGAGGACTGTGATTGTCGCCACTGTGGAGAGTCACAGAGTGATATTCCGAGGTTGGGACCTCGGAAAGTCCGGCACAATTATCAGCGCAATGAGAGCAGCTAGATTGATAGCACAGGGTTGCGAGGCCTTCTGGTGTTATGCCATGAAGGAGCGCAAGAGCCTGACAGTAGAGGAGATACCAGTTGCCTGCGAGTTTGCAGAGGTATTCAGTGACGACTTACCAAGGCTACCTCCACAGAGGAGTGTTGACTTTAGCATCGAGTTAGAGCCGGGCACGAGACCGATCTCGAAGGCCCCGTACCGCATGGCCCCGATAGAGCTGCTTGAGCTGCTTGAGCTGAAGAAGCAGTTAGAGGAGTTAGCAGAGAAGGGTTTCATACGCCCTAGTGTTTCTCCCTGGGGCGCACCAGTGTTATTTGTGAGGAAGAAAGATGGATCGATGAGGCTGTGTATCGACTACAGGGAGCTGAACAAGGTCACCATCAAGAATAAGTACCCACTGCCTCGCATAGATGATCTGCTGGACCAGCTGCATGGAGCGTCAGTATTCTCGAGGATAGATTTGAGATCGGGTTATCACCAGCTGAGGGTGAGAGACCAGGACATACCTAAGACGGTATTCCGGACTAGGTATGGTCACTATGAGTTTGTAGTGATGCCATTCGGGCTCACTAATGCGCCAGCAGTATTTATGGAGTTGATGAATGGGATTTTCATCGACTTCCTAGACCAGTTTGTAGTGGTCTTCATTGACGACATTCTAGTTTACTCTAGAAGTCGAGAGGAGCATGCAGGACACTTGAGGACAGTGTTACAGATTCTACAGGATAGCCAGCTATATGCTAAGCTATCCAAGTGTGAGTTCTGGATGTCAAAGGTGGCTTTCCTAGGCCATGTAGTGACTGCTGAGGGGATTAAGGTCGACCCGGCGAAGATTGAGTCAGTGTCCTCTTGGCAACCTCCGAAGAATGTTAAGGAGGTTCGCAGCTTCCTTGGATTGGCAGGTTATTACCGTCGGTTTGTGGAAGGGTTTTCTCTGATCGCCCGACCACTTACTGCTCTCCTAAGGAAGACTACTCGGTTCGTCTGGTCTGAGCCGTGTCAGCAGAGTTTTGAGGAGCTGAAGAGGAGATTGACGTCTGCTCCGATCTTAGCACAGCCTGAGGGTACAGAGGACTTCGTAGTGTACAGTGACGCATCCAAGCTGGGCTTGGGGTGTGTCTTGATGCAGAGGGGTAAGGTCATAGCGTATGCGTCTCGACAGCTGAGGACGTATGAGGAGAACTACCCCACTCACGACCTAGAGTTAGCTGCTGTAGTACATGCTCTGAAGATCTGGCGTCATTATCTCTATGGAGCGACCTGTCAGATCTTCACAGACCATAAGAGTCTGAAGTACATATTCACTCAACGGGAGTTGAATAACCGCCAGAGGCGGTGGCTAGAGTTGATCAAGGATTTTGACCTTGAGATTCTCTACCACCCCGGAAAGGCGAATGTAGTTGCTGACGCTTTGAGTCGGAAAACGCCTCGGGAGAAGGCGATAGCTCGGTTGACAGTACAGCCACAGTTACAGAGAGACTTAGCTTGGTTGGAGGTAGAGATCCAGTTCCCCGATACAGCTCATCAGTTAGCCACCTTAGAGTTACTTCCTGACCTGTTGGGCGAGATCCGACAGAAGCAGGAGACCTGTCCGACGTTGACCCGGATCCGAGACCGGATGTCACGAGATGTGGCACCTCAGTTCACTATTGGTGCCGATGGAGTAATGAGACGGCAGGATCGTATCTGTGTGCCATCAGACGGTGAGCTGAGACAGAGGATATTAGGTGAGGCTCATGCTACCCCTTACTCCGTACATCCAGGAGCGAGTAAGATGTATAAGGACGTGAGACGTTCCTTCTGGTGGGGTGGTTTGTAGCCCGATGTGGCCCGATATGTAGCCCAGTGTGCGACCTGTCAGCAGGTCAAGATTGAGCATCGTAGATCCGGAGGAGAGCTTCACCCACTTCCAGTACCACATTGGAAGTGGGAAGATATATCTATGGATTTTGTTACCGGATTGAGGCCCAGTAGAGGTTTTGATGCCATTTGGGTGGTGGTAGACCGGCTGACGAAGACCGCACGTTTCATTCCGATCAAGGAAACGTGGCCGGTAAGCCGTCTAGCAGAGGAGTTCACCAGACACATTGTGAGACTCCATGGAGTACCGAGGACTATCGTCTCCGACAGGGATGGACGTTTTACCTCGAGGCTTTGGCAGTAGGTACATACTGCTCTGGGGACGAGTCTTCACTTTACCACTGCCTACCACCCGCAGACAGACGGTCAGTCCGAGAGGACCATTCAGACCCTAGAGGACATGTTGCGAGCATGTGTGCTAGATTGGGGACAGGTATGGCCAGATCACCTCCCACTAGTAGAGTTTTCATATAATAATAGTTGGCATGCGTCTATTGGGATGGCACCTTATGAGGCTTTGTACGGACGGAGATGTCGTACACCGTTGTGTTGGGATGAGCCTAGCAAGGCTGATGGAGTAGTACCAGACCAGATCCAGGATGACATCGCCCGGATTGCCTTAGTCCGGGAGAGGATGTTAGCAGCTCAGAGTCGTCAGAAGTCCTACGCCGACAAAAGGCGTCGACCTTTGGAGTTTAGAGTAGGTACACAGGTGTGGTTGAGAGTGTCACCTACGAGAGGAGTTAGACGTTTCGGCATTAAGGGGAAGCTGAGTCCCCGATATGTCGGTCCATTTGAGATCTTAGAGAGAGTCGGAGAGGTTGCCTACCGACTAGCACTGCCACCGAGATTAGAGGGAGTACACCCAATTTTTCATGTATCTCAGCTGCGAGAGTACATACCGGATCCTAGACACGTCATCAGTCATGAGGATCTGATAGTCGAGCCAGACCACACTTTTGTGGAGTACCCAGTAGCCGTCCTAGAACGTAGCATTAGGCGCCTGCGTTCTAAGGAGATACCGATGCTGAGGATTCAGTGGTCTAGACGAGGAGCTGATGAGGCTACCTGGGAGACAGAGGAGAGTATTAGACGTAACTACCCTGAGTTCTTTGCGGAGTTAGTCGCTACCTCAGTACCGACGGGTTAGTACTAAGACGATACCTTATAGGACTTCTGTGATTATTTGTGTAAATGATTGTGTATGTTTATGTGCTCGATGACGTGAGTAGTTGCTTGCTAGGATATAATTCTTGAGGGGAAATGTATGGGGTAGGTACCTTATCCTAAGTTTCGGGACGAAACTTATTTTAAGGGGGTACTGATGTAATATCCGGAATTTTTATTCCGTCTATTTCTGTTATAAACTCGATCTCAATCAGTTTATGCATATCCGTCTACTTAGTTAGACATATTATCATAGGATGTATCATTTTATGTAGATTCCTTCACATAAAATGATAGAATCTTTTAAATAGTTTATCATTTTATGTAGACTACTTCTGCATAAAATGATAGAATCCTTAACTGATCTTAATCTATAATAAACTCCATATCCGCCTAGTCCGTATATTTATGTGTCGGGATCTTGTCCAGCCAGAAACTCGCTAATTTAAGGAGCCCAGCCGCAGCCCAGTTTAGCCCACTGCTGCCTTGCCCGTCTGCAGCCCAGTAGAGCTTGCCGCCTTACCTTCTTCAGCCCACTTCTCTTTTGTGTTCAGCCTACCCTTGCCTGCTGCAGCCCGTCAGTATGAGGAGTGTATTAGCCCAGTAATATGTCCAGCCCGTCAAGGTGAAAAGAGAAGCGTCCAGCACAGCTCGCGGCCAGCCCAGCGTGGGAGAGGAGTAGACGGCAGCCCAGCTCGCATCCAGCCCAGTAGAGAGAAGAGGAGTCGGCTGTTTCTGTCGTAACCTGAAGATTTTGGATCTGCGTATATCACGCCTCAGCAGAACGTTACTAACAACGTAACCGTCCGCAATTCACGCAGACAATCAAAGCCTCCGCAATTACAGCAGTAACGTACTCCTCCCGATCTTCATACCTTGTTTCGATTCTGAGAAACATATCACTCCAGCCGTTCGCAGGCCATCCAGTGCACCATTCCAATCCACCACAAACATAGAATACGCATCAGTGAAGAGGCCAGCAAGCCTCATAGCCGGAGATCTCGTCCTAGACGTTCCCTGCTGCACTAGTCGTGGTGAACCTTGGTTCCGCTGATCCATTCATCCACCTCTCGCTGCATTAACGGGGACGCCTTCAACCTTAAGCAGCGACCAAGGTAGACATCTCCCTCCCTTACACTTAGATCTCCTGCTAGTCTCACTGTTGAAACAACTCCACTGTTCTTTACAGCCTCGAGCAGCGACCAACCTCCGACCCTCTCTCTTACTCGCTAGACGTGTTGGCGCTTTGACAGCCTGTTGATTGCACTAGAAGCATTCTTGCACCACTGCCAAGTAAGTGTAGCCGAACCATCATCCTCCCAAATACATACCTAAACAGTCGAGTTTGACTTGTCCTAAACAAACTGCAGGTATCTTAGATCACCTTCTGAGATCCGGGTAGCAAGGTCTGGGAAGTTGGTGAGAACAATAGCACTCCTAACCCACTGCAGCAAGGTAAGCCATGTGCAGTAGAGTTTTGTTGCTTCCTTTACAACTAGGTTGTAATGTCTCTAGCTCTCTTAATTCATAGTATTGTTTAGGTTGCTGTAGTTCGGCCTTAAACATAGTTAAGATAGTAATAGGTAGCTGCTGGAATTTAAAAATAAAATGATAGACATAAGGGGCTGCTGTAAAATCCAATTTATTCCTTCAGCTTTGAGGTTATCAACTGCCTATCTTGTCGACCAATGATTGAACGTTTGGATAAAGATCCACCGTTGAATTTTGGATACGTGGTAGATGGATATATGTAGTTTAGCATATTAAAATTTGAGAAGAAATGAACGGTCGGATTAGAAGTTATGAGCTCCCGAAGTTAGGTAGTTGAGCAGTTTTGGTAAACTTAAGTTTTTCGCTAAGTATAGGAATTTTGAGTGAAGTAGCCAACTTTGTGAATTTTTATAGGAATAATGGCTGAACAGTTGTGAGGAATTCTTGCTCCTATGGGTAGTTGGAACATCATAGATGATCTAGAGAACTTATTCGGAATTATTATAAGCTGTTACGAATTTTATATTTAGAACCGAAGTTAGACCTTTACAATCTTCCGGAAAATAGAAACATAGGAAAAATGTTAGTTTGGAACCAAACAAAATTTTAGGAGTTAGAATATGAATTTAGAACCTCAAATAGGAGTTTAGACATGAATTTTAGAAATTCGGGAATTTCGGGACCAAGGGTAAAATGGTCATTTTACCTAAATTAATACTGTAACTAGATATGTCTTAATACATTATTCAATCTTAGAAGTCTTAGACTTCTAACTACGTGAGAGTGTGCTAATGCACCTATCGCCTTTGGCAGGCAACTGAGTTGCTACAGTTTACAGAACGAGTGGTTTACAAAGAGTCGAGCTGTACATCAGGTAAGTCCTTTGGGCTTACTTAGCTGAATTCTAAATATGAGTATAAATGATGATGGTGGTGTGTGATTGAAATGTTTAGAGAGATAGGTTGTGATATATAATTACCGACCTATATTTTGGCCTAAGAGTAACGGGCGGTGGCATTCTGCTCAGTAGCTTGCGAGCGCTGGGGGTTTCTTTCGGGACTAGTCCATACTTGGTTTGTAGTGATGCTACCGGCGGAGGTCAGCTAGACCTACACCAGTTGGATAAGGAACGGAGGCGAGAACTAATTCTCGTGCCACAACTGTAAATTGAACAAGATGAGCCACTTAAATAATAGATAATAAACGGTTGAGTGCCAGCATGATGTTTGTCTATTTTTGTTTCTGCTTGTGTTTGTGTTGTTATCATTTTTGCTTATATTTGGATAGTTAGCTAACTGTTGATATGTTGTTTAGATTTGCCACAAGTTAGAGCAGATGCCGAGTGATCCAGACGGTAGTGGTCAGCCGGGGTGTCGTACTTTAGGATGTTTACAGTTTCTTCATTTGTGGGATTTACAGTTGAACTTTGTTTCCTTTCGTACTTTGTTATAATACGTTTTCCGGCTGTAGTTGATCTGGTCACATTCATACATTGTTAAAAACTATTTTATGATTTCGGGTTTTTCCTTATCTGTGCCTTGTTGTAAGATCTTGTTAAGTTGTTGTCAAACTAAGGTTGGGACCCACTGTGCGGTCCTAACCAGTAACTCCCTAAGTTGTAAAATTTGGGGTGTTACAATAGGCTCCATCAACACAATAACCGTTAAGAAGAACGGTGATAGCGTGAATTATAGTCTATATTTTAGGGCTAGTTTAGACGTTTTATCTTCAATAATCTGCATGCATGGATGTATATTATGTGATTATATTGTTGTTTCATCTACCTTTACGGGAACCGAGGTCTACACCTAGTTTCGTTGTAATTGTAGGTAAAATGGCACGTTTTGGACTAAAATGGAACTAAGGAGCTAAAGAGTCATTGGAGCTACATTTTGAAGCTTAAGGAATAACTCTGAAAACATGGAAATGATTAAGAAGATTGACTTTGGACCAGATTCGAGAGATTTCACATTCAGTTGAGATTCAACTCGGTCAGCTACAGTATCACCTCGACTGGGGTGATCTTGAGGAGCGTCCCGACCGAGGCGAATACCCTGCCGCCGGCGAGATATATATTTTTGGCTGAGATCTTTTAATTTTAGAAAGAAGATATCTTATATTTTTGGGCTGGATTTCTGGAAGAAAGATATATTTAGGAGATCAATTTTAGAGATATGGATATATTTTCTAGGAAATTATCTTTTTAAGATATTATTATCTTTGGAAGATAATTCTTCTATATAAAGGGTTGAATTTTCCACAAGTTCAACCATGCTTACATGCTGAGAGTATCCAACAATTAAGGGATTTTCTGGAAGCTTTGAAGGAAGGATTGAAGGGTTGAAGTTCAAGGAAGGAAGGATTCATAGTTTGGAGTTAGCTTCTGAAGGAGTTTGTAAGACTTTCTTAGATTCCTTTTGGTTTGTTGTCTTGCTGATTTGTGATTGAGGAACGCTTGATTGTTGATTGTTTGATTCAGTTATTGAGACCTTTTTCTTAAGTTGTGTTTGAATATTGATTCATTTCCCATATATTTGATTATTCTTATCATGATGATTGTTGGCTAAGTTTCTTATGCAATTCTAGGGTGATTGGCTGAAAGTTGTGGGGAAGACGATGATAGAATGATCTTAATTCCAGCAGGACCCTGAAAGCTCGAGTCTTTAACCTTAACCTTAGAACACCTCGCTCAGTCGATGAACATCTCGGCCGGGGTGGGATCTGGCTGAACGAGGTGAACCTTTTCCTGAACCTATTCTGAAGTTAAGTGTTCAAAGTTTGTCAAATCCTATCCTTATTACACCTTTCCGGGTTAAATGCAAGCTTAGGATGAGACTTACCCGGTGATTCCTTTGTTTGTTTACCTAAGATCATGAGTGTAGGTAATAAAGTTTTATTCTTTATTGGTGTTTGAGTGTGCCTTCATTCCATCTTTGTGAGTTAGCCTGAGACTTACCCGGTAAAGGTTGATTCTATCCCCTTGGGTGGTGTGTTGGTTTGAGATTTTAGTTCCTTTCCTTAGTACCTTGAGACTTACCCGGTAATATGAGCTTTGGTTTGGGATAGTGAGTAGTGAGACTTACCCGGTGATCTATTCGCACCTTAGAAACACCTTCCCTTTGCAAACCTCAGCTTTGTCCGTGTTATCCTTTGAGATCTTGAGTCGGAACCACAACTAGATGCTTTAATCCCTAGAATCCACATTTTCCCTTACTTGACTTTAATATCATCTTTGATTGCTTTAATTGATTTTGGTTAATTTGAATACTTGACAACTAATTATGTGCTTTATTTCACCTAAGTCCCTGTGATCGATCCTTGAAATTCTTGCTTTTTATTACAATTGACCCATACATTGCGGGTTCAAATATTTGTTCAAGCATACTTCTTGGGTTATAAATTTTAAAGCTTGCACACACCGTTTGGAGCGAACAAGTTTTTGGCGCCGTTGTCGGGGACTTGGTCCAGACCGAGCCGGTTGCGGTTGTCTTTCGGGGCAATTGCCCTTGTTGCTATTGCCACTCTACTTGAGTGTTTTCGCATGATCTTTTTCTTAGGTTTATGCGAAGAACTCGTGCTGGGAAGGAAATCGTTCCTTACGATCCCGAACCAGAAAAGACATACAAACGACGATTGAAAGAAGCTAAGATGGCCAATCAAGACAATCGCGATCTTGAAGCCGAATTGAAGGAGGCGCTGGAACAGCTACGCCTCAACCAAGAAGAACTACAGCGAGAGAGAGCAGGCTCGCGCAAGAACTGAAGAGATCGAAGCAGATATGGCCACTCTAAGGGCCCAGTTTCTACCTCGACTGATCCCAGATCCTCGACCAAGGCAAGACCCAGTTCATGTTGCCCCGGCCGAGATACATCCACCTCAGATGCCTGTCCGATATGTTCTTTTTGCTGGAGTTCCACAAACCCTAGGACAGAGGATGGACCCTAATCAGCAAGTGAGGCATCCACGGGTCAACCTAGGTGATCCAGCTGAGCATGATTACGAACTTTGACTGCAAGTTCTATCTATGATCTGACAATGCCAATTTGGAGGTTTAGAGAGGGAGTCTCTGCATCAGCATTTGCAAAACTACGAGATTCGGATGGAGACCTTGAGACCTTCAAGGCTGGAAAATAACAACTACAAGCTAAGGCCGTTCTACTTTTCTTTGAAAGACAGGGTGCTTGCTTGGTATCAATCTGTTCCACCCGGAAAGATCAACACATGGGAAGAGATGACAACGGAGTTTCTAACAAAGTTCTTTCCTCCCTCCAAGACCGCTGAAATGAGATGGAAGATTAGTGCATTCATCATGAAGGACAAGGAGAGTTTTTCCAAGTCATGGGATAAATTCAAAGATGTTCTATTGGATTGCCCACATCATGGGATTCCAAAGATAGAGTTGCTGGAGATATACTTCAAGGGATTGGATGGAGCTACTCAATTCAATCTCCAACTACTTTCCGCCGGCACATTTATGGATATTTCGATAAACGAAGCTTGGGAGTTTATTGAAAAGCAAGCTTTGCATATGGAGAAGTACGCCCATCAAGGAGCCGAGAATAGAGCAAGGAGAGTTAGTTTCCAGGACACTTCATCAAATGAAAATCAACTCACCTCGCTTAAAAATGATGTGAAGCAATTGAAGGAGCTTTTGGTAGCTCACACGAAGAAGGATCAAGATGGTGGATATCAAGGAAGAAACAACAACCACGGTCACGGAACAACAATTACAACAACAATAGAGGCTCCAACAGCAACAATTGGAGATCTAATAAACAAAATCCGGGTAACCCTTATTCTCATGCTAATAATGCTTTTAACCCCTCCTCTTCTTCTTCTACTCCATTGAAGAGCCAGGAGCCTGGATCAAGTTTATCCCAGCCAGAGAAGAAAGATGTAGTGCTGGAGGCAATCTTGATCAAGCTCAACACTATGGAGACATCAATGACTTAATTTTCAAAGGCACAAAAAGCTTTAGAAAAACAATTCTTTAACAAGGCGAATGAAGCGCCAAGAGATCCAGGGAAGCTCCCAGCAAGGACAGAGAACAACCCTAAAGGACAGATTATGGCAATAACGACGAGAAGCGGACTAAAAACTGCAGATCCAGTACCTCGGTCGGTGCCAGTGCAGACGAAGAACACCTCGGTCCAGGATCAGACGAGGAACACTTCGGTCGAGGTGCCATCCGAGGTGGAGTCCTAGAAAGCGAAGGACAAATCTGAAGTTTATGTCCCACCTCCTACTTTTAAACCACCACTTCCATTCCCCCAGTCAAGGGCCAAAGCACATCTAGACAAGCATTTTGGTAAGTTTCTTGACTTGATGAGTAAACTACACATTAACATCCCTTTCCTTGATGCTATTCTAGGGATGCCCGCCTATGGGAAATTCTTGAAAGAAATTCTATCAAGGAAGAGGAAGCTGGAAGACTTTGGAGAAGTAAGGATGACATTTAAATCCTCGGAACTCATTCAAATCATGAAGAAGAAGATGCGACCCAAATTGAGGGATCCCGGCTCATTTTGCATTCCCATTCAAGTTGGGGATGTAACTTGTGAAGCATTGTGTGATCTAGGAGCCAGCGTGAGCATCATTCCGCTGGAGCTATGTGAGAAGATCGGACTTGGAGAGCCCAAGCCGGTGAAGATAAGGTTGTACATGGAGGATCGCTCTATTACCCATCCCGTGGGCATCTTGGAAGACGTTCCCGTCAAGTTAGGTAACTTCTATTTACCTATAGATTTTGTTGTACTTGACATACCCGCAGATTATCCCGTTCCTATCATTCTAGAGAGACCATTTCTAGCAACTTCGGGTTGCAATGTGGATTGTAAGAACGCCAAGTTGAAATTCAACATTGGTGGAGATCAAGTGGAATTTGCATTGCTTGCTGCAATGAAAGGAGAGCCGCTGGAAGATGATATCTTCAACATCTATGATGAAGAAGAATCAAGAGAATTGGTGAGCTCTATCCTTATTAATGACCCTCTTGAAAGAATTCTTAGTTTTAGCTTAATGGAGGAAGGTATAGATGTTTCTTGTGATGCAGATATACGGAGCTTAAAAGCATTGGAAGCAGATCCAGGAGCTAAGATTGAGAAACTAATCCACGAGAAGAGAAGCAATTTAAGCTTCAGTCCTAGTTCCAGTACCTCGACTGAGGCACTTTTTGGACCAAGCGAGGTGTTCTTATCTGAAGAACATCTCGGTCACCCACCTTGGACCTCGACCGAGGTCGCAAGCGAGATGATGTCAACTGAAACTTCTGAAAGTCCAGTTGTTCGATCTAAGTCTACTTCCCTGGAAGGAGGAAGCACGGATCCCCCTCAGAAAGCACCCCCGGTTGTGGAGCTTAAACCACTTCCACGTCACTTGAGGTATGTTTTCCTTGGACCGGATTCTACATATCCCGTTATCGTACGTGCTTCCCTTACCTAAACTGAATTGTCTAAACTGATGCATGTCATGAGGAAACATCGAAAGGCTTTGGGATATACTATTGATCATCTTATTGGTATTAAGCCTTCTTTTGGCATGCATAGAATACTAATGGAAGATGATCATAAGACCTCACGGGAACCTCAAAGACGGTTAAATCCGATCATGAAAGAGGTTGTGAAGAAAGATATTCTTAAGTTGTTGGATGCTGCTATCATATTTCCTATCTCGGATAGCAAGTGGGTGAGTCCAGTGCATGTAGTTCCGAAGAAAGGAGGGATGACCGTTGTGACGAATAAGAACAACGAGTTGATTCCAGCTAGGACCGTTACGGGCTGGAGGATGTGCATCGATTACAGGAAGTTGAACGTGGCCACTCGGAAGGACCATTTTCCACTTCCCTTCATCGACCAAATGATCGAACGGTTAGTCCAGCATTCCCATTTTTGCTATTTAGATGGTTATAGTGGCTTCTTTCAGATTCATATCCATCCGGATGATCAAGAGAAGACCACTTTCACTTGTCCATGGGGGACATTCGCTTATAGGAGGATGCCATTTGGATTGTGTAACGTACCAGCTACCTTCCAGCGCTGTATGATGGCTATCTGTTCGAGTACATTGAGGAGATCATGGAGGTATTCATGGATGACTTTTCGGTATATGGTTTCTCTTTTGATAATTGTTTGACTAACCTTTCTCTAGTATTACAACGTTGTGAAGACACTAATCTTGTTTTGAATTGGGAGAAGTGTCACTTTATGGTTAGTGAAGGAATTGTGCTAGGACACCTCATTTCCAACTGAGGTATTGAGGTCGATCGAGCTAAGATCGAGACTATTGAGAAACTTCCTCCCCCTTGTTTTGTAAAGGGTGTGCGGAGTTTTCTCAGGTATGCAGGTTTCTACAGGAGGTTCATCAAAGATTTCTCGAAGATTTCTAAACCACTCACTAATCTCTTGAATAAGGATGTTGTTTTTGAGTTTTCGCAAGAATGCCTTGATGCGTTTTACAGGATAAAGGAAGCATTGATCACCGCTCCCATCATTCAACCTTCCGACTGGACTTTGCCCTTTGAGATCATGTGTGATGCGAGTGATGTGGTCGTAGGAGCGGTACTTGGACAAAAGAAGGATGGCCGGACCAACGCCATTTACTATACTAGCAAGACGCTAGATGAAGCTCAACTGAACTACGCCACCATTGAAAAGGAGATCTTGACGGTTGTATATGCTTTTGAGAAGTTTTGCTCTTACTTAGTAGGAGCGAAAGTATTGTTTACACTAACCATGCAGCTATTTGTTACTTGCTTGCTAAGAAGGATGCAAATCC
Organism: Fagopyrum homotropicum; assembly: GCA_033239125.1. Taxonomy (NCBI): domain Eukaryota; kingdom Viridiplantae; phylum Streptophyta; class Magnoliopsida; order Caryophyllales; family Polygonaceae; genus Fagopyrum; species Fagopyrum homotropicum. The sequence continues at coordinate 149,843,465 of BSWB01000001.1, read as the reverse complement.
GCATCTTATTCGATGGATTCTCTTGCTTCAAGAGTTTGACCTAGAGATTCGCGATAAGAAGGGGTCCGAGAATCCTGTTGCGGATCACCTCAGCCGGCTACCTTCCTCCTCGCTCGAGAAGGACGACCTACCCATAGATGATTCATTCCCCGATGAGCACTTGCATTTGCTGGAACGTTTGATAGACTTCTTTATATCACCCCATGATGAAGGTGAAGTATGGGGTGAGGACACCTTCCAGCATGTTTAGGGATGATGTACGGTCCAGCTAGCGACCTTAAATCAAGTGCTTCTTGGGAGGCAACTGATAACACGATTTATGACTTAGGTTTAGGTAGTCATTTAGATAGATTTCCCACTCATTCATGCATGGTTTAGCACTAGATCATGATGTTTGCACTCAATTCACGTATTTTGTCGAGATAGACGTCTACACGGACTTTTGCATTGCTTTGTAGGTAATTTGGGAGATTTAGAAGCTTAAACGATACGTTTGAGGATCGTTCATCAAGATGATACACCCTCGGACTCATTAGGATGCAAGCTAAGGGCTAAGGAGGACTCATAGAACCTTGCCAACACAAGCCATGCACCAAATCAAAGCTTAATGAACCAAGGCAACGCTGAAGCACCAAACCACGGTTCACTGAAGGTCCACGGCCGTGGAACCAACCGTGGTTCTTGCCAGGCGGTTGTGACAACTGTGCCACGATCTCTTGGCCAGCTTTTGCAAAGTTATAGTATAAAAATGGTCCTGCATTGGCTGAGAGAGCATCTTCCACTCCACCATCCAATTCCACATTCACTCCCACAACAAGAAGATTCTCTAAGGAGGAAAGCTACAATTTGGAGGAGGAAGAAGAGCTCCATTGGAGGGGAAGGAGAAGAACACACCATTGTTAGACCTTGATAGCTTTTGTAGTGAAGAATTTCGGAATCGATTTCTAGAGTTGTATGAACCATCTAAACCTTCTTTTAGAAGAGTTGTGAGTCATTTTAATCTTACCTTCGGCTTGGTTTTGTTTACTTCACTTGTTCATCTTTTTCTCTTCATTGTCTTGCAAATGGAAGCCATGATTTTATGCTTGATGATTTCGATTGTCATGATGAATGTTATAGGCTAAATAGATGTGATTCTAGGGTAAGGAAAGGATGGTTATGGCTAAGACTATGATAGGATGAACTTAGATTTACCTTTGGATGACTTGTGTACTTGAACGAGCCTTTGTTGGAGTCCACGGTCAGTTCTTGCCATTCCACGGCCGTGGAGGGTGTAGAACAGCCCGTGATTCTTCCTAGTTCGATGGATCTAGCTTTAGGTTGTTATAATGTTGAAATCCTAGTGTTTGTTGAGTTAAACCTACCCTAGGGTGACCTAGTGTTAGCAACTAAGTGTTAGAAGAGACCTACCCGGTGATTCTTACTCTTAGATTTCAAAAATGACAAACCCTAGGTAGTGGTGAGCCTCATAAGCCGCCATTGGACTAAGTGTGCTAGGATAGTTGTTTAGGACTAACCCTTTCGAGAATTACCCGGTGAGGATAGGTTAGATCCCTAGGTAACAATCCGGTTTGTGTAGAATTCCATCCCTTAGGTTCTTAGAGACTTACCCGGTGATAAGACCTTAGGGACGGACTAGTGGACCATGAGACCTATCCGGTGATTGATCCCAATCTAGAAACACTCACTCCCAACATATCATAGTTAATCCAAGGAATGATTAGATAGTTTGAGTTCTATGCCATAACCGGGACTTCCAACCCCTAGAATCCGCTTTTCTCTATTTGATTCATATCTCGTGTTTAGCTTGTTTGTTTGTGTTGATTCGTTAGCTTAGCTGATTGTTGCTTCGCATGATTTGTGATCCTTGATTGATCACCTAAAAACCAACCAAAAACATTGAGATTTTCATTTCTTTATTTCTTTCTCTTTTCTTAACCTAGATCTCCACTAAACTTAATCATAAATCGAATCCATCTCACCTTAGTCTTTGTGTTCGACCTCGGAATATTATCCCTGCTACAAACGTCCCGTACACTGCGGGTTCGCTAGGAGTTAGGAGAAATATAACGAGAGTATAAATTTAAAACCCATTGCGTATCACATCCTGAGCGTAACAAGTTTTTGGCGCCGTTGCCGGGGACAAAATCTTTTTGGGTTTGTGCTTCTACTATTGGATTACCTTCATAGTCATGTTTCATGGCAACGGACAAGCAATTATGTATCAAATAAGTGAAGGCATGGAAAGACAATTGTACTTAACTCGAGAGCATGCATGAAATGTAAAAATGAGGAAGTCAAGATGATCAAGAACATATCCAATCTAGATTACTAAGTCTTACAAACATGCAAATAGGTCATAAGGTCTTATGAAATAAAAGGCCAAGAAACGTTGTGATTAGGTGGGGATTTTTCTAGGCTATGTGATGCTAATCCGGGAACGGAACTAACTCCAAAATTTTTGTCCTCGATCAACTTCCCTCAAGTGTATATTTTCTCCATCTTTTCTATCTTTCCTTTCCTTTTCACTTATTTTTGAGACAATGGCATTGGTGTACAAAAGCCGAAACCTTGGTGATTAGCCATTCTCGATCAAGTGCTTCTTGGGAGGCAACCCAAGGTATTGCTTTCTTTTCCCTTTCCTAGCTTAGTTTAGATTAGTTTGCTTTTGCTTTGCTTTATTTTTGGCGTCCTCTAGACAGAAACCAGGTACTCTTTAAGGAAGGATTACAGCTCAGGAGCTACACTGGAAGGACAGAAGTTCGAGAAATTGAAAAGACGGAGTTTGACTAAGACACATCTCGGTTGTTGTCACAGCACCTCGACCGAGATGTTCTTAAGGCAACCGAGGCGACTAGGTCTGACAACCCAGTCAGACACCTCGGTCCGGTCGGGACCACCTTGACCGAGGTGAAATCAAATTCAGCGAGGGGTATAAAAGGCAAAGCGGATTTCTCTCTCCTCACTTTTCCCTCTCAACTCCAGTCTCGACCGCGGCAGAGATTCCCCTCGTTTCCTCGTTTCTTGCTCGTTTTCCACAATTTTTGGTTCGATTTCACCAAGAGAAGCAAGAGGATCGGATTTCAAGCACCAAACTGCGAGAAAAACGCTCCAAATCTCCGTAATCTGGGTAAATTGTTCGAAAACTCTAACTTTTCTCCTTTCACTTATTTAGGTCAGATCCGGCTCTGGTTGCCGACTATTATTGCTGAAAAGGATATAAGTACCCCATAGGAAGCAATTGGTAGTGATTTTGGGGGAAAATAACTGGAAAATCAGAGAGTGAAATCGAACAGCCCTTCGCCTCGGTCGGATCGGCTGTGTCTCGGCTGAGGTGGTTGTCAAAGCAACCGAGGTGTTCATCATGTCAACAATCATGAGAAACAGATCCGATCGCCAGATTGTTCTGAGATATGGCCCCAGTAGTTCTTCCCCTTCTTCTGCATCTCACCCCTCTATACCGGTGATCCATGAGCGTCACCAAGCTGATTTTGATAGGATTTGTGGGCGTCCTATAGTTGCCCCGTGTTTCTTAGATGTCGATGCCTTCGAGTGCCTCCACGTGGCGGAGGACTTGAGGAAGATGATTTATATGGTAGGGCTGGAGGAGTTTATGGAGATTCGAGCTCCATCTTACCTCGAGCCGATGATGGAGTTTGTGAGTTCTGTCACTCACATACCTGAGAGGAACAACATCAAGTACCGGTTGGTGAACCGGAACTACATTGTGCCGATGGATCAGTTTTGAGAGGTCTTTGGCTTCCCGACTCCCACCGTGACTGACTTTCCTTCCCGAGCCATAGCTCGAGACTTATAGGGACAGAAAGCCCATGTGGTGGAGCCCAGTGATAGATGGAGACCTAGGACTCCAAAGAGTGTATTATCTTCCATCTAGCTTTCCGTCTTGCCCACCGCATATTCAGCGAGACACTTCTAGCGCGTACTGAGACGCCCCAGAAGATCAGACAGGGAGAGCTATTGAGCTTATTTTGTATGGTGACTGGTGGAGTGCCTGACTTTGGAGGCATGCTGGCTGAGGACTTGCATAGGATCAAGGGAAAGTCCAAGGGAGACATCTGCTGCGGAGGTTTAGTGACCCATATTGCTACAGTCATGGGTTTAGATCTGAGTGCATGTACAGTGGTGGCGGATGCGAAGCTGCTTGGACTTCAGGAGATGATTACGAGGCGCATTCTGGTTCCTCGTGGTCTTAGTACACCATACGTAGCTATGCCTTGGGAGGCGACTGCTCCTCAGGGCATTCTTTGGTCAGCTTAGTGGTTCTTCCCCTTCTTCTGCATCTCACCCCTCTATACCGGTGATCCATGAGCGTCACCAAGCTGATTTTGATAGGATTTGTGGGCGTCCTATAGTTGCCCCGTGTTTCTTAGATGCCGCTGCCTTCGAGTGCCTCCACGTGACGGAGGACTTGAGGAAGATGATTTCTATGGTAGGGCTGGAGGAGTTTATGGAGATTTGAGCTCCATCTTACCTCGAGCCGATGATGGAGTTCGTGAGTTCTGTCACTCACATACCTGAGAGGAACAGCATCAAGTACCGGTTGGTGAACCGGAACTACATTGTGCCGATGGATCAGTTTCGAGAGGTCTTTGGCTTCCCGACTCCCACCGTGACTGACTTTCCTTCCCGAGCCATAGCTCGAGACTTATGGGGACAGAAAGCCCATGTGGTGGAGCCCAGTGATAGATGGAGACCTGGGACTCCAAAGAGTGTATTATCTTCCATCTAGCTTTCCGTCTTGCCCACTGCATATTCAGCGAGACACTTCTAGCGCGTACTGAGACGCCCCAGAAGATCAGACAGGAAGAGTTATTGAGCTTATTTTGTATGGTGACTGGTGGAGTGCCTGACTTTGGAGGCATGCTGGCTGAGGACTTGCATAGGATCAAGGGAAAGTCCAAGGGAGACATCTGCTGCGGAGGTTTAGTGACCCATATTGCTACAGTCATGGGTTTAGATCTGAGTGCATGTACAGTGGTGGCGGATGCGAAGCCGCTTGGACTTCAGGAGATGATTACGAGGCGCATTCTGGTTCCTCGTGGTCTTAGTACACCATACGTAGCTATGCCTTGGGAGGCGACTGCTCCTCAAGGCATTCTTTGGTCAGCTCAGTTCACAGTCTTTAACTAGCAGTACTGGTCTTCTGCTTGGCTTCCCTACATGCAGGATGCTAGAGATGCTGCACCAGCTGAGGATGAAGAGGAGTACGATGATGGTGGAGCTGCCATGGAGACCGGCACTAATACCGCCGGTCCTAGCGTGCCAGTTGTCGATCTAGATGACGAGGCGACAGAGGAGGAGGCAGCACCACCATCACGACTAGCCCGGCGCAGAGTCTGCAGGCTCAGAGATCCAGTAGCTCACCGACGGATTGATGAGCTGACTGAGTAGATGATCGACTCCTACGCAGCTATGACAATGGATACATCCCAGCGCTTTGAGGATGAGCGTAGATACACTAATGGCTGGATGCATCAGATTAGAGAGAGCCAGCATTACCAGCAGCGCATGATGGAGATCCAGTTCCAACATATGATGGGGTATCCATTTGATACATCTCAGCACCCCTACATCCTGCATCCACCACCACCATCGGACGAGGATTAGAGTAGCATGGATTTTCTTTCTTATTTATTATGCAGCTCAGCTAGGTTTAGTGAGTTTTCTGTTTCTTTAGACTTATTTTGACCCATTGGGACAATGTGTTCCAAGTATAGGGTATGTGGATGTACTTATTTGACTATGTGTGTATGTTTGTATGACTCTCGATGGATATTTATGATCTTATTTAGCTCTATGTATTTATCTGCCATTTCATGCATACATACAGGTTTTTGTTTGAGAAAAACGTCAAAACTGGTTTAAGAAAAAAAAATTTATGACCTCGACCGGGATGATTCTGGCCAAACAAGATTGAACACCTCGGATGACTTAGAACACCTCGACCGAGGTGGCTTAACTAAGAGTTTTTCGAAACGATTTTTGTGCTTCTTCTCTGGATATGACCTCGATGAAGATATTGCTTGCAGATTGGTTTTGAAATTTTTATATGCTCGAAAGGTTTTATGATATGTTTAAGTTGCAAAATGCTTTGGTTGAGATTTTGACATGTTTAATACTTTGTTTTTATCAAAATTATGTTAAATTTGAAGGTTGACATCACATGATGAGTTCTATCACATTCTTCCTAGGATGATTAAGGCAATTCATTCTCGTCTCTTCTTCTTCTTGATCATGCTTAGCCCCTCATATACATATTTGCCCCCCTTTACCTATCCGGGAATTTGGAAGCAAGCAAAGAAAAGCAAGTGAAAGTGAAGTTGAGATGTTGGCTGAAAGTGTTAGAAAGAAACAAATTAGGTTTGGGGAAGTCAATCATGATGATGAGTAACTCGGCACCATTCACATAGCCGGGTGTTTGTGTCTTGCCAAAGTCGGATTGAGCGATATTCCTAACGGGTCATGGTATGTGCATCAATGGTTTGAGACATCTCGAGAAATTGATGATTGTTGATCTCCTAGGCTTCGGTTATTGTGCACCTCTGTTCATGCATCCCAAAAAGTAAAGTAAATAGGCAAAGCTTATTGGTGGAAGATGTTGAGTTTCAAAGAAAGTGAAGTAAGATCCTTTTCCCTGATTCTAGCACCACATTCCCTATATACATCCCACCCTGACACGTTTTTTGGAAGCCCTTGAGACCTCGAGCTTGTTGATTGACTTGGTGGTTTAAATTGGATTATACATGATTGATTTCAATAAATAAGATTTATTATGCATTCTATGATTTTATGCAAAGATGAACAGCTTTCTTATATTTATAAAATGTTTTGATCATGTATTAATTTTATTTGCCATAAAGCATTCTCTTAGAGTGATCTATGAGTGGATCACACCACCGAAAATGTTTTGAAGTATTTTTCATTGATTTTATGACCTATAATCCATTCTATCTTGTACTTAAGATTTGGAACTTGCTTGGGGACAAGCAAGGGACAAGTATGGGGTATTTTTTGATAGCATGTATTATAGTCTATATTTTGGGGCTAGTTTAGACGTTTTATCTTCAATAATCTACATGCATGGATGTATATTATGTGATTATATTGTTGTATCATCTACCTTTACGGGAATCGAGCTCTACACCTAGTTTCGTTGTAATTGTAGGTAAAATGGCACGTTTTGAACTAAAATGGAGCTAAGGAGCTAAAGAGTCATTGGAGCTACATTCTGGAGCTTAAGGAAGAACTCAGAAAACATGGAAATGATTAAGAAGATTGATTTTGGACCAGATTCGAGAGATTTTACATTCAGTTGAGATTCACCTCGGTCAGCTACGGTATCACCTCGACCGAGGTGATCTTGAGGAGCGTCCCGACCGAGGGGAATACCCTGCCGCCGGGGAGATATATATTTTTGGCTGAGATCTTTTAATTTTGGAATATCTTATATTTTTGGGCTGGATTTCTGGAAGAAAGATATTATTTTTGGGAGATCTATTTTATAGATATGGATATATTTTCTAGGAAATTATCTTTTTAAGATATTATTATCTTTGGAAGATAATTCTCCTATAAAGGGTGGGATTTTCCACAAGTTCAACCATGCTTACATGCTGAGAGCATCCAACAATTAAGGGATTTTCTGGAAGCTTTGAAGGAAGGATTGAAGGATTGAAGTTCAAGGAAGGAAGGATTCATAGTTTGGAGTTAGCTTTTGAAGGAGTTTATAAGACTTTCTTAGATTCCTTTTGGTTTGTTGTCTTGCTAATTTGTGATTGAGGAACGCTAGATTGTGATTGTTTGATTCAGTTATTGAGACCTTTTTCTTAAGGTTTTCGTGTTTGAATATTGATTCCTTTCCCATATATTTGATTATTGTTATCATGATGATTGTTGGCTAAGTTTCTTATGCAATTCTAGGGTGATTGGCTGAAAGTTGTGGGGAAGACGATGATAGAATGATCTTAATCCCAGCAGGACCCTGAAAGCTCGAGTCTTTAACCTTAACCTTAGAACACCTCGCTCAGTTGATGAACATCTCAGCCGGGGTGGGATCTGACTGAACGAGGTGAACCTTTTCCTGAACCTATTCTGAAGTTAAGTGTTCAAAGTTTGCCAAATCCTATCCTTATTACACCTTTCCTAGTTCAATGCAAGCCTAGGATGAGACTTACCCGATGATTCCTTTATTTATTTACCTAAGATCATGAGTGTAGGTAATAAAGATTTATTCTTTATTGGAGTTTGAGTGTGCCTTCATTCCATCTTTGTGAGTTAGCCTGAGACTTACCCGGTAAAGGTTGATTCTATCCCCTTGGGTGGTGTGTTGGTTTGAGATTTTAGTTCCTTTCCTTAGTACCTTGAGACTTACCCGGTAATATGAGCTTTGGTTTGGGATAGTGAGTAGTGAGACTTACCCGATGATCTATTCCCACCTTAGAAACACCTTCCCTTTGCAAACCTCAACTTTGTCCGCGTTATCCTTTGAGATCTTGAGTCGGAACCACAACTAGATGTTTTAATCCCTAGAATCCGCATTTTCCCTTACTTGACTTTTATATCATCTTTGATTGCTTTAATTAATTTTGGTTAATTGCAATACTTGACAACCGATTATGTGCTTTGTTTCACCTAAGTCCCTGTGATCGATCCCTGGAATTCTTGCTTTTTATTACAATTGACTCGTACATTGCGGGTTCGCATATTTGTTCAAGCATACTTCTTGGGTAATAAATTTTAAAGCTTGCACACACCGTTTGGAGCGAACAAACGGTTCCCGTTGGAAGATCCTTCGCAAGAAAACAGGAGGGTAAGAATTCAACCAAAGGATTGTTTTGAGACATAAACTGAGAGACAAAAATAATATTTTGAGGAATTTGTGGAACATGTAGGACATTGTCAAAGGAAAAGAGCGTTTGTGAGTATTGAAATTGAAACGACATACACTAGAATTGAAAGACCTTTACCATCACCAATTTGTAAGGTGTCGGGACCTTCGTAAGGGTAGTGAGCGGAGAGGTTTTGCAAGACATAAGTGACATGATCAAAGGATTCACTGTCTAGCAACCATGGGTGATAGGAGTTGGTGGCAACATGGGCTTGGGGTAGTGGGTGAGGAGCATATGCGGCTGGAGGTGGTGGGTTAGGGTATGGTGGGTTTTGGTATTGAATTAAGGAGGGGGTCGGAGTTGCGGAGCTGCTTGGCGGAAACCTTAACATGCGGCCATGAAACGTCCTTGAGCACCACACTACTGGCATTTTCCAAGGAAAGGGTGTGACTGATATGCAGGGTTATTAGGGTTTGGAGGGTTGGAAAAATTAGGGTTTTGTGGAGGACGAGGGTTGTAGGTCTGGGATGATTTGGACGTCTAGGTAGACGACGAAGTATTAGGCTTTGCTTTGGAGTGAGCCTTGGATTGCATGGTTAAGGTGGTAGCATGCGAAGAAGAGGTCCGCACCTTCCATCTTTAGTTTTAGTTCCTTTTGAATGAGCTTTTCAAACTCATCAAACGAGATCGTCATGTCTCTGGCATAGGCGCCATCAATAACAGATTGAAATGAGACATCTAATCCATTCAAGATATTTTCCACTATGTCCTCTTGATCTTGTTCTTTCCCAAGGGAAGCAAGCAAGTCAATGCAATGTGTGATTTGTTGCATAAACTCACTAACAAGCTGAGAGCGCTTCTTCATGTGACGTAGTTTGTCTTTCATTTAGTGAATATGCCCCCTCGAGGTTTTGGCATAAGTGTTTACAAGAATATTCCAGTTGTGGTGGCACGTGTAATGAACGTTGCAACCAAAGGAGACACGGTGTCAACGAGCGCTCCGAACAAAAGCTTGTTTTAGCTGAGCCATGTAGTATGTGCCGGATTCGGGTTGATGGCGATTGGAAACCATCAAGAAACTGAAACACCCCATATCCAACAAGAATTGATTGAATATGGGTTTGTTATGTGATGTAATTTGTAGAGGATAATTTGATGGCATTGCGAAATTGAACCACTATAAAGGGTTTAGTAGGTTTAACATCATTAGGGATGATATGATTTGAGGAGGTCACGGAGGCAAAAGAGAACGAAGAAAGGAAAGAACGAGAGGAGAAAAAAATTGAATTTTGTTGATCATGCTCTTGATACCATGTTGAGTAGTAAAGAAAGTTGCTACTAATATTATTAAGGATTCATCCCATTATATAGTACAAGCAAATCTAATTATCCTTAACAACAAGAACCCTATTCTTATCTCTCTATTGATACACTCCTCGTGTTTATATCCTCTATTTCCTCTTTGTTGAAACTTTCGGGAACTTAATTGTCAACTAAAACAATGAAAGTCTATTTAGATATGATACTTGAATGTCTTCACATACTACACAACAAATATCGTGCACTTGCGGTTTTACACCGTCTATTTGACACGCATCAGTTGTATCTATTTTGTATAATTATAACCGTTGAACAACGTTAAAATCCAACGAGCATATTGTGAACTTCAAAGTTGTTTATCTACGTTGAGCTATGCAATTTATATATCGGACGTCTTGTGTTTAACTTTGTAGTGAATATATGAAGTTTTACGAGAGATACAAAGATCAACGAAAGGGAATGAATTACCTTAATTAGTTTATAAGTGTATGACTACCTAATTGATCTTTGTGGATTTATAAAAATCGAGAAGTGTGATAATTTTTGGAGATCTATGAACGTGTCAATGATATTCCAAAATATACAATTTTGTGCATCTTAGTATACGACAGCAATCTAGTGTCTTATTCATGAGAACTTATATTGATTATAATATAAGTTCAAGTTGATAAATTTTGAATATATTTTAGTAGCCGTACTTCTTAAATCAATAAACGCATAGAGAACAAGAGAACACCGAAACTGAAATTAAATTACTCCATTTGTTATTGAATCAAAGGATGAGAAAAACTTTTTTTTTTGTTTTATAGACTCCAAACTCCATAACACTAACTTAAGAAAGGGGAGATGAATATCACAAAAAATGTCACTAACATTGGTTCAAAGCCTAAAAAGGAAGAAAAATCCTTTTAAAAAATCATTTTTGAATTTTTGAGCCAATGTGTAGAGTCTTTCATACGAATTGAGTGTGTTAATGTAATTATTATTATTTTGTAAAGTGAAATAAATTTGAGGTACCAGATAATCTCGGTGATTCGATACGTCGATAAAACGGTAGACTAAACAATCGTGTAAAAAACCAAGTACAATGAGAATATTTTCCGAGTAAGTGAGAGATGGAAGTGTAAGGAAGAGGTTCCCAGCAAAGTAAATTTAGGGCCCGTTTGGTTTTAAAACGGAATCGAAAACGGAATGGAAACGAATCTAGTCCACATATATACCTTGTTCATGAAAGTTTTTGGAATCATTCCTTATGGTTGGAAGTAATTGGAGTAAAATTTGATTACTTTTAATACTCTATAGGGAAACAAAACATGAAAAAGTAAGTGCATCTTAATGAAACTACAAGGAATGATTCCATAAAATTTCATGAATAAGGATATACATATGAACTAAATTCGTTCCATTCTGTTTCCGGAGTTGGAACCAAACGGGCCCTTAATGAGTTGTATTATATCTACACAACTGAAACTACGAGAGAGTGAATGGAATTGAGAAATGAGTAAAAGTTCGTGTCTTCTCTTTGGCATTGCTCTCAGCAATCTCCCTTAGAGTTGTCCAGCCCTTTTTCCTCCTCTTACTTTTGGCATCAGTCATGGCCGAGTTAGCCTCTGCTTCATCCGGCTTCTTGGGTTTTGCCTTACTCCTTTTCCTCTTCTTACCGTCGAGTAATGTAAGGCCCTTTGATGCCGATGGGGTTGGTGGGTTATCTGCTACTGAAGATATCTCTCCCCCTGTTTTCTCAGTTTCAAGTCTGTTTATTGTGACTTGCTCTGAAGTGGCAGCTTGGTTCTTGTGTGCAGATCGCGCTGGTTTAGGTTTCGGAGGGCAGATCTCTCTCATGTGTTCCTTAGAGGTCCCTCTCTTTAGATTCTCGTATGAACAAAAGTGGCACCTGTAGACCACATTATTTTGTGCCGTTGAGATAGGTTTCTTACCCTGCCTGCGTTTCTTTACGTGGCTTTTTACAACTCGGACTGTGCAGTTGAATCCAGGTTGAAGAATTGTTTCACACCTGCAAACATCAAACAGGCACAACCATTGATCAGTAGCCATTGATCAAGACACTGATGCAAACATACAAATAAACAACTTCATTCAAGCACACGAAACCCAGAAAAACTATAATAATGCTTCTGGGTAAACCAATTACACTCCATCAGAAGAGAATGAATTCTCTATCTCGCCCAAAATTTGAAGTAGCCACTAGCCGAGTACAAAAAATTTCTGGATGCCTGCCTCTGTACTCCTAGTCCTCATTTATACCCTGTGACTCATGCGAACCTCCCATGACTAGAAAATTACAGTTCATAATCCTATCCAGTTTACACAACAAATTACAAGCACAAGTACCCTTCAAACCAAATAACACTATATTGTTACGTGTGTACAGTGGCTTATCAGACACCACACACAATCACTATTTTTCTGGCAGCTGTGGATTAATCTCCCAGATTCACATTATCACTGCCCATATGCAGCCTTGCATGTAAAATACTTTTTCTGCATACATACTTGTCAAGTTTCTTTGCAAGTAGAACCAAATTTCTTGTGATAACTTTGTCTTAAGTAAGAAATCAATGATTGTCATATGACTTCTTACTAATAAGTAGTTAGGAGATAAAGCATTGAATTTGATATCCTCAATTTAATTTCTCGTGAAAACTCAAAAGTACTTGTGAGTGAAGAGAGTAACAGAAAACTGAAAAGTATTTTTAAATAGCAGAATAGAATAGATTGCGGATATGACAAGTTGGCAACAATGATCTACAATCAGACAAGACGAGGTTGATATCAAAACTTGTCATTCAAAATTACAGAACTGTTTTGTCTGCTATGAGTAATAGATTTGAATGTAGACCGTCTACTACATGCCATCAAAGAAATAAATAACTGTATAGATAAGCAACAACTCCGCCACATCTAACCTAGGTACTATTTAGGACAAACAGATTCATAAAAGAACAAAGACTGAAATTCAAATTGGCATAGACCTATACCAATATTGACATACATCCACAGGTATGTCATAGTTTTAAGTTGTTAGCGATAGCTTGTAAGAAGTGCTCAACAAATTTATGTGATGATTTTCCAGGATCCCCTCTCAAATTTCAAGGATCCTGCTAAGTTAGTGAAGTACTAAGAGTTCGATTGCATGTGTTCAAGATGCACATGGCAACACAGACATAAGATCCAGAACCAAAATAATAGATTAAGTCCCAAGGTGCAATATTAAGAAGAGTCTGATGGAAGTTAGTCATTACTTCCAAATTCACATCAAAAAGATCAAGAAGCTTTAGCTCACAAAAATCATTATCCGATGAAGGTGAATATGAAAACAATAAGAAGGGTCTTACGGAAGTTAGTCATTACTTCCAAGCTCACATAAAAAAGATCAAGAAGCTTTAGCTCACAAAAATCATTATCCGATGAAGGTGAATATGAAAACAATAAGAAGGGTCTTACGGAAGTTAGTCATTACTTCCAAGCTCACATAAAAAAGATCAAGAAGCTTTAGCTCGAAAAAATTATTATCCTATGAAGGCTAATATGAAAACAATAAAGTGATTTGTCCTCTGTACAGATTCCTCCCAGAAGAAATCTCCAAAACTATACCTTCAATACTTTAAGCACTTCCACTCACTAGATAATAACCATTTACGAATTTATTGCAACCATACAACTTCAGTAGTAAACAGAAGCACTTCATGGCAATTGAGTCACTCTTCATTTGTACAATTTCCATCAGACTTTGAAGCAACCTATTTTAATTTGTGACTACAAGAGAATAAAGCTCATTCCTTAAACTATAAATTGTCAAGCTACTGAATTTGTCTAGAATGAAGAGGAGAGAAACCTCAGTCAATTTTTGCTACTTCAATTGTTTATGAGGCTATTGAGAATATATTGATCAACTTACCAAGAACTAAATCCTATTGTCAGATCAATTCACTTTGATTCACCACAACAAACTTTACACAACTAAAAAATACAGCTTCAAACTTTCCCTGAATACACACCAATTTTCAACCCGTGTACCGAACCAGACAAACAAGCATACACGAGAGTAAACAAAATAATACCAAGAACATTGCTTATAAGAACTTACCTTTGGCAAGGAAACAGAGAAGGATCAGGGGGAATGCCCAAAGCTTCACCAGTAGCAGCAAATTGGCGACCAAAAAGTGCACCTAACGAAGGTATAGAAGCCTTGCCGGCAGCCCAAACAGCAAGATTCTGCAAATGTTGTATTTTCATGATTGACTTCAAGTTGTTGTTTTGCTTTCTTCCTCTAAGCTCTTCTCTGATGCTCATCGAAGCGTACTGCCCAGAAGCTCTGTCAGATCCTTTCTTCTTAGCCATAGAGATACAGTGATGGGCACAGTAGCGTGGTGGTTGGCAAGGTCCAGGTCTCAAGTCTGGTGTACAGAGACAGTGGAGGTGGATAGTTTAGGAATGAGAGGTCGCGGCTTTAGGGTCAATGAGACTGCAGGAATGAGAGGAAAAGACAAGGGTGCACTTCTGAGAGACGAAGAGAAGAAGAAATATCACGAATCAATTTCCGAAATTTCAGCAATCAATATTAAACGGTTCAACACTAAAGAAATTCAGCACAGAAACTTCAGGGTGTACTGCAGACGGACGAAGATGAGAAGAAAACCGAACCTGGCGAATGAGAAATCCGGCGGTGCAGGGGAAGGCGGAATCCGGCGGGTTGAGCGAGGCGCAGGTGCCGGCAGCCTCCGGAGGATTTAGGTTTGTGGGATCAAGACGGCGAGGCGAGGATAGTGGCGTAGGTGGAGGAGGTGTGGTTAATGATGAAGACGGCGGCTTGAGGCGGTTCGGTTCCAAGGAGACAAGAATTGTGTACAATAAAATTGACCATGAGGGAAGAAAATTTATTATAGCTTGATATAAAGATAAAATTATTTAAATACGAATGATAAAATTATTTAAAAAGGTGGATTTGTTACGTAATATAACCCAAAAAAAGTGACAAATATTTCTGAGGAGGAAGTTGAGAACTCGAGTCATAAGGTTGGCTTAGAAAGCATCAAACAACTTATGGAGGAGGATGATCTTCTTGATGAGAATGATGAGAGTATCAATTATTTTGACGAGGAGTTCTTGACAGATGGAATTGAATTGGAACCCCAACTCGAACAAGCCCCTTTTAATGCTACATATCACTCACTTAACTCGGCTGATGGGTTTGTTAGTAACCAACTCGAGCAAGAGAGCTATGGATGAAGATGATCTGGACACGGCATCCTCCGACGCCACTGGAGGTAACAAGAAGAAAAAAATAGGTTAATTATGGGGAGACAACTCCAACTCGTTTTTGCCTCAATGGGATTTGTCTTCCCATTGTCTTTCTTGCTTAACTGTTGGTATTGTGCTATGCCTGACTACCGGCCAAGGTGATTTTGCTTCAATTCTTCTCAATTCAATGGATGACTTTGCACTGGTGTCGGGTCTTCAAAACCTGTTGCTCCTTGATCCACGGAACTGAGCAAGAATTTGCTTGCCTTTCTAATTCTGATGATGTCTCAACCATTTTCTGTTTGGATGCTATATCCTTATGCTCTTATTGGTTTAAATCTTTTGCCTACCGGCCTTTTGTCGAGTTGGAGAGTTGTTGTTCTTTCCTTAGATTGGTGGTGATCACCACTGTTGTTTGTAATTCCTTTGATGACTATGTTATTCAACAATGTCTTTGTATCACTAAAAAATGTGTGATGTGTACCCTTACTTTTATTTGGTCTCCGTTTTGGTTGTTTGGAGGTTGGGACTTTACTCACCAACTAATTAACAAAACCCACAGAAACTGGATCAAATGGTCTCCCTTTGAGCATGGTTTTATTCGGACCACTAAAGCACACCACAAACAATTTTTATGCTCCACACACGACCTAACCACAAAAACTCCACAACAGAATAAAATCCACCAAAAATGGAGAATTTCAAATTTTCCAAAAAACATTCAAATAAAGAGGCTATTTACAAGTAAGTATATCTACAAAAAAGAAAGTTTTTATTTACTTTTCTTCAAATTGCTCCAATATTATTGTTGGAGCTCAACAAGAAGCATATAAAAAATAATAAGAATATTACAAAAACAAAGCGATACCCGCATTACCAAACTAATTTATACCAAGTTATTATGAAAATAAGCTTCTGGAATATTAGAGGAATGGGCCGGAACAACCTCTGGACAAACCTCGATGCAGTTTGCAGAAATCATTACATTTCTATTATGGCTCTAGCAGAAACAAAAGCTGAAAACCCTCCAAACGAAAGGCAATGGAAATCCGCGGGCTTTGACAACATCATATACTGCCCCTCGACAGGAAGGGCCGGAGGCCTATGCCTACTGTGGAAATCATATCAACTGAAAAATCATTCCATTAGATTCATTGCCAAAAGTGATAGATACATTTGTATCGAACTGGTATGTAATAACCAAAATCACAAAATTAATATTATATTCGCCTACGCTCCTCCACGTGAAGGAGGGAAAAATGCATTCTGGGAATCTATCACCAACATGATTAACACATCCAATAACCCCTGCATTCTGTTGGGGGACCTGAATGAAATACAAAATCATTCAGAAAAACAAGGAGGAGCATTAACTAACTCCAATAGATTCAATAGACTAATTAATCTTAAAAATTTGTGTAACCTAGAAGACACTCAAACAATAGGAAATTAGTTCAAATGGAGGAAAAAACGTGAAGGCCCAAATAACATATTCGAAAAACTTGACAGAATACTTGTTCATAACCAAATTCTACAATGGTATTCGAAGCTTAAAACAAACAATCACGCTTTTACAATCTCGGACCACTGCCAAATCTCAATCGAACTACCGGACCCAGATCCATATACTCCACAACCTTTTAAATTCGAAATGATGTGGACAAAACGTAAAGTCTTTGAAAACATTGTCAAACAAACATGGAGAACAAATTACGAGGGGAACGATATGTTCAATCTCATCAGGAAAACACAATTACTTAAAACTAAAGCAAAACAATGGAGTAAATCAAACTTTGGTAATATATTCAAACAACTCAAAGAGGTGGAAACCCAACTTCAGAATATCCAAGGCCTCCCACCTCAAAACCAAAATCATAGAACTGAAAACCTACAAAGAAACTTACTCGTAAAACAAAACAAGCTAATAAACTTTCACCAAAGATATTGGAGGCAAAGAACCAAAAACAATAATCTTAAGAATTCGGACATAAATTCTAAATATTTTCATCGGATTGCTACTGGTAGAAGAAATAGAAAACACATAAAGGAACTAATAGATACAAACGGAACATCTATCTCATCAAAAAAGGAAATAAGGAAGGAAGTCTTCAACGAATTTAAAAGAAAATTCTCAAGATCCCCACTTAACACAAACATACTCGATGAAAAGCTTCATCTCATAAAAAGTATAGTTAGTAGCAATGATAACGAAAGACTAACAAAAGCACCAACAAATGAGGAAATTAAGAAAGCCATCTTTGACATTGGATGTGATAAATCCCCAGGACCCGATGGTATGCCTGCCGGTTTTTATCAGAAATATTGGCATATTGTGGGTACATACGTGTCTAAAGCTGTAAAAAACTTCTTTAGAAGCGGAAAGCTCGTCAAGCAAATCAATCACACATTCATAACTTTAATCCAGAAAATTGACAACCCCACATCAATTAATCAATTTAGACCAATCAGCTTGTGCTCAACGATCTATAAAATAATTGCTAAAATTATTACGAATAGAATGGAACCTATAATGTCAAAACTCATCCACCCTCTCCAAGGGGCTTTTGTTTCTAAAAGATCAATACATGATAATATACTTATTGCCCACGAAATTTTCCACTCGTTTAGAAGCAAACATGGTAAGGAAGGATGGACGACCATCAAGCTTGACATGGAAAAGGCCTACGACCAAGTTAGTTGGGAATTTATTCTCCGTATCTTACAAAAAGTTGGCTTTAATGAAAAATTCGTGGGTTAGATAGCGGAATGTATTACCACAGTCTCCTTTTCAGTTCTTGTAAATAATGGCCCAACCGAGCAGTTCTTTCCTGAAAAAGGACTAAGATAAGGCGACCCCTTATCACCTTACCTTTTTATTTTGGGAGCTGAAATCTTGACACAAATGCTCCAAGATGACTGTAACAATTATGATAATCACATTGGATTTCCTGTTTGTAGGAACGCTACTCCAATCCCCTTCCTGGCCTTTGCAGATGACATGATCATCTTCACGAAAGCAAACTCGAACTCTTGTCGAAGAACGAAAGAAATTCTTGAAAATTATTGTTCCATTTCTGGACAAAAAATTAATTACCTTAAATCAGCTTTCCAGGCCACCAAAAATACGCCCTTAAATACTATCTCCGAAATCAAGGCTATCCTTGATATGGAAAACTCAAACTCCCTTGATTATTATCTCGGTTGCCCTATTATTAATGATAGAGTTAATAAAGAGACATTTAACAATATTAACAATAAAATGAAAAATCAACTACGCAAATGGAAAGCAAACTCCCTCTCACAAGAAGGCCGAAATATCCTTATTAAACATAATCTCGCAACTATTCCATCCTTTGCAATGCAAGGATTTATGCTCCCAAAACATAATTTGAACGAACTTGACAGAACATATAAAAACTTCTTTTGGAATAAAGGAGACAACCATAAACCTCTGATTAGTTGGGACTCAATTTGCAAACCAAAGAAAAATGGTGGACTTGGGCTAAAAAAGGCACTCACAACAAATAAAGCTCTCCAAATGAAACTCCTGTGGAAAATCCTAGCTGAACCAGACAATATATGGGTTAAAATTATCAAACAAAAATACCTGAAAAACACCAACATTCTACAATACCACATTAAAGGTCCGGCGTCATGACAATGGAATAACCTCGTGAAACTAAAAATCGAGTTCAAAATGGGAATTATCTGGCATGTAGGCAACGGAAAAACTATTAACTTTTGGCAAGATAACTGGGTCACAACGACACCCCTAATCAAATTGGTCCAAAACACAAACATCATCAATACCCATATAAAGGTAAGTTATTTCATTAATTCGAATGAATGGGATAACACCAAAATTGAAAATGAACTCCAAAATATTCTAAGCCCATCAATTAGAAAAAAAATCTTGGAAGTTATAATATCAACAAATGACATACAAGACAAATTATACTGGAGATGTAGCTCGAATGGTTGGTTCTCAACTAAATCAGCCTCGGATATGATGGATAAGGAGTCTGGATGGCTCCCAGACTATTCATGTGATTGGATTTGGAAACTTGACACCCAACCAAAAATAAAAAACTTCATATGGAAAATTTCTAAAAATGGGATCCCAACTAAAGCCAAACTCAGCGAAAGAAGAATGGCGGTTACTTCCAACTGCGAATTCTGTAATCACCAACTAGAGGACATTGCACACCTCCTTTTCGAATGCCCTTACAGCAAAAACATAATTTCAAAAATTGATAAGGATATCTTGTCAACCCTCAATACAATCAACACATATAATAAAAAGCCACACGAACTTATGTTAGAAACTAAAAATAAGATTGGAATATCGAACTTTTCACAGTTGGCCACGATATGGTGGAGCATATGGTTCTTTAGAAACAAAGTCAGTTTCAATAATGATGATGTCGGTTCGAATCACAACATCGTAAATTTCATCACTACACATATACATAACTGGAAAAATCGTGCCAATGATGAAGACATATACGATATTAACTACAACCAAAAGAATAAGACACATACTACTAGAAAGAAAATTAATATCAAATGGGATAAACCAAAAATTTGGCTTTCACAAATTTAACTTTGACGGATCAAAATTTGACTCAGGAATAACATCCATTGGCTTCGTTATTCGAAATCACGACGGAAAAGTAATAAGCTTGGACGCCAGAAAAAACAATTTCAACTCAGTCATCAAAGCAGAAGCCTACGCGCTGAAAGCTGGCCTAAGCGAAGCAATAAGGCTCAATATAAAAAAGATTGAAATTGAAGGTGATAACTTATGTGTTATCAAGGCACTCCAAGGACTTTGGAGCTGCCCTTGGGAGGTCGAGATGATTTTATCCGATTTCCGACTAGATCTTCGCTTCTTTGAAGAAATCCAGATCAGTCACGTGTTCAGAGAAATCAATTGTGTTGCTGATAGATTGACCCATCTAGGAATTTCGAACCCCAACACACCCTTTTCTGACGATCCCAAACTTTGTGTTCTCATCCGCAAGGATGCTTTAGGATGGACTACCTCTAGAAGATAGGCCGTCCTAACTGCTTTTCATTTTCAAAAAAAAAAGTTAATAATAATGAGTTAGTAGGTATTTCGGATAAATAATAAATAAATATTATTTTAATTGATACATTGACTATTTATCCTTATTTTATAATTAATTTTTTAATATATTTACAAGATTTTTTATTTAATGATTGTATTTAATTCTTGTATATGAGTTTCAGGTATAAGAAATAGTCGAAATACTTGTGTACAAGAAAATTAATTTAATAATATTTTTGATATTTTTAGTTACTTATATACGAGACAAGAATTGTGTACAATTAAATTAGTTATTTATTCTTGTACAAAAAAATTAGTGCACAACAGAAAATTCAAGTATCGTAATCAACATATATTTATAATTTTCAAAAATAAAAATAAATGGTCTGATCCAAACTATTCAGAGAGCGATTCTCCGTGACTATATTTGTTTATTAAATTTTCATATTTCTTACAAGAGTGATAAAGTTACAAGATATATGTCTAATTTAAAAGTAATATCAGCATAAGCTAAAACTATTTATCATAAAGTATGACATTAGTACAAATTGATCTCATAATCAGTTAAAGGTTCTAGAAATATATCTTGTAACCAATTAAGAATTATTATTTTTTTTATTGTAATAGCACCATCTCCCACTCCCGGAACAATACTACATTGTGTCAAAATTAATTCAACAACATCGATATGCAATGACAAACAAATATGAAAGAATGAAGAACATGGACTAAATGAGAAATGCACACAACAAAAACTTACAATTGATTTGAACGATCACATATTACCTTTCAAAATCCTTTTTTTTTTAGTGTAGACGATTTCTTTTGACATTATGTCGAAAATGTGATATACATCATTGTAGTTTATATAAACTCCTTTCAAAATCTAATAAGTGAACTAATATACTTTGATTAATAATCATATAGGGTCCGTATGGTGAACACGGTAGATTATTTGGAAGATTAAAATTTCACAATAATCCCCAATAATCTCGATAATCCATGTTGAAGTGGATGAAAAAAATGGGCAGAATAATCTCCCAAAATAATCTCTGGAGGTTATGTTCTCAATAATCTCGATAATCCCTGGCTCACCGAACGCACCCATAGTGATCTAAACAATTTTTACAACATTCTTAACAATCAATCTCCTAATTTGAACAAAATGTATCCCTCGATCCTTGGCATAAAGAGTTGAAAATAGACAAACCTGAAATCTCGACAAAAACGAGTTGACGGTTCAAACGAAGGTTGTGTAGGTTTGTAGGGACTTGGCTACCGAAGTAGGTGAAAGAGGAGTCTTTCGCCTACTCCTCTTTCACAACCATCTACTACAAATATTCACGGCTCAATTGTACCATTTATTGACGGTTCAATTGTATTACTCCTCTTTCGCAACCGCCTACTATGTTGCCAGTTCATTTGAGCCGTGAATATTTGTAGTAGGCGGTTGCGAAAGAGGAGTAATATGAACTGTCAATATAGTAATAACTTACTTGGTAAACAACTGATCAAGTAAAGGAAAATTCAGCAATCAACTACATGACAAATATCAACAAAATTTCAACAATCAACTAAAACAAGTGAAAAACACAACTCAGAATTTCGAAACCTCATACTCGATTAGATTCATTGTAGAACTGAATTGTTTCAAAAAATACTCAGAATTTCGAAAGCTCATAAACGAGTTTACAAACCTTTTTGTTGAGTTTAATGTAGGAGATCCTTCGCAATTACTCAAACCATCCTCGATTTCTCGTTCTTCTCAAACGCTGATTTCACCTTCAAAGTTTCGTCGAGGATAGAAGAGGAGTCTTTCGGTCGATAGTTCTAGGGTTCCAGAATAAAAACAAATAAAATAAACATTAAAAGTATTTTCTTAATCAATCTTTTAAACTCAATTAATTACATTTAGTGTGGCCCACGGATGGAAAAACTAACCTAAAAGCATTATGGTGGCTGGTTGTTAACGGAATTAGAATATGAGGTGATTAAGTGAAATTTTTTTTATAAGAGGTGCTTAAGTGAAAATTAGGGTATATAATAAGTGATTTTGTATAATTTACTCAAAATAATAATAATATTACAAAACAGAAAAGAAAAGTGCTATGAGCCTTTTCTAAAAAAATAAAAGGTTTGGGTTAAAACCTCTACACCAATGGGCTACAAGCAATCACTCTCGGTCTACTAGCCATTACATGGCCTATCAGTCACCACCTACATGCTAGCAGCTTACTAATGCTTGTCGGAACCACCATTGTGCCACCTACTAGTCTACTGGCTACTACCCTCCGGCAATGAGATCCGTTTCTAAGATAATTTTTCAAAATTTTTCCTATTGAATTGTTATCGAATTCAAAAGGAGAAGCGCTCTCAAAGAAAAAAGAGGATGATTGTTGGAATAAGTGAAGGTATATGGTTCTTGTCATGAAGAATGCTTCTTTTTTTGTCGGAAGGAGAGGCGTGATCTTCTTGCATCTAGTCGCGTTTATTCTATATAATAAAAATAACAATAAGTAGTCATAGCTAGAGGGATAGCCTGATCCTTACATCAACATTAATATTATTTATTATACTCTGGAGTGGGTCGAACAATACATGAAATCAATTATAAAGTTTAAAGCAAAGCTAGCTAACCAATCCGATGCATAGTGTGCTTATCCTAAAAAGTGTTGAGTTTGGATAACTAATCTCTTAGCAAAAAAATCTTGACACAAATTTATCATGTTGACTAAAGGGTGACAACGAGAGATTATCTTATTTAGGAGGATGAAAGCGAGTTATGAATCCGTTTATTATTTATTATACTCTGGAGTGGGTCGAACAATACATGAAATCAATTATAAAGTTTAAAGCAAAGCTAGCTAACCAATCCGATGCATAGTGTGCTTATCCTAAAAAGCGTTGAGTTTGGATAACTAATCTCTTAGCAAAAAAATCTTGACACAAATTTATCATGTTGACTAAAGGGTGACAACGAGAGATTATCTTATTTAGGAGGATGAAAGCGAGTTATGAATCCGTTTCAAGAATCACCTACCTAGCTCCACTCTTCCAAGAAATCTCGAGGTTATGCCAAATACCACATAATACCATCTTAGATATCGTGCACATACCGATATTGTGAAAAACCCCTACTTTTTTCTTAGGCGTGCAATTTTCCATATTTGTTTAAAGGTCTCTTCTTCATTACTGAATCTATCCACATTTTTCATTAACTAGTCACTGGCTGATTTCACAGTATACCAACATGTTCTTGCTCTCATCCAACTGATTTCATTCTTGCGAGAGTCATCGATACAAATTTCCGTAATCTGTCAAAGCACATTTGGGGTGGATGGCTTTGTTCAAGATCTATGTGGTACCAATACTTGACCTTCATCGTAATCCATCTTTGTTTTCACAATAGAGGAGATGGAAGTATGTCCATTGTAATCTTTGTTTTCTTACATCGTAATCCATCTTTGGTTGACTCTTTTATTTTAGCAGAAATAACTTCACCCACAAAAGTTGTTGTGCAGTCGAACGAACTTCGGTTACAAAATTAATGAAGGGGTTCTCTTGTCAAGTGTAAACCAGGCTATCTAAATGAATAAATGCATAATTTGAGTGCAAGGACTTCAACCTGGATGAAACATTTACCATAATCAAAAGATTACAAGGGATATGAAGATAAAAATAAATTTAGCAAAAAAAAAACAATAAAAGTAAACTGGCTTCGCCCGGGTTCGAACCGGAGACCTTCAGTGTGTTAGACTGACGTGATAACCAACTACACCACGAAACCTTGATGCCTTTTTCTATAAATTAGAAATCTAGTTACGTATTCTATTAGGTTAATGTAAGTTTCTTTGACATAGGCAACCTCCCTTGTTAGTGTGACACACCAGAAACATGAACGAACTCTTCATTCCTCAAGTGTGACCAAGAGAGGAGAAATTCAATTCAACACTCTATCCCCATTTCTCTCATTTTATAAGCTTAGAAACCCGAGTTTTCGACACCGCGCTCACAGGATGGGCATGCTCAGAAAAGCTACAAGCTTCTTCAAACAAAAGATATCTTTCAACAACACTCTCCCTGTGATACCGGAATCTATGATCAGCTTTCTATGCTTTATAACCCTAACATGTCCGATCGTCTTCCCCGTCTCCTCCATATCTGACCACCCAATTCCACCGTCTCCAACCTCAGTATCTGCAACAGCACCTTTACCTGCAGTGAGAAAGAGCAGTGCAGATAACAGGCGTGTTCATCCTGCAAATATTGAAGAAGATTACTTTGGGTACTGGAACCCTGTGCCCTTTGATGGAATGGAAGGCCCTGGCCCCATTCCGCATGTCGACGGATACTCTCATCGTACCGAGCTAGAGTAGTAGTAGTAGTAGCTACTCTTTCGATCCATATTGTATCTCTTACTCATCTTCTGTCTTCTACTTTTGTTCCTGGGATATGATTCTGGAGATGCAGGCTTACATGAAATGCGATTTAATATCATTGTTATTACATGAATAAAGAGACTCAACAAAAGTGTGTGATGATACCATGATTTTAAGCAATCTTGAGTATTTCTGTTGCAATTTATGTATCCGTTTTATTTTCTCAGTTTGTATATGTTTGGTTTAGGGCGGGGCATGGGATGGGAAGGAACAAGATTGAACGTCTCATCCGGCTATTATATATTAGACGAGATTAGTAGAAGACGTACAGTTTTTAGATTGGATACCATCGGGTTTTATCCGGTTGGGATCGGTATGGAAGGAGATCAGTTTCGGTTAGTATAATTATGAAGAACCGATGAAGCGGAAACTAAGAGTTGTGAGTACGATGAAGTCAACTGTGAGAGTGGAATTGAGAGCAACGTGGAGAAACATGTAATTGCTATGCTTGCAATTTAATTGTGAAAAATCTATATTAGACGAGATTGAGACAAGACTTGCAGTTTTTAGATTGAATATCATCGGGCCTTATCCGGTCGGGATTGGTATGGAACGAAATCAGTTTTGGTTAGTATGATTATGAAGAACCGATGAAGCGGAAACTAAGAGTCGTTAGCACGATGAAGGCGACGGTGATAGGGGAATTGAGAGCAACATGGAGAATTATATAATTGCTAGGCATGCAATTTAGTTGTGAAAAATCAAATAAGCATAAGAATAGGAGCGAAGAACGATAAAGTCATTGTAGCCCTAGGTTGAGATTATTGATTCACGGTTAATTTAAAATTTAAATTATATCCGGGACATAACGGACCTAATAGAATGAAAAAGTTATAGCTTGCATCCTGTCCCGATATTTTTATGTCCGGACGGCAAAATTTTGCAATTTGTTTGGATGGAATTTCACCCGATTCAGGATGAAATCGAGATGGGACGAGAACGGAATTTATGTCCACATATAATTTGGTTATTGTGATCGGCCTAATTTAATTCTTGCTCGGTTTCACTGGACCGAGACCAGGGCTCATTCACCAGAGTCCGGAGATCTTCTATCTCATAAGTTTATTGGTTATTATATGCACTTGATAACGACCTAATCGACTAGGTTTAAGTTCTGTTCAAACAAATTTTGGCTCAAACTTGTTTCAACTGACTAAATAAATATTCAAATAAATTGAATATGAGCAATTTGAATTAACATTGTATAAAAATGACTCAATTATAAAACAAATAGTAATATTCATCTAATTCAACTAGAATAACATTTCTAAAAAATAATCTTTGGTGGTGGAAACCTAAAATGAGTGATTAAGGGCCTATTTGGTTCCCATAATATCAGTATATTAAATTTCGATATCGATATCAGAGATAGGGGTATGAGATAGATATAGATAGGGGTATGAGATAGATATCAGCTGATATGTGTTTGACAAAATGATGAGGTATATAGATACCATGAAGAAAAAATTCAGTAAAGAAGGAACATTTATATCAACGAAATTGAGTAGAGGAGTCATAAAAAATAGCAGAGAAGGGGGACTCACATAAAAAAAAACTCAATAGAAAATGGAGAGAAGGGGGACTCGTATAAAAAAAAAACTCGATAGAAAATGGAGACTTGTAAAAAAAAAAATTCAACAAGAGAATGATACTCGTATAAAAAAAATATTCAGCAACAAAGGAAGACATGCACCCAACATTGTATTGAAAGAACGATCCAAATATGGAGACTAAAAAAATCATAACTTAAAGATATGAGCGATAATTGTTGTGCAGATCCGAAAAGGGAGACGTGAGAGGGGGCGAAAGGCTTGGAGGGAGAGGAATTTGAGACCGGTGGATTTTTGGGATTGTTGGTAGGGATATCAGGAGTATGGGTATACAGGTATATCAATTTGATACCCATATGCCCAATTACCAAACACCAAACACGGGTATCAGATGATATCCATACTCACCCATATCTGAGATCCTGGGAAACAAACAGGCCCCAAGTATTGAGGATACAGAATGACGTAACTGAATACTTCAAGTAGAATTGGTCACAACTCACATCAATTAAAACCAGACTTGTGCACGGTGTTAGTATACAAGAAGCTCCATCAGTGAAAGCTTTACCCAGCTAAAGAGAGTAAAGATTTGAGTAAGCCAATGCAATTCACAAAGACTTAGGCACGTTGTTAGTAGACAGAACTAAAAACTCTAACAAGTTAGCACCAGAATCTTCACTCAAATTATAGCCTTGATTGATACACAAACAAGGCACTACAAATATGAGTACCTCCTTCTGCTTCATTTCATTTTTTACATCTAGCAAGTTCAGCCCTCCCTTCACTTTGGAGGCATCCTTCTTGAGACGTCGTCCAAATACTGCTTCACGCGCGCTTGATTATTCTCGAATATGAATGGAATGTCCCGGATCTGGTAGATGAGTGATGTAAACAAAGTGAGATCCAATGATGATTTTGATAACATTCAAACTTCGCACTGTAAGATGACATTGTCATACCTCGATTAAACATTTTGACTGAAGAATTAGACTTTGTCCTGTATAAACCTCCTTGTCATCAACCAAGATTGAGCTCTTGCCCAAATTCCTCAAATGGAACACCCCGTTTTCGTCCATTTTTATGATAGCCTGAATGAGCAATAAATAAGATACGATGAAGAATCGTACAAAAAGATAAGAGGTGCGGGATTGCAATATCACCGTACTATTGTTTCATTGCATTCAGGTAAAATCCAAGTATGCATAGGGTTGGGGAGATATGGTGTAACGAGTTCAAGTGTTGGCCACTTGTGACAAGCAGCCATTATCATTACCAGAGTTCAGGAATCAGGTTCATAATTCCAAAAACATATAACAAACACGTGAGGAAATCCTAAAAGCATTTCCTGATACTCTATTTCCCAACCAAGCGCTGATTTATCGTGGTTAAACAAACCACGCAAAGTGCTCAAAAGGATTATGACAAAAAGTAAACCCTGTCATCAATATTAGTTTAATAAAACAATCGTGCTCGAATATTTAAACAGGATAAATGTGAAAAAGAATGAGCGGTTGTATAAAAAATTTTCGACAAGTATCTATACTTATGAGACTAGAGAATAATGATCACTAATATTATTTGTACTAAATCTGATTCGGATACCATTTGAACGTCAACTCAAGAAGAAGACCGCAAACTCAGACACCTTTAGAACAGAGTATCATAGTGATAGAAGAGTATGATCGTATCTAAAGGGTCACCAAAGAAGCTAGTCAATTACCATTTATACACGAAATAGCAAGTGTAGCAAACACAAACTCACCTGCCGTCTAGAGATTTTGTTTGCACGCCCTTCTTTGCCCAGGTCAATATCAACAACTGAATCTTCAGTAGCTCTCCCAAGTAAAACCTAGAGGAGTGATAATCAATATACCTTAGTATCTGTTTAGAGAATGAAAGCTATATAATGCAACACAATTAACATAAACCAGCTTGGCAGAGACAGTAGGGGGCTCCATCAGTTCCCACCGAACAGGGCCCCCAATATACCTTTTTTTATTTTAAGAGACTAGTAATAATTGCAAGAAAATCTGTTAGCTTAGGTGGAATAGTGTTCACTTATGTACTAAAAAACTATGCGTTTGAGCCTCTCAACTACGATATCCATTCATTTAACTTTCCCTTTTTTACATTTTTTATCTTAAAAAGAATATATTCACAGATGTTTGTCATTTCTAATATTATCTATTCCAAGTAATAAAACACAAATAATTCAGGAATATCCTGGTTGGTGCCCCTACGGTTTGTAATTATTCCAGTATGCGAAAATGGCTTTTTAACATTAATACGTCATTAAGTTGTAATTTGGCCTTTTGTACTTCTGATTTTAATTTTCTTTTCAAATTACAACTTACAAAAACTATTTGCATGTTTTTCAAATTTACAACTCACATAAATTCTTGTGGAGTTGTGGAGCTAGAAAGCTCCCATATAATCATTTCATCCAACATTGAAACCATATCCAATTATCCCCATAAATGCACTAAATTCCAAATACTATTTTCACAATGGATTTTAAGATATGCTAGCTTAATTTATTTATTTAAGGGGTGTTCGGTCTCATGAGTTTTTTTGTTAGCCGCAACTTTCTGGGTAGTTTAAGAGAAATATGACAAAAGGGATGAAATGAGGAAGGAAGTGAAATATCCTCAAAAATCTCTTGT
The DNA here is from genome assembly GCA_033239125.1 of Fagopyrum homotropicum. Taxonomy (NCBI): domain Eukaryota; kingdom Viridiplantae; phylum Streptophyta; class Magnoliopsida; order Caryophyllales; family Polygonaceae; genus Fagopyrum; species Fagopyrum homotropicum. Next base: position 149,814,311 of record BSWB01000001.1, on the reverse strand, counting down.
AAGCTTATTATCATGTGCTTTCTAAAAACTCATAAAAAAGCTAGTTAAAAAACCTTATAAAAGATCAAAATCCCTCAAAAAGCTTATCATCTCAAACATCACCAAGCTTTCAAAGCTCCACCAGTTAAACTACGGGAGGAATATGAGGTGAGTTTCCATTCTTGAAGAAGTGGGCAATGAAGAATTTGAGAGAACCAGTGAGTTGCATGTGTAATCAAAAGGTAGATATTTAAACTAGTTAATGCAGAAGTTTACAGAACTCTACAGTAATGCTTCCTTCACGGAGGTTCTGTAAGTAAAGATCCTGCAAACTCGAGCAATTACCACCCTATCATGTTTGATATAAGCTTTTTATATGCTTATTACAGATTATGCACTTTGGACATTTATTTTATATATCTGTCAGAATCAAGCCCCAATTCGCTTTTGTTTCTACATATTTTAATTTCCTTTTTTCACGATGTATTTTGATTTCCTTTTTTCACGATTTATCATGAAAACAACCATTTTGTCCACATACCGGAATAGTTGCAGACCCTAGCAACACCAACCGAAATACAAAATAAGTATGGGCACAAAACGGAAAGGTCAAAAACTAGAGGGCACTAACCAGAAATTCCCAATAAGGAGTAGAGAAGCAGCTAAGAATGATACTAGTAACAAAGAGAAGAATTGCTGATAAGCGATAATGGATTAATTATCACCCCCAACTCTCCAAGAAACGGAAAATTATATTGAATTATATACCTCGGGTTTCTTGATGTAGTGCTTAGAATGACGACCATATATAACTGCAAAAGCACAATGAGATGCTATAGCTCTTTGCATATATGCATGAGCACTCTGCTCCAGCCTTATGATTGCCCTCTTTGCATCTTCACTTTGATACTTTGCAACTGCATAAAAATTTAAGTCGCATCAAATATGGAACTGGGTAAAAGCATTTGCCATTCTGAGAATAAAAACATAGAACGTCACAAAACTCTGCTAAAATGTCAAGAATATCTACACTCTTTCCGAGCTCCCTTTTCCTCAAATCTTGAACTATTCCCTCCGTTTTCTTAAAAAATTGCTGCTCCCAGAACTAACTTGAAATAAGTTTTGGTCATAATTATTCTACAGTACACTTCATAGAGTTTTAAATGAGGTATTCTTGTCTGAAACTTATACATAAAGACAATATAAAAATGAACCTTACAATCTATCATCATATGATTTCACTTTCTGCCAGTTCATCTAACTGATGGATATGATTCATATCAACCATGAATTTAATTGATAATATGGGAAGAGAATCTAAAAAATTTGAGCAACCAAAAGTACGCACCTTCCCTGGAAGAGTATGACTCAAGATCTTCCGGGCCCAAGTCCATATCAAGGATCTGCAGGGAAGCATCATGACTTAGGAAAGAAGAATAGAGAGGTGGGGGATAAAAGCAATTGTATCTAAAAGATATTCAAAGATCCAGGAATTGTACCATTGATTCAATATCTGAGCAATATGGTATATCATCATCACTATCAGACAACAGCTCTTCCATATCGGATAACAGGGGTTCTTCTACGGGTTCTGGGGCCATTTCATTTGTAGTTCCTAATTCCATGTGCACTTCTAATTTCTTAACAGCGGGTACCGCTTGCCCTTCTTGCTTTATTCCAAGACCACGTGATTTTAAATGGTCATTCAAGCCATCTGAAACCTTAGCTGGTAAGTCAGAAAGATCAGAGAAAGATTGATTTCTGGACACGGTTTCAGAAATCACCTCTCTTGATACCCGAGTGTTACAAGTGGCATTGCCAGGATTCCTGGAGTCTGTACTGATTTTTTCAGTTCTAGGCAGCTTGAGATTAGCAATAGATTCACCAACTGCACGATTTAGACTGGTCCCGTGTCTTACCTGTGGATCTGCATGCAATTCCCCAAATCTCTTCATCTCTCTGCTCAGTAAGCTTAGACCAGTTTCATTTGCCTGCTTAAGTGAAATATCCTTGACAGTTAAAGCTGGATTACTAACTTCATTTATACCTCTTCGGCCGAAAGATGCAAGACGTGATTTACTAGGAAATATGACATGGCTATTGTCAGGAACCTCCAGAACCTCCGTATTCAGTGTGCAGCAGATAAGACCATGGCAAAGTTCAGGAAGTTGAGGATCTGTATCTGATGCACAAGCTGGATTTTTTTCCTTGCCAGCATCCATATCAGTGCTACCCTCATCTAGTTGCTCAGTAGAATCAGTGCTCGGAACATGCAAATCTGTTTCTGGGGCCACCGAAGGATCCACATCATCAACACTTAGCATTTGATCGTCATTCAAGTCAGCAGGAGAATCCAGCAAGAGGTTACATAAACCATACTTGTCAATTTCTTTCCCATCATCATCTATCAAAAGCATGGCATCATCGTCACTAAGATTCAAAAGCGTATCGGATAAAGCAATAAGATCGAACTGTGGACAAGATGCTGAAGTTTTCATACCATCACATGTGAGTTGATTTGGGGATTCGATGTCTGAGTGGGTAATGCCGTATTCTGAAGGCCTTTCCGTAGGATCATCTGGAACCACAAATGCATCCCCTGGCATTGCAGATGGTGGTGATGAACATTGCAAATGTTGGAAAGAAGCCTCAGACTCTGAAATAGGAGAGTTGAAGACATTATTCCCTTCCAAACCAGAATACATATTATTATCATTACTCATGGGATGCATTTCTACATCATCTGCCAAAATACTCTGCACAGGCATTTCTGTTGATGAATTTAGTCCTCCAACCACAGTGCAATTTCCAACAGAGGGCACATTATTTTGGTCAATAACGTGAGATATTTGTTCGCATGTTTTTTGCTGTTCCTTGGGTTGATTTTCAAGCTTGACACCATCTCCATTGTTGGATTCATGAGAAGCTCCGTCAATATTGGTTCCCACATCTTGCAGAAAAACAGTATGCAGAGCATCAAAATTGCTATTTCCTAATTCAAAATGACTGTTCATGGGATCTCCAAGGATGCCATTATGAACTGCCGCCTCATTTCCATTCTGATAGAAATGTTCAGCTGGTGCAACAAGAAAATTTAAATCACCGTGATTAAGAGGGTCACTGCAGATTTTCTTTTTCAATGCATAATATCGTCTTCGAACGCTTTCAACTTTCCTTTTTCGAGTTCCATTCCCCTCTTTTGAACTTTCCAATTTACTAGACTTTGACGTAAGATTGGAAGTGGAGTGTTCAAACTCCATCATAAGTGCAGATGCTTCAGCAGAGATGTCCGGATCATAGAGGAGAGAATACCACCTCTCTTGTAGCTCTCGAATTGTAAACCTTCGAGAAAACTGAATTGCACCTTTTGCAAGCGATTCCAAAGATGCACCACCCTAAAATATAGGAACATAACAGCATTTGAGCACAAAAAAATCCAAGCCAACAAAGCTAATGATTATGGAGAACTATGCTACTGCAACAAGAGATAAGCAATCAAAGAACTCTCAAGTGACATAAAAATAGAGCATATCTCAGTAAATAACTTTTCCTCCAAAAAAGAAGCAGAATTTTCATCTTAATAATGAAGGTAGTTTTTGTTTGACAACTTAATGCCAAAGATCGTAGCTGAATCAAATACAAATATTCAAGGGAAAAAAGCCTAGCAAGTGCTTCCAAACAACGAGAACAGGCATCATCTTTCGCTGCATAAACCTAAGTTAGAAAAAGCTTAGCACGGAGCAATTAAGTGTTTTTTGGGATTAAAACCCTTCTCTTTTCATTTTATCCTCTCTTTTTCCTCTTTGGTCCTCACTTCTCATGTATGGCATCTCGTCTTCCTATCTCAATATCTGTTTCTATCTCCGGGTGTCAAACTACGCGAGGCACGCACCTCCACCTGAGGCACGAGGTGCAAGGCTCCATAGACCTTTGCGCCTCACTGTGCCTCACGCCCTTGTAAACTAAGGCAAAAACATAAAAGGGTGTGATACTACTAGCCAATTTAAGCAATTACTGAAAGGGATGTAATCCAAGCATAGGAAGGAACTCATGGATTTAGGATGTGTTTAATCAAAGACTACTTACAATATTAGTCTTTTATATCAACACACAATCATCTGAGCAATCATACAGCAGCTATCAAGAACAGTTCACAAGAGAGCAAGACTACGGTATAGGCGGTCGAAGAAAAAGACACCTAACTTGAATTCTACACCGAATTAACTTCAAAATCTACAGGGTAGAGTGAACAATACCAACAATTTAAAAATAAATACGCAGTTACTTAGAACATGTCATCGAGCAATTGAACAGTTATAGTAGCACTGACCAAAAACCCTAGCCCGCAAAACATACCCACCCATAACGGAATTGAAATGTTTTTCTAAGGATTAAACGATACCTCGATAGCATTCTTGAGACGGAGATCGTCTTCTGGTGTCCATGACGAAACAGGAGTAAGAGCTCCCATCATCTGCCAACAGATTTGCCCCTCTTCTTCTCTGTCGTTGTTGTATGAAACAAGGAAGGGTTTTTTAGGGTTTAACTTCTTTGCCAACGGAGGCTCATTCTTTTTTTATTTTATTTACACAAGGTAAAGGACTAGTCAATTGTAGTAGAAAATCGTTCCACTGGCACGGGGAATTATAAGATCATGTACAATCGACAATCCCTATCCATCTACCGCCTGATTTGGTAAGTGTCTGGATTAAGAATATTAAGATTATGGAAATTAAAAGGAAGAATAAAGGGATTAAATTATAGATATTAAAGGCTTGTTTGGTATGACTGTAAGAATGAGATTGGAATCACGAATCGAAATGAAATAAAGAATTGGAATAAGTTATTCTTGATACTTGATGTTTGTTATAATGTTGGAATAAAATATTTTTGACACATATTTTTTTATTTTATATGAGTTATGAAATGAGAAATTCTATCATACTTGGTGATATATGTGTGAATGTTTATAACGTAAATATATGTTATTTTAAACTACATGTAAGAAAAATGAAGACTAACGAATAACTTAAAGATTAAATACTAAACAATCGTCAACTCAAATAAATAGGTATATATTTCTTCTATCATATATATTTTTTTAAATTGAACAAATTATATTACTTTCGAACATTTTCCGGTTACATTACATCTTGAATGAACTATTCGTATTATAGGTAAAAACTTTTTTTTTTGTCAAAATCATGTTTTTCTACAAAATAATTATATAATTTAAAAAATTGATGGACAATAAAAAAATTTATAAAAAAATATTAATCTTATTTTGTGAAACTAACTAAGCAAGTTTATATAAAATAAAAAATATATAAATGTAGTTTTAAATTTAAAATGAGTTTATGTTGGAATGGGATACCTACTATGAAATTAACTTCTTCTTTAGAGTTGGAATGAATCATTTCATGGAATCATTCTCATTCCGATTCCAAATCTTACCAAACACGAGGTATTGGTATGACTCATTCCGATTCCGATTCCTGATTCCATGAGAATTGAACCAAACGAGCCCTAAGAGAATTAGATTATAAAAATTTTGTAATGCTGCAAAAGTTGGATTATAGGGATTATGAAGATTATTGAGACTTAAATCTCACTTTTACCCCTCAATTTTTTTCATCTCTTTCGTCTATAAAAATTTAACACTTACTTTTTCGTAATTTTACCCACAATTATATTAATTTTACCAAATACTCATTTCACTTAATTTCATACTCATTATCTCAAACAATTTCATCCCCTTAATTGTTCATCTAATTAATTCTCTTCATCCTCATCTTCATCTACGTAATCTTATGTTACCAAACTGACCCTATATATTTATGTACAATAAAGAATCCCGGACTCCTATCTATCTATCTATCTATCTATCTATCTATCTATCTATCTATCTATCTATCTATCTATCTATCTATATATTTATGTATTATATTCAAGCGAAAGTATTGAATGTCCCGTGTCATTTATAATATCTCTTTTGTATGACTAATTGTATTCATCTCTTTTCTAATTAAACTAGAATTTTTTTAACATATAATTCATAATAAAATACAATAAATTGAAAATGTCCAATCAATAGATACTTGATCTTTCTATAGCCATTTTAATTTTAATTAAAAAAACTCACGTTTATATGTTTTCTAATATAAAAGTTGAGATAATTTTGTGCTTTACAGCTTAAATTTCTATTGATTAAAAATTAAAATAAGTAAATTTTATGAGAAATAAATGAATTATATTTCCTTAATTATAAGTTTTTAAATCAAATATTATAATTACTAATTATTGTGATAAAAAAAATTATTGATACTTGATCTATCTATAGCCATTTCAATTTTAATTAAAAAAAACTCACATTTATATGTTTTCTAATATAATAAGTTGAGTGAATTTTTTGTTTTATAGCTTTAATTTCTATTGATTAAAAATTAAAATAAGTAAATTTTATGAGAAATAAATGAATTATATTTCTTTAATTATAAGTTTTTAAATCAAATATAATAATTACTAATTATTGTGATAAAAAAAATTAAAATCTCTCCCGTGCAAAGCACGGGAATTATAATAGTTTTTTTTCTTGTCACGAAAGTAAAATTCTTTTCACGTCTGCTTAGAGATTTTTGTCACGTATGTTTAGTTGCCTCATTTCAATTTTTGTTACTTACTAGAGAGAATGCGCGTGCTTCGCACGCGCTTAGTTGATGAATTCGGATCGTTTATATCGTGATACCGAAGCACACTTTTAGTAGATGAATTCGGGAATCGTTTATTTCACAATACTTACGTATAAAATATTAATATATATATTTTGATTGAGGAATAAAAAAATTACATGGAGGAATTGTAAGGATGAATGTTTATATACATGTATAAACTCAATGACTCAACAGTTTAACAAAAAAAGAGAAAAGTCAACTAATACAATAGAGCTTTTCCTTCAAAAATCACACCAATCCATCTACCTAAACAACTTTTACCAACTTGGGTGCTGTAATATACAAAACACTAAGAAGAACACTGCCCTTTTAAGAAAGATATGCTTTACCAAGCACTTTTAAGAAGAACGCTACCTTTGATCTCCAACTTCCTAAGAGTTTGTTCAGTGGCTTCACCTTCCTATTGTTTATGTCAAGTTCAAATTAGTGAATCAAGCCAAACAAAAAATATCTTGTTTAGCAACAAAAAATTTGCAATATAAATTCACAGTAACAATATAATCAATCATTCATGTCTATTGATATGAACATCCAAAAGAAGTGTAAGGAACGTAAATTTGGAAGTGCCAACAAAAACGCAAAGAAAAAATATGCAAAATATGAAGTAGAACATTACAAAATAAGAAAATCTGCGCACTTTATCATGATTATTTGGATCTATTCAACATAACTCTACAGGGGGTAAGGTAGTCAGAAGACCGGACAATTCCTCACTTCTATGAATGTGTTTCCATCATTGATACGCAAACAAAAAATCAGCACAAGTTCAACCAAATATTCGGAGTTAAACAGCACAATTGGTACATGGTGTTCCATGGATAACACTCATTATTTAATTTTATTCCTTTGTATTAAGTGGAAAACTTATGCAACAAAAAATCAGCACAAGTTCAACCAAATATTCGGTGGTGACAAATTGATTCATTAACCAATGCTAAACAATTTGCTATAAGCCCAAAGGGTTAAACCAGTGCTTATCAATTCTACAATAGCCTTACTGTACATCATGTATTGTGTATCAGTGTCGTCATACATATATGTGACACAATTTCCACCAACTCATAAAAATCTACAAACACCACAATCCTTCTCTAGTGTCACCGCTCATCACAATACTTGACTCACTGTAAAAACCTACTTAGGAAGGACTAAAAAATTTTTTAACCGTTAAACACAACAAATTAGATAGTGGAAATTAGAGTACTTAAAGTCACCTCCTTTTCACATTTTTCATAGGCAATCTTAAAGTTCCAGGGGCCCAATGATGTGGCTCCTTCTTGGACTGTCTCACAGTGCAACTAAAACACAAAACAACCATTTTCTTGATCAAAATTAATAGAAGACAAATTCACAACATTAGTAATATTTTGTCCAACCCATTTATTCTCTTCAGGTCAATCTCTCTCCTCAAAGACAATTGTTTTTCATAGGAATTCATCCCTCTAGAGCCATCAGAAATATCAATCATGCATTATCAGTGTTAGACTGAACATTCTTGAAGTGTTGTAGAAACTTCAATAAGTATGACCAATCCCAAATGCTTGAAAAATACTCAGGATCAACCAGAAGGAAGCGGTAGGATATATCCAAAATAATAGTAGCACATGTAGAAAAGCCTGCAATAGGAAATTGTTCAGATTCTGAAGAACGATTCATCAAATAGAAGACAAACTGAGTGATTATGGAATCTCAAATAAGTTGACATCATCATAATTCAGTAGTGATACATTATGTAAAATGCATTCCATGAATACATAATTTCAAGAGTTATTGATCCAATGCTTTTATCGGGTAATAGATCAAATATGTTGATACTATATCTTGCCTGCAACAAATTCAATATGATTGAAGAACAAACTTTTGTCAAATTTCTTAGAATTTATTGAAAAACTACATTTTTCATGTTATTTTTTTTTATAGAATTTTAGCATATAATCAGTCTATTATAAACTTCCTTACCAAGGCCAAAAGGTGGAATCAAATAATCTTCAGCATACCTTGCGTGAAAGCAAGAAAACGGAGGCAAACGGGCCGCTCAAAAAGGCAAATGAACACCTTCAGTCATCAAGAAACGAACACATAAATCAAGTTAATAAATCAAAACACAAATCATGATGATGAAGATTGGTTAATCGGATCCAAACTCAACAAATCAATCAATCGTAAAAAAATCCAAAGCAAAATCCATATGACTAACTGATCGAATTCAAAATCAATTTAGAGTTGTAAATTCAAAACAAATTTAAGGCAATGAACAGAATCACCAAAATCAAAAAGCGAAGAGGAGCAACATCAAGAAAAAGAATATTACAAAATTCCGAAAGCAGCAACGAAGAGGAGACCAGACCAGGTGCCCCGATGATATTAAGGAGAAATCAAAGGGTAGTTAGATTGAACTGTAAACCAAGAAAGGGAGGAATCATAGCACTTCCACAAACAAACAGTCGGTACATGAAATTAGCTGAAGAAATTACGTGCTCTCAATCAATTCTTCTTCTCCAAATCCTTCGAAGCTTTGGGAATTGAAGTCATTAGGGTTCTTATAATGGCATAGGGAGGAAGATGAAATGATAGAAAGAAGATACGATGAAGTAAAGAAGACACGAAGACGAGAGACGTGGTGAAGCAAGAGAAAGAAGAAGACACGGAGCCGATGAAAGAAGGAGAAGAAGACAACGATGAAGACACTTGGAAGGGGAAGGGCATCCGGCCTAATAGAGTAAGAGGTGAAGAGCTACAAACGGGCCTCACAAAACGTCAAAAAAAAGCAGCTCAAACAGCCCATTGGGGCTAAAAGCCCATTATTGTAGTAAAATTCAACTCTCTCTTATATTGTATATAGGATTTGCACCCACGGAACCTAGAATTTTTCACTTTTTACTTTCGCATTTATTTTCAATAAATTAATAAATTGTATATTTATATATTATTTTATTATTAAATAATATTAATAATACTATTATAGATAAACATTAGCCATAAAATAATAATTTTAAATAACAAACAACTTAATTAAAAGAATCACAATTTAAATTATAACCAACATAAAAATTTCAATAACAAACAACTTAATACAAACGACACACAATTTAAATAACAACCAATATAACAAAAAATACATACTAGAATAAACAACAAGAACGGAAAAATATAATTTAAATAACAAACAACTTTTTAAAAAATGCAACTACAAATGTTTAATGATTATCACTGGGATTTCCAAAATTTTTGTCATATATGCTCAATTCAACCCGTTTTTAGCTGGTGATGCATATTCGTGTCGCGGAGTGCACTCTTATTTTGTATAAACTAGGCCCTTTGAAATGGAAGATCCTAGGCGATCGGCTCATTAACAACAACTTGATCGGATTGAGGTAGATCATAGTATAGTTGATAGGTATCACGTTCATCTTCCACGGTCATATTGTGCCAAATGATTCATGTCCTCATGATTTTTCCAATCAAATTAATGTATCAAGCAACCGCAAGATGGTATATAATAGCAAAACGAGCTTGCAAGACACTGAAAGCTCGTTCCACGTCTTTACAACATGACTTTTGCCGTTGGAAAAACAATGTATCTTTCTTACCAAATGGGTGTCGAATTGACGGGACAAATGTAGCCCGTGTGGGATAAATATCATCAGGAGGTAATACGTCATGTTGTAATGATTACCATTTACAGCAAAATCACTCGTGGGTGCTCGACCATGCAACACATCATCAAACATAGGAGAACGGTCAAGAACGTTAATATCATTACACGTACATGGAGTTAAAAAAAATGCATGTCGTATCCATAAATGTAAGATGTAACAGCTTTTAGCACAATGTTTGACTTTTTATCACCCTTGGCATATTGACCTTGTCAAGCACTTCCATTTCTAATGCATGTAATCTGTATTACCGATGATTTCGGGCCAACCTTGTTGCTCTCCTCCGTATAGTAGGTGTTGCATGTTTGTGGCATTTGGCCTGCGTAAGTACTCGTCCACAAACAAGTTTATAATAATAATATCAACAAAGTGGGATAAACAAGATCTTTCCGTGGACGCTCCAATGCAAAAATAGTCATCAAAGGCATTGGTGTCCACTCCATCGCTAGCATATGTATAGTTGCAGTGCTTTTTTACAACAGGCTTAGGCCTAGCCTACCAGTTGCATCCAGAAGTTGGCGAAAGAATGGAAAAGATTGGGACAAAGCATTGACAACACGAAGAAATATGTGTTGCCTCATTCGGAATCTTTGTCGAAACAACCTATCATTGTAGGTCGGCATCGAAGAGAAATAAGTTTTGAGCAATCGAGCTTGTCCACCTTCGTGATCTCTCTCTATGTATGTCTAGCTTCGACGTTGCCGTGAAACTTCAGTATTTATTTTGGACAAGTTTCATCCTAAGCTTATCAATTTTTTCATTGCTTAGTCTATTGGTGTTCAAGTTGGTTTCATAATATAAAGGAGATGGAGGTGTAAAGACAATGTCTGTTGATGAACAAGTAGAAGAGCTAGATGAAGAATGATAATTGGAATTCAAATGTCTTTTAGATATTGAGTTGCCATTTTCTCACCTAAGTGGTGAGGTGTAGTTGCAACATTAAGATCTGAACCATCTAGGTCGCCGTGGGTTGACACGGAGTGTTCTATAGTGGAGGTGTTAGTAGTGGAGGGAGCTACTACGACATAATTTTTTATATCATCCTCAATGAGTTGTTAGCTCGAGCTGGTGTGTATAGAAAGCTTATTCAAGACATGTGTACATATCATCTAGTTGAGTAGAAGCATTAGTAGTATTTTTAAAATGATATTCATCTTCTAAAAAAGTAACATTTCTACTAAATATAAGTTTGTAAGCACCAGGATAAATAACTAGGAGTTTATATCCCTTAACTTCCTCAGGATATCCTAACATAACACATTTTTGTGCTCGAATATTCAATTTACCATTTGAATGGTGAGAAAAAGTAGTACAACCGAAGGATTTAAGATGGGTTAGGGTGGGTAGGGTTTGACACCAAAGCTTTTGGGGCGTTTTAAAAGATATGGAACTACAAGGTCACCTATTTCTCAAATGAGACAACTACTTCACCCCAAAGGACAACTTTGATCCAAAGGATAAAAGCATATATCTGGCTTTCTCAATGAGTGTCATGTTCATCCTTTCAACAATACCATTTTGTTGTGGAGTTCTAGAAACAGTAAGATGTCTCTTGACACCTTGTTATAAAAATGAATTAAACTCATAATTGTAGTCGCAGAATTCTAACCCATTATTTGTCCTAAGATACTTGAGTTTATAGGTAGTTGGATGAGTTGGTTAAGTAGGTACATAACGTATTTTTGTGTACATAGTATGTATGTTTGTAATGTGTAGATAAAGTAGGCACTTAAAATTATATAGAAAAAGATTAATTAGAAAACAATAACAAATATTACCTAATTTAGAGATATTCTCTCTTCTATATTAAATAAAATGTTTTCCTAATTAAGGATGTAAACGGATTTGTTGATACGTTAAAATAGGAAATAATTATTAAAAATTTCCTAGAATAAGGTAGGATTCGAACTCTGGACGAGTTGGTATCCCGCCCCCTCCCCCCCCCCCCCTATACTAGTTGGAATGATTAAACTTTGTGTATTCTTTTGATGATACACAATATTAATATACAATTTCAATTACACAATAGTAATACATAATTTCAAATACATAATGTTAATAAATAAAAGACTTGTGTAACCAAAAGTCTTGTGTACGAAATACTCGAGCGATATAAATTGACTCGAACATACATAATGTGCCAACATATTATTCAGGAAAGAAATTCAGTGAAAGATATTTCGTACACAAGGTTTTAGTTACACAAGTCATTTATTTATTAATATTGTGTATTTGAAATTATGTATAAATATTGTGTAATTAAAATTGTGTATTAATATTGTGTATTATCAAAAGAATACATAGAGTTTACTTAGTCCAACTGGTATAAGTGTGGGTGGGAGGGGCAACTCGTCTAGAGAAAAAAATCTTTAAATCCTTGTTTCACCAATCTTCTTTAGGTATTTCTTTCAGCAACAAGCTTCCAAAGCTTAAAATAGTAAAAAGCATCACTATTATTTCAAAGGAGAAACACCCAAACGTTTCTACTAAAGTGGTCTATGAAAGAAAGAAAGTATTTCCTTCCTTTTATCATCTTATGGTATCTACTAGTGTGTATTACCTGTGCCTTGCACGGGATTTGTTAAAATATACTTTTAATTTTTCTTGTTTTTCTTTTAGTCTTAGTTCAATGATGTATATTTGACAAAATATGATATTCATCTATATTTAAAAACATATTTATAAATTTGTCAAGTAAATAATTATAGGTTTTAAATTTTAATATAATTTTATCGAGAAAAGTTGACGTAAATTACGACTTTAAATAATACCCTTTTAAAAAATATCAGTTTTTAAATTGATTATTTAAAAGAATGTGATTCATATCACGATTATTTGCGGCTTTCATAAATTAATTTAGTTGACCTTATAAATTTATATGGGAATTTTGTTAAAGTAATAATTACATCAAATTAATATATTAAAAAAAAATACTCTACAAACATATTAAAAATTTACCAACTTACATAATTAACTAATTTTGTAATAAAAATTGTTTAACTTATTATAAAGAAAAATCTCAAAAAGTAAAATGAAAAGGAAAATATATTTGGTAGGTGATTTGCGATTTGGAGAAGAGGGAAGGAGAGAAGATACACTTGTCCTAAAAATTTGGTAAAGAAGGTAGTTTATTTAAGTAATAAATAAAAAAAATATAAAGGACCCACTAATTCGATAATTCCATCACCAACAAATACGTTAATTGTAATTGGAAAAAAGATAGTTACAATTTTATTTATTAATATATTAAAAGAAAAGTAGTCACCCTTAGTATATACAATTTTAATATACTACTAAAGTATTATACTTAAAAAAAATAAGGAAGCAAACTCTATTATTTAAACTTTTTATTTACAAAAATATATTAATTGATAGAAGTTTAATAAAAATAATCTCTTCAATTTTTTTAATAAAATTAAAATATATTAGCATCTATACATAAATTAAAAAAGTATGTTTAGTATAGATAAATATATGTATAACTATATATATAAAGTTATTTTGGTATAATTTTATCATAAAATAATAATTCTATTAGTATAATTTTAACTATGTTTATGTATATGTGTAGATATATAAAAAGACATGTTTGGTAAGTACAGGCCCGTCCAACAAGGGGTGCCATTCGGCCCAACAACACAGGGCCCCCAGTTTTTTTGGGGCCCCATAATAATAGTGTTTAATTAATATATCAAACAAAAGAGTGCTTGCCACATTGGTTAAACCTCAACATTAGGTGTAAATGGTCTTGGGTTCAAATCCCAATTCTACTATTTTTTATTTTATTGTTTATATAATCTTTTTTTATCTCCTCTTTTGCTTATTTTTTGGGGCCCATTATAATTATGTTTATATAATTTTTTTTATCTCCTCTTTTGCTTATTTTTATTTTTTTTATCTCTTTTTTGCTTATTATTTTTTATCTCATCTTTTGCTTATTTTTTGGGGCCCCATTATAATTATGTTTATTTTAATCTATTAAACAAAAGAGTGCTTGCCACATTGCTTATGTTTATCTTTTTAAGGTGTGTAATTTTTTTTATAAAAAAGTAATTTTATTTTTTTCCCATTTTTTTCTTGATAAAATATTTTTTTTAAAATTGATAAAAAAAAAATATTGACACAGGGCCTCCGAAACTCATTGGACGGCCCTGGGTAAGTAGATAAATATAAATTCTATTATAGAATAATTATACTATTACATTATTGACTAATTTAAATAGGGTAACTATATGTATAATTTTTTTAAAAAAATTAAAATTCTAAGAAAATAACATGTGACATAATATAGGTTAGGATGAACCACGTTGAAGGAAATGCTTTGGCTTTAATATAGTATATAGATTTGTGCAGGACCCAGAGATCAATATGTACATATTATAGGGGAGTGGTAGCCTTATACTATGATTAGACATATTCATATCCAGGCTCGGACCGGATTCGGACTAGGCTTCATATAATGTTAAGCCCGTTTAGCCGGACCCGGGCCGGGTTGAGCCCAACTACCGGGCCTAAATTGGTTGTCGTAGTCAATCGGGCCTGCGCCTACCCATTTTTCATTTTTATAAAAGATATTTTTAATATAATTTTTTTAAATAAATTATATTTAAGATATTTTATGTAAAATATATTAAATTTATTATAATTATACTAAATATATATTATATTTATACTTAATATTTATACTTAATATTTATAATATACATTACAATATATTTTTTTTACCTGGACCGGCGGGCTGAGATTTTTGGCTCGGCCCGGATATGGACGGGTTGCCCTAACTAAACACGTTTAACTAGGATCTATTAAAGCTGGCTCTAGTGCCTTTACCTAGAATGCAAGTTTCACAAGCCTTAAGGGCACTAGGTTTTCTAGAAATCCTACCGTGTCTATAAAGGTAGTGTAAACCTTTGTTACCTATATGACCTAATCTAGAGTGTCAGACCTTAGTCTGAGTAGGATTTAACAAATCAAAGATATCATCAACATTGAACGCAGGTGATCCAACTAGGCGTGGGCATTTTCGAATATTTGATTTGACAATCTTATGAAAGTCTGATCCGAGAGTAACTGGATACCCGCCAGTTTATGTGGATTGGATATTCGATCCTGATATTCGATCCAATCCGAGTATTTATTCATAAGCTAGTCGGATATATCCGATCCGATACGACTTTTTCCTCCAAACCTTTGATCCGTATCCGATCCGATAATCCGAAAATATGTCTGGATTGGATCGGACTCGGATCACCAATAGCCGTATATATTTGGATTCGGATTTGTCCGGACCGGATCTTCAGATTAGTCGGATCAAATATTTTTGCTCACTACTAGATCCAACAACATGATAAAATCCATTTTTCTTTTTCACCATTTACTATGATTCTACCATCTCGAGATATATTCTTAATTTTAACATGAGTGTGAATTTCACAATTAAGGTCATCAAAAGCACTTTCAGAAAGAAGATTTCTCCTAAATTCAAGTATCCATCTAACATTCATAATTAATCTAACTTTATTATCATGCATTCTAAAGTGAGTGGAACCTATACCCTTAATGGGTAAGGTAGTATGATCATCAAATCTAACTTCACCTTCATCATGCTTATGTAGATAATTAAAGAAATGTTCATGAGGTGTAACATGCATGGTACAACCAGAGTTAAGAATCCAAGCATTAGAATTTGAGGAGGAAGAGCAATTAAGCACACCAGAACAAGAAGCACTTCATAATTATAGCAGAGAGTATATTCGCATAAAGTAGATATCCCATTAGAATTATTAGCATATTTTTCAACTTCATCATGTTTCTTTTTCCTACAGTCAATTAAAGCATGTCCCTTTTTACCACAATAATAGCATGTGACATATTTCTTATTATCTTTGTCATTCTTGTTATCATTTTACCATTTTACTCGTGTTTTAGTTATTTTGCTTATTGTCATTCTTCCTATTATCCCAATTCTTCCTTTTTTTTTAAGATTTATCTGTACCCTTAACATACATTACCTTATTTTTATCTTTAGAGTTATGTTTCACTTTAAATACTTTCATTTCTTCATCTTTCTATATAAAAGAATCTACCGGTTTTTTTCTTACTGAAGTCTTCATGCACATATTAAATAATATCTTCGAAATTATTAAACTAAGATGGTAAATAATTCAAGATAATAACAACTTGTTGTTTATCATCTATCTTATCTTTACAACGTTCTAAGTCTAAGGTCAAATGAAGAAAAGCATCGAGATTATCATTCAAAGTAACATTTGTATCCATTTTGAAATGAAATAGACGACAAAGAAGACTAAATCTACTAGACATGCTTTTTAAAAGGTACAAAGAGGCTAAAGTGATAGATTATTGTAAATAATGTAAATAGAGGTCTACCTTTGTAATTATTGTAAATACGTTACTCTATTAATATTACCCATCAGACGATGGAAACCCTAAGGGGAATATTATTCTCATTCTCACATGGTATCAGAGGTTTCTCTCCTCTAACCCTATTTCCGCTGCTTCTTCTCCTTCGCTCGCTCTCCTTTCGACAATCGTGCTCCGATGGCCGACAAAAAGCCTTCATTCCACTCTGCTCTAGGAATCTCCAACATCAAGAACAACATCGCTCTTGTGTTGGATCATGATACTCCATATACATCTTGAGTCACTCTTTTTCGCGTTACTACGAAAGCCCATAATGTTCTTGATCATATTGATGAATCAGTTCCGCGACCTACAGACATTGATAACTCCCTATGGCTTCAAGTTGATGCTACTGTTCTTCAGTGGATATACAGTACGGTCTCCCGTGACATTCTCCTTCAGATTCTTGACTCCGACGACACCGCGCTTCAAGCCTGGAATCGCGTCAAGGATATCTTTCAAGATAACAAGAATACTCGGGCAGTGTATCTTGAACATGAGTTCTCCAACTGTAAGTTATCCGGTTTCTCCTCCGTCAATTCATTTTGTCAACATCTCAAGTCCTTGGCATATCAATTAAAAGGTGTGGGATCACCGGTTCCTGCAACTCGATTAGTACTTCAACTAATCTCGGGTCTACCTTCTGAATATAATGTTGTGGCGAGTTTTATTCAGCAAACGGATCCTCTTCCAAGTTTTATTAAAGCACGTTCTCAACTGCTTCTCGAAGAAACCCGACTGGCGGCACAAACGGGCACCGGCAAACCCTCGTCGGCTCTGACCGCTGCAACAACGTCGTCTTCAGCAGCTGGTGCGAACCCTACAACATCATCTTCTGCAGACAAGCCCAATTCAAATCGGACCAAGGGCAAAAAGAATAAAAATCGGCCCAATAATTCTACTTATTCTCCAGCCCAACGATTTGTTTTTCGGCCCAATGTAGGATGGATTCCACTGTCCACTTTTGCTGGCGGGCCTCCTGCTGCTAACTCCTGGATGCCGGCCCAATTCAGCAACTCTGGCCCAGCACCTCCACCTTGCCCATTCCCTAACAGTCAGCAAGGTATACTTGGAGCTGGCCCACTTTTCAGCCCGTCTCAGGCGCACTTCACGTAGGATAACGTTGCATCTCAGCCCACTTCAATTGATCAGTCGTTCGCTACAATGACGTTAAATCCGACGGACAATTTATGGTACATGGACACGGGCGCCACCTCGCACATGACGAACAATTCCGGTAATCTTTCGTCTTTTTCGCATAATGGTCCATTAAATTCGATAATTGTTGGCAATGGTATGCGTATTCCTTCTACAGGTCTTGGTGATGTTATCCTACCCACCACAAACAAACCTCTCCGTTTATCAAATATTCTTGTCGCACCCAAAATTGTCAAAAACCTCGTTTCAGTTAGACGTTTTACGACTGATAACTTTGCTTCCGTTGAATTTGACCCTTTTGGTTTCTCTGTGAAGGATCTACACACGGGGAGCGTTCGTCTGAGGTGTAATAGCTCCGGGGAGCTTTATCCGGTTACAAATTTCCCAGTTAGTTCACCACATGCCCTCTCGGCAGAGTCTTCATCCACTTGGCATGCTCGTCTAGGTCATCCCGGCATGCCGGTCTTTAATTTTCTTCGCAATTCTTCTTTTTTCAAAAGTGTTAAGGAGACATCTACTCCTCTTTGTCATGCGTGTCAACTTGGAAAACATCATAGACTTGCGTTTGATCGTTCATCTAATAGTACTTTTGCGCCCTTTGATATTATTCATAGTGATATTTGGACCTCTCCTATCCCTAGCCGGGAAGGTTTTAAATATTATTTATTATTTCTTGATGACTATTCGCATTTTTTATGGATTTATCCAATCAAATTCAAGTCTCAAGTTTTTGATCTCTTTGGGCAATTTCACAAATTCGTTCAAACACAATTTCATACAACCATTAAAAGTTTTCAATGTGACATGGGGCGTGAATTTAACAACAGGAATTTTCACAATTTTTTTGCTACTCATGGCATCTCTTTTCGATTTTCGTGTCCTCATACCTCTCCTCAAAATGGCAAAGCTGAGCGTACTATTCGTACAATCAATAACATGATGAGATCTCTTCTTTTTCATGCATCTATTCCCGTCTCCTACTGGCCTCACGCCTTAGAGACATCTTGCTACCTCCTCAACATTCTTCCTTCCACCACTATTCAAAATCAATCTCCTACACAAGTGTTATATCGTACTACACCATCATTCAATCATCTTCGGGTTTTCGGTTGCCTTTGCTATCCCAATCAAAGTGCAACCATTTCCCACAAACTTCAACCTCGCACTACAAAGTGCATTTTTCTAGGGTACCCTTCTGATCATCGGGGTTACAAGTGTCTAGAGTTAAGTTCGAATAAAATCATTATTTCCCGCCACGTCACATTTGACGAGTCACATTTTCCGTTCTCTAACCGGAACACACCCTCCCCGGAGTCCTATGATTTTTTCACCGACGACGGAACTTCACCGTACAACACTGTATTTCTTCGCAGCCTTGAGGAGCTTTCTGCGTCATCCCCTCCTGCGTCTGGCCTAGCCCTTCCTGCATCTGGCCCAGCCCTTCTTTCGTCTGGCCCAACCCATCCTTCTTCTGGACCGTTTCCTGTGCTAGCAATTTGCTCTCGCCAGCCTGCCACATTAACCCAATCTCCCTCCAGCCCAATATCCTCTTCTATAGGCCTGCCTAATACATCTAGCCCATTAGCTGTACCAGGCTCACCTGCTATAACTGGCCCGCCTGCTCCACCTGGTCCAAATCCTATCCCACATTTGTTAAATGATTCATCCGCTACCCAATCCCAGCCTATACAATCGACTTCCGACCACCCAATTACCATGCCCACTCGGCCTCAAACCCGGAGTCGCTCCGGTATTGTGAAACCCAAACCTATATTCGACCTATCCGTATCCACTACACCGTCTTCCCGTCTTATCTCACCCATACCAAAATCACACAACCTCGCTCTCCAAGACCTGTATTGGAACCATGCCATGCTTGATGAATATCGAGCCCTTATGCGAAATAAGACATGGATTCTGGTTCCTCGTCCTCATGATGCTAACATTATGCGATGTATGTGGATTTTTCGACATAAGTACAGGTCTGATGGCTCTCTTGAACGGTACAAGGCTCGTTTGGTTGCCAATGGGTGCTCTCAACAAGTTGGAGTTGACTGTGATGAGACCTTTAGTCCCGTGGTTAAACCGGCAACTATTCGCATGGTCCTTAGCATTGCAGTATCTCGCTCTTGGTCCATTCACCAACTTGACGTTCAAAATGCTTTTCTCCATGGACATTTGAATGAAACGGTGTACATGTTTCAACCTCCAGGCTTCCGTGATTCCTCTCACCCTGATCATGTATGTCTTCTTCAAAAGTCTCTATATGGTCTCAAACAAGCTCCCCGTGCTTGGTTTCAACGCTTTGCTGGTTTCTTGACTCAAATTGGCTTCATCGGCAGTAAGAGTGACTCCTCTCTATTTATTTACCGACAAGGAACTGACATTGCGTATTTGCTTCTTTATGTTGATGATATCATTTTAATTGCATCTTCTGATTTGCTGAGAACTCATCTAATCGTCCTTTTAAGCAAGGAATTTGCCCTCAAAGATTTGGGCACTTTATCTTATTTTTTGGGCATCTCAGTTCATCACAGCTCAACTGGAATGTTCTTGTCTCAAGACAAATACGCTCGGGATATTGTTGACAGAGCGAAGATGACAAACTGTAAACCTGCTGTCACCCCTGCAGAAACATCAGTTAAGCTCAATGCATCCTCTGGTCCACCAGTCAGCGATCCCACTCTTTACAGAAGTCTTGCTGGTGCACTTCAGTATCTTACCTTCACTCGCCCTGATATTAGTTTTGCTGTTCAGCAGGTCTGCCTTTTCGTGCATGACCCCCGCGAACCACACTTTGCTGCCCTCAAACGGATCATTCGCTATGTTGCCGGCACTTCTACCCTCGGTATTACTATCTCCCCCTCTCCTAAATCGGATCTCATTGCCTATACAGATGCTGATTGGGGAGGTTGTCCCGATACTCGTCTTTCTACTTCTGGGTACTGTGTATTCTTCAATGACACACTTATCTCCTGGTCAGCAAAACGTCAATCTGTGGTCTCTCGGTCTAGTGCTGAAGCTGAATATCGCGGGGTTGCGAATGTTGTCTCTGAGTGTTCCTGGCTACAGAATTTATTATTGGAACTAAATTGTCCTTTATCCAAGGCCACGGTTGTTTACACTGACAACATCTCTGCTACATATCTTGCCAATAATCCAGTTCAACATCAACGGACCAAGCACATCGAACTCGACATTCATTTTGTTCGAGACAAGGTTGCCCTGGGTCACATCAAGGTTCTCCACGTACCTTCTGCGTTCCAATATGCTGATATCTTCACAAAGGGTCTGCCTAGACAGTTATTCTTAGATTTTCGGTCCAGTCTCACTGTTCATCCTCCACCAGTTTCGAGTGCGGGGGTATGATAGATTATTGTAAATAATGTAAATAGAGGTCTGCCTTTGTAATTATTGTAAATATGTTTACTCTATTAATATTACCCATCAGACGATGGAAACCCTAAGGGGAATATTATTCTCATTCTCACAGTATCCCATAGGGTTTTAGCAATAACTTGTGTTAGGACCTGACGACCAACCTCATTAGTAAGGCATAACACAATCTTGAAGTGAGCAATTTGATCTAGCTCCTCCTCCTCCTTACTTCCTTCTAGATAGGTGGTTGTCACAACCTTCCAACATTTCTCTTCAATCAAAATGAGTTTCATTTTGATCTATCACATGGAAAAATCAAAGTTTCCATCGAATTGTTTGATCTTCGCAGTATCACCCATGTTGAGACTAACCAACTAAGAACAGAGAAATATACATTAGTATTTTATGAGGAAAAAAATGAAGTGGAGAATAACAAGAAAATAAACTCATCGTTACAAAATTACTTATGAACTCAACACATTCCCTTATTCTCAAAAACAACTCGATTTCTATTTCAAAAAGAGGGTTTAATGTCTCCATAAGAGACATCTTACTGTCCCTAGAACTTCACAACAAAATGATATTGTTGAAAGGATGAACATGACACTCATTGAGAATGCAAATGTATGATTTTATTCTCTGAATCAAAGTAGTCCCTTTGGGGTGAAGTAGTTGTCTCAACTACTTATCTCAAAAATAGGTGACCTTGTAGTTCCATATATTTTAAGGTGTCAAGTGACATCTTACTGCCTAGAACTCCACAATAAAATGATATTATTGAAAGGATGAACATGACACTCATTGAGAAAGCCAAATGTATGCTTTTATCCTTTGGATCAAAGTAGTCCCTATATGGTGAAGTAGTTCTCTCAACTACTTATCTCAGATTAGGTGACCTTGTAGTTCCATATCTTTTAAGACACCCCAAGAGCTTTGGTGTCAAACCCTACCCACCCTAACCCATCTTAAAACCTTCAGTTGTACTGCTCATCATTCAAATGGTAAATTGAATGCTCGAACATAAAAATGTGTTATGTTAGGATATCTTGAGGGAGTTAAGGGATATAAACTCCTAGTTATTTAGCTTGGTGCTTACAAAGTTATAGTTAGTAGAGATGTTACTTTTTAGAAGATGAATTTCATTTAAAATACTACTAATGCTTCTACTAAGCTAGATGACATGTACACATGTCTTGAATAAGCTGTCTATACACAAACTCGAGCTAAAAACTCACTGATGATGATATTAAGAATTGTGTGGTAGTAGCTCCCTCTACTACTAACACCTCCACTATAGAACACTCCGTGTCCAATCAAGGCGACCCAGATGGTTCAAATCACTACAAAAAAATTCAATTAGCCACGCTTGTTGGCGATGGTAACGATTTGCCGTCGCCATGGGGCCTTGATTTGGCAACGAAAAGCGACGGAAACATCAACGTGACAAAAAAATATAATTATTTGCATCGTTGGTAAACGACCGTCGCTAATAGTCATGTAATTGGCGTAGGCTAATCTTTACCGTGACTAATAAAAGGGACCATTGACTACGATTATGACGCCGACGCCAATAACCAAATTATTTGGCGCCATAGGAAAATATTGGGGTAACAAAAATATAAATGATTTTCTTTTTCTTAAAAAAATTTCAAATTCATCCCAAATTCTATTCTCGCAAAAAATTAGGTTTCCCTCTTGCGCCCCTTCCGTTTAGGGATGACAATTTCATCCGTACCCGACGGACACCGATTACCCGATCCATAGTAAAAGGGTGAAAACCCGATATGAAGAGGATGAAAGCATGTGGCGGGTGAAGTGGTTGATGGATAGGGTAGGATTCGGGTAGACCTTTCATTCACCCGTCACCCGATCCATCATCTATCTACCCACCCGACCCGCTTCACCCGCTTACAAACGTTATTAATAATTGAATAAATATTTATTTTTTACAAAACCCTAAAAAAATTTCAGATCCTAAGGACCCTAACTTTGTAATCGTATCCGCGGCGCAAAGCTTCAGGCCTTCACTCTTTAGCCTTCAAACTTCATTCTTTGATTGCTCGACATTGTTTGAGTAAGGGTTGAGCATTGTACGACTGTTCAAGAGAACCGCAACCAAATCGCAAGTTTGGGGCCATTGTTACCGCAAACCACAATAAACGGTACAGTTAGCGATTCAAACCGTGAAACCAAAACGCAACGTATGAAGTTACCAAAAAACTAGGCTAGCAAAATTAGGGTTACCGTTTGTTTTTCCTTTCATTCCCAATGCTCCTCCAGACCTCCAAGCTCCTGTCCTCCATTCCTCCATCCCGACAACTTCATCAACCCTCCACCGTCCCAGACTCCCAACCCTTATCCCTCATGTACTCGGCGACTCCCTCCAACGACGGCAACGACTCCCTAGCGGCCTGGCCTCAGCCCTCAGGTACGTTTATCAAATTATTCCTCTCCTCTCTCTAAGTATCTCTTCTCTTCAATCCGTGATTTCATGTGAATGTGTGAGTTGTGACTAAACAGACTTCAAATCTTCACTTCAGATACTCGGCGACTCCTTCCGGCGACTGAGTGATTTCTGTAGTTGAATGTTTGATTGAGTATCGATTGTTGACTAATTAATTGTCATTGATTTGGCTTGAATAGTTGAATGCTAGATTAGTTTATTATGTTTCTATAGTGAGTGATTTCCTAGTTTCTTCAGATTTAGGCTTGAATGCTTGTTGATTATTCATCGTTGATTTGGCTTGAATAGTTGAATGCAATCTTCGCCTTCAACTATCGTCCTCATTCTCCGGCCACAATCTCAACTCTCAAGCTGTAAGCTTGTAACTCTGTAGTTTCCGGTTGTCTTCTTCTTCTTCACATGAGATCTACTGATTATTTACTGTCTTTAGTTCTCTTTACATTTCAATGTTTATTGTCTTCAGTTTACATTTCAATGTTTACTGTCTTCAATTCTCTTCTTCCCGGATGAAGTGTATGTCCAATGACGTGTGTTTGTACTGATTGTTTAATGATTTATGCAAATTCCGATGTACTGGCTGTTTGGTGAAGAAAATTGTTGGTTGTGAGGTTTGTTCTGATTTGTCAACCTTTTTTTATACAATACTTACTAATTGTGAGGTTTGTTCTGATTTGTAGTTTATTCATATTCATGAATTTAAGGATAGGGAAAATGGTCATGAATTAGACTGGAAGGCAATTGAATGGACGATATCTAATGAGGCAAATATGGATTGTTGTTGAAAGGTGAGTCCTTGAAGATTTGGATGTATGAGGTTAACTATAACTATAATGTTTTGTGCTCTTTTTCCATTTTTATATCACTAGTTCTTACACTTCAATACTTCTATCTGACAACTATACTTTGATAGTGAGTATGTAGGTTCAAACAAATTGCATTAAATTTTGTAGGACTCTTTCAATCTAATTTTATTTCTTTTGCTACCCTAATTGAAATTGACGTTGTCTTTTTAAGTAATGAGTACACTAGTACAAAAATTCACTCTCTGCGGGATAATTTCTAAGGGTTAATTAAAACTTTTGTCTATTTAAGTTATTTGATATAGCTAGGTTTAATTTGGAAAATGGTATTATATGCACTTTTGTAATACAATTTTCTTGATTATAAACTTCAAGATCAGTCAACTGATGTACAGAAAGCTTTAGAAGTTGATTTGACATGTATAGGAGATACTCGAGATTGGACCTCATTAAAAAACATAAAAGTCTTGAAGCCTTTCTTGCAACTTTTCTATTGAGAAGTGAGTTGTACTTTGTTTTTTATTTGTTACTTAAGTAAGGAAAAACTGACATTTCTTGTTGATCGATTAAATGCTCTTATTGTTTAATATGATGGTAGTGCATTGGATGGCTACAAGACTACAACTATGCAGTTTGCTGGTCCTTGCTTCTTGTCAACTTGAGGTTCATCTCACCTTTTTTTTTTTGCCCGCAGCTTGTAAAAGAATTTGGCACTAATCCAAACAACGCTTTTGGATTTTGGGATTGGGTTGGCGGCCGCTATAATGGTGGGTGCTTAAGCTTCCTTTATGATACTAAATTAGTTTGTATGATTGAAATGACACCTTGAATTGTTTCCTACAACTTATAGTATTGTGGGAGTGTTGCCTTTGTCTCTTAAATACGGGGTTTCAATTGTTGAGAAGTATGTAATCATATACATGTTTTTCCTGTACAACTTGCTATCTAGTTTCTCATATGTTATATTGTATCTAGATTGCTACTAGTTTTCTTAGTAAATTATGCAAGCTTCTTTCTTATAGGAGTGGTACGTTGAAGTCATACAATGACACTCGGTTTTGTACTTTCTGATTGTGAACTTCCTTACACTTCGAATCGTGCTATTTTGATTGTTATGAATGTTAAATACGCTATTTTGGTTTATGTAAATAATCGTTGTATCTTGATGTAGTCATGTAACGTCCGGAATTTTTATTCCGGTTCGTGAGCGGTTTAGCGACCTTCCCGCAGGCGCGGATTAGTCTTTCCGCAGACACGAGGTGTTGAGTGACGGGTTTTCACCCCAAAATCCCATTCCGACCCTTCGTCTTCCTACCCTTGCTTTTGACCCATCGTTTTCTAGCAAAAAGGAGATGAGAATGTCAGTTGACCCTTTGTTCTCTCCCCATGTAGCAGCCCTCTCACTCTCTTTCCTCATTATTTCTCATTTCACGTTACCTATTTCCACACTTCTTCTTCCTCTTGTGTTCTCTTCTCTCTCTTCTCCTTTGGATCTCCTTGAGTATGGACAGCAGTAGAAGAGCCTTGGATCCAGTTTGGTAAGACACTTCCTCCTCCTTCCCTTCTTCTTCCTTGCTTTCTTTCCCTCTTCTTCCTCTTCCTCCATTGTTATAGATGGATCTTTGGAAGAAGGTTCTTTCATGATCTTCTTTGCATGCATGTGTTCCTAGCAAGTTTAGGTCATGGAAGAGAGATTTTATCTTGTGCTTGATGTTTGGAGAAGATGAAACAAGAGAAGAGGCCATTAAAGCTCAAATGCACAGTCGGAGATCGAAGAAAAATCGCTTTTTGCAGCTCGACCGCGGGGGAGGCTACTCAGTGCCGCAGAGGTGGACCCATGCCACTGCAGAGGAGGTGCCAAGACCACCTGCCACCGCAAGGGCGGTGCTTGGACCCATAGGGGCGGTGACACTCAGGTTGTTGTCGCACTAGTTTGATTCCGCATATGCGTTTCTTCAACAATAGGCTCTTCTTCTCCCTTCTTCTTTGTTCCTTCCTTTGTTGTGAGGTTGTATCATGATAGTATCATGCATAGGGTGGACCTAGGGTAGTTGTGAATGCCATCTAGTGGTTGTGAACCTATGAGTCCTTAGGGCTTGATGTACTCTTGTTGAACTAGAGTGTGATGAGCATGTTGCATCTTCTAGTCTAGTGTGTTCTATCTTGGCTGTTGAGTTTGATCATGTGAGAGAGTAAGTTATTGTGAGATCGTTACATATGTTGAGTGAGATGTTGGTATCATGGAGTCTAGGATGTGATCCTAGCTTGAGAGTTAGATAATCTTGTGAAGATCATTATAGTGGAAGTCTAAGACTTCTAGAGTGTGAGCGAGTTATTGATACGTACCTTGTTGTGATCAGACTGTGACCATCTTCTTAAGGGAAGCAAATGCGGTTGTGTGAGTTTAGCATTGGGACGAGGTAAGTCTCCAGACTTACTTAGCTAGTATTCCTTGTATTAGCATCGATGTGTGACATGTGGTGTGTGTTTAGTTATGTTTTAATTTATAATAACAAAATCGGAACCTAGGATGACCTATATATATTGATATTTTTCCCAAGTGTATGATAACGGGCGGTGACAACACTACCTACCTCTTGCGAGAGTTAGGAGGTTCTCTGTGAATAACCCGGGCAGGTAGACGGTCGGATGCATCAATACCATTCCTTGCCGGTAAGTAGGGACAAAGGCGAGTTTCGGGGATTCTCGTATCACAGACCTAAGTTGAATTAGTAATGGAATGACGTAAATGAAAAGATAATAAACCGGCTTGTGTGTGTTGGAGCATGATGTGTGTTTATGTGAACTTATGTTTGTGTATGTGCCATTACCATGATTCTAATGCTATGAATGTTAGCTAACGATTTAAACTGGTTGTTGTAGATGCCCTATAGGTTAGGGATGCCGCCGAGTGAGGCGGAGGAGTGAACAGTCGGGATCTCCGTACATTATAGGATGGGGATGAGATTTCTATTTTGTTGTTGTTGTGGGCTTGTATACTTATGCTGTTGAGTTTGTTGTCATTTTGAGGACTCGACTTTTCCACTTTGTATATTACATTTCAGAATTCTCGCGCATGCATTACAACGTTTTCTGTATTTGCCTTTATTTGTGCCTTGTTGGAAAGGTCCGATGAAATTGTTGTCAAGCTAAGGGTCGGGACCCATTGTGAGGTCTCCGCCCGTAGCGCTCCGAGTCCCGCGGATTTGGGGTGTTTCAATATGGTATCAGAGTCCTAGGTTGACAACAATGACACTCGCAATCTTTTAAAGGCTGAATAGAAATAAACAAAACCCTCAAGGGTTCTGAGTTTTAAAGAAATGACTTTCGTTTTCAAATTATGTGCATGAGTTGGTTTGGGATAGAATGTATGAGACCACCACTCCTTCCGCGGACCTCGGCGAAGTAGTTTATTGGATTTTGATATATGAATATCTATATATATAGATATATATATATGTGGACTTAGGATTTTTTTGGACTTGTTGTGACTTAGTTAAGTACATGTACCTTGCTTTATAGTACGCTTCTACAATTTTAATACCGTATCGAGATCATAGTTATATATATATATACATATAAATAAACACTATACGCTATCAGATGGCACGCACAAGAGCTACCGCATACGTAGGGCCAATAAGGGGTAGACCCCCTCTTCTTTCTACCGTCTCGAGGCGGGGGCGAGTAGGGATACCTCTAGGAGCGAGAGGTCGGGGACGTATCCCCATTGCGAACCCGCCAGTTGCGGATCCGCCAGTAGTAGAGGTTCTCGTGGAGGACGTCTCAGAGAGTATCATTCCCAAGGCTATGGATAGGACCGTTGTGAGGTCCGGGGCCACAGTTCTCCATCCGTCGAGATCGGTGGATCATCTATTGGAGCTTCCGTGTTTAGAGAGTATGTTCAGTGGGTCAAGAAGGCGTTTAGAACAGGAGCAATACCTCCCACACCCCCATACCTTCGAGATCCGTTGAGGTCTCGCATAGGGTGACTCAGGTCAGGACTGCACCGGAGAGAGTTCCACTAGAGGTAGTTGTTGAGGGTGCTAGGGCTAGAGTTGAGCCGAGGTCACCGAGACCGGATTCATGGTTGAAGGCTTTCAACCAACAACATGTAACATACTTTGACGGGAAGGTAGGGTTGGAGGGCGATCATTGGATTGGAAACGTAGAGTCCGCTTTATAGGCAATTTGATGCCCGGAGGATCGATAGGTTTAGCTGGTTCAAGCGCTATTCCGAGACCATGCCCAATATTGGTGGAGGACAGTTCAAGGCGGTGTTACCAGGATGGATAAGATGTTGAGCCTCATTAGGGAGAGATTTTTCCCGGCTTCACTAATCGAGGAGGATAGAGTGCAGGACTTCTAGGAGGCGGGATTTGAGGATGTCCCGGTCATTGAGGTTATTAGGCGATTCCGTGAGGAGCTGGCTTTGTTGGGTCTCGCCACACCTTTGGCGGACCAGCATGTTTATCTGTTTTCACGGAGGTTGAGGGAGTCCACCCGTGCTTACCTTGCGGGATTCCACTGTGACTCCCTAGCGGAGTACCAGGACCGGGCTTTGGCATATGAGAGGGAACAACCGGGTCCTAGGAGAGTTATTCAGTCCGGAGGGTTGAATAAGAACAAAGGACATGACCAGCTAGTTCGGGAGCAGGAGCCTCAGGGCATGAACGTAGTCAGGCTCAAGGACGTTCCGGTCCCCAATAGTCGATGCAAGCATCAGATCGGGGACGACAGTGCTTCAGTTGTGGAGAGTACGGACACATTAGGAATGCATGTAGGAAGCCACCCGTAGCTTGTTTCACTTGTGGCCAAGGGGGCCACCGAGCTGCTTTTTGCCGTTAGGGCAAGACACAATCGCAATAGGGTTCTTCACTGGTGAGTGTGGAAAGAGGTGGGCAGTGGCCGCCTCAGTATTAGGCTCAAAGTCACCAACAGAGAGTCTACGGTCAGGATCGTTCACAAGGATTGGCCTAGGGGCAAAGCCGAGGTAGGGGCCGTGGTGGAGGCACCACGAAGACCAGAGGCACTCAGGCCAGGGTTTTTGAGTTGAGGAGCGCAGTTGATCCAGCGACGCCGGCAACCACATATACTATTGGATTCACGGCTTTCCTGTCAGGGTATTATTTGATACGGGTGCTACACACTCTTTTATTTCCGATGACTATGTAGCTAGGTTATCCTTAGATATGGTAGAGGGGAGACCCTTTATTATAGGGTTACCCGACGGGGGTAAGGTTAGTGGTACCCGAGAGATACACGGTTGTCCCATTCGTTTGGGAAACCGTGACTGGTTAGCCGACTTCTATGTCATGTACCTAGTTCATGAAGAAGTCATCTGAGGGACGGATTAGATGGACCGCCATCGAGCCGTTTTGGACATCAGCTGGAGGACCGTAACGGTCACCACAGAGGCGAGACACGAGGTGATTTTCCGAGGTTGGGACCTCGGAAAGACCAGTACAGTCATTAGAGTGGTTCAAGTCGCGAGACTTATCGGACAGGGATGCAAGACCTACTGGTGTTATGCCATAAAGGAGGATGCGAGTCCGTCGCTAGAGGAGATTCCCGTGGCTTGCGAGTTTGAGGATGTTTTCGGGGAGCCACCCGGCCTGCCACCGCAAAGGAGCATAGATTTTGCCATTGAGTTGGAGCCCAGCACGAGTCCGATCTCCAAGGCTCCATACCGTATGACGCCTATCGAGATGCTGGAGCTGAAGAAGCAGCTCGAGGAGTTAGCTGAGAGAGGTTTCATACGCCTGAGCGTTTCTTCTTGGGGTGCACCGGTCCTCTTCGTCAGGAAGGACGGATCGTTGAGACTATGTATAGACTACCGGGAGCTGAAAAAAGTCACCATCAAGAACAAGTACCCGCTACCGCGCATTGATGATCTGTTGGACTAGTTACAGGGAGCCTCGTTGTTTTCGCGTATTGATTTGAGGTTGGGATATCACCAACTGAGGGTGAGAGAGGAGGACATGCCGAACACGACATTCAACACCAAATACGGCCATTATGAGTTTGTCGTGACGCCCTTCGGGCTCCTGAATGCACCCGCCGTCTTCATGGATTTGATGAACGGCATCTTCATCGACTTCTTGGACCAATTTGTAGTAGTGTTTATTGATGATATCTTAGTTTACTCCCGGAGTAGGGAGGATCATGCGTGACACTTGAGGACGGTGCTTCGAGTCCTTCGGGATAGAGAGCTTTACACTAAGCTCTGTAAGTGTGAGTTTTGGATGTCCGAGGTGACATCTCTTGGTCACATAGTTTCCGCCGAGGGTGTCATGGCATCCGTTGGTCAAAGAGGTGCGTAGTTTCTTGGGTTTGGCGGGTTACTACCGCTAGTTTATTGAGGGTTTCTCCGTGATTGCATGTCCACTCACTTCCTTGTTGAGGAAGTTTACTAGGTTCGTCTGGTCCGAGTCATGCTAACGCAACTTCGAGGAGCTGAAGAGGAGGTTGACCTCCGCTCCCGTTTTAGCACATCCTGAGGGCGTAGAGGATTTTGTAGTGTACAGTGACGTCTCCACGCTAGGCTTGGGGTGCGTTTTGATGCAGAGGGATAGATTCTTGCGTACACGTCTCGATAGTTGAAGACGTACGAGGAGAATTACCCTAACCACGATCTTGAGCTAGAGGCAGTGATTCATGCCTTGAAGATTTGGCGACATTACTTGTACGGGGCCATGTGCCAAATCTTCACTGACCAAAAGAGTCTGAAATATATATTCACTCAGCGGGAGTTGAATAACCGCCAGAGGAGATGGTTAAAGATGATTAAGGACTCTGACTTGGAGATTTTGTACCATCCGGGGAAGGCGAACGTAGTCGCCGATGCTCTTAGTAGGAGGACGCCTCGAGAGGAGGCGATAGCTCGGTTTACGGTTCAACCTCAGTTGCAGAGGGATTTGATAGAGTTGGATATGGATATCCGGTTCCCGGATACGGACTGTCGTTTGTCCACGTTAGAGATGTTACCAAATATGTCCGGAGAGATCTGACAAAAATAGGAGGGTTGCCTGAGTTTGTTGAGAATCAGGGATAGGATGTCCCGAGGCGAGGCACCATAGTTTACCGTGGGGCAGATGGGTTATTGAGACGCCAGGGGTGTATATGTGTACCGTCGGATCGAGATTTGAGAGAGGATCTTATAGGAGGCCCATTCGACACCTTACTCGGTACATCCAGGCACGAGTAAGCTTTACCAGGACATTAGGAGATCTTATTGGTGTGGAGGGCTCAAGCCCGACGTAGCTAGATATGTGGGCCGATGTGCAACCTTATAGTAGGTCAAGATCAAGCACCAAAGACCCGGAGGAGAGCTTCACCCACTGCTTGTGCCGCAGTGGAAGTGGGAGGACATATCCATGGATTTCGTGACCGGTCTGATACCGAGTAGGAGCTTTGATGCAATATGGGTGGTAGTAGATCGGCTGACAAATCCTCGTGTTTCATCCTTATTAGGGAAACGTGGCCGGTGAGTCGTTTGGCCGAGGAGTTCACCCAACAGATTGTGAGATTACATGGGGTGCCAAGGACAATCATCTCGGATAGGGACGAACACTTTACCTCGAGGTTTTGGCAGCATGTACACGCCGCCCTAGGTACAAGCCTTGATTTCACGACCGCGTATCATCCACAGACAGACGGCCAGTCTGAGCGGACTATCCAGACCTTGGAGGACATGTTACGAGCGTGTGTACTTGATTGGGGGCAAGTATGACTAGACCACCTCCTATTGGTGGAGTTTTCATATAATAACAGTTGGCACGCGTCGATTGGGATGGAACCATATGAGGCTTTGTATGGACGGAGATGTCGTACTCCATTATGTTGAGACGAACCGGGGAGTTATAGCATTGTGGCTCCAGAGCAGGTACAAGACGACATGCTAGAGTTGCTTTGATCCGAGAGAGGATGTTGGTTGCGCAGAGCTGCCAAAGGTCATATGCAGATAGGAAGCGTAGGCCTCTAAAGTTTACGGTAGAAGATCAGGTTATGTTGAGGGTATCACCGACGCGGGGCGTCAGGCGATTCGGCATTAAGGGGAAGTTAAGTCCCCGGTATGTCGGTCCATTCGAGATTTTGGAGAGAGTCGGTGAGGTGGCATACAAGTTAGCATTGCCACCGAGGTTGGAGAGTATTCACCCGGTATTTCATGTATATCAGTTGAAAGAGTACATACACGACCCGGGGCACATCATTATCCATGAGGACCTAGTGGTCGAGCCGGACCATACTTTTGCAGAGCATTCGGTAGCGGTTTTGGAGCGTAGTACGAGACGCCTTCGGTCGAAGGAGATACCAATGCTGAGAGTGCATTGGTCGAGAAGAAGAGCCGAGGAGGCTACGTGGGAGACCGGGGATAGTATCCAGAGGAACTATCCTGAGTTTTACGCAGATTTAGCGACATCTATAGGACCGTTGAGTTAGTCCCGAGATCTTTCCATGATTGTGCTTATGTGTTTTGTGACGTGATATATTATGTGTGTTTTCGTATGAGTATGTGTGTGTACCTTGCGAGGTCTTGATGTAATCATACGAGCAGGCTTCGGATTAGAGGAACGATAGTTGACGTGCTTATGAATTCCCAGCGGTTATCGAGACGTGTTTGATCGAGTGTTGCGGTTAGAAAGTTTATGGACGACACTTGTTTTTAGGGGAATTAGATTTAATGCCCGCAATTTTTATTCCGGTTCGTGAGCGGTTTAGCGACCTTTCCGCAGGCGCGACTGAATCTTTCCGCAGGCACGAGGTGCTAAGTGATGGGTTTTCACCCCAAAATTTCCGTTCTGACCTTTTATTTTCCCGCCCTTGCTTTTGACCCCTCGTTTTCTAGCAAAAAGGAGCTGAGAATGTCAGTTGACCCTTTGTTCTCTCCCCATCTAGCTGCCATCTCACTCTCTATCCTCATTCTTTCTCATTTCACATTACTCATTTCCACACTTCTTCTTCCTCTTGTGCTCTCTTCTCTCTCTTCTCCGTTGTATCTCCTTGAGTGTGGCCAGTAATAGAAGAGCTTTGGATCCAGTTTGGTAAGACTCTTCCTCCTCCTTCCCTTCTTCTTCCTTGCTTCCTTTCCCTCTTCTTCCTCTTCCTCCATTGTTATGGATGGGGCTTTGGAAGAAGGTTCTTTCATAATCTTCTTTGCATGCAAGTGTTCCTAACAAGTCTAGCTCGTGGAAGAGAGCTTGGATCTTATGGTTGATGTTTGGAGAAGACCCAACAAGAGAAGGAGGCCATTGAAGCTCAAATGCACAGTCAAAGATCGAAGAAGAATCGCTTTCTGCAGCTCGACCGCGGGGGCGGCTACTCATTGCCGCAGGGACGGATCCAGGCAACCGCAGGGGTGGCGCCAGGACCATCGACCACCGTAGGGGCGGCGCCTGGACCCGCAGGGGTGGTGACACTCAGGCCGTTGTCGCGCCAGTTTGATTCTGCAACTGCGTGTCTTCAACATTACCTCCTCCCTTCTTCTTCGTTCTTTCCTTCGTTGTGAGGTTGTATCATGATAGTAGTATGCCTAGGGTGGACCTAGGGTAGTTGTGAATGCCATCTACTGGTTGTGAACCTAGGAGTTCTTAGGGCTTGATGTAGTCTTGTTGAACTAGAGTGTGATGAGCATGTTGCATCTCCTAGTCTAGTGTGTTTTTAACTTGGTTGTTGAGTTTGATCATGTGAGAAAGTAAGCTGTTGTGAGATCCTTACATATGTTGAGTGAGATGTTGGTATCATGGAGTCTAGGATGTGATCCTAACTTGAGAGTTAGATGATCTTGTGAAGATCATTAGAGTGGAAGTCTAAGACTTCTAGAGTGTGAGCGAGTTATTGATACGTACCTTGTTGTGAGCAGGCTGTGAGCATATTCTAAAGGGAAGCAAGAGCAATTGTGTGAGTTTAGAGTTGGCCCAAGTGTATGATAACGGACGGTGACAACACTACCTAGCTCTTACGAGAGCTAGGTGGTTCTCTACGACTAGCCTGGGCAGGTAGACGGTCGGATGCTTCAGTATTATTCCTTGCCGGTAAGTAGGGACAGATGCAAGTTTCGGGGATTCTCGTGTTATAAACCTAAGTTGAATTAGTAATGGAATGACATAAATGAAAATATAATAAACTGGCCTGTGTGTGTTGGAGCATGATGTGTGTTTATGTGAACTTATGTTTGTGTATGTGCCATTACCATGATTCTAATTCTCTGAATGTTAGTTAACGTTTTTAAACCGCTTGTTGTAGATGCCCTGCAGGTTAGGGATGTCGCCTAGCGAGGTGGAGGAGTGGACAACTGA
Source organism: Fagopyrum homotropicum (assembly GCA_033239125.1). Classification (NCBI taxonomy): domain Eukaryota; kingdom Viridiplantae; phylum Streptophyta; class Magnoliopsida; order Caryophyllales; family Polygonaceae; genus Fagopyrum; species Fagopyrum homotropicum. The sequence goes on along the minus strand of BSWB01000001.1, from coordinate 149,779,424 downwards.
GGTCTCCGTACATTATAGGACGGAGATGGAATTTCTATTTTGTTGTTGTTGTGGACTTGTATACTTATGTTATGGAGTTTGTTGTCGTTTTGAGGACTCGGCTGATTTTCCACTTTGTATTTTACATTTCAGAATTCTCGCACATGCATTAAAACGTTTTCCGTATTTGCCTTTATTTGTTCCTTGTTGGAAAGCTCCGGTGAAATTGTTGTCAAGCTAAGGGCCGAGACCCATTGTGAGGTCTCCGCTTGTAGCGCTCCGAGTCCCGCAAATTCGGGGTGTTACATAGTCATTTAGATGTTTTCTAATAATACAAGTTGTGGTATAGTTTTACAAGTTATGGTAGAATTTTCCCACTAAATCTACAGTTTCGTGACGGCATATTCCCGTTGCCAAAGATTAATATTTTAAACATATTATAACAATTTGCGACGGTAATTGCCGTCGCCAAAATTCAAAAATTTGCATCAAATTGACACTTTGCGACACGCTAGACGACGACGGTAAATGCCGACGCAAAAATATTTGCGACGGTTATGTCCGTTACATCGCCAAAATAGTCTAGCGACAGCAAAAGATCGTGGCAAAAAAATTTCCGTCGCCTGTTCTGCCTTCGTCTGCTTCCGTCTTCGCCCATCTGTTGTCGTTGATGATTGGCGTCGGCAAATAACTTTTCTCCCGTCACCAACCAGCGTGGCTAAATTGAATTATTTTTTGCAGTGGATCCTAATGGCAACTCAATGTCTAAAAGACCTTTGAATTCCAATTATCGTTCTTCATCCAACTCTTCTACTTGTTCATCAACAAACCTCGTCCCTACACCTCAATCTTCTTTATATTATGAAACCAATTTGAACATTGATAGACTAATCAATGAAAAAATTGATGAGCTTAGGATGAAATTCGTCCAAAAAAATGCTAAAATTTCATAGCAACGTTGAAGCTAGACATACAAAGAGAGAGATCGCGAAGGTTGACAAACTCGATTGTTCGAAAATTATTTCTCTTCGATGCCGACCTACAATGATAGGTTGTTTCGACGAAGATTCCGAATGAGGCGACACATATTTTTTCGTGTTGTCAATTCTTTGTCTCAATCTTTTCCATTATTTGACAACTTCCGGATGCGACTGGTAGGCTAGGCCTAAACTTGTTATAAAAATACACCGCAACCATACATATGCTAGCGATGGAGTGGGTACCAATGTCGTTGATTACTATTTTTGCATTGGAGCGTCCACGGAAAGATCTTGTTTATCCCACTTTGTTGATGGAATTATAAACTTGATTGGGGACGAGTACTAACGCGGGCCAAATGCCATAAATATGCAACACCTACTATACGTAGGAGAGCAACAAGGTTGGCCCAAAATCATCGGTAATACAAATTACATGCATTGGAAATGGGAAACTACTCAATTGCTTGACAAGGTCAATATGCCAAGGGTGATAAAAAGCCAACCATTGTGCTAAAAGTTGTTACATCTTACATTTATGGATATGCCATGCATTTTTTTGGAACTTCATGTATGTGTAATGATATTAAGGTTCTTGATCGTTCTCTTATGTATGATGATGTGTTGCATGATCGAGCACCCACAAAAAAACACAATTGTTTCAAATAGAACAAATCTAGAGCAATATATCCCAGAAACACAAAAAACACAGTTGTTTGTTTACAAGGTTTGGATCAAGTTCTATGTCCCCAGGATCTAAGGAAGATCAAACCCGTTATTGTCTCAAACACAAAAAACAAACTTACAAGAGATTACAAGAGGAAAACAACAAAAGAAACCAACAAAACAAAAGAAAGTAGGGCATGTTAAGAGGTACAAATCACACGAGTCTGAAAGTCCAATGACTTTCTTTGTGCAAACAAACTATGGTTTGATGCAGTTCAAGCTCTGCATGGAAGCTCTTGATCTCACTTTCAGAGGTGTACTTCTCTTAGATACGAAGAGGAAGAGAAGAGACGAAGAGCAGTGGCAAGAATGAGATTAGGGTTAGTAGTAGCTGAGAGCTAACCTATTATATCTCACAATACCCAAAACAATGCGCTTCAATTAATGAAGCCGGCTTTATGTAAATTAACCTGGCTCAAATCTTTTCTTTTTCATCAAGCCCGGCTCGACCCATGTAATAACCGGAATTTTGAGACTCCGTTAAACCTGAATTTAACCGATTTTCGAAACGTCAATCTTGAATAAATAAATACATAAATTAAAATAAAATTAAAACGAGTGTTATCTCTATCATTTTTGTGACATTAATTCACATAAAATGACGAGAACTTGTAATCGGATATAAAGTACACACCTTAAATAAAAATAATAATAATAAAAATAATACGGAATTTAATTCCGTATTATATAACTTTCCGTACCTAACTAGAATCCGGGCGAGTAACGAGTTCCTATTCCGTGCTAATAAGAAAGCGGGCCGGATGTGGGCCACTGCGAGGCCCAATCATCAGCCCACCTCCTAATTAAATCCTAACCCTAATTCCTCTTAACCTAATCCGCTAATTACCCTCCCTTCTAACCACTCCTGTTGCCGCTTCTACTGCTTTCTTCTCGCAAACCAACTGAACATCAACAACATTTCGCTGCTGCCGGACTTCCTGCAACCGCCGCCTCCCGCCGCTCGCCGCCATAAGTCCGGTAAGACGCGCCCCCTCTTCTCCTTCCGTCCCTTCTCTGCGTCCTGCGCGGTTCCGAAACTCACCCTTCGCTGACCGCTACAGCAGGTCCGAAGACGACGCCGCCTTCCTTCGTCGCTGACCGCCGTGCTACCTCCGAGCCGGTCGTCGTTCGCAGCGACCGCGCAAGCCAGCGCCTCCGTCAACTCCGGTAAGTGCCGCTCTCCTTCCCCTCGTCGTTATTCTCTCCTCACCCCTGTTGAGCGAGACTCACCCGCAGCCTCCGGCTTTTCTGCAGCGGCTCCGCACCGTCGCTCCGACCACCCAGGACATTGCCCACCGCCGCACGCCGTCGCCTCTGTCATCTCCGCCGTGGACAGCCAACACCAGGGAGGACGCCGGACTGCAGCCCGGTAAGGGTCTCCTCCGTCCTCCTCCTCTTGTTTTGCGTGAATAAGCTGTGAATGGACCTGCATAAAATTGTGAATAGACATGAATAAAACCGAGTAATAATACATGTATGTATGTGAGTTAGATTACGTATATATTAGAGAGTGTATACGTATATATATATTCGAGATGGAAAACATATAAGATTGAATTGAATACATATAATAAACCATAGATTGGAGGTGGTACGGTTATGCAATACGGTAGGTTAGTAAGAGCAGGTGTGAATTTATATAAGAGTTGTGTATTCCGAGTATATAAATATTCATATATATATATATATATTTATAGGAAATAAAAGTATACATATGAGTGTGGGTTGGTGAAAACCTAAAGTTTGTAGCTATATATATATAAATATGAATACCTAAGAAGTATGGATTTTATAGAATTGAAAGGAAAGTGAAAGTATGCACGTAAGTGTATATATATAGATATATATAAGAGTAGATATTACCCAAGAAGAAGTAATGAGATTCTAGAGGACGAGTGGATGAGATTAATATTATAACCTTTAGTAAACTGTTCTGGAGTAATCAGATATTAGAAAGCGTTCAAAAAGAAATATTAGAAGTCAAGAAGTGACTCGGAGAATTATCGACACTAAGGGTAAAACGGTCTTTTACCGTAAGAGAATCTTTCTTTCCGTAATCCTTTCGCATGAGGTTGGACATCGAGATGTGATTTTGATACACATGCCTTAATTGACAGGCGCTTGAGTTACCACGAGTACGGATTGTTTGAGAAGTGTTAGAGTGTATTTGACTCAGGTAAGTCCTTGCGACTTACTTAGCCAGTTTCTGAATATTAGTTGAGTGATAGTGGTTGTGTGTGCTATGTGCGTGTTTTAATAATAATAACTTGCTAGGACGACCGTTATTATTTATGTTTTAGGCCCAAGTGTATGTATAACGGGCCGTGACATCACTACCCAGCTCTGACAGGAGACTGGGAGGTTCTCTATACCCAGACCAGGCAGGTACAAGGTGAGATGCATCGGATCCATTCCTGATGGTTACACGGGGGCGGAGGCGAGGTTTGGGAATTCCTCGTGTCACAAAATAAGTATCATTAGCGTGAAAGAGTAACTTAACTCAAGATAATAAAATGGACTTGTGTGAAAGCATGATCGGTGTTTATATTTTTTATGTGTGTGTTTGTGCTGCTATTATTCTGCTAATATTTAGATAACTAGCTAACGGTTCCTCTTGTTGTGTTTTTAGATTTACCGCAAGTTAGACCAGCAGCTGAGTGATCCGGAAGTAGTGATCAGCCGGGTCTCCGTACTCCTTAGAGTGGGGGTTGGAAGTTGTGTTTGTCTTTTCTTTCTTTTGGTTAAGACAATTATTCGTTTATTTTGTTTAAGTACTTTAGGCTGCTAGACAGTGTTGCATTCATTACCTTAAAAATACTATTTTTATGAATTTCGGTTTTCTCTATTTGTGTCTTGTTGCAAGATCCTAGTAATATTGTTGTCAAACTGAGGTCGGGACCCATTGTGAGGTCCTAACCAGTAATGCCCCGAGTTCTGAGAATTCGGGGTGTTACAATATGGTATCAGAGCTCTAGGTTGGCAACAATGGCACTTGAAATCTTCTAAAAGACCGAATAAGTTTTAAGCAGAACCCGAAAAGGGGTCTGAGTTTTAAAAAGAAAATTTTTGGTTTTAAATGCATTCATAGTCTGGTTGGGAATAGAAAAGTACGGCTGACCACCACTACTACCGCGGATCTCAGTATGCTTAGTATGAACTTTAGGTTTTACTGTAGATGGACTTATTGGACTTTTAGCTAGTAGTAATTATAGTTATTATTCCTCGCGCAGATGGCACGTACTAGAGCTACGCTAGCTACTGGTCGAGGTAGAGGTCGTCCACCTCTCCCTCCAGCTGGACCAGGTAGGGGAGATGGGACCTCTACAGTTAGAGGACGCGACCGTGAAGGTAGACCTCCACTAGCCTGAGGCCGAGGTCGAGCTCCGCGAGAGGATCCACCAGCATTGATCATGCCAGAGGCTGGAGTGGAGGAGGTAACTGAGAGTGTTGGTCCTGAGGTCAGGAATGAGACCGTTGCTAGGTCTGGAGCACAGAGAGCACGTTCGACGGAGTCGGGACGTGTTTCCATTGGAGCGACTTAGTACAGAGAGTACCGAGCATACGTTGAGCGTATGGAGGAGGCTGCTAGGACAAAGAGACTTACCCAGGTACCACGAGTACCGGATAGATCTGTCCAGGTGACACAGGGAGTACCTTAGGTGCCAGGTGTACCTGAGAGGAGGGTTGTGGCTGATAGAGCTTCTACTGGGTCTAGAACACCGAGGCTAGATGAATGGTTGAAGGCTTTCAACTCTCAGAAGGTCCCCTCATATAGTGGAGAGATAGGACTGGAGGTGGAGCACTGGATTGGACAGGTAGAGACTGCGTTAGAGGCAATACGTTGCCTAGAGGATCGGCAGGTGGATTTGGTGCAGACATGCTTCACTGGGGATGCTCATTCTTGGTGGCGGACCATGCGTAGTCGAGTCACCAGTTGGGAGCAGATGAGGAGCATTGTTAGAGACAGATACTGCCCTGTCTCGTTGAGAAGAGAGAGGTTCCAGGACTTCATTGAGGCGGGATTTGAGGACATTCCGATTGCTGCTGCCATCAAGAAGTTCCAGAAGGAACTGACACTGCTTGGACTAGCTGCACCTCCTGAAGAGCAGCATGTATATCTCTTTTCACGGAGATTGAGAGAGAGTACTCGTTCCTATCTGGCAGGATTTCGTTGTGAGACTCTGTCAGACTATCACGATAGAGCGTCTGCGTATGAGAGAGACAGACCAGTGTCGAGGAGAGCTACTCAGTCAGACAGGCCGGATAAGCGGCAGAGGACAGGTTATGCTAGTGGTAGTTCAGGAGTAGCTGCTTTTGGACGGGGACAGACTCAGGGGCGACATAGCCATACAGCTACTAATCAGACTTCAGTTGGTGGCTTGCAGTGCCACAACTGTAGTGGGTATGGACATATCCGATCGAACTGCACGAAGCCGGCAGTGACCTGCTTTTAGTGCGGCAAGGTTGGACATAGAGCTGCATTCCGCCGCCAGGGCAAGGCTCCATCTCAGCAGGGTTCTTCTCCTGCAGGCTTATCAGGGAGTGTACAGAGACCGCCACAGTACCGAGCTCCGAGTCAGCAGCAGCAGTACCGAGCTCCTGGTCAGCAGCAGTCTTACAGGGCTCCAGGACATACACCATCACAGAGTTCTATGCAGGGATCAGGTCGGGGCAGAGGACGTGGTAGTGTAGCTGATACTAGAGGAGCTCAGGCACGGGTGTTTGAGTTGAGAGATGCTGATCAGCCAGATGCACCGACTGCCACATGTACGATCTAGATTCATGACTTACCTGTCCGAGTTTTATTTGATACGGGTGCTACACACTCCTTCATATCTGATGCATGCGTAGCTATGTTGTCCTTAGCTAATGTAGAGGGGATACCTTTTATGATAGGCTTACCTGATGGGAGTAAGGTAAGAGGGACTAGAGAGATCTTTGGATGTCCTGTTCGCATGGGAGATCGAGACTGGCTAGTTAACTTTCTAGTCATGCCCTTAGCTCATGAGGATGTCAATTTAGGGATAGACTGGATGAGGAAACACGGAGCAGTCTTAGACATTGGTAGGAGGATAGTGACCGTTGCCACGGAGGAGGGTCATAGAGTAACGTTCTGAGGTTGGGACCTCGGAAAGTCAGGCATAGTTATCAGTGCAGTGAGGGCAGCGATACTGATAGCATAGGGTTGCGAAGCCTTCTGGTGTTATGCCATGAAGGAAAGCAAGAGCCTGACTATAGAGGAGATACCTGTTGCATGCGAGTTTGCAGGGGTATTCAGTGACGACCTGCCAAGATTACCCCCACAGAGGAGCATGGATTTCAGCATTGACTTGGAGCCGGGCACGAGACCGATCTCGAAGGCTCCGTACCGTATGGCACCTATAGAGCTGCTTGAGCTGAAGAAGCAGTTAGAGGAGCTAGCAGAGAAGGGTTTCATACGCCCTAGTGTGTCTCCTTGGGGTGCGCCAATGTTATTTATGAAGAAGAAGGATGGATCGATGAGGCTGTGCATAGACTACAGAGAGCTGAACAAGGTAACTATAAAGAACAAGTACCCACTACCGCGCATAGATGATTTGTTGGACCAGTTGCATGGAGCGTCTGTGTTCTCGAGGATAGACTTGAGGGTAGTTTACCACTAGTTGAGGGTGAGAGATTAGGACATACCTAAGACGGCATTCCGGACTAGGTATGGTCATTATGAGTTCGTAGTGATGCCATTTGGGCTCACTAATGCACCAACGGTGTTCATGGAGTTGATGAATGGGATATTCATTGACTTCTTAGACCAGTTTGTAGTGGTCTTCATTGACGACATCCTAGTCTACTCTAGGAGTCGAGAGGAGCATGTCGGACACTTGAGGACAGTATTGCAGATTCTACAGGATAGCCAGCTGTATGCTAAGCTATCCAAGTGTGAGTTTTGGATATCAGAGGTGGCTTTCTTAGGTCACGTGGTGACTGCTGAGGGTATTAAGGTCGATCCGGCGAAGATCGAGTCAATATCTTCTTGGCAACCTCCTAAGAATGTTAAGGAGGTTCGCAGCTTTCTAGGTTTAGCAGGTTACTACCGCCAGTTTGTGGAAGGGTTCTCTCTGATCGCCCGACCACTTACTTGTCTTCTGAGAAAGTCCACTCGGTTTGTCTGGTCTGAGCCGTGTCAGCAGAGTTTTGAGGAGCTGAAGAGGAGATTGACATCCGCTCCGATTTTGGCACAGCCTGAGGGTACTGATGACTTTGTGGTATACAGTGATGCATCCAAGCTGGACTTGGGGTGTGTTTTGATGCAGAGGGGTAAGGTCATAGCCTATGCGTCTCGACAGTTGAAGATGTATGGGGAGAACTACCCCACACATGATCTAGAGTTGGCTGCAGTAGTCCATGCTCTTAAGATCTGGCGACACTATCTCTATGGGGCGACATGTCAGATCTTTACAAACCATAAGAGTCTGAAGTACATATTCACTCAGAGAGAGTTGAATAACCGCCAGAGGCGTTGGTTAGAGTTGATCAAGGACTTCGACCTTGAGATCCTTTACCACCCCGGAAAGGCGAATGTGGTAGCTGATGCTTTGAGCCGGAAGACGCCTAGGGAGAGGACGATAGCCCGGTTGACAGTACAACCACAGTTGTAGAGGGACTTGGCTTGGTTGGAGAGAGATTCAGTTTCCCGATACTGATGGTCAGTTGGCTACCATGGAGTTACTTCCTGATCTGTTGGATGAGATCCGACAGAAGCAGGAGACTTGCCTTACTTTGATCACGATCCGAGACAAGATGTCTCGAAATGAGGCCCCACAGTTTACTATTGGTGCAGATGGAGTGATGAGACGTCAGGACCGCGTTTGTGTGCCGTCAGACAGTGAGTTGAGACAGAGGATACTAGGTGAGGCTCATGCTACCCCATACTCAGTACATCCTGGAGCGAGTAAGATGTACAAGGATGTGAGACGGTCCTTTTGGTGGGGTGGTTTGAAGCCCGATGTGACTCGGTATGTAGCTCAGTGCGCGACCTGCCAGCAGGTCAAGATTGAGCACCGTAGGTCTGGAGGAGAGCTCCACCCACTTCCAGTACCACAGTGGAAGTGGGAGGATATATCTATGGAATTTGTCACAGGTTTGAGACTCAGCAGAGGATTTGATGCTATTTGGGTAGTGGTAGACCGCCTAACGAAGACCGCACGTTTCATTCCGATCAAGGAAATGTGGCCGGTGAGTCGTCTGGCTGAGGAGTTCACCAGGCACATTGTGAGACTCCATGGAGTACCGAGGACCATCGTCTCTGATAGAGATGGACGTTTTACCTCGAGATTTTGGCAGCAGGTACATACTGCTTTGGGGACGAGCCTCCATTTTTCTACCGCCTACCATCCACAGACAGACGGACAGTCTGAGAGGACCATTAAGACCTTAGAGGACATGCTTCGGGCGTGCGTACTAGATTGGGGACAGGTATGGCCAGATCATCTTCCACTGGTAGAGTTTTCGTATAATAATAGCTGGCACGCGTCTATTGGGATGGCTCCTTATGAGGCTTTGTACGGGCGGAGATGTCATACACCATTATGTTGGGATGAGCCCAGCAGAGTTGATGGAGTAGCTCCAAATCAGATACAGGATGACATCGCTCGGATTGCTCTAGTCCGAGAGCGGATGTCAGCAGCTCAGAGTCCTCAGAAGTCCTACGCCGACAAAATGCGTCGACCTTTGGAGTTTAGAGTGGGTGCACAGGTGTGGCTGAGAGTGTCACCTACGAGAGGGGTCAGGCGTTTCGGAATTAAGGGGAAGTTGAGTCCCCGATATGTCGGACCTTTTGAGACTTGGAGAGAGTTGGAGAGGTGGCCTACAGACTAGCACTACCGCCGACACTAGAGAGTGTCCATCCGGTCTTTCATGTATCTCAGTTGAGAGAGTACATCCCGGATCCGAGACACGTCATTAGCCATGAGGATCTGACAGTTGAGCCTGACCATACATTTGTAGAGTACCCAGTAGCTGTCTTGGAGCGCAATACCAGACGTCTGCGATCCAAGGAGATACCTATGTTGAGGATCCAGTGGTCTAGGAGAGGAGTTGATGAGGCCACTTGGGAGACTGAGGAGAGTATTAGACGTAACTACCCCGAGTTCTTTGCGGGGTTAGAGGTTACTCCTGTTTGACGAGTTAGTACTCGGATGTTGTGTTGTTTGACCTTTCAGGTTTTTATATTGATTTGAGTGATTCTGTTTCTGTGATACTTGTCTGTTTGATGGTTGAGTAGTTGCGTGGTAGAAAATGAAAATGTCGAGAAAATTTAAAATATATCAAAGGAAATGCGCGATTAAGAGAATTATTCTAAGTTTCGGGACGAAACTTCTTTTAAGAGGGCAATGATGTAATAACCGGAATTTTGAGACTCCGTTAAACCTGAATTTAACCGATTTTCGAAACGTCAATTTTGAATAAATAAATACATAAATTAAAATAAAATTAAAACGAGTGTTATCTCTATCATTTTTGTGACATTAATTCACATAAAATGAAGAGAACTTGTAATCGGAAATAAAGTACGCACCTTAAATAAAAATAATAATAATAATAAAAATAATACGGAATTTAATTCCGTATTATATAACTTTCCGTACCTAACTAGAATCCGGGCGAGTAACGAGTTCCTATTCCGTGCTAATAAGAAAGCGGGCCGGATGTGGGCCACTGCGAGGCCCAATCATCAGCCCACCTCCTAATTAAATCCTAACCCTAATTCCTCTTAACCTAATCCGCTAATTACCCTCCCTTCTAACCACTCCTGTTGCCGCTTCTGCTGCTTTCTTCTCGCAAACCAACTGAACATCAGCAACATTTGCTGCCGCCGGACTTCCTGCAACCGCCGCCTCCCGTCGCTCGCTGCCTCCCGCCGCTCGCCGCCATAAGTCCGGTAAGACGCGCCCCCTCTTCTCCTTCCGTCCCTTCTCTGCGTCCTGCGCGGTTCCGAAACTCACCCTTCGCTGACCGCTACAGCAGGTCCGAAGACGACGCCGCCTTCCTTCGTCGCTGACCGCCGTGCTACCTCCGAGCCGGTCGTCGTTCGCAACGACCGCGCAAGCCAGCGCCTCCGTCAACTCCGGTAAGTGCCGCTCTCCTTCCCCTCGTCATTATTCTCTCCTCACCCCTGTTGAGCGAGACTCACCCGCAGCCTCCGGCTTTTCTGCAGCGGCTCCGCACCGTCGCTCCGACCACCCAGGACATTGCCCACCGCCGCACGCCGTCGCCTCTGTCATCTCCGCCGTGGACAGCCGACACCAGGGAGGACGCCGGACTGCAGCCCGGTAAGGGTCCCCTCCGTCCTCCTCCTCCTGTTCTGCGTGAATAAGCTGTGAATGGACCTACATAAAACTGTGAATAGACATGAATAAAACCGAGTTATAATACATGTATGTATGTGAGTTAGATTACGTATATATGTTCGCCCCTAAAGGTGTGTGCAAATAAGCTTTAATTTTATAAAACTAGAATCAAGCAAGCGAACCCGCAGTGTACGGATCGACGTAGTTAAGCAAGAATTCCAGAGTATCGAACACAGGGATTTGGGTAGGAACAAATTCAATTGCAGATTATCAAGCGAGTAAATATGAGAGTTTTTGCAAATATTGGGAAAACAACAATCCTAAAGATCCAAGTATCCAGCTGTGGCAATCGATTCAAGATATACTAATGATATAAAGACAGAGTTGAGATATGCAAAGGTATACTAATGTAAGGTAATCGTACGGTGAAGTTCCAAAAACCTTATATGACTCATCTACAAGACACTCTCTATACAGGTTGTTGAGGCTTCAATATAGAAAGGTTCTAAAGGCAAGAATTAATATCAAATACCCAAACTTGTAATCCAAGGATCAAGACTAACTTAACCGATTACGGTTGTGACACTCACAATCGAGGTAGAGGTTGTTGAGGCTTCACTACCACCTAGAAAAGGCAAGCCTAAACTAAGTTAAATCAAATCTTTAACTTTGGATTAAAGTAAAAGCAGGTTCGTAAACTTAAGGAAAATTACGGGTAGATCTTGAGACTCCACGGCCGTGGAACTCAAGAATAGACCGTGATTTAGGGTTCGTTGACGATTCTCTCTAACTCTCAGGGTCTAATCTGTTTACGATCGATCTATCATCATCTAAGCCACAACTATCAACCCTTCACCTTAGAATTGTTAAGGGTTTTTAGCCAATAACAGTCATGTTGATATCAAATTCAAGAATTAAAAGATAGAAAGATGAAAACTTCCGAAAACTTTCAATAAATTTCAAACCAATCTCAAAGTCACAATCAAGAATGAATGTTGTCAATAGATTCAGAATAAGGCAAACAAACACAATCTTAGAAAAGAAGGAAGAACGGGATGTCAATCCGTCTTCTAAATCAAACCTAAACAAGAAGAGAAATCTTCTTGCAACAATCTTCCAAAAACTTCGATCTTCCGCCAATCCGGAAATCTCAACAGCGATCTCCACCAAAAGTGCGAGATTAGGGCAAATCCAAGCACAAACTTCGATCTCCAACGAGATGTAAATGCTTCTAAGCGAGGGTTAAGTGCCGCTAAGCGAAGGCGTAAGCCAAGGTCTAAAGCGAGATGTCGGAATTTCCCTTCGTCCGTCTTTTTATAGGGCAAGATAAAATATCGGCCCGGCCCAATCTTCAAAAGATCGTGGCTTCAAAATGTGGCGAAAAAGATCGCTAAGATCACGGTCGTGGAAGGTTCCACGACCGTAATTTAGAGCGTGGAAATCAACACGGTTTGAACCATGGATTCCACGACCGTAATAGTTACTGGAATGCATCACGCCTCTCTTTGCAAGGTTCCACGGCCGTGGAACTAAACGTGGTTTGTAGTATGGCCGTATTTTAGGGCGTGGTTTAGGGCAAGAACGTGATTCTTCCCTAGCCTCGTGCACTCCTCAAGTTGAACTCCATTTTGCTCCTAATAATGCCCTCAATCCATGGACATACTCAATCAACTCTTCTTTGCTCGATTTCGTTCGGAAATGACTCTCAATCACCTATAATCAACATAAAGCTAGTGTAGACATCCATATCGACAATATAGGCAAACTAGCTCACAAATGCAACAATGCTAAATCAAAGACTATCAATATGAATCAAATACACTTAGAAAACGTGCCTAAAACATCACAATATTTCATGCTAAGAAATAACCCCATACTTAACACTTGCTTGTCCCTAAGCAAGGTCTTTCAAAAAGCTTTAAACAAAAGTTAGGATGAAATATGTGTACCTTCTCAAAGCAATACTTCTTTTGGAGGAATGTGCCTTCTAAAGAATAGATCATTCTCAAATCTTGCTTCAATCGTTTATAAGACTTTCATACACTTAATCAAAGAGTAAAGAGTAAAGAAAATTCACAAATTAATCAAACTTCTAAACAAGCATCATAACCTTCAAACATTATCAAAATCAATCATAAGAAACTTCAATTTAGATCACCAAGTCATATAACATTCTTTTGATCTTAAGGACTTTCAAAGAAAAGGTCTAGAATGTGGAAAAGAAGGAAACTTTTAGGGAATGTGGTGCATGAATCCGGGAAAGTGGACAACTACCCTTCTTCTTCTTTTGCGGTTTCCGCAACACTTCAACTTAGAGCTTCGCTCTTCTTCCTTTCATTTTCCGACTTTACTTTTGGAGTTATGGATAGAGGTGCACAAAACCGAAGCCTAGGAGATTGGCGTTTCTCAATTTTTATGAGATGCCTGAAACCCTTAGCGCACATACCATAATCCGCTAGGAATATCGCTCAATCCGACTTTGGCAAGACACAAACACCCGGCTATGTGAATGGTGCCGAGTTACTCATCATCATGATTGACTTCCCCAAACCTAGAATTCCTTTCTATTCTTTTGATTGCAAATAATTGCTGTCATGGCCCTCCCACATCAAACATGCCTTTTTCATTCACTTCTCCAAATTCCCGGATAGGTAAAGGAGGTCAATATTTCAATGAGGAGCTAGAATGATCAAAGAAAGAAGAAAGAAAAATCAAATTGCCTTAATCATCTCAACAAGAAGTATAAGAACTTATAGTATGATTTCAACTTCAATTTCTCAACATGATTTAGGTAACATTCTTCACATTATGAAACTTGCAAAAGAGGTAAAATTCATTCATTCAAATTCTTTTCAATTCACTATTCTTTTAAGCATGCAATTGTCATCAAACTCAATTCACAAGTAGCGATTATCATAGAAATCATCTCAATTCATTAGAAGCACATAATTTTCAAAAATTTTCAAATTTTATGGGTTTTTCAAGTTCTTTTTCATGCAATGCGATAATGAAACGTGCAACAATATAATGAACATGCAATGATAGTCTCGAATAGAAGCAAGCATAGTGAGTAAGAGTTATTACAAACTTTTAGTACATCCCACCCCATACTTAGGACGAACATTGTCCCTAATGTTCAAAAGAAAGAAAGAAAAGAAGAAGAGAAAAAGAAACTCACAAAGTGGTGGTGGAATGTCTAAGGCAAACGGTCAATCATCAAATCCTCATCAATGCGGCGCTGGTGGAGGCGGGAATGGAGAGAAGCTAGGATCATAGAACCGCCCAAACTGCTGGCGGTAGACGTCTCTCATCATGTGGTCGAGGTTGTCTAAGTGTCCATCTCTAGCATCGGCTCGGATCTCCAATGCTCTCACTCTCTTTGAAAGGCCAGTAGCCCAATCCGGCATCTACTCATACCATCCCGGAGCCTGACCGTACAATGCTGGAGCGTCGGATGGTGCTGGTGGTGGTGCTGTTGTCTGCTTTGTAGACCAAGGAGGTGGAGCTACGTACCATGCAGGAGATGTGGTCATCCATGTAGGTCTCTCGCTCACGCTAGCGCGGCGAGAAGACGAGCCTGAAGCTCTAGCTGGACGTGGAGAACGTCTAGGTGCATCGGGGGCCGCCTCCGGCTGATCCGGAAACGTGCCAAAATCCTGCTCGGCTCCTCCTCCATCCTCAAACTGATCTCCCATCTCCTCCTCCTCAACAACTAGTGGTGGGACATATGGGGGAGCTGCTATCCTGTTCGCATGCATAGCAGCGAACGTCTCCTTCCAATTATGGCATCCCGCCATAATGGAGTACTCCGGTAGCCACTCTATACCCCTACCCGTCCTGCTCTCCCAAGGCATGCCCGCATAAGGCGGACCTCTATGTGTGGGGAAAATGAGACCCCTAGTCATGAAAGCGTGTAGCCCTAAAGGTACGGCCGGTATACGGGTGCAAGCAGAAAAATCAACACCTAAGCTCCTAGCAATGTGGGTCACTATCCCACCATATCCGATGTTGCCCTTCTTCTTGCTCTTGAGCTTGCTCATAGTAGCAGCCAAGAGAGTAGCACAATCAGCACGGCATCCATACAACATGGAGTAGAGTAAAAAGAGCTCATCCGTCTTGATCTTTTGGGGCGTCTCCGTCCTAGGAAAGAGACACTCCGAAAGAACACGATGAGCAATCTTCAAGGCTAGGTGGTACATTAACCTAGCCTTGGTGTCAGCGGGCTGCCAGCGGTCCTCGCTAGCGTAAATCATCGCCACCTCCTCCCAAAAATCCTTGGCGTAAACGCCACTAGGAAAGCGACCGTTAAAGGTCTCCTGAAACCCGAAAATGGTCCCAAACTCACGGATGCTAAAATGGTAGTCTCTTTCCATGAGACGGAAAGAGACGGTCCTGTCTACATGGCTGTGCTCAAAAGATGTCACAACCTTCCGTGTAATCTCCTCATAAGCGTCTTCTCGGATAGTCGAGAAGACAATAAGTCCGGCTCTATCCAAGAGCCAAGTGAGGTCATCAACTATGTTGAGAGGAGCTAGATCCTCCAACAACAAGTATCTAGGGCCAATCACAGGCCTCTCCTTGATCCTCTCGAGTGCATCGAGGTGATCATCATGTATGGTCGGGACTCTAGGGCTAGGGGGTGAGGGTGAGGAAGATGATGATGGAGGTGAAGGGGAAGAGGGTGGTGGTGCCCTAGAGGATGAGGAAGAGGAGGGATTACCCTTCCTCTTTTTGTTCTGGTTATCCTTCTTCTCTTTGATTCTCCCCGAAACTCTCCTTACAAAATCCATTCTGTTCAAAATTACGGGCTGTTCTATGGAAACCACGGCCGTAATTCCTCCAGAGACCGTGATTCGTCTCAGAAAGTCGCAAATCTCAGCAAATCAGCAATCAATCTCCACAAACAGACATTCCTAATCTAATTTCTTCCAATCTCAATCAGTTCTTCCTAAAATCTCTAACAAAAACGAACCAAATCGACAAGAATCAAGAAGAGAGGAAAAACCTATTTTTCGGATTGAAAATCCGAATTGCGTGTTTGTTGGTGAATTTCCGCTCGATTTGTCGCTTGGATCTTGTTGGTGGTCGAGTTTGCTTCAGTTTAGGAGGAAGAATCGTTAAAAACGATTAAGAAACGAGGATTTGAGAGAGGGTCGTGGATTTCGGCTATTAGGGCGTGGAAGAGGGGTTTTTGGGATGATTTTTGTGAAGAATGTGGTTTATATAGTCACATGTAAAATTTTTGAAAATCACGGTCTGTCGGGGTGTTCCACGGCCGTGGAAGTGTACGGAACCGTGGTTTTGGTGATTTTTCAAAGGCTTTTGGAAATTACGGTCACTGTAGCTGTCACGACCGTGGTTTAGGCCGTGGAACTCTCTGTAAAGCTCCAAAGTCCAAATTTCGTCACTTTTCTTCAACATCATCCTCTCCTTTTCCTTTTCCATCGTTCCTACATCCAAAAACACGAACATACCGGAAGAAATCGAAGGCAAAAACAAAGTAAAAACGTCTATTCTAAGCTAAGTTATAAGTCAAAAACAAAAACGAGAATGCAATACCTTGGGTTGCCTCCCAAGAAGCGCTTTGTTTAAGGTCCGTAGCTAGACCAATCTCGCACTTATTCGAGTGCGGTAGGCGCGAACTCCTCATCTTGGAGTTCCGGCGTATACTTCTTGAGTCGTTGGCCGTTCACCTTAAAACTTCCGCTCGCTTCACCCCATACTTCAACTGCACCATGGGGGAAAATACGCTTAATTAGAAAAGGTCTGGTCCAACGAGATTTAAGCTTACCTGGAAAGAGACGAAGCCTTGAATTGAAGAGGAGAACTTGATCTCCTTCTTTGAAGTCCTTTGGAATGATATGCTTATCATGCCAACGCTTTGCTCTCTCCTTATAGATCTTAGCGTTTTCATAAGCGTTCAAGCGAAGTTCATCCAGCTCATTGATGTCTAGGAAACGCTTCTCTCCCGCTTCTTTCATGCTGAAGTTCAACCACTTGATAGCCCAAAACGCTTTGTGCTCCAACTCTACCGGCAAGTGACAAGACTTCCCATACACAAGGTTGTATGGTGTGGTTCCTATGGGGGTCTTGTATGCAGTCCGGTATGCCCACAATGCATCGTCAAGCTTCAAGGACCAATCCTTCCTACTCCTTGAAACCGTCTTCTCTAAGATTCCCTTGATCTCCCTATTTGAGATCTCAACTTGCCCACTTGTTTGTGGATGGTAAGGGGTAGCGATCTTGTGAGTAACCCCATACTTAGCTAGAAGAGCTTCAAAGCGCCGGGCAATGAAGTGAGAACCTCCATCACTAATGATCGTCCTTGGCGTCCCAAATCGCGGGAAGATGGTCTTGTTGAAGAACTTAACTACCACCATGGCATCATTGGTGGGAGAGGCAATTGCTTCCACCCATCTAGAAACATAATCCACCGGCAATAGTATGTATTGGTTTCCACAAGAGGATGGGAATGGTCCCATAAAATCAACTCCCCAAACGTCGAAAATCTCCACCTCTTGGATGTTGTTGAGGGGCATCTCATTCCTTCTAGAGATATTGCCTGTTCTTTGACAAGCATCGCAGCAAGAAACAAAGGATTGCACATCTCTAAACAAAGTAGGCCAAAAGAATCCAGATTGCAATACCTTTGCGCTAGTCTTGTTCGAACTAGCGTGTCCTCCACATGGTAGTGAATGACAATGGCGGATGACACTTTGCATCTCATCTTCCGGCACACATCGCCGAATGATGCCATCCGGACCTCTCTTAAAGAGGAGAGGCTCGTTCCAAAAGTATTCCCGGACGTCCTTAAAGAACTTCTTCCTTTGTGCGTAGGATAGTCCGGGCGGTATCTCCTGACAAACCAAATAGTTAACAAAATCAGCAAATCATGGTTCGTTACCTTTGGAGATCACATCGATGCACTCCTCAATAAGGTGTAGGTGTTCGTCTGGGAAGGAGTCGTCGATGGATAAATGGTCGTCCTCTAGATGTGTTAGGCGACTCAAATGATCCGCAACAGAATTTTCTGAACCTTTCTTGTCGCGGATCTCAAGATCGAATTCTTGTAGGAGAAGAATCCATCTAATTAGCCTTGGCTTCGCATCTTTCTTCGCAAGGAGGTACCGGATCGCAGCATGATCCGTGTAGACAATCACCTTTGCACCTACAAGATAAGAGCGAAACTTGTCAATAGCATAGACAATGGCTAAAAACTCTTTTTCGGTAGTGGCGTAGTTGAGCTGCGCTTCATCTAGCGTCTTGCTAGCATAGTATATGGCATGGGTTCGTCCTTCCTTTCGTTGTCCAAGAACAGCTCCAATAGCTACGTCACTAGCATCGCACATAATCTCAAAGGGAAGAGTCCAATCCGGGGGTTGGATAATAGGTGCTGAAATTAGAGCTTGCCGAATGGTGTTAAACGCATCCAAACATTCCTGCGAAAACTCAAAAACGGCATCCCTCATCAATAGATTAGTGAGAGGTTTTGATATCTTAGAAAAGTCCTTAATGAAACGTCTATAAAATCCAGCATGTCCTAGGAAACTTCTTATCCCTTTCACCGAAATTGGGGGAGGAAGCTTCTCTATGGTCTCTATCTTAGCCTTGTCTACTTCTATCCCTCTATTAGAGACTAAGTGGCCTAATACAATTCCTTCCTTAACCATGAATTGACACTTCTCCCAATTAAGAACTAGGTTAGTGTCTTCACACCTTTGCAAAACAAGAGAAAGGTTAGAAAGGCAATCGTTAAAAGAGGAACCGTATACGGAGAAGTCGTCCATGAAGACTTCCATGATTTCCTCTACGTATTCGGAGAAGATGGCCATCATGCACCGTTGGAAGGTGGCTGGGGCGTTGCAAAGCCCGAACGGCATTCTCCTATAAGCAAACGTACCCCATGGGCACGTGAATGTGGTCTTCTCTTGATCATCCGGGTGTATCGGAATCTGAAAGAAACCACTATAACCGTCAAGGTAGCAAAAATGTGAATGTTGTGCTAACCTTTCAAGCATTTGATCAATGAATGGCAATGGAAAATGATTCTTCCGCATTGCATTATTGAGCTTGCGGTAGTCTATGCACATCCTCCATCCCGTCACAGTTCGGGAAGGAATGAGTTCGTTGTTTTTGTTGGTGATGACCGTCATTCCTCCCTTCTTCGGAACTACTTGAACCGGACTCACCCACTTACTATCGGAGATAGGGTAGATGATACCTGCATCAAGAAGCTTAAGAATTTCCTTCTTGATAACCTCCTTCATGGTCGGATTCAACTGCCTTTGAGGTTGTCTTGAAGTTTTAAAATCTTCCTCCATTAGTATCTTATGCATGCATAGGGAGGGTTTAATTCCTACTAAGTCCTCAATAGTATAGCCTATAGCTTTCCTATGTTTCCTAAGGACAATCATGAGCTGATTATGTTCATCTATGCTTAGATCGGAACTAACAATAACCGGAAAGGTAGAATTAGATCCTAGAAAAGCGTACCTTAGATGAGTAGGAAGTGGTTTGAGTTCCATTGCTTTCGGAGCTTCCAATGATCCTTGAGAAGCGTCCGATGTCTCCTTAGAAGTTTCTAAGGGTGATGAGTGTGTGGGAGAAGAGTTAGAAGAAGTTGAAGAAGTGTCTCGATCACACCTTTCCACGCCCAGAATTACGGGTTCCTCATGGTCTCCACGGCCGTGGTTTAGGGCGTGGAAGGGAAATACGGTTGTCACATCTTCTCCACGACCGTATAACTCCCTGGAGAGAGACACGGTTTTGGTTGTGAAATCCACGGCCGTGGAATACAGAGTATGACCGTGGATTCTCACGTTTTCTGCCTCATCGTGGAGTTTTTCAAACTCCACTTCACCCATCTCTTCCTGTGCTTCTAAGGCTTCAATTGCCTCATTGCACTCTTCTTCTTCCCCTACATTGGTTAGACTCATAGTGATAACTTTTTGTAACGGATCGTTAAAGAGAATCGCACTTACCTCCTCCCTAGACAAACCCTCTTCATCTTGGATATCGAAAATATCCTCATCAAAGATTGGCTCCTTCACTAGAGTAGAAAGAACGAACTCTACTTTCTCCTCTCCTATATCAAAAGCGAGTCTACCATTCTTGCAATCGACCATGCAGCCGGAAGTTGCAAGAAACGGTCTTCCGAGTATGATCGGGACCGGACTATCTGCAGGAATGTCAAGCACGACAAAATCAATGGGAACAAAGAATTTACCTAGCTTGACCGGGACGTCTTCTACAATACCGACGGGGCGAGTGATGGATCGATCCGCCATGTACAACGTCATCTTCACCGGTTTTGGGTCGCCTAAACCGATCTTCCTACACAATGCAAGTGGTATGATGCTCACACTTGCTCCTAAATCACACAACGCATCGTATGTGACATCTCCCACTCCTATGGGAATGCAAAATGACCCCGAATCCTTTAGCTTTGGGGGCATTTTCTCCTTCATGGTTTTGATGAGATCCGAAGAATCCGAACTCATCTTAACCTCTCCGAAGTCTTCTAGCTTCCTCTTGTTGAGAGGAGCTCCTTCAAGAACTTGCCATAAGCCGGCATACCTACAATAGCATCAATAAATGGTATATTAATATGCAGCTTGCTCATGAGTTCTATGAACTTACCGAATTGTTTATCTAGGCGCGCTCTCGCTCTAGATTGAGGGAATGGTAGGGGAGGTTTATAAGCTGGAGGAGGAACGTAGACATCTTCCTTCTCCTTCCCCTTTTCTATGGAGACTTCAACAAACTTAGGCTGCGGATCGGTGGTAGTCACTCCGCTCCTAGTTGTGATTGCCATAACCCTTCCCTTAGGGTTGTCCTCCGTCTTTCCTGGAAGTTTCCCTTGATTCCTAGGAACTTCCTCCACATGGTTGAACATTTGGTTTTCCAAAACCTTTTGAGCTTTGTCAACCTTAGAAATTTTATCATCAACCTTAATGATGCGGTTCTCCAACCCTTGTAGTTTTCCCAAAATCGTTTCCAACATGAGATCGGGCTTCTCCTTCCCCGAAGTGTTTCCTCCATTAGATGATTGCCCCTGGCTTTTCAAAGGAGTAGAGGAAGAGGAAGGTGGAGTTAGTGAATTAGAATTGGAAGGATAAGAGTTACCGGAATTTTGTTGATTGGAGCGCCAATTGTTGTTGTTTGAACCCCTATTGTTGTTCCAATTATTGTTCCGGTTGTTGTTGTTTCCATTCCAATTGTTGCTCCGGTTATTATTCCGGTTGTTGTTGTTGTTGCGGTTTGTGTTATCACCGCCATTGTTGTTGCTCAAATAACCAACATCCTTCTCTTGTTGCTTTGGGAAGTTGGTCTTGATAGCCTCCTTCAACTCTTTGATTTCATTGTTGAGGGAGAAAATCTGATTTTGAGCTTCATGTGTGAGCTTTGCTCCTTGCTCCACACGATTTCCCTCCACTTTTCGGTGGGAATACTTCTCTATGACCCTTGCTTGCTTCTCAATGAAGTCCCAAGCGTCATCTTCTCTCATGTCCATGAATGTTCCACATGAGAGGGATTGGAGGTTGAATTGCGTTCCCGCATCTAACCCCTTGTAGTAAATCTCCAGCAAGGCAAGTTTGGATATGCCATGATGAGGGCAATCCAATAACAAGTCGTGAAACCTTTCCCAAGATTGAAACAAACTTTCGTTAGGTCTCATGGAAAAAGCATTAATCTTACCTCTAAGTTCCGCCGTTTTGGATGGCGGAAAGAATTTGGTGAGGAACTCCGCGGAAAGGTCTTCCCATGTGTCTAGTTTCCCCCTAGGAAGAGCTTGGTACCAAGACAACGCTTTCCCCTTCAAGGAGAAGAAGAAAGGCTTGAGCTTATAGTTGTTGGTAGTAGCGCTCTTTGGTCTCATTGTCTCCATCATACACTCAAAGTTCTGCAAGTGTTGGTGTGCAGATTCAGCGCTTGTCCCGCCAAATTGGTTTTGGCGAACAAGAGTAATAACTTGAGGGTTGAAGCTAAACCCTTGCAAGTCATCAGCATCAAAGTTCACGCCCAAACGGCGCGGTTGTTGGGTTGGATCCATCCGCTGGCCAAGAGTTCTTGGCTCTTCATCTACACGTTCGATCCTCGCATTCCTTGGTGGAACACAACGATTAGCAGCTCCCCGTGGATGGAAAGGATTCACATTGATCGTGGGATCAATATCCTCTATCGGTGGCATGGAAGAATCACTATCATCAGCGGATGAGTGACCTTTTCTTCTAGATCTTGATGCTCTTCTTGAGGATTTCTTACTTCCCTTATTCTTAAGGTCGCTTAGTTCTATCCTCATTTGGAAGATCATGTCTTGTAGATTGTTAACTTGAGATTGATGACGATCCATTTCATCCTGACGAAGGGTGTCATTCCATTGGAGTTGAGCTTCCTTCTCCGCTAACTCCGCTTGAAGATCACGTTCGTGTCCTTCAGCCATCTTCTTTTCCTTGCGCTTTTGCTTTAAAGTTTTCTCTAGCTCTTGATCAAGAGGTAAGAGATCTTCGGTGTTCCTAGACCTGCGCATGCACTCAAAGTAATATCAAATAATGAGAGCAAGCTCCCAAGCTTGACAACCGGCTACCGAATTCGGCCGAAACCAAATCCCCGGCAACGGCGCCAAAAACTTGTTCGCCCCTAAAGGTGTGTGCAAATAAGCTTTAAATTTATAAAACTAGAATCAAGCAAGCGAACCCGCAGTGTACGGATCGACGTAGTTAAGCAAGAATTCCAGAGTATCGAACACAGGGATTTGGGTGGGAACAAATTCAATTGCAGATTATCAAGCGAGTAAATATGAGAGTTTTTGCAAATATTGGGAAAACAACAATCCTAAAGATCCAAGTATCCAGCTGTGGCAATCGATTCAAGATATACTAATGATATAAAGACAGAGTTGAGATATGCAAAGGTATACTAATGTAAGGTAATCGTACGGTGAAGTTCCAAAAACCTTATATGACTCATCTACAAGACACTCTCTATACAGATTGTTGAGGCTTCAATATAGAAAGGTTCTAAAGGCAAGAATTAATATCAAATACCCAAACTTGTAATCCAAGGATCAAGACTAACTTAACCGATTACGATTGTGACACTCACAATCGAGGTAGAAGTTGTTGAGGCTTCACTACCACCTAGAAAAGGCAAGCCTAAACTAAGTTAAAGCAAATCTTTAACTTTGGATTAAAGTAAAAGCAGGTTCGTAAACTTAAGGGAAATTACGGGTAGATCTTGAGACTCCACGGCCGTGGAACTCAAGAACAGACCGTGATTTAGGGTTTGTCGACGATTCTCTCTAACTCTCAGGGTCTAATCTGTTTACGATCGATCTATCATCATCTAAGCCACAACTATCAACCCTTCACCTTAGAATTGTTAAGGGTTTTTAGCCAATAACAGTCATGTTGATATCAAATTCAAGAATTAAAAGATAGAAAGATGAAAACTTCCGAAAACTTTCAATAAATTTCAAACCAATCTCAAAGTCACAATCAAGAATGAATGTTGTCAATAGATTCAGAATAAGGCAAACAAACACAATCTTAGGAAAGAAGGAAGAACGGGATGTCAATCCGTCTTCTAAATCAAACCTAAACAAGAAGAGAAATCTTCTTGCAACAATATTCCAAAAACTTCGATCTTCCGCCAATCCGAAAATCTCAACAGCGATCTCCACCAAAAGTGCGAGATTAGGGCAAATCCAAGCACAAACTTCGATCTCCAACGAGATGTAAATGCTTCTAAGCGAGGGTTAAGTGCCGCTAAGCGAAGGCGTAAGCCAAGGTCTAAAGCGAGATGTCGGAATTTCCCTTCGTCCGTCTTTTTATAGGGCAAGATAAAATATCGGCCCGGCCCAATCTTCAAAAGATCGTGGCTTCAAAATGTGGCGAAAAAGATTGCCAAGATCACGGTCGTGGAAGGTTCCACGACCGTAATTTAGAGCGTGGAAATCAACACGGTTTGAACCAAGGATTCCACGACCGTAATAGTTACTGGAATACATCACGCCTCTCTTTGCAAGGTTCCACGGCCGTGGAACTAAACGTGGTTTGTAGTACGGCCGTATTTTAGAGCGTGGTTTAGGGCAAGAACGTGATTCTTCCCTAGCCTCGTGCACTCCTCAAGTTGAACTCCATTTTGCTCCTAATAATGCCCTCAATCCATGGACATACTCAATCAACTCTTCTTTGCTCGATTTCGTTCGGAAATGACTCTCAATCACCTATAATCAACATAAAGCTAGTGTAGACATCCATATCGACAATATATAGGCAAACTAGCTCACAAATGCAACAATGCTAAATCAAAGACTATCAATATGAATCAAATACACTTAGAAAACGTGCCTAAAACATCACAATATTTCATGCTAACAATATATTAGAGAGTGTATACGTATATATATATTCGAGATGGAAAACATATAAGATTGAATTGAATACATATAATAAACCATAGATTGGAGGTGGTACGGTTATGCAATACGGTAGGTTAGTAAGAGTAGGTGTGAATTTATATAAGAGTTGTGTATGCCGAGTATATAAATATTCATATATATATATATATATATATTTATAGGAAATAAAAGTATACATATGAGTGTGGGTTGGTGAAAACCTAAAGTTTGTAGCTATATATATATATATTAATATGAATACCTAAGAAGTACGGATTTTATAGAATTGAAAGGAAAGTGAAAGTATGCACGTAAGTGTATATATATAGATATATATAAGAGTAGATATTACCCGAGAAGAAGTAATGAGATTCTAGAGGACGAGTGGATGAGATTAATATTATAACCTTTAGTAAATTGTTCTGGAGTAATCAGATATTAGAAAGCGTTCAAAAAGAAATATTAGAAGTCAAGAAGTGACTCGGAGAATTATCGACACTAAGGGTAAAACGGTCTTTTACCGTAAGAGAATCTTTCTTTCCGTAATCCCTTCGCATGAGGTTGGACATCGAGATGTGATTTTGATACACATGCCTTAATTGACAGGCGCTTGAGTTACCACGAGTACGGACTGTTTGAGAAGTGTTAGAGTGTATTTGACTCAGGTAAGTCCTTGCGACTTACTTAGCCAGTTTCTGAATATTAGTTGAGTGATAGTGGTTGTGTGTGCTATGTGCGTGTTTTAATAATAATAACTTGCTAGGACGACCGTTATTATTTATGTTTTAGGCCCAAGTGTATGTATAACGGGCCGTGACATCACTGCCCAGCTCTGACAGGAGACTGGGAGGTTCTCTATACCCAGACCAGGCAGGTACAAGGTGAGATGCATTGGATCCATTCCTGATGGTTACACGGGGGCGGAGGCGAGGTTTGGGAATCCCTCGTGTCACAAAATAAGTATCATTAGCGTGAAAGAGTAACTTAACTCAAGATAATAAAACGGACTTGTGTGAAAGCATGATCGATGTTTATATTTTTTATGTGTGTGTTTGTGCTGCTATTATTCTGCTAATATTTAGATAACTAGCTAACGGTCCTCTTGTTTTGTTTTTAGATTTACCGCAAGTTAGACCAGCAGCTGAGTGATCCGGAAGTAGTGATCAGCCGGGTCTCCGTACTCCTTAGAGTGGGGGTTGGAAGTTGTGTTTGTCTTTTCTTTCTTTTGGTTAAGACAGTTGTTCGTTTCTTTTATTTATGTACTTTAGGCTGCTAGACAGTGTTGCATTCATTACCTTAAAAATACTATTTTATGAATTTCGGTTTTCTCTATTTGTGTCTTGTTGCAAGATCCTAGTAATGTTGTTGTCAAACTGAGGTCGGGACCCATTGTGAGGTCCTAACCAGTAATGCCCCGAGTTCTGAGAATTCGGCGTGTTACAACCCACTCTTTAGATTATGAGTGTGATCATGTGTATGGATCAAGGTCTAGGGTTTGAAATCTCTTCTTCCTTGCAAGCCAACAACGAGCCCAACTCATTCTTTGGAATCGGATCAACCCGAATATGGATTTAGTTCATATCCACATCATCATCAAAGCCAAATCTTTCCATTATAGAGTAAATATTGTTTCGCAACTTACAAAGTACTTGGGCCTGCAAACTATCGCATCTCGTTCAAACACGTCGGTCTTTGCTTTCCTTAAAGACTGAATATGGAAGAAGATTCAGGGGTGGAAGGGAAAGCTTTTGTCACGTGCAAGGAAAGAGACTATGAACAAATCATTATTGCAAAGTATCCCAACATACGTTATGAGTGTATATCACCTTCCGGATAATCTTCTTCATGACATTCATACGATGCTCGCTAAGTTTTGGCGGGGAACAACTATTTACATATGAGGATGCATTGGGTCAACTGGGCGGATCTTTGTTTAACAAATTCACAAGGTGGACTTGGTTTTCATGACATGGGGTTGTTTAATCAGAAATCGCTAGCCCAACAAGTTTGGAACCTTTTTTTGTAATCCTTCCACATGTAATAACCGGAAAATTTATTTCCGATTAATTCCGAGTCAAACCGAGATTTGGGACCTTTACCTCTTTAAGATACCTAACTTTATGCCTAGTACTAATATATCATTTTATGTAAGTTTTATAACCACATAAAATGATGAAATATACACCAAACTCTAGTTATATAAATATATAGGTCTTTTGATGAGGCCATGATGAGTTTTGACGAGGTCATGACGAGACCAAGACGAGTTTATGACAAGACCAAGATAAAGCCATGGGCTTTCTGGATAGACCATTTATACTCTTACCATCCGTTGTGGGCTGCTTGGGAGGAGTCATGGAGCCGGCCCAGGAAATCCAACGTTGTTGAGCGTTTTCTTCTCCCTAATTTCACGCCTTATCCCTAATCTTCCTTCCTTAAACGCTCGTACGTATCAGCCTCTATAGACGTCCAGATGCACGCCTCCTACGAGATCTTCTTCATCGTCCAGATTTGGAGGATCCGCCTCCCCTTTGGACCTTGAAGGAAATGGGATTTGTGTGCTCTCCTTCCTGCACACAACACCCATCAACCGCCGCTCCAGTCCCGATGTGAGAAGACGTTGCTAGGGCCGCCGCCACGGGCCTTCTCCTTGCGTCGACACAGGCTGTAATGCCCTCCTGTCGACTCCAGCCGGCGTTCCTATCTCTTATGCACACCCCAGCCGGCGCTCCCCACCTCTTGTTCGCTAGCCTCTCCTCTCCCTTCTCCTCGCCAGCCCAATCGCGCCACAGACATTAACACCCAGGGGAAGTCTTCACCGCCCTACAGTTCGATCTCGTTGTCCTCCTCATCGTATGAGCCTTGTAGATGCGTAAGACCTTACTCCTTCTTCCTTACTTTACTTGAGTCATATATGTGCTTATAGCTGATGCCAAACCATCTAGGAGTCCATATAATTCAGCCAAAGGAACAGCTGCAAGGAGCTGTTACATCTCTCAGTTTTCCAACATTGACGAACAGTCAACTTCGAGTCTAGATCCAGGTAAGCTAGACTCTTCCTTTGCTCCTGGTTTTTGGATATGTTGTTGTCGGTATTGCAGTGTAGAACATACTGAAATTTGAGTGTATTATGATTTTTAGTTTAGGAGATATGATTTTCTCAAGTTGGCTCCTCATGCAGTTTTCTAAGTGTGCTGAGTTTGAGAAAAACTATTTAGGATGCAGTTTTGTGGAATAGATTTGTATGGGTTATTGACTTCTATTGGACTTGAATTTCAGACATGTTATAGTTGGTATAGCATAGTAGATCATATTGACATTTGAGAGATATCCGAGTTACAGTTTAAGAGTTAGGGTGTCCCAAAGTAGAGGCCTTGAACAGTCTATAGGTGGTGCTGAATTGTTGAGAAAACTGCTTGTGATGCAGTTTTGTGGTGCCGATCTGATTTGGTTATATTCCTTGGTTAGACTTGAATTTTGGATATGTCATACTTAGGATTTGCATAGTATAGTATATCAAAATTTGAGAGGATTCCATCAAGATGTTTAATAGTTATGATTTTCCAAAGTTGAGACAGTAAGCAGTTTTTCTGTTTTGGTGAAATTTTTTTAAGTATGGGAAAAACTGTGTGTGGAAGCACTTTTTGGATCTAGATATGAATGAGTTAGATCTATCTGATGGACATGAAATTTTGATATAACATAGAGTGAGATGCATATTGTGATGTATTAAAAGTTGTGGTCGATCCAGCGATCGAATCTAGACTTATTAGGTTCCAAAGTAGCCTAGTTGTGCACTTTGGTAAAATGCAGATTTTTGGCTAAGTATGAGAGAATTTATGTTGAGGAGTCATCTTGGGATTTTTCTGTAAGACTAGTTTTTTATTCTTTCTGAGATTTATTTCTTCTAGTGAGTAGAGTGCTTTGCATATAAGTATTAGATATTTTATTTGAGATTTTTAGATTTTTGTATGAGCGTTCGAAGTTAGGTCAAAGTGAGATCGTTAGTGAATTTTTTCATGGAAGTTAAGAAGTTGGAAAATATCTTCCAACTTAGCTAGATCTTTCTCGTGAGTGTTAGATTATGGTTTTGGGCTTCATATGAAGTTTTATAAATATTCTAAGAATACTTCTAGGGTTTCGGACACTAGGGGCAAAATAGTCATTTGTCATTACGAGGGTATTTTGGTAATTTATCTGATGATAGAGTTAAATATCTTCGAAGTTGGAGACTTCTAATAAAGTGGAATACATTATTGATCCACTTGCCTTTTATAACAGGCGGTTGAATTCCTGCGGTTGCGGACCGAGTTGAGATAATGGGATTATGATTTGATTCAGGTAAGTCCTTTGGCTTACTTATCTGACTTCTAGATTTGAGTATGAATAATGGTAGTGGTGTGTGAATGAGATGTTTATAATTATATTTTAGTAATAGTTATATACCGACCTATACCTTGGCTTAAGAGTAACGGGCGATAGCATTCTACTCAGTAGCCTGAGGGCGCTGGGGGTTTCTTTAGGGACTAGTCCACACTCGGTTTGTAGTGATGCTACCGGCGGAGGTAAGCTAGACCTACACCGGTTGGATAAGGAACGGAGGCGAGAACTCTTAAGATTCTCGTGTCACAACTTTAAAACCGAATAAAGTGAATCACCTAAGCTATCAGATAATAACCAAATTGTGTGCCAGCATGATGAGTGTTTATGTTACCTTGTTTGTGTTTGTGCTATCCTTATTCTGCTTATATTTGGACTGTTAGCTAACGGTTTATCCGTGTTGTAGATTTGTAGAGATAGACAGTTGCAGAGAGATCTGGAACGGATGGTCAGCCGGGTCCACGTACTCATTAGATGAGGACGGGGGAGTCTTCCATACGGCATGCATGTTACGTATCTATATAAATGTTTGTAAGGCTGTAACATGTGCACATTCATAAAATAAAATTTTTAGGTTTTAAAATTTTTTTAATTACATTTGTGCCTTGTTGTAAGATCCTAGTAAAATTGTTGTTAAACCAAGGTCGGGACCCATTGTGAGGTTCTAACCAGTAGCTCCCCGAGTTTTGAGAACTTGGGGTGTTACACCACAATCCTCCACCGAGTTTTCCATGCACGGTACTTTAGACGTTCAAATTTTTTTGTTCTCTTCTCATGGAATTCGTCAAAGCTATTCTTGCAACAACTTGTGGGGGCAAAATCTCCTGCTCGAGGGCCTTGCATGTCGTGTGGGGAGGAGAACATGTATCATGAACTCTGACAAGTGGTTACCGATTACACCCTATGAGTTTGTCCATCCAGAATCCTCCTTGGTGTTGCTCCCGACATCCCAATTAATGACTTAATTGATCGTCACCTTGTCATATGGGATGTTCATGCTCTTTATTTTCTTTTTCCCCAATATGTGGTTCAACAAATTATAGCAATTCCTACCGGTGGTAGAGGATAGGCAAATCTTGATATTTAGTAAGTTTGGGGACAAGGGGTGCAAGGTATGTTCCTGCGACTCATAATTGCTCTCTTATCTAGAAACAACAACTCCCTGTCCTATCAATGGTGAAGTCGACATATGGTAATAAAGGAGTTTGTGAGTTTCTAATGAATTGTTGGCTCGCATGGACGTATAGAAATCAGTCCCTCTTTTTGGAAGATGTTATTAACAATTTTTCAATCCGCGCAATCTTTTGGGGCTTTGTTTGGGACTATATTTCTATGTCGAATAGTCATACCATTACAGCTCACACTACGACATCGCCAACTTCTTGGGCAACACCTCTTAACCATGTCTATAAACTGAATGTTGATGCAGATACATATGTTGATCTGCTATGCAATGATGTTGTCTCTAGTATTCCACAACACATCTCTGTTACTTATGCTCATATCCGGCGCTCGGTTAACATGCCTATTTAGCTTCTCCGTCTAAGTTTATCTTGTAGTACTTCTACTTGTACTTGGCTTTCCGATTCCCTCAGTCCATTTGTGATTTGACACAATCAATCTGATATAATGCATTAGTTCTCATTCATAAAAAAGAAGTAAATTTATGATTACCTTATTTTAGGGACCGTTTGGTTTTAATTCCGGAAATGAAAATGGAATGGAAATGAATCTAGTCCATACCTATATCCTTATTCATGAAATTTTTTTGGAATCATTTATTGTGGTTTGAGGTAATTGTAGTAGAATTTGACTAGTTTTAATACCATATAGAGAAACAAAATGGAGGGAGCAAGTGCATTTTGCATAAAAATGAATGATTCCAAAAAATTTCACGAACAAGGTACATATGGACTAGATTCGTTTCATTTCCATTATCGTTTCCGAAGTTACAACCAAATACAAGTTCATTGTATTGTACATAAGAATAAGATACATTATTCGTTATATTTTATCAAATCTTTCATATTTATTTATTTTAAAGAATTTTCTATTTGTATTTATAATCATGATATCATTTATAAATGGCATGTGTTTATGCTCAGTTTATAAACAAACATCCCAATATAAACAATTTGTGTAAGTATTTTTGAGCCGCTATTTAGGTTTGAAAAATAAGTAGAATAGGTTCTATGATTGAGCATAATAATTTTTTGGGAAATTCCGAATGGTTCCATCGTGGTTTGGAGTTTTCCGAATTTTGCCTAACAGTTTTTTCAAGTTCGGATGGTACCTCTAAGTTTTTGTTGTTTTCCGGATTTTGCCCAAAGTTATTAAACTGTTTCAAATTCCATTAAAAACATACAAAAGAAAACAAACTAAAATTAAAAAAAATTAAAATAGAAAAAATGGTTTATTTATTTTAAAACTAAAGTAAAACAATATCTTTTTTTTAAATAAATATTTTACAATAATTTATAATAAATCAATTAGATAATTTTAAAAAAATTCAAAAAAAATAGTGTTTTATTTATTTTAAAAATAAATAGATTGGATTAGCATTTTTTAACAAAATCTAAAAACATAAGTGTTTTGCTTTATTTAAAAAATAAATAAAATAAGGATTCTTTTAAAAAATAAAAACAAATCACTATTTTAATTTATTATTAAAATAAATAAATCACTTTTCTATTTTATTTATTTCCCAAAACTAAAAGAAAAAAATAAATTAAAATAGAAAAATAAATAAAATAGAAAACTAATTTATTTATTTTAATAATAAATTAAAACAGTGATTTTAAAAGAACCTTTATTTTATTTATTTTTTATATAAAGTATAACACTTATGTTTTTAGATTTTGTTAAAAAAATGCTATTCCAATTTATTTATTTTTAAAATAAAATAAACCACTGATTTTTTTAAAATTTTAAAAATTATCTAATTGATTTATTTTTAAATTAATATAAAACATTTATTTTAAAAAAAGGTTATTGTTTTACTTTAGTTTTAAAATAAATAAATCATTCTTTTGTATTTTAATTTGTTTTTTAAGTTTAGTTTATTTTCTTTTGTATGTTTTTAATGGAATTTGAAAAAGTTTAATGAATTTGGGCAAAATCCAGAAAACAACATAAACTTAGGGGTACCATCCGAACTCAAAAAAACTGTTGGACAAAATCCGGAAAACCCCAAACCATGAAGGTACCATCCGGAATCGTAGTATTTATCGGATTTCCCCCCTAAATCCTTACAATACTAAAAGGATGAATCCCTCTTATGAATAGCTAATTTCCACTTATACCCTTTTGTATTTATTATTATTTTTTTCAAATGGCTGTCATTCTTGTACCCTTACGTTTTGATGACTCATCGTTTGGCTTCAACGTGTCCTCTTCCGCTTTCAATGCACTACAGTACTACACCTCTTCGGCTCTTCCTGCTTTGATTTTTCCGCCTCTCCCTCGACCTAGGTTTCTTTTGGGCTATCATTCGCGTCGCCCTCTTCCTCGTTGTTGTTGTGTGTTGCGATTTCATGGTGAGTTCAGGGTTTTACTAATAAATAGTTTCGTTTCTTTGTTTCCAAAGTTCTCTCAGTTCAAATCTTTTAGGGCCTTACCTAAGTCAACAACGAATTCAAGGTTCGTTTCTCTGTGATACATTCCGATTGATTGTTAAATTGTTACTCTAACCTTCTTGCTCTACTTCATCGTCTCCATCTCTCAAATCAGGTTTTTGTCCAAAGGATTGTCGATCGATTATTTCTTCGATTCTCAAATTGGGCATCTCCGATGACCCTGCTTGGCACGCTAAGACCACTGGATATGGAGGAGAAATAGCTTCTCAAAAGACGATTTCGAAGGTTCACGAGTGTAAGAAGTGTTATTTCGGTTTCCTTCTCTATTTCTTTTGTTTCGAATTCATATTTGTGCTCCTGAATCATCTGGAGATGTGGTTTTCCATTCTGTAAAGGTCCAACTGAATCCCACTTCTTGATTTTTTTTGTCCACTCATAAAGAAGCAATGAAAGATTACTTCTTTATGGGTTAGTTTTGTATAGTAATATGTCACTCACTCAGGCGTTGTATTTCTCACCTGGATCTTAATTCAATTATAACTTTGCATTCAACATAATCATGTGTCATGAATCCATACATGAAGGAATATCATAGTTTCTTTATTTCATGATATTGTAGCTTTCAATATGCTAATTACCATCATGATTCATTGACATAATACTTCAGGAAGACGGAGAGATAAGAACAAAAGAGTAAGTAAAAGCATGAAAAAGCATGAAAGATACTTCAACTTAATGAATAGTGTATATGTTATACTATTTTGGCATAATATACCAATATGATTGTTATTGATAATGGTATATTACTATAAAAGTGTGACTGATTTCAATATGTAAATTTCTTTCTTGTAATTAATTGTGCATTAATAAATCGCTCTTCATAAACGAAATGCTACCATCATGATTTATTAATGCATAACTACAAGATGTTAATTTCAATATGTTATTTTTTTATGGGTGGGTTGGTTAAGTAGGTACATAACGTATTTGTGTACATAGTAGGTATGTTTTGTAATGTTTAGACAAAGTAGGCACTTAGAATTAAGTAGAAAAAGATTTAATTGAATATAATGACATCTATTTACCTAATTTGGAGATATTCTCTCTCCCATTAAAACTTAAATGTTTTTCTAATAAATATTGTAACAGATTTGTTGACTGGTTATTATAGGAAATAGTTTTTAAAATTTTCCTAAAATCTCTCCTTATTGATTTGCTGTCAATATAAACTAATATTGCGTATTATCTGAAGCTCTCCATTGTTAAACGAGATATCTATCAGAGCTCTTAATTACGATCAACAATGGAGGATTGTAGATGAAAGTCGGTGCTACATAAGACGAATAAAATGCAATAAACTTTGTGTATCGTCCGTCTTCAACTTTTATTTCATTTAGGTGAAAGTTTCTGTTTGTTTTCCATTGCTCAACGTAAAATAACTCGGATCTTTAGTTTGAGAGCATCAATGGAGGGTTGTCGATGAAGATATGTTCTACATAACTCAACAAAATTATGTAGTAAATGTGTATTCCTTGTGGATCCGTTATGAATACATATTTTTTGTGACTTTTTATACAACTGTTAAAATTATGTAGTAAACATGGATAACATACCTTGGAGTGTAGAATATGTACGCCCAATGCATTTTATGTATATTTGTATTATATGTATTAACATTGTGTAATTGAAATTGTGTACGAACATTGTGTAATTGAAATTATGTATTAAATTTGTGTATCATCAAAAGAATACACGAAGTTTGATTAGTATAACTGGTATAAGGGCGGGGGAATTCGTCCAGAGTTCGAATCCTACCTTTCACACAATCTTTTACTTATTATAATTAAGTACAAAAAATAAGAATATTTAGTTACCCGATTTAACAAAATTTAATTGAATATTAATAGGAGAGAGAAGAATCAATTTCCTTCCTTCTTTTTTATGATTATCCAACTCATTTGTCTTTATTTTTAATTGATAAAATTAGGGTGTCTAGTTTGTATCTAAGATATAAAAAGTAACTTATTTCACCAATCTTCTCATTTTTCATGATCGTAATTTATACTATATCATTATGATAATGGTATATTACTATACCATTATCATAGGTGCTACCATCATAGTATGCAAGAAAGAAATCAGTGGTATGCATATGAATTATCACCTTTAGGTGATGGTAATTTATCAACAGTGTGACTCAGTCACACATGAATTATCACCTTTAGCTAGGCTAATGAAGGTTAGGGGATTAATTTTATGTTTATGTATCTTGATTTCTTTTATATTCTCATGGTGGTCTATCAAGAATTGGTGCTTTCATTGGGGCCGGAGTCTTTATTCTTGTAGGTGTTGTTGCAAGAGAAGACTCAGGTCCTACTCTTGCAGTCTCTTTTCTGATTGCGGGTGTAGCTGTTGTTTTGTCTGCTTTTTGTTATGCCGAGCTTGCCCGTCGTTGCCCTTCTGCTAGAGGCGCTTATCATTATTCATACATTTGTGTTGGAGAAGGGTAAACCTTGAATTAATTCTCATAATTTCTTTGAATGAGCTTTCTCTTTTTTGGCATATATGTTTATGAATCTATCAGGATTAGTTGACAA
Source organism: Fagopyrum homotropicum (assembly GCA_033239125.1). Lineage (NCBI taxonomy): Eukaryota > Viridiplantae > Streptophyta > Magnoliopsida > Caryophyllales > Polygonaceae > Fagopyrum > Fagopyrum homotropicum. The sequence continues at coordinate 149,744,462 of BSWB01000001.1, read as the reverse complement.
AATCTACTACTTAAGAACTTATGTTTTTTTTAAAAAAATCATTCTCATGTTGCTTGGTTGATTGTCTGGGCTTTGCTACTTGAGTTTTATGACGATCAACTATTGGCTTTCATGGTCTTGATTTTAGTTTGGCTTTGTGAGCTATTTAATTTGATCATATGAGTGAAATATTTGTTTCCCCTAATGTAATGGCTTTATGCAGCATAACAGTCTAAGAATCAAAGAACGGACAGACATACTCAATAAGAGTTAACTAGGATCATCGGCACCACTGATGAGAATCCTCCTCTTCAGGTTGGCTAATACACCTCTTATATGAGTGATTCTTTTTCTTGAACCGATTGACCAATATCTCAGATACTTTTACTTAGACGAAAGGTTGTGTCTGTTTGGCTTCTTAATTGTCGGTGCATAGTCTGATGTGTAGTGATGGTTGGTCTTCAAGATTTGACAATTACTCCTTAAAAGTTTACCTTCATCTGATCTGGCTATTGCTGAACGTTGATGTTGTTGAGAAATGCTTAAACTTTTATTCTTATATACTCACCAGCATTCTTTAGATCGCACTTTGAGATTGATACAGTTGTTCATTAGAAGATCTATATCAAAGATATATCCTAGCTGACAGATTTGTATACTTTAGACAGGGAATTGGAAAATAATGCTTCATACTCCAAACTGAGCATAAATTCAGTTGTTTGTAATCTTGCAGCTTAAACATACTCCTCCCATCCCAGATTTATATATTGATTCTAGCAAGTAGTGTAATGATCTCTTCTTGTAGTAGGGAATTGTTGTAAGTAGTTTGTCTAAGCCAAATAGACAAGCATCATTGCTTTTATATACATCATACAAACTCTTCTCTTTGCTTCTGGAATTAAAACACTTCTCCCAGCTTTGTTTGGCACAAGACCAGCGGCCATAGTTGGAGGCTTATTTGCTTACGTAATTAGAAGTAACTCGACACTACAAAATTTTTGACTCTAAAATTCTGCTATATTCTTCTAAAATTTTCACTAATTTCCCATTTTAGGTGAAACTGACAGCTTAACATCAATCATGGTAATATTTATTCATCATACCTCTTCTTCTCACAAGAGCTATTAGTATTTTGTAATGGAGGTGAAGATGTGCACCACTGTTCTTTATATTGGTTTTCTATGTTGAATAATGTATTTTATTTTCTCAATGGGCAGTTTGGTTCCTCTTGGCTAACTGAATGTCAGGAAATACGAGCAATTTTACCAGGAGAATGTTACGCGAGTGAACGCTAATTTGTCCATGGATTTCCACAACAGCGGATCAAATGAGTGGCTTGGTTTCCGTCTTGAGTTGATTGGAAGCTTCATCCTCTGCATTTCTGCCTTGTTTATGACCATGTCGCCTAGCACTATTATGCGGTCAGGTACTCATAGCACTTCTCAATCACTAACACTGGGTTGACATACTTTTAAAGAAAACACTAATGAGTTTTATTATATTTCATGTAGGAAACGTTGGTCTGTCGCTCTCATATGGCTTGTCCTTGAACGGACTCTTGTTCTAGGCCTTTAATATGAGCTGTTTTGTGGAGAACATAATGGTATCAGTTGAGGGAATCAAGCTGCTCACTAACATCCCATCAGAAGCGGAGTGCACCATTAAGGATTGTTGTCAAATTTCAAGTTGTTAAAATTAATGGGGAAATTAGAACACTTGTGCCTTGAGAAAGCGGCGTAAGTTTCAGTGTTAATTGATGAAATAATTGCTCTTTGATTTACGTGCATCTTAATCATTGTTGCCGCTCGTATTATCTCTTTGCTTTCTTTATTCTTGTTCATCATGTATTTGAGGACTGAATTGTAGAGCTGCTCGAATTATGTATATCGATTTTAAATTCAATGTAACTTTCATTGCTCGAAAATCCAATAATCACATTTGTACGAGTTCATACTAATCGATTAATTCTTGATTCAATCTATAACAAAATCACCCAATCATATCAAAGGCGCGTGCTACGCACGCGCGTCCTGCCTAGTAGTAAGAAAAAAACGAAAGATTCAAAAACAAGGAACGAAACAAAAATATTGACGAGAATAAAAAGTTTTTGAACAAATTAGCTAAGTAAGCCTTTTTGAGATTTCTCTATTAGTTAGGCTCATGATATAAATATATTTAGTAAACGTACGCTTAATCAAAACTCTTAGCTTCCAACTTCAATTAAATAAAAGTGGTAAAAATTGAAGAGGTACACAAACCTAATGCAAATAGAAAAGAGTCTATTTAACCAAATTCTTTTAAAGTTTTTCAAGTTATTGATTACACGAAAAAGCCGTGGTTTAAAACTACGGTTTATTTCAATTTTTTGAAAAAACTGCACTTTTTAAATAATATTTTAAAAAAAATAAAACAGTAGTTTTACACAATTTCTTTATATAACCCATATTTGAAAACTACGGATCTGTCTCGACTCTCGAGCATAAGAACTTCATATTCTTGTCCATATTTTTATTTCTCGTATAATTTTTTTTTCCAATTTTCATATTATTTAGGAAACTATCCATACTTCCCAAATACCATTCACATATTTCGATCAAGAGATAAACAGGTAATATTCTTAAAACACGGGTATAACGCTGGTCCGTGACTATAACGTGGGGGGACGCGTTTTGCATTTTACACGTGGCAAACTGTAGAAGGTCAAGCCTTCACCCCACCACGTCGTCATATTCTCGATATATATCTTCTTGTTGACAGGCGTTCGGTTCTATCCTTCACTTCCCCGATATCATCGAAGCGAAAGAGAGGAAGCTATGGCGGAAGGACAAGTTTTTGCCTGCCACACAGTTGACGAATGGAACGAACACTTCAACAGGGAGAAGACCTCTCAAAAACTGGTATCTTCTTTCTCCCGATACTTTCTTTTTGCTGATTTCTGGCATCGATGTAAACTAGGGTTTTTTGGTACCTTGCAATTTTGCTTGTTAGGGTTCGTAAATTGGGAATCTGTTTCACACCGAATACTTGTGTAATCGAACAATAGGACAGTAAATCGTCAATTAAGTCAACAAGTGAATGTCCACCCGGCTTTGAAATTAAGCTAATGTTTCATCGCTGAAGAATTTGTTTCGTTTGTGGCTCCTTGAATCTGACTGATATGGTTTACCCCTGTAGAAATTTCTTAAGATTGATGGTGATCTGTCACTTGCATTTGGGAGTTTTTGCAATTTTGCTTTGTGGTTTTTTCACTTTCACCGCATCTGTGAATATAATTCCTTCAACATACGGGGAAATGTTTTTTTTTTAAAAAAAAGCAATTTTCTCAATTGGTTCTCATGGGAAATGAAGCTTGTATACAGATCAATGATTGATTACAGGACTTCCACCTTAAAGTAACATCACATTTGTTTTTGTAGTTCTGTTTTATCATTGTGAGAAATTCCTTTTGAACAGGTTGTGGTGGATTTCACTGCTTCATGGTGCGGTCCCTGTCGCTTCATAGCTCCAGTCCTAGCTGAAATTGCCAAGAAGTTGACTCATGTTCTTTTCCTCAAGGTTGATGTTGATGAACTAAAGGTAATAAACAATGAACTTTCCTTGCTCTTCATTGTTGCTACTCATCACTGTCATATGACTTGTTGGTTGTAATTTCGGATGCAGGGTGTTGCTCGGGAGTACGAAGTGAATGCGATGCCGACCTTCATCTTCATAAAAGAAGGGAAAGTGATAGACACATTTGTGGGTGCTGACAAGGTTGGACTTGAGCACACCATTGCAAAACATGCCACCATCACTGCTTAAGCTTTATCATAATGTCTGTGTTTTGTCTAAAAGACACCTTAAGTGTGTGCCATGCCGTATGTGGTTTGGTCTAATAATTCTTGATGCTGGACTTGTGTATTGTGCTGATGATAAGCTGTTTGGCATAACATATTTATGTGGTTTGGTCTAACATGTCTAAAGCTTTGAGCTGAATATATGAACCTGATCTTTCAGTTAGATGGTTTTTGCCTGTTGATTGAATTTTGAATCGGATATTGATTTGGGATCAGGAAGCAGTTTGTTAAGATTTTCTTCGAGTATTTTCTAACCAACCGAACATACTCATTCAGTAGGGACCAAGGGTGTGTTCGGTAAGTCGAGAATCGTGGTTTGAATATGAAGATTAACTTGTTTAGCATGCATTTGAACTGTCTTGATACATGTTTGTGCAGCTTATGATGCCAACAGAGGGATATGAGCAACAATGAAGTTGAGTTGGATCATTTTGAATTTTAACCAGGTTATGATACATATTCGAATGAAAGTGATATCTGATCCCTAGTGTATATTTACCTTGCAAGTGTTAACTGTCATAGATTATTTTTAGCATATAATATGATGAAAGAGTTTGAGAAGTTGTTCTTTTGGGTTTGACACTTTGACATATATGTATGTATGTTGCCGTCATTATTAGATGGTATACATAATAACCTTAAAAGTTTTAACTGTCATAACTTGCTCATTCTGTAATGAGCATACTTTTAATTAACAAACATGCACTCTATAAGATTTAACATACAATTTACCTCTTTGTAGATTAAAAATTGTGTACAGTTTTTAGATTAGAGCCCAAAGAATTAAGTTCAGGATAGGTGACCCTGTCTATATGTATACATGTATCCTTCACTATGATTGAATATGACAAGGGAATCATTTTACAATACAGTACTCGCTATGGTATCAGAGGACATTCACCTCACAGTTATCCATGGCTGAAAACAAAAATCAAATCTTCTCCCTCTTTTCCATTTCATCCTTCATTACTTGCAAATTGTCTTCTGAAAACTTCCTCCTATGGAAAGCTCAAATTAGCCCCATTCTTGGTGCTTAGAATTTATCTGAACATGTTGATGGTTCAAAACCATGCCCAGAAAAATCCCCTCAGCCTCCACAATCCAAAGAATACACACATTGGATCTCCAAAGACCAATTTTTTCTTGTTATTCTTACTTGCTCCTTGACATAACCAATTCGTCTCCAAGTATTGGACTGCAAAACTTCAGAAAAAGTCTGGACTCATCTACATTCTCTCTTTGCACCAGCCTCCAGTGCCAATATAGTCCAAACCAGACTCCGGCTTGCTTCCCTTCGCAAAGGAGACCTCTCCTTCATAGATCTTTGTATAACAAGCAAAAATCTGGTCTCATGCCTTACCACAACAGGACAAGCAATATTTGATGCCGAGTTTACCAGCTTCCTCCTAGCGGGATTGGGTCCTGACTATGACTCTATTGTCATCAGTCTCTCAGCTCAAGTTTCCCTTCCATCTTCCTCTCAAATCGTATCCCATCTACTAATCCATGAATCCAGAATTTCTCGTCAACAAATTGCTCTTCTCCCAACTCCACCTTTTGTCAGTAACACAACTTCTATGGAGACTAACAATACTCAAAACCAAGGTCGTGGCTTTCAAAACGTTCCAACACAAATGGTGGTCGGACATCAAGAGGAAGAGGAAGAGGCAAAAATCCCTCTTACCCACCACAAAATTTCTCTGACGCACCTGATACACGACCTATTTGTCAGGTATGCTCCAAGCCTGAACATATGACCCTTACCTGCTAGCACAAATTTGATCACTCGTATGCTGCTCCACCATCACAATCATTCCAAGACAATGCTAATGCAACAGCTTGGTACCCTGATACGACAACTACTCACCATTACACACCCGATTTATCGAATCTCAAACTGGACAACTACACACCATATCAGGGAACTGATATTGTGTCCCTTGGAGATAACTGTAGCATTCCAATTCAGCATCAGGGTTCTTCTCTACTTCCCTGTTCATCTCGGAATCTTCTTCTCCTAAATCTCTTACATACACCATTTCTTAACAAAAATCTTATGTCTGTCAATCGATTTTGTATCGACAATTCTGTCTATTTGAATTCCACTCACAATTATTTCTTGTGAAGGATACAATGACTCACTAACATCTTCTTCAAGGAACCGTTAAAAACGGTCTGTATGTGCTTTCAACGTCGACTGGTTCATTGTCGTCACCCCAACTTCACCTGATCACCACTCAAGAAGCCAACCTCTGGCACCAGCGCTTAAGGCATTCCTCCAAGCCCATCATCCGTTCAATTATCTCCCACGGAAAAGACCCAATTCGAGGTCCACTTTTCATACAAGAAGGTTGTGTTTCCTGCTCCTGGGTCAAGGCCCATCAAGAAGCTCTAAAATCTTATCTCTTTTGTTTATAGATGTGTGGGGACCTAGTAGCACATTAACTTACAAAGGCCACAAGTATCATGTTTCCATTGTAGATGATTATTCCAAATTTAATTGGTTATTCCCTTTACCTTTCAAATCCTCGATCACACCTATTATTACAAATGTCATCACCCTTGTCACAAATCTTTTCTCTACCACGATTGTTTCCATTCAAACTGATGGTGGTTCGAATTCAAACCCCTAACACCCCTTTTTCAAAAATTGGGCATCACACATCGCTTAACTTGTCCACATTCTCATCAACAAAATGGTTCCGTTGAAACCAAACATCATCGTATTATTGATATGAGATTAAACCTTCTTAAACACTCCTCTCTTCCTCCCCAGTTTTGGGAATTTTCTTTTAAAACGGGCACATATATTATCAATCGATTTCCCACTCCGGTTCTTCACCATAAAATTCCATTTGAACTCGTCTTCAATCACACTCCCAATTATAAGTTTCTCAAGTTATTTGGTTGCCTAGCTTTTCCAAATTTAAGACCATATAATAAGCACAAATTAAATTTTCGATCCCATCCCACCATTTTTTCTAGGATATTCCTCTCATCACCTTGGTTATATATGCCTAGATTGAGTCCAAAACAAATTATGTCTCAAGGGATGTCTTATTCCATGAAAAAATATTTTTTTATGCTGCAAAGCCCATTAATGAGCCCACATCATCACAAAGCAACCCCCCTCATACCTCTATTCTCCTTATTGATCCTTCTGAATTGACCTAACTTCAATCCACATCACATGATAGCCCATCGGTTTCATCACCTCCAAATTCGCACAACTCATCATCATCGACAAGCCAAACACCAAAACATTCATCTATAATTCCAAGCACCCACTCCTAGGTCACCAAGCCCAATTCACACTCGGGCCTTAAGTCGGATCTTCAAACCCTTAATTAGAAGCGATAGAAACATCCCCTGGCCTTCGTCTTGCTCGACAACCGTCACTATTCCTGATAAACCCCATACATTCAAAATAGCTTCTCAATACCCTGAATGCGCCGGGAAATGGAGAATGAAATTCAAGCACTTTTTTCCATAAAAACATGGACCTTAGTTCCACAAAAACCTTCTCAGACCGTTCTCGGAGTGAAATGGGTGTTCATAACAAAATGTCACTCCGATGGCACCTATGAACGACAAAAAGCTCGCTTGGTTACATAAGGGTATCATCAATTACATGGTCTTGACTACCATGATACTTTCATTCCCGTGGCCAAACCTTCAACCATATGCCTACTCTTGTCATTGGCAACCATGAACCAGTGGACGGTGCACCAACTCGACATACAAAACGTGTTTCTACATGGGGATTTGACAGAAGATGTATAAATCTCTCAACCTCTTGGTTTTCTTCACCCCAATTTTCCCAATTATGTCTGCAAACTACAGAAGTCTCTATACAGGTTGAAACAATCACCAAGAGCATGGTTCTCTCGTTTGGGTGATACCAAACTTGTGTCTACTCCCCTTGCCATAACCTTTCAAGACAAATTCTCATCCTCACCTCCATTTCATGATCCATCTTATGGAGCATATTAGGGAGCCTTTAATACCTTAATTTTACCCGCTCAAACATCTCATTTGCAATCAATAAATTGGCTCATTTCATGCATCATCCTACCCAAGCTCATTGACAATGTGTAAAGCGGGTCATCCGATATCTAAACTGCATTACAACAATGTAGTTTCATATCTCATCTACTCATAGTTCAACACTATCGGCCTTCTCTGATGTTGATTGGGGTAGTGACCCATCTTATTGCCGGTCTACAAGTGCCTACTGTGTTTATCTTGGGCAAAATTTAATCTCTTGGACATCAAAGAAACAAAGTACCATTGCTCGTTCGTCCACTAAAGCCGAATACAAAGCAATAACACATGCCACATCTGAGCTTTTGTGGTTTCAGACTTTCAGCCCCTGCTTGTCGAGCTTGGCTTCAAACTAGGACATCCACCAACACTTTGGTGCGACAACCTTGGCGCCACTTACTTGGCAGTCAATCCCATGATGCACAACCGGATCAAACATCTTGAGCTAGACCACTTTGTTCATCAAAGGGTGCAAACCAAGTCTTTACTTGTAGCCTTTGTCTCCTCCAAAGATCAGGTGGCGGGTCTTCTCACCAAGGCCGTCTCCTTTACTCGTTTGGCAACACTACACTCCCAACTCCGCCTTACAAACTTGGGATCGACAGGGAATGCTAGACTAGAGCCCAAAGATGTAAGCCCAGGATATGTGGTCCAAGTATTGTGTCTATATATACATATATCCTTTGTAACACCCCATGTTTTAGGAACTCAAAGCATTATGGGCTAGGACCTCACAATGAGTCCCGACCCTCACAGTAGCAACGGCACAACAAATCTTACAACACAACACAAATAAATGAAAACCAAAACTCATATTAAAACCAAAGGTAACAACAAGGAAGCGTAAAAGACTCGTAGCCGAGTTCAAAACAAAAGGGCAACAACAACAGAAATCTAATCCCGATCCCGTCCTATAATGTACGAGAATCCCGGCTGACCACACCGTCCGGATTACTCAGCAACACCTATATCTTGCAATGCATCTAAAACAATGGTATAAACCGTTAGCTAACATTCTAGATATCGGAAAGAACGTAAAGTCACAAACACACATAAGGTAATGTAAACATATAACATGCTCGCACTCAACCGGTTATTATCTTTTAATTTAGTTATCCATTACCAAATCAACTTCTTTTGTCACACGATAATCTCCCGAAACTCGCCTCCGCTTCCGTCTACCAACAGGAATATATCAATACTATCCGTTACCTGTTGGCCTGGGTTGCAAGAGCACCTCCTAGTCTCTTGTAGAACTAGACAAGTGGTCACCACCCGATTATCATACACTTGGGCCAATTACGGTTATAAAGGTCATCCTAGTCCGGTTATCCGTTATAGCAATAAACAACGCAACCAAACCAATACAATCAAACCAATACATGGAATGAAGCTAAGTAAGTCCAAGGGACTTACCTCACTCAAAGGTAACTCAAAGGGTCAGCAAACAACTCAGTTTCCCTCAGAAAAGGAGCAAAGGAGAGCCTGTTCACACAAGGCATCACAAATCAACAATGAAACGGTTACTAGAAGTCTATAACTTCTAGTCTCAATGATCTCTAAGAGATCTCCACAAGCTAGGGTCACAAACCCTAGTCTTACAAATCACCAAGGGTTAACAAAATATCATAAGCCAAGGGAAGGAATGAGGAAATCAAGGAAGGAAGCATCTCACCAAAGACGGGAACTACTACAGCAAAACCGCAGGGGCAGCTGGACAGAGGCTCGAGGGCGGCACTGGGCAAAACCGCAGGGGCGGTCTTATCAGGCCCAAGGGCGGCTACGGTACAGAAAGGTGCGTTTCTCCTTCGGCAACAAAGAACTCAGCAAAGTCTCAGGGCTTTCTTCTCTCAACACACACACACACACGTCACAACTCAAGCAAGGGAGCCTGTGAATATTAACGTATCAACAACGGAACGCTCAACAAGAATCAAGACTCCAACTTGATTCTTGGAGAAGAAGAAAAGGAAGAACGAAAGAAGAAACTTAGTATAAAATATAAGACTCCACCGGGTATATGAAGAACACTCTCTCACCTTTGGGCGCCATTTTTTTACCGTGACTCTCGACGGTAAGAGCTTCCCGCCGCCTTCTCTTTCCCTCCATTCCAGCGTCGCCTTCTTCATCTTCCCTCTCACTCAGGTTCTTACTCCGGCGTCGTTCTATACCTCGATAGGTTTGTTTATTGTTCTACTCTCTCTTTTTTTAGTTCTTCAAAATAATGGAAACAAACATTCGACTGATGCATCTCTCTCTCACGAAAATTAGGGCTCCATTCTCAACCCCTAATTTGGGCGAGCAGCTAGTGACGATTTTCTGGATCTGCACCTCTGTCAATCATCTTCTTGGGCATCAATGGAGTTCCAACCCGTGAATTCACATAATCAATCAACTTGTATGAAACTTATTTTCTGGTATGAATTTATGATATGATTTTGTTGGTATGAAAGTTTCTTGTATGAATTTATAGCATGAAAATTTTTGCTATGAAAATTTTAAACAAGAAAATTTCCTTCCTTCTCTATCTTCAAACCTCATCTTGCCTCATCTGCCAGAACCTGGAGAAGCTTGCCTTTAACCATCGCCGGAACCTAGAGCCTCCGCCAAGGGCCCTTGGTAGAGCCTCTCCTCCGCTTCACCGATCGAGCTCTCCTAGTCTCCTACCATCAACAACCACCTGTGTTGCCCTCGCACGAACCGATTTAGGGTTTTCTTTCTCTTTTGTTTGTCTCATCGGAATTTAATTTCTACTATGGGGTTTGATGAGCCGGATCTCAATGTCAATGATGCTCCTGCTGGAGCCAAACCGTTGAGCTCTTCCAATGTTTTGTATTCCATTTTTTGATGAAATGTAATTTTGATGATGCTCTTGTTGGAGCCAAACCGTTGAGATCTTTGGTTGCTAGGGCCAAAAACTTGGTTGTTAATTTTGTGAAATGTAAGGGTATAATAGTTTTTTTGTATCAAAAACTCTTTAAAAAAATATTAGTCGTATCAAACGCGCACCAATGTTTTAATAATACAAAACACAACAACAAACACAAAACGCACCTAAAACACTACAAAACACATACACTAGTGTTTTTTTTTTGTGCAAAACACACACTAAAACAATTATAGGATATTAGAATTCCTATTTTCTTTTCTAATTTGACGACCTTGGTTGGCTTCCAACATGTATGTTAAAATAACACATGGATGTTATGTGCGATAACAATTGTTTTGTGGTAAGAAGCTAGTGTCTATGATGCACGGACACAACGAAAAATGGAAAGCGACAATCCTCAAAAGTATAGGAAACGAGGACACCCGTAGGATAATAGTTTTTTAAGAAGCTAGCGTATATGATGCACGGACACGGCGAAAAAGGGGAAAGCAACAATCCTCAAAAGTATAGGAAACGAGGACATGGTGAAGAAAACAAATAACATATCATTTTAAAGCTATTGAAATGCAGAATTCATATACCATAATGATATATATATATATATATATATATATATATATATATATATATATATATATATATATATATATATATATATATATATAACGAACAATCCATTTTTGCAAATCAACAGCAACTGAACAACATAATCAACCAATAAAAACAATAATAAAAATTTGTATATTAGAAAAAGGGTGAATAAATTGAAATAACACACTCAACATTCAATAAGAAAAGATTATACAATTAAATTAGTAATCAATGGTTCAAAATAAATGTATGAAATCATAAGAAGAATGAAAGAAAATGGAGAGAAGGGTCGGCCGACGGAACAAGAACATTTCAACATTAGAAGAAGAAGAAGAAGAAGAAGAAGAAGAAGAAGAAGAAGAAGAAGAAGAAGAAGAAGAAGACCAGTGTTCTACTTCCGGCAACCACAATCTCGCAAATGGTCATATGGGGGCTAAGAATTGACCGTGTCTTGACTGAACACAATCTGTGTCTTCCCCGTATCCTAACTCTGAACCGTGTCGGGCCATATTTGAGCGTTTTCGGGTCATGGCCTGCCGGTGTGTCTAACACGGCAGAGCACAGGACACTCTGCTCTCTAGAGGTATCCGTGCACATAGGCTAGCGGAGAAGGTGTTTAAAATTTTCGTAAAAATTAGGCTATGTATAATAATTGGAACTACTTTTTGGTAAGCATAAATACCAGTGTGTTTATTTAATTTTATGCTTATCAATACATCTATATTTTAAATTCTTGAACACTTCATTGCATTACAACAGTCGGAAAAACATCTTTAAATGTGGATTTAGGTCAGTATAATGTTGGGGTCCCGCACATGCGAGCATACATGCATGTTAGACCCAACACAAAAGTTGAGCAAGATTCTTTCTTAAAATCAATTAGTAATTTAAAAAGTAGTTCATCGGTCTTATATACTTGAATGCGGTTTTTTTTATTATCGACGTGGAACAATTTTATCTTCACACTCTTAAAATACCCTTCCAAGTATCCATCGATAAGCATACCCTAACTTATCTTACAATTCTTGTGCTCTCTCCTCGTCTCATATGACTGCATGAATATGGTCGGAATCAAGGAATAGATTGGAATAAAAAATTAGAATAAACCGGCCTTGATAGTTGATGTTTGTAACACCCCCAAACGGGATAGACACTATAGTGCCAAGAGCCCGGGACGTGGGTCCTCAAAGGCTTATATGAATATAAAGATATATAAATAAATAAAGCATAATTGTCTTGACTTGCCAATAATAAAAGATATGAAATCTAAAAGATGTTCCATAACGTCAACAAAAAAAGATTTCAAAACCCCAATAATAAAACAACCATAAACGGTCAAACTCGAGGTAAACAACATCAGAGTTTAGAAGTGTAAACCGACCCAAAAGATATAAAGCAGAAGATAGGAACAACTCATATAGAAACAAAACCACCCCAAGCTCAACCAAACAAGACTCTCACTAGGGTTCATGACATCCATGCTCCTAAACTGATCGTGTACCTAATTATGTCCAAAAACATAATCAGTCCCACCGTGGTGGGGTTAGTCTTCCAAATAGACTAATCCAATACATAAGCAGGGTAATATATGAACGAGACATGAGTATAAACATATATATAGTATCACATGATCTTTAGAAATACTCAAAGAATTAAATAATTAGCATGCTTCTAAAATCATCATAAGTCTCAAAAGTTCATATCATCATGTCTCAAAATCTCAAATCAACTCGAAAGGTTTCAAACCGATATTATCTCAAAAGAATACTCATACCCATTTTCAAAAGTGTTCAAGCTTAATATCGTCTCAATAACTCGTAATCATTTCAAATAACTTATAATACTCAAATAAACTTGTAATCACTTCAAAAGAGCTCAAAATCAATATCATCTCAATAACTCATCACAATCACCTCAAAGGGGTTTCGAAATCAATATCATCCCAATAAACTTTGTTCGATCCAAACGGTGTGTGCAAGCTTTAAATTTATAACCCTAGACTTAAGCTTAAAACAAGGATGCGAACCCGCAGTGTACGGGTCAATCGTAGTAAAAAGCAAGAAATTCCAGGGGTCGATCACAAGGACTCGGTGAAACAAAGTCAATAACAGTAAGCTTCGTGAATACTAACCACAAGAGCAATTAACACGATCAAAGATGAATAAGAAGTCAATAAAGCAAACATGCAATTCTAGGGATTAAAGCGTCTAGTTGTGGTTCCAACTCAAGATCCAAAGATAAGCGGACAAAGCTGAGATTTTTGCAAGGGGAAGGTGTTACTAAAGTGGAATAGATCACCGGGTAAGTCTCACTACTCACTAATCCAAAACCGTAACTCCTATTACCGGGTAAGTCTCAAGGAATTAAGATAAAGAACTATAACCTCAAACTAACACACCATCTAAGGGAATAGAATCAACCTTTACCGGGTAAGTCTCAAGCTAACTCACAAAGATGGGATGGAAGCACACTCAAACCCCAATAAAGGATAAACCTTTATTACCTACACTTATGATCTTAGGTACACAAACTAAGGAATTACCGGGTAAGTCTCATCCTAAGCTTGCATTGGATCAGGAAAGGTGTAATAAGAATAGGATTTGGCAAACTCTAATACTTAACTCTCAGTTTAGGATCAGATAAGTCACCTCGGTCAGCCAAATTCCACCCCGGCCGAGATGTTCATCGACTGAGCGAGATGCTTAGGGTTAAGGTTAAAGACTCGAACTTTCAGGGTCCTACTGGAATCTAAGATTATTCTATCATTGTTTTTTCCACAACCTTCAGTCAATCACCCTAGAATCACACAAGGAAATTAGCCACTCATCATCACGAAAGTATTAATCAAATATATGGGAAGAAGGTGAATATTTGAACAAGAAGAATTCAATGAAAAGACTTCAATAACTGAATCAAATATCACGACAAAAGCGTTCCTTGGATAGCAATCCAACAAGACAAGACAACAAGGAAGGGAATCTAAGATAATCTTACAAAAACCCTTCAAAAAGCTATAAAAGCTATAATCTTCAATCTTCCTTCAACCTTCAAAAAGGTTCTTCAAATCTCCCCAACTGGAGTATGGCTGCTGCGTGCTATAAACCCTGATCGATGGTATAGCATCCTGTTGGATTTGTGGAAATCCAACCCTTTTTATAGGAAAATAACCCTCCAAAGATAATATATCTTAGAAAGATCTCTTCCCATAAAAATAGGTAAAATATAAGATCTTCTTTCTTCCAGGATCCAAGCCCAAAAATATAAGATCACCTTCCAAAGATAAAAGATCTCAGCCAAGAATAAAATATTCTCGCCGCGTCCTAGGTGTTCGCCTCGGTCGAGTCGGCGTCTCTGGATCACCTCGGTCGAGATGAATCTCTGGTCAACCGAGGTGAGTCAGAACTGAATGTGAAATCTCTCAAAACTGGTCCAAAGTGAATCTTAATCCATGGCTATGCTTCCTGGATGGTTCCTTATGCTCCTCAATGTAACTCCAATGACTCCATAGCTCCATTTGTTCCTTTTTGATGCAAAACGTGTCATTTTACCTACAATTACAGCAAAACTAGGTGTAGACCTCGATTCTCGCAAAGGTAGATGAAATGGTAATATAATCACATAATATACATGCAATCATGCAGATTATGAAAGATAAAACGTCCAAACAAACTCCAACATATAGACTATAATTCATGCTATCAAAATACCCCATACTTAGCCCTTGCTTGTCCCCAAGCAAGTTCCGCATATAGAATCCAAGATAGAATGGATTATAAGTCATGAAAATCAATGAAAAGTCTTTCAAAAATATTTTTATGGTGTGCTACAATCATAGATCACTCTAAGAGAATACTTCATGGAATTTAAAATCGAAACATGATCAAAACATTTTATAAATATAGGAAAGTTGTTCATCTTTGCATAAAACCATGGAATGCATAATAAGTCATAATTATCAAAATTAATCATGTATAATCCAGTTTAAACCACTAAGTCAATCAACAAGCTCAAGGTCTCAAGGGCTTCCCAAAAGAAAAGGTCAAGAAACGTGTAGGGTAGGGATGTATGTAAGGTAATGTGGTGCTAGAATCCGGGAAAAGGATGAACTTCACTTCCACTTTGACTTGCAACATCTTCCACCAATAAGCTTTGCTTATTCCACTTTTTTCTTTTTACTTTACTTTTTGGGATGCATGGACAGAGGTGCATAATAACCGAAGCCTAGGAAATCCGCAATCATCAATTTCTTGAGATGCATCAAACCCTTGATGCACATACCATGACCCGTTAGGAATATCGCTCAATCCGACTTTGGCAAGACACAAACACCCGGCTATGTGAATGGTGCCGAGTTACTCATCATCATGATTGACTTCCCCAAACCTATTATTACTTTCTAACACTTTCACTTCCAGCCAACTTCTCAACTTTAACTTCACTTGCTTTCACCACTTCGCTTGCTTCCAAATTCCCGGATAGGTAAGGGAGGCAAAATGTATATGAGGGGCTAAGCATGATCAAGAAGAAGAAGAAGAGAGAAGAATGAATTGCCTTGGTCTTTCCAGGAAGAAAGTGAGAGAACTCATGATGTGGTGTCAACCTTCAAATTCAACATAATTTGGATAAAAACAAAGTATTAAACATGCCAATAATTTCAAACAAAGCATTTAGCAACTTAAACATATTATAAAACCTTTCAAACACATAAAGAATTTTAAAACCAGTCAGTAAGCAAGATCTTCACTGAGATCATATCTAGATAAGTAACACAAAAATAATTTTCGAAAACTCTCAGTTAACCCACCTCGGTCGAGGTGTTCTTGGTTCAACCGAGGTGAAATGCCTCGTTTGGCCAAGACTGACTCGGTCGAGGTCAAAAAATTTTTTTTTTTAAAACCATTTTTTCTTTAGTTTCGACGTTTTTCTCAATCAAATAACCTGTAAATATGCATGCAATCTCAGATAAACATATAAATGCAGAAGTGAAGCATAAACATGAAATATCCGATAAAGTAATCATACATCAAGGTAATCAAATAAGTACATCAAGTCGTCATCAGATAAGTACAATAAATACCCCATACTTGGGACACACTGTCCCAGTGGGTCAATATAAGTCTAAAAACAAGAGTACTCACCGGATAAATAGCTGAACTGCATAAAATATAATAAAGAAAATCCTACAGCTCATCAATAGTCGCGATCCGGTGGTGGTGGTGGTGGCACGTACGGATACTGAGTCGGGTCGAATGGATGACCCATGATGCGCTCGAACTGAAGCTAGGCCATGATATGTTGATAATGCTGCCGCTCCTGCATCTCACAGATATCCAGCGACAAAGCAGCATACGAATCAATAACCTGATCAGTCAGGTCATCGATCCGTCTGTGAGCATCTGGATCTCTCACTCCGCGTCTCCTGCGTCTAGCAGGTCTAACCAGAGAGTAGCAGGTGCGGGCTCAGTCTCATCATCATCATCCAGATCTATGATCGGCGGCGCGCTCGTCCCTACAGTATTTGTCCCTGTATCCATCGGGACTCTACCATCTCTCTCATCCACTGTATCCTCGTCATCAGTCTCCTCCTCCTCCTCAGCTGGGGCAGCTGCTGCCTCCCTATAATCCTCCATCAATGGAGCCCAAACTGTCTGCCAATAATGCGGGTCATAAACGGTGAACTGGGCAGACCATCGGATCCCCTGTGGCGCAGTCAGCTCCCACGGCATAGCCACATATGGTGTAGTCAGACCTCGGGGAACTAGAATCCGCCGAGTGATCATCTCCTGCAATCCAAGCGGCTTCGGAGCCGCCACCATCGTACAGGCACTGAGGTCCATGTCATGAAAAGCAGCTATGTGGGTGACAAGCCCTCCGCAGCAGATGTCTCCCTTCGCTTTGGCTTTGATCTTGTGCAGGTCCTCTGTCAAGATCAAGCCAAAGTTTGGGAAACCCCCCGTAACCATACAGTATAGACTGAAAAGCTCGCCCTGTCGGATCTTCTGGGGCGTCTCAGTACGCGCCAGAAGTGTCTCGCTGAATATCCTATGGGCTAACCTAAAGGCTAGGTGGAAGATAACCTTCTCCCTGGAATCTCCAGGGCGCCATCTGTCTGCATGCTCAACAATATGGGCTATCTGCCCCCAGAACTCCCTAGCTATAGATCGGGAAGGGAAGTCAGTGGCAGTGGGCTCAGGAAAGCCGAAGATGTCTCTCCAATCCTCGAGCGGTACTATGAAGTTCCGGTTCATCAACCGGTACTTCACAGACTGCTCTGTGGGAAGGTAGGTGAAGGAGCTAACGAACTCTAAGGTCGGCTCCAAGTAGGCTGGGGCTCGGATCTCAGTAAAGTGATCTAGCCCAACTGTGGTAATCATCCTCCTAAGGTCTCCATCTACCCCTAGGCAATCAAAAGCGGACACGTCCAAGAAACGTGGTGCAATCACTGGACGTCCCGAAATACGCTCATAATCTACCCGGTATCTCTCGTGGATCACCGGACGGTAAGGTCGGGAAGAAGATGAAGGAGGGGAAGGTGAGGATCTATCTCTGAGGGCAAGGCGACGTTCGGAACTCATTTTCTCTCAGCTACTGTCAAATCACCTCGGTGACTGACAACTCTCAGGAATCACCTCGGCCGAGGTGCAGTTCGACTTGACCGAGGCGTAAACAGTTCGCGATTCAACTCTCAGAAATCCAGTTCTTTTTCCCCAAAAATCACTACAATAGCTTCCTATGGGGTACTTAAGCCTTTTCTCAACAGATTCAAGGGCAACCAAAGCCCAAATCGAAACGAATGAACGAGTTAGGGTTTCGACTGTTTTTACCTCGTTTCGGTCGATTCGTTCGATTTCTTCGCAGATCTGTGCTTGCAATGGGATCCTCTACCCTTCAATCGCAGTTTGGAAGCGGAAATCTTCGAAAACGAGCAAGATTCGGGGAAGCGAGGTGAGGAGGCGCCGCGGTCGAGTTAAAGTGGGTAAAAAAAGTGAAAAATAAATTTTTCCCCCTTTTATAAGGTTCCTGGAACTACTGTCACCTCGGTCGAGATGGTCTCGACTGGACCGAGGTGGTTCTGCTGAAACCCTAGTCGCCTCGGTTGCTCAGGAATCAACTCGGTCGAGGTGGCCTCGACTGGACCGAGGTGTCTCATTCAAACTTCGTCTTCTCGAATTCTCGAACTTCTGTACTTCTAGTTATGCTCCTTCCTTAGATGTCTCCAGTTATCTGTCTAGGACGCCAAAAACAAACAAAATAAAGCAAAAGCAAACTATCTAAGCTAGACTAGAAAACGGGAAAAGAATGCAATACCTTGGGTTGCCTCCCAAGAAGCGCTTGGTTTAAGGTCGTAGCTGGACCATTATGCGTCATCAAACGTAATGTGAGGTGCCCTCACCCCATACTTCACCTCCATCGTGGGGGAAGTAAGTAAATCTATCAAACGCTCCAACAAGTGTAAGTGCTCATCGGGGAATGAATCGTCTATGGGCGGGTCATCCTTCTCACGTGAAGATGCAGGTAGCCGGCTTAGGTGATCCGCAACAGAATTCTCGGATCCCTTCTTATCGCGGATCTCTAGGTCAAACTCTTGAAGCAAGAGAATCCATCGAATAAGGCGTGGCTTGGCATCTTTCTTAGCCAACAAGTAACGAATGGCTGCATGGTCGGTGTAGACAATGACTTTCGCTCCAACTAAGTAGGAACGAAACTTCTCGAAAGCGTATACAACCGCCAATAACTCCTTCTCGGTGGTAGCGTAGTTGCGTTGTGCTACATCTAGCGTCTTGTTAGCATAATAGATGGCGGTGGTCCGTCCATCCTTCTTTTGCCCAAGCACCGCTCCTACGGCTACATCACTAGCATCGCACATGATCTCAAAGGGCAAGGTCCAATATGGAGGCTGGATAATAGGAGCGGAGATCAACGCTTCCTTAATCCTGTAAAAAGCATCAAGACACTCCTGCAAAAACTCAAAAACAACATCTTTATTCAAGAGGTCAGTTAAAGGTTTAGAAATCTTAGAGAAGTCCTTGATGAATCTCCTGTAGAAACCTGCATGCCCGAGAAAACTCCTCACACCTTTAACAGAACAAGGGGGAGGGAGTTTCTCAATAGTCTCGATCTTAGCGCGATCGACCTCAATGCCTCGATTAGAAACGAGGTGTCCTAGCACAATGCCTTCATTAACCATAAAATGACACTTCTCCCAATTCAAGACGAGATTAGTGTCTTCACATCTTTTACGCACTAGCGAAAGGTTAGATAGGCAATTATCAAAAGAGGATCCGTATATGGAAAAATCATCCATAAATACCTCCATGATATTCTCTATGTACTCGGAAAAGATAGCCATCATGCATCGCTGGAAGGTAGCGGGTGCATTGCACAATCCAAATGGCATCCTCCGATAGGCAAATGTCCCCCATGGACAAGTAAAAGTGGTCTTCTCCTGATCATCCGGATGGATAGGAATCTGGAAGAATCCACTATAGCCGTCCAAGTAGCAAAAGTGTGAATGTTGGGCCAACCGCTCGAGCATCTGATCGATGAAGGGAAGTGGAAAATGGTCCTTCCGTGTGGCCGTGTTCAGCTTCCTGTAATCGATGCAAACCCTCCAGCCCGTAACGGTCCTGGTTGGGATCAACTCGTTGTTCTTATTCGTCACAACGGTCATCCCTCCTTTCTTCGGAACGACATGCACCGGGCTAACCCACTTGCTATCCGAGATAGGATAAATAATACCTGCATCCAACAACTTAAGAATTTCTTTCTTCACAACCTCCTTCATGATCGTATTTAACTGTCTCTGAGGTTCCCGTGAAGTCTTATGATTGTCCTCCATTAGGATTCTATGCATGCAGAAAGAAGGTTTAATGCCAATAAGATCATCCGTGGTATAACCTATAGCCTTTTGATGCTTTCTCAGGACATGCATTAGCTTAGACAATTCAGATTCGGAAAGGGAAGCACTAACAATAACGGGATAAGTGGAATCCGGCCCAAGAAAGACATACCTCAAGTGACTAGGGAGTTGTTTAAGTTCCACGAATGGGGGTGTTTTCTGAGGGGGATCCTTGCTTCCTCCTTCCTGTGGAGTGGTTTCAGAAACTGGACCTTCAAAAGTCTCAGTTGACATCACTTCGCCATCGACCTCGGTTGAGGCGCAGAGGCATTGACCGAGATGTTCTTCAGTCGCCTCGCTCAGTCCAGAAAGTGCCTCGGTCGAGGTACTGCAACTGGAACCGAGACTGGAGATCTTCGTCTCCTGGATTAGCTTCTCAGTTTTAGCTCCTGGATCTTCTTCCAGTGCCTTTAAGCTCCGTATATCTGCATCACAAGAAGCATCTATACCTTCCTCTATTAAACTAAAACTTATAACTCTTTCGAGTGGATCGTTAATAAGGATAGAGCTCACCAATTCTCTTGATTCTTCTTCATCGTAGATGTTGAAGATATCATCGGTTAGCTGCTCCCCTTTCATGGCTGCAAGTAGTGCGAACTCCACCTCATCGCCACCAATGTTGAATTTCAACTTGGCATTCTTGCAATCCACATTGCAACCCGAAGTTGCTAGAAATGGCCTCCCGAGTATAATAGGAACAGGATAATCTGCGGGAATGTCAAGTACGACAAAGTCTATAGGTAGATAGAAGTTACCTAACTTGACCGGAACGTCCTCCAAGATGCCCACGGGATGGGTGATGGAGCGATCCGCCATATAAAGTCGAATCTTGACCGGCTTGGGCTCTCCAAGTCCGATCTTCATACATAGCTCCAGCGGTATGATGCTCACGCTGGCTCTTAGATCACAAAGGGCTTCACAAGTGACATTCCCAACTTGAATGGGAATGCTAAATGAGCCGGGATCTCTCAACTTAGGTGGCATCTTCTCCTTCATGATCTTAATAAGCTCCGAGGATTTAGATGTCATCCTAACTTCACCAAAGTCTTCCAATTTTCTTTTCCTTGATAGGATCTCCTTTAAGAACTTCCCATAGGCGGGCATTCCTAGAATGGCATCAAGGAAAGGAATGTTAATATACAGCTTATTCATCAAGTCAAGGAACTTACCAAAGTGCTTGTCTAGATGTGCTCTGGCCCTTGACTGGGGGAATGGAAGTGGTGGTTTGTATGCAGGAGGTGGAACATAAACTTCAGTTTTCCCCTCCGCTTTCTGTTGCTCCGCCTCGGTTGGCATCTCGGTCGAGGTGTTCTTCGACTGGATCTGGACCGAGGTGGTCTGCGTCGAACGAGGTACTGGATCTGCAGTTTTGAGTCCACTCCTCGTCGTTATGGCCATGCACTGGCCCTTAGGGTTGCTTTCCGTCTTTGTTGGAAGCTTCCCTGGATCTCTTGGCGCTTCATTCGCCCTACTTGCAAGTTGTTGTTCGAAGGATTTTTGGGCCCTCAAAAATGAAGTCATAGAAGTCTCCATAGCACTAAGCTTGATCAAGATAGCCTCCAGAACTGCGTCTTTCTTTTCTGGCTGAGACGAACTTGACCCTTGCCCCTGGCTTTTTAATGGAGTAGAAGAAGAAGAGGGGGAAGAGAGGAAAGGGTTAGAGGAATCGTTAGAGTTGGAGTTTGAGTGATTGTTACCGTTATTTTGGTTGTTCGCCCTCCAATTATTGCTATTGGACCCTCTATTGTTCTTGTTGTAATTGTTGTTCCGGGAACCGTTGTTGTTGTTACGGTATCCATTGTTGTTGTTCCTTTGTCCTTGCTCTTCCTTCTTGGTTTGAGCAACCAAGAGTTCCTTCAATTGCTTCAAGTCATTCTTCAAGGACGTGAGTTGATTGTTGTTGGATTGAGTCTCTTGAAAGTTGACTCTCTTAACTCCACCTTCAGCTCCTTGGTGGGTGTACTTCTCCATATGCAAGGCTTGCTTCTCGATGAAGTCCCAAGCCTCGTCAATCGCCATGTCCATGAAGGTACCGGCGGAGAGTAGTTGGAGATTGAACTGGGTGCTTCCGTCCAGTCCTTTGAAGTAAATCTCCAATAACTCTAACTTTGGAATCCCATGATGTGGGCAATCCAAAAGAATGTCCTTGAACCGCTCCCATGACTTGGACAAGCTCTCCTTGTCCTTCATAATGAAAGCATTTATCTTCCCTCTCATTTCAGCTGTCTTTGAGGGGGGAAAGAATTTGGTCAAGAACTCCGTAGACATTTCCTCCCACGTGCTAATTTTACCTGGAGGAAGAGATTGATACCAAGTAAGAGCTCTATCTTTTAAAGAAAAGTAAAAAGGTCTTAGCTTGTAGTTGTTATTTTCAATTCTGGAAGGTCGCAAGGTTTCCATCAAGATCTCGTAGTTTTGAAGATGTTGATGTGGTGATTCCTTCTCCATCCCTCCGAATTGGCATTGGCGAATCATGGATAGAACTTGCGGTCGAAGTTCATAGTCATGGTCCGCTGGATCTCCTAGGTTGACTCCTGGACGCCTCAGTTGTTGATTGGGGTCCATCCTTTGACCTAGGGTTTGTGGAATTCCTACAAGAAGAACATCTCGGACTGGCATCCGAGGTGGATGTATCTCGGCCGGGGCGTCTGGTACTGGGACCTGCCTCGGTCGAGGGTCAGCAACTGGAACCTGCCTCGGTCCAGCATCGGGAACTGGGTCGTCCCTCGGTCGAAGTAGAATCTGGTCTCGTATGACGGCCATTTCTACTTCGATTGCTTCAGTTTTGGTGCGAGTTTCTTCCTTCTCTCTCCTTAGTTCTTCCCTACTGAGGCGTAGCAGCTCTAACGCCTCTTTCAATTCGGCCTCAAGATCGCGGTTGTCTTGTTGGGCCATCTTTGCTTCTCTTAAACGTCGCTTGTATGTCTTTTCTGGTTCGGGATCATAAGGAACGATTTCCTTCCCAGTGCGGGTTCTTCGCATAAACCTAAGAAAGAACCTACAAAAGTCACTCAAGTAGAGTGGTTAGAAGACACGGGGGCAAGTGCCCCAAGAGCAAACCGTACCGGCTCGGTCTAGACCAAGTCCCCGGCAACGGCGCCAAAAACTTGATCGCTCCAAACGGTGTGTGCAAGCTTTAAATTTATAACCCTAGACTTAAGCTTAAAACAAGGATGCGAACCCGCAGTGTACGGGTCAATCGTAGTAAAAAGCAAGAAATTTCAGGGGTCGATCACAGGGACTCGGTGAAACAAAGTCAATAACAGTAAGCTTCGTGAATACTAACCACAAGAGCAATTAACACAATCAAAGATGAATAAGAAGTCAATAAAGCAAACATGCAATTCTAGGGATTAAAGCGTCTAGTTGTGGTTCCAACTCAAGATCCAAAGATAAGCGGACAAAGCTGAGATTTTTGCAAGGGGAAGGTGTTACTAAAGTGGAATAGATCACCGGGTAAGTCTCACTACTCACTAATCCAAAACCGTAACTCCTATTACCGGGTAAGTCTCAAGGAATTAAGATAAAGAACTATAACCTCAAACTAACACACCATCTAAGGGAATAGAATCAACCTTTACCGGGTAAGTCTCAGGCTAACTCACAAAGATGGGATGGAAGCACACTCAAACCCCAATAAAGGATAAACCTTTATTACCTACACTTATGATCTTAGGTACACAAACTAAGGAATTACCGGGTAAGTCTCATCCTAAGCTTGCATTGGATCAGGAAAGGTGTAATAAGAATAGGATTTGGCAAACTCTAACACTTAACTCTCAGTTTAGGATCAGATAAGTCACCTCGGTCAGCCAAATTCCACCCCGGCCGAGATGTTCATCGACTGAGCGAGATGCTTAGGGTTAAGGTTAAAGACTCGAACTTTCAGGGTCCTACTGGAATCTAAGATTATTCTATCATTGTTTTTTCCACAACCTTCAGCCAATCACCCTAGAATCACACAAGGAAATTAGCCACTCATCATCACGAAAGTATTAATCAAATATATGGGAAGAAGGTGAATATTTGAACAAGAAGAATTCAATGAAAAGACTTCAATAACTGAATCAAATATCACGACAAAAGCGTTCCTTGGATAGCAATCCAACAAGACAAGACAACAAGGAAGAGAATCTAAGATAATCTTACAAAAACCCTTCAAAAAGCTATAAAAGCTATAATCTTCAATCTTCCTTCAACCTTCAAAAAGGTTCTTCAAATCTCCCCAACTGAAGTATGGCTGCTGCGTGCTATAAACCCTGATCGATGGTATAGCATCCTGTTGGATTTGTGGAAATCCAACCCTTTTTATAGGAAAATAACCCTCCAAAGATAATATATCTTAGAAAGATCTCTTCCCATAAAAATAGGTAAAATATAAGATCTTCTTCCTTCCAGGAGCCAAGCCCAAAAATATAAGATCACCTTCCAAAGATAAAAGATCTCAGCCAAGAATAAAATATTCTCGTCGCGTCCTAGGTGTTCGCCTCGGTCGAGTCGGCGTCTCTGGATCACCTCGGTCGAGATGAATCTTTGGTCAACCGAGGTGAGTTAGAACTGAATGTGAAATCTCTCAAAACTGGTCCAAAGTGAATCTTAATCCATGGCTATGCTTCCTGGATGGTTCCTTATGCTCCTCAATGTAGCTTCAATGACTCCATAGCTCCATTTGTTCCTTTTTTATGCAAAACGTGCCATTTTTCCTACAATTACAGCAAAACTAGGTGTAGACCTCGATTCTCGCAAAGGTAGATGAAATGGTAATATAATCACATAATATACATGCAATCATGCAGATTATGAAAGATAAAACGTCCAAACAAACTCCAAAATATAGACTATAATTCATGCTATCAAACTCATCCACGTCTAAAAGGGTTCAAAATTAACATTGCCTCAATAACTCATCAACATCTACCTCGTCTCAAAAGCTCATAATCATAATTAAGTAACTCATCGTCCAAATCAACTAACTCATAAACCAAATCAATAAATCATAATCCAACTCAATCAGCGTAACGTATCAAATGTCAATTGACAGATATTGTGGTGTATAAGTACATGAAGTTTCTAGGCGAATACCCTTGCCCAAAAGAAAAGATCGAAAACAAAGGAATTCATTGGCATTTTCATTGCAAAAGGTTTTGACACATGTGCGGAATTGAGTCTCAACCATGAAACAAAAAAAATTGAATTAAAGAGGGAGCTTCAACTTTTCCTTTATTAAATAAACTCCGGTACAACGAGGTAATTATCCAAAATGGTAAGAAAGTAGGAACAACCAGAAGTAGAAAGGGTGCGATAGGGACCCGAAATATCTAAGTGAACTAATTTAAATAAAGACGATGCATGAACTAATAGGAAAAGATGATCTAGGTAGTTTGGCCTGAAGAAAAATGTCACCAGGATAGGCGGTTTCGGTGTTGGAAGGATGACCAAGACGGTTATGGTGGGTGGAGGTGTCGACAGTGGGAAGACATGAAAAGGGTGGAGAAACGTTTGTCATCCAACGAAACTAGTCTATTTCATCACGAGCTTCACTCACTCCAATCAATGTTCTCGAAGTACGGTCTTGTGTAACACAAAGTTTATTAGTTATCATAAAAATATAATTGAACTCCGTAGTTAACTGATTCAAGGAAAGAGATGACAATCAAGTTCCAGAACAAATAATACTCGAGGGAAGTGAAGAGAGTTATTGAAGAACAACTTCCTTGCGTGTCCAATTGAGATTAGAGCTCCATTTGAAAGTTTGATCCGACATGTGTTTACCGGTGTGAGTGAAAAAAGTTGAGAATTATTCTCTCTTATATGAAAATAGGTCCCTAAATTAGGGATTCAGAGCGTAATAATACTTGAAGTGGTATCGCGGGTTGAATAAGAGCGACAAGAGTTCAAAGTAGATAGAATGGTGTTCCACTGAGTATCGTCAATTGCAGAGTCATTGTCTTTATGGTCTTGAGATCTGAAATTGTTAAAGGACTAGGTGAGGGGATGCGGAATTAGCTTGTCCCGCCGCCCTACTAACTGAGTTGGTCATGAAACCGGCGGCCAAAGCCTTTTTTAATATTAGTGGTCAAAATTGTTTTAGGGTTATTTTTTAAGGTTATAGTTTTGTTTTGTGGCGGTAGCGTAGATTTGTGGAAAGTGTTTTGATACTATGCACATAATTATGAACTGAAAACTTGTTTATTTAATTGATCAAATATTATTTATATAATATATATAAATAGGTAAAAACAGCTAAACTAATAAATAAAGATAAGGCAAACCTACCATCTAACAATCCTATAATCTCTTATATCCTTACTATCATAAATGGGAGAGTTTGTCAAATGAATAGAGACTTTCTATTATTACCCTTGTCTATACACGCGTCCTTATCTCCTTTCTTCTTCAACTTTGTGATACGTGTTCTTTGTTTATGATGTTCTCTGGACACGTCTTCACTTAGAACCGCTAGCCGACTCAATCTTCCTCTTTCAACTAGGTTTATTTCTTCTTCTCTCAGTCTCGATTGTCCATGAGTTCCCCTTCCTCCTTCACTCTTTCCTCCTTTGTAGTGCCCAAACCTAATTCTCAACGGCCATGGTTCCCAATGCCGCCGAGAACAGAAGAGCGACTAATAGGAGGGGAGACATGCTTGTTGTTCCTCGCGTAAGTCTCCTTCCTTGATATTTCTCAAAGTTCGATGAAAAGCGTTCATGACGATCAACTATTCGTGATGTTCTTTTTGCTATTGCTGATTCTCTTTGCTACTCTCTAATTTGTCATCTATTTGGTTATGATTTTGGTGCTTTTTCATCCTCTTTTGTAGGTTATTGAAGAACCATACATATTGAATGGAAATGGGAAAGCCCTTCTCTGCTGAGCACTCAACCGGACAAACTCTCTCTCGCATAATCGCTCTTAACCTCCACTTCTTCTATTCTTCATTTTCGTCCTCGAATGACAGCGTCCCAACCTCCCTTCTCACAGTCTCTACAAATCAAAAATGGTATTTTCTTCTCACTTTCTGAATTTCGTCTAGAAATGTATATGTGCACATATATGATCTTCCTTGAACGATTTGCAAACTTTCTCTTCAATGGTTGGTTCTACAAACTTTTTTTTATTGATTAAATTGTGAGGTTTATCATGCATTCATGTATGCTTGGTTTAGTTGTGCACTTGACATGCTCGATAAAATGTCTAAATCAAACTTTCTACTTATTTGACTCATTAATCACTTCAGTGGAAGATTGTCTCCGTTTATATCAACGGAATGAACCAGGTAATGACTGAGATTGGTCCCTTAAACTTATCTTGAAGCTTTTCTTTCTTCTGTACATGAATCGGTAAAGCTTTTCTTTCATGTCTGAATATTGAATGTACTGGATATGTTTTATTTTGTGCTCCAACTGATACTAGAAGCTCTTGACTTAAAATTATTCTTCTTGATTTTCTTTTCAATCACTTTTTTAGTAGCTGTGCATGTTTGTTGCTCCTGTCCTTGCATTTATTCTTGTTTTGTAACTTTTATCAGCACAGGTGCGTTAATGGTGTATTTTTGTTATGCATGAAAAGCTTATGGTTTTACTCCCTTATGCCTTAGTACATAGAGCCTATCACCATTGAATAGAAGGAAGACGATATGATTCTTATGTCTCAGCACATTACCTTTCACAACATTTGTATTCCAATTTGCTTGAAGACACTCTTCCTTCTGCGTACAAAATTAAAAAAAAAAAACATGGCTGAAGCCCCAAATTTAAGGCAACAAGAAAGCACCTATCACTAAATATGTGACGTTATCACACCTACAAAAATTACCTAATTGACCTTTGAACACTTTAACCACGGAAATATGTAGGCAAAAGGAAGGGTAAAACCAATAGATTGCACCTATCTCAAATATAGATGTTTGAGGATTTCCCGTAACATGTGTATATGTTCAACAGTTACATCATAGAACTTCTGGCCAACACTCAACAATCATATTATTCTAATCTTACATTAGTGCGGTTAAATCATATAATCTTATATGTGAAACATTTAAATTATAATCTCCTATATCGACCAATTAGATGATATAAACTTCTGACCAACATTAAATTTCGCCCTGACCTTAAACACACAGTAGTGCAGTTTGGATTGAGCTTCCAGATCTTCAGTCACATTGCATATTAATCTAAACTTATAGTGTGTTGAACATACGTTCAATTGAAGAACTGTATCATTTGCTCTTTTAAGGTTAATTTTGTTATATCTATTGAGTGTAGCTAATGTAGCATGCAGAGTGCATAACCAAGTCATTTCTCCTAGAACATTGTATCAGTTCTTTAATTTCTTTTGTAGTCCCTGCTTTTAGGTGTTTGTACTAATTGAGTTCTTTTTTCTTTATCTATTTGAGTAGTAGTCATTTGATCAATTGTTTGTATGGCAATTTTATACTGTAAATTGAATGTCTGTGAGCTGGCATTAATTATTATTTTTCTTCCCTGAACTAGGCATCGGAGATAAATGTTCAAGTGGTGATATTGCACAATTTACTAAACTCCTGAGTGATTGGTACGAGGCTCAAGGATATTGCTTGTATGGGACTACTCTCCCTTTGTTTCTCATCCATTCACTGATCCAGACACGTGTGTACATTCTGCATTAATATTATGATCACTTTTTCCATTTTGGTCATATATTTCATGTTGTTTAAAAATGTTCTCTATCAGTAATGAGTGATGATGACCTTATAGGAATTAGTTTCTCTTAACTATTGCTAGATGTAAATCATTCCTTTCGCTGGAGCATTGAAGTTTGGTTATGATGAAGATTATTGTATGAATGTATGTACACGGTATGCTATTCCTTTATCTTGATGCCTTTGTAAATTGGAGACATGACTTGGTGCATATATGGTCTCTTGGTCATGGTTATGCATTATGCTATTCATTGTCATAGAGTAGCCACTTATCATGTCCTAGCGGATGCTGCCCGTGCCGGCACATGAAATTTAGGTTTTCAAATCCTACTTTTCCTTGTATTGGAATTCATTAATTATGCAGCATTATCATTTCGTTTCAGATGTCCAATCAGTTTTCTATTGTTATCAAGATGTAAGAACAAATATGTCTATTATCTCTCTTCACTCTTTTTAGTTTGGAGGGAATCTATATGCAAGCAGGCAAAGATAATGATCATATATAATATACTGCCTCTGAATTGTATCTAACGACTGCAATTACTGAAATGATTTTAGTAATATTTATGTAGAGGTGCAACATGCTTTATTACCTGAACTTTGTCTTATCAATGCAGTTTTTGCCTTTGTTTTTGAATTCTCTTGCTTGTTTAACATGTATGGTCCAAATTATAATTCCTCTAAGGAGTCTAGCCTCGCAGAACAGTTTTTCTCAAATTTGCAATCCTAATTCAAAAATGAATATGCAGGTAAAAGAAGTTTGTAATAAGATGGTAAACCTCCTTTTGACGTTGAAGATCTTTTCATACTTCATAGTTGATTTGATCATATCAATTTTGAATATACATAATAATTGCTCCCATTTATATGTAATACCAACCTCTTTTATATTTAATATTTACTTATCTCGTTCATGTAATGAAAAAAAATACTCGATACTCCAAATTTTTTCTCCAAATTTCTTTTATCGACATAATTAACGATCATAAGTCACGGCGCGCGTGCGTAGTGTATAAAAAAACAAAAGAATAGGAATTGATACATCACATTTTATGCGATTTAAAGTAAATGTAATAATATTTGATGAATTTTAAACCTGTATAAAAATTTAAATGAGAAAAAAAAATATTTAAAATAATAAATTATCCTATTAATTTTTTTTTATAAATAAATGTTGATAAGAGAAAAAGACTTTAGTCCGTATTTACTTTATTTTATTTGGGGTTGTGACAAAGTGGTCCGTAAACGTGACAGTTTAGGTGAGTATTTGAGTCATCATGTGAGCACTAGTTGACTTATGAGGAGACCCCCACTCTCTTACCAACTTTCACCACATAAAACGCGCCATTTTGAGACGTGTTTTTATCACTTTATTACTTTGTTTAGTTAAAGCATTACAAGATGTTGGAATCTCTACCTACAACATTAACCAAACGTGTCTCTGTTTTATCATTTGGTGTCACTTTCCTTTGGTTTACCATTTCAACTTTTGGGTTACTTTCAGCTTAATCATATATCCAAGTTAGGCACCTTTCCATTGCAAACATGTCAAAAACATTTAAACAGCTATAAGTCTATAAATTGTGAAGTCAAGTACGTGTTTCAGATAACTCACGTTTTGGCACTGTGGCTATGACCCGTTTGATAACAGAAAATCACGATGCTAAAGAAAATTATTTATATGAAAAATTAAGGAGATGAAATTGTATAGGAGTGACAAATATGTAAGATGAAATAACCCACGTTTTAGCCTCAATAATTCTTATTATGTGTACTATCAAACGATATAATAACATCCCTGTTCATCCTATTTTGCCAAAAAGGTTCCAGTGTTTTACACTATGATATATCCTAAATAAAAAAATATAAAGAATGTGGGAAGAAACCGGAAACGTCTGCGGAGGAAGAAGCAGTGCGTGTGTGGCACTGGCAACGCATCCACGTGAAGTCGTCGCCTGGTGGCTGCTGCTGTCCCCACACGCAGATCCTCCGGATCAATCACCGGGCCCCACCCTGTCCCCCCTTCTTTCTTTCTTCTCCGACGTCCCTATAAATTACGAACCTTGCACCTCTTATCCTCGACCAACAACAAACCTTTCAAATTCAAACCCAACTATAGTCTACAATGTCGATGACCAGCTTGATCTGGACGTTGACGGCGTTATGCCGTTTGATGATATTAACGGCAGCAGAGCTCACAACCTCCCCCTCCGAGCTAAACTCTGCCTCCCTGGACTTCGGCTTAATGACCCGAGCCGAGCCGCTCGCCGTTCTCCGCCCAAGCTCAGCCGAGGACGTGGCAGGCTTATTAAAGTCGGCTTACGGCTCGTCCCAATGGTTTCCCGTTTCGGCTAGAGGTCACGGCCACTCAATCAACGGCCAGGCGAATGCTAAGAACGGGATTGTTATTGAGATGACTCGTAATAAGAAGAACAACAACCCGGCTCCTGAGAAGCCGAGAGTGAACGTGGAGGAATTGTACGTGGACACGTGGGGTGGGGAGCTTTGGGTGGATGTGCTAAGGTCCACGCTAGAATATGGACTCGCACCCAAGTCATGGACTGATTACTTGTATCTTACTGTGGGTGGGACTCTCTCTAATGCTGGTATCAGTGGTCAGACTTTTAACCACGGTCCACAGATCAACAACGTTCTTCAACTCCAAGTCGTTACAGGCAAGGGAGAGATAATGAGATCCTCAGAGGAGGAGAACTCGGACTTATTCCACTCAGTGCTGGGTGGACTCGGTCAATTTGGGATTATCACTAAGGCGAGAATTGCTCTTGAGCCTGCCCCTCAAATGGTAAATCTCTTTCCCCGACTGTATGTACATGATTACATCACCATAGATTAATTAATGATCTAATTAGTATTACGTTGTTTTGCAGGTGAGGTGGATTAGGGTTCTATACTCAAACTTCACTGAGTTTACAAAGGACCAAGAGTATCTGATCTCGTTACACGAGAAACCGTCGAACGAGAAATTCGACTACGTGGAAGGTTTCGTGATCGTCGAAGAAGGACTGATCAACAATTGGAGATCGTCCTTCTTCTCTCCGACTAACCCTGTCAAGATATCTTCTCTTAGCGCCGCCAATGGCGCCGGTGTCTTGTATTGTTTGGAAATCACTAAGAATTACTTCGATTCCACCCCTTCCGAACTCGTTCATCAGGTACTTCAATTAATTTTATCAATTCCTCTTAGATTGAATGATTATGCAGTCTATTGGTCCCATATCGACAAATAACCAATACCCGTGTGCCATTATCCATAATATATTGAAGTTTAAAATATTTTAATTAAAATGTGTTTATCCCACTATAGTCAAAGTACGTAATGCGATATCTTAGCCGCCCACCAGCTGCCATAATAATTATATATATAATTATATGAAACCAACGACTCAACGAGTACGTGGAATAACAAGTTGAAATTTATATTGCCAGGAAGTCGAGGCTTTGTTGAACAAGTTAAACTTCATACCATCAACGGTTTTCACAACCGATCTACCTTACATCGACTTCCTGGACCGGGTTCACAAGTCAGAGCTGAAACTCCGGTCCAAGGGCTTGTGGGAGGTTCCCCATCCTTGGCTTAACTTGTTCGTCCCCAAATCCAGGATCGTTGACTTTGACCGGGGAGTCTTTAAGGGCATTTTGGGAAACAAGAATAAGACAAGTGGGCCCATCCTTATTTACCCCATGACCAACATCAAGTAAGATTGTGAGTCCGTACTTGAATCATTTACATGCATAATCATATCATTGCTACACTATATATTGTACGTAATTACGTACCCTACACGACTTTTGTATATATATATATATATATATATATATATATATATATGGAAAGAGCAAGGAAAGTTTCCAAGTGCATGGGAAGATTCTCGTGTGGAAGATCTCTGACTCAAAAGAGATCTTCTCCACGTGATCAAAAAACAAAAGGACAGCGACGTACAATGAGTGACAATTAACAATGATTTGTTGTATGCAGATTTGACAGGAAGACATCAGTGGTTACACCGGACGATGAGGAAGTGTTCTATCTTGTAGCCTTGCTTAGATCTGCAGTAGAAGGAGGAGACGAGACACAAAGCTTGAAATATCTTTCTGATCAAAACAATCAAATTATGAAGTTCTGCAAAGAAGCAAACATCCAAGTGAAGCAATACTTACCACATTATACAACGCAGGGCGAATGGATTCGTCATTTTGGGAAGAAATGGGAGGAGTTTCATAGGATGAAGACAAAATTTGATCCTAGACATATACTAGCATCCGGACAACGTATCTTTGAACCAGATCTTGTGTCTAATAATGTTGTTTTGTTACAATCACAATGAGTTTAGGAACATATTTTCTTGATTGAATAGTTAAGAGAAAGGATATTTGTACATACCAGGAGACTTAGCCGAATTGAAAATTAATATTATTCGAAGAATTTTTATCAATTTACTTTTGTATCCTTTTTTTAAATAGATTTTATTTGTAATTACGGTGAAATCATTTTAAATATCTTACTCTATAATCCAACCTACACATAAAATTGTAAATTTTGAACTAATTTTATTACAATTAATGTAATTTATATAAAATCCAGATATTATTTTACATACACCTAAAATTATCACATTGGTCAATATATACACAATTAACATCAAATTACTTCTAATACACAAAAGTTACTAGAATCAGTCATTAGTTTTTTTTGATACTTAATTATAAATCATGGTTAAATTTTTATTTTTTGCAAAAAATAACTTAGAAATTTATCATTTAAATATGATATTACAAGTTATATCCAAGCATAGCTAGAACACACACATGCTACGACAGCCAAATTGTTTTATGTTTTTTCAGTTGACTGGTTGTAATGACGAGACAGTTGACAAAATATGCAAGGACATGCAATTATTGGAAGATGTGTACTTTGCATTATTGACAAATATTATAATTTATCCTATCATTATATAGAAAATAATTCAATAATAAAGTTTTTAAAAAATTTTAGGTATTGACTTATAGTTTATATGTAAAATTTTTTTTTTTTGATAATTAGTTTATATGTAAAATTGATTCATATACAAATCAATATAGTTATAATTCGTTTTCAGTTTGGACACAAACATGCTTTAATCAGATAAACGATTGCGACTGGTTTATAAACTTGATACATAACCTAAATTTAAAAAATAAATTCTTGAAGATTTCACAAAATGGTATCCCAATAAAAACAAAACTGAATGAAAGAAGAATCCAAGTTACAAAACAATACGAACCATCACCTCGAGAATCTAATCCATTTTGTTCCTCGAATGTCTTTTTAGCAAACAAATTAATGAAAAAAATTGACAAATTAATTAAAATGAATAAAATAAATTATAACAACTATATAGCTAATTGTTCACAAAACAAAAAGGTTATGATCGTATACCTAAAAAGCACGGTATGACGATGATGATACACGATAGTGCAGCATGATACAATAAATCATATTTTTTCACTGTTGCTTAGGTATACGATCTTTATTATAAAAAATTGCTCTTTTCCCATTTAACAACAATATAAGCCAGAGGCAGCTTCTTCCCAATTGAACTTTTCACTGTTGTTTCTAGGATTCGGTAGTTTGTAACGAGTGAGTTTATTCGGTTAAGTTTTTAACTAGTTTTGTATTTCCATCCTACAAACGCGAAAGCGGGATTATTCCTAACACGAATATATTTACTCTTGAGAACCCTAGTCCAAAGACTCAAATCATCTTTCAAGAATCTCCATCCAAGCTTGCCCACAAGAGCCATGTTCAACTTTCGAGGAACACATGGCCTTCCAACAAACAGTGTGCATGCGTATGTTTCCATTATTGTGCCCTCAGATGAAGGCTCTACTCAATTTATCAACCTCCTCATACACCCCTTTAAGCAAGATCATAGAAGACCTAAATAGGGAGAGAAGCAAGAAAAAAACTTAGTTAAGGTCACTGTACCTGCAAAATTAATATTTCTTCACCACCACCCAGAGTTTACAACTGATTTTGTCTAACAGAGAGGAGAACTGGCTTTAAAAATTCTACCTAGATCAAGGACATTCCAAGATAATTACCTAAAATTTAGTAATTTTAAAGTGATCTGCATATCCCCAGGAACATTAGGAGATACAAAACTTTTTACTTCTAAATGCTTATTCTCTGTCCACAAGCTTTACAAACATATCCAAATACCCTAACATAATTTTTCAACTACTCTGAAAGAGTCAAGTCATCGATCAATAAAGAAAATATGTGAAAAAATAAGGTGGCTAAGCCTTTCCACACACAAGAAAAACTGATATGGCGAAATCGGATCGCCTTGCTGAAGCCTTCTCTCATTAAAAAATTGACTCGTAAGATCCCGGGACCAAATAACTCGCATCCTAGTAGTGGTAATACACTCATTAATCATGTCACACCACTCAGCTGGGAAGCCATCAGCCTCGATAGTCTCCCAAACAAAATCCCACCGAATCCTATCATAAGCCTTTTCTAGGTCCAGTTTCAAAAGCATCCACGTCCTTCCCATTTTCTTCTTCCTAGTACAGTGATTGATATCCTGCATGAGAGCGATGTTGTCTTGAATGCAGGGCCCGTCCTTCAATTTTTTGTGCCCGGAGCGCGATTTAAAATTAATGTCATACTCAAATTATTAGCTATAAAAACATGAAATAACACGTTATAACAAATGATATATATATATATATATATATATATATATATATATATATATATAAAAGATAATTTGTAGAAAAACTGGGGATTATTCACAATTAAAAAATAATTGACAAAGAGAAGGGATAGGCGGGAATTGATCGAAACAATTTGGTTTACTAGGCTTTTTCTAGTTTTGTGTTTAGTAAATGTACCCCTTGAGAGAAGAGTGTGTAGATCGAGTTTGAGAATAAATACAAAAGGTTGGGATATATTTACTTAATTGAAACATTAAAAAGCCTAGTTACTATTCTAATTTCTCAAAAAGGTCTACTTATCAAAATTGCCCGAATTGATCCTTGGACTCGAGGTCATAAGGCAACCACACTGCTGCTACGCCACTTTGATCGATTTAGTGATAATCAATCAAAACTAAATATTTTATTATAAACAAAGCTAGTTTGTGAGTTCTAATATTCCGGTTCATCATATTTTCAATCTTAACTAGTTTAACTCTTATATTTTGAATATTTTTTCCGAATAATAATAATAATAATTATAATTTCATTTTATTTAAATTATATTCAATATTCAATAAAATTTTAACTCTATAGATGTTAAATGATATTTATAAGTCATAAAGTAAATATATAATTATATTAAAAAAAATATAACTATTTATAAAAAATAGCACAATATGATTTTAAGTTCGAATTATAATATAATATTTAAAATATTTTTTTCATTAATGAAAATTTGATTATGAGCTTATCAACAAATGATATACTTAATGTAACATCTATAGAAATAATATTTATAATTTTTATTACATTGAGTACCTTGATAAGTAAAAAATTATATTAATAAAGAAATTTATTTTATTGTTAAATTATAATTCGAACTTAAAATCATATTTGTGTTATTTATTATAAATAGTCATGTTTTTTTAACAAAATTATATCTTTATTTTATTGACTTATAAATATCATTTAACATTTATAGAAATAAGAGTTACAATTTTTATTGAAAATTTTATATAATTTATATAACATGAAATTATAATAGTTATTATTCGAAAAACATATACAAAATATAAGAGTTAAACTAGTTAACATTGAAAATATGATGAAGTGGAACATTGGAACGTACTCACAATTCTAGTTTTTGTTGATAATAATAAATTTAGTTTTGATATCACATCATTAAATTAGAGTGGCGCAGAGGAATTTTGGTTACCTTATGACCTAGAGGTTTAAAGTTCAATTCTCACCAATCTAATTTTATTCAATATATATATTAGTTTTTTTAAAAAATTTAGGGCCCCAAATTATATGGGGCCTGGGCTATGGCCCATGCTACCCAGCAGTAGGGCCGGCCCTGCTTGAATGTAGTAGGTTCCACAAGAGAACTAATAACACCTTGCATGCGTTAGACAAGCTCCTTAGGCATAATTTTGTATAACACATTACAAAGCGCAATAGGTCTGAACTGACTTATCAAATAAGAATACCCACTTGAAATTATCACAATTGTCTATATATACACAATTATCATTAAATTACTTCTACTACACAAAAGTTACTACAATTAGTCATTAGTTTTATTTCATACTTAATAATAAATTATGGTTTATTTTTTTATTTTTTATTTACTACAAACGACTTAAAAATTTATCACTTAAATATAATATTACAACTTTATTTTTACTTATGACGGATTCCCCTAGTTTTACAACCTAAGGTGGGGAAAAAATTGAGCCCATATGCTGTGACAGTATAATTGTTTTATGTTTTTCAATTGACTAGCAGTAATGATGAGACAGTTGACAAAATATGCAAGTACATGCTATTATTGGAAGATGTGTACTTTGCATTATTGATAAATATTTAAAATTTCACTCCTATTTCCACTCTTTTTTTTTTAATTTTTATGTAAAGGTTAGCTTCTAGAAACTATTCTTTCCACAACATCTAGTTGGATGAAGGCTTCAACATCCTTTGGTAGATCCTCGTCAATTTTCGTCGGAGTGTGGCTATGCATGATAAGTCTCTCCGTCACAGTGTTGATTTCCCTAAAAATATGTTGCGTACTATGTTGCTCAAAACCAGAGAGCATAATGGTATTATCAGATATTATCATATCTGTTTCCCAAGAGGTGGTTTCCAGTGTTTGTTGATTGCATTAGTGAGAGTCATATTGTCGCCCTCAATTTCGATGGTTTTAACCCCAATACTCGCGGCCTTTTGAAGGCCCTCTCGAAGAGTGAGCGTCTCTACTTCTACAACAGAATCAACAATGCATCGTCCATAACCAATAGCGATTGACACTGCATTGGAGTTCCGTATGATATATCTAAAAGCGAATTGGCCTGCGGGTTTTCTAGATGCATCAAAACTCAGTTTCACACATCCCTACTTCGGCCTCTACTATCAAATGTTTTTTCCCTTTCTTTTTGGTTTTTGTTGTTTAGTCTTTTTCGGATGAAGATCCTTGTTTGCTCGTTCCCAGTCACTAATTTGGTTTATTGCTATTTGGTTAAGATTTTATGGTTTTTATTGAATACAAGTTGGTTCCTTGCAATCTAGACATTCCACTAAATTACCACTAGTTGTCATAATTCTGACGACTCTATTTGTCCTGTGAGGTCAAGGAGAATATCATTGACTTTCATATATGTCTGATTATAATCATGGATTTTCGATGAGATTTAGCATTCTCAATATTTTTTAAAGTATATGGGCATCCGAAAAGCAAGTGTTTGGTACTTTCAGTATGATGGTTACGAAATTTGCAATGCATCAATACTGAAATTCTTTTGATCACCTTCCACCTTGTATTCTGAAATTGCAGAAGAAAAACAGGAGCAACCACCAACAACAAGCACACAAGTCGAATTCATAAACACTGAAAAATATATGTTCATAAATAATAACACATACATTAATAATGTCACCCACACTTTGTTCCTTATTATTGAACATTTACTTTTGAAAATCATTTTTCACCTTAGGTAGTCACATAAGATACTCCTCAATATCGGTTGTTTTAGAAATTTTCACCTTCGTTCTTGAATTCACAGTTGTTCTTAACTTGTTGTTGTTCACCGTTTTCCATTTCTTTGTTATTCTAAGGTGTAAGATTGTTAATTGTTGGCATGATTTATGACACTAGTTTAGGCATTCATTTAGATAGTTTTTCCCCTTATAATTCATGCGTGATTTGGCATTAGTTTGTGGCGTTTATGCGTAATTAATCGAGTCATATTGCTAGAAAAGACGTCTACACGAGCGTTTGTCGGTTTTGTAGGTATTTGAGGGAGATTTTGGACTTAGTCAATATATTCGAGGTTCATTCCTCGTGTTGGCTCGCTTCCGGACTCCCTAAGGAGCAAGCTAGGAGCAAATAAGGGCACAAAAGACCTTGTTGGTGCATCTCTTGCACCAACTCATGACTTGGTGATCCAAGAAGGGCTGAACTGTAGAAACCACAACCTAGCTGCTAAAACCACGCCCGAGATTTTGGACCGAGAATTCTGTCAGGACAACATTGACACTTGTCACACGATTCCTTTGCCCGACCTTTGCTTTCCTTTGTGGAGTACTTGAGTTGATTTTGCAGGCTGACCTTGGGGACAAGCTAGGCTAGGCATCTCTCGCCTCTTGTGTCTCTCTTCCAAACCCCTTGTGGGTGTTCTTGGGGGAGATTAGATTAGAACATTTCACATCTTAATATCTAGAGTGAGTTTGAGTGGGTTTTGAGTGTGTTTCCTTGGAAGCTTGTAAGTTTAGATCTTGGAGCTGCCATTGGAACCTTTGCAAGACTGTTGAAGCATCTATCTAGCTAAGTAACTTCTTGTTCTTTGATCTTATCTTCATTTTCTAGCTATAACTTGCAAGCATGCTTTATTTATGAAGTTTGATCAAGATTTGTATGTTGTTGGCTGAATAGTTGTGATTCAAGGGTGATTGAATGATGGTTATGTCTTGGATGCTGATTGTATGGACTTGCATGTTAGCTTAGGATGATTTGTGTTCGAAAACCTAACTCAGGCCCAAAATCTCGGCCCGTTCTTCATAAATCTCAGCCGGGATTCCTATGTTCCACTATAGATTTTTGTTCTGTTGTCCTTAATTGATAAATCTAGATGTTAGGATGTAGATGTGTTGAAATCCTAGTGTTTTTTGAGCCTAATCTAGTTTAGGGTGACCTATTGTTAGCAAACTAATTGAGGAATGAGACTTTCCCGATGATTTCCGCTCTTAAGTATAGAAGATGATGAACTCTAGGTAGTAGTGAGCCAAAAAAGCCGCTATTGGATTGAGTGTGCTAGGATCACTGCCTAAGACTTACCTTTTTCGAGACTTACCCGGTAAGGAGAGGTTTGACCCTTAGGTAGTGGCCGGTTTGTGTAGAATTCCCATCCTTAGATTCCTTGAGACTTACCCGGTAATAGGACCTTAGGTTCGAGACTAGTGGAGCATGAGACTTACCCGGTAATTGCTGCCATTAGAGAAACACCCAACCCCGAACAACCACAACTTATCCTTTGATGTTTAGATTGCATGAGTCCATTGCATAACTGGAATTCCGAATCTCTAGAATCCGCATTTCTTATCTCTTATCACCTATCCTTGTGTTTGTGTGTTTGTTTGTTTGTTTGTTTGTTTGTTTGTGTTGATCATGATATGTGTAATATCTAGGATTTCGAATTCTAATTAATGTTGATTAACTTAATCGTTGATAGTAATTAACATATAACTCGCGAAGACTTCGCAAGTGATGAGTAAGAGTCCCACCGTTATGTTCCGGACGTAATTTTGGACGTTTGGGAAAATTTTTACTTTTTCCCCCGGGTAATTATTTTTACCCTCCGGTGTTATTTGGAGCATTTGGGAGCTCCAATTAATAAAAATACAGTTGAGAGAAATGATCAGGATATCGGATATGTCCTAGATATGAAATAATATGGAAAGACAAAACGGCCAAAATAGTCGCTATTCCGATTCTTAGCGGTTAAGAAATGCGGCTTAGGAATGCCCCTTTTACGAGATAGTTATGGATTAACTATCCCGATAAGATTCCGAAATTTCTATTCCAATTTGATAAAATTTAAAGTCCAAAAATTATAACCGCGTTTTAATTAAATGTGTTAGATAAACATCATTATTATTATATATATATATATATATAAATATATATATATATAAATCCAAAGCAAAAGAAGAAGCGTCAGATGCTTCTTACATGTATCTATATATATAATATATATATATATATATTATATATAAGTGTATGTTGATATATATTGCAGAGAGGCGGTTGCAGTATCTTCTTCCTATCCCAATTTCAATTGTAGTTCAATTACTTACATAGAAAAGAAAGGGAGTGAAGAAGCGAAACCTTCGACCCTCCTTCAATCTCTTCTACATCCTCCATCTTTGATCCATTTTCAAATCCGTTTGTACCAACGAGTCCCTTATCTTGTTCTCTTCATCTTGGTACAAATCTATTTCCCGTTTGTTAGCTTTTTGGTAAAACTTCCGTTTACCGCTATCGGAACGCCGACGGACCACCGCAAGTCATCAAACATAAGGTTTTATACCGTGCTCTTACTCCCCGTATCGCAAGGAGTCCGTACCTTCTTCCGGTTCGTATATCGGGCTAGTAACGAATAAGTTATGAATTTATTCGTTTTCCGTATTGCGGGATAGTATAAATTGAGCTTAAATTGGTTAAAATGGATAATTGAAATTTCCATTATGCTCGTTACATTATTCTA
Organism: Fagopyrum homotropicum; assembly: GCA_033239125.1. NCBI lineage: Eukaryota > Viridiplantae > Streptophyta > Magnoliopsida > Caryophyllales > Polygonaceae > Fagopyrum > Fagopyrum homotropicum. The sequence goes on along the minus strand of BSWB01000001.1, from coordinate 149,703,085 downwards.
GTAATTATGGGATTTTAGTTTGATGATGGTATCATGAGTTGGATATATGCCCTGATGTGGCTTTAAGGTTTAGCATATTATTCGAGGTTATAGGATGTATATGATCCTTATGAATCCCTTTGGGTCTAGGTGTGACCCCTTTGATGAATAGAGGTTGATATATCTCTTTATACCTTGTTTATAGGCTGTGTTGTCCCTCCAGTGTAGAGGTGATCGTGGTTGAGTTTGTACGAGGTTGAGGTAAGTCCGTAGGACTTACTTAGCTACCATCCCTATATTGGGTGTTTGCATGAGTGGTGTGTGCTTTATATGTTTGCTATGATAGCATGAGTTGTCGTTTTTATCGACCTATGTTCTATTGACTGCCCCACTGCGTGGCTGTGATAACCTTTCCCTTTCATCCCGCCGTGGAGTTTGGGAGGTTCTCTGATGTCGGGCCAGACTGGTTTACAGGAAGGGCGCAATCCACTCCCATAGGGTACACGGATTGTGTGACCGATACTCGTACAGCTGGACATTGTACTCAGAGGCGGGGATGTATCGGTCCTCGTGTCACATACTTTCATCTATCTATATATATACGGTTTTTGAGTGAATGGTTATTATATAAAGATAATAAATGGGTAAATGTGTGATAGCATACTGATGTGTTTATCTTTCATGATTGTGCTTGTGCTTATGCATTACCTCATATATGTATGGTTAGCTAACAGTTTCATACTGTGTTGTAGATGTTTACAGGTTAGACGCTACTGGGTGATCTGGCAGGGTGACAGGCCGAGGACTCTCGTACATTAGGTGGTTGGTTTGGGGTTGTTGTGTTTCCCCTCCTGCGTGAGGATGATCTTTTGTACCTCCTATGTGAAGATGTCGTTTTATATACTCGGCTATGTTGTTGTTTACTTTGGGTCGTACAGTTTATACTGTTTTATGTATTTGTTTTATATCTATCAGTGTCATGTTGTAAGGTCCAGTGAACTTGTTGTCAGGCTAGGGTCAGGATCCATTGTGAGATCCTAGCCCAATGTGACATCCCGAGTCCCGCGGATTCGGGGTGTTACAGAGTTGGTATCAGAGCCCAGGTTGACAACAATGGCACTTGCTACCTGCAATGAGGTTTGATAGGTAAAATAAACAAAGCCCACATGGGATCTGACGTTTTCAAAGGTTTAGGTTTTAAGTGTGGTTTTGGGATAGAATGTACGAGAAGTCGTCACCTCTGCCATGAATCTCTGCAGCGTAGATATGTATATATATCTGTGTGTACTATGTATTATGTGGATTTATTATATACATATCGATACCTATGGCATATATATAGCCTTATAAGATTAGGTGCGTATATCCTACAGATGACTCAGACTAGAGTAGTATCTGTAGTGGGATGAGGTAGGGGTACACCCCCACCTCTTCCTCCAGTGGTGATAAGTTAGGGACCAGTTTCCGCTGTTGTTTCGCCTATGGCAGAGAACGAGTTTGAAGAGGCTGATCGTGTCTCCATGAGTAGATCCGAGTTTCAAGAATATATGTAACAAGTATATGAAGCGGTGATAGCGGGTAGATCGACACCAGATTTACCAACAATTGTGAGATCAACTGAAGCTTCTGGATCCGGAAAGAAGCAATGGACTGAATCAGTTACTGGAGAAGCAAAGATGATGAATGGGGAACCAAGTCCGATATCAGGACAATCTAGTGATCCTTTGGCCATGAAGATGACTGGCAAGGAACTACAGTGTTTTAATTGCGTGGAAGTTGGGACACTGGTGAGCTGTGTGCCCAAAGGCTCCCATCATATGCTTTACGTGTGGTAAAGCAGGGCATAGAGCGAAGTTTTGTGGACAGGGCAAGGCATTGCCTTTACAGGTTCCCTTCAAGAGTGAGATCATTCCAGGTGGACGACGAAGGTCGAGTTACCCTTCAGTTGCATAGGTTGCAAGGATGGGATGATTATGTTCTAGTTGTGGCTATCCAGATCATTTGCGTTCTGTGTGCCCTTTGGCAATGATAGCTTGTTTCACTTGTGGTGAGCTAGGCCATCTGGCCCTTTTTGTCAACACGGTGGTGTTTCTTCCCAGCAAGACCTTCCTCTTTCCGGTGCAGAAAGAGTGGAAGTAGAGGCTATAGTGATGACCTCAGTGATACCTGAGGAGCATGGATTTGACATTGAGTGATGATATGTAGTGGAGCTACGAGTGTTAGCTGTTATAGGTACCATTCTCGTTAATGGTTTACCTGGTGGAGTTTTGCTTGTTGTGAGTGCTATGCACTTCAAGTCTTTCGATGCATGCGTTAATGGTTGACTTTTTGTGTATAGTAGAAGGTGGATTTTCCTTTACAAGATTACCTTTTTGGGTCTGAGATACCCGTGAGATGCGTGTTTGTTCCCTTATTTCAAGGACCCGTGTATGGTTGTAGACTTCTTTGTCATGTCGTAGGTGCATGAGGAAGTCATTATGTGTATGGTTTGGATGAATAGATATCATGTGGTGTTAGCTTTTAATAGTAAGACTATTATAGTCTTTAGTGAGTTGAGTTAAATAGAGGTCTTCTGAGGTTAAGACCTTTGAAGAGACGGGTTTGTCATCAGGACTGTACGAGCAGCGATCTGATAGCACAGGGATGTGACGCCTTCTAGTTTTATACCATAAAGGAGCGAGATAGTCCAACAATTGAAGGTATTCTAGTTGTTTATGAGTTTATAGACGTGTTACTGAACCGTCTAGTTGCCACCTCAGCGGAGTGTGGACATTGTTATCGAGTTGAAGTATGATACAAGATTGAATGGGAAAGCCACACTATATGGTGCTTGTTGAGATATTGTACTGATAACTTGAAAAGTTTACTGAAACGGGTTTACCCTAGTGGGTTCCATGTTCCGTATTGACGACCTAACGAGTTAACTTCAAGAAGCAATTGTGTTTTCGGGATTCCTTTATGCTCAAGATATCCCTAGTCATGGATAAGAGAGCAACATATGTATGAGATAGCATCCCATACCCGTTATGGACACTACGAGTTTGTAGTGATGTCATTTGGGTTGACGAATGTTTTAGTAGTTTTTATGGAGTTGATGAATAGTATCTTCATCGACTTCCTTGATTAGTTGGTGGTGGACTCCATGGATGACATGTCGGTATACTCTCATAGCAGAGAATAGTAGACCGATCGTCTGAGGACCGTTCTACAGATTTCGAGAGATAGAGGGTTGTATGCTACACTCTCTAAGTGTAAGTTGAGATGCCACTGATAGCCTTTTTAGGCCATGTTGTCTCCACTAGTGGGATCATGGTTGACCTGGCGAGAATTAAGTATGTTGTAACATGGGAGATACTAATGAACATTAAGGAATACGTAGTTTTCTCGGCTCAGCCGATTGCTACCAATGCTTTGACGAAGGATTTTATATGATTATGTATTCATTTGCGAGTCTTTTGAGAAGACCACCATAACTACGTGATGAAAGCAGTGTGTCTATGTTCTGAAGAGTTGAGGAGGCATTTGACCTCTGCTTCCATTCTGTTGTAGTTAGAAGTTTTTTTGGGATCCCGTGATTTACGGTGATACATCCCAGCTAAGTTTGAGATGTGTATTACTACATAGGAGTAGGGTTATTGATATGTGTGTTTACAGCTGAGAACGTATGATGAGAACTACTCGACTCATGATTTAGAGTTAGTAGTGGTAGTTCAAGCCTTTAAATTTTGAAGACCGTACCGGTGTGATCTTCATGTTAGATTTCTATAGATTATAGAAATCTGAAGTATATTTTATGCAACAGGGGTTGAATAACCGCCAGTATTAAGAGCTTAAGTTGATCAAGACTTTGACTTGAAGATTTCATATCATTCAGAGAAGTTGAATGTTGTCGCCGATAACTTGAATGGAAAGACGCTCCAAGAGAAGATGATTGTGAGACTGATAGTTCAGCCTCAGCTTCAGAGAGATCTAGCTTGGCTAGAGTTGGACAATCAGTTCCTTGATGAGGATACCCAGTTATACCTCATAGGTTCTAACTGGTCTGTTGGATGAGGTCCAACAGAAGCAGGAGACTTGCCCGGCCTTGACAAGGTTTAGAGCAAGGATGTCTCGTACTGAGGCACCATAGTTCTCCATGGGAGTAGATGGATTGATGAAGAGTCATGACCGCTTTTGTGTACCTGCTGATGCAGATGGAGACAGAGAATATTACGGTATACCCACTGTATGCCTTATTCAGTACATTCAGGTACGAGTAAGATGTACCACGAGATGAAACGATTATATTGTATGAAGCCGATATAACTAGATTTGTGATACAGTGTGTAACCTGTCAGCAGGTCCAGATAGAGTATTTCCGATCTAGAGATAGGCCCCACCCACTACCAGTGTAGTAGTAGAATTTGGGAGGACATCTCTATGGATTTTGTTATGAGATTGTGACCCAGTAGAAGATTGATATTATTTGGGTTGTTGGTAACAGATTAATGAAACCGGCACGTTTCATTTCTATCAGAAGGACGTGGCTAGTGAATGAATTGGCTGAGGAGTACACTAGACAGATAGTGAGACTCCATGGTATACCGAGAACGATCATTTCTGATCGAGATGGATATTTTTACTTTGAGATTGTGAACAGTAGATACAGACTGCTTTGGAAAAATGAGTCTATACTTCATGACTACGCTTCACCCCTTGGCAGAGGGTCAGTTGAAGAGGATCATCTAGATTTTAAGAATCTAATATAAGTTGTAAGTTGAATGGGAAACGTGGATGATTATATTACCTTCCATTATTGAGTTATTATATAACAATGATTGACGTTTATCTTCGGGAATGTCCTTGAGAAGCATTGTATGGGCGTAGATGCCATACACCTTTATGCTAGAAGTGATCTAGCAGTAGTAGTGGAAATAACACATGACCAGACTCAGGATTTTATAGTTCGAGTAACGTTGATAAAAGGAAGAGTGTTGGCTCTACATAGTCGCCAGATTGTGTGTGTAGACAAGAGGTGTTAACCTCTAAAGTTCAAGTGAGAGTTCATGTCCGGCTGGAGGTATCTCAGCTGTGAGACGTTAGTTGTGTTATTATGGAAAGGGGAACTGAGTTTTCAATATGTCGGTTACTTGAGATCTGATCAGTTTTGTGAAGGCAATATGATGTTTAGCTTTGCCTATGAGATTAGAGGATATCCACCCAGTGTTTCATATGTCTCAACTGAGGAAGTATATACCAGACTCGAGACACCTTGTGAGTTACGATGATTTGATGGTTGAGTCCAACCACACTTTTGTTGAGCATTCGATTACATTTTCGGAATGAGATATGAAACGCTTGCATTCGAAAGACATTCCCATATTGAGGATATGATGGTCAAGATGAAGACCTAAAGAGGCTATGTGAGAGACTGAGGATAGTGTCCTGAGGAACTATCTAGAGTATATGTTGGGACATACCCATTTGTGGGAGCACGAGTATATCTTAGTGCTATCTTGATGAATGTTGTGCTTATGTGCTTATATGCTTATATGCCTTGATGTGTTATTCCATGCTAGTTGTGATGTGATTTATGATCTTAGTAGATCTTGATGTGCTAGCGTGATGTATGTTATAGCTGGAGATGATTACTTCCTTCATGCTACCCGAGTATGATTATATTTATAGCTTGAGATGGTTCTTTCCTTCATACTATTTGAGTGGGATTAGGATTCAGCTGGAGATGGTTCTTTCCTCCATGCTACCTTGATGGACATAGTTCAGTGGAGATGTGATTCCTCCATGCGATATATATGTTTATGGGTTGGCTAGAGATGTATTTCCTCTATGCCTGTGATATGTTTTGACTAGAGATGTGCTTCCTCTATGCCTTGTGATGTGGTATGGCGAGAGACGTGATTCCTCTACACCTTTGGGTAGCGTTATGACCCTGTTTCTTGGAGATGATGATTCCTCCATGTTTATACTTGAGGTTATATATTGTTATAGGCTGTGATCTTTTGAACGGAGATGTGATGCCTCCGATAGAAAGAGTGAGAGTTATACCTCGGCGTATGGGTCCGAGAGGATTTGGGAATTGTTCAAGTTTCGGGACGAAACTTTTTTTTAAGGGGTGTGTGATGTAATATCTAGGATTTCGAATTCTAATTAATGTTGATTAACTTAATCGTTGATAGTAATTAACATATAACTCGCGAAGACTTCACAAGTGATGAGTAAGAGTCCCACCGTTATGTTCCGGACGTAATTTTGGACGTTTGGGAAAATTTTTACTTTTTCCCCCGGGTAATTATTTTTACCCTCCGGTGTTATTTGGAGCATTTGGGAGCTCCAATTAATAAAAATACAGTTGAGAGAAATGATCAGGACATCGGATATGTCCTAGATATTAAATAATATGGAAAGGTAAAACGGCCAAAATAGTCGCTATTCCGATTCTTAGCGGTTAAGAAATGCGGCTTAGGAATGCCCCTTTTACGAGATAGTTATGGATTAACTATCCCGATAAGATTCCGAAATTTCTATTCCAATTTGATAAAATTTAAAGTCCGAAAATTATAACCGCGTTTTAATTAAATGTGTTAGATAAACATCATTATTATATATATATATATATATATATATATATATATATATATATATATATATATAGGTTAATGTTCAGGTAAGACTCTTTTATTGCGGTACGGTACGGCCGTACCGCAGGGCGACACGTGTCCCGAAAAAAAAAAAATATTTTTTTTTTTTTTTACGGAAACTAATGAAAATTTATTTGAACTACCATGTTATAATTTATGCACTATTATCCTATAAACTTTGAACTATTCCTATATAATCCATGAACTATTACTTTTTAATATAATCCATGAACTATTCTATTATAATTCATGAACTATCCCATAATAAGTTTTGAACTATTACTTTCACTCCTTTATAAATTTTTGCACTTTAAACTATTCTATTATAATTCATGAACTATTCTATTATAATTCATGAACTATCCCATAATAAGTTTTGAACTATTACTTTCACTCCTTTATAAATTTTGCACTATGAACTACTCTATTATAATTCATGAACTATGCTTTTAGAAGTTATGAACTATTACTTAATAAGTTTTGAACTATTACTTTCAATCCTTTATAAATTTTACACTATGAACTATTCTATTATAATTCATGAACTATCCTTTTATAAGTTATGAACTATTCCATAATAAGTTTTGAACTATTACTTTTACTCGTTTTAAAAAAAAAAAAAAAAAAAAAATTGAACTATTACTTTTACTCGTTTTAAAAAAAAAAAAATAAAATAAAAAAAAAATTTTTTTTTTTTTTTTTTTTTTTTTTTCGGGACACGTGTCGCCCTGCGGTACGGCCGCACGGCCGTACCGCAATAATGGGCCTTACTTGAATAATACCCTATATATATAAATCAAAAGCAAAAGAAGAAGCGTCAGATGCTTCTTACATGTATCTACATATATAATATATATATATATATATATATATATATATATATATATATATATATATATATATATATATATATATATATATATTATATATAAGTGTATGTTGATATATATTGCAGAGAGGCGGTTGTAGTATCTTTTTCCTATCCCAATTTCAATTGCAATTCAATTACTTACATAGAAAAGAAAGCGAGTGAAGAAGCGAAACCTTCGACCCTCCTTCAATCTCTTCTACATCCTCCATCTTTGATCCATTTTCAAATCCGTTTGTACCAACGAGTCCCTTATCTTGTTCTCTTCATCTTGGTACAAATCTATTTCCCGTTTGTTAGCTTTTTGGTAAAACTTCCGTTTACCGCTATCGGAACGCCGACGGACCACCGCAAGTCATCAAACATAAGGTTTTATGCCGTGCTCTTACTCCCCGTATCGCAAGGAGTCCGTACCTTCTTCCGGTTCGTATATCGGGTTAGTAACGAATAAGTTATGAATTTATTCGTTTTCCGTATTGCGGGATAGTATAAATTGAGCTTAAATTGGTTAAAATGGATAATTGAAATTTCCATTATACTCGTTACATTATTCTAGTAATTATGGGATTTTAGTTTGATGATGGTATCATGAGTTGGATATATGCCCTGATGTGGCTTTAGGGTTTAGCATATCATTCGAGGTTATAGGATGTATATGATCCTTATGGATCCCTTTGGGTCTAGGTGTGACCCCTTTGATGAATAGAGGTTCATATATCTCTTTATGCCTTGTTTATAGGCCGTGTTGTCCCTCCAGTGTAGAGGTGATCGTGGTTGAGTTTGTACGAGGTTGAGGTAAGTCCGTAGGACTTACTTAGCTACCATCCCTATATTGGGTGTTTGCATGAGTGGTGTGTGCTTTATATGTTTGCTATGATAGCATGAGTTGTCGTTTTTATCGACCTATGTTCTATTGACTGCCCCACTGCGTGGCTGTGATAACCTTTCCCTTTCATCCCGCCGTGGAGTCTGGGAGGTTCTCTGATGTCGGGCCGGACTGGTTTACAGGAAGGGCGCAATCCACTCCCATAGGGTACACGGATTGTGTGACCGATACTCGTACAGCTGGACATTGTACTCAGAGGCGGGGATGTATCGGTCCTCGTGTCACATACTTTCATCTATCTATATATACGGTTTTTGAGTGAATGGTTATTATATAAAGATAATAAATGGGTAAATGTGTGATAGCATGCTGATGTGTTTATCTTTCATGATTGTGCTTGTGCTTATGCATTACCTCATATATGTATGGTTAGCTAACGGTTTCATACCGTGTTGTAGATGTTTACAGGTTAGACGCTACTGGGTGATCTGGCAGGGTGACAGGCCGAGGACTCTCGTACATTAGGTGGTTGGTTTGGGGTTATTGTGTTTCCCCTCCTGCGTGAGGATGATCTTTTGTACCTCCTATGTGAGGATGTCGTTTTATATACTCGGCTATGTTGTTGTTTACTTTGGGTCGTACAGTTTATACTGTTTTATGTATTTGTTTTATATCTATCAGTGCCATGTTGTAAGGTCCAGTGAACTTGTTGTCAGGCTAGGGTCAGGATCCATTGTGAGATCCTAGCCCAATGTGACATCCCGAGTCCCGCGGATTCGAGGTGTTACAATATGATCCTTGTTTGATCACCCAAAACCAACAAAAAATATTGTGTTTTGCATTTCTTTATTCCTTTCTCATCTCTTAGTTTAGATTTGCGCTAGATCACTGAATGATTTGATTTCACCTCAGTCCTTGTGTTCGACCCCAGAATACTTTCCTTTCTACGAAATGATCCGTACACTGCGGGTTTCGCTAGGTAGTTTAGGATTTTAGTTCGAGTTATAAATTTAGAACTTTGTGTGTGCATGTTTTGGGCGAACAAGTTCTTGGCAGTCTTGCCTTGGTTTTTGTCGTACATTTCTAGCGATAACACATACATTAATAATGTCACCCACACTTTGTTCCTTATTATTGAACATTTGCTTTTGAAAATCATTTTTCACCTGAGCTAGCCACATAAGATACTCCTCAATATCGGTTGTTTTAGAAGTTTTCACCTTCGTTCTGAATTCACAGTTGTTCTTAAATTGTTGTTTTTCATTGTTTTCCATTTCTTAGTTATTCTAAGGTGTAAGATTGTTAATCTTGCAAACAACTACTTTAAAAGATTTATGTTGTTTACTCATACTATGCCTTTTTTTGTAAGGGTACTTGTGTAGGAGAATGAGTGTAGTGGACTTTATTTGGAGAAGATATGAGTTTAATTGATTTTTCTTATGATTGTTAAATGGGAAAAAGTCAAAACAACAATACATTCTAGTTTAGGCATTTTCAACATGAGTTAGGTCTAAGGACAAATCTAGAGTAAGTATGAAAAATTTTCTTTGTTCTAAACAAACTATATATGAGACTGAGTTACTGATCTTTGTTTCCCGAGGGGATTGTAATAGATACCTTCTTCGTCAATCAGCTATGGTAATCTTGTGTTCCAGGACGGTTTCATGTGCTCCTTACTAGGGACGTTCGACTTCAGGCCTCTCGTCTCCGCAATTGTATCCATCACCCCCGATTGAGTGTGCTTCAACTCCAAGTTGTTCAAGAGTAGGGTTTCGTTGGGACCTTCGGTCTTTGTCCATCCCGCACTCAAAGACGACCATAGATCTCTCTTCAAGGTCACCCAGAGATCATAAACTCGGCTCGTAGGCTTTAAAGAACTACGCCCCCAGCTTCTTCTCGACCTCCTTCAAGCTTCGGAGTTGACCGCCGTACTCCTCACTGGTTTTCCATGTATTCCTATTTTGCTCCTTCACCTTTGCGAGCCGACTCATTATGATGTTCTTAATCTTGCGTTTTGGTACATCCCAGTCCATAGATTCCCTATGGTTGAAGACTAGTCTCTTTTCTTGTCCCAGATGACCATTTCAAAAGATGAAAGGTGGATCTAGGTTAATTTGAGGGCTAGGGTTTGTGGAATTTTCCGGGTTTTGAAGAGGCGGCTATTTGTGAAATTTGGAGGCCAGGCTTTTTAGTTTTTTCATTGGGAGTGGTTTGCTCTTGTATTTCCACCCATTAAATGTCACATTTATTTCGCTCATAATTCATTATTCTATTTTTTTTACCACAACTTTTAGAATTTATATTTAAGGTACCTAGTTTATAATAAGTTGCATTTATATCCTGGTTTGTAAATTTAAGTCGTATTTTGTAATTTTGTGTGATCATGCCATTTGATATCAGAGAGGATGTGCTATACTTTTGGAAGAAAAGTATGATGATTGTCTTAAACATGACCGCTGAAAGGAGATTTGCAAATTTCATAAATCATATCGAGCATAGTTTGTATGAGATTGTGGCAGATTGGTACAAAGCAATAGACGAAGATATTAAAGAAACCTTAAGGACAGTAGAACCGCCATACATTATGTTTAGGAAATTCTCCAAGGTCTTAGAATCTAAGTTTATTGGAGACAGAGGTGATAAAGATAAAAAATTAATCGAATGGCAAATAAAACTAAATATTCTTGAAGTTTATAAAATGAGATATTTGGAAAATTATCTTTCAGAGTTTGAGTAATATTACTATAAGGTGGGAGAAAATGAGATAAACCTTCAAATGTTATTCGATATACTCCCTAAACCCATAAATGAAGAAGTTAGTGAAGGGTACTAAGAATGGATAGAATAATATAACTCGAAGGATACCCTAGGAAATAGATTAAGGTTCATTAGAAAATAGGTAGAAAAAAAATGTCGAGAACTTAAGGGAACTCAACACATGAAAAGACAATTTCTAAACTGTTGGGATCTTCCTGAAGAATGGAGATGTAATCGAAGAGATAATTAGAAAAATGGTTATGAAAGAAAATATTATAGGAAGAAAAGTTTGAATAAACAAAGAGGGGAAAAATATAAGAAAAAATATTATCGAGAACCCTTTGTTAAGAAAAGAATATTTTTTTTAGAAAAGTCTCTTATTGTCCCAAAAAGGAAAAGAATTGCAAATGTTGGGCATGCGGGGAAATAGGTCATTATGATAACAAATGCAAAAATAAAAAGAATAATAAACTTGTTAAAGCTTTAGGGAGCTTAGTTTATATTGAAATAACAAAAGAAGAAGCTCTTGATCTAGCCTTAAATAATAATAAAGGAATTGTAGAAGTAGTGAGGTAAGAAGAAGAATCTGAAAGTTCAGATTATGAAGAAGTATATGAAATGATGCAGGAGAGGATAGTGAAGCTCAAAGAAAATTGGAAAAAGTATTTTCTTTAAACAAACAACTACTATAGCCCAATTGCAAGAAGTTGATACTTCTGTTACGCTAGAATTGGAGCGCGAAAGAAATCCAAGGCAAGAATGTCAAAAACTTGTTCGCCCAAAATGTGTACACAAAAGTCTTAAATTTATAACTCGATATAATCTCCTAACTTACCTAGTGAACCCACAATGTATGAGTCGTTTCGTAGCAAGGCTAGTATTCCGAGGTCGAACACAAAGACTAAGGTGAATCAAATCATTCAAGTGATCATGAGTAGAGCAAATCTAAGCTAAGAAAAGAGAAAGAGATTAAAAAAATGAAAGTCATGATATTTTTTGTTGGGTTTTGTGATGATCTATCAAAGATCAAAGATATGCAAATCTATCAATCAAACAAACAACACAAACGCGAGATATATATGTAAGAAAAGCGGATTCTAGAGATCAAGATTTCCGGTTATGGCATTGGACTCAAGTTTTCTAAATGTAAAGGACAAGGTTGTGGTTTTTGGGAAAGGGCATTTCTCCTATGAGAACAATTACGGAGGAGGTCTCCTGTTCCACTAGTCCCACACCAAAGTCCTATTACCGGGTAAGTATCAAGGAGCTAAGGTAGGGAATTCTACACTAACCGGATCACTACTTAAGGGTCAAACCCATCCTTACCGGGTAAGTCTCGAAAAGGTAAGTCTTATACAATAATCCTAACACACTCAATCCAATAGAGACTTTTGAGACCTCTACTACCTAGAGTTCATCATCATCAATAGCTAAGGGCGGAAATTACCGGGTAAGTCTAATTCCTCACTTAGTTTGCTAACATTAAGTCACCCTAAGCTAGATTCAACTCAACAAATACTAAGGTTTAGACAATCTAACATCCTAACATACAGATTCATCAATAACCAAACAATAGAAGACAAACCTCTAGTGGATCCTGAGCATCTCGGCCGAGATAATATGAAGAACAGGCAGATATTTCATTTGAGCTAGGTTTCGAGCATTCAAATAATCCTAAACTAACATGCAAGTCCATTATATCATCATCCAAGCCATAACCATCTATCCATCACCCTAGAATCACATCTACTTAGCCTACAACATGCATTTCAAGATCAAAATTCATCATACAAGCACACATGCAATCCATGGAAAAAAAATGAGAATAAAGGCAAATGATACTTAGCTGAATAAGTGTTCAAAACAAGTCTTACAACACTCCAATGGTAGCTCCAAATCAGATTCTTACAATACTTCAACAATCTTCTCTTCAAAACCCTCAAATCTCACTTCAATCTCTCCAATCTTACTTCTAATTGAATCTAATCTAATGAGTCCCAAGAGCACCCAACAAGGGGCTGGAAAGGGATTTGAGGGAACCTCCAAAGGTCATCCTGCAAGTCCAAACTTATAATCCACCGAAGGTAAGTGAAGGGTCAAACAAAGGAATTGTGTGACAAGTGTTGAAGCAGCCATAACAGGAATCTCGAGCCAAAATTTCGGCCGAGATTCCTGAGCTGGACCGAGATTTTCATCAACTTCAGCTGGCCTTCTTCAATAAATCATGAGTTGGTGCAAGGCTTGCATCAACTAGGGCTCTTGTGTTCTTCTTTGCTCCAAGCTTGATTCCTTCTGAACTTCGTATTCGAACCGCCACAAGGCTTGATCCTCAAATGTATCGATAATGTCCAAATCATTCCCGAAATACCTACAAAACCGACAAAAGCTCTTGTAGAGATATGATATAATAATATGACTCGAATAAGCGTAAATGTCATGAACTAAGGCCAAATCATGCATGAACAATGGGGAAAACTACCTAAATGTGTGCCTAAACTAATGTCATAAGTCAAGTCATCAACTTCCATCAACGACGAGAAATTGGAAAAAATGTATAGATTAGGGTTGAATTTCCGATCATTGCTAAAGAATAGATCTTTAAAAGAACGTTCATTCCAATATTCTCAAAGTTTGTATGTGAAGAAATGGTTGGAGTAACGTAGTAAAAAAATAATGAAAATAAAGCTACTGAAATAAACATAATTAATTGGAAGAATATCCAAAAACATAAGAAAGACAAAAAATATAAGTACATCTATGTTTGTGCAATTCAGGTCATCATTACCCCATTCCAAGACTTTGGTAAGAATGTGCATTGCAATAACTTTTTCTGTGACACTAGGCATAAAAAATTTAGTGACCAAACGATTAATGGAGTGATATGTGTTCGCTCCAAACGGTGTGTGCAAGCTTTAAATTTATAACCCTAGACTTAAGCTTAAAACAAGGATGCGAACCCGCAGTGTACGGGTCAATCGTAGTAAAAGCAAGAAAATTCCAGGGGTCGATCACAGGGACTCGGTGAAACAAAGTCAATACGGTGTGCTATGTCGATTCTAACCACAAGAGCAATTAACACAATCAAAGATGAATAAGAAGTCAATAAAGCAAACATGCAATTCCAGGGATTAAAGCATCTAGTTGTGGTTCCAACTCAAGATCTATAGATAAGCGGACAAAGCTGAGATTTTTACGTGGGGAAGGTGTTTCTAAAGTGGAGTAGATCACCGGGTAAGTCTCACTACTCACTAATCCAAAACCGTAACTTCTATTACCGGGTAAGTCTCAAGGAATCAAGATAAAGAACTATAACCTCAAACTAACATACCATCTAAGGGAATAGAATCAACCTTTACCGGGTAAGTCTCAGGCTAACTCACGAAGATGGGATGGAAGCACACTCAAACCCCAATAAAGGACAAACCTTTATTACCTACACTTATGATCGTTAATACACAAACTAAGGAATCACCGGGTAAGTCTCATCCTAAGCTTGCATTGAACCAGGAAGGTGTAATAAGAATAGGATTTAGCAAACTCTAACACTTAACTCTCAGTTTTAGGTCGAATAAGTCACCTCGGTCAGCCAGTTTCCACCCCGGCCGAGGTGTTCATCGACTGAACGAGATGCTTAGGGTTAAGGTTAAAGACTCGAACTTTCAGGATCCTACTGGAATCTAAGATTATTCTATCATTGTTTTTTCCCACAACCTTCAGCTAATCACCCTAGAATCACACAAGGAAATTAGCCACTCATCATCATTATAAAAGTATTAAAATATATGGGAAGAAGGTGAATATTTGAACAAAGAAGAATTTAATGAAAAGACTTCAATAACTGAATCAAATATCACAACAAAGCGTTCCTTGGATAACAATCCAAAAAGACAAGACAACAATTGAGGGAATTGAAGACAATCTTACAAAACCCTTCAATAAAGCTATAAAAGCTATGGACTTCAATCTTCCTTCAACCTTCAAAAAGGTTCTTCAAATCTTCCAACTTGGGGAAGGCTGCTGTTGCTGCGTGATTTCCGACTGTAAGCGGGATCTAAGCATGATCGGATTTGTGGAAAATCCGACCCTTTTTATAGGAAAATAAACCCTCCAAAGATAATAAATCTTAGAAAGATATTATCCCATAAATATAGGTAAAATATATATTCTGCATATCTCCTTCCTTCCAGGAGCCAAGCCCAAAAATATAAGATCACTTTCCAATTTTAAAAGATCTCTTCCAAGAATAAAATATTATAGCCGCGTCCTAGGTGTTCGCCTCGGTCGAGTCGGCGTCTCTGGATCACCTCGGTCGAGGTGAATCTGTGGTCAACCGAGGTGACTCACAACTGAATGTGAAATCTCTCAAAACTGCTCCAATGTGAATCTTTAATCCATGGCTATGCTTCCTGGAAGTAGCTCCAAATGACTAATGACTCCTTTTGCTCCTTTTTGATGCAAAACGTACCATATTACCTGCAATTATAACGAAACTAGGTGTAGACCTCGATTCTCGCAAAGGTAGATGAAATGGTAATAGAATCACATATTATACATACAAACATGCAGATTATTGAAGATAAAACGTCCAAACAAACCCCAAAATATAGACTATAATTCATGCTATCAAAATACCCCATACTTAGCCCTTGCTTGTCCCCAAGCAAGTTCCGCATATAGAAGACAAGATAGAATGGATTATAAGTCAATAAAATCAATGAAAAAGTCTTTCAAAAACATTTTATGGTGTGCAACTATCATAGATCACTCTAAGAGAATACTTCCTGGAATTTAAAAACTCAATATGCTCAAAACATTTTATAAATATAGGAAAGTTGTTCATCTTTGCATAAAATCATAGAATGCATAATAAATCATAATTATCAAAATTAATCATGTATAATCCAGTTTAAACCGCTAAGTCAATCAACAAGCTCAAGGTCTCAAGGGCTTCCCAAAAGAAAAGGTCAAGAAACGTGTAGGGTAGGGATGTATGTAAGGTAATGTGGTGCTAGAATCCGGGAAAAGGATGAACTTCACTTTCACTTTGACTTTCAACATCTTCCACCAATAAGCTTTGCTTATCTCACACTTTTTCTTTTTTACTTTACTTTTTGGGATACATGGACAGAGGTGCACAATAACCGAAGCCTAGGAAATCTGCAATCATCAATCTCTCGAGATGCATCAAACCCTTGATGCACATACCATGACCCGTTAGGAATATCGCTCAATCCGACTTTGGCAAGACACAAACACCCGGCTATGTGAATGGTGCCGAGTTACTCATCTTCATGATTGACTTCCCCAAACCTATTATTGCTTTCTAACACTTCACTTCCAGCCACTTCTCAACTTTAACTCCACTTTCACCACTTTGCTTGCTTCCAAATTCCCGGATAGGTAAAGGGAGGCAAAATGTATATGAGGGGCTAAGCATGATCAAGAAGAAGAAGAGAGAAGAGAATGAATTGCCTTGGTCTTTCCAAGAAGAAAGTGAGAGAACTTAACCTGCGGTGTCAACCTTCAAATTCAACATAATTTGGATAAAAACAAAGTATTAAACATGCTAATAATTTCAAACAAAGCATTTAGCAACTTAAACATATTATAAAACCTTTCAAACACATAAAGAATTTAAAACCAGTAGGTAAACAAGATCTTCACTGAGGTCATATCCAGATAAGTAACAAAAATTCGTTTTCGAAAACTCTCAGTTAATACACCTCGGTCGAGGTGTTCTTGGTTCAACCGAGGTGAAACGCCTCGTTTGGCCAATACTGACTCGGTCGAGGTCGAAAATTTTTTTTTTCAATGCCAAATTTTTTCAGTTTCGACGTTTTTCTCAATCAAATAACCTGTAGGTATGCATGCAATATCAGATAATCATATAAAAGCAATGAAGCATAAATACGAAAATATCCGATAAATATAATACATCAAAGGTGTCAAATACATCACGTAGTCACGTAGTCAAATAACAAACACCCCATACTTGAGACACACTGTCCCAGTGGGTATAATAAAAGTCTAAACAAGAGAGAACTCACCGGATAAAAGCTGAACTGCATAAAAATATAATAATAAAATCCTGCAGCTCCTCAGTAGTCTCGATCCGGTGGTGGTGGTGGTATGTAGGGATACTGAGTAGGATCGTAAGGATGGCCCATGATCCGCTCGAACTGCAGCTGATCCATGATGTGCTGATGATGCTGCCGCTCCTGCATCTCGCGGATATCCAGCGAAAGTGCAGCATATGAGTCGATACCTGATCCGTCAGGTCATCAATCCGTCGGTGAGCAGCTCTATCCCTCACTCCCCGCCTCTTGCGTCTAGCAGGTCTGACTGGAGAAGTCTCAGCTGGCGCCGGCTCAGTGTCCTCCTCGTCGTCCAGATCTATAATAGGTGGCGCGCTCGTCCCAGCTGTATCTGTCCCCGTGTCCATCGGGACGCCACCTCCTCTCTCGTCTACTGTGTCATCATCGTCGTCCTCATCCTCAGCCTCCTCCTCCTCCTCAGCTGCAGCAGGGGCAGCTGCTCCCTCTCTGTAATCCTCCATAAGTGGACCCCAAGCGGTCTGCCAAAAATGTGGATCAAAGACAGAGAACTGTGCAGACCATCTGATGCCCTGAGGTGCAGTCAGCTCCCATGGCATAGCGACGTAAGGTGTAGTCAAACCACGGGGAACTAGAATCCTCCGTGTGATCATCTCCTGAAGTCCGAGCGGCTTGGCAGCCGCCACCATAGTACACCTACTCAGATCCATATCCTGATAAGTAGCGATATGGGTCACTATCCCTCCACATCATATATCTCCCTTCCCTTTGGCCTTGATCCTGTGCAGATCCTCTGCCAGCATCAATCCAAAGTCAGGGTATCCACCTGTGACTATGCAGTACAAATCAAAGAGCTCCCCCTGTCGGACCTTCTGGGACGTCTCAGTACGCGCCAGAAGCGTCTCGCTGAAGATCCTGTGAGCTAAACGAAAAGCAAGATGGAAGATAAGCTTCTCCCTGGAATCACCAGGGCGCCACCTATCTGCATGCTCTGTAATGTGGGCAATCTGACCCCAGAACTCTCTAGCTACGGCTCGGGTCGGGAAGTCTACGGCGGTGGGGGTAGGGAAGCCAAAGATGTCTCTCCAATGGTCTAGAGGTACTAAGTAGTTCCGGTTCATCAACCGGTACTTCACCGCCCTCTCTGTGGGGAGGTAAGTGAAGGAACTGACAAACTCGAGGGTCGGCTCTAAGTAAGCTGGGGCTCGGATCTCAGTAAACTGATCCAGCCCGACGGTGGTGATCATCCTCCTAAGATCTCCATCAACGTGGAGACAATCAAAGGCAGAAATGTCCAGGAATCTAGGTGCGATCACTGGACGGCTAGCAATGCGCTCGTAATCTACAAGGTGTCTCTCGTGGATCACCGGTATAGAAGGTCTGGATGAGGAAGAAGAAGGGGAAGGAGAGGATCTATCTCTAAGGGCTAACAATCTGTCAGAACTCATCTTCAAACAACACTGTCAGACTACCTCGGTCGACTGACAAACTCCAAGAATCACCTCGACCGAGGTGTAGATCGACTGGACCGAGGCGAAGACAGTCGCAATTCCACTCTCAGAAATTCAGTTCTTTTCCCCCTAAAATCACTACAGATGCTTCCTAAGGGGTACTTAAGCTTTTCCTGAACAGATTCAGGGGCTACCAAAGCCCAAATTGAAGTAAACGAACGAGTTTAGGGTTTCGATCGTTTTTACCTCGTTCCGGCCGATTCACTCAAATTTCTTGCAGATTCGTTGTTGCAATCGACTCCTCTACCCTTCAATCTCGGTTTGGAAGCAGAAAACGTCGAAAACGAGCAAGATTTGAGATGAGCGAGGTGCGTCTGTTCGCCGCGGTCGAGGAGGATAAAAAGGGTGAAAAGTAAATTTTTTCCTTTTTATACTGTTACTGGATCTTCTGTCACCTCGGTTGAGATGGTCTCGACTGGACCGAGGTGGTACGGACCGAGGCGGTTCTGCAGAAACCCTAGTCGCCTCGGTTGCTCAAGAATCAACTCGGTCGAGGTGCTCTGACAGTAACCGAGGTCCTTCTGTCTTCTCAGAATCTCGAACTTCTGTCCTTCCAGTTGTGCTCCTCCTTAGATATTCCTTGTTGTTTGTCCAGAACGCCAAAAACAAAGCAAAGCAAAGCAAAAACAAAAAACTATCTAAGCTAGACTAGAAAACGGGAAAAAAGAGCAATACCTTGGGTTGCCTCCCAAGAAGCGCTTGATTTAAGGTCGCTAGCTGGACCATGATGTGTTTCAAAGGAGGTAGGAGGTTCCTTCACCCCATACTTCACCTCCATCGTGGGGTGAAGTAAGTAGATCCATCAAACGCTCCAAGACGTGCAAGTGCTCATCGGGGAATGAATCGTCTATGGGTGGGTTATCCGCCTCGCGGGAGGATTCCGGTAGCCGGCTGAGGTGATCCGCAACGGAGTTTTCGGATCCCTTCTTATCGCGGATATCTAGATCAAACTCTTGAAGTAAGAGAATCCATCGAATAAGGCGCGGCTTTGCATCTTTCTTAGCCAACAAGTAACGAATGGCTGCATGGTCGGTGTAGACAATGACTTTCGCCCCTACTAGATAGGAACGAAACTTCTCGAAAGCATATACAACCGCCAATAACTCTTTCTCGGTGGTAGCGTAGTTGCGTTGTGCTTCATCTAGCGTCTTGCTAGCATAATAAATGGCGGTGGTCCGTCCATCTTTCTTCTGTCCAAGCACTGCTCCTACGGCTACATCACTAGCGTCACACATGACCTCAAAGGGCAAGGTCCAATCAGGAGGCTGGATAATGGGAGCGGAGATCAACGCTTCCTTAATTCTGTAAAAAGCATCAAGACACTCCTGCGAAAACTCAAAAACAACATCTTTATTCAAGAGGTTAGTTAGAGGTTTAGAAATCTTGGAGAAGTCCTTGATGAATCTCCTGTAGAAACCTGCATGCCCGAGAAAACTCCTCACACCTTTAACAGAACAAGGAGGAGGGAGTTTCTCAATAGTCTCGATCTTAGCTCGATCAACTTCAATACCTCGATTAGAAACGAGGTGTCCTAGCACAATGCCTTCATTAACCATAAAATGACACTTCTCCCAACTTAAAACAAGGTTAGTGTCTTCACATCTTTTAAGTACTAGAGAAAGGTTAGATAGGCAATCATCAAAAGAGGAACCATATACAGAAAAATCATCCATAAATACCTCCATGATCTCCTCTATGTACTCGGAAAAGATAGCCATCATGCATCGCTGGAAGGTAGCGGGTGCATTGCACAATCCAAATGGCATCCTCCGATAGGCAAACGTCCCCCAAGGACAAGTGAAAGTGGTCTTCTCCTGATCATCCGGATGGATAGGAATCTGGAAGAATCCACTATAGCCATCCAAGTAACAAAAGTGTGAATGCTGGGCCAACCGTTCGAGCATTTGATCAATGAAAGGAAGCGGAAAATGATCCTTCCGAGTCGCCGTGTTCAGCTTCCTGTAATCGATGCAAACTCTCCAACCCGTAACGGTCCTTGTTGGGATCAACTCGTTGTTCTTATTCGTCACAACGGTCATCCCTCCTTTCTTCGGAACGACATGCACCGGGCTAACCCACTTGCTGTCCGAGATAGGATAAATAATACCTGCATCCAACAACTTAAGAACTTCCTTCTTCACAACCTCTTTCATGATCGGATTTAACCGTCTTTGAGGTTCTCGTGAAGTCTTATGATTATCTTCCATTAGAATTCTATGCATGCAGAAAGAAGGTTTAATGCCAATAAGATCATCCGTAGTGTAACCTATAGCCCTTCGATGCTTTCTCAGGACATGCATTAACTTAGACAATTCAGATTCGGAAAGGGAAGCACTAACAATAACGGGATAAGTAGAATCCGGTCCAAGAAAGATATACCTCAAGTGATTGGGGAGTTGCTTAAGCTCCACGACTGGGGGTGCTTTCTGGGGGGAATCCATGCTTCCTCTTTCCAGTGGAGTGGTATCAGAAACTGGACTTGATGAAGTCTCAGTTTGAATCATCTCGCCTTCGACCTCGGTCGAGGCGCATAGGCGTTGACCGAGATGTTCTTCGGTCGCCTCGCTCTGTCCAGAAAGTGCCTCGGTCAAGGTACTGCCACTGGGTCCGAGGCTGGAGATCTTCGTCTCCTGGATCAGCTTCTCAGTTTTAGCTCCTGGATCTTCTTCCAGTGCTTTTAAGCTCTGTATATCTGCATCACAAGAAGCATCTATACCTTCCTCCATTAAACTGAAACTTATAACTCTTTCGAGTGGATCGTTAATAAGGATAGAGCTCACCAATTCTCTTGATTCTTCTTCATCGTAGATGTTGAAGATATCATCAGTTAGTTGCTCTCCTTTCATGGCTGCAAGTAGTGCGAACTCCACCTCATCGCCACCAACGTTGAATTTCAACTTGGCGTTCTTGCAATCAACGTTGCAACCCGAAGTTGCTAGAAATGGCCTCCCGAGAATAATAGGAACAGGATAATCTGCGGGAATGTCAAGTACGACAAAATCTATGGGTAGATAGAAGTTACCTAACTTGACCGGAACGTTTTCCAAGATGCCCACGGGATGGGTAATGGAGCGATCCGCCATGTAGAGTCGAATCTTGACCGGCTTGGGCTCTCCAAGACCGATCTTAGTGCACAACTCCAGCGGGATGATGCTCACGCTGGCTCCTAGATCACAAAGGGCTTCACAAGTTACATCCCCAACTTGAATGGGAATGCAAAATGAGCCGGGATCTCTCAACTTAGGCGGCATCTTTTCCTTCATGATCTTTATAAGCTCCGAAGATTTAGATGTCATCCTAACTTCACCAACATCCTCCAGCTTCCTTTTCCTTGATAAGATCTCTTTTAAGAACTTCCCATAGGCGGGCATACCTAGAATAGCATCAAGGAAAGGAATATTAATATGTAGCTTATTCATCAAGTCAAGAAACTTACCAAAGTGCTTGTCTAGATGTGCTCTGGCTCTGGACTGAGGGAATGGAAGTGGTGGTTTATATGCAGGGGGTGGAACATAAGTTTCTGTCGTTCCTCCTGCTTTCTGTTGCTCCGCCTCGGTTGGCATCTCGGTCGAGGTGTTCTTCGACTGGATCTGGACCGAGGTGGTCTGCGTCGAGCGAGGTACTGGATCTGCAGTTTTGAGTCCACTCCTCGTCGTTATGGCCATGCACTGGCCCTTAGGGTTAGTTTCCGTCTTCGCTGGAAGCTTCCCTGGATCTCTTGGCGCTTCATTTGCCCTATTAGCAAGTTGTTGTTCGAAGGACTTTTGGGCCCTCGAAAACGAAGTCATAGAATTCTCCATAGCGCTAAGCTTGATCAAGATTGCCTCCAGAACTGCGTCTTTCTTTTCTGGCTGAGACGAACTTGATCCTTGCCCTTGGCTTTTCAATGGAGTAGAGGAAGAAGAAGAGGGGGGAGAGAGGAAAGGGTTAGAGGAATCATTAGAATTGGAGTTTGAATGGTTGTTACCGTGGTTTTGGTTATTCGCTCTCCAATTGTTGCTATTGGATCCTCTATTGTTGTTGTTGTAGTTGTTGTTTCGGGAACCGTTGTTGTTGTTGTTACGGTACCCGTTATTGTTGTTGTTCCTTTGCCCTTGATCTTCCTTCTTAGTTTGAGCCATCAAGAGCTCCTTCAATTGCTTCACGTCGTTCTTCAATGACGTGAGTTGATTGTTGTTGGGTTGAGTCTCCTGAAAGTTGACTCTTTTAATTCCACCTTCGGCTCCTTGGTGGGTATACTTCTCCATGTGCAAGGCTTGCTTCTCAATGAAGTCCCAAGCCTCATCAATCGCCATGTCCATGAAGGTACCGGCGGAGAGTAGTTGGAGATTGAACTGGGTGCTTCCGTCCAGCCCTTTGAAGTAGATCTCCAACAACTCGATCTTTGGAATCCCGTGATGTGGGCAATCCAAAAGGATATCCTTGAACCGCTCCCAAGATTTGGACAAGCTCTCCTTATCCTTCATGATGAAAGCATTGATCTTCCCTCTCATTTCAGCGGTCTTTGAGGGGGGAAAGAATTTGGTCAAGAATTCCGTGGTCATCTCCTCCCATGTGCTGATTTTTCCTGGAGGAAGAGATTGATACCAAGTAAGAGCTCTATCTTTTAAAGAAAAGTAAAAAGGTCTTAGCTTGTAGTTGTTATTCTCAATTCTGGGAGGTCGCAAGGTCTCCATCAAGATCTCGTAGTTTTGAAGATGTTGATGCGGCGACTCCTTCTCTAGCCCTCCGAATTGGCATTGGCGAATCATGGCTAGAACTTGCGGTCGAAGTTCGTAGTCATGATCTGCTGGATCTCCTAGGTTCACTCCTGGACGCCTCAGTTGTTGATTAGGGTCCATCCTTTGACCTAGGGTTTGTGGAATTCCTGCAAGAAGAACATCTCGGACTGGCATCCGAGGTGGAAGTACCTCGGCCGGGGCGTTGGGTACTGGAATCTGCCTCGGTCGAGGATCAACTACTGGATCCTCCCTCGGTCGAAGTAGAATCTGGTCCCGAATGACAGCAATCTCAGCTTCGATTGCTGCAGTCCTGGTGCGATTCTCCTCTTTCTCTTGCATGAGTTCTTCCTTGTTGAGGCGCAGCAGCTCCTGCGTCTCTCTCAATTGGGCCGCAAGATCGCGATCGTCTTGTTGGGCCATCTTCGCTTCTCTTAAGCGTCGCTTGTAAGTCTTTTCTGGTTCGGGATCGTAAGGAACGATTTCCTTCCCAGTGCGGGTTCTTCGCATGTACCTAAGGAAAAACCTGCAAAAGTCACTCAAGTAGAGTGGTTAGACAAAACGGGGCAAGCGCCCCAAGAGCAAACCGTACCGGCTCGGTCTAGACCAAGTCCCCGGCAACGGCGCCAAAAACTTGTTCGCTCCAAACGGTGTGTGCAAGCTTTAAATTTATAACCCTAGACTTAAGCTTAAAACAAGGATGCGAACCCGCAGTGTATGGGTCAATCGTAGTAAAAGCAAGAAAATTCCAGGGGTCGATCACAGGGACTCGGTGAAACAAAGTCAATACGGTGTGCTATGTCGATTCTAACCACAAGAGCAATTAACACAATCAAAGATGAATAAGAAGTCAATAAAGCAAACATGCAATTCTAGGGATTAAAGCATCTAGTTGTGGTTCCAACTCAAGATCTATAGATAAGCGGACAAAGCTGAGATTTTTGCGTGGGGAAGGTGTTTCTAAAGTGGAGTAGATCACCGGGTAAGTCTCACTACTCACTAATCCAAAACCGTAACTTCTATTACCGGGTAAGTCTCAAGGAATCAAGATAAAGAACTATAACCTCAAACTAACATACCATCTAAGGGAATAGAATCAACCTTTACCGGGTAAGTCTCAGGCTAACTCACGAAGATGGGATGGAAGCACACTCAAACCCCAATAAAGGACAAACCTTTATTACCTACACTTATGATCGTTAATACACAAACTAAGGAATCACCGGGTAAGTCTCATCCTAAGCTTGCATTGAACCAGAAAGGTGTAATAAGAATAGGATTTAGCAAACTCTAACACTTAACTCTCAGTTTTAGGTCGAATAAGTCACCTCGGTCAGCCAGTTTCCACCCCGGCCGAGGTGTTCATCGACTGAACGAGATGCTTAGGGTTAAGGTTAAAGACTCGAACTTTCAGGATCCTACTGGAATCTAAGATTATTCTATCATTGTTTTTTCCCACAACCTTCAGCTAATCACCCTAGAATCACACAAGGAAATTAGCCACTCATCATCATTATAAAAGTATTAAAATATATGGGAAGAAGGTGAATATTTGAACAAAGAAGAATTTAATGAAAAGACTTCAATAACTGAATCAAATATCACAACAAAGCGTTCCTTGGATAACAATCCAAAAAGACAAGACAACAATTGAGGGAATTGAAGACAATCTTACAAAACCCTTCAATAAAGCTATAAAAGCTATGGACTTCAATCTTCCTTCAACCTTCAAAAAGGTTCTTCAAATCTTCCAACTTGGGGAAGGCTGCTGTTGCTGCGTGATTTCCGACTGTAAGCGGGATCTAAGCATGATCGGATTTGTGGAAAATCCGACCCTTTTTATAGGAAAATAAACCCTCCAAAGATAATAAATCTTAGAAAGATATTATCCCATAAATATAGGTAAAATATATATTCTGCATATCTCCTTCCTTCCAGGAGCCAAGCCCAAAAATATAAGATCACTTTCCAATTTTAAAAGATCTCTTCCAAGAATAAAATATTCTCGCCGCGTCCTAGGTGTTCGCCTCGGTCGAGTCGGCGTCTCTGGATCACCTCGGTCGAGGTGAATCTGTGGTCAACCGAGGTGACTCACAACTGAATGTGAAATCTCTCAAAACTGCTCCAAAGTGAATATTTAATCCATGGCTATGCTTCCTGGAAGTAGCTCCAAATGACTAATGACTCCTTTTGCTCCTTTTTGATGCAAAACGTACCATATTACCTGCAATTACAACGAAACTAGGTGTAGACCTCGATTCTCGCAAAGGTAGATGAAATGGTAATAGAATCACATATTATACATACAAACATGCAGATTATTGAAGATAAAACGTCCAAACAAACCCCAAAATATAGACTATAATTCATGCTATCAATATGCAGTCTAAGTCAATGACCAATATCATGGGTATGTAGACCAAATTATTATGTAAGTCTTGGAATGGAAAGAGGAAGGAAGTGCAAGATGATTGACAAAGAAATGAATGGTTTGAGATTGTTAGTAAGTGTAGGGTACTTCCTATGATATTTCATGAAAAGCCTACGTTGGAGAAACTAGGCATGCTAAAGTGTATGAATTTGTGTCTTGAGCATGTTGGTTTAGGGAATTTCATGGCCATATAGGCTCTTGTTTATGAGGATTTATGCTTGCAGGTCATTGCTACCTTCCCGGGTCATCTGGAAGATCATGTGTTGAACTTCCTGACTTTCAAGTATGAAAATAGGGAGTATTTTGTAAGCATTGACTAGTTGAAGGATGATTTTGGTGTAGCTAAAGCACCAACTAAGGATTGGAAATCTAGTATTGATAGTGTATGGTTGTATAATTTCTAATTTGGTGCACTATGAGTGAATTCTGTCCAGGAGGTGAGTAAAATAACAAACTCACTCACCCATACCTAAGGTTGATTTGTATGGTAATGATGAGCACATTTTGTGGTCACAAGAAAGACACCAAGGTGGCCCTGAAGGACTTAGTGTTATTGTTATGTGTTATGCCTCAGGCTAATATTGTCCCTGACTAGGTTTATTTATTCTTGACCGTGCTCAGGCGGATCAGGAAGGGTAAGCCACAGGATATTGTGAGAGGAAGATTTATCACCCTCATAACAGGGCAAGTGTTGGTTGTCTTTGACATCGAGATGCATATTGTTGCTTTTGTGTTTGATACCGGCCTGTTGAGGAGATGTTACATGTTAAAGATGATTGGAAGACGACATTTCTAGTGCTCCTTTTAGGATCAGAGTTATGCTTTCGCTCTTCCCCGATCCATTCCTTATAAACCAGAGTTTTATCATTTCTATATCCCCATTGACCTTGTTGATTCCTAGAGTTAGTTTTGCTATTATTGAGCGCACTCGTGGGAGTTCTAGTAGAGATCCTACTCATGAGGAAGATGAGGACATGGGTGCCGACGGTCATCCATATCCACAACTATCTCCACAAACTGACCATTTTCAAGAGCAAATGTTAGCTCAAATGAGATCCATTTCCCTGTAACAGGAGAGTTGGCATGCTAGTTTTAAAACGAGTGTTAATTTTTGCCTGCTTGGATGAGTAGAGTAGTCAGATCACGGAGTTGCAACGACGTTAGGAGCATTTTCTCAAGCACTTTCCTTACCCGCCCGGTTCTACTCGTACTCAGTGAGTCCTTTCTTTCTTTTTTCTATATTTTGATATTGTCTTCTATTTTCACACATTGAGGAAAATACGTACTTCAAGCATGGAGGAAGGATTTATATATCTGTATTCCAGTTTGCACAGTTTCTAAAATTCATTAAAATAAAAAGAAGCCAAAAATAGTGAAACAAAAGGCAATCAAAATCCTGGGATAAATCGAAAATCCAAAAGGGAGACTTAGGAAAAAAAAGTAGTCCGACCAACATTAGGTTGGCACAAAATTGGACTTGAGTGATGTGAGTATTTGTGAGACCATCTTTGAAAAGAAAAAGAATGGCAAGGTGAAAATCCGAAAGGGCGCCTTGGCATGATGAGTGAAAGAAAATTTTGAGAGATCTTACTTAGTATTCATCATTCCGGCGTTGGCGACATAAGAAGATGAGTTATATGGAAGATTCAGGTAGGCCACTCATGGAGTAATAAGGTGTTAGATGGAGCTTAAATTGGTTAGTTCATATCACTATTTAAGAGCTTATCTTTCATATTTTGTAACTGATATTTTTCTTTTCTTTTTTTTTCATATTTCCTAAGAACTTGATGTTTAATTGTTGAAGTAAGTGAAATCTTAGCTTACTCAGGATGAGTAAATGTCTAAAAATGCGGGAAACATTACCTGAGTTTTTAGCTTGTTTTAGTGTTATTTTGGTTGTATCTTGGTGTTATTTTGTAAGCCAGATGGAGAAAAAAGTATAGAAGAAATCAAGTGATTGAGCAGAATATTCGAGTCATTGAAGTGAAGAGTCGAAAAAAACACTCAAGAGATCAAGTTTTTGAAGCTTTTGACGATAATTCGCACATGTGGCATCACCTTCCCGCACCCACGGACCATGCCTTCAGCCGCACCAACGGCCATCTTGACCCACACCCGTGGGCTGCAACCGCGTGTAAGATCCTGTTTTTGCCTTCACCGCCCATGCGGATGGCCGCCCCTGCAGCAAGGCAAACCGCCCCTGCGGTTTTGCCCCATGTCGCGCCGATTTGTTTGTATTCCTTTTTTATTTCCTTCCATAGATAGAAGATCTAATCTTCTATCTTATGGGCCGGCTTTCCTATCTTGTTCTTAACCCTAGAACGTCTTTCCTTATATCTTTCCACCCCTTTTCCTATAAATTCCCTCTTTCTCTTCTTTTTCCCCGTTTCTTGCATACGTTTTCCTTCAACCTCGAAAGCTGCATCCTTCTTCTCCTATGATATTGCTGAACGTGTGAGTCTTCTCCTTCTGCGTTTCTCCCTCACATTCATGATTTATTGCATGAGTTTCCCTTCTGTTTCGTTTTCTCCTTTCTTTTTTCCTTTTCTTCTTCTCCAAGAATCAAGTTTGAGCCTTGATTCTTGTTGGCCTTCTCGTTGTTAATTCGTTGATGTGCACAAGCTCCCTTGGTTGAGTCTTGATGTGTGTGGATCAAAGGATCAAGCTTTGGATCCCATGTTGTGATTCTGCTGTCAAAGAAAATCCTGACAGTAGCTTCTGTTAAGAAACCACCCCGCGCCTCCTCCTTGCCGCCCATGCGGATCTGCCTAGCGCCGCCCCTGCGTCTTGCCTAGCCACCCCTGCGATTTTCCTGCAGTAGCTCCCATCTTTGGTGAGCTGCTTCCTCCCTTGTTTCCTTCGTTCCTTTCCTTGGCTTATGATGTTGTCGTTGACCCTTACTGATTTGTAAGACTAAGGTTGAGACCTTAGCTTATGGAGATCTCTTAGAGATCATGAAGACTAGAAGTTATAGGCTTCTAGCAATCGTTTCGGTTCCTGATTCATGATGCCTTGTGTGAACAGGCTTTCCCTTCCTCCTTTCTTGCTGGAAATTGATTTGTTGTTGATCTGCGAGTTACCTTCAAGTGAGGTAAGTCCCCCTTCATTCCGTATGTTAGTTGGATTGTATTGGTTGTTTGTGTTGCGGTTTTTGTTATAATTGATAACCGGAATATGATTGACCATGTTATATCTTAATTGGCCCAAGTGTATTAT
Source organism: Fagopyrum homotropicum (assembly GCA_033239125.1). Classification (NCBI taxonomy): domain Eukaryota; kingdom Viridiplantae; phylum Streptophyta; class Magnoliopsida; order Caryophyllales; family Polygonaceae; genus Fagopyrum; species Fagopyrum homotropicum. The sequence continues at coordinate 149,674,088 of BSWB01000001.1, read as the reverse complement.
AACCGGGCGGTGACCACTTCTCCAGTTTAGAATGGAGAAACTGGGAGGTGCTCTTGCGACCAGTTCAGTAGGTGAGAATGGGATGCATCCGTTCTATTCCTGTTGGTGAAAGGGGACATAGGCGAGATCATAAGTAATCCTCGTGTGACAACATAAGTTGAATTAGTAAAGGAATTAAGGATGTTGCTGTTGTTCTTTCAATAGGTTAAGGATGCTGCTGAGTGATCCGGACGGTGTGGTCAGGCGGGGTTTCCGTATATTATAGGACGGGTCGGGTTTATATTTCTGTTGTTGTTCTTTCAGTTTGTTTTGAACACGGCTGCGAGTCTTTTATGCTTTCTTTGTTTAAACCTTTGGTTTCATATTGAGTTTTGGTTTACATTTATTTGTTCCTTGTTGTAAGGTCCGTTGTGTTGTTGCTACTTTGAGGGTCGGTAACCATTGTGAGGTCCTAGCCCGTAACGCTTCGTGTTCCCATAACTTGGGGTGTTACAATATGGTATCAGAGCCCTAGGTTGGCAACAATGGCACTCGTAATCTTCTAAAGGTCGAATAGAAAATTAAACGGAACCCGCAAGTGGTCTACGCTTTCAAAAGGGGGTTTTGTTTTAAACTTGTTGGTCTGTGATAGATGTACGGGCAACCACCACTACCTCCGCGGATCTTAGCAGTTAGTTTTCTTTTATGTTAGCCGTAATGGTCTTTTCATTTATAGTGTGGCCTTATATAGCTATATCTATCCTTATAGTAGATGGCCCGTACTAGAGCTACATTTGTTATATGGAAAGGGGTCAACCACCTTTTCCACATGCAGTCCACGGACGAGGACTTGCATGAAGACCTTCACTAGTTAGAGGTCGGGGCCAAGCCCCTGTTGCTGATCCGCCTATCGTTGAGGCGTTCGTTGAAGGAGTTGCGGAGAGCATTATTGATAGCATGTATTATAGTCTATATTTTGGGATTGGTTTGGATGTTTTATCTTCATAAATATGCATGCATGGATGTATATTCTTGATCATTATGTTGTTTTGTTTACCTTTGTAAGAATCTAAGTCTACACCTAGTTTTGTTGTAATTGTAGGGAAAATATGTTTTGGAGTAATTTGGAGCTAAGGGATTTAAGGAGTCATTGGAGCTACATTATGGAACATGGAGAAGTTACAACAAAGGCATAGGAATCATGGAAGTTGGATAGAAGTTTGATTTTGGATCAGTTTTGAGAGATTTGCACTTAAGCTGAGGATCACCTCGGATGGCTACAATGCCACCTCAACCGATGTGATTTTGCTGGGATGGATCGAGACGGACGACCCATGTCCCATGAGATCGTTTATTTTTAAAAAGTGATTCTTTTATATATTGGAAGATATTTTCTGGAGGGAAGAGGTCTGGTTAGTTAATTAGTTTGGAAGATTGAAGATATTCCAAGGAAGGAAGGAAGTTGAAGGCTTTTGAAGGAAGTTGTAAGGTTTTCTTAGATGGTTTGATTATTGTCTTTTGGTTTGTGATTGAGGAACACAGTTTGCTGGTTGTTTGATTTGTTTGATTGTTTGATTGAGTGATTATTGAGACCTTTGTGTTAAGGTTTTCTTGTTTGGATATTCCTTCTTTTCTTATATATTTGATTATTGTTATCATGATGATTATTGACTAATTCTTGTGCGATTTTAGGGTGATTGGATGAAGGTTGTGGGAAAGACGATGAAAGAAGGAGCCTTTACCTTAGTGGACCCTGAAAGCTTGAGCCAAACCTTAGCTGAACCTCACCTTGGTCGGTTCATAGAACATCCCGACCGAGATCGGATATGAATTGAGCGAGGCGTGAGCTTTTCTGATCCATACCAGAGTTTAGGTTTTAGTTTGCCAAATCCTATCCTTGTTGTACCTTTCCTGGTCCATACGCAAGCCTAAGATGAGACTTACTCGATGATTTCATTGCTTGTATACCGATGATGATGAGTGTTAGGTAATAAAGGTTTATCCTTTATTGGGGTTTGAGTGTGCCTTCATCCTACCTATGTGAGTTAGCATGAGACTTACCCGGTAAAGGTTAGTTCTATCCCCTTAGGTGGTGTGTTGGTTTGAGATTATAGTTTCTTTCCTTACTTGCTTGAGACTTACCCGATGAGAGGATCTTTGGTTTGGGATAGTGAGTAGTGAGACTTACCCGGTGATCTATTCCCACCTTAGAAATACCTTCCCTTGTAAACCTCAGCTTTTTCCACATTATCCTTTGAGATCTTGAGTCGGAACCATAACTGGATGCTTTGACCTCTAGATTCTGCATTCTTTTATCTGATTATTACATCATCTTTGATATCTTTGCTTTGTTGCTTGCTTTTGATTGACAACCTGAATTGCCGTGCTTTGTTTCACCATAGTCCTTGTGATCGACCTTGGAGTATTTGATGTTATTACAATTGGCATACACTGCGGGTTCGCATATTGTTTCAGGCTCATATTTTAGGTTATAAATTTAAATCTATATCGTTCACGATTACACACACGTTTGAGAGCGAACAATTGTTCCCGAGGCTGGGAACAAGACCGCTGCTCGGCCCGGAGCACAAAGAGCGATATCGAGCAAGTCCGGTCGAATATCCATTGGAGCTTATGCATACCATGACTACGTGCAGGCATTCAAGGAGGCTATCAGGATTGGAGGACCTACCCCAACACCGCTAGTACCCGTGATACCAACTAAGGATGTCAGAGTTCGGGATGAAGTAGGACTAGTGGTAGAGCATTTGCTAGACCATGTTGTTTCCGCTTTTGAGTCGATAAGGAGTATGATCAGGGATCGACTGGATTCTAGGAAGGCTTCTCACGCAGAAGGTTCTGTGAGAAGACAAAAGACTAGACCAACCCGTATTGGAGCTGGAGCTTTTGGCTTCGGGCATAATCGGACGTCGGGATGCTCTAGTTTCCAGCCGACGAGGAAGAGTCCCAAGAGAGGATGACAATGTCATAACTGCGGATATGTGGGACACATCCGAGCTGACTGTACGAAGGACGCAGTGATTTGTTTCTCTTGCGGAAAGCCCAGACATAGAGTTGCGTTATGCCGTCAGAGAGGACGAGGTAGTGGTACTACCGAAACCAAAGATGTTTCAGCTAGACTTTTCGAGATGAGGACTACAGTGGAGCCGATAGCGCCAGCAATCAAAAGTACAATTCATATTAATGGTTTTCCTATCAGAGTTCTTTACGATACCGGTGCTACGCATTCTTGTATATCTGGTGCATGCGTAGATAGATTGGCCTTAGTACCGTAGAAGGTAGACCCTTCTTTATAGGATTACCCGATGGGGTAAGATTAGAGGTACACGAGAGGTTTGCAATTCCCCTATTAGATTGGGAGGTTGCGATTGGCCACGTGACTTCTTCGTCATGTACTTAGTACATGAAGAAGTTATTTTGGGCATGGATTGGATAGATCTACATCAACCTGTTTTGGACATCGGCAAGAGGACAGTGACGGTAACTACGAAGTCAGGACATGTGGAGATTTTCTAAGGATGAGATCTCGGAAAGACCGGTACAGTCATCAGTGGAGTGCGAGCTGCGAGACTTATCGGTCAAGGTTGCGAGGCTTTCTGGTGCTATGCCATGAAGGATAGTACGAGCCGTGTGTTGGATGAAATTCCGGTAGCATGATAGCTTACCAACGTTTTTGGAGAGCCATCAGACTTACCTTCACTGAGGAGTGTAGATTTTGGCATTGAACTAGAGCCCGGGACGAGACCGATCTCGAAGGCTCCTTACCACACGACACCTATCGCGATGTTGGATCTTAAGAAGCAACTCGAGGAGTTAGTAGAGAAGGGCTTCATCCGCCCTAGTGTATCTCCTTGGGGTGAACCAATATTCTTCGTCAGGAAGAAAAGATGCGTCAATGAGGTTATGTATTGATTACCGAGAGCTTAACAAGGTGACAATCAAGAATAAGTACCCATTCCCCGAATCGACGATCTCTTGGGCCAGCTGCACAAAGCTTCAGTGTTTTCTCGGATTGACCTGAGATCCGGATATCACCAGCTGAGGGTGAGAAAGCAGGACATAGCCAAGACGGCATTTCGGATCAGATACAACCAATACGAGTTTGTAATGATGTCTTTCGGGCTCACGAATGCGCCTGCAGTTTTCATGGAGTTGATGAACAATATCTTCATCAACTTCCTAGACCAGTTTGTAGTTGTCTTCATAGATGACATTCTGGTATACTCTCGAAGCAGAGAGGAGCACACAAGATAGTTAAGGATCGTACTCCAAGCCCTGCAGGATAGAAAGCTTTACACCAAGCTCTCTAAGTACGAGTTTTGGATGTCTAAGGTGCATTCCTTGGTCATATCGTTTCCGTTGAAGGGATCAAGGTAGATCCTGTGAAGATCGAGTTTGTAGCATTGATAGATGATGGAATCACTATCATTTAGAGTAGTTTTTAGAGTCGTTTTATTGCATTTGTGTCAGTTTATGCTACTAACTCCTTGGTCCAGAAGAAGAAGACTAAAAGAAGCTAAGGTAGGAGTTATAAGCACTTAGGAGTGAAGATCAATCACGAAGCAAAGCTTCTATTGCCTTACCGCCCCAGCGGAGCCTTGCCATCGCCCCTGCGGGTGACGCCTTACACCGGAGCGCTCACTGCGCCTTCACCAGCACCGGCCATGAAGTGTGTCACTGCCCCTGCGCCACTCCTTGGCGCCCCTGCGGTGACCTGCCCTGAAGAGACGAAGACCAGTTCCCCTGCGCCTCCCACTGCGCCCCTGTCTGCGCCTCAACCTGGGAGCTGGAAGACGAAGAGGCTATGTCACCGTCCCTGCGTTGACATAGGGACGCCCCGGCGGCTTGGCATCTGAAACGTCAGGAAGTCGAAGGGTCAGACGTTTGAAGAGCATTGAAGATCCACCCCAGCGGAATTACCTAGCCGCCCCTGCGGCCATGAAGAAGATTAAGCGTTTTTGCCTTCACCGCCCCTGCGGACCTGAAGGCCCCCCTGCGGTTTAACGCCAGAAGTTTTACTCCAGCTGTTTACACCACCTTTATGGCATTAAAGGTGGCTGCTTTTGGCCGGCCATTTACTCCTATTTAGTGTCTTTTGTAGTATAAATAGTCCTTGGTTGATTGCTAGAAGGATCCATCTTGTTAGCCAACAAAATTATCCACTTAGATTGTTTTGCTACCTTTGTAATGAGTTGCTAACTCCCTTGCTACATTGGGCTGGTTTGAAGCTGCATTGTTACTTTGGTTGTAAGTTCTTTTTAATATAAGTTTTCATTTAGTAATACTTTGTGTTTCCTTGATCTCCATTGTCTAATTGCATGTTTACTATTGCTTGAGATTGATCACCTTAGATTCTAAAGTGCATGCAAACAACTAGGATTAATAGGTTCCGGGTTCGGGTCTTTAATCTAGTAGCAACTTTAAGTAATAACGGGTTGTAATTACTTAAAGAAAAGGAACACAGATATAAAGATAAGTTTAACGATTTTAATCTTCTCTTTATATCCCTTAGTCTTTGTTTGAAAGCTAACTTGTTATTCGTTCTTGTAGGTTTACGGAACACTAACTTGTTAAGTTGTGTTGGTGCCGGTTGGCTCATTACATATATATGACCGAGACGGGAGATTACTTGAAAACTTGTAAAAGGAACTCACCAAAGTAGAAATTGCATGCTTAGAATCAACCTAGTGTAGATTCATCCATCATTGTCTTACTTGTCGTATTAATCATTTTCATAAGTTTTTGTGTGCATCAATTCAACCAAACCCCCCCTTTTTTGTTACTTGTCACTATAGTCGATAATTGCATCTAAAACACCTTAACTCTCTTGGGTTCGAACCTTACGTAATCACTATACTTGTTTTTAGTGCTAAGTCGGGATTTACTTTTGATTGGGTATAGAAGATCATAGAAATACCTTCAGTCAAGCATCTTGGCCGCCTCCTAGGAACATCAAGGAGGTACGGAACTTCCTAGGATTGGCGGGCTACTACCGGCATTTTGTGGAGGGCTTTTCAGTTATCGCCCGACCACTTACTTCCTTGCTCAGGTAGACTACGAGAATCGTGTGGTCCGAGCCGTTCTTGTAGAGCTTTGAAGACCCGAATAAGAGGTTTACCTCTACTCTTATCCTAGCTCAGCCAGAGGGCATTGAGGACTTTATGCTTTACAGCGATATATCCAAGCTTGGCTTGTAATGTGTTCTGATGCAGAGGGGTAAGGTTATAGCATACGTGTCTAGACAGCTGAAGACGTATGAGGAGAATTACCCTACCCACAACCTCGAGTTAGCTGACGTTGTTCCCGCTTTGAAGATCTTGAGGCATTATCTATACGGAGCTACGTGTCAGATTTTCACATACCATAAGAGTTTGAAGTATATATTCACTCAGCGGGAGTTGAATAACCGCCATAGGAGATGGTTGGAGTTGATCAAGGACTTTGATTTGGAGATCTTATACAACCCGGAGAAGAAAAATGTGGTAGATGCTGCCCTCAGTAGGAAGACTCCCCTAGAGATGGTGATCGCTCGGCTGACAGCTCAACCTCAATTATAGCAAGACTTGGTATGGCTAGAGACAGATATCCACTTTCCGGATTTCGACAACTATTTATCTACCTTAGAGGTGTTGCCTTATCTGTTAGTAGAGATCTGACAGAAGCAGGAGAGTTGCCCAAGTTTGACACGGATCCGAGACCGGATGGCTCGAGGAGAGGTGCCACAGTTTGCATTCGGTGCCGATAGAGTTTTGAGACATCAAGAGCGCATATGTGTACCCTCAGATCAATATCTGAGACAACGGATTCTATATGAGGCTCACTCTACACCTTATTCAGTGTATCCCGGTGCGAGTAAGATGTATCAGGACATCAGACGCTTCTACTAGTGGGGAGGTCTGAAGCGAGATGTGGCGAGATATGTAGATCAATGTGTGACTTGTCAGCAAGTCAAGATTGAGCATCATCGACAAGGAGGATAGCTACACCCACTTCTTGTCCCTCAGTGGAAGTGGGAGGACATCTCGATGGACTTCATTAAAGGTTTGAGACCGAGTCGAAGTTTTGATGCCATTTGGGTTGTGGTAGATCGACTGTTGAAGACCGCACGTTTCATTCAGATCAAGGTAACGTGGCCGGTAAGTCGATTAGTAAAGGAGTTCACGAGACAGATAGTGCAACTTCATGGAGTACCTAGGACTTTAGTCTTTGAGAGAGACGGACGGTTCAAATCGAGGTTTTGGCAGCAGGTGCATGCCGCCCTAGGAACGAGTCTGCAGTTCACGACTGCTTATCATCCTCAAACCGATGGTCAGTCGGAGTGGACCATCCAGACTTTGAAGGATATGCTAAGAGCCTACGTGTTAGATTGGGGACAGGTGTGACCAGATCACCTTCCCTTAGTGGAGTTTTCGTATAACAACAGTTGGCACGCATCGATAGGGATGACTCCTTACAAGGCCTTATACGGATAAAGATGTCGTACCCCGTTGTTTTGGGACGACCCAAGTGGCGCTAGCGGAGTAGTACCTGAGCAGGTACATGACGATATAGTTCGAGTAGCGGTGATCTGAGAGCGGATGTTAGCAACACAGAGTCGCTAGAAGTCTTATGCGGATAAGAGGCACATACCTCTGGAGTTCAAAGTTAGATCTCAGGCTTGGTTGAAAGTATCCCCGACACGAGGTGTTCGACGTTTCGGCCTCAAGGGGAAACTGAGTCCCAAATACGTTGGACCTTTCGAGATTCTTGAGCGAGTTGGAGAGGCATCATACTGACTTGATTTTCCACCGAGGCTTGAGGGTGTTCACCCAGTCTTCCATGTGTCTCAGTTACGGGAGTATGTACCAGATCCGAGACACATCATCAATCATGGAGATTTAGTTGTCGAGCCAGATCATACGTTCGTAGAGCATCCGGTAGCTATCTTAGAGCGTAGTACGAGACACTTGCAATCGAAGAACATACCGATGATGAAGATTCAGTGGTCGATGCGAGAAGCTGATCAGGAAACTTGGGAGATAGAGGATAATATCTAGAGGAACTACCCGGAGTTTTACGCTGGGTTGGATGTACCTATAGCATAGATGTTGGAGTTTAGTTTTTGTTGTTGAGTTGTGCATGCTTTTGTGACGTTTTGAGTTTTGTGCCCCGAGTGGGAATATATGAGCTGAATTCTGTGTTTTTGCATTGTTTTGTGTGATCTTTCGGGATGTTGCAAGTTTCGGGACGGAACTTCTTTTTAGGGGGATCTGATGTAAGATCTTGTTTTTGCCTTCACCGCCCCGCAGTGAAGGGAGCCGCCCTTGCGGCAGGGCAAACCGCCCATGCTGTTTTGCCCTTGATCGCGCCGATCTGTTTTATTCCATTTTATTTCCCTTCATAGATAGAGATCCGATCTTCTATCTTATGAGCCGGCTTTCCTATCTTGTTCTTAACCCTAGAACGTCCTTCCTTATATCTTTCCACCCCTTTCCTATAAATTCCCTCTTTCTCTTCTTTTCCCGTTTCTTGCATACGTTTTCCTTCAACCTCGAAAGCTGCAACCTTCTTCTCCTATGATCTTGTTGAACGTGTAAGTCTTCTCCTTCTGCGTTTCTCCCTTACGTTCATGAGTTATTGCATGCCTTTCCCTTCTGTTTCGTTTTCTCCTTTCGTTCTTCGTTTTCTTCTTCACCAAGAATCAAATTTCAGTCTTGATTCTTGTTGGCCTTCTCGTTCTTGATTCGTTGATGTTCACGGACTCCCTTGGTTGAGTCTTGACGTGTGTGGATCAAAGGATCAAGCTTTGGATCCTTTGTCGTGGTTCTGTTGTCAAAGAAAAGCCCGACAATTGCTTTTGTCAAGAAACCGCCCCCACGCCTCCTCCTTGCTCTGCGGATCTGCCCAACGCGCCCCTGCACCTTGCCCAGCCGCCCCTACGATTTTCCTACAATAGCTCATGTCTTTGGTAAGTTGCTTCCTCCCTTGTTTCCTTCGTTCATTTCCTTGGCTTATGATGTTGTCGTTGACCCTTAGTGATTTTTAAGACTAAGGTTGAGACCTTAGCTTGTGGAGATCCCTTAGAGATAATGGAGACTAGAAGTTATAGACTTTTAGCAATTGTTTCATTTCCTGATTCGTGATGCCTTGTGTGAACAGTCTTTCCCTTCCTCCTTTCTTGCTGGAAATGAGTTGTTGATCTGCGAGTTACCTTCGAGTGAGGTAAGTTCCTTGGACTTACTTAGGTTCATTTCGTATATTAGTTGGATTGTATTGGTTGTTTGTGTTGCAGTTTATGTCATAACTGATAACCGGAATATGATTGACTTTGTTATATCCTAATTGACCCAAGTGTATTATAACTGGGCGGTGACCGCTTGTCCAGTTCAGAATGGAAAAACTGGGAAGTGCTCCTGCGACCAGTCCAGTTGGTGATAGAGGGATGCATCCGCTCTATTCCTGTTGGTGAAAGGGGACAAATGTGAGATCATAAGTGATCCTCGTGTGACAACATAAGTTGAATTAGTAAAGGGAGTAAACTTAATGGAAGATAATAACCGGTTGAGTGTGAGCATGCTATACGTTTATTTTACTTTATGTGTGTTTGTGCCTTTACTGTCTTTCTAAGATCTAGAATGTTAGCTAATAGTTTATACCGATGTTGTAGATGTTCCGCAGGTTAGGGGTGCTATTGAATGATCCGAATAGTATGGTCAGCCGGGGTTCCCGTACAATATAGGACGGGATCGGGTTTATATTTCTGTGGTTGTTCTTCCAGTTTGTTTTGAACTCGGTTGCTAGTCTTTTACGCTTTCTTTTGATTAAACCTTTGTTTTTATTATAAATTTTGGTTTTCATTCGTCTGTGCCTTGTTGTAAGATCCGTTGTATCGTTTCTACTCTGAGGGTCGGGACCCATTGTGAGGTCCTAACCCGTAACGCTTCGAATTCTGTTCGCTCCAAACGGTGTGTGCAAGCTTTAAATTTATAACCCTAGACTTAAGCTTAAAACAAGGATGCGAACCCGCAGTGTACGGGTCAATCGTAGTAAAAGCAAGAAAATTCCAGGGGTCGATCACAGGGACTCGGTGAAACAGAGTCAATACGGTATGCTATGTCAATTCTAACCACAAGAGCAATTAACACAATCAAAGATGAATAAGATGTCAAATAAAGCAAACATGTAATTCTAGGGATTAAAGCGTCTAGTTGTGGTTCCAACTCAAGATCTGTAGATAAGCGGACAAAGCTGAGATTTTTGCGTGGGGAAGGTGTTTCTAAAGTGGAGTAGATCACCGGGTAAGTCTCACTACACACTAATCCCAAACCGTAACTCCTATTACCGGGTAAGCCTCAAGGAATTAAGATAAAGAACTATAACCTCAAACTAACATACCATCTAAGGGAATAGAATCAACCTTTACCGGGTAAGTCTCAGGCTAACTCACAAAGATGGGATGGAAGCACACTCAAACCCCAATAAAGGATAAACCTTTATTACCTACACTTATGATCGTTGGTACACAAACTAAGGAATTACCGGGTAAGTCTCATCCTAAGCTTGCTTTGAACCAGGAAAGGTATAATAAGAATAGGATTTGGCAAACTCTAACACTTAACTCTCAGTTATGGATCAGATAAGTCACCTCGGTCAGCCAGTTTCCACCTCGGCCGAAATGTTCATCGACTGAACGAGGTGCTTAGGGTTAAGGTTAAAGACTCGAACTTTCAGGATCCCACTGGAATCTAAGATTATTCTATCATTGTTTTTCCCACAACCTTCAGCCAATCACCCTAGAATCACACAAGGAAATTAGCCACTCATCATCATAATGAAAGTATTAAAATATAAGGGAAGAAGGTGAATATTTGAACAAAGAAGAATTTAATGAAAAGACTTCAATAACTGAAACAAATATCACACAAAAGCGTTCCTTGGATAATAATCCAACAAGACAAGACAACAATTGAGGGAATTGAAGACAATCTTACAAAACCCTTCAATAAAAGCTATAAAAGCTATGGACTTCAATCTTCCTTCAACCTTCAAAAAGGTTCTTCAACTCTCTCCCAAATTGGAGTACGCGGCTGCTGCGTATTTTTCGGTATAGGCGGATTACTTGCGCTGATAGCGGATGTTGGATTTGTGGAAAATCCAACCCTTTTTATAGGAAAAATAACCCTCCAAAGATAAGAAATCTTAGAAAGACATTATCCCATAAATATAGGTAAAATATATGATTCTGCATATCTCCTTCCTTCCAGAAGCCAAGCCCAAAAATATAAGATCACTTTCCAACTTTAAAAGATCTCAGCCAGGAATAAAATATTCTCGCCGCGTCCTAGGTATTCGCCTCAGTCGAGTCGGCCTCTCTGGATCACCTCGGTCGAGATGAATCTCTGGTCAACCGAGGTGACTCAGAACTGGATGTAGAATCTCTCAAAACTGGTCCAAAGTGAATCTTTAATTCATGGCTATGTTTCCTGGATGTAGCTCCAAATGACTCATGACTCCTTTTGCTCCTTTTTGATGCAAAACGTACCATATTACCTGCAATTACAATGAAACTAGGTGTAAACCTCGATTCTCGCAAAGGTAGATGAAATGGTAGTAAAATCACACAATGTACATACAAACATGCAGATTATGAAAGATAAAACGTCCAAACAAACCCAAAAATATAGACTATAATTCATGCTATCAAAATACCCCATACTTAGCCCTTGCTTGTCCCCAAGCAAGTTCCGCATATAGAAGACAAGATAGAATGGATTATAAGTCAAGAAAATCAGTGAAAAAGCCTTTCAAAAACATTTTATGGTGTGCAACTATCATAGATCACTCTAAGAGAGTACTTCCTGGAATTTAAAAACTTAATATGCTCAAAACATTTTATGAATATAGAAAAGTTGTTCATCTTTGCATAAAATCATAGAATGCATAACAAATCATAATTATCAAAATTAATCATGTATAATCCAGTTTAAACCGCTAAGTCAATCAACAAGCTCAAGGTCTTAAGGGCTTCCCAAAAGAAAGGTCAAGAAACGTGTAGGGTAGGGATGTATATAAGGTAATGTGGTGCTAGAATCCGGGAAAAGGATGAACTTCACTTTCACTTTTGACTTGCAACATCTTCCACCAATAAGCTTTGCTTATTTTGCACTTTTTTCTTTACTTTACTTTTTGGGATGCATGGACAGAGGTGCACAATAACCGAAGCCTAGGAAATCTGCAATCATCAATTTCTTGAGATGCATCAAACCCTTGATGCACATACCATGACCCGATAGGAATATCGCTCAATCCGACTTTGGCAAGACACAAACACCCGGCTATGTGAATGGTGCCGAGTTACTCATCTTCATGATTGACTTCCCCAAACCTATTATTGCTTTCTAACACTTTCACTTCCAGCCCACTTTTCAACTTTCTTACTTTCACCACTTCGCTTGCTTCCAAATTCCCGGATAGGTAAAGGGAGGCAAAATGTATATGAGGGGCTAAGCATGATCAAGAAGAAGAAGAGAGAAGAATGAATTGCCTTGGTCTTTCCAAGAAGAAAGTGAGAGAACTTAACCTGCGGTGTCAACCTTTAAATTCAACATAATTTGGATAAAAACAAAGTATTAAACATGCCAATAATTTCAAACAAAGCATTTAGCAACTTAAACATATCATAAAACCTTTCAAACACATAAAGAATTTAAAACCAGTAGGTAAACAAGATCTTCACTGAGATCATATCCAGATAAGTAACAAAAAATCGTTTTCAAAAACTCTCAGTTAACACCACCTCGGTCGAGGTGTTCTTGGTTCAACCGAGGTGAATCACCTCGTTCGGCCAGAATATCCCCGGTCGAGGTCAAAAATTTTTTTATATACCCCATTTTTTTTTTCAGTTTCGACGTTTTTCTCAATCAAATAACCTGTAAGTATGCATGTAATATCAGATAATCATATAAAGGCAAATGAAGCATAAATATGAAAATATCCGATAAATAAAATACATCATAAGTGTCGAATACATCAAGTAGTCACGTAGTCAAATAATACAGACAAATACCCCATACTTGAGACACACTGTCCCAGTGGGTATAATAAAAGTCTAAAACAGGAGAACTCACCGGATAAGAGCCGAACTGCATAAAAAATATAATAAAGAAACCCTGCAGCTCCTCAGTAGTCCTGATCCGGCGGTGGTGGTGGTATGTAGGGGAACTGAGTCGGATCATAGGGATGGCCCATGATACGCTCAAACTGTAGCTGAGCCATCATGTGCTGATGATGCTGCCGCTCCTGCATCTCGCGGATATCCAGCGAAAGTGCAGCATATGAGTCGATAACCTGATCTGTCAGGTCATCGATCCGTCGGTGTGCAGCTCTGTCCCTCACTCCACGCCTCCTGCGTCCAGCAGGTCTGACTGGAGATGTCGCGGCTGGCGCCGGCTCAGTGTCCTCCTCATCATCTAAATCAATAATAGGTGGCGCGCTCGTCCCAGCTGTATCTGTCCCTGTGTCCATCGGGACGCCACCTCCTCTCTCATCTACTGTCTCATCATCGTCGTCATCCTCATCCTCAGCCTCAGCAGGGGCAGCTGCTGCCTCTCTATGATCCTCCATGAGTGTATCCCAAGCAGTCTGCCAGAAATGCGGATCAAAGACTGTGAACTGCGCAGACCAGCGGATGCCCTGAGGTGCAGTCCGCTCCCAAGGCATGGCGACGTATGGAGTGGTCAAACCACGGGGAACTAGAATCCTCCGTGTGATCATCTCCTGCAATCCCAGCGGCTTCGGAGCCGCCGCCAATGTACAAACGCTGAGGTCCATCCCGTTGTAAGTGGCGATGTGGGTGACTAGACCTCCACAGCAAATATCTCCCTTCGCCTTGGCCTTGATCCTATGCAGATCCTCTGCAAGGAGCAAGCCAAAGTCTGGGAAGCCTCCTGTAACCATGCAATAGAGGCTGAAGAGCTCACCCTGTCTGATCTTCTGGGGCGTCTCAGTACGCGCCAGAAGTGTCTCACTGAAGATCCTGTGGGCAAGTCTGAAGGCTGGGTGAAAGATGACCTTCTCCCTGGAATCTCCAGGGCGCCATCTGTCTGCGTGTGTAGTAATGTGGGCTATCTGTCCCCAGAACTCCCTAGCTACGGATCGGGAGGGGAAGTCTACAGCAGTGGGGTCAGGAAAGCCAAAGATCTCTCTCCAAACCTCTAAAGGAACGATGAAGTTCCGGCTCATCAGCCGGTACTTCACAGACCGCTCTGTGGGAAGGTAGGAGAAGGAGCTAACAAACTCGAGTGTCGGCTCTAAGTAGGCTGGGGCTCGGATCTCAGTGAACTGATCTAGCCCCACTGTAGCAATTATCCTCCTAAGGTCAGCATCTAACCCTAGGCAGTCAAAAGCTGACACATCCAGAAATCGTGGTGCGATGACTGGACGGCCAGCTATCCTCTCATAGTCTACCCGGCATCTCTCGTGGATGGCCGGGCGGTAGGGACGGGATGAGGAAGGAGAAGGGGAAGGGGAGGATCTGTCTCTCAGAGCTAAACGGCGATCTGAACTCATCTTCAAAACACACTGTCAGACTACCTCGGTCGACTGACAAATACCAAGAATCACCTCGACCGAGGTGCAGAGCGACTGGACCGAGGCGAAGACAGTTCGATTTCCACTCTATGAATTTCAGTTCTTTTCCCCCAAAAATCACTACCGATGCTTCCTAAGAGGTACTTAAAGATTTCCTCAACAGAATCAAGGGCAACCAAAGCCCAATATGCAGTAAACGAGCGAGTTAGGGTTTTCGAATGTTTTTACCTCGTTTCGGTCGAAACGCTCAAATTTCCTGCAGATCTGTAGTAGCAATCGACTCCTCTACTCTTTAATCGCGGTTTGGAAGCAGAAATCTTCGAAAACGAGCGAGAGACGAAGGAGAGCGAGGTACTTCTGTTCGCCGCGGTCGAGGAGAGTAAAAAAAAAAAAAAAAAAAACGAAACTGTAAAATTTTTTTCTTTTTATACTGTTACTGGATCTGCTGTCACCTCGGTCGAGATGGTCTCGACTGGCCCGAGGTGGTATGGACCGAGGTGGTTCTGCAGAAACCCTAGTCGTCTCGGTTGCCTCAAGAATCAACTCGGTCGAGGTGCTCTGACAGTGACCGAGGTGCTTCTGTCTTCTCTGAATCTCGAACTTCTTTCCTTCCAGATGTGCTCCTTCCTGTTGTCTGTCCAGAACGCCAAAAACAAAGCAAAGCAAAGCAAAAACAAAAACTATCTAAGCTAGACTAGAAAACGGGAAAGAAGAGCAATACCTTGGGTTGCCTCCCAAGAAGCGCTTGATTTAAGGTCGCTAGCTGGACCATAATGCGTCTCAAAGGAGGTAGATTGGTGCAACCTCCTCAACCGGCGTTTCCGGTTGGTACTTCTTAAGTCTATGACCGTTGACCTTGAAGCTTCCGCTAGTTTCGCCCCATATCTCAACTGCACCATGAGGGAAAACATGTTTCACAACATAAGGTCCGGTCCATCTAGATTTCAACTTACCTGGAAAAAGACGGAGGCGGGAGTTGAAGAGTAGAACTAAATCTCCCTCGTTAAGCTCCTTTGGAACGATACGCTTGTCATGCCATCTCTTCGTCCTTTCCTTGTAGATTTTGGCATTCTCATAGGCGTTTAGACGCAGCTCTTCCAGCTCGTTAAGTTCCAAAAGTCGTTTCTCACCAGCCTCCTTGATATCAAAGTTCAACCATTTGATAGCCCAATACGCCTTGTGCTCCAATTCAACGGGCAAATGGCAAGACTTCCCATATACCAAATTATAAGGGGTGGTACCTATGGGAGTCTTGAATGCTGTCCTGTACGCCCAAAGAGCATCGTCCAATTTCATGGACCAATCCTTCCTCGTTCTAGAGACGGTCTTCTCCAAAATTGCCTTGATTTCTCTATTCGAGATCTCGACCTGTCCACTAGTTTGAGGGTGATAAGCGGTTGATACTTTGTGGGTTACCCCATACTTCGATAGAAGTGCTTTAAACTTCCTGTTGATGAAATGCGTTCCTCCATCGGTGATGATGATGCGTGGAGTTCCAAATCGTGGAAAGATAGTTCTATTCAAGAACTTCACAACCACCTTGGCGTCGTTAGTGGGGGAAGCAATGGCTTCAACCCATCTAGAGACGTAATCAACGGCAAGGAGAATGTAGAGGTTTCCTCCGGAGGATGGGAAAGGTCCCATGAAGTCAATCCCCCATACATCAAAGATTTCCACTTCTTGGATGTTGTTAAGTGGCATTTCGTTCCTTCTTGATAGGTTCCCTGTTCTTTGGCATGCATCACAAGAAACAACAAAAGATTGCACATCCTTAAATAATGTAGGCCAAAAGAAACCGGAACGCAATACCTTAGCACATGTTTTATCGGTGCTAGCATGTCCTCCGCAAGGAAGTGAATGACAATGCCTTATGACGCTATTAACTTCATCTTCCGGAATGCACCTTCGAAGCATCCCATCCGGTCCGCGCTTGAATAGCAGCGGCTCATCCCAGTAGTAATGTCGTACTTCCTTGAAGAATCTCTTCTTTTGAGAGTACGTCAATCCGGGCGGTATTTCCTGGCAAACAAGATAATTCACAATATCAGCATACCAAGGACCTTTATTATCAGAAAGTTGGTGGAGGGAATGATCCGCCAACTGTGGGTGAATGTCAGAGAAGGGAGTAGAGAAATTGTTATTCTCAGCAATCTCAGTTGACATCGTCTCGCTATCGACCTCGGTCGAGGCGCAGAGGCGTTGACCGAGGTGTTCTTCAGACGCCTCGCTCCGTCCAGAAGGTGCCTCGGTCGAGATACTTCTACTGGAACCGAGACTGGAGATCTTCGTTTCTTGGACTAGCTTCTCAGTTATAGCTCCTGGATCTTCTTCCAGTGCCTTCAAGCTCCGTATATCTGCATCACAAGAAGCATCTATACCTTCCTCCATTAAACTGAAGCTAATAACTCTTTCGAGTGGATCATTAATAAGGATAGAGCTCACCAATTCCCTTGATTCTTCTTCATCGTAGATGTTGAAGATATCATCAGTTAGTTGCTCCCCTTTCATGGCTGCAAGTAGTGCGAACTCCACCTCATCGCCACCAACGTTGAATTTCAACTTGGCGTTCTTGCAATCCACATTGCAACCTGAAGTTGCTAGAAATGGCCTCCCGAGAATGATAGGAACAGGGTAATCTGCGGGAATGTCAAGTACGACAAAATCTATAGGTAGATAGAAGTTACCTAACTTGACCGGAACATCCTCCAAAATGCCCACGGGATGGGTGATGGAGCGATCCGCCATGTAAAGTCGAATCTTGACCGGCTTGGGCTCTCCAAGACCGATCTTAGTGCATAGCTCCAGCGGGATGATACTCACGCTGGCTCCTAGATCACAAAGGGCTTCACAAGTGACATCCCCGACTTGAATGGGGATGCAAAATGAGCCGGGATCTCTCAACTTAGGTGGCATCTTTTCCTTCATGATCTTGATAAGCTCCGAAGATTTAGATGTCATCCTAACTTCACCAACATCCTCCAGTTTCCTCTTCCTTGATAAGATCTCTTTTAAGAATTTCCCATAGGCGGGCATACCTAAAATAGCATCAAGGAAAGGAATATTAATATGTAGCTTATTCATCAAGTCAAGAAACTTACCAAAGTGCTTGTCAAGATGTGCTCTGGCTCTGGACTGAGGGAATGGAAGTGGTGGTTTATATGCAGGAGGTGGAACATAAGTTTCTGTCGTTCCTCCTGCTTTCTGTTGCGCCGCCTCGGTTGGCATCTCGGTCGAGGTGTTCTTCGACTGGATCTGGACCGAGGTGGTCTGCGTCGAGCGAGGTACTGGATCTGCAGTTTTGAGTCCACTCCTCGTCGTTATGGCCATGCACTGGCCCTTAGGGTTAGTTTCCGTCTTTGCTGGAAGCTTCCCCGGATCTCTTGGCGCTTCATTCGCCCTATTAGCAAGTTGTTGTTCGAAGGACTTTTGGGCCCTCGAAAATGAAGTCATAGAATTCTCCATAGCACTAAGCTTGATCAAGATTGCCTCCAGGACTGCGTCCTTCTTTTCCGGCTGAGACGAACTTGATCCTTGCCCTTGGCTTTTCAATGGAGTAGAAGAAGAAGAAGGAGAAGAGAGGAAAGGGTTAGAGGAATCATTAGAGTTGGAGTTTGAGTGGTTGTTACCGTGATTTTGGTTATTCGCCCTCCAATTGTTGCTATTGGATCCTCTATTGTTGTTGTTGTAGTTATTGTTTCGGGGTCCGTTGTTGTTGTTACGGTACCCGTTATTGTTGTTGTTGTTCCTTTGCCCTTGCTCTTCCTTCTTAGTTTGAGCCATCAAGAGCTCTTTCAATTGCTTCACTTCGTTCTTCAAGGACGTGAGCTGGTTGTTGTTGGGCTGAGTCTCTTGAAAGTTGACTCTTTTAACTCCACCTTCAGCTCCTTGGTGGGTGTATTTCTCCATGTGCAAGGCTTGCTTCTCAATGAAGTCCCAGGCTTCGTCAACCGCCATGTCCATGAAGGTACCGGCGGAGAGTAGTTGGAGATTGAACTGGGTGCTTCCGTCCAGCCCTTTGAAGTAGATCTCCAACAACTCGATCTTTGGAATCCCATGATGTGGGCAATCCAAAAGGATATCCTTGAACCGCTCCCAAGATTTGGACAAGCTCTCCTTGTCCTTCATGATGAAAGCATTGATCTTCCCCCTCATTTCAGCGGTCTTCGAGGGTGGAAAGAATTTGGTCAAGAATTCCGTAGTCATCTCTTCCCATGTGCTAATTTTTCCTGGAGGGAGAGATTGATACCAAGTAAGAGCTCTATCTTTTAAAGAAAAGTAAAAAGGTCTTAGCTTGTAGTTGTTGTTCTCAATTCTGGATGGTCGCAAGGTTTCCATCAAGATCTCGTAGTTTTGAAGATGTTGATGCGGCGACTCCTTCTCTAGTCCTCCGAATTGACATTGGCGAATCATGGCTAGAACTTGCGGTCGAAGTTCATAGTCATGATCCGCTGGATCTCCTAGGTTCACTCCTGGACGCCTCAGTTGTTGATTAGGGTCCATCCTTTGACCTAGAGTTTGTGGAATTCCTGCAAGAAGAACATCTCGGACTGGCATCCGAGGTGGAAGTACCTCGGCCGGGGCATCGGGTACTGGAATCAGCCTCGGTCGAGGATCAACTACTGGATCCTCCCTCGGTCGAAGTAGAATCTGGTCCCGAATGGCTGCAATCTCAGCTTCGATTGCTGCAGTCCTGGCATGATTCTCTTCTTTTTCTTGCCTTAGCTCTTCTTTACTGAGACGTAGCAGCTCCTGCGTCTCTCTTAATTGGGCCGCAAGATCGCGATCGTCTTGTTGGGCCATCTTCGCTTCTCTTAAGCGTCGCTTGTATGTCTTTTCTGGTTCGGGATCGTAAGGAACGATTTCCTTCCCAGTGCGGGTTCTTCGCATATACCTAAGAAAGAACCTGCGAAAGTCACTCAAGTAGAGTGGTTAGACAAAACGGGGCAAATGCCCCAAGAGCAAACCGTACCGGCTCGGTCTAGACCAAGTCCCCGGCAACGGCGCCAAAAACTTGTTCGCTCCAAACGGTGTGTGCAAGCTTTAAATTTATAACCCTAGACTTAAGCTTAAAACAAGGATGCGAACCCGCAGTGTACGGGTCAATCGTAGTAAAAGCAAGAAAATTCCAGGGGTCGATCACAGGGACTCGGTGAAACAGAGTCAATACGGTATGCTATGTCAATTCTAACCACAAGAGCAATTAACACAATCAAAGATGAATAAGATGTCAAATAAAGCAAACATGTAATTCTAGGGATTAAAGCGTCTAGTTGTGGTTCCAACTCAAGATCTGTAGATAAGCGGACAAAGCTGAGATTTTTGCGTGGGGAAGGTGTTTCTAAAGTGGAGTAGATCACCGGGTAAGTCTCACTACACACTAATCCCAAACCGTAACTCCTATTACCGGGTAAGCCTCAAGGAATTAAGATAAAGAACTATAACCTCAAACTAACATACCATCTAAGGGAATAAAATCAACCTTTACCGGGTAAGTCTCAGGCTAACTCACAAAGATGGGATGGAAGCACACTCAAACCCCAATAAAGGATAAACCTTTATTACCTACACTTATGATCGTTGGTACACAAACTAAGGAATTACCGGGTAAGTCTCATCCTAAGCTTGCTTTGAACCAGGAAAGGTATAATAAGAATAGGATTTGGCAAACTCTAACACTTAACTCTCAGTTATGGATCAGATAAGTCACCTCGGTCAGCCAGTTTCCACCTCGGCCGAAATGTTCATCGACTGAACGAGGTGCTTAGGGTTAAGGTTAAAGACTCGAACTTTCAGGATCCCACTGGAATCTAAGATTATTCTATCATTGTTTTTCCCACAACCTTCAGCCAATCACCCTAGAATCACACAAGGAAATTAGCCACTCATCATCATAATGAAAGTATTAAAATATAAGGGAAGAAGGTGAATATTTGAACAAAGAAGAATTTAATGAAAAGACTTCAATAACTGAAACAAATATCACACAAAAGCGTTCCTTGGATAATAATCCAACAAGACAAGACAACAATTGAGGGAATTGAAGACAATCTTACAAAACCCTTCAATAAAAGCTATAAAAGCTATGGACTTCAATCTTCCTTCAACCTTCAAAAAGGTTCTTCAACTCTCTCCCAAATTGGAGTACGCGGCTGCTGCGTATTTTTCGGTATAGGCGGATTACTTGCGCTGATAGCGGATGTTGGATTTGTGGAAAATCCAACCCTTTTTATAGGAAAAATAACCCTCCAAAGATAAGAAATCTTAGAAAGATATTATCCCATAAATATAGGTAAAATATATGATTCTGCATATCTCCTTCCTTCCAGAAGCCAAGCCCAAAAATATAAGATCACTTTCCAACTTTAAAAGATCTCAGCCAGGAATAAAATATTCTCGCCGCGTCCTAGGTATTCGCCTCGGTCGAGTCGGCCTCTCTGGATCACCTCGGTCGAGATGAATCTCTGGTCAACCGAGGTGACTCAGAACTGGATGTAGAATCTCTCAAAACTGGTCCAAAGTGAATCTTTAATTCATGGCTATGCTTCCTGGATGTAGCTCCAAATGACTCATGACTCCTTTTGCTCCTTTTTGATGCAAAACGTACCATATAACCTGCAATTACAACGAAACTAGGTGTAGACCTCGATTCTCGCAAAGGTAGATGAAATGGTAGTAAAATCACACAATGTACATACAAACATGCAGATTATGAAAGATAAAACGTCCAAACAAACCCAAAAATATAGACTATAATTCATGCTATCAAATTCCCAGAACTTGGGGTGTTACACCGCGCCCGCGGTTAAGCCCGGGGACTCTTCCTCAACATTAGACGAAGAGTGGCCCGGTGATGTTTAGCTCTGGCCGTTCAGTTTCCCACGCCTGCGGCCATCCTGTCTCGCACCTTGAAAAACTATTTTTTGTAAATAAATTCAAACGGTTTAAGTCTAAACGTTAAGACTTTTTAATTAATCGGTTTTAGATCTTTTGTTTTCTAGCTTTCAATCGAAGACTATTATAAATGGAGGTGCTAGACTGTGCTAGAATCATCTCATCTTATATCCAAACATCTCATCTCTCCTTAGTTTTTTTATTTCTATTTTTCCGATTCTCTATGGAGAATTAAGTTTTGTAGTTGCGATTAAAGGTTGAAGCTCTCAACAGATACTGGTTGAAGTTTTCTATTTTGAAGTTTAAACCCATAAGTATTCTTGTGATTTTTCTTGTACTTAACTTCTTGTTTGAATTTTACCTTTTTATCTAGTTTGATGATCTAGGTATTTCGGTCTTATCCAAGCACTAGGAAGTGTCAATTCGGGGTTTCAATTGCTCTTCTAGTAGCAAACACGTCTTACATAAGATGGTTGCGAGTGTTCTTCGTGAGTGGGATTTACTCATGTGTATATTTTAGTAGGTTGTTTCTTTTGCATGTCTCTAACTAATCCTTATTTGAATGATATTGTTTTAATTAATCTTGTAAGTTTATGGATTAAATCTAAAAATAAGTAATATCAGGGCTGCTAGAAGTGATATTTATATACGATCGGGTTGAAAACAAGCGTGAGAGAACCCCCCCCCCCCCCCCACACCATTGGGTACGTTCTGTTTGATAATTTTGATTACGCAATAATTTGATGTTTTGATCTCCCTTAAATTTCGTAATAATTTGATGTTTTGATCTCCCTTAAATTCGACTCTTACTTGCTTGATATATTCAATTTAGTAGGTATATCCATGATAATATATTTGATAGGCACACGACGACTTTACTGTTGTCAATAGTTCATTTTTTGTGAAGATATAATTCATGTTTTTTGTATGTATAGTTCATTTTCGTGGTTTGTATGTTGTGCATGTGTAACTTAAAATCATATTTGACTAGTTCATTTTTTGACAATGTAGTCCATTTTTAGTTCTAACACAATGTTCATTTTTATACAAACTATATTCATTTTTTTTACATGCATCAAGGAAAACATCGTCAATATATACTGATATCCATGTCATTGATCCTGTGTTTTGCTCCAACGAGATGGTAAATGAATAATCCGAAGGGGAGAA
This sequence comes from Fagopyrum homotropicum, assembly GCA_033239125.1. Classification (NCBI taxonomy): domain Eukaryota; kingdom Viridiplantae; phylum Streptophyta; class Magnoliopsida; order Caryophyllales; family Polygonaceae; genus Fagopyrum; species Fagopyrum homotropicum. Next base: position 149,651,459 of record BSWB01000001.1, on the reverse strand, counting down.
TACACTTAAAGAAAAAGGCAAAATCATGATGTGCACTAAATAGACATTAGCAAAAAAAGGAAATTACAATTGAGTTTCAAGTTACTTTTTTGTTCAAGTTCCTACACAGACCAGATAACGGAAGAAAAAGAATGTGGAGTCGATTAAACTAATTTTATGATGAAAGTTCCTTATTGTAATCAATTTGAAAAGATTAGTGGATTGCCATGGTTAGAGTTTGATAGGTTTGAAAGAGAACATAAGGAAGATGAAGAACAATAAACACTACAAGGATAATTTTCTTTATTCTTTCTAACTTCACTATAACCATTAGATCTCATTTAATTTCATAGCTCATAAGTCATAACCCTTCTTAATCCTCTTCACAAGGACCTTCTCACTAGAACCAACCCATATTAAAATTTTAATCATATTTAAAAGGACATTACGGTTAAAAGTGGGAATAACTCACCACCCTTTAGTCAAAATAATTCAAAGTTGTGATTTGTCCAAAATAATTAATACTTGTCATATATTTGAGCAAAAATTTAGTTGAACAATTGAACATGTAAATTAACATTTGAAAAATAGTTATATAATTAAACAATTGTTCATATAGTCGAACAATTGAACAAATACACTTACATTTGAACAATTGTTATTTGATCGAATGATCGTAGATTATTCGTACTTTTGAGTCTAAGACCCAATTTCACTCATATATATATATATATATATATATATATATATATATATATATATATATATATATATATATATATATATATATATATATATATATATATATATATATATATATATATATATATATATATAGGGTGTGGTTCCCATGAGAACACCCCTAACGTGAGAACATGAGAATAATCGTACACCGTTGGATGTGAGTATTAAGGGTTGAGATTTAGAGTAGATATCAAAAATAATAATAACTACGAATAATACATTAAACGATATGGCACATTCGTAACAAAACTAATAATAATTACGAATCTGTTCTCATGTTCTCACATTAGGGGGTGTTCTCATAGGATCTATACTCTTTATATATATATATATATATATATATATATATATATATATATATATATATATATGAGAGAGAGAGAGACTCCCATGTAAACAGCTCTTACCATGTAAAATGAGAACAAATTGTATCTGTTAGATCGTTAAATAGATGGCTGAGATTAGACGATATTAAAGGGGAAAAAATCGTGTTATTAATGAAAGAAATATTCGCCGGACCTGACTCTATATATTCGGCGGTATACTCACGTATATTCGGCGGTATATTCACATATATTCGTTGTTTACATGTTCACATGGTAAGAGCTGCTTGCATATGAATCAGGATCTATATATATTGTAATGTATGTAATCATATATGTATAAGTCAGATTGTTAGCTATGTATGATCCTTGGTTACTTAATAAGGTGGTTCAATAAAAACATGCACTAGGTTCTAGTGAAGACTCAGGAATACCAAGTTTCACTTGGGAGCCAGTCCATTGCCAACCCAGTAAATGCTAGAGAAGTATTTTGTGGTGGGCCTGGTGGTATACTAGTTCATGTGGGTAGCCCATATTGTTTTTGAATCTGTTTATACAGATGAATGAAGTGATGCGTTTTGGAGTACTCTGTATCATGACCTACCTTATCAAGGCCACACACTGAAGCTGTTAAAAGAGGAGAGAAATCACAGAGAGAGTTTTACAGAGAAACACAACGCACTCAGGAAGAAGATTCAAGAAGAGAAATCGAAGTGGTTAACCTAGTTCTTGGTGGTGCGGAAAGGTTTTCGACTAAAGGAACTAGAAGATTGATCAACGCTTTGAACAACAAGCGTTGATAGCTCAGAGAGGAGGCCGAAATTCTCTTATACTTCTTTCTTTCTTTAATCTTCTGCAGTGTTTACTTTGTTTCTCATCTTTTGGTTGTTGATTTGCTTTGCTTGAGATCATGTACCTTATTGTAACCGGATCTTTATTCAGCTTAATAGTGGAATCATATATGGGACGAGTATCCCCCTCTTGAGACTCCGGGGACTAGAGGAAGTCGAACCCCGTCAACAAATATCGTGTTGATCTTCTGATTGTTCTGTCTGCTTATAATTCAATCATTGTTAGAGTAGATGATCTAGAATAAATCGATCTACATATTGGTATGATACCTAGATTTGTCATCTCTTATGATTGGCTTGTTTTTCGTTTAAAGTTTCCCAATCTAATTGATCTTAACACAATCTTTGCTTTCTTGATCAGTTTGGAGAAAGGATATATGGGAGAAAATACAACCTGAGTCCGACCTTTTGATGGGTCAACAGACTTCTCCATGTGGCAGCTAAAAATGAGGGATGTCCTGACCAAGGAGAAGTGCTTACAAGCCATCACTAAAGAATGGCTACAAGGCACTATTGAAGGTGCAAAACTAGAGATGCAAGAGCAGGCACATGCTGAAATAATAATCATACTTTCAGATGAGGTAGCATGACAAGTGGTAACTCATACAAAACCTAGATCTCTTTGGGATGCTTTGAGTGCTAAATATCTAACCACGTCTTTACCTAGCACTATTACTCTCTTGAGTGCCTTGTTTAACTACAGAATGCATGTTTCTATGACCCTAGAAGAAAATCTTGATAAGTTTTTAAAACTGACCCAAGATCTTGAAAGGTGTGGTGACTCCATTAAAGACAAACACCATGCTATTATTTTGCTTATTGTCTAACCTGCTCCATTTGACACTTTTAAAGATGTGATTCAGTTTAGTCGAGATGACATAACAAAAGATAAAGTCATAGAATCCATAGCTTAGAAAAATGAGGTACTAAAAGTGTTTAAGTCTAGAGGAGAGACTAAAATTGAGAATAGAAATGACAAGCCTGATATGAAAAATGAGTCCTTTATGATGAAAGGAAAAAGGAAGAACACAAATAAGAACACGTGGAAGAACAAATTTCAGAACAAGTTTGATGACAAGCAGGCTGACGAATCCCTAAAAAATGTTAATTGCTTCTATTGTGAGAAGTTTGGACATTATCAAAAGGATTGTAGGAAAAAGAATAGAGATGAGAAACATAAAGTTCAAACCTCTGGAAGCACAAATGTTCTAGAGGATAGTCCCACTTATTCTAATGAACTACTCATGTGTTCTATGCAAGATTATACTGCTACATGGATTTTAGATTCAGGATGCACAATGCATGCTACTCCTAATAAAGGTTTCTTTTCTGTCTTGAATGAATCTGAAAAAGGCATTGTAAAATTGGGAGATAATAATACTCTCTCAATAAAAGGTATATGCAATGTCCCTCTTAAAATGCATGATGGTGTGGTAAGAACTTTGACCAATGTTAGATGGGTTCTTAAGTTGAGGAGAAATCTGTTATCCGAGTCTATGTTTGATGATCTAGGTTGTGACATTATGACTCACCATGGGATTAGAGAGGTTTGAAGAAATAACAGTGTTTTAATAAAAAGCATTAAAAGGGGAGGCTTATATCATGTTATTGCTTCTTGTTCGCCCCTAGAGGTGTGTGCAAATAAGTTTTAAATTTATAAAACTAGAATCAAGCAAGCGAACCCGCAGTGTACGGATCGACGTAGTTAAGCAAGAATTCCAGAGTATCGAACACAGGGATTTGGGTGGGAACAAATTCAATTGCAGATTGTCAAGTAAGTAAGTATGGGAGGTTTTGCAAATATTGGGAAAACAACAATCCTAAAGATCCAAGTATCCAGTTGTGGCAATCGATTCAAGATATACTAATGATATAAAGACAGAGTTGAGATATGCAGAGGTATGCTAATGTAAGGTAATCGTACGGTGAAGTTCCAAAAACCTTATATGACTCACCTACAAGACACTCTCTATACAGGTTGTTGAGGCTTCAATATAGAAAGGTTCTAAAGGCAAGAATTAATGTCAAATACCCAAACTTGTAATCCAAGGATCAAGACTAACTTAGCCGATTACGGTTATGACACTCACAATCGAGGTAGAGGTTGTTGAGGCTTCACTACCACCTAGAAAAGACAAGTCTAAACTAAGTTAAAGCAAACCTTTAACTTTGGATTAAAGTAAAAGCAGGTTCGTAAACTTAAGGGAAATTACGGGCAGATCTTGAGACTCCACGGCCGTGGAACTCAAGAACAAACCGTAATTTAGGGTTCGTCGACGATTCTCTCAAACTCTCAGGGTCTAATCTGTTTACAATCGATCTATCATCATCTAAGCCACAACTATCAACCCTTCACCTTAGAATTGTTAGGGGTTTTTAGCCAATAACAGTCATGTTGATATTAATTCAAGGTTTAAAAGATAAAAAGATGAAAACTTCCGAAAACTTTCAATAAACTTCGAACCAATCTCAAAGTCACAACCAAGAACAAATATTGTCAATGGATTCAGAAATAAGCAGACAATCACAATCTTAGAAAAGAAGGGAAAACGGGATGTCAATCCGTTTTCCAAGTCAAACCTAAACAAGAAGAGAGGTCTTCTTGCAACAATCTTCCAAAAGCTTCAATCTTCCGCCAATCCGGAGATCTCAACAGCAATCTCCACCAAAAGTGCGAGATTAGGGTAAATCCCAAACACGAACTTTGATCTCCCACGAGATGTCAATGCTTCCAAGCGAGGGCTAATGCGTCGATAAAATTCTCTAAGCGGCCGTGTAAACCCAGGTCTAAAGCGAGATGACGGAATCTTGCTTCGTCCGTCTTTTTATAGGGCAAGATAAAATATCGGCCCGGCCCAATCTTCAAAAGATCGTGGCTTCAAAATGTGGCGAAAAAGATCGCCAAGATCACGGTCGTGGAAGATTCCACGACCGTAATTTAGAGCGTGGATTGTGTCACGGTTTAGACCATATGTTCCACGACCGTAATAGTTACTGGAATGCATCACGCCTCTCTTTACAGGGTTCCACGGCCGTGGAACTAAACGTGGTTTGTAGTACGGCCGTATTTTAGAGCGTGGTTTAGGGCAAGAACGTGATTCTTCCCTAGCCTCGTGCATTCCTCAAGCTGAACTCCAATTTGCTCCTTATAATGCCCTTAATCCATGGACATACTTGATCAACTCTTCTTTGCTCGATTCCGTTCGGAAATGACTCTCAATCACCTATATTTCAACATAAAGCTAGTGTAGACATCCATATCGACAATATAGGTAATACTAGCTCACGTATGCAACAAAGCTCAATCAAAGACCATCAATATGAATCAAATACGTTTAGAAGACGTGCCTAAAGTATCACAATATTTCATGCTAACAAATAACCCCATACTTAACACTTGCTTGTCCCTAAGCAAGGTCTTTCAAAAAGCTTTAAACAAGAGTTAGGATGAAATATGTGTACCTTCTTTTGGATGAATGTGCCTTCTAAAGAATAGATCATTCTCAAACCTTGCTTCAATCGTTTATCAAACTTTCACACACTTAATCAAAGAGTAAAAAGCAAAGAAAATTCATGAATCAATCAAACTTCTAAACAAGCATCATAACCTTCAAACATTGTCAAAATCAATCATAAGAAACTTCAATTTAGATCACCAAGTCATATAACATTCTTTTGATCTTAAGGACTTCCAAAGAAAAGGTCTAGAATATGGAAGGGAAGGGAAAACTTTAAGGGATTGTGGTGCATGAATCCGGGAAGTGGACAACTACCTTCTTCTTCTTTTGCGGTTTCCACAACACTTCAACTTAGAGCTTCGCTCTCTTCTTTTCATTTTTCGACTTTACTTTTGGAGTTATGGACAGAGGTGCACAAAAACCGAAGCCTAGGAGATTGGCGTTTCTCAATTTTTATGAGATGCCTCAAACCCTTAGCGCACATACCATAATCCGCTAGGAATATCGCTCAATCCGACTTTGGCAAGACACAAACACCCGGCTATGTGAATGGTGCCGAGTTACTCATCATCATGATTGACTTCCCCAAACCTATAATTTCTTTCTATTCTTTTGATTGCAAAAAATTTGCTCTCATGGCCCTCCCACATCAAACATGCCTTTTTCATTCACTTCTCCAAGTTCCCGGATAGGTAAAGGAGGCTAATATTTCAATGAGGAGCTAAAATGATCAAAGAAAGAAGAAAGAAAAATCGAATTGCCTTAATCATCTCAACAAGAAGTATAAGAACTTATAGTGTAATTTCAACTTCAATTTCTCAACATGATTTAGGTAACATTTATCACATTATGAAACTTGCAAAAGAGGTAAAATTTATTCATTCGAATTCTTTTCAATTCACAATTCTTTTAAGCATGCAATTGTCATCAAACTCAATTCACAAGTAGTGATTATCATAGAAATCATCTCAATTCATTAGAAGCACAAAATTTTTCAAAATTTTTCAATTTTTATGGTTTTTCAAGTTCTTTTTCATGCAATGCGATAATGAAACGTGAAACACATAATGAACATGCAATGATAGTCTCGAATGAAAGCAACATAGTGAGTAAAGTTATTACAAACTTTTAGTACATCCCACCCCATACTTAGGACGAACATTGTCCCTAATGTTCAAAAGAAAGAAAGAAAAGAAGAAAAGAAAAAGAAACTCACAAAGTGGTGGCGGGAATGTCTAAAACGAACGGTCATGCATCAAATCACTATGGTGCTGGCGGCGGCGGGAATGGAGAGAAGCTCGGATCATAGAACCGCCCAAACTGCTGGCGGTAGACGTCCCTCATCATGTGGTCAAGGTCGTCTAAGCGTCCGTCTCTAGCATCGGCCCGGATCTCTAGTGCTCCTACTCTCTCTGAAAGACCGGTAGCCCAATCCGGCATCTGCTCGTATCATCCCGGGGCCTGACTGTACCATGCTGGGGCGTCGGATGGTGCTGGTGCTGGTGGTGGTGCTGCTGGCTGCTCGGTGGACCAAGGAGGGGGAACGCCATACCATGCGGGAGGTGTGGTCATCCACGTGGGCCTCTCACTCACGCTAGCGCGGCGAGATGACGAGCCTGAGGCTCTAGCTGGACGTGGAGAGCGTCTAGGTACGTATGGGGCCGCCTCCGGCTGGTCCGGAAACGTGCCAAACTCCTGCTCCGCTCCTCCTCCACTCTCAAACTGATCTCCCATGTCCTTCTCCTCGACAACCGGTGGTGGGACATAAGGGGGAGCTACTATCCTGTTCGCATGCATCGTAGCGAACGTCTCCTTCCAATTATGGCGTCCCGCCATAATGGAGTACTCCGGCAGCCACTCTATACCCCTACCCGTCCTACTCTCCCAAGGCATGCCCGCATAAGGCGGACCTCTATGTGTGGGGAAGATGAGACCCCTAACCATGAAAGCGTGTAGCCCTAAAGGAACGGCAGGTATGCGGGTGCAAGCAGAAAAATCAACACCAAAACTCCGAGCAATGTGGGTGACTATCCCACCATATCCGATGTTCCCCTTCTTCTTGTTCTTGAGCTTGCTCATCGTAGCAGCCAAGAGAGTGGCACAATCTGCACGGCGTTCATAAAGCATGGAGTAAAGCAAGAATAGCTCATCCGTCTTGATCTTTTGGGGCGTCTCCGTCCTAGGAAAGAGACACTCCGAAAGAACACGGTGAGCTATCTTCAAGGCTAGATGGTACATCAATCTAGCCTTGGTATCAGCGGGTTGCCAACGGTCCTCGTCGGCGTATATCATCGCAACCTCCTTCCAAAAGTCCTTGGGGTAAACACCACTCGGAAATCGACCATTGAAGGTCTCATGGAACCCGAAAATCGTCCCAAACTCACGGATACTCAACTGATAATCTCTCTCCATAAGGCGGAAAGAGACGGTCCTATCGACGTGGCTGTGCTCAAAGGACGTCACAACCTCCCGTGTAATCTCCTCATAAGCGTCTTCTCGGATAGCCGAGAAGACAACTAATCCGGCTCTATCCAAGAGCCAAGTAAGGTCGTCAACAATGTTGAGAGGAGCTAGATCCTCTAACAACAAATATCTAGGGCCGATCACTGCCCTCTCCTTGATCCTATCAAGTGCATCAAGATGATCGTCGTGTATGGTCGGGACTCTAGGGTGAGGGGGTGAAGATGGAGGTGAAGGTGAGGATGGAGGTGAAGGTGAAGAGGGTGGTGGTGCCCTAGAGGATGAGGAGGAGGAGGGATTACCCTTCCTCTTCTTATTCTGCTCATTCTTCTTCTCTTTTATCCTCCCTGAAACTCTTCTCACGAAATCCATTCTGCTCAAAATTACGATCTGTTCTTCAGAAAACCACGACCGTAATTTCCCCAGAGACCGTGATTCGTCTCAGAAGTTCACGAATCTCAACAAATTAGCAGTCAATCTCCACAACAGGCAGTCCTAGTCTAATTTCCTCCAATCTCAATCAGTTCTTCCTAAAAATCTCTAACAAAAACAACCAAATCGGCGAGAATCAAGAAGGGAGAAGAAAACCTCTTTTTCGGATTGAAAAATCCGAAATGCGCGTTTGTTGGTGAATTTCCGTTCGATTCGTCGCTTGGATCTTGTTTGTGGTTGAATTTGCTGCAGTTTAGGAAGAAGAATCGTAGAAAACGATTAGGAAACGAAGAATTGAGAGAGGGTCGTGGTTTTCGGCACTTAGGTCGTGGAAAGAGGGGTTTTGGGTGGTTTTTGTGAAGAATGTGGCTTATATAGTCACAGGCAAAATTTTGAAAATCACAGTCTGTCGGGGTGTTCCACGGCCGTGGAAGTGTACGGAACCGTGGTTTTGGTGATTTTTCAAAGGCTTTTGGAAATTACGGCTACTGTAGCTATGACGACCGTAATTTAGACCGTGGAACCTTCTGTAAAGCTCCAAAGTCCAAATTTCGTCACTTTTCTTCGACATTATCCTCCTCTTTCCCTTTTCCATCGTTCCTACATCCAAAAACACGAACATACTAGAAGAAATCGAGGCAAAAACAAAGCAAAAACGTCTATACTAAGCTAATCTATGAATCGAAAACAAAAGCAAAAATGCAATACCTTGGGTTGCCTCCCAAGAAGCGCTTTGTTTAAGGTCCGTAGCTAGACCATTCTCGCACTTATTCGAGTGCGGTAGGTGCAAACTCCTCAGCTTGGAGTTCCGGCGTATACTTCTTGAGTCGTTGGCCGTTCACCTTAAAAGTTCCGCTCGCTTCACCCCATACTTCAACTGCACCATGGGGGAAAATACGCTTAATTAGAAAAGGTCCGGTCCAACGAGATTTAAGCTTACCTGGAAAGAGGCGAAGTCTTGAATTGAAGAGGAGAACTTGATCTCCTTCTTTGAAGTCCTTTGGAATGATATGCTTATCATGCCAACGCTTTGCTCTTTCCTTGTAGATCTTAGCGTTTTCATAAGCATTCAAGCGGAGTTCATCCAGCTTATTGATGTCTAGGAGACGCTTCTCTCCCGCTTCCTTCATGCCGAAATTCAGCCACTTGATAGCCCAAAACGCTTTGTGCTCTAACTCTACCGGCAAGTGACAAGACTTCCCATACACAAGGTTGTATGGTGTGGTTCCTATGGGAGTCTTGTATGCAGTCCGGTATGCCCACAATGCATCGTCAAGCTTCAAAGACCAATCCTTCCTTGTCCTTGAAACCGTCTTCTCTAGAATTCCTTTGATCTCCCTATTTGAGATCTCAACTTGTCCACTTGTTTGTGGATGGTAAGGGGTAGCGATCTTGTGAGTAACCCCATACTTAGCTAGAAGAGCTTCAAAGCGACGGACTATGAAGTGAGAACCTCCATCACTAATGATCGTCCTTGGCGTCCCAAATCGCGGGAAAATGGTCTTGTTGAAGAACTTAACCACCACAATGGCATCATTTGTGGGAGAGGCAATTGCTTTCACCCATCTAGAAACGTAATCTACCGCCAATAGTATGTATTGGTTTCCACAAGAAGATGGGAATGGTCCCATGAAATCGACTCCCCAAACGTCGAAAATCTCCACCTCTTGGATGTTATTGAGGGACATCTCATTCCTCCTAGAGATATTGCCTGTTCTTTGACAAGCATCGCAGCAAGAAACAAAGGATTGCACATCTCTAAACAAAGTAGGCCAAAAGAATCCAGATTGCAATACCTTTGCGCTAGTCTTGTTCGAACTAGCGTGTCCTCCACAAGGTAGTGAATGACAATGACGGATGACACTTTGCATCTCATCTTTCGGCACACATTGCCGAATGATGCCATCCGGACCTCTCTTAAAGAGGAGAGGCTCGTTCCAATAGTATTCCCGGACGTCCTTAAAGAACTTCTTCCTTTGTGCGTAGGATAGTCCGGGTGGTATCTCCTGGCAAACCAAATAGTTAACAAAATCAGCAAACCATGGTTCGTTACCTTTGGAGATCACGTTGATGCACTCCTCTATGATATGTAGGTGTTCGTCCGGAAAGGAGTCATCAATGGGTAGATGGTCGTCCTCTAGATGTGTTAGACGACTCAAATGATCCGCAACAGAATTTTCCGAACCTTTCTTGTCGCGGATCTCAAGATCGAATTCTTGTAGGAGAAGAATCCATCTAATCAGCCTTGGCTTCGCATCTTTCTTCGCAAGGAGGTACCGGATCGCAGCATGATCCGTGTAGACAATCACCTTCGCACCTACAAGATAAGAGCGAAACTTGTCAATAGCATAGACAATGGCTAAAAACTCTTTTTCGGTAGTGGCGTAGTTGAGCTGCGCTTCATCTAGCGTCTTGCTAGCATAGTATATGGCATGGGTTCGCCCTTCCTTTCGTTGTCCAAGAACAGCTCCAATAGCTACGTCACTAGCGTCGCACATAATCTCAAAGGGAAGAGTCCAATCCGGGGGTTGGATAATAGGTGCTGAGATTAGAGCTTGCCGAATGGTGTTAAACGCATCCAAACATTCCTGCGAAAACTCAAAAACCGCATCCTTCATCAATAGATTAGTGAGAGGTTTTGATATCTTAGAAAAGTCCTTGATGAAACGTCTATAAAATCCAGCATGTCCTAGGAAGCTTCTTATCCCTTTCACCGAAATTGGGGGAGGAAGTTTCTCTATGGTCTCTATCTTAGCCTTGTCTACCTCTATCCCTCTACTAGAGACTAAGTGGCCTAATACGATTCCTTCCTTAACCATGAATTGACACTTCTCCCAATTAAGAACTAGGTTAGTGTCTTCACACCTTTGTAAAACAAGAGAAAGGTTAGAAAGACAATCGTTAAAAGAGGAACCGTATACGGAGAAGTCGTCCATGAAGACTTCCATGATTTCCTCTACGTATTCGGAGAAGATGGCCATCATGCACCGTTGAAAGGTGGCTGGGGCGTTGCAAAGCCCGAACGGCATTCTCCTATAAGCAAACGTACCCCACGGGCACGTGAATGTGGTCTTCTCCTGATCGTCCGGATGTATCGGAATCTGAAAGAAACCACTATAACCGTCAAGGTAGCAAAAATGTGAATGTTGTGCTAACCTTTCAAGCATTTGATCAATGAATGGCAATGGGAAATGATCCTTCCGCGTTGCGTTGTTGAGCTTGCGGTAGTCTATGCACATCCGCCATCCAGTCACGGTTCGGGTAGGGATGAGTTCGTTGTTCTTGTTGGTGATGACCGTCATTCCTCCCTTCTTCGGAACTACTTGAACTGGACTCACCCACTTACTATCGGAGATAGGATAGATGATACCTGCATCAAGAAGTTTAAGAATTTCCTTCTTGACAACCTCCTTCATGGTCGGATTCAACCGCCTTTGAGGTTGTCTCGAAGTTCTAAAGTCTTCCTCCATTAGTATCTTATGCATGCATAGGGAGGGTTTAATTCCTACTAAGTCCTCAATAGTATAGCCTATAGCTTTCCTATGTTTCTTAAGGACAATCATGAGCTGTTCATGTTCATCTATGCTTAGATCGGAACTAACAATAACCGGAAAGGTAGAATTAGATCCTAGAAAAGCGTACCTTAGATGAGTAGGAAGTGGTTTGAGTTCCATTGCTTTCGGAGCTTCCAACGATCCGTGAGAAGCATCCGATGTCTCCTTAGAAGTTTCTAAGGGTGATGAGTGTGTTGGAGAAGAATCAGAAGAAGTTTAAGAAATGTCTCGATCACTCTCTTCCACGGCCAAAATTACGGGTGGATCTTGTCCTCCACGGCCGTGGTTTAGGGCGTGGAAGGGAAATACGGTTGTCACATCTTCTCCACGACCGTATAATCCCCTGGAATGAGGCATGATTTTGGTTGTGGAATCCACGGTCGTGGAATACAGGGTATGACCGTGGATTCTGACATTCTCAGCCTCATCGTGGAGTTTCTCAAACTCCTCTTCATGCATCTCTTCTTGTGCTTCTAAGGCTTCAATTGCCTCATTGCACTCTTCATCTTCCCCTACATTGGTTAGACTCATAGTGATAACTTTTTGTAAAGGATCGTTAAAGAGAATCGCACTTACCTCCTCTCTAGACAAACCTTCTTCATCTTGGATATCGTAAATATCCTCATCAAAGATTGGCTCCTTCACTAGAGTGGAAAGAACAAACTCTACTTTCTCTTCTCCTATATCAAAAGCGAGTCTACCATTCTTGCAATCAACTATGCAGCCGGAAGTTGCAAGAAACGGTCTTCCGAGTATGATCGGGACCGGACTATCTGCAGGAATGTCAAGCACGACAAAATCAATGGGAACAAAGAATTTAACTAGCTTGACCGGGGCGTCTTCTACAATACCGACGGGGCGAGTGATGGATCGATCCGCCATGTATAACGTCATCTTCACCGGTTTAGGGTCGCCTAAACCGATCTTCCTACACAATGCAAGTGGTATGATGCTCACACTTGCTCCTAAGTCACATAAAGCGTCATATGTGACATCTCCCACTCCAATGGGAATGCAAAATGACCCCGGATCCTTTAGCTTTGGGGGCATTTTCTCCTTCATGGTTTTGATGAGATCCGAAGAATCCGAACTCATCTTAACCTCACCAAAGTCTTCTAGCTTCCTCTTGTTAGAGAGGAGCTCCTTCAAGAACTTGCTGTAAGTCGGCATACCTACAATAGCATCAATAAATGGTATATTAATATGCAGCTTACTCATGAGTTCTATGAACTTACCGAATTGTTTGTCTAGGCGCGCTCGCGCTCTAGATTGAGGGAATGGTAGGGGAGGTTTGTAAGCTGGAGGAGGAACATAGACATCTCCCTTCTCCTTCCCCTTCTCCTTGTCCTTCTCTACGGGGACTTCAACGAACATAGGCTGCGGATCGGTAGTAGTCACTCCGCTCCTAGTCGTAATCGCCATCACCCTTCCCTTAGGGTTGTCCTCCGTCTTTCCTGGAAGCTTCCCTTGATTCCTAGGAACTTCCTCCGCTTGGTTGAACATTTGATTTTCTAAAACCTTTTGAGCTTTATCAACCTTAGAAACTTGATCATCAACTTTGGTGAGGCGGTTCTCCAACCCTTGAAGCTTTCCCAAAATCGTCTCCAACATGGGATCGGGCTTCTCCTTTCCCGAAGTGTTTCCTCCATTTGATGTTTGCCCCTGGCTTCTCAAAGGAGTAGAGGAAGAGGAAGGTGGAGTTAGTGAATTAGAATTGGAAGGATAAGAGTTACCGGAATTTTGTTGATTGGAGCGCCAATTGTTGTTGTTTGAACCCCTATTGTTGTTCCAATCGTTGTTCTGGTTGTTGTTGTTTCCATTCCAATTGTTATTTCGGTTGTTGTTCCAGTTATTGTTGTTGCCGCCATTGTTGTTGCCCAAATAACCAACATCCTTCCCTCGTTGCTTTGGGAAGTTGGTCTTGATAGCCTCCTTCAACACTTTGATCTCATTGTTGAGGGAGAAAATCTGATTTTGAGCTTCGTGTGTGAGCTTTGCTCCTTGCTCCACACGATTTCCCTCCACTTTCCGGTGGGAATACTTCTCTATGACTCTTGCTTGCTTCTCAATAAAGTCCCAAGCGTCATCTTCTCTCATGTCCATGAATGTTCCACATGAGAGGGATTGGAGGTTGAATTGCGTTCCCGCATCCAGTCCTTTGTAGTAAATCTCCAGCAAGGCAAGTTTGGATATGCCATGATGAGGGCAATCCAAGAGCAAATCCTGAAACCTTTCCCAAGATTGAAACAAACTTTCGTTAGATCTCATGGAAAAAGCATTAATCTTACCTCTAAGTTCCGCCGTTTTGGAAGGCGGAAAGAATTTGGTGAGGAACTCCGCGGAAAGGTCTTCCCACGTATCTAGTTTCCCACTAGGAAGAGCTTGGTACCAAGACAACGCTTTCCCTTTCAAGGAGAAGAAGAAAGGCTTAAGCTTATAGCTGTTGGTAGTAGCGCCCTTCGGTCTCATTGTCTCCATCATACACTCAAAGTTCTGCAAGTGTTGGTGTGGAGATTCAGCGCTTGTCCCGCCAAATTGGTTTTGGCAAACAAGAGTAATGACTTGAGGGTTGAAGCTAAACCCTTGCACATCTTCAGCATCGAAATTCACGCCCAAGCGGCGTGGTTGTTGTGTTGGATCCATCCGCTGGCCAAGAGTTCTTGGCTCATTATCTACACGTTCGATCCTCGCATTCCTAGGTGGAACACGACGATTGGCAGCTCCCCGTGGATGGAAAGGATTCACATTGATCGTGGGATCAATCTCCTCTAGCGGTGGCATGGAAGAATCACTATCATCGGCGGATGAGTGACTTTTTCTTCTAGACCTTGATGCTTTCCTTGAGGATTTCTTGCTTCCCTTATTCTTAAGGTCGCTCATCTCTACCCTCATCTGGAAGATCATGTCTTGTAGATTGTTAACTTGAGATTGATGACGATCCATCTCATCTTGGCGAAGGGTCTAATTCCATTGGAGTTGAGCTTCCTTCTCTGCCAACTCCGCTTGAAGATCACGTTCGTGTCCTTCAGCCATCTTCTTTTCCTTGCGCTTTTGCCTTAAAGTTTTCTCTAGCTCTTGATCAAGAGGCAAGAGATCTTCGGTGTTCCTAGACCTGTGCATGCACTCAAAGTAATATCAAATAACGAGAGCAAGCTCCCAAGCTTGACAACCGGCTACCGAATTCGGCCGAAACCAAATCCCCGGCAACGGCGCCAAAAACTTGTTCGCCCCTAGAGGTGTGTACAAATAAGTTTTAAATTTATAAAACTAGAATCAAGCAAGCGAACCCGCAGTGTACGGATCGACGTAGTTAAGCAAGAATTCCAGAGTATCGAACACAGGGATTTGGGTGGGAACAAATTCAATTGCAGATTGTCAAGTAAGTAAGTATGGGAGGTTTTGCAAATATTGGAAAAACAACAATCCTAAAGATCCAAGTATCCAGCTGTGGCAATCGATTCAAGATATACTAATGATATAAAGACAGAGTTGAGATATGCAGAGGTATGCTAATGTAAGGTAATCGTACGGTGAAGTTCCAAAAACCTTATATGACTCACCTACAAGACACTCTCTATACAGGTTGTTGAGGCTTCAATATAGAAAGGTTCTAAAGGCAAGAATTAATGTCAAATACCCAAACTTGTAATCCAAGGATCAAGACTAACTTAGCCGATTACGGTTATGACACTCACAATCGAGGTAGAGGTTGTTGAGGCTTCACTACCACCTAAAAAAGACAAGTCTAAACTAAGTTAAAGCAAACCTTTAACTTTGGATTAAAGTAAAAGCAAGTTCGTAAACTTAAGGGAAATTACGGGCAGATCTTGAGACTCCACGGCCGTGGAACTCAAGAACAAACCGTAATTTAGGGTTCGTCGACGATTCTCTCAAACTCTCAGGGTCTAATCTGTTTACAATCGATCTATCATCATCTAAGCCACAACTATCAACCCTTCACCTTAGAATTGTTAGGGGTTTTTAGCCAATAACAGTCATGTTGATATCAATTCAAGGTTTAAAAGATAAAAAGATGAAAACTTCCGAAAACTTTCAATAAACTTCGAACCAATCTCAAAGTCACAACCAAGAACAAATATTGTCAATGGATTCAGAAATAAGCAGACAATCACAATCTTAGGAAAGAAGGGAAAACGGGATGTCAATCCGTTTTCCAAGTCAAACCAAAACAAGAAGAGAGGTCTTCTTGCAACAATCTTCCAAAAGCTTCAATCTTCCGCCAATCCGGAGATCTCAACAGCAATCTCCACCAAAAGTGCGAGATTAGGGTAAATCCCAAACACGAACTTTGATCTCCCACGAGATGTCAATGCTTCCAAGCGAGGGCTAATGCGTCGATAAAATTCTCTAAGCGGCCGTGTAAACCCAGGTCTAAAGCGAGATGACGGAATCTTGCTGCGTCCGTCTTTTTATAGGGCAAGATAAAATATCGGCCCGGCCCAATCTTCAAAAGATCGTGGCTTCAAAATATGGCGAAAAAGATCGCCAAGATCACGGTCGTGGAAGATTCCACGACCGTAATTTAGAGCGTGGATTGTGTCACGGTTTGGACCATATGTTCCACGACCGTAATAGTTACTGGAATGCATCACGCCTCTCTTTGTAGGGTTCCACGGCCGTGGAACTAAACGTGGTTTGTAGTACGGCCGTATTTTAGAGCGTGGTTTAGGGCAAGAACGTGATTCTTCCCTAGCCTCGTGCATTCCTCAAGCTGAACTCCAATTTGCTCCTTATAATGCCCTTAATCCATGGACATACTTGATCAACTCTTCTTTGCTCGATTCCGTTCGGAAATGACTCTCAATCACCTATATTTCAACATAAAGCTAGTGTAGACATCCATATCGACAATATAGGTAATACTAGCTCACGTATGCAACAAAGCTCAATCAAAGACCATCAATATGAATCAAATACGTTTAGAAGACGTGCCTAAAGTATCACAATATTTCATGCTAACACTTCTCCTAATACAATTGACTTCTGTCATGATGCTATGAATGTTACTCATGATCATTCTAAGACTTGGCATGATAGGCTAGGCCACATTGGTAATAAAGGCCTGCAATATCTGTATAAGAATGGCTTGATTGGCAACCAACCTGAGGATCTAAAGTTTTGTGAAACTTGCATCTTTGGTAAACAAACTAAGCAAAACTTTACCAAATCTACTTACACAGCCAGTAAACCTCTAGAGTATGTGCACTCAGATCTCTGGGGGCCAGCAAAAGTAAAAACTATTGGAGGTAGGAAGTATTTCCTAAGCCTAATTGACCACTACTCAAGGAAAGTGTGGGTGTATCTACTTAAATCAAAAGATGAAGCTTTTCGGAATTTTAAAATGTGAAAAATTATGGTGGAAAGTCAATCTGATTACAAATTGAAATGTCTAAAGACAGATGTAACACCCCGAATCTGCGGGATATCGGGATGCTACGGGCGAGACCTCACAATGGGTCCCGACCCTTAACTTGACAACAATTTCACCGGACATTTCCAACATGGCACAAATAAAGGTAAAATTGTAAATTATTTTAATGCAAATGGTAAGGAACCCGAAAGAATGCAACAACAAACTTCAGCCGAGGTACAACTCAAAACCAAACGCCAAACACGCGGCACACGAAACGTAATAACCGAAGACAAAACACAACTCAACTCATACTAAAAAACCCTCCCTAAAATGTACGGACCCCGGCTGCCCACCCTTCCGGATCTCTCGGCCGCATTCCTAACCTACAAGGCAATCTACAACAATCGGTATAAAACTGTTAGCTCATATTCGAAGCATTAGAATTAATGGGAAAGGCACAAACACAAATAATCATCATAAACACACAACATACTCACAAGCACACCAATCCGGTTTATTATCTTTATTATTATTAAGTCATATCCCGTTCTAATTCAACCTCTTTTGTGACACGAGAATCTCCCGAAACTCGCCTCGGTCCCTCCTTCCGGCAATGGAACGGTTCGGATGCCTCCGACCGTCTAACCAGCACGGGTCAGTCGCCGAGAACCTCCTAGCTCTCGCAAAAGCTAGGCAGTGATGTCACCGCCCGTTATCATATACATGGGCCAAACGATATAAAGGTCTGTAATCCTATTTCCGGTTTAGTTGTTATAAATAATAAACACACGCCACCCAACACACATCAACGCTAATACAAAGAATACGAGCTAAGTAAGTCCGGAGACTTAACTCGGTGCCACACTCAACTCACAACACTCTCGCTTCCTTAGGGAGGAAGCCCATAACCTGCTCACAAGAAGACAACATATCAATAACAACCCACTCACAATAGAATTCTAAGACTTCTATACAAATAGTCAACGCAAGACCATTTGACTCTCAATTCTAGGACCGCATCCTAGAATCCCTCATGCTCACATCACACTCAACAAGCTAAAAGTCCTAAGACTTCTAAACCCTCGGATCTCGCCATATAAAAACTCACAACACCACTAGGATAACATGCCTAGTCTCACAACCTCAAAGGTAACACTCTATGCTAGGATACGCATACCCTAGCCCACAACCTCACAACCACAAACTCACAATCTCACCCTCACAAGCCTCACAAGAAACAACCTACACTCATCCCTTGTACCACCCAGAAACATACAACCCTTAGCCCTCAAAACATTCCAACAACATCTTCATACCTGCCTAGGGTCCACAAGCCACTACATGGCATTCCAACTATCCTAGGTCCAAACCTAGCATTCTTCTATCATTAACACTCTCTAAGATCATCTAAGAATACATACTCAAGGTAGGGAACTCACCAAACAAAGGCACAGAATCGGAAGGAAGAAGAGCAGCCGTGAAAGGGGAAAGAAGACCGCAAGGGAGGGCCGGCAAAGCCAGTGGCCGCCCCTGCGGCCCAGGCTGGGTGCACCTGCGGTTCAGTGCAAAGGTTTCCCCTGCGGCGTTGTCCAGCCGCGGGGACGGTCGAACTCCAGTGGCTGATCCCGAACAGCTTCTTCGATGGTTCCTTGGTGTGCAATGGCCTCCTAGCTTCCTTGCTTGGCTCCTGAACATCCCCCACTTGGATCCACACTCACACAAACATTCAAGACTCGATCCAACCACATCAACACAAGAAGAGGGAAGAACAAGGTGAATCCATGTCTTCCTCCATTGAAGCATAAGGAAGAAGATGAAGGTGAAGGAATGAAGACGGAAGAAAGAACTCACCAATACCAATCCGGATTTGTAGTACAACTCACTGCTGGACATCAAACAAGGAGAAGAGAGGGAAGGTCATCAAGGTGAGCTACCAAGTGCTTCCAAGCCAAAGAGAGAAGAAGGAGAGAAAGGGGAGAGAATTTTCACGTGAAAGCAAGAATGAGAGGAGAGAGAGATTCAGCTGAAGGGATAAGTCAAAGAGAGGGAAATGAGGGGTCCACTTAGGGAAAACGAGGGGTCAGTTCCCCAAACGAAGGGTTGGTGCGGGATTTTGGGATAAATCCCGTTACTCAGCGCCTCGTGCTTGCGGGAAAACTGAGCCACGCATGCGAAAAGGTCGGTAACTCGCTAACAATCCGGAATAAATTCTGGATGTTACAACAGACAATGGTCTAGAGTTCTACAATAAATATTTTGATGATTTCTACAAACTACATGGCATAAAGAGACACCTCACTATTCCATACACACCACAACAAAATGGAACAACTGAATGAATGAACAACACCTTACTTGAAAAGGCTATATGTATGTTAATTAGTGTTGGTAGGAAACCATCATTGTGGGGAGAAGTTGTAACAACAGCATCATATCTTATTAACAAATCCCCATCTTCTATGGTTCATTTAAAAACTCCACAGGAGATGTGGTCCAATAGGAGGCCAAACATTACACATTTAAGGCCTTTTGGATGCACTGCCTATGCTCAGGTTTCTGAGGGCAAGTTGCAACCAAGGTCGAAAAAATGTGTGATGTTAAGGTATCCTGAAGGTGTGAAAGGATATAAATTGCTTGTTATACAACCAAAAGGTTAAGAGGTTATCACCTCCAGAAATGTCACTTTTAATGAAAGGGATTTCTATTTCAAAAATAAATTGTCTGATAATGTTGAGACTGTAGAAACTGGACAACCAACAGAAAATATTATCACACAAGGACAATTCTACCAACCTATGGAAGGTAATAGTGAAGTAGATGAAGAATTTGGCACTGGAAGTGTTTCTAGTCAAGTTCAAATTAGTCCCAATACATCAGGGAACTCAACACACAATGATCACCAAGAAGTAGATGAACCACAAGCTAGTGGGATGCAACCTCACCAATTAGGTGGGGATGATGAAGTAAGTCATTCAATATCTCCTAATGCTATTCAATCTCATGATGCTTTTGATGCTAATGATACAAATGAAGATAATGATAGACATGACCTATGCGGCTATCAATTATTTAGAGATAGACAACATAGAGTCCCTATTCCTAATAGAAGATACATGAATGACAATAATCTAGTTGAGTTTGCATGTAATGACTTAACAGAATTCTCCTACTACTCTGCTGTTGTGATTACTGGTTATACCCTTAATTCTTATGAACAAGCTGTGAAATGTGAGCATGCTAATGAATGGCTGAAAGCCATGAATGAGGAAATTCAATCTATGCATGTTAATAATACTTGGATTTTTGTTCCTAAACCTAACGAAGCTAGACTTATTGACTGTAAATGGATATTCAAGCTAAAAGAAGGGAATGATAATCTAGAACCTCCAAAGTATAAAGCTAGACTCGTAGCAAAAGACTTTACACAAAAAGAGGGAATTGATTATAATAATATATTTACCCCAGTTGTAAAGTACAAAACTATGAGGTTACTTCTTGTTATGGTTGTTGTGTATAACTAGGAACTAGAACAAATGGATGTTAAGACAACCTTTTTACATGGAGACTTGAAATAGACTATATACATGTAACAACCTAAAGGGTTTATTGACAAAAAGAAACCTAACCATGCTTGTTTGCTAAAAAGATCCCTTTATGGTCTAAAACAGTCACCTAGGAGTGGAATAAGAAGTTTGACAAATGTATGTCCACCCTAGGCTTTGCTAGAAGCCAATTTGATCATTGTCTTTATTTCAAACATGTTAAGAAAAAGATGCCTATATACATACTGGTTATATGTTGATGATATGTTAATCATTAGCAACTACAAACAAGTGGTAGACAAGTGTAAAAGTGAACTCAAGAGACACTTTGATATGAAGGATCTTGGCTCTGCCAAAAGAATAATGGGAATCAGTATTATAAGGAATAGAATAAAGAAAACTATGTGGCAGTTCTAAACAAATTATATGCACAAAGTGCTAGATAAATTTGCCATGAAAGACACTAAGGCCTCCACTATTCCATCAGTGCCCAAAGATTGTTGATGAAAGAAAGAAAATGGTTGAAGTCCTTTACGATGTTGTTGTTGGCTCTGTGATGTACTCTATGCTTTGCACACGGCCTGACTTGGCCTTTGCAATAAGTGTTCTTAGCAGATTCATGTCCAATCCCGGTGAGAGACATTGGCAAGCTATGAAATATTTACTTAAATATGTCTCTGGAATCAAGGATATTGGACTTGAACATACTGAACATTGCTCTAGAAATGAGTTTTGTGGGCATGTGGATTCAGATTATGCAAGTAATAAGGATAATAGAAGGTCCACAACTGCATACTTCTATACGTGGGCTGGAAATGTGATTTCATGGAAATCCCAGCAATAGTCTATTGTTTCTTTATCCTCTGTGGAGGCAGAATATGTAGCTGCTACAGAGGCTGCAAAAGAAGATGCCTGGTTGACGGGTATACTAAAAGAGATAGATGGAAAGGAGTATATGTCAGTATTGAACATGGATAGTCAAAGTGCAATATATATTTGTGTAAAGATCCAATGTATCATGAAAGATCTAAACACATTGATGTGAGATACCATTACATTAGAAAAATGGTTGAGGATCAAAAGCTGGTTGTTACTAAGATATCAGGTGAGGAGAACCTTGTAGATTTTGGAACAAAAATAGTGCCATCTAACAAATTCATTCTCTATAGAAACTTACTTCACATACAAACTATTCCTTGATAACACAAGAGCACTTGAGTTAATGACAGACAATGAACTCGTTCCTGTGATGTTCCACTAGCTAATAAAGAAATTGCACAAGGCTACAAGTGATGAGTATACCTTAGGATTATGGGGGCATTTGTAATGTATGTAATCCTATATGTATAAGTCAGATTGTTAGTTGTGTATGATCCTTGGTTACTTAATAAGATGGTTCAATAAAAGCATGCACTAGGTTCTGGTGAAGACTCAGGCATACCAAGTTTCACTTGGGAGCCAGTCCATTGCCAACCCAGTAAATGCTAGAGAAGTATTTTGTGGTGGGCCTGGTGGTATACTAGTTCATGTGGGTAGCCCATATTGTTTTTGAATCTGTTTATACAGATAAATGAAGTGATGTGTTTTGGAGTACTCCGTATCCTGACCTACCTTATCAAGGCCACACACTGAAGTTGTCAAAAGAGGAGAGAAATCAGATAGAGAGAGTTTTACAGAGAAATATAACGCACTCAGGAAGAAGATTCAAGAAGAGAAATCGAAGTGGTTAACCTAGTTCGTGGTGGTGCGGAAAGGTTTCCGACAAAAGGAACTAGAAGATTGATCAACGCTTTGAACAACAAGCGTTGATAGCTCAGAGAGGAGGCCGAAATCCTCTTATACTTCTTTCTTTCTTTAATCTTCTGCAGTGTTTACTTTGTTTCTCATCTTCTGGTTGCTGATTTGCTTTGCTTGAGATCATGTACCTTATTGTAACGGGATCTTTATTCAGCTTAATAGTGGAATCACATATGGGATGAGTCTCACCCTATTGAGACTCCGGGGACTAGAGGAAGTTGAACCCCGTCAACAAATATCGTGTTGATCTTCTGATTGTTCTGTCTGCTTATAATTTAATCATTGTTAGAGTAGATGATCTAGAATATATATATATATATATGTATATATATATATATATATATATGTATATGTATGTATATGTATATGTATATGTATGTATATATATATATGTATATGTACATATATATATATATATATATATATATATATATATATATATATATATATATATGTATATGTACATATATATGTATATGTGTATATATATATATATATATATGTATATGTACATATATATATATATATATATATAGAGAGAGAGTTTGGCTCCCATGTAAACAACTCTTATAGTGTTCAATGAGAACAAATTGTATCCGTTAGATTGTTAAATAGATGGCTGAGATTAGGCGATATTAAAGTATTAAAAAAAATCATGTTATTAATGAAAGAAGATTCGCCGGACCTGAATCTATATATTCGGCGGTATAGTCACATATATTCGGTGTTTACACGTTCACACGATAAGAGTTGTTTATATATGAGTCAGGATCTATCTATATATATATATATATATATATATATATATATATATATATATATATATATATATATATATATATATAGGGAAGTGTTCAAGTAAGGCCCATTATTCCGGTACGGCCGTGCGGCCGTCTATACGGCCGACACGTGTCCCGGGAAAACAAATTTTTTTTTTTTTTTTTAAAACGAGTAAAAGTAATAGTTCAAAACTTATTATGAAATAGTTCATAACTTATAAAAGGATAGTTCATGAATTATAATAGAATAGTTCATAGTGTAAAATTTATAAAGGAATGAAAGTAATAGTTCAAAACTTATTAAGTAATAGTTCATAACTTCTAAAAGGATAGTTCATGAATTATAATAGAATAGTTCATAGTGCAAAATTTATAAAGGAGTGAAAGTAATAGTTCAAAACTTATTATGAGATAGTTCATGAATTATAATAGAATAGTTCATGAATTATAATAGAATAGTTTAAAGTGCCAAAATTTATAAAGGAGTGAAAGTAATAGTTCAAAACTTATTATGGGATAGTTCATGAATTATAATAGAATAGTTCATGGATTATATTAAAAAGTAATAGTTCATGGATTATATGGAAATAGTTCAAAATTTGTAGGATAATAGTGCATAAATTATAACATGGTAGTTCAAATAAATTTTTATTAGTTTCCGGAAAAAAAAATCGTTTCAGAAAAGAGAAAGAAAAAAAAAAAAAAAAAAAAATCGGGACACGTGCCGCCCGTACGGTCGGCCGTACGACCGTACCGCAATATAAGGGCCGTACCTGAACATTTACCTCTATATATATATATATAAAGATCATATGAGAACAGACTTATCGTGTAATCATGAGAACAGATTCGTAATTATTATTAGTTTTGTTACGAAAGTGTCATATCGTTTAATGTATTCGTATTTATTGTTGGTTAAGTGAATTATTCGTAGTTATTGTTGGTTGAATGAATTATTCTTAATTATTATTCGTAGTTATTATTAGTTATGATATCTACTCTAAATCTCTACCCTTAATACTCGTCATCCGACGGTTTAAGATTGTTCTCATGATTACACGATAAGTCTGTATAATATAATATAAATCATCAAGTGTCCTGCGTAATTGTTTTCAACTTTTAGTATTAAATTGAACGAGCTTTGCCTTTGAATTCGTCGTGTTAAATAGTGTGGGCGAATGTAAGACATTTGTATACTCTTTCAAGCTTAGATGACACATCGCGCTTATAAATAGAACTTAAAAAGTAGAATAATTCGTTTTCAAATTACGTAGATGGCGTGTGTAATTCGGTATTTTCTTAGAAATCTGAATAATTCATATAGGCTGCGTAATCATAAATGACCCAACTATCCATACAAGTTGCATTTACTAATCGAAAGACTTATCCTCAATTACGCATTGCACCTACGTATATGTGGTATGACTACGCATCACCAAGCGTAAGCCGTAGCTTAATGTAAAATTTCAGATAATTTATAATATCACTGTGTTGTTTAGAGTATATGTATATATAAGTTTCTCGCGCGCGTGTGTATATATATATATATATATATATTTCTCGTGTTTTTGTATTGTTCGTAAATTTAATTTTTGTCGTAGCTTAAAGTGGTTAGTGATGGAGAAGTGCGAAAATACCTGATCTAACTAATCCAAAAATCCGATCTGAAAAATCAGAATTCAAAAACCTCCGCTAATTGATGATCCGATCTGGTAGAATCTATCCGATAATCGAAATGGATCGGGATTTTGAGAATAAATTGGATCAAATTTATCCGATTGATCCAATAATAATTACACGGATAGGAAGTTTAATCTAGCCGGATCGGATTTTGATCGACTTTTATAAGAATATCCTAGACTTCATATCGGATTAGATATCCAAATATGCACAACCCAAATTAGGGTATCACAATCCCGTTAAATCTAACACAACGGCACCACCACATCGCCGACAAGCATGTATGATATGTATCTTTTAGAAAGAAAAAAAAAGTAGTAAATTTTGAATGAAACGAGTTTGTAGATAAAGTAAGAGGCAAGTGTGAGAGTACAATAGAACAACATAATTTTAGAGAGCCGGTGGGACGTGTAAGAGAATAGGTTGAACGCATGATGAACGAAAAGCGGCTTTTGTCTAAAGATGGCTAAGTTGTGGGTGATCCATGCGAAATAGATGATCCATCAAGGATGAAATGAGTGTCAGATCTTGTAAATTAATACAACATTCGATTGTAGTATGAGGGTCAGGATATGTAAAGTAATTCTTGTGCTTGTATTGAGTCGTGGACTTTGGCTGTGATGAAGATCTGGCAACACTGATTGCCCTTGCTCGGAGAAACTCAATTCCGGGGGAGAGTAGTTGGACTTATTGTTGGTCTGATAAGGAAGAAGCTACCAAGAAATTGGGCCTTATCCTAAGAAGCCCACGCTCCTTAAGCCTGCCGAATGTGCTACGCAACACCCATAAAATTGTAATCTCGCATCATTTAAATGAGAATTTATTATTAAATTATAACGATAGGTTGCTACTCATGTCAATAAAAATTCATCTTTTTCAGTGATCGAGTGAGAACAAATAACTCTTGAGTTAAGTATGCTCGTGTGGGAGCAATTTCAGGATGGATGCCTTCCTGAGAAGTTTTGACGCGGTCATGGTTGGCATGGGGACAGCGTCTGAGCCGTTTTGGTTTATCTGAACACACATTCATTTAATAAGGCGACAACATTTTACCTTGGTGTGAGATGTAAAAGGTTACCTCGATGAGCTCTAAACCTTGTTCTCATTATGTTGCTTCTCTCTTCGTCTCTTCTTCAGCTCTTCTTTGAGATTTCTCCACTTCCGATAGTGAGATTCAATGTGTCCCTTGCAAAGCTTGAACTGGTTCAAACCACATTTATGGGCACGAAGGAGATCTTTGAATCTTCGTACTCGTGTGATTTGTTGAATCTTCTGCTTGTTCTGCTCTTACTTTCTTTTTGGATTCTTGTAAATTTTATTGCTGGTTTTTGTTGAGACGATAGTGTATTGAATTTTTTTGAGATCCCGGGGACATAGGACTTTCGATCCAAACCTCGTAAACAAACAACTTGTTCAATTTGATTTGCATGAGCTTTTACCCTATTTGTTAGATCTATTACATGTTTACAAGATCGAACCCATGGAGAATGAAGTAATGATTAATCGAAAAACCAAAAGTTAAAATGAAAATAGAAGCAAAAGACAAAGGATTGAGTCAACCTCAGGTCTTACAATCTAAATCGGGATCAAAGGAGGATAAAAAGATATGAGCCGGTTTGGTTTATGTGAACACGCGTTCGTTTAATAAGACAACAACGTTTTACCTTGGTGTGAGATGTAAATGGTTAGTTAGGTGAGCTCTAAACCCTAATCTCATTATGTTGTATCTCTCTTTGGCTCTTCTTCACTTCTTCTTTGAGAGTTTCAGCTTCCGATAGTGAGATTGAGCGCTTCCCTTGCGAAGTTTGAATTGGTTCGAACCAAAATTGTGGGCACGAAGAAGATATTTGGATCTTCATACTCATGTGATTTGTTGTATATTTTTTTTTTGAAAATGTACGTATATTATAGAAAATGAGAAGGTTTACAACAACTTTGTTATAGAGAAAACAAGGACAACATGCAGGGGGAAGAAAGAGATGGGATTAGACTAGGTAAATGCCTAGTCTAGATGCATAGGCAATGGACTCAGTTGATCTATCTTTCCATGAATGGGCAAGGTGGTTCTTGGTGGCGTTGATGATCTGATTTGCACAGACAATGGCGCGGGTGAAGGTGTTGCTGTGAATCAAGAGGTTCCGGGCTCTCCAAGTGAAGTAGATGTATGAGGTGAAGGAGGAGATCCGGACGCAATCGGCAAGGTTCTTTTTAGGAGTGGGAATCGAAGCGAGCCAGTTCCAGGGGCTGTGGAGGTAAACAGGTGAGTATGAGGTTCTATTCCACCTAGAGACAATGTCAAGGACTAGGGAAGTATAGCTGCAACGGTTCCAGAGGTGGTTGGAGTCTTCAGGGAAGGATTGACAGAATTTACAGGTGTCATTAGTGGTGATGTTCCATTGCCTGAGTCTGCTGAGGGTGGGGAGCCGATCGAGCCAGGCGAGCCAAGTGATGACCCTGCATTTGGGAATATTGGTGTTTAGCCAGATTGATTTGAAGTTGATGTAGGGAGTGTTTAGTGGGGCGCATGCGAAGATGTTGTAGGTAGCTTTGGAAGAGAATTTGCCATCAGAGGAAGTAATGAAGGAGAGGCTACTCGGGTTGTTACTGGTATTGGTGAGGGAAATAAGTTCATCGCGAATCTTGACGATACATCTCCAAGAGTAACTGTGGTTGGTATGGGCAAAGGAGTGCCAAACGGATTGGCCCTTCAGTATATTGTGAGCAATCCAGGAGCTCCAGAGGGAATCAGGGTAGTTAGCAATGTCATGGATAAGGTGAGTGAAACAGACCTTATTACGGGCAAGGATGTTTTTGAAGCCAAGACCACCAGAATGCTTTGGCAAACAGGTAGTGTTCCAAGCGACAAGGAAGCGGTGACTAGACTCCTTTCCGGACCAAAGAAACGATCTAAGGAGCCCCTGAATCTTGTTGATGATTGTGGATGGAATTACGTAGACAATGCACCAGTAATGGTACATGGATTGGAGAATGGAGTGGATGATCTGGATCCTACCAGCATAAGAGAGAAGCTTTGCGCTCCAGGAATGAATTCGTTTTGTGATCTTGATAATGAGTGGATGGTAGTCCCGGAGATTGAGTTTTTTACAACCAACAGGGACGCCAAGATAAAGGAATGGGAGGGAACCGATTGAGAGTCCGGTATCATGGGCAATGGAGAGCGTTGTGTGGGCAGGGACACCACCTAGGTAAAGTGCAGATTTTTGAAGATTGATTTTGAGCCCGGAGTAAAGTCCGAATTCCGTAAGGGAAGCTTGCAAAATTTGGATGGAGATGAGGTCGCCCCTGGAGAAAAGAAGTATGTCATCATCAAAGCAAATGTGAGTGATTTTGGGGTTATGGCATTTAGGGTGGTGATTAAAATTGGGGCTAGAAGTGTGAACTTTTATCATGGCTGAGAGGTATTCGAGAGCAATGGCAAAGAGGGGGGGCGAGAGGGGGCATCCTTGCCTGAGGCCCCTAGAGCCTTTGAAATGACCGGTGAGGGAGCCATTGATGTTGATAGAGTACGAGGCCGAAGATATGCACTCTTTGATCAAACTGATAAGGTGGTTAGGGAAGCCCATCTTGTGGAGGCAGTGGATGATGAAGTTATGGTCGATGGTATCAAAAGCCTTTGTGATGTCGATCTTGAGGGTGGCTCTGGGGGATATGTGTTTACGGGCGTATTTGTGGAGCAGCTCTTGGCAGAGGAGGATGTTATGTTTGATGTTCCTTTTGCTAACAAAAGCGCTTTGGTATTTGCCAATGAGGTTGGGGAGGATTGAGTTGATGCGGGAGGCAATGATTTTTGCGATGGTTTTGTAGGTTGTGTTGTAACATGAGATGGGTCTGTAATCGGCTGGGTATGAGGGGTTGTCACATTTGGCAATCAGGGAAATGGATGTGTGGTTGGTGAGTTTCAGAAGCTTGCCAGAGGAGAAGAAATCGAGAATGGCATCAGTAAAGTCATCCTTGATGATGTTCCAGGAGTTCTTGTAGAAAAAGGCGTTGTATCCATCCGGACCTGGAGCCTTGTTGTCATTAATACTAAAAAGAGCCTTCTTGACATCGTCAGGAGTCACCTGCATAGAAAGAAGATCAAAGTCAGGGGGGTTGAGGTTGGGTAGGTCGTATGTTGGTGGAGGGGTGGTGATATGGTTGGATGAGGGGTTAAGGATGGAGGAGAAGTGGTTGATGACGATGGAGGCGATGTTTGATTGGTTATAGTGTGGGGTGTTGGATGAGTCTTTGATGAATTTGATGGCGTTGGCACTTCTTCTGGCTTTGATGCATCTAAAGAAGTAAGAGTCACATTGATCACCATGAATGGACCATTTGATCTTTGCAAGCTGGTTAAGGGTGGTTCGGTGTAGGTCAAGGGAAGAAAGGAGTTTATGGGTAAGGTATTTCTCTTTTCCTTGGAGGACAGTGCAGTGAGGGTTGGCTTGGAGGGCGGTTTGAACGCTGTGGAGAGATGACTTGTGTGCAGTAACCTCAAGGTGGATGTGTTCGAGCTTAGTGCTAGGGAACTTCTTGATTTTCGGTTTGAGACTCTTGAGCTTTTGGGTGAGGCAAAACATGGGGTTACCGATGGTATTGATCTTCCAGTGCTCAGAGACGGTTGGAATAAAGTCCTCGTGGAGAGTCCAAGCATTATTAAAGCGGAAAGGGAAGTTCAGGCGAGGATTTTTGGGGGCGAGGGCTAAAAGAGCGGGGGAGTGATCGGATATGTAGGCAGGATCGAAGTGGGCGGTTGAGGAGGGGAAGTGGGTGTGCCAATGTTGGTTGATCACAATACGATCAAGTTTACACCAGATCCGAGATCTCATTTGCTTGTTATTCCACGTGAAGTTGCATCCTGAGAAGGTGTGATCACTAAGGGTGCAGTTGTTGAAGCAGGTAGCGAGTTCAGTGGAGGATTGCGAAATCATAGGGATATTGTTGCAGGTTTTCTCATCCGGTGAGAGGGTGACGTTGAAGTCACCCAAGAGGACCCATGGGGAGTTGGAGTGAAGCGTTGCTAACGTGTTGATTGAGTTCCAGAGACTAGATCGATCCTCCGCGCGATTATGGCCATAGATGAAGGTGCACGTAAATGGAGACAGTCCAAGTTGTGCATTATGTGGTTGGGTGATGTTGCAGTGGAAGATTTGGTCGGTGATGATGATCGGGGTGAGATGGAGGCGGTCGGGGTTCCACCATATCCAGAGGCGGCAGTTATGGGCATGAGAGGAATTTGAGTAGTTGTTCCATGAGGGGAGCAGGGAATGAGCAATATGGTTTTCTTGGTTGCTTTGGAGGCGAGTTTCAATGATAGCTATAATGTCGAGATTATGCTTCTTGACGAGATCAAGGACTGCTTTGTGCTTGTTAGGGTTGTGGAAACCTCTAACATTCCAGGAGCATAGTTGTAGATTCATGGAGAGGTTGCTTTGGTCTCAGTACAACTCTTGTTGTCTGAGGGGGATTTGGGTGGGCAGGATGAACTAAGTGGTCCAGGTATTTTGGAAGGGTTTGGGTTGTTATTAGAGGTATGATTAGTGGAGGATGAGGGGGCTGTTAGGGGGCTGTTGATGATACCATCAGATGAGGGTCCAGGAGGCGGTGGGGTGCTATGGCGGGGAGGAAGGTCTTTGGTGGGAGGGGGTACGTGAGACAGAATGGGACGGGGGAGGAGGTTATTGGTGATAGGGAGAGAAGATCCTTGAAGGGGAATTCGTTGTGAGTCATCAGGTGTTGGAAGGATTGGTGTAGGATTAGGGTTATGGGGAGCGCGAGATGGATTAGGGTTAGGGTTGTGGGGAGCGCGAGATGAATTAGGGTTAGGGGGGTACGGATTTTGGTGGCTCCGGATTTGGGCGAACAGTTGTGTCCAAAGACCAAGCAAGATGGGCAGTGCGGGGGAATCCATTCGTAACTGATTTTTTGGATAACGGTGGTATTGTCGGGTCCAACCAGTCGGACCTCCCTCAGTAGTGGTTTATCAGTATGGACTTCCACCAGGATTCGAGCAAAGTTTAGTGCATCATGGTTGGCCGATTTGGAGTCGGTGAGGATGGGGGTACCAATTGCTGATCCGATTTTTGCAAGCATGTGGCAAGACCAGAACCTAAAGTCAAGGTCATGGAGGGTAGCCCAGATAGGAATAGATTTGAGGTGGGAGTAATCAAGTTTAAGTTCCGGAGTCCATTTCTTCATTAGAATGGTGGTTGAGCTCGATGTAACCCAGGGGCTGCCACTAAGAATGGTGGTAAGATCTTCATGGCAAGCAAATTGGAACACGAATATGCCTTTGTCGTTGCGAAGGATTTTAGGCATGGTGACAACAGACCAGTTTGAGGAGACGAACTCGCACATGCGAGAGAAGGTGATGGGTCGGCCGAGTGGAAAGCCAACAAGAGAGAGGTCCCATTTGCGGATAGACTCAGCAACGTCATCATGGGAAAAGTTGATGGTGCCCGACTCGAGTCCCGGTGTATATGTTAAAGGCACGTGGTCCCAAGGGATGTTTTTTGAAGCGATATCTTTGTATGAGGATATAGGGGCGGCTGTAGGTGTTATTGCATTAATGGTCCCTAGGGAAGAGGAGGTGTCATCATCCTGAATGGGAAGGTGAACCGCATCAGTGGTTAGGGACGGTTGGGTTGCATCATCAGAGGCAATCGAGACCGGTCCGCCAGGGACTTTTGAGATGCCATCAAGGGAGAGTATGGTTGGTTGGGGAAGGGTAACGTTGACACCTTTGGAAGGATTGTTGGTGGTTGTGGTCTGGGGGTTGATTGTGGGAGTGGCCTTGGGGAGGTCTTGGGGAGGGATTGGTTGCGGCTGGGAGGAGGTGGGCGGAGGGAGGGAGGGAAAGAGTTCAGCAGAAGATAACTAGGGTGAAGGGAGGGGGAGGTTTTTAACGAGACGTCTGTTGTTAGAGGTGATGAGGTCTTCTGGAATGATTTCGTAGGGGCTGGTTTGGGTTGGGGAAACTGTGGGCTTGGTGGGGGCAGTAGGCGGTCGGATGAGCTCGGAGATCTTGACAGAGGCACGGCGGTTATGCTTGTGGCCAGCCATCGGAAGGGGAATGTCAAGGAAGCGCGTGAGGCGCGTTCACTTGAGGAAAAAAGGGGTTTTACGATTAAAGGATATTGTATTGTCAGGACATGCTGTTGTATATTTTGGTTGTTCTACTCTTACTTTCTCGTTGGATTCTTTCAAACTTTTACGCTTGTAATTCTTGTTGATATTTAATTTTTGGAGACGATAGTGGATTGAATCTTCTTGAGATTCCGGTAACGTAGGACTTTCGATCCGAACCTCATCAACAAACAACTTGTTCAATCTACTTTGTATGAGCTTTTACCCAATCTATTACAAGCTTTACAATATCGAACACAAGGAGAATGATGTAATGATTAATCGAAAAAGAAGTAATGGGTCAGAAGAGAACTAGATTCAATAGCCTTAAGGGAGAAAATTAGATAATCATATTGGTAATCAATAAAGAAGTTTTAAAATACGAATCACCACAACAATGCATAAACAAAATCTCAATTCGTAATTGAATACATGTAATGTCATATTAATCATGCTATGAGAAAACAATTATACATAATGATAATTTTGTGGGGTGTTACATTTTCCCGCTTAATATTCAGGTCACCTATTAGGGTAAGCACACTCGTAACTCAGGGTTATCTTAACTATCATTTGTAAGAATTGAGGTCTTAAGGACGTTGTCTTCATGTCAACCATACTCGCGCAAAAATTTCTCAGGAGGCTATCCATCCTGAAATTGTTCTCGCATGAGTACGCTTAACTATAGAGTTCTTTATTCTCACTTGACCACTGAAAAAGAAGAATTCTTGTTGACATGGGTAGCAACCTAATTCCTGTAAGTTAATCATAAATCTCCATTTAAATGATTTGGGGTGATTATTTTGTGGGGTGTTGCACAAATAGACCTAGAATCATCTACGTCCAACTCTCGCATCTTCCGTTGCACAATTATAGGACTACTATAGCATATGAATAGACAAATTTTCCAAAGGACATAATTAAGCACAAACATCATAGATTCATCACGCAAAATCGAATTCTCCAAACCCTATAGTAGTAAGAACTTAACAAGACATACTTATAAAATTCTTCTTTATTGAAATGAAAAACATCAATCAATTAAGTCAATCATAGGAGAGATAGAGTACAATGATGACTTACAATTTAATGCCTATGAATGTTGCCAAGTTTTGATTTGGATTTAAAAACTAGATGAAAACCTAATGGCCAGATAACCTTATTTATGAGCTTCGTGCTATTCGTAAAAGCTAATCAAAGAAAGGAAGAGCATGTCTTAAACAAAATCTATCTAATAAGAAAAGGAAAGGAGAGAGAAGACATGTTTCAATAAAAACAACACAGAACTTCAACGGTCAACTCGATCAAACATAGTGGAATAAGTGGGCACGTTAATGAGGTTGAAGTGTTGACCTCAAGTCTCGTAAATACTTACAAGGCCCATTGTAGTAAAAAGGGTCATGATCGAACACATAAAATGCAATTTCTTGATTTCCCATTAGGTAGTGGTTGATGAATTATTGTATTTAAAATTATATCATATTGATTATATTACATTAACTAGAAGTGAATTTAATAATATACTTCACTTAATCTCCATCCGAATATATGTATATTTTCTTAAAATAAAAATATAGTTTGTATTGTATAAACTTCACTTAATCTCTCCATCTATGTATATTGGATTTGCTTAAATAAAATCCATTAAAAAAAAGTCTCTTTTTTGAGTTTTCTACTCCCAGAAGTCGAACCTTGTACCCATTAGATTAACTAAAAGTGAATTTAATAATATACTTCACTTAATCTCCATCCGAATATATGTATATTTTCTTAAAATAAAAAACCTAATTTGTTTTGTATAAACTTCACTTAATCTCTCCATCTATGTATATTGTATAGGATATAATGTGTAGACAAATAGAATAAGGGGGCCTAGTATGTAAATAAAGTCAAAGGCTAGCAAACCCTAACAACCTCATGATGTGTATATATACGTATCTTGTATTATGTTCAATACAACAGATTACAATTCAGTTCATTCACTATGTGTTTATCAGAGCCTCTGATTTTTCAAGTCTAAACACATAGTTTTTCCTAGCACATTATACACCTTATACACATTCATTCTTCTGCTTTTATTTTCTCTGAGTTAAGGCTACCTGCAAGGACTCTACCTCCTCCGATCCTCCGCTTAATCCTAACCTCGGTCGACACATCACAATTGATATTAACGATCCTTTATACTTGTCCAATTCGGAAAATCCAGGGATGCAGCTGGTCTCCATTCTATTCAATGGAGCTAACTTCACTTCCTGGCGACGCAGCATTCGAATGGTGCTAGGTGCCAAGCAGAAATTAGGCTTCATCGATGGAACCTGTGTCAAACCTGCACTTGGAGAAAATGAGCAACTTACTAGATGGATTAGAGCAAACTATATGATTCGTTGTTGGATCCTGCATTCAATGAAATCAGAATTTGCAAAAGTGTTCACTTATGCAGAATTTGCTCCAGCTCTATGGCAGTACGTTGTTGAGCGTTTTGAGGTATCTACTGCACCTCTTATTTATCAAATTCATAAAGATTTGTCTTCTCTCAAGCAAGAGAATGCTTCTGTTTCCATTTATTTTGGCAAAATGAAGAAATTATGGGACGAGCTGAGTTCAATTGATGCAATTCCTACTTGTTCATGTCGTGTTATCATTCGTTGCACATGTGATATTCTTAAGAAAATGTCTGCAAGGGAAGCCAATAATCGAGTTATGCATTTTCTTATGGGATTAAATGAGCAATATGAACATATACGTAGTCACATTTTATCTCTAGAAACTCTGCCTACTGAAAATAGAGTTTTTCACATGATATTGCAAGTAGAAAAGCAAAACGAGTTTACCTGCCATGCTCCAATTGCACATGATATACTTGTTGTAGCTCGATATATCCCTTATAGGCAAGCAGGTGGCAGTAGGAAGGATTTTAAAAAGGAAAAATATGATCGACAATGTTGATATTGAAAGGAGAAAAGTCACTTGTGTGAGGCTTGCTTCAAGCTCACACGTGTCCCTGATTGGTATAAATAATTCAAGCATAAAGAGGACAAGGTGTCACGTGGTCATGCTAGGGCTTACACTCTAGCTTCCAAATATGGAAATAACTTGGAATTTGCAATTGTAGATACTCTACTAGACATTACATATATCTCCTCTCATTCGCCTGTTATGGATCCTTCCATGGTAAATGTTGTCTATCAAGAGGTTCTCAAATTAATGATGGATAAGCAAACACATTCATCTATTAATTTTGCACGTATCATTAATCATTTTGGACATATTGCTGTTAATATGTGTACAAGGATCTTGGACTTTGGCGCCACAGATCACATCAGTTTTTGCAAATCTTACTTCTCTGAATTGACAAAGCTTGACAAACCAATTTTGATTGGCCTTCCCGATGGCTCAATCAAAGAAGTTCTTTACAGAGGGAATGTGATTATGTCCCCAGTCAGCACACTTCACAATGTTCTTTATCTTCCATCCTTCAAGCATAACCTTCTTTCTATATCTCGACTGAATCTTGATCTGCCTATGAAAGTCATCTTTACTCACACTTCTCGTTTATTTCAGGCCCCTTACTAGTGAGTCCATTATTGCCACTGGTTACAAAGAAGGGAATCTTTACAAGATAAGCTCGACTGGATTCAAACACACTACTTGTGATGTCTCTAATTTAGATCATAAGTCTTGTGATATGTCCTTGTTTGATGCCAGAATAGGGCATATGTCATTGTCAAAAATTCAGCATATAGATGCTTTTTTTACTTCTAAGTTGAAACATCTAGACTGTCATGCTTGCATAGCAGCTAAATAGCATAAATTGCCTTTTATACCAAGTAGCTCTCGAGCTCAAACTGCTTTTAGTATGATACATGTTGACATTTGGGGTCCATATCATACATTGGCTTTATGCATGTGGTGCTCATTATTTTCTTACAATTGTAGACGATTTTACTCGTTGTACATGAACCTTCCTCATGTCAAATAAAAGCTAGTGTACAAGATCATTACTAATTTTCTGGCCTATGTGAAGACTCAGTTTCACACTGATGTTCAAATTTTTCGTTCAAATAATGGAGTTGAGTTTATGCAGAATCAACTCCAAAATCTATTTCTTGCATCAGGCATTATTCATCAGAAATGCACACCTTATGTACCTCAACAAAATGCTAGAGTTGAACGCAAGCATCGACATTTGTTAGAGACTACTCGCGCTATTCGTCTCCATGTCAATCTACCTTTTTATCTCTGGGTCGAGTGCATCCTTACAGCTACATATTTAATTAATCTTATGCCCTCCTCCATTCTTGCATGGAAGTCACCTTTTGAGTTGCTTCATCATACTAAACCTTCTTATGATCATCTGAGGGTTATTGGCTGCTTATGCTTCAACCTTCTTCCTAAACGAGACAAGCTCGAACCTATTTCTACACCATGCATCCTGCTTGGATACCCTCCAGGTCAAAAGTCCTATAAACTTTTCAATCTCACCACCAACAAAGTACTTATTAGCCACCATGTGCCTTTTCAGGAGCACACTTTTCCTTTTAAAAGTCCATTACCTTTCCAGCATTCTTCATCTTCTACTTCTCTTCCCTTAGTCACACCTGCACCCGATGTTGATCTTCCTATCATTTCTATTAATCCTATTCCGTCTACATCACCACAAATACTCCTATTTTTTCACCATCTTCTTCCCATCTACAGATAACTCCTACATCATCTACCGATCCTTCCTTTGCTCAACCTATTCAAGTACCTTTCTCTACAGATAGCCCCTCTGGTCAACCATCCTTAATTATTCCATCATCTCCAGCTACTTTATCCTTTATGCCCATACATATTCCTTCCTCCTTTGTAATTATTCCTCCTTCTAGACCATCTCGAACAATTACTCGTCCTTCATATCTAAAAGACTATAATTACAACAACATCTCAACCTTCATTTTGATCTCAACTCTCACTCATCTGACTACATTCACGCTCTATGTAACGTGATACAAACATTTGAACCTTCTACATATCATCAGACAAAGGATTCAACTCCTTGGATTGATGTCATGGCCAAGGAAATTCACGCTCTAGAACTTAATGACACATGGGAGATTGTCCCTTTACCCCCAAGCAAGGTTGCAATTGGCTGCAAATGGATCTACAAAATCAAATATCGACCGAATGGTACTATAAAG
The DNA here is from genome assembly GCA_033239125.1 of Fagopyrum homotropicum. Lineage (NCBI taxonomy): Eukaryota > Viridiplantae > Streptophyta > Magnoliopsida > Caryophyllales > Polygonaceae > Fagopyrum > Fagopyrum homotropicum. Next base: position 149,614,181 of record BSWB01000001.1, on the reverse strand, counting down.
AGACACAAAACACGTCTTGTTGCCAAAGTTTATAATCATATTAAAAACAAAGACTACAGCCATACCTTCAGTCCAGTTATTAAGTTTGCCACAATTCGTGTGGTACTTGCTCTTGTTGCTGCTCATTCATGGCTTCTCTATCAACTGGATATCAACAATGCCTTTCTTCATGGTTATCTTGATGAAGAAGTCGTTCTCTTGCCTCCACAAGGATATACTAAAGTACCTTCTGGTCATGTGTATAGACTGAAGCGATCTCTCTATGGCATTAAGCAAGCCAATCATCAGTGGAATATTGAATTCACTAACCTTCTTCTCCGGCTACAATTTACCCAGTCACACCAAGATTATTCATTCTTTGTCAAGAGTCTTCTTCTGGTATCACTATTGTATTGGTATATGTGGATGATGTGTTAATCATTGGCAATATTCCATCATAGATCACTTCTCTCGAAGCCTCTCTTGATCAGGCTTTCACCATCAAGGATTTAGGTCAATCCAGATTCTTCTTGGGCATGGAAATTGCTCGTAATTCCTCAGGATTATTGTTACACCAGCGCAAATATATTCATGACATATTGAATGATACTCATATGTTGGCTTCCAATGCAGCTAGCTTTTCCATGCAGAGGAACAATCATCTTTCTCTCGATTTTGGAGACGTTTATGATGATCCTGAAGCTTATAGACGTCTCATTGGTAGACTCTTATATCTCACTCTAACCAGGCCCGATATTGCATACACCGTCCAACAAGTTAGACAGTTTTTAGCCTCACCTCGCATCCCTCATTGGCATGCCGCTACTTATATTCTGCGTTATCTTAGGGGCACAATGGATTATGCTCTTCAATATTGCATTCAGTCTAATATGCCCCTCACAGCTTATAGTGACGCTGATTGGGGATCATGCCCTTTTTCATGTCGATCTATCACTAGATATTGTCTCTTTCTGGGTCAATCTCTTGTCTCTTGAAGACAAAAAAGCAACGCACAACCAGCAAGTCCTCAATTGAAAGTGAATGTCGAGCGATGTGAATGACTACCAGCGAGATTATTTGGCTCGATGGCTTATTACAAGATCTGCATGTAAAGTTTCCTCGTCCTTTTGTTCTTCACTTGTGACAATAAAGCCACTCAACACTTCGTTGTCAATCCAGTGTTTCACAAGCGTACAAAGCACCTTTAAATCGATTTCCATTTGTAGAGGTCTAATTATTTGCTAAATTTTACATATTAATAATACATAGAAAAAAAATGTTTAATTAAATATACATATTTTACGATTGTGCTTGCACGCCACAAGTGAAGGAAGGTGTTGTGAAATTATGAATTGTAAGGACATGTGATCTTTACCGATGATGTCATTTTCAGAAGCTGATTCTAATCTACTGTAGGAGATTGACAATGATATGGATTATGAAAATATATAGGAAGGTTGTTCATCAGAAATGAATCTATGAAAAATCTTCTCTCCTGAAACGATAAAGAAGAATATGGAAGTCGCGCCGGTGTTGATACAAGCCACTGAACTTATCCTGAAAGTTATAGGTCCCCCACTTTTCGAACAGATTCTGTCGATCAAGGATTATGAAGAAGAAAGCGATATGTTTGCTGAAACCATCGAATTCGTCGGAGCTCTTCTGGCTGACACCGAAGGCATCCGATTCAACGGCACCCGTCGTGAGATTACCGCCTACAACCGACTTCGAATAGCTTATCTCGACGCTCAAGATCTTATGGATGCAGTTCAAACTCGCAGGCAGATGCTGGAGGCTGAGGATATGAAGATGGAACAGGTATATACCTTTAAAGTTTGAATCAGATATAATGAAATATAATCAACCATGATTTCTCCTGCTTGACCAGAAAATGTGTTATTTCTACAGGCTGAAGAAGATATTAGGGCAAATGCAAAAGGAATGCAGTTTGTTGTAGCTGCTACTCAGAACAAGCTTAAGTCGGTTGCAAAGAAGGTACATGACATGAGCTGAGAATAAGAATAAGGTTAAACTAGCAAGTTCATAGTTCTGGTGTCATGTACCGATTTAATTATAACTAATGAATTTTTTCTCGATACTTTTGTTACCCTCGTGGTTTAACTTCCTTTCTTACTATATATTTTCTATATATATTTTATAAAAATTTCAATTATAAAATAAAAATATATTAATTTTTTTAAAAACTAATCATGAATATAAAAACTTACTTTTTTATTTTGTGTCTTTCAAATAAAGATTAAAAAAAATTAATTTTAAAATAATTAATTTATAAATACTAATTAATGGTAAATAAGTTTTTTTTACATATATTTTATTTAAAATTATAAAAAAAAAATTAATTTTGACCTAATTTTTCATTAAAAATAGAAATTTTATGTATTTTCTCACTAAAAAAATATACAAATTTATAATTAAAACTAATTCGAATAATTAGTGATTATAAAATTATAAATATATTTAATAAAATATAAGAAAATTAAATTTAAACTTTTTTGTAATCCAAGAGGAAACTTTTAATGAAATATATTTAATAATATTTTTATTAAATATATTTATAATTTTCGAATTATAATCTTATCTTATATCTTATATATCTATTAAAGCAGAAGCCTCTATTGTCACGTGTCAACACCAGGTTTCTCGAAGGCTAAAAAATTATTTTAAAAAGTGATTTTTAAATGTTAATATAAATTAAAAATTAATTTCTAAATTTTAAAAAAATATTATAAAAATATTTTTATAAAAATAGTTTTAAAACATTTACAATTTTTTTTACCAACAAGCATATCTTAACAAATAAATTTAAAAATATAATTAATTGGAAGAGATAAATACTTAAATGATAAATAAAAATCATAATAATGATTATAATTTCATTTTTTCGGATTTTTATTTTACAAATATATATATATATATATATATATATATATATATATATATATATATATATATATATATATATATATAAATTTTTAAGTATTAAATATTTATTACCGCACTTTGTGCGGGTAATATACTAGTATCTATTAAAGTAGAAGCCTCTATTGCCACATATCAACGTCATATTTCTCGAAGCCTAAAAAATTATTTTAAAAAGTGATTTCTAAATGTTAATATAAATTGAAAATTATTTCTAAATTTTTTTAAATATATTTTTATAAAAAATAATTTTTAAACTTTTACGGATTTTTTTACCAACAAGCATATCTTAATAAATCAATTTAAAAATATAATTAATTGAAGAGATAAATATTAAAAGAGAATTAAAAATCATGATAATAATTATAATTTCATTCTCCTAAATTTTAAAAAAAAATATATATATAAATTTCTAAGTATTAAATATTTATTAAAAATCAACCCGCACAAAGTGCGGATAATACACTAGTTTCACAAATTAGTTAAGAAGTTAACAAGATCATAATTAGTTTAAACTTTTTTATTATTTTTTATAAAAACAAAAAATAAAAACTAAGTTTTTTTTAATTCAGCATTAGTTTTTAAAAAAAAAATTTTCAGATTTTTAATAAAATGTGTTAAGAAAGGGTATAAGGACGGAACAAATTAAATTATGAGGGAATCAAGAGGTCCAGGAGGAAAAAAATTCTAAATTAATATATTATATTTATGATCCAAACTATTTAGATAGCAATGTTAAAAAAGTTAATTATAAATATACAAAAAGACGAAGCTAGTAAAGTAAATGGTACCTCCATCCTTATAGATAACAATATTAGGTGTTTATAAGAGAATCAAAAATAGTTTTTAATATTTTTATAAATACGATAAGTGTTAAATATATGATTTTTCATAATTTTTATTTTTTTGTAAAACAATTGCTTTTTGCATTGTTTTTGGTAATATAATCATTTTAAATATATAATATTTTTAATATCTCAGATTAAGACGTAACACATATTAATATCTTCATTATCATGCATAATTTTTTTTCAAGATAAAAATAAAAATAAAAATAATGACGTGGCATATCCTCAAGAGACACTTTAAAAAAAATATGAGGTGGCTTGGTGTAAAGATGGCACGTGATAAAATTTATTGTGGTTTAGTGTGACAATGACATGTGACCAAATTTATTGTTTAAAAACTTTAAATATAACATATATACGTTCAATTATACACTACTAAAAATGACTTACTAAATAATAAAAAATTATACTATATATTATAAAGTACAAGAATATTTAATTTTATGGTAATATTAAATTATTTATAATATATCCATATGTTCTATATATAATATAAATTATATCTATATATGGATCATTTTCATATTACTATTAACTTTAATTATATTACCAAAAAAAATTAACTTTAATTATTTTTACATGAGTTATTATTATAGCATTGTAATTTCATTTTCAATTATTATAGTAATAATCTATCTTACTACTAATGGTCGTTATTGTTGCTATGGTATATTCGTATTATTATTAGATGGTTAATATATATGACCAATTTATGATATTATCTTATAGTTGTATCTTTGATTTTTAATTATTAGCAAATAATTATGGGCAATTTTGGTAACTAGGCTTTTTTGAAAAACTATAGTAGTAATTAGGTTTTTTAATGTTTCAATTAAGTAAATATACCCCAACCTTTTGTATTTATTCTCAAACTCTACACACTCTTCTCTCAAGGTGTACATTTAATAAACACAAAACTAGAAAAAGTCTAGTAAACCAAATTGTTTCAATAATATAATCATTATCACTAGATAATATTTGTAACGCTCCAAAACGGGATAAAATGTCAGGAGTCCCAGACGAGGACTCTCTAATGCTTAAATAAGGATAAATATATTTAATAGCAACAAAAAACATCAATGCATAACTTGCCAATAATAAAAGACATGAAACTAAATAACTTTCCATAACGTTAACCACAACAAAGGTCTAAAACCATAATAATGAAACAACATAATGGTCAAAAACAAACCGAGCTTAGAAAAGTAAACCGACTCAAAAGATATAAATCAAATTAGGAACAAATCTTAATGAAACATGACCACCCGAAACTCAAATGCCATGGGCTAAGCCTCTCCCTCCCCCTCTCTCTCTCTCTCTCTCTCTATATATATATATATATATATATATATATATGAACGAGACTCATAATATCACTTGATCTTTGTAAATAAACAAAGGATTAAATATGCAACATGCTTCCAAAATCATCATAAGTCTCAAAATGTCCAAATCATCATGCTCAAAAACTTAAATCATCTCGAAAGTTTTAAACCGGCATCATCTCATAAGAACATCATCTCAATACTTGTAACCATTTCAAAAGAGTTCAAACTCAATATCATCTCAATAACTGGTAAATATTCAATAACTCATCAAAATCAATATCATCTTAAAATTAACTAGTATAAGAATTCAATAGTCAATTGACCGAAATGGGGTAACAAGGTATATCATTGTCCCTTCCTCAAATCAATTACAAGAATCATCAAAATCACAATACAAAACATGTTCGAGCCTTTGTACTTTATAAATCATAGTCAATTCACGAGTTTGTATTTTATTTTAAATCATGTACAACCCACGTTGCACACGAATGTACCTCCTAGCCCTAACCATGGGATGATCACGACAATCACGGACCAAGTGCAGTCCTCGCCACCCACAATGGTCGGGCACAACCTCAGCCCGCTCAAACCAAGATTCCCACCACTAATGAGCATGGCTCGCCTAAACTGAGGGTCGTAAAAATCATGAAAACAAAATAATCGGAAAATTTGCCGTTGTCATCATATACAATGTATCTCTCATAATAATAAGGTACAATGCTCATTGTGGTCATAGACCAAATCATCTCAAATCCTCAATATCCATAATCTGATTCCTGTCCAAAATATCTCAATAAATCATAATCCAAACTAAGCACGTCACCGCCATTATTGGCTAATCAACTCAAGTCACTTATCCTCAAAGGTTTTCAAAATCAACTTATCAAACTCATTTATATTCTCAAACCAAAGGCAATATCAATACACTTTCCATAAATCTTTCAATAACACTTACCTTTTATAAGCACACCATATATATAGAGAGAGTATAGATCCTATGAGAACAGACCTTATCGTGTAATCATAAAAACAAGTCTTATTGTTTAATATATTATTCGTAGTTATTATTTAGTTTTGTTACGAAGGTGTCATATCGTTTAATATATTATTCGTAGTTATTGTTGGTTGAATGGATTATTCGTAGTTATTGTGGTTGAATGGATTATTCGTAGTTATTAATATTCGTAGTTATTATTAATTATGATATTTATCCTAGATCTCGACCATTAATACTAACCATCGATTGTCTAAGATTGTTCTCATGATACACAATAAGATTGTTCTAATGGGAATCGCACACACTCTCTCTCTCTCTCTCTCTCTCTCTCTCTCTCTCTCTCTATATATATATATATATATATATATATATATATATATATATATATATCAAAACAAAAATCTTTCAAACATGTCAAAACATGCATGTAACAGCATAATGACTTAAACTTAATCATGCTCATATAAAAAGGTCACAAGTACTTACCTCGATAAAATCTTACGAAACGGCTTAAAGCCAAAACAACAATGTCAACAACTCGACAAACAATCTAAACAAGTAAAGAATACACAATCAACAATCTATATATACTAAAGCATCACAAAAACCATCTAATAAGTGTAGAAGTGACTTACGTATTCCCAACTCGAATTTGGGTTGTACTTCTCTTAGGGTTTGTCCAAAACCCGTTATCAAATGAAATAGTACCTAGAATGTCAACTAGGCATATCAATCAAATATCCAATTCATAATCCATAATAACTTCTCAATCAAGAGTTTAAGCATACTCACATAGCATCGACGTAACAAATTAAAGTCGATGAACGATTGTAGAACTTCAACTTGAGCTAAACCTTCTTCGAAGGTGTTTTCAAACCTAAAACATAACAACTAAACAAACTCTATAAGCTAAACTTGGGTCATAAAACGTAATATATATAAAAGTATAGTTTTGAATCACATAATTAAAACTTTGGTCAAAATCCGTAAATATATTTTTAGGGCAATTATTGTAAATCTAGAAGTTTGGGCTCTTTGAATATATAAGTTTGGCTAAACTGTAGATACTTTTTTTTGGAAAAATAGAAAACTTGTATCATTTACATAATTAAAAGTTTGGGCCAAATTTTGTAAATAACCTGTCGAGGGCCAAATCGTTAGAAACCGAAGTATGGGCCAAAAACGTAATTAGAATTAGGGGAGGGTTTTTGTAATTATACCCTAATTCCGGGGGCCGATAGCAAAAACAGGCAAAGTTTTGGCGAGGCTTTCCGCCGGCGGCAGAGGGCGGCAAGGCACCGGGGCTTCGTCCGGAGGCTTCAAGAGATGGCGACGGGGGATCGGCGGGGCTTTGATGGCGTTTTCCCAGCGGTGGCGGCTCTCCCAACTTTGCCTATTTTTGCTTCCACAGGAGGAGTTACAGGGTCCTCGTTGAGGGAGATGGGAGTTGCTGAAAATTTGCTTCCACAGGAACGAGGGAAGCGACAGTGGTGGTGCGTGCGAGGCTAGGCAGCGGAGGAGAGCTCCTTGGCGGAGAGAATTCTGGTGACTGCATGGATGAAGAATAAGGTAAGGAAGTAGAGAGGGTTCGAGGAGGAAGAGACGGAGAAGGCTAGGTGTGGCTCGATCTTGAGAAGAGGCTGCGGTGGGTGTAATGGTGAAGAAGAGAGGTATGAGGTTCTTGTTTACAGAAAGAAGAAACGAAGAAAAGGAGAGGAGAGTGGTGAGGAGGAGGTGCAGAATATATTGGGCGGTCGGTGCAGCAAGGAGGTTGTGACAGGGAAGCAACAAGAAGGCGGCTAGCATGGGCTAGGGGGTAGAGTCGCTGGCTTAATTGGGCCGGTGTCGTGCTCTCAAGTCTGGTGGCGCCAGGTGGTGTGATCGAGAGCCGGGGAGGAGAACTAATGGCGTCAGGCGGCGTCAAATGGTGTCGGAGGTTCCGGAAAGAAATAGTGATGGTGTAGGCGGCACCACGTGGTGTGTAGGAGGAGCACCGGTGCCGGACGGCACCAAATCACGTAGTGGAGGAAGAAGGAAGAAAGAAAGACAAATAAAACTCGTCAAATATTCGGAACGGGCATTTCTGATCGAAAAACTTTTCAAATTTTTTTGTAAATTACAGAAATAAATATTATTTTTTAAAAAAATTATTCGTAAAGTTTTTTTTAATGTATAAAATACTCTTGTATAATATTTATGATATTAAATAATATCAAAAATACAAAGAAATTTTTTTATATAAAACACGATAATAAGAACGTTTCAGTATTTTTATATTATTATAATTTAAAACTTTTTTTAGGATATGAGATTGTAATTTTATTTTTAAAGACACTACGTTATTATGCAATAAATTATAATTACTTATGATTGGATAAATTATTATTATTTTATTTAAAACAAATTTTTTTATATTATTATTGCAGAAATTTTTATATACATTAGTGTTAATAGTGTTATAGTCCAAATTGAAATATAAAAAAAAAACAGCAATCGAAGAAAATTTGTGTTTTATTTGATATAAGTTTGTTTATAAAATTTATTATTAAACATGTATTTCAATAATAAATCATTATATACATTTCACACAAAATTTGTGTGTTTATGAGAATGAATCTTGTACACCTTTCATATATATTTGTATCCAATAATATACATATACACACACTATTGGGTAATAATAATTTGTAATTTAATGGTAATTTTGAATTATTTTATAGTAATTGTTTTTAAATATATCTAAATATTTTTATTATAGGATATTAGACCTTAAATAAATTTATAAGATATTCCAATTAAAAACAATATTGATAGGATAGCCACTTTTAAAGCTTTTAAGATTCTAACGTCTATTTTTTTTTTTTTGTATTACGGGCACGGCGACAGATTCGTAAACGCATGATGGTTACGGAATCCGTGACCGCCACGGTCACGAGTTCCGTAACCGTAAAAAAAATCTCTTGACATTACGGTTACGGAACCCGTAACCGTAACAGTGTCAGATTTTTTTTGGGTTAGAACTCACAAAGAAAATTATCACGGATACGGTTCCGGAACCGTGATTTTTTATTTTATTTTTTTGTTAGAATTCACAAAGAAAATCATCACGGTTACGGATTCCGTAACCAGAAAAAATCTTTTATGGATTCAGAACTCGTAACCATGACGTTACGGGTTTCATAACCGCCGTGCATTTTCGACTTTTTTTTCATCCATGTGTTTAGAGTTATTTTATTTATTATATTAGATTTTTATTCTTGTTTCACCAGAGGCTACTAAATGTTTGAACAGGTAAGTTTTCAATCTCAATCATATGTTCCTTTTTACGATGCTGATATGTTCCTTTTTACGATGCTGATTCTTTTTTTCTGTAATGATTTTTTTATCAGACAATCCGTTGCCTCACTTTCTCGACACCTATTAAAGTGCATAAGGAAATAAAGAAGCTTAGAAGCAATTTTGATTCTATTTCAAAAGACATTGAAAGTTTTGGAAATTGGAAGCATGTGAGCAAGGAGGCAACTTCCACAATGCCCCAAGCGACAGGTCCAGTGCTCGATGAGCCAATCATTATCGGCAGAGACTTGGATGAGAGGAAAATAATTGACCTGTTGTTAGGAGCTTATACTGATGAAGAACGACACGTTCCAGTCGTTTCGATTGTTGGAACCGGTGGCCTGGGAAAAACAACAGTTGCTCGACTTGTGTTCAAGGATGATGGTCGACTTAACAGAAGTTGTAATTTTGATTTGAGGTTGTGGGTGTCCGACTCGGAAAGGTTTAAAATGGAACAGCTACTAAAGAAGATGGTCCAGTGTATTAGTCCTCATGATGCAAGTTTGCATAACCCTACCTTGCAACACTTGCATGGACGACTGGATGAAGAAATTCATGGCAAGAAGTTTCTTATTGTGTTAGATAATGTGGTTGATGAGGATCGACAAAATTGGACGGCACTGAATGTTTTGTTGAGGCGTGGCGCGAAAGGAAGCAGGATTTTGGTCACAACACGTTCGAGAAGAGTGGCAAAAGTAATGAGTTCAGATTCAATGGTTTATGAATTAGGTTGTCTTTCGACCGAGGATTCTTGGTCATTATTTGAAGAAAAAGCATTCAAAGAAGAGAGAGGTAACGAATCGTCTGAGGTGGTTCTGATTGGAAAGGACATAGTTAAGAAATGTGGTGGAGTTCCTCTAGCCATAGCTTCAATCGGAAGCTGCCTGTATGCGCAACCTGAGAGGGTATGGAGACAAGTTGGGAACAGATGTATAGCTAACATAAAGGGTGGTGGTGACGCCCTTTCTGTTCTGAGGGTAAGCTATGATGCATTGGAATCGAAGTTCAAAGAGTGCTTTCGGTATTGTGCGCTTCTCCCAAAAAATAGTCGTATTTACAAGGAGATGCTTATCAACATTTGGATGAGTAATGTTTGTTTTGAAACAAACAGTGGTGAACGGATAGAAGATGCCTGTGAAGAGATCATAATGACTTTGTACAACAGATGTTTCCTAGAGAAATGGGAGGATGATAACTATGGTGATTACAGAATGCATGAACTGAATCATGATTTGGCCAAAGAAGTAGCAAAGCAAGAGATGCTTGTAGTGGATTCAGATGTGATAGCGCGTTCGGGTACATTAACCCTAGAAAAGAACATTCGCCATCTAAGCCTCACCTCTGATTTAGATACATTCAAACGAATATCAAGAATTCAGCCAAAAGGAACGCGGTTACGCACTCTCCTGAACCGTGACCCCTTCACTTGGGACTTCCGCAATCCGTGGGTGACGCTGCTCAGCGCTGATAAATTAATGTCAAACTTTCAAGTCCTTCGGATGCTGGATTTACGAGCTTCCAACATCGATAGGCTGCCTGATTCTATCGGTAAATTGATACATCTAAGGTATCTAGATCTCTCTGGTAATAATTTCGAAACTCTCCCAGATTCAATTCAGAAGCTATGGAATTTGCGATCTCTATTGCTAACGTCTTGCTGCAGATTAACCAAGTTACCGGTTGGAATCCGAAAATTGATCAATCTTGGACATTTGGGTTTGAATGGATGTTTTAGCTTGACCTACATGCCTTCTGGAATGGGAGGATTGAAATCTCTCCGCACATTAAACATGTTCGTAGCGGGTCATTTCGCATCCAGCGATTGTGCCAGATTAGAGGACTTGGAACCTCTTTTAGAGTTACAAGGAGAGTTAACGATAAAGATTCATGAGAGGAGCACTTTGAGCGACGCTACAGGGGATGGTGGAGACTCTTTGTTGGGCAATAAAAGGTTAAGGAAATTAGAGTTACAGTGGCGTATCTACAGAAACGTCGACATTGAAGAGGATTTGGAGATCTTGGCGAAACTCAAGCCCCATTCCGATCTCAACGAATTCGTCCTGAATGGCTACGGGGGCTTGGTGTTTCCACGCTGGACAAGCGATTTGGCTTCCTCTCATCCCAATCTTGCGAACATAGTGATTGATAATTGTATGAGATGTCAAAATCTGCCATTATTTAGTAAACTCGTCCGCCTGAAACATTTGAGCATGCGTAATTTGTGGAGTTTGGAATATATAGAAGAGCATGTTCCAGATGATGGTGAACTATTCTTTCCTTCATTGCAACAATTGCAGCTAGACGGACTTCCAAATTTAAAGGGCTGGTTCAGAAATCCAGCCAGTGCAGAAGAACAACCCTCCCGACTACCATCCTTTCCTCATTCCGCTGAACTATTCATACAGAGATGCCCTAATTTGAGAATGACATCCATGCCTGTTTTACATGTTGGAGAGTACTCAGTAAAGCCTTGGGGGGCTTGGCCGTGGGTAAGCGCACCCCTTACCGTGACGCTCGGAGAAGACTGGTTCCGCTGGGGGAAATATTTACCTGAAGAGAATGATTCAGTTGCAGTTGCACCACTTAGCCTCTATGGTGGTCGATTTTTGACAGATGATGTTCAGCTTTATATGTCTATCCCATGGGAACAGTCTCTCCATGGTAGCACCAGTTCAAGTTTGGTGATCAATGATTTGAGTCTTTTAAGCATTTTACCAGCGAGGACAGTTGAGGAGTCTTTTCGACAGATGTCCAAGTTCGTAACATCTCTTGAAATCCGCCACCTCCCAATGTTTAATAGTTTCCCTAAGGTGTTGCGTTATCTCACAGCTCTTCGAAACATTTACATTGATGATTGCAAGGAGTTGACAGGCGAAGAGAGTGAAACAGAACACAGTTCCCAGCATTCCATTTCCACTCAAGGGTTTCAAAGCCTTAGGCGACTGATCTTGTCGTCCCTCCCAAACTTAGTGACATTACCAAAGGAGATTCAATCTTCCACCTCCCTCCAAGTGCTTGACATTCGTTCTTGTAAGAAATTGAAGGTGTTTTCCAGGGAAATCCAAGCAATGACCAACCTTAAGTATCTAAGCTTAGTTGATTGCAATGATTGGACTACGAAATCCATCTGCGCCGGAATTGACGGGTCAAATCTTGTAGTTTTAAAAATTACAGGTTTTCCGATGGAAAATCCGTCTCTACTGTTGTTCATCAATTATCGGTGGTTGAAGGAGTTGGCACTTTGTGATATGCCAAGCCTGGAGTATATACAAGAGAGCAATTCAGCTGCACTGTCTTTCCCATCATTAAGAACTATTTGGCTACAAAATCTTCCGAAATTGAGGGACTGGTGCAGAGGGCTAGCGTGTGGTGTCAATTGCAGTGAACAACTACGACAATCCTTATGTAATTATGTAAACACAGTTTATTATAAATATAAACCGTCTGATGACGGGAAACCCTAAGGGGAATTCATCCAAATCTCACATGGTATCAGAGCCTACGCTCTTCTAATTTCTTCCGCTCCCAAAAACCCTAGTTTCCGTTCCCCTTGACAATATTCCTCGATGGCTGCAGAACGGAAACCCTCATTCCACTCTGCCCTCGGAATCTCAAATATCAAGAACAACATTGCTCTCGTCCTTGATCATGACACTCCGTACGCTTCTTGGGTTACCTTATTTCGTGTTACTGCAAAAGCACACAACGTTCTCGATCATATCGATGAAAAGGTTCCCAAACCCACGGATATTGATGAGTCGCTATGGATCCAAGTAGACGCTGCTGTTCTTCAATGGATTTACAGCACGGTGTCAAGAGATATTCTTCTACAAATTCTCGATTCCGATGATACCGCACTTCAGGCATGGAATCGAGTAAAGGATATTTTTCAGGATAACAAAAACACCCGCGCAGTCTATCTTGAACATGAGTTCTCTAACTGTAAGCTTTCTGGCTTTCCATCTATTAACGCTTACTGTCAACAACTCAAATCTTTAGCAGACCAACTCAAAGGCGTTGGCTCTCCGGTTCCTGCGAACCGTCTTGTTCTTCAACTTATATCGGGCCTACCCGCTGAATACAATGCTGCGGCTAGTTTTATTCAGCAATCCGATCCTCTTCCGAGCTTCACAAAAGCACGTTCGCAATTACTCCTCGAAGAAACGCGAATGGCGTCACAAACGGGCTCCGGAAATTCAGCTTCGGCCCTCACTGCAGCAGCTCGGTCACCGGCCACCGGCACTCCAGAATCATCGTCGCCGCCTCCACCGAAACAACCAGCTACCCGCCGTGGACGTGGCCGGAAGAATCGGAACCGTGGCACCGGAAGTCAGCAGCAGCAATCTTCACAGCAGCCGCATCGGTTTTGGATTAGGGCACCGGCCGGCTGGACTCCACATTCTTCAGCTCCTGGCCCACCTGCACAGCCTTGGCCTCAGGCCCAATATCCCACTGGCCCATTCACTCAGCAGCAGGCCCACTGCTCCTTCCCTGCTGGATCAAATGGCCTTCTTGGGCCTGGACCGTATCAGCAAGCTCCTCAGGCCCATTTCTCTGCACAAGTGCAGCCCACCAGCCTGGACGCTTCATTTACTGCAATGAATCTCAACCCGCCGGATAATTATTGGTATATGGATACGGGTGCCACCTCCCACATGACGAATAACTCAGGTTCACTCTCGTCTTTTTCACATAATGGTTCTTTAAATTCGATTATTGTTGGGAATGGTATGCGTATTCCTTCTACAGGTCTTGGACATACCGTCCTTCCCACAACTAAAAAGCCATTACACCTATCCAATGTACTAATTGCACCACAAATTGTCAAAAACTTAGTTTCTGTTCGTCGTTTCACTACGGATAACAGTGTCTCCATTGCTTTTGACCCTTTTGGCTTTTCTGTGAAGGATCTACACACGGGGATCACACGTCTGAGATGTAATAGTTCCGGGGAACTCTATCCTGTCACCAGTTCTTCCACTTATCCACATCACGCTCTTTCAGTTACGTCGTCCGATCTTTGGCATGCACGTCTTGGTCATCCCGGTGCCCCTGCTTTGGATTCTCTTAGGAAGTCTTCTTTGTTTTTTTCAAATAAATCTAATGTGGCTCATCTTTGTCATGCTTGCCAATTAGGAAAACATCATAGGTTGCCTTTTGTTCGATCTCATACTCGCTCACTTGCGCCTTTTGACATTATTCACAGTGATCTTTGGACCTCTCCTATCCCTAGTCGGGAAGGCTTTAAATATTACTTACTTTTTCTTGATGATTTTTCTCATTTTCTATGGGTTTATCCAATCAAGTTCAAGTCTCAAGTTTTTGAGTTATTTGTTCAATTTCATCAACTTATCAAAACTCAATTTCATCTTTCTATAAAAAGCTTTCAATGTGACATGGGTCGGGAATTCAATAATCATAATTTTCACAAGTTCTTTGTTGATAATGGGATAGTGTTCCGATTCTCATGTCCACACACTTCTCCACAAAACGGCAAAGCCGAACGAGTCATTCGCACGATCAATAACATGATGCGTTCCCTCTTATTTCACTCCTCCATCCCGATCTCCTATTGGCCTCATGCTATGGAGACATCTTGCTACCTCCTCAACATCCTTCCTTCCTCTTCCATTCAAAATCAATCTCCCACCCAAAAGTTGTATCTTACAACACCTTCCTATGGTCATCTCCGTGTTTTTGGTTGCCTTTGTTACCCTAACCAAAGTGCAACAATCTCCCACAAACTCCAACAACGCACTACTCCTTGCGTTTTCCTTGGATATCCTAATCACCATAGAGGCTACAAATGTCTAGATATCAACACCCACAAAATTATCATCTCTCGTCACGTCACGTTCGACGAGACAATTTTTCCCTTCGCCACCAGCTCCCGCAATTCCCCGGAATTTACAGCAGCTCGGATATGTGATGATGACACCTCTCCCTATTTTTTAAATAGCCCTTTACAGCCCACAATTGCTATTAACGGCCTAGGCCCAACGTCATCTTCCAATGATGACAGCGGCCCAGGACCTTTTCCAACGCCCCTGGCCCCACACTCCCCGCCTCATGCATCTGTTGGGCTCTTCACCCCGCCTCTGGCCCACACGCCAGCTCCCCCACTTCCTGGCCCATCTTCTTTCCCTGATCCGCTTCAGCCCCTGGCCCATCCCTGCCCAGCGCCTGATCCGTGTCCCAATTCACCTAACCAGCCCAGTCAAGCAGCCATCCCACATTTCTCACCTGCTCCTAACTTACCAGCTCCGCCCATATTAAATACCTTGTCGGACCAGCCACCCACGGTACCTCATCGCCCTCATACACGTAGTCAATCCGGCATCGTCAAACCAAATCCCGTTTTTGACTTATCCGTTTCGACCACTCCATTGTCCCCAATTCCCAAATCCCACAATGTCGCCCTTCAAGACCCGTATTGGACCGCTGCCATGCTTGATGAATATCGAGCCCTTATGCGGAATAAGACTTGGGTCCTAATACCTCGTCCTATGGATGCTAACATTTTGCGATGCATGTGGATTTTTAAGCATAAATACAGGTCTGATGGTTCTCTTGAGCGGTACAAGGCTCGCTTAGTTGCTAATGGTTGTTCTCAGCAGGTTGGAATTGATTGTGAGGAAACTTTCAGTCCTGTTGTTAAACCAGCGACCATCCGTATGGTCCTCAGCATTGCAGTATCCCGATCTTGGTCCATTCATCAACTGGATGTTCAGAACGCTTTCCTTCACGGCCATCTGAACGAAACGGTATATATGTTTCAACCACCAGGCTTCCGTGACCCCTCCAAACCCAATCATGTCTGTCTTCTACAAAAGTCCCTTTATGGTTTGAAGCAAGCTCCCCGGGCATGGTTTCAACGCTTTGCAGGCTTCCTTCATCGCATTGGATTTATGAGCAGTAAGAGTGACTCCTCCCTGTTTATTTATACTCATGGATCTGACACTGCCTATCTGCTTCTGTATGTCGACGACATTGTCCTTACAACTTCTTCTGACATCCTGCGCAAACATTTGATCCAACTTCTGAGTAAGGAATTTGCCCTGAAAGACTTAGGCCCCCTATCCTATTTCTTGGGCATTTCTGTTCGCCGGACTTCATCTGGTTTATTCCTGTCCCAGGATAAATATACTCGCGAAATTGTTGAGAGAGCAAAGATGTCTAATTGCAAACCTTCTGCTACCCCGGCCGAGACGTCTGTCAAGCTAAGTGCTTCATCCAGCCCTGCTATTAGTGATCCGACACTTTACCGTAGTCTTGCTGGAGCATTGCAGTACCTCACTTTCACAAGACCTGACATCAGTTTTGCAGTACAACAGGTGTGCCTTTTTATGCACGACCCCAGGGAAGCCCATTTTGCAGCCCTCAAGCGCATTATTCGCTACATCTCTGGGACACCATCTTTAGGTATCACTATTTCCTCTTCTCCAAAATCTGATCTCATTGCCTACACAGATGCTGATTGGGCGGGCTGTCCTGATACACGCCGCTCGACTTCAGGATATTGTGTCTTCTTCAACGACACACTTATCTCATGGTCTGCCAAACGACAATCTGTAGTTTCCAGATCCAGTGCAGAGGCAGAATATAGAGGTGTTGCCAATGTCGTGTCAGAATGTTCCTGGTTGCGAAATCTTTTGCTTGAGCTCCAGTGTCCACTTAGCAAGGCATCCATTGTGTACACAGATAACATATCTGCTACTTATCTAGCCAGCAACCCAGTTCAACATCAACGGACCAAGCATATTGAGATCGACATCCACTTCGTCCGCGACAAGGTTGCTCGTGGTCACATTCGAGTTCTTCATGTACCTTCGGCTTTTCAGTACGCAGACATATTTACCAAGGGCCTTCCCCGCCAACTGTTTTTAGATTTTAGATCCAGTCTCACTGTTCAACCTCCTCCAGTTTCGACTGCGGGGGTATGATAGTTTATGTAATTATTGTAATATTAGGGTACCTTATGTAATTATGTAAACACAGTTTATTATAAATATAAACCGTCTGATGACGGGAAACCCTAAGGGGAATTCATCCAAATCTCACACTTTCCTCATCTTTCTAAGATACTCATATCCCAATGCGGTAATTTCAATGGGAATTCCATTCTACTTTCTTGTATCCAAGTATCTATCTTCGACACATGTTGGCCATCAAATTATGAGAAACCACTAGAGAGTTTATCGTGTGCACTTTGTACAAGCGATGCGTCTCTTTTCAAAACAGTTTTATTGAAACTGTATCTGCAAGGCAATCCATTACATGTGGTGATAGGCGATTATGACATGGATGAAATCTGGATCGAGCTGGATCTTGAAAGAATATGTGGTCACCTTATCTCACTTCAACTCAGGGGTGATCGGTATTCAAAGACTCTACCAGAAGGACTCAGTCATTTTACTGCTCTACAAAAGTTGACTTTTGCCGGAGGTTACAGATATATATTTGGAAATTATATAGAAGAGAAACAGAGGGACGGAGCAGCTCCATGGAGAGGGTTGAAAAGCTTAACACATTTGGAGTTCATTAACCTTCCACAAATGGAAACACTACCACACTGGATTCAATACATCCCTTCTCTTCAGGAGCTTCAGATTTCTGGTTCTCAGAATTTGATGCAGCTTCCGGAATGGGCTGATGAAATTTTTGATGATGTCTCGCTTCCCGGACAAAGAGGGATGCGTTTGATAAGGAAAAGGTAAAAGAATATATAATTTAGTTGCTTTTGTCTGCAATTGAATAAACATGTTTTGTTCTTGTGAGAAGAATAATTACAATGCTGTTTTGGGTTAATGTTAGCAGGATTAATGGTGGCTCCAGCTCCGTAGTTCAGCTACACAGTGATATTGGGACTGCAGGGCCGTCAGCCCCGTCAAGTAACAGCCTAGTAGCAGGTGTTGCTGCCTGGTTAACGAAAAAGATTAGAAGATGAATATGAAGATTGTTCAAAGGGTCCAAACCGGACCGGACTCTCGGACCTGACCGGACCATAACGATTCGGTCCAATATGATCCAATCCGGACTGTTTTATTATTTTTTAAATAAAATTAAAAAAATATTTTTTTTGTATGGATTAAGTCCGGTCCAGGTTTGGACCGGACCGGATACTCTTCTTATTCAAAAAAGATTAAAATGTAAATTAGCTATCCATACCGGAACATTACGGTCCTGGACCGGACCGTAATTTCCAGTCCGGTTCGGTCCAAAGCTGTGCAGCCCTATGAAGAACATCCTCCTTCGAGTTGCCGCTCATTAACCACTACGACGTCGTTAGACCAGTAGTTATGCTTAAAATCCAAATACAACTGACGATATTAATCACATATTGTCTTAGGACGAGCTCTCAACTCTCAAGTATCATTATCCTACTACAAATAATTTCGTTTTGGAATAGCTTTTTAATATATTTTAGATAACCAAAACAAATATTTTCCATTTAATTTGCAACCTTCTCACAATATCTCCATGGTTTATATATTTACATAAAATTAGATAATTTTTGTACATTACACAAATGACTTTACAAACTAAATACATATTGAAATGCACAAATATATTAATATGAATATCTTACATTAAATTACATAATTTACACAAACTTAATCTTAAATAAACAAAATATTTTTAAAATCCACCCTTTTCTTTCAGGTGAGTTCTCAATAACATCCGACTGAGTGACGTATTGACGTATGTTTGAACTCCAAGTTTGAAGTAGTGGACTAAGGTTATGGTATTGGGCTTTCATTTATTCAGATATGATGGCCCATATTCTAGATTGGGCCATTTGTTGTCTCCACACCTTTACGGCCCAGTTTCAGTTTATTTTATTCAAGGATCATAACGATGCCTAACTTCAAATGCAAGACAAGCTACCATTGTACTCCCTCGATAACTCAACTTACATTACTATAATAGTAAATAATGACTATATGTTATCTATCAATCATATATAGCTAAAAACCGGTTTCAATTCTATGGTTTGTGGTTAAGTTTTATAATTAAAGTTCAAAAATTATATATAAACTGATTACCATTAAACAATAGGTTAGTAAAGATATGAAACATATATATCGTTAAGGAGCTTCTAAAATACATTTGGTCTAAATACGTAACAATTTTGATTCGTCACTTGTTCCAACTTGATTCTTATATATACTATTGTACGATTTTGTTCTTTTATAAAAGGATGCATGATCATGCACCTATATATAATCATGCACCAGATACACAATCATGTAATATGGTCATGTACCTTGTAAATCTATCATGGTGTACTATTGTGTACCATGATCATGGTCATGTGTTTTTGTTATGGCGTTCGTGCAGTTAGTGGTACACGATCGTGATAAACCTAATTGAATGGTAAAAATATGGTTACCATATATTTTAAAAATAAATAAATGTATCAAATGATTGCATTTAAATAAGTTGTCAAACGATTGCACTTCGATGAGAGAGAGGAAAAAAAATATTTGCAACTTGATTTGAAATAAATTTGTCAAAAAAAGTAAAATATTAAGTAATTCATACAAAGCATTAATATAATTGAAAGTGAAATAATAAAGTAATAGTCATATCGGACCATACCGTCCTCATGGATATAGCATTTTAGGGACAATGATAATATTTTTATAACACCGTACCTAAATTAATCAAATTGTGTTAGGTGAGTGTCCCAAAATTTGATTTCAAAAGTACACTCTTTTTTTTTTTTTTTTTTATTTTTACTAGTGGTAATTGGTAGGTGTAATTATTTGAAACCGACCCGATTAAGAAACCATTGATTAGTGATTACTGTTCCTTTTCTTTTCTTTTTTACTTTCTCGTTGCTTCTAGAATTGTAATAATATTCCAATAAAAAAAACACGTGGGTAAACAGTATAATAAAGAGAGGAAATTGAAATATAAAGTCTATAAATTGATATTATACTGCTGATGTACAGAAAGACAGAGACTCGTATTGAGGACACTACAACAAAGTTTAATCACACAATGGACGCTTGAAAACAGGAAAAGCTAAAGGCTGCTTATAAGATTTGTTCCACTTTTAGCTTTCTATTTATTATTTATTATTTATTATTTATTATTAAGTACAACTTTTATAATAACGTAGATATATTAATATATTAATGTTAGATGAGCCTGCTTATTGCTAAAAGGAAATGAACTGATATAGACAAAGACCCAAAACAATTAACTAAAAGTAAGCTATTTGAATTTTGAAATGTTTTTATTTCTCTTTAAACAATTTGGTTTTAGCCATAAATTAGAAACTATTTACATTCTTCTTCTTTTTTATTTTATTTTTTCTATTTGAATATTTCAATTTTTTTACAAATAGTTTTTGTTGATAGTGCAATTGATGGTGTCATGTTGGTGATAATATAATCCATGACAATGAGCAATAGAAAGTACCATTATATCATTGATGACATTTATTGTTTAATTAGGTGAAAACATAATTAACAACAATATTGTCGATGATTGTATAATTGATGAACACAATTGTTGGCTTCGTTGATGATTGTACAATTGTGACAATGTTGTTGATGAAAGTACAATTGTTGTTAGTCTAGTTGGAACAATACGATAAATGGAAATGATTTTATGGTATTGTTTTGGTGAAATTATAGTTGTTAACAGTATAATTAATGATAATATAATTGACGAAAGGACGATTTATGATTGTATAGTCAGCGATAATATAATTGATAACAATAAAAATAATTAGGAATTTTATAGGGGGAATTCAAAAAGAAAAAAGAAACTAAGAAAAAAGAAATCGAAGTTTATTTTCAAAAAAGATTTTAATTTTCTTTTAATAAGGGAGTCATAAACCAAAATATGAAAAAGTAGGAGTTAGATTCAGATTTTATAACTTTAAATGATTATCCTACTAGAAGATCTTCGTTTAGGCTAAATTCGGCCAAGGTTGAAAGCTCAGATTACAACTAAAACAACACCTATTAATACTACAGTTAATATAACATATAATCCTATTGAGTTTAAGTTTATTAGATACATTATAAATAACTTTTAACATATTTTACGTGTATAGTACAAAATTACATTAATCTACGGATAAATTAAAAGGTTAGATCAAGGTATTAAAGCGCACAACATAGTATGTATCTTGTGTTTCGGGCGTGCACCTCAACACAAGATCGACGGTAAATGAATATCTTTATTGGTGTAAATAAACATTTTATTATTTGTAAATCTTTAGATGATTAGAGACGAGGTGAATAACTAAATATTCCGTAAATGAGATTTACACATACGGATAAGACGGGACAGTCCAACCGGAAAGGGTCCATATGGCCGGGTGGCGGGTGTGTGGTTAGGATGGGGGCGGCCGTAAAGTATGAAACCTCAACCGCCACTACCTCCACGCTTATCGTACCCAAACCGCGGGATCCTTAGTGTCAGGCTAATAAGTTGAAGCAAGTAGCACAAGTTCACCTAAACCTCAAGTCGACAATTCCACAAGTTACAAATCCGTTTAATTTTTTTTTTTAATAACATTTACCCTTTTTGTTTGGTAATTTGGCAAAACCAAAGCCTAGCCTAAGTTCCTTCAATGACTTTCCATTCAATTGGGAAGCGGATACCCTTTTTTGGGAGATAAGAGTGTGCGATCCAAGTCATCACTTTTTTTACTGCGCACATGCATGTTGTTCATCGCTAGGTTTCGATGGCTAGTATTTATACATGGAAATAGTAACAGCGGTAAGTTGGGTAAACACTTATGGTATGCAAAATTAGCAAGTAGGGCCCTATGTTCATTTGATGATAATGTGGACACACTTCTCTTTACTAAAGCTTAATTGGCAGCCTATCTCAAACCAAACATTTACCACTTTCTTCAACTTCACTTCTTCGTAAGTTTCTTCGACATTGAGGAACCAAATAAAGTCATTTATTGTACCAAACTAACATATTTTTGTCTATAAAGTGTACAAACGTATTTAATTATTCAAAACCATTGTCTTACCTCATACTCGATCAGCTCTTATGGCTGCTGTCCTTGTAACCTTAAGTTTCTCTAATTATAGTTATTATTATTTTTTAAATATTCCAGTGTCTTCATGTTGACCAAATCAAAAATATTATAAAATCTTATATGTTTTGAAGAAAGCATATTTGGTAGAGCATGTTAATTTAGGTATAAAGAACAATGATATATATAGAAATGAAGTTTTCAACTTTTTTTCTTTTTTCTTTTTATATTTATTGAGAAGGAGTACACTACTCCGCGCTAGAACGCTTTATCAAACGAAAACACTTACAAACGAGAAAAGCGGGGAAAACTAACTCCCCGAACGTCCTCAAGCTATACAGACAAAACACAATGAGGAGGAGACCTCAACCTGTGAACACTGACATCACAAGAAAACGCAAATTAGCGAGAGAATTAGCTACTCTATTGCCTTTTAAACACATGGCCGAGACTAACAATCCAATCCCGATTAAGGAAGCCTTAGCATCGAGACATCAAGCTAGAAAGGGGGTGACACGGAAAACCCCTTTCTTGATAAGATCAACCACCATAAGCGAGTCGATTTCCGCACAAACTCGTCGAAATCCACTATCACAAGCAAGTTGTAACCCATGAAAGACTCCTCATAGCTCTGTTGCCGTCATCGTCACACGTCCAAGGTTAACCACTACACCTTGAACTCACTCCCCTTTATCATCTCTTATCATTGCGCCCGCTGACGCTAAGCTATCATGTCCCCTTACGAATCCATCCGTATTCACTTTGGTACATCCCTTCCTTGGTTTAGTCCAGCCCACCATCCTCACTGTCTTAGAACTAAGGCCGAGCCTCAAAGATTTACTCATATTCGATGTCACGCTAGGATGTGTAGCACAATAAGCTTTACATTTATAAACTCGATCTAATCTCCTAAACTACCTAGCAAAACCCGCAGTGTACGGATCGTTATGTAGGAAGGAAAGTATTCCGAGGTCGAACACAAGGACTGAGGCGAAATCAAGTCATTCAATGATCAAATATAGTGCAAATCTAGTCTAAGAAAAGAGAAAGAAATAAAGAAATGAAAATGATGATATTTTTGGTTGGGTTTTTGTGGTGATCAAGCAAAGATCGCAAATCAAGCAAGGTGATAAAACAAACTAACAACTCAAGCTAGCAAACAAACAAATGACACAAACACAATATATGAGATCAAAGAGAGAAAAATGGATTCTAGAGGTCAAGATTTCCGGTTATGGCATTGGATTCAAGCTTCTAAAGATTCTAAGGACAACGCTGCGGTATTGGGAAAGGGTGTTTCTCTAATGGAAGCAATTACCGGGTAGGTCTCATGCTTCGCTAATCCCGCACCAAACTCCTATTACCGGGTAAGTCTCAAGGAGGTAAAGTTGGGAATTCTACACAAACCGGACACTACTTAAGGGGCAAACCTCTCCTTACCGGGTAAGTCTCGGAAAAGGTAAGTCTCAAGCAACAATCCTAGCACACTGAGTCCAATAGCGGCTTATGAGGCTCACTACTACCTAGAGTTCATCATCTTTGGTATCTAAGATCGGAAATCACCGGGTAGGTCTCTTTCCTCACTTAGTTTGCTAGCATTAGGTCACCCTAAGCTATATTATGCTCAACAAACACTAGGATTTCAACAATCTAACACCCTAACATACAGATTCATCCATTAAAGAGCAACAGAAGGAAAAATCGGGTGGATCATTGATAACAAGATTTATGAAATAGGATTTGGTAATCATTTAGATAGATTTCTCACTCATTCATGCACGTTTTGGCATTGGTTCATGACGTCTTCGCTCAATTCATGCACATTTCTAGAAAAGACGTCTACACGAGCTTTTGTCGGTTTTGTAGGTATTTAGGGGATCTTTTGGGCATTAATCGATACATTCGAGGGTCAAGCCTCATGGTGGTACACATCCAAGGCTTAGAAGGAACATAATTGGAGCAACAAAGGACACAAGGACCCTTATTGGTGCAAGCAATGGAGCAACTCATGGCTAGACGATCATAGCATGCTTCTGTTGAAGAAAATCGACCTACACCCAGGAAAATCGGCCGATTTTTTCCTCTGGGTCGATTTTTGGGCCTTTGACAGCTTAAGCCACGTGTCCCACGATCTCTTGTCCGGCCTTGCTCTTGGTGGAGAATATAAGTGGTCCTTCAAAGCTGTTGCTGGCTCTCCTCTCCCATTCTCCTCCTCTCCCATTCTCCTCCTCTCCCACATCCTCTAGCATCTTCTCAAAGAATCTTCCAATTGGGAGCTCTCTTCAAGGCACCCTTGTGGGTGTTCTTGAGGGAGATTAGTGTAGATTTCAATTTCATAGTGAGATTTGAGTGATTTTTGTGAAGAAACTTGTTGAAGGTTGTAAGATCCGACTTGGAGCTACATTTGGTGTGTTGAAAGACTTGTTTTGAACTCAAATCGAGCTAAGTTTCTTTGCTTTCATTTCCTTACTTCATCTTCTTGCTATGGATTCCATATTTGCTTGTATGATGATTTTAGATCTTGAAATGCATGTTATTGGCTAGTTTGTTGTGATTTCGGAGTGATGGATTGATGGTTATAGCTTGGGTGATGATAGAATGGACTTATATGTTAGTTTAGGATGATTTGTATGCACGAAACCTAACTCAGACAGAAAAATCGGCCTGTTCTTAAGGTAAATCGGCCGATTTTTACTATGATCCACCCGATTTTTCCTTCTGTTGCTCTTTAATTGATGAATCTGTATGTTAGGATGTTAGATTGTTGAAATCCTAGTGTTTGTTGAGCTTAATATAGCTTAGGGTGACCTAAGGCTAGCAAACTAAGTGAGGAAAGAGACCTACCCGGTGATTTCCGGTCTTAGATACCAAAGATGATGAACTCTAGGTAGTAGTGAGCCTCATAAGCCGCTATTGGATTGAGTGTGCTAGGATTATTGCTTGAGACTCACCTTTTCCGAGACTTACCCGGTAAGGAGAGGTTTGCCCCTTAAGTAGTGTCCGGTTTGTGTAGAATTCCCAACTTTACCTCCTTGAGACTTACCCGGTAATAGGAGTTTGGTGCGGGATTAGTGAAGCGAGAGACTTACCCGGTAATTGCCTCCATTTGAGAAACACCCTTTCCCAACATCGCAGCTTTGTCCTTAGAATCTTTAGAAGCTTGAGTCCAATGCCATAACCGGAAATCTTGACCTCTAGAATCCACTTTTTCTATCTTTGATCTCATATCTTGTGTTTGTGTCACTTGTTTGTTTTGCTAGCTTGAGTTGTTAGTTTGTTTTATTACCTTGCTTGATTTGTGATCCTTGCTTGATCACCACAAAAAACCCAACCAAAAATATCATCATTTTCATTTCTTTATTTCTTTCTCCTTTCTTAGACTAGATTTGCACTATCTTTGATCATTGAATGACTTGATTTCACCTCAGTCCTTGTGTTCGACCTCGGAATACTTTCCTTCCTACATAACGATCCGTACACTGCGGGTTTCGCTAGGTAGTTTAGGAGATTAGATCGAGTTTATAAATGTAAAGCTTTTTGTGCTATTTCCTAGCGTGACAAGTTTTTGGCGCCGTTGCCGGGGACTAGGTCTAGATTGAGTCATTTGCTTTTGATCGTTTTTAGTGTTTATCTTTCTTGTTACTTTTGATCTTGTGTTGTTTTTGTCTTTGCCTTTTCATGTTTGCCATGGACGGATTGTACCTCCAAGACGACCTTGACGACATGGAGTATGAGGGATGGATGGAAAGCCAAGATCTAGGACCTCTCCATGATGAGTTTGAGTATTGGGAGGAGTTTAATGCCTATCATGAGTCCCATGATCAAGCTCACATGACTACATTGCCTTATGTGGAACCTCACCATCAACCTCACAATGACCGAGTGGAATCAATGCTAGAAGAAATGTTGAGGAAGATGGATGATCTAGAGAGCAATCTTGCTTCCATTTCGAGTTCCCACATGGTGCTTGAAGAGGAAGTATATCAACAAGAGGAGGTTCACCATGAGGAGATCCAAGAATTACCCGGTTCAATCATAGCTAATAGAGACCTTGAGGAAGAGTTGAATGAAGCTCGGGAGCAATTGTGGCTAAGGGATTTGGCCCTGGAGGATGCAAGAAGATTGAATGTTGAGAGAGAAGAACAAATGAGGAGAAAGATTGAGGAGATTAGGCATGCTCTTATGCTAGGAGATCCTACCATCCCTCAAGGCTTACCTCCACCTCCTTCACCTTTGGAGGAGTGCAATGAAGTATTCTCACCCCCGGACATCCTTGCCATCAACCCCGGAACCACACTTGAAGAGCTCACGAAGGAGAGCCCTAAGTAAACTTCAACTCCTTCCAATCCTTTCTTGCTTGCCCGGAGTACACACAAAGATTGGAGTCCCTTTCCTAAGGAGTCTCCAATGTTGAATGATGGAGGCAAGCATGATGGATCCATGATGGTTATGGAGCACCTCAATGAAGAATTCTTTCCAAGAATCGGCTTTCTTCGGACTATGGAGGATGAGGATGGCAAGCATCTCACCGGTGTGACCGTGGAGTACCAATTGTCTAAGTATGGGGTGGCACCTATGGTTGCAACTCCATACTATCATCAAAGGGGCGGTGATGAAGGAGTCTACTACTCACCGGTGAAGAGAGAACTTAAAGCTTATTTGGGCATCAAGTGGCCCTTGCTTGTCATCATGGATGCCGGAAAGCGATGGTTGCTTGGAATCCTCAAGCAAACCATGGTATTCGAGGTGGATTGACACATCCTCTGAGTTTGGTCAAGCTAATGACCTTAAAGAAGTGCTTAATGGGAGGCAACCCATTGGTACATGTCTTTCCCTTTTATTTTTCTTGTTTTTGTTTGATCTTGCTTTTGGTGTGCTTTGTTTTTCTTTTGTGTTTTTGGGTGCTAGATCTTGTTGATTGTCATGAGTTATGGGATGTTGGAGGTCATGTGAAAGCCTCATGGACTAGTTGAAGGTACAAGATCCAAGCACATGGACGAGGAGAAAAGCACCCAGAAAAATCGGCCCGTTCTTCAGACAAATCGGCCGATTTTTCTGGGCTATGGGGCGATTTTTCCTCTGTATAAAGGGAAGTGATGATCTCCAATCAAGCATGGGTGGAGCGGACGTAGAACTTGGACGGCTTGCGGTGCCAAGCGCGGGTTCCAATCTCATAATGAACATCAAGAGCTCTCTACCATCCTTGATCAATCATCCACCATCATCATCCAATGTGAACCGAAATACCGAAGCATCACCAATTTTACATTGTGAGGACTCTCTTTCACTTCTTTATTTAGTTTACACATTAGGGACAATGTGTTTCTAAGTATGGGGTGGGGTTTTCATGATCACTTGCATTATTAGCATCTAGGATAGTTTAATTTTGTCACATGTTTCATTATGTCTTGCATTGTACATACATATTTCGAAAATTCCAAAAAATCAGAAAATTTAAAATTTTTTTTGTGCTTTCTAGGCTTGGACATGACCCTAATGATGAACATTGTCTTGTGAATTGGCTATGGATGGCCTTATGTGTTAAATTGATGATAGCATATGTGGACTTGAAGTACTTCTCTTGAAACCATGAATGATTTGTGATCATGAAGGTTTGCCTTGATTGAATTGAGTATTGAAAGTCGAAATTACATGCTAGTTCTTGCACATCATTTAGGAATGAATAAGGAAATTCATCTTTCTCTACTTCTCATCTTGATCATGTTGCTTGAGCACCTCAATTGATATAAATTGACCTCTTTTGACCCATCCGGGAATAGGAGCATGCTAGTGTGTTGATGTGTGTGAAAAGCAAGTGTGGGGTGAAGTTGTTGATGAAAGAATGATGTGAATAAAGTGCTGAAATTGTTGCGAAAGTGTAGCCAAAAATATAGGTTTGGGGACGTTGGTTTAAATGACAAGTAACTCGGTACACTTCACATGATCGGGTGTTGGTGCCTTGCCAAAGTCAAATAAACCAATAGTCCTAACGAGCTTTGGTATGTGTGCCCGGTGTGGATGCATCTCGAAAAATAGAAAAAGCCCGAGAATGGCTAATCACCAAGGTTTCGGCTTTTGTACACCAATGCCATTATCTCAAAAATAAAAGAAAAGAAAGAAAAGAAAATGAAAAATATACACTTGAGGGAAGTTGATAAGAAATGTGAAATTGTGGTTGTTTAGTTCCTTTCCCGGATTAGCATCACATAGCCTAGAAAATCCCCACCTAGTCACAACGTTTCTTGGCCTTCTATTTTACAAGTCCTTTTGACCTACTTGCATGTGTGTGAGGCTAAGTGATTTAGATTGGATATACTCATGATCATCTTGACTTCTTCATCTTTACATTTCATTGCATGCTATCAAGTTAAGTGTAATTGTCTTTCCATGCTTTCATTTATTTGATACATAATTGCTTGTCCATTGCCGTGAAACATGATTATGAAGGTGATCCAATATTAGAAGCACAACTCCAAAAGATTTTGCCATTTTTCTGCATACATAAATCATGTCATCTCTTAGTTTATAGTTGAGAATTTGCTCGGGGACGAGCAAACCTTAAGTATGGGGTATTTTTGATAACAAGATTTATGACTTAGGATTTGGTAATCATTTAGATAGATTTCTCACTCATTCATGCACGTTTTGGCATTGGTTCATGACGTCTTCGCTCAATTCATGCACATTTCTAGAAAAGACGTCTACACGAGCTTTTGTCGGTTTTGTAGGTATTTCGGGGATCTTTTGGGCATTAATCGATACATTCGAGGGTCAAGCCTCATGGTGGTACACATCCAAGGCTTAGAAGGAACATAATTGGAGCAACAAAGGACACAAGGACCCTTATTGGTGCAAGCAATGGAGCAACTCATGGCTAGACGATCATAGCATGCTTCTGTTGAAGAAAATCGACCTACACCCAGGAAAATCGGCCGATTTTTTCCTCTGGGTCGATTTTTGGGCCTTTGACAGCTTAAGCCACGTGTCCCACGATCTCTTGTCCGGCCTTGCTCTTGGTGGAGAATATAAGTGGTCCTTCAAAGCTGTTGCTGGCTCTCCTCTCCCATTCTCCTCCTCTCCCATTCTCCTCCTCTCCCACATCCTCTAGCATCTTCTCAAAGAATCTTCCAATTGGGAGCTCTCTTCAAGGCACCCTTGTGGGTGTTCTTGAGGGAGATTAGTGTAGATTTCAATTTCATAGTGAGATTTGAGTGATTTTTGTGAAGAAACTTGTTGAAGGTTGTAAGATCCGACTTGGAGCTACATTTGGTGTGTTGAAAGACTTGTTTTGAACTCAAATCGAGCTAAGTTTCTTTGCTTTCATTTCCTTACTTCATCTTCTTGCTATGGATTCCATGTTTGCTTGTATGATGATTTTAGATCTTGAAATGCATGTTATTGGCTAGTTTGTTGTGATTTCGGAGTGATGGATTGATGGTTATAGCTTGGGTGATGATAGAATGGACTTATATGTTAGTTTAGGATGATTTGTATGCACGAAACCTAACTCAGACAGAAAAATCGGCCTGTTCTTAAGGTAAATCGGCCGATTTTTACTATGATCCACCCGATTTTTCCTTCTGTTGCTCTTTAATTGATGAATCTGTATGTTAGGATGTTAGATTGTTGAAATCCTAGTGTTTGTTGAGCTTAATATAGCTTAGGGTGACCTAAGGCTAGCAAACTAAGTGAGGAAAGAGACCTACCCGGTGATTTCCGGTCTTAGATACCAAAGATGATGAACTCTAGGTAGTAGTGAGCCTCATAAGCCGCTATTGGATTGAGTGTGCTAGGATTATTGCTTGAGACTCACCTTTTCCGAGACTTACCCGGTAAGGAGAGGTTTGCCCCTTAAGTAGTGTCCGGTTTGTGTAGAATTCCCAACTTTACCTCCTTGAGACTTACCCGGTAATAGGAGTTTGGTGCGGGATTAGTGAAGCGAGAGACTTACCCGGTAATTGCCTCCATTTGAGAAACACCCTTTTCCAACATCGCAGCTTTGTCCTTAGAATCTTTAGAAGCTTGAGTCCAATGCCATAACCGGAAATCTTGACCTCTAGAATCCACTTTTTCTATCTTTGATCTCATATCTTGTGTTTGTGTCACTTGTTTGTTTTGCTAGCTTGAGTTGTTAGTTTGTTTTATTACCTTGCTTGATTTGTGATCCTTGCTTGATCACCACAAAAAACCCAACCAAAAATATCATCATTTTCATTTCTTTATTTCTTTCTCCTTTCTTAGACTAGATTTGCACTATCTTTGATCATTGAATGACTTGATTTCACCTCAGTCCTTGTGTTCGACCTCGGAATACTTTCCTTCCTACATAACGATCCGTACACTGCAAGTTTCGCTAGGTAGTTTAGGAGATTAGATCGAGTTTATAAATGTAAAGCTTTTTGTGCTATTTCCTAGCGTGACAATCATAGTAAAAATCGGCCGATTTACATGAAGAACAGGCCGATTTTTATGTCTGAGTTAGGTTTCGTTCATACAAATCATCCTAAACTAACCTATAAGTCCATTCTATCATCACCCAAGCTATAACCATCAATCCATCACTCCAAAATCACAACAAACTAGCTAATAACATGCATTTCAAGATCTAGAATCATCATACAAGCATACATGGAATCCATAGCAAGAAGATGAAGTAAGGAAATGAAAGCAATGAAACTTAGCTGGATTTGAGCTCAAAACAAGTCTTTCAACACACCAAATGTAGCTCCAAGTCAGATCTTACAACCTTCAACAAGTTTCTTCACAAAAATCACTCAAACCTCACTACGAAATTGAAATCTACACTAATCTCCCTCAAGAACACCCACAAGGGTGTCTTGAAGAGAGCTCCCAATTGGAAGAGTCTTTGGGAAGATGCTAGAGGATGTGGGAGAGGGAGAGAATCTTTCAATCCCCAACAGCTTGCAGGCCCACTTATATTCTCCACCAAGAGCAAGGCCGGACAAGAGATCGTGGGACACGTGGCTTAAGCTGTCAAAGGCCAAAAATCGACCCAGTAGGAAAAATCGGCCGATTTTCCTGGGTGTAGGTCGATTTTCTTCAACAGAAACTTGTTATGATCATCTAGCCATGAGTTGCTCCATTTCTTGCACCAACAAGGGTCCTTGTGTCCTTCATTGCTCCAATTATGTTCCTTCAAGGTCTCGGATATGTACCACCATGAGGCTTGACTCTCGAATGTATCGATTAATGCCCAAAAGATCCCCGAAATACCTACAAAACCGACAAAAGCTCGTGTAGACGTCTTTTCTAGAAATATGCATGAAATGAGTGTAAACGTCGTGAACTAATGTTACACCGTGCATGAATAACGGGAAAAACTATCTAAATATATGCCTATACTAACGTCATAAATCACGTTATCAAAATACCCCAAACTTAAGATTTGCTCGTCCCCGAGCAAGATCCAACTATAGACTAAGAGATGACGTGATTTATGCATGCAGAAAAACAACAAAATTTTTTTTGGAATTGTGCTTCTAACATTGGATCACCTTCATAGTCATGTTTCATAGCAATGGACAAGCAATCATGCATCAAAATGAGTGAAGGCATGGAAAGACAATTATACTTAACTAGAAAGCATGCATGAGAGGGGAAAATGAAGAAGTCAAGATGATCATGAGTATGTCCAATCTAGATACTAAGTCTTACACACATGCATTTAGGTCACAAGGACTTAGGAAAGAAGAGGCTAAGAAACGTTGTGATTAGGTGGGAATTTTTAGGTCATGTGATGCTAATCCGGGAAGGAACTAACTTCACAATTTCGTTTTTGCTCAACTTCCCAACAAGTGTATAATTTTCTCCATCTTTTCTTTGTTTTCTTTTCTTTTTCACTTATTTTTGAGACAATGGCATTGGTGTACAAAAACCGAAACCTTGGTGATTAGCCGTCCTCGGGTTTTTTTTATTTTTCGAGGTGCATCCACACCGGGCACACATACCAAAGCTCGTTAGGACTATCGGTTTATTTGACTTTGGCAAGGCACAAACACCCGATTATGTGAATGGTGCCGAGTTACTCGTCATTTAAACCAACGTCCCCAAACCTATATTTTGTCTACACTTTCACAACAAATTCAGCACTTCATTCACATCATTCTTTCATCAACAACTTCACCCCACACTTGCTTTTCACACACATCAACACACTAACATGCTCCTAGTCCCGGATGGGTCAAAAGAGGTCAAATTTTTCATCAATTGAGGTGCTCAAACAACATGATCAAGATGAGAAGTAGAGAAAGATGAATTGCCTTAATCACTCCTAAATGATGTGCAAGAACTATCATGTAATTTCGAATTTCAATCCTCAATCCAATCAAGACAAGCATCATAATCACAAATCATTCATGGGATTCAAGATAAGTACTTCAAGTCCACATATGCATTCATCTATTCAACACATAAGGCCATCCATAGCCAATTCACAAGACAAATTTCATCATACGGGTCATTCCCAAGTTTAGAAGCACTAAAATTTTTTTTTAAATTTTCTGATTTTTTTTGGATTTTTCGAAATATATATGTACAATGCAAGACATAATGAAACATGTGACAATATTAAACTATCCTAGATGCTAATCATGCAAGTGATCATGAAAACCCCACCCCATACTTAGAAACACATTGTCCCCAATGTGGAAACTAAATAAAGAAGTGAAAGAGAGTCCTCACAATGTAAAATTGGTGATGCTTTGGTATTTCGGTTCACATCGAATGATGATGGTGGATGATCGATCAAGGATGGTAGAGAGCTCTTGATGTTCATTATGGTGTCGGAACCCGCGCTTGGCACCGCAAGCTGTCCAAGCTCCACGTCCGCTCCACCCATGCTTGATTGGAGATCATCACTTTCCTTGACAGAAGGAAAAATCGGACCAACTGCCCAGAAAATCGGCCGATTTCTGTTGAAGAACAGTCCGATTTTCTGGGTGTTTTCTTCCTCGTCCATGTGCTCGGATCTTGTACCTTCAGCAGTTCCATGAGGTTTTCACATGACCTCCAACATCTCATCACACATGACAATCAACAAGATCTAGCACCCAAAAACACAAAAGAAAAACAAAGCACACCAAAAGCAAAATCAAACAAAAACAAGAAAAATAAAAGGGAAAGACATGTACCAATGGGTTGCCTCCCATTAAGCGCTTCTTTAAGGTCATTAGCTTGACCAAACTCCAAGGATGTGTCAATCCACCTCAAATACCATGGTTTGCTTGAGGAGTCCAAGCAACCATCGCTTTCCGGCATCCATGATGACAAGCAAGGGCCACTTGATGCTCAAATAAGCTTTAAGTTCTCTCTTCACCGTGAGTAGTAGACTCCTTCATCACCGCTCCCTTGATGATAGTGTAGAGTTGCAAACATAGGTGCCACCCCATACTTAGACAATTGGTACTCCGCGGTCACACCGGTGAGATGCTTGTCACCCTCATCCTCCATAATCCGAAGAAAGCCGATTCTTGGAAAGAATTCTTCATTGAGATGCTCCATAACCATCATGGGTCCATCATGCTTGCCTCCATCATTCAACATTGGAGACTCCTTAGGAAAGGGACTCCAATCTTCGTGTGTACTCCGGGCAAGCAAGAAACGATTGGAAGGAGTTGAAGTTAACTTAGGGTTCTCCTTCGTGAACTCTTCAAGTATGGTTCTGGGGTTGATGGCAAGGATGTCCGGGGGTAAGAATACTTCATTGCACTCCTCCAAAGGTGAAGGAGGTGGAGGTAAGCCTTGAAGGATGGTAGGATCTCCTAGCATAAGAGCATGCCTAATCTCCTCATTTGTTCTTCTCTCTCAACATTCAATCTTCTTGCATCCTCCAGGGCCAAATCCCTTAGCCACAATTGCTCCCGAGCTTCATTCAACTCTTCCTCAAGGTCTCTATTGGTTATGGTTGAACCGGGTAATTCTTGGATCTCCTCATGGTGAACCTCCTCTTGTTGAAATACTTCCTCTTCAAGCACCATGTGGGAACTCGAAATGGAAGCAAGATTGCGCTCTAGATCATCCATCTTCCTCAACATTTCTTCTAGCATTGATTCCACTCGGTCATTGTGAGGTTGATGGTGAGGTTCCACATAAGGCAATGTAGTCATGTGAGTTTGATCATGAGACTCATGATAGGCATTAAACTCCTCCCAATACTCAACTTCGTCATGGAGAGGTCCTAGATCTTGGCTTTCCATCCACTCCTCATACTCCATGTTGTCAAGGTCATCTTGGAAGTACAATCCGTCCATGGCAAACATGGAAAGGCAAAGACAAAAAACACAAGATCAAAAGTAACAAGAAAGATAAACACTAAAAACAATCACAAAAATGACTCAATCTAGACCTAGTCCCCGACAACGGCGCCAAAAACTTGTCACGCTAGGATGTGAAGCACAATAAGCTTTACATTTATAAACTCGATCTAATCTCCTAAACTACCTAGCAAAACCCGCAGTGTACGGATCGTTATGTAGGAAGGAAAGTATTCCGAGGTCGAACACAAGGATTGAGGCGAAATCAAGTCATTCAATGATCAAATATAGTGCAAATCTAGTCTAAGAAAAGAGAAAGAAATAAAGAAATGAAAATGATGATATTTTTGGTTGGGTTTTTGTGGTGATCAAGCAAAGATCGCAAATCAAGCAAGGTGATAAAACAAACTAACAACTCAAGTTAGCAAACAAACAAATGACACAAACACAAGATATGAGATCAAAGAGAGAAAAATGGATTCTAGAGGTCAAGATTTCCGGTTATGGCATTGGACTCAAGCTTCTAAAGATTCTAAGGACAACGCTGCGGTGTTGGGAAAGGGTGTTTCTCTAATGGAAGCAATTACCGGGTAGGTCTCATGCTTCGCTAATCCCGCACCAAACTCCTATTACCGGGTAAGTCTCAAGGAGGTAAAGTTGGGAATTCTACACAAACCGGACACTACTTAAGGGGCAAACCTCTCCTTACCGGGTAAGTCTCGGAAAAGGTAAGTCTCAAGCAACAATCCTAGCACACTGAGCCCAATAGCGGCTTATGAGGCTCACTACTACCTAGAGTTCATCATCTTTGGTATCTAAAATCGGAAATCACCGGGTAGGTCTCTTTCCTCACTTAGTTTGCTAGCATTAGGTCACCCTAAGCTATATTATGCTCAACAAACACTAGGATTTCAACAATCTAACACCCTAACATACAGATTCATCCATTAAAGAGCAACAGAAGGAAAAATCGGGTGGATCATAGTAAAAATCGGCCGATTTACCTGAAGAACAGGCCGATTTTTATGTCTGAGTTAGGTTTCGTGCATACAAATCATCCTAACCTAACATATAAGTCCATTCTATCATCACCCAAGCTATAACCATCAATCCATCACTCCAAAATCACAACAAACTAGCTAATAACATGCATTTCAAGATCTAGAATCATCATACAAGCATACATGGAATCCATAGAAAGAAGATGAAGTAAGGAAATGAAAGCAATAAAACTTAGCTGGATTTGAGCTCAAAACAAGTCTTTCAACACACCAAATGTAGCTCCAAGTCAGATCTTACAACCTTCAACAAGTTTCTTCACAAAAATCACTCAAACCTCACTACGAAATTGAAATCTACACTAATCTCCCTCAAGAACACCCACAAGGGTGTCTTGAAGAGAGCTCCCAATTGGAAGAGTCTTTGGGAAGATGCTAGAGGATGTGGGAGAGGGAGAGAATCTTTCAATCCCCAACAGCTTGCAGGCCCACTTATATTCTCCACCAAGAGCAAGGCCGGACAAGAGATCGTGGGACACGTGGCTTAAGCTGTCAAAGGCCAAAAATCGACCCAGTAGGAAAAATCGGCCGATTTTCCTGGGTGTAGGTCGATTTTCTTCAACAGAAACTTGTTATGATCATCTAGCCATGAGTTGCTCCATTGCTTGCACCAACAAGGGTCCTTGTGTCCTTCATTGCTCCAATTATGTTCCTTCAAGGTCTCGGATATGTACCACCATGAGGCTTGACTCTCGAATGTATCGATTAATGCCCAAAAGATCCCCGAAATACCTACAAAACCGACAAAAGCTCGTGTAGACGTCTTTTCTAGAAATATGCATGAAATGAGTGTAAACGTCGTGAACTAATGTTAAACCGTGCATGAATAACGGGAAAAACTATCTAAATATATGCCTATACTAACGTCATAAATCACGTTATCAAAATACCCCAAACTTAAGATTTGCTCGTCCCCGAGCAAGATCCAACTATAGACTAAGAGATGACGTGATTTATGCATGCAGAAAAACAACAAAATTTTTTTTGGAATTGTGCTTCTAACATTGGATCACCTTCATAGTCATGTTTCATAGCAATGGACAAGCAATCATGCATCAAAATGAGTGAAGGCATGGAAAGACAATTATACTTAACTAGAAAGCATGCATGAGAGGGGAAAATGAAGAAGTCAAGATGATCATGAGTATGTCCAATCTAGATACTAAGTCTTACACATATGCATTTAGGTCACAAGGACTTAGGAAAGAAGAGGCTAAGAAACGTTGTGATTAGGTGGGAATTTTTAGGTCATGTGATGCTAATCCGGGAAGGAACTAACTTCACAATTTCGTTTTTGCTCAACTTCCCAACAAGTGTATAATTTTCTCCATCTTTTCTTTGTTTTCTTTTCTTTTTCACTTATTTTTGAGACAATGGCATTGGTGTACAAAAACCGAAACCTTGGTGATTAGCCGTCCTCGGGTTTTTTTATTTTTCGAGGTGCATCCACACCGGGCACACATACCAAAGCTCGTTAGGACTATCGGTTTATTTGACTTTGGCAAGGCACAAACACCCGATTATGTGAATGGTGCCGAGTTACTCGTCATTTAAACCAACGTCCCCAAACCTATATTTTGTCTACACTTTCACAACAAATTCAGCACTTCATTCACATCATTCTTTCATCAACAACTTCACCCCACACTTGCTTTTCACACACATCAACACACTAGCATGCTCCTAGTCCCGGATGGGTCAAAAGAGGTCAAATTTTTCATCAATTGAGGTGCTCAAACAACATGATCAAGATGAGAAGTAGAGAAAGATGAATTGCCTTAATCACTCCTAAATGATGTTCAAGAACTATCATGTAATTTCGAATTTCAATCCTCAATCCAATCAAGACAAGCATCATAATCACAAATCATTCATGGGATTCAAGATAAGTACTTCAAGTCCACATATGCATTCATCTATTCAACACATAAGGCCATCCATAGCCAATTCACAAGACAAATTTCATCATACGGGTCATTCCCAAGTTTAGAAGCACTAAAATTTTTTTTTTTAATTTTCTGATTTTTTTTGGATTTTTGAAATATATATGTACAATGCAAGACATAATGAAACATGTGACAATATTAAACTATCCTAGATGCTAATCATGCAAGTGATCATGAAAACCCCACCCCATACTTAGAAACACATTGTCCCCAATGTGGAAACTAAATAAAGAAGTGAAAGAGAGTCCTCACAATGTAAAATTGGTGATGCTTTGGTATTTCGGTTCACATCGAATGATGATGGTGGATGATCGATCAAGGATGGTAGAGAGCTCTTGATGTTCATTATGGTGTCGGAACCCGCGCTTGGCACCGCAAGCTGTCCAAGCTCCACGTCCGCTCCACCCATGCTTGATTGGAGATCATCACTTTCCTTGACAGAAGGAAAAATCGGACCAACTGCCCAGAAAATCGGCCGATTTCTGTTGAAGAACAGTCCGATTTTCTGGGTGTTTTCTTCCTCGTCCATGTGCTCGGATCTTGTACCTTCAGCAGTTCCATGAGGTTTTCACATGACCTCCAACATCTCATCACACATGACAATCAACAAGATCTAGCACCCAAAAACACAAAAGAAAAACAAAGCACACCAAAAGCAAAATCAAACAAAAACAAGAAAAATAAAAGGGAAAGACATGTACCAATGGGTTGCCTCACATTAAGCGCTTCTTTAAGGTCATTAGCTTGACCAAACTCCAAGGATGTGTCAATCCACCTCAAATACCATGGTTTGCTTGAGGAGTCCAAGCAACCATCGCTTTCCGGCATCCATGATGACAAGCAAGGGCCACTTGATGCTCAAATAAGCTTTAAGTTCTCTCTTCACCGTGAGTAGTAGACTCCTTCATCACCGCTCCCTTGATGATAGTGTGGAGTTGCAACCATAGGTGCCACCCCATACTTAGACAATTGGTACTCCGCGGTCACACCGGTGAGATGCTTGTCACCCTCATCCTCCATAATCCGAAGAAAGCCGATTCTTGGAAAGAATTCTTCATTGAGATGCTCCATAACCATCATGGGTCCATCATGCTTGCCTCCATCATTCAACATTGGAGACTCCTTAGGAAAGGGACTCCAATCTTCGTGTGTACTCCGGGCAAGCAAGAAACGATTGGAAGGAGTTGAAGTTAACTTAGGGTTCTCCTTCGTGAACTCTTCAAGTATGGTTCTGGGGTTGATGGCAAGGATGTCCGGGGGTAAGAATACTTCATTGCACTCCTCCAAAGGTGAAGGAGGTGGAGGTAAGCCTTGAAGGATGGTAGGATCTCCTAGCATAAGAGCATGCCTAATCTCCTCATTTGTTCTTCTCTCTCAACATTCAATCTTCTTGCATCCTCCAGGGCCAAATCCCTTAGCCACAATTGCTCCCGAGCTTCATTCAACTCTTCCTCAAGGTCTCTATTGGTTATGGTTGAACCGGGTAATTCTTGGATCTCCTCATGGTGAACCTCCTCTTGTTGAAATACTTCCTCTTCAAGCACCATGTGGGAACTCGAAATGGAAGCAAGATTGCGCTCTAGATCATCCATCTTCCTCAACATTTCTTCTAGCATTGATTCCACTCGGTCATTGTGAGGTTGATGGTGAGGTTCCACATAAGGCAATGTAGTCATGTGAGTTTGATCATGAGACTCATGATAGGCATTAAACTCCTCCCAATACTCAAACTCGTCATGGAGAGGTCCTAGATCTTGGCTTTCCATCCACTCCTCATACTCCATGTTGTCAAGGTCATCTTGGAAGTACAATCCGTCCATGGCAAACATGGAAAGGCAAAGACAAAAAACACAAGATCAAAAGTAACAAGAAAGATAAACACTAAAAACAATCACAAAAATGACTCAATCTAGACCTAGTCCCCGACAACGGCGCCAAAAACTTGTCACGCTAGGATGTGTAGCACAATAAGCTTTACATTTATAAACTCGATCTAATCTCCTAAACTACCTAGCAAAACCCGCAGTGTACGGATCGTTATGTAGGAAGGAAAGTATTCCGAGGTCGAACACAAGGACTGAGGCGAAATCAAGTCATTCAATGATCAAATATAGTGCAAATCTAGTCTAAGAAAAGAGAAAGAAATAAAGAAATGAAAATGATGATATTTTTGGTTGGGTTTTTGTGGTGATCAAGCAAAGATCGCAAATCAAGCAAGGTGATAAAACAAACTAACAACTCAAGCTAGCAAACAAACAAATGACACAAACACAAGATATGAGATCAAAGAGAGAAAAATGGATTCTAGAGGTCAAGATTTCCGGTTATGGCATTGGACTCAAGCTTCTAAAGATTCTAAGGACAACGCTGCGGTGTTGGGAAAGGGTGTTTCTCTAATGGAAGCAATTACCGGGTAGGTCTCATGCTTCGCTAATCCCGCACCAAACTCCTATTACCGGGTAAGTCTCAAGGAGGTAAAGTTGGGAATTCTACACAAACCGGACACTACTTAAGGGGCAAACCTCTCCTTACCGGGTAAGTCTCGGAAAAGGTAAGTCTCAAGCAACAATCCTAGCACACTGAGTCCAATAGCGGCTTATGAGGCTCACTACTACCTAGAGTTCATCATCTTTGGTATCTAAGATCGGAAATCACCGGGTAGGTCTCTTTCCTCACTTAGTTTGCTAGCATTAGGTCACCCTAAGCTATATTATGCTCAACAAACACTAGGATTTCAACAATCTAACACCCTAACATACAGATTCATCCATTAAAGAGCAACAGAAGGAAAAATCGGGTGGATCATAGTAAAAATCGGCGGATTTACATGAAGAACAGGCCGATTTTTATGTCTGAGTTAGGTTTCGTGCATACAAATCATCCTAAACTAACATATAAGTCCATTCTATCATCACC
Organism: Fagopyrum homotropicum; assembly: GCA_033239125.1. Lineage (NCBI taxonomy): Eukaryota > Viridiplantae > Streptophyta > Magnoliopsida > Caryophyllales > Polygonaceae > Fagopyrum > Fagopyrum homotropicum. The sequence continues at coordinate 149,573,546 of BSWB01000001.1, read as the reverse complement.
CAAGCTATAACCATCAATCCATCACTCCAAAATCACAACAAACTAGCTAATAACATGCATTTCAAGATCTAGAATCATCATACAAGCATACATGGAATCCATAGCAAGAAGATGAAGTAAGGAAATGAAAGCAATGAAACTTAGCTGGATTTGAGCTCAAAACAAGTCTTTCAACACACCAAATGTAGCTCCAAGTCAGATCTTACAACCTTCAACAAGTTTCTTCACAAAAATCACTCAAACCTCACTACGAAATTGAAATCTACACTAATCTCCCTCAAGAACACCCACAAGGGTGTCTTGAAGAGAGCTCCCAATTGGAAGAGTCTTTGGGAAGATGCTAGAGGATGTGGGAGAGGGAGAGAATCTTTCAATCCCCAACAGCTTGCAGGCCCACTTATATTCTCCACCAAGAGCAAGGCCGGACAAGAGATCGTGGGACACGTGGCTTAAGCTGTCAAAGGCCAAAAATCGACCCAGTAGGAAAAATCGGCCGATTTTCCTGGGTGTAGGTCGATTTTCTTCAACAGAAACTTGTTATGATCATCTAGCCATGAGTTGCTCCATTTCTTGCACCAACAAGGGTCCTTGTGTCCTTCATTGCTCCAATTATGTTCCTTCAAGGTCTCGGATATGTACCACCATGAGGCTTGACTCTCGAATGTATCGATTAATGCCCAAAAGATCCCCGAAATACCTACAAAACCGACAAAAGCTCGTGTAGACGTCTTTTCTAGAAATATGCATGAAATGAGTGTAAACGTCGTGAACTAATGTTAAACCGTGCATGAATAACGGGAAAAACTATCTAAATATATGCCTATACTAACGTCATAAATCACGTTATCAAAATACCCCAAACTTAAGATTTGCTCGTCCCCGAGCAAGATCCAACTATAGACTAAGAGATGACGTGATTTATGCATGCAGAAAAACAACAAAATTTTTTTTGGAATTGTGCTTCTAACATTGGATCACCTTCATAGTCATGTTTCATAGCAATGGACAAGCAATCATGCATCAAAATGAGTGAAGGCATGGAAAGACAATTATACTTAACTAGAAAGCATGCATGAGAGGGGAAAATGAAGAAGTCAAGATGATCATGAGTATGTCCAATCTAGATACTAAGTCTTACACACATGCATTTAGGTCACAAGGACTTAGGAAAGAAGAGGCTAAGAAACGTTGTGATTAGGTGGGAATTTTTAGGTCATGTGATGCTAATCCGGGAAGGAACTAACTTCACAATTTCGTTTTTGCTCAACTTCCCAACAAGTGTATAATTTTCTCCATCTTTTCTTTGTTTTCTTTTCTTTTTCACTTATTTTTGAGACAATGGCATTGGTGTACAAAAACCGAAACCTTGGTGATTAGCCGTCCTCGGGTTTTTTTATTTTTCGAGGTGCATCCACACCGGGCACACATACCAAAGCTCGTTAGGACTATCGGTTTATTTGACTTTGGCAAGGCACAAACACCCAATTATGTGAATGGTGCCGAGTTACTCGTCATTTAAACCAACGTCCCCAAACCTATATTTTGTCTACACTTTCACAACAAATTCAGCACTTCATTCACATCATTCTTTCATCAACAACTTCACCCCACACTTGCTTTTCACACACATCAACACACTAGCATGCTCCTAGTCCCGGATGGGTCAAAAGAGGTCAAATTTTTCATCAATTGAGGTGCTCAAACAACATGATCAAGATGAGAAGTAGAGAAAGATGAATTGCCTTAATCACTCCTAAATGATGTGCAAGAAATATCATGTAATTTCGAATTTCAATCCTCAATCCAATCAAGACAAGCATCATAATCACAAATCATTCATGGGATTCAAGATAAGTACTTCAAGTCCACATATGCATTCATCTATTCAACACATAAGGCCATCCATAGCCAATTCACAAGACAAATTTCATCATAAGGGTCATTCCCAAGTTTAGAAGCACTAAAATTTTTTTTTAAATTTTCTGATTTTTTTTTGATTTTTCGAAATATATATGTACAATGCAAGACATAATGAAACATGTGACAATATTAAACTATCCTAGATGCTAATCATGCAAGTGATCATGAAAACCCCACCCCATACTTAGAAACACATTGTCCCCAATGTGGAAACTAAATAAAGAAGTGAAAGAGAGTCCTCACAATGTAAAATTGGTGATGCTTTGGTATTTCGGTTCACATCGAATGATGATGGTGGATGATCGATCAAGGATGGTAGAGAGCTCTTGATGTTCATTATGGTGTCGGAACCCGCGCTTGGCACCGCAAGCTGTCCAAGCTCCACGTCCGCTCCACCCATGCTTGATTGGAGATCATCACTTTCCTTGACAGAAGGAAAAATCGGACCAACTGCCCAGAAAATCGGCCGATTTCTGTTGAAGAACAGTCCGATTTTCTGGGTGTTTTCTTCCTCGTCCATGTGCTCGGATCTTGTACCTTCAGCAGTTCCATGAGGTTTTCACATGACCTCCAACATCTCATCACACATGACAATCAACAAGATCTAGCACCCAAAAACACAAAAGAAAAACAAAGCACACCAAAAGCAAAATCAAACAAAAACAAGAAAAATAAAAGGGAAAGACATGTACCAATGGGTTGCCTCCCATTAAGCGCTTCTTTAAGGTCATTAGCTTGACCAAACTCCAAGGATGTGTCAATCCACCTCAAATACCATGGTTTGCTTGAGGAGTCCAAGCAACCATCGCTTTCCGGCATCCATGATGACAAGCAAGGGCCACTTGATGCTCAAATAAGCTTTAAGTTCTCTCTTCACCGTGAGTAGTAGACTCCTTCATCACCGCTCCCTTGATGATAGTGTGGAGTTGCAACCATAGGTGCCACCCCATACTTAGACAATTGGTACTCCGCGGTCACACCGGTGAGATGCTTGTCACCCTCATCCTCCATAATCCGAAGAAAGCCGATTCTTGGAAAGAATTCTTCATTGAGATGCTCCATAACCATCATGGGTCCATCATGCTTGCCTCCATCATTCAACATTGGAGACTCCTTAGGAAAGGGACTCCAATCTTCGTGTGTACTCCGGGCAAGCATGAAACGATTGGAAGGAGTTGAAGTTAACTTAGGGTTCTCCTTCGTGAGCTCTTCAAGTGTGGTTCTGGGGTTGATGGCAAGGATGTCCGGGGGTGAGAATAATTCATTGCACTCCTCCAAAGGTGAAGGAGGTGGAGGTAAGCCTTGAAGGATGGTAGGATCTCCTAGCATAAGAGCATGCCTAATCTCCTCATTTGTTCTTCTCTCTCAACATTCAATCTTCTTGCATCCTCCAGGGCCAAATCCCTTAGCCACAATTGCTCCCGAGCTTCATTCAACTCTTCCTCAAGGTCTCTATTGGTTATGGTTGAACCGGGTAATTCTTGGATCTCCTCATGGTGAACCTCCTCTTGTTGAAATTCTTCCTCTTCAAGCACCATGTGGGAACTCGAAATGGAAGCAAGATTGCGCTCTAGATCATCCATCTTCCTCAACATTTCTTCTAGCATTGATTCCACTCGGTCATTGTGAGGTTGATGGTGAGGTTCCACATAAGGCAATGTAGTCATGTGAGTTTGATCATGAGACTCATGATAGGCATTAAACTCCTCCCAATACTCAAACTCATCATGGAGAGGTCCTAGATCTTGGCTTTCCATCCACTCCTCATACTCCATGTTGTCAAGGTCATCTTGGAAGTACAATCCGTCCATGGCAAACATGAAAAGGCAAAGACAAAAAACACAAGATCAAAAGTAACAAGAAAGATAAACACTAAAAACAATCACAAAAATGACTCAATCTAGACCTAGTCCCCGACAACGGCGCCAAAAACTTGTCACGCTAGGATGTGTAGCACAATAAGCTTTACATTTATAAACTCGATCTAATCTCCTAAACTACCTAGCGAAACCCGCAGTGTACGGATCGTTATGTAGGAAGGAAAGTATTCCGAGGTCGAACACAAGGACTGAGGCGAAATCAAGTCATTCAATGATCAAATATAGTGCAAATCTAGTCTAAGAAAAGAGAAAGAAATAAAGAAATTAAAATGATGATATTTTTGGTTGGGTTTTTGTGGTGATCAAGCAAAGATCGCAAATCAAGCAAGGTGATAAAACAAACTAACAACTCAAGCTAGCAAACAAACAAATGACACAAGCACAAGATATGAGATCAAAGAGAGAAAAATGGATTCTAGAGGTCAAGATTTCCGGTTATGGCATTGGACTCAAGCTTCTAAAGATTCTAAGGACAACGCTGCGGTGTTGGGAAAGGGTGTTTCTCTAATGGAAGCAATTACCGGGTAGGTCTCATGCTTCGCTAATCCCGCACCAAACTCCTATTACCGGGTAAGTCTCAAGGAGGTAAAGTTGGGAATTCTACACAAACCGGACACTACTTAAGGGGCAAACCTCTCCTTACCGGGTAAGTCTCGGAAAAGGTAAGTCTCAAGCAACAATCCTAGCACACTGAGTCCAATAGCGGCTTATGAGGCTCACTACTACCTAGAGTTCATCATCTTTGGTATCTAAGATCGGAAATCACCGGGTAGGTCTCTTTCCTCACTTAGTTTGCTAGCATTAGGTCACCCTAAGCTATATTATGCTCAACAAACACTAGGATTTCAACAATCTAACACCCTAACATACAGAGTCATCCATTAAAGAGCAACAGAAGGAAAAATCGGGTGGATCATAGTAAAAATCGGCGGATTTACATGAAGAACAGGCCGATTTTTATGTCTGAGTTAGGTTTCGTTCATACAAATCATCCTAAACTAACATATAAGTCCATTCTATCATCACCCAAGCTATAACCATCAATCCATCACTCCAAAATCACAACAAACTAGCTAATAACATGCATTTCAAGATCTAGAATCATCATACAAGCATAGATGGAATCCATAGCAAGAAGATGAAGTAAGGAAATGAAAGCAATGAAACTTAGCTGGATTTGAGCTCAAAACAAGTCTTTCAACACACCAAATGTAGCTCCAAGTCAGATCTTACAACTTTCAACAAGTTTCTTCACAAAAATCACTCAAACCTCACTACGAAATTGAAATCTACACTAATCTCCCTCAAGAACACCCACAAGGGTGTCTTGAAGAGAGCTCCCAATTGGAAGAGTCTTTGGGAAGATGCTAGAGGATGTGGGAGAGGGAGAGAATCTTTCAATCCCCAACAGCTTGCAGGCCCACTTATATTCTCCACCAAGAGCAAGGCCGGACAAGAGATCGTGGGACACGTGGCTTAAGCTGTCAAAGGCCAAAAATCGACCCAGTAGGAAAAATCGGCCGATTTTCCTGGGTGTAGGTCGATTTTCTTCAACAGAAACTTGTTATGATCATCTAGCCATGAGTTGCTCCATTTCTTGCACCAACAAGGGTCCTTGTGTCCTTCATTGCTCCAATTATGTTCCTTCAAGGTCTCGGATATGTACCACCATGAGGCTTGACTCTCGAATGTATCGATTAATGCCCAAAAGATCCCCGAAATACCTACAAAACCGACAAAAGCTCGTGTAGACGTCTTTTCTAGAAATATGCATGAAATGAGTGTAAACGTCGTGAACTAATGTTAAACCGTGCATGAATAATGGGAAAAACTATCTAAATATATGCCTATACTAACGTCATAAATCACGTTATCAAAATACCCCAAACTTAAGATTTGCTCGTCCCCGAGCAAGATCCAACTATAGACTAAGAGATGACGTGATTTATGCATGCAGAAAAACAACAAAATTTTTTTTGGAATTGTGCTTCTAACATTGGATCACCTTCATAGTCATGTTTCATAGCAATGGACAAGCAATCATGCATCAAAATGAGTGAAGGCATGGAAAGACAATTATACTTAACTAGAAAGCATGCATGAGAGGGGAAAATGAAGAAGTCAAGATGATCATGAGTATGTCCAATCTAGATACTAAGTCTTACACACATGCATTTAGGTCACAAGGACTTAGGAAAGAAGAGGCTAAGAAACGTTGTGATTAGGTGGGAATTTTTAGGTCATGTGATGCTAATCCGGGAAGGAACTAACTTCACAATTTCGTTTTTGCTCAACTTCCCAACAAGTGTATAATTTTCTCCATCTTTTCTTTGTTTTCTTTTCTTTTTCACTTATTTTTGAGACAATGGCATTGGTGTACAAAAACCGAAACCTTGGTGATTAGCCGTCCTCGGGGTTTTTTATTTTTCGAGGTGCATCCACACCGGGCACACATACCAAAGCTCGTTAGGACTATCGGTTTATTTGACTTTGGCAAGGCACAAACACCCGATTATGTGAATGGTGCCGAGTTACTCGTCATTTAAACCAACGTCCCCAAACCTATATTTTGTCTACACTTTCACAACAAATTCAACACTTCATTCACATCATTCTTTCATCAACAACTTCACCCCACACTTGCTTTTCACACACATCAACACACTAGCATGCTCCTAGTCCCGGATGGGTCAAAAGAGGTCAAATTTTTCATCAATTGAGGTGCTCAAACAACATGATCAAGATGAGAAGTAGAGAAAGATGAATTGCCTTAATCACTCCTAAATGATGTGCAAGAACTATCATGTAATTTCGAATTTCAATCCTCAATCCAATCAAGACAAGCATCATAATCACAAATCATTCATGGGATTCAAGATAAGTACTTCAAGTCCACATATGCATTCATCTATTCAACACATAAGGCCATCCATAGCCAATTCACAAGACAAATTTCATCATACGGGTCATTCCCAAGTTTGGAAGCACTAAAATTTTTTTTTAAATTTTCTGTTTTTTTTTTTGATTTTTCGAAATATATATGTACAATGCAAGACATAATGAAACATGTGACAATATTAAACTATCCTAGATGCTAATCATGCAAGTGATCATGAAAACCCCACCCCATACTTAGAAACACATTGTCCCCAATGTGGAAACTAAATAAAGAAGTGAAAGAGAGTCCTCACAATGTAAAATTGGTGATGCTTTGGTATTTCGGTTCACATCGAATGATGATGGTGGATGATCGATCAAGGATGGTAGAGAGCTCTTGATGTTCATTATGGTGTCGGAACCCGCGCTTGGCACCGCAAGCTGTCCAAGCTCCACGTCCGCTCCACCCATGCTTGATTGGAGATCATCACTTTCCTTGACAGAAGGAAAAATCGGACCAACTGCCCAGAAAATCGGCCGATTTCTGTTGAAGAACAGTCCGATTTTCTGGGTGTTTTCTTCCTCGTCCATGTGCTCGGATCTTGTACCTTCAGCAGTTCCATGAGGTTTTCACATGACCTCCAACATCTCATCACACATGACAATCAACAAGATCTAGCACCCAAAAACACAAAAGAAAAACAAAGCACACCAAAAGCAAAATCAAACAAAAACAAGAAAAATAAAAGGGAAAGACATGTACCAATGGGTTGCCTCCCATTAAGCGCTTCTTTAAGGTCATTAGCTTGACCAAACTCCAAGGATGTGTCAATCCACCTCAAATACCATGGTTTGCTTGAGGAGTCCAAGCAACCATCGCTTTCCGGCATCCATGATGACAAGCAAGGGCCACTTGATGCTCAAATAAGCTTTAAGTTCTCTCTTCACCGTGAGTAGTAGACTCCTTCATCACCGCTCCCTTGATGATAGTGTGGAGTTGCAACCATAGGTGCCACCCCATACTTAGACAATTGGTACTCCGCGGTCACACCGGTGAGATGCTTGTCACCCTCATCCTCCATAATCCGAAGAAAGCCGATTCTTGGAAAGAATTCTTCATTGAGATGCTCCATAACCATCATGGGTCCATCATGCTTGCCTCCATCATTCAACATTGGAGACTCCTTAGGAAAGGGACTCCAATCTTCGTGTGTACTCCGGGCAAGCATGAAACGATTGGAAGGAGTTGAAGTTAACTTAGGGTTCTCCTTCGTGAGCTCTTCAAGTGTGGTTCTGGGGTTGATGGCAAGGATGTCCGGGGGTGAGAATAATTCATTGCACTCCTCCAAAGGTGAAGGAGGTGGAGGTAAGCCTTGAAGGATGGTAGGATCTCCTAGCATAAGAGCATGCCTAATCTCCTCATTTGTTCTTCTCTCTCAACATTCAATCTTCTTGCATCCTCCAGGGCCAAATCCCTTAGCCACAATTGCTCCCGAGCTTCATTCAACTCTTCCTCAAGGTCTCTATTGGTTATGGTTGAACCGGGTAATTCTTGGATCTCCTCATGGTGAACCTCCTCTTGTTGAAATTCTTCCTCTTCAAGCACCATGTGGGAACTCGAAATGGAAGCAAGATTGCGCTCTAGATCATCCATCTTCCTCAACATTTCTTCTAGCATTGATTCCACTCGGTCATTGTGAGGTTGATGGTGAGGTTCCACATAAGGCAATGTAGTCATGTGAGTTTGATCATGAGACTCATGATAGGCATTAAACTCCTCCCAATACTCAAACTCATCATGGAGAGGTCCTAGATCTTGGCTTTCCATCCACTCCTCATACTCCATGTTGTCAAGGTCATCTTGGAAGTACAATCCGTCCATGGCAAACATGAAAAGGCAAAGACAAAAATCACAAGATCAAAAGTAACAAGAAAGATAAACACTAAAAACAATCACAAAAATGACTCAATCTAGACCTAGTCCCCGACAACGGCGCCAAAAACTTGTCACGCTAGGATGTGTAGCACAATAAGCTTTACATTTATAAACTCGATCTAATCTCCTAAACTACCTAGCGAAACCCGCAGTGTACGGATCGTTATGTAGGAAGGAAAGTATTCCGAGGTCGAACACAAGGACTGAGGCGAAATCAAGTCATTCAATGATCAAATATAGTGCAAATCTAGTCTAAGAAAAGAGAAAGAAATAAAGAAATTAAAATGATGATATTTTTGGTTGGGTTTTTGTGGTGATCAAGCAAAGATCGCAAATCAAGCAAGGTGATAAAACAAACTAACAACTCAAGCTAGCAAACAAACAAATGACACAAGCACAAGATATGAGATCAAAGAGAGAAAAATGGATTCTAGAGGTCAAGATTTCCGGTTATGGCATTGGACTCAAGCTTCTAAAGATTCTAAGGACAACGCTGCGGTGTTGGGAAAGGGTGTTTCTCTAATGGAAGCAATTACCGGGTAGGTCTCATGCTTCGCTAATCCCGCACCAAACTCCTATTACCGGGTAAGTCTCAAGGAGGTAAAGTTGGGAATTCTACACAAACCGGACACTACTTAAGGGGCAAACCTCTCCTTACCGGGTAAGTCTCGGAAAAGGTAAGTCTCAAGCAACAATCCTAGCACACTGAGTCCAATAGCGGCTTATGAGGCTCACTACTACCTAGAGTTCATCATCTTTGGTATCTAAGATCGGAAATCACCGGGTAGGTCTCTTTCCTCACTTAGTTTGCTAGCATTAGGTCACCCTAAGCTATATTATGCTCAACAAACACTAGGATTTCAACAATCTAACACCCTAACATACAGAGTCATCCATTAAAGAGCAACAGAAGGAAAAATCGGGTGGATCATAGTAAAAATCGGCGGATTTACATGAAGAACAGGCCGATTTTTATGTCTGAGTTAGGTTTCGTTCATACAAATCATCCTAAACTAACATATAAGTCCATTCTATCATCACCCAAGCTATAACCATCAATCCATCACTCCAAAATCACAACAAACTAGCTAATAACATGCATTTCAAGATCTAGAATCATCATACAAGCATAGATGGAATCCATAGCAAGAAGATGAAGTAAGGAAATGAAAGCAATGAAACTTAGCTGGATTTGAGCTCAAAACAAGTCTTTCAACACACCAAATGTAGCTCCAAGTCAGATCTTACAACTTTCAACAAGTTTCTTCACAAAAATCACTCAAACCTCACTACGAAATTGAAATCTACACTAATCTCCCTCAAGAACACCCACAAGGGTGTCTTGAAGAGAGCTCCCAATTGGAAGAGTCTTTGGGAAGATGCTAGAGGATGTGGGAGAGGGAGAGAATCTTTCAATCCCCAACAGCTTGCAGGACCACTTATATTCTCCACCAAGAGCAAGGCCGGACAAGAGATCGTGGGACACGTGGCTTAAGCTGTCAAAGGCCAAAAATCGACCCAGTAGGAAAAATCGGCCGATTTTCCTGGGTGTAGGTCGATTTTGTTCAACAGAAACTTGTTATGATCATCTAGCCATGAGTTGCTCCATTGCTTGCACCAACAAGGGTCCTTGTGTCCTTCATTGCTCCAATTATGTTCCTTCAAGGTCTCGGATATGTACCACCATGAGGCTTGACTCTCGAATGTATCGATTAATGCCCAAAAGATCCCCGAAATACCTACAAAACCGACAAAAGCTCGTGTAGACGTCTTTTCTAGAAATATGCATGAAATGAGTGTAAACGTCGTGAACTAATGTTAAACCGTGCATGAATAACGGGAAAAACTATCTAAATATATGCCTATACTAACGTCATAAATCACGTTATCAAAATACCCCAAACTTAAGATTTGCTCGTCCCCGAGCAAGATCCAACTATAGACTAAGAGATGACGTGATTTATGCATGCAGAAAAACAACAAAATTTTTTTTGGAATTGTGCTTCTAACATTGGATCACCTTCATAGTCATGTTTCATAGCAATGGACAAGCAATCATGCATCAAAATGAGTGAAGGCATGGAAAGACAATTATACTTAACTAGAAAGCATGCATGAGAGGGGAAAATGAAGAAGTCAAGATGATCATGAGTATGTCCAATCTAGATACTAAGTCTTACACACATGCATTTAGGTCACAAGGACTTAGGAAAGAAGAGGCTAAGAAACGTTGTGATTAGGTGGGAATTTTTAGGTCATGTGATGCTAATCCGGGAAGGAACTAACTTCACAATTTCGTTTTTGCTCAACTTCCCAACAAGTGTATAATTTTCTCCATCTTTTCTTTGTTTTCTTTTCTTTTTCACTTATTTTTGAGACAATGGCATTGGTGTACAAAAACCGAAACCTTGGTGATTAGCCGTCCTCGGGGTTTTTTATTTTTCGAGGTGCATCCACACCGGGCACACATACCAAAGCTCGTTAGGACTATCGGTTTATTTGACTTTGGCAAGGCACAAACACCCGATTATGTGAATGGTGCCGAGTTACTCGTCATTTAAACCAACGTCCCCAAACCTATATTTTGTCTACACTTTCACAACAAATTCAACACTTCATTCACATCATTCTTTCATCAACAACTTCACCCCACACTTGCTTTTCACACACATCAACACACTAGCATGCTCCTAGTCCCGGATGGGTCAAAAGAGGTCAAATTTTTCATCAATTGAGGTGCTCAAACAACATGATCAAGATGAGAAGTAGAGAAAGATGAATTGCCTTAATCACTCCTAAATGATGTGCAAGAACTATCATGTAATTTCGAATTTCAATCCTCAATCCAATCAAGACAAGCATCATAATCACAAATCATTCATGGGATTCAAGATAAGTACTTCAAGTCCACATATGCATTCATCTATTCAACACATAAGGCCATCCATAGCCAATTCACAAGACAAATTTCATCATACGGGTCATTCCCAAGTTTGGAAGCACTAAAATTTTTTTTTAAATTTTCTGTTTTTTTTTTGGATTTTTCGAAATATATATGTACAATGCAAGACATAATGAAACATGTGACAATATTAAACTATCCTAGATGCTAATCATGCAAGTGATCATGAAAACCCCACCCCATACTTAGAAACACATTGTCCCCAATGTGGAAACTAAATAAAGAAGTGAAAGAGAGTCCTCACAATGTAAAATTGGTGATGCTTTGGTATTTCGGTTCACATCGATTGATGATGGTGGATGATCGATCAAGGATGGTAGAGAGCTCTTGATGTTCATTATGGTGTCGGAACCCGCGCTTGGCACCGCAAGCTGTCCAAGCTCCACGTCCGCTCCACCCATGCTTGATTGGAGATCATCACTTTCCTTGACAGAAGGAAAAATCGGACCAACTGCCCAGAAAATCGGCCGATTTCTGTTGAAGAACAGTCCGATTTTCTGGGTGTTTTCTTCCTCGTCCATGTGCTCGGATCTTGTACCTTCAGCAGTTCCATGAGGTTTTCACATGACCTCCAACATCTCATCACACATGACAATCAACAAGATCTAGCACCCAAAAACACAAAAGAAAAACAAAGCACACCAAAAGCAAAATCAAACAAAAACAAGAAAAATAAAAGGGAAAGACATGTACCAATGGGTTGCCTCCCATTAAGCGCTTCTTTAAGGTCATTAGCTTGACCAAACTCCAAGGATGTGTCAATCCACCTCAAATACCATGGTTTGCTTGAGGAGTCCAAGCAACCATCGCTTTCCGGCATCCATGATGACAAGCAAGGGCCACTTGATGCTCAAATAAGCTTTAAGTTCTCTCTTCACCGTGAGTAGTAGACTCCTTCATCACCGCTCCCTTGATGATAGTGTGGAGTTGCAACCATAGGTGCCACCCCATACTTAGACAATTGGTACTCCGAGGTCACACCGGTGAGATGCTTGTCACCCTCATCCTCCATAATCCGAAGAAAGCCGATTCTTGGAAAGAATTCTTCATTGAGATGCTCCATAACCATCATGGGTCCATCATGCTTGCCTCCATCATTCAACATTGGAGACTCCTTAGGAAAGGGACTCCAATCTTCGTGTGTACTCCGGGCAAGCAAGAAACGATTGGAAGGAGTTGAAGTTAACTTAGGGTTCTCCTTCGTGAACTCTTCAAGTATGGTTCTGGGGTTGATGGCAAGGATGTCCGGGGGTAAGAATACTTCATTGCACTCCTCCAAAGGTGAAGGAGGTGGAGGTAAGCCTTGAAGGACGGTAGGATCTCCTAGCATAAGAGCATGCCTAATCTCCTCATTTGTTCTTCTCTCTCAACATTCAATCTTCTTGCATCCTCCAGGGCCAAATCCCTTAGCCACAATTGCTCCCGAGCTTCATTCAACTCTTCCTCAAGGTCTCTATTGGTTATGGTTGAACCGGGTAATTCTTGGATCTCCTCATGGTGAACCTCCTCTTGTTGAAATACTTCCTCTTCAAGCACCATGTGGGAACTCGAAATGGAAGCAAGATTGCGCTCTAGATCATCCATCTTCCTCAACATTTCTTCTAGCATTGATTCCACTCGGTCATTGTGAGGTTGATGGTGAGGTTCCACATAAGGCAATGTAGTCATGTGAGTTTGATCATGAGACTCATGATAGGCATTAAACTCCTCCCAATACTCAAACTCGTCATGGAGAGGTCCTAGATCTTGGCTTTCCATCCACTCCTCATACTCCATGTTGTCAAGGTCATCTTGGAAGTACAATCCGTCCATGGCAAACATGGAAAGGCAAAGACAAAAAACACAAGATCAAAAGTAACAAGAAAGATAAACACTAAAAACAATCACAAAAATGACTCAATCTAGACCTAGTCCCCGACAACGGCGCCAAAAACTTGTCACGCTAGGATGTGTAGCACAATAAGCTTTACATTTATAAACTCGATCTAATCTCCTAAACTACCTAGCAAAACCCGCAGTGTACGGATCGTTATGTAGGAAGGAAAGTATTCCGAGGTCGAACACAAGGACTGAGGCGAAATCAAGTCATTCAATGATCAAATATAGTGCAAATCTAGTCTAAGAAAAGAGAAAGAAATAAAGAAATGAAAATGATGATATTTTTGGTTGGGTTTTTGTGGTGATCAAGCAAAGATCGCAAATCAAGCAAGGTGATAAAACAAACTAACAACTCAAGCTAGCAAACAAACAAATGACACAAACACAAGATATGAGATCAAAGAGAGAAAAATGGATTCTAGAGGTCAAGATTTCCGGTTATGGCATTGGACTCAAGCTTCTAAAGATTCTAAGGACAACGCTGCGGTGTTGGGAAAGGGTGTTTCTCTAATGGAAGCAATTACCGGGTAGGTCTCATGCTTCGCTAATCCCGCACCAAACTCCTATTACCGGGTAAGTCTCAAGGAGGTAAAGTTGGGAATTCTACACAAACCGGACACTACTTAAGGGGCAAACCTCTCCTTACCGGGTAAGTCTCGGAAAAGGTAAGTCTCAAGCAACAATCCTAGCACACTGAGTCCAATAGCGGCTTATGAGGCTCACTACTACCTAGAGTTCATCATCTTTGGTATCTAAGATCGGAAATCACCGGGTAGGTCTCTTTCCTCACTTAGTTTGCTAGCATTAGGTCACCCTAAGCTATATTATGCTCAACAAACACTAGGATTTCAACAATCTAACACCCTAACATACAGATTCATCCATTAAAGAGCAATAGAAGGAAAAATCGGGTGGATCATAGTAAAAATCGGCCGATTTACCTGAAGAACAGGCCGATTTTTATGTCTGAGTTAGGTTTCGTGCATACAAATCATCCTAAACTAACATATAAGTCCATTCTATCATCACCCAAGCTATAACCATCAATCCATCACTCCAAAATCACAACAAACTAGCTAATAACATGCATTTCAAGATCTAGAATCATCATACAAGCATACATGGAATCCATAGCAAGAAGATGAAGTAAGGAAATGAAAGCAATGAAACTTAGCTGGATTTGAGCTCAAAACAAGTCTTTCAACACACCAAATGTAGCTCCAAGTCAGATCTTACAACCTTCAACAAGTTTCTTCACAAAAATCACTCAAACCTCACTACGAAATTGAAATCTACACTAATCTCCCTCAAGAACACCCACAAGGGTGTCTTGAAGAGAGCTCCCAATTGGAAGAGTCTTTGGGAAGATGCTAGAGGATGTGGGAGAGGGAGAGAATCTTTCAATCCCCAACAGCTTGCAGGCCCACTTATATTCTCCACCAAGAGCAAGGCCGGACAAGAGATCGTGGGACACGTGGCTTAAGCTGTCAAAGGCCAAAAATCCACCCAGTAGGAAAAATCGGCCGATTTTCCTGGGTGTAGGTCGATTTTGTTCAACAGAAACTTGTTATGATCATCTAGCCATGAGTTGCTCCATTGCTTGCACCAACAAGGGTCCTTGTGTCCTTCATTGCTCCAATTATGTTCCTTCAAGGTCTCGGATATGTACCACCATGAGGCTTGACTCTCGAATGTATCGATTAATGCCCAAAAGATCCCCGAAATACCTACAAAACCGACAAAAGCTCGTGTAGACGTCTTTTTTAGAAATATGCATGAAATGAGTGTAAACGTCGTGAACTAATGTTAAACCGTGCATGAATAACGGGAAAAACTATCTAAATATATGCCTATACTAACGTCATAAATCACGTTATCAAAATACCCCAAACTTAAGATTTGCTCGTCCCCGAGCAAGATCCAACTATAGACTAAGAGATGACGTGATTTATGCATGCAGAAAAACAACAAAATTTTTTTTGGAATTGTGCTTCTAACATTGGATCACCTTCATAGTCATGTTTCATAGCAATGGACAAGCAATCATGCATCAAAATGAGTGAAGGCATGGAAAGACAATTATACTTAACTAGAAAGCATGCATGAGAGGGGAAAATGAAGAAGTCAAGATGATCATGAGTATGTCCAATCTAGATACTAAGTCTTACACACATGCATTTAGGTCACAAGGACTTAGGAAAGAAGAGGCTAAGAAACATTGTGATTAGGTGGGAATTTTTAGGTCATGTGATGCTAATCCGGGAAGGAACTAACTTCACAATTTCGTTTTTGCTCAACTTCCCAACAAGTGTATAATTTTCTCCATCTTTTCTTTGTTTTCTTTTCTTTTTCACTTATTTTTGAGACAATGGCATTGGTGTACAAAAACCGAAACCTTGGTGATTAGCCGTCCTCGGGTTTTTTTATTTTTCGAGGTGCATCCACACCGGGCACACATACCAAAGCTCGTTAGGACTATCGGTTTATTTGACTTTGGCAAGGCACAAACACCCGATTATGTGAATGGTGCCGAGTTACTCGTCATTTAAACCAATGTCCCCAAACCTATATTTTGTCTACACTTTCACAACAAATTCAGCACTTCATTCACATCATTCTTTCATCAACAACTTCACCCCACACTTGCTTTTCACACACATCAACACACTAGCATGCTCCTAGTCCCGGATGGGTCAAAAGAGGTCAAATTTTTCATCAATTGAGGTGCTCAAACAACATGATCAAGATGAGAAGTAGAGAAAGATGAATTGCCTTAATCACTCCTAAATGATGTGCAAGAACTATCATGTAATTTCGAATTTCAATCCTCAATCCAATCAAGACAAGCATCATAATCACAAATCATTCATGGGATTCAAGATAAGTACTTCAAGTCCACATATGCATTCATCTATTCAACACATAAGGCCATCCATAGCCAATTCACAAGACAAATTTCATCATACGGGTCATTCCCAAGTTTAGAAGCACTAAAATTTTTTTTTAAATTTTCTTTTTTTTTTTGGATTTTTCGAAATATATATGTACAATGCAAGACATAATGAAACATGTGACAATATTAAACTATCCTAGATTCTAATCATGCAAGTGATCATGAAAACCCCACCCCATACTTAGAAACACATTGTCCCCAATGTGGAAACTAAATAAAGAAGTGAAAGAGAGTCCTCACAATGTAAAATTGGTGATGCTTTGGTATTTCGGTTCACATCGAATGATGATGGTGGATGATCGATCAAGGATGGTAGAGAGCTCTTGATGTTCATTATGGTGTCGGAACCCGCGCTTGGCACCGCAAGCTGTCCAAGCTCCACGTCCGCTCCACCCATGCTTGATTGGAGATCATCACTTTCCTTGACAGAAGGAAAAATCGGACCAACTGCCCAGAAAATCGGCCGATTTCTGTTGAAGAACAGTCCGATTTTCTGGGTGTTTTCTTCCTCGTCCATGTGCTCGGATCTTGTACCTTCAGCAGTTCCATGAGGTTTTCACATGACCTCCAACATCTCATCACACATGACAATCAACAAGATCTAGCACCCAAAAACACAAAAGAAAAACAAAGCACACCAAAAGCAAAATCAAACAAAAACAAGAAAAATAAAAGGGAAAGACATGTACCAATGGGTTGCCTCCCATTAAGCGCTTCTTTAAGGTCATTAGCTTGACCAAACTCCAAGGATGTGTCAATCCACCTCAAATACCATGGTTTGCTTGAGGAGTCCAAGCAACCATCGCTTTCCGGCATCCATGATGACAAGCAAGGGCCACTTGATGCTCAAATAAGCTTTAAGTTCTCTCTTCACCGTGAGTAGTAGACTCCTTCATCACCGCTCCCTTGATGATAGTGTGGAGTTGCAACCATAGGTGCCACCCCATACTTAGACAATTGGTACTCCGCGGTCACACCGGTGAGATGCTTGTCACCCTCATCCTCCATAATCCGAAGAAAGCCGATTCTTGGAAAGAATTCTTCATTGAGATGCTCCATAACCATCATGGGTCCATCATGCTTGCCTCCATCATTCAACATTGGAGACTCCTTAGGAAAGGGACTCCAATCTTCGTGTGTACTCCGGGCAAGCAAGAAACGATTGGAAGGAGTTGAAGTTAACTTAGGGTTCTCCTTCGTGAACTCTTCAAGTATGGTTCTGGGGTTGATGGCAAGGATGTCCGGGGGTAAGAATACTTCATTGCACTCCTCCAAAGGTGAAGGAGGTGGAGGTAAGCCTTGAAGGATGGTAGGATCTCCTAGCATAAGAGCATGCCTAATCTCCTCATTTGTTCTTCTCTCTCAACATTCAATCTTCTTGCATCCTCCAGGGCCAAATCCCTTAGCCACAATTGCTCCCGAGCTTCATTCAACTCTTCCTCAAGGTCTCTATTGGTTATGGTTGAACCGGGTAATTCTTGGATCTCCTCATGGTGAACCTCCTCTTGTTGAAATACTTCCTCTTCAAGCACCATGTGGGAACTCGAAATGGAAGCAAGATTGCGCTCTAGATCATCCATCTTCCTTAACATTTCTTCTAGCATTGATTCCACTCGGTCATTGTGAGGTTGATGGTGAGGTTCCACATAAGGCAATGTAGTCATGTGAGTTTGATCATGAGACTCATGATAGGCATTAAACTCCTCCCAATACTCAAACTCGTCATGGAGAGGTCCTAGATCTTGGCTTTCCATCCACTCCTCATACTCCATGTTGTCAAGGTCATCTTGGAAGTACAATCCGTCCACGGCAAACATGGAAAGGCAAAGACAAAAAACACAAGATCAAAAGTAACAAGAAAGATAAACACTAAAAACAATCACAAAAATGACTCAATATAGACCTAGTCCCCGACAACGGCGCCAAAAACTTGTCACGCTAGGATGTGTAGCACAATAAGCTTTACATTTATAAACTCGATCTAATCTCCTAAACTACCTAGAGAAACCCGCAGTGTACGGATCGTTATGTAGGAAGGAAAGTATTCCGAGGTCGAACACAAGGACTGAGGCGAAATCAAGTCATTCAATGATCAAATATAGTGCAAATCTAGTCTAAGAAAAGAGAAAGAAATAAAGAAATGAAAATGATGATATTTTTGGTTGGGTTTTTGTGGTGATCAAGCAAAGATCGCAAATCAAGCAAGGTGATAAAACAAACTAACAACTCAAGCTAGCAAACAAACAAATGACACAAGCACAAGATATGAGATCAAAGAGAGAAAAATGGATTCTAGAGGTCAAGATTTCCGGTTATGGCATTGGACTCAAGCTTCTAAAGATTCTAAGGACAACGCTGCGGTGTTGGGAAAGGGTGTTTCTCTAATGGAAGCAATTACCGGGTAGGTCTCATGCTTCGCTAATCCCGCACCAAACTCCTATTACCGGGTAAGTCTCAAGGAGGTAAAGTTGGGAATTCTACACAAACCGGACACTACTTAAGGGGCAAACCTCTCCTTACCGGGTAAGTCTCGGAAAAGGTAAGTCTCAAGCAACAATCCTAGCACACTGAGTCCAATAGCGGCTTATGAGGCTCACTACTACCTAGAGTTCATCACCTTTGGTATCTAAGATCGGAAATCACCGGGTAGGTCTCTTTCCTCACTTAGTTTGCTAGCATTAGGTCACCCTAAGCTATATTATGCTCAACAAATACTAGGATTTCAACAATCTAACACCCTAACATACAGATTCATCCATTAAAGAGCAACAGAAGGAAAAATCGGGTGGATCATAGTAAAAATCGGCCGATTTACCTGAAGAACAGGCCGATTTTTATGTCTGAGTTAGGTTTCGTGCATACAAATCATCCTAAACTAACATATAAGTCCATTCTATCATCACCCAAGCTATAACCATCAATCCATCACTCCAAAATCACAACAAACTAGCTCATAACATGCATTTCAAGATCTAGAATCATCATACAAGCATACATGGAATCCATAGCAAGAAGATGAAGTAAGGAAATGAAAGCAATGAAACTTAGCTGGATTTGAGCTCAAAACAAGTCTTTCAACACACCAAATGTAGCTCCAAGTCAGATCTTACAACCTTCAACAAGTTTCTTCACAAAAATCACTCAAACCTCACTACGAAATTGAAATCTACACTAATCTCCCTCAAGAACACCCACAAGGGTGTCTTGAAGAGAGCTCCCAATTGGAAGAGTCTTTGGGAAGATGCTAGAGGATGTGGGAGAGGGAGAGAATCTTTCAATCCCCAACAGCTTGCAGGCCAACTTATATTCTCCACCAAGAGCAAGGCCGGACAAGAGATCGTGGGACACGTGGCTTAAGCTGTCAAAGGCCAAAAATCGACCCAGTAGGAAAATTCGGCCAATTTTCCTTGGTGTAGGTCGATTTTGTTCAACAGAAACTTGTTATGATCATCTAGCCATGAGTTGCTCCATTGCTTGCACCAACAAGGGTCCTTGTGTCCTTCATTGCTCCAATTATGTTCCTTCAAGGTCTCGGATATGTACCACCATGAGGCTTGACTCTCGAATGTATCGATTAATGCCCAGAAGATCCCCGAAATACCTACAAAACCGACAAAAGCTCGTGTAGACGTCTTTTCTAGAAATATGCATGAAATGAGTGTAAACGTCGTGAACTAATGTTAAACCGTGCATGAATAACGGGAAAAACTATCTAAATATATGCCTATACTAACGTCATAAATCACGTTATCAAAATACCCCAAACTTAAGATTTGCTCGTCCCCGAGCAAGATCCAACTATAGACTAAGAGATGACGTGATTTATGCATGCAGATAAACAACAAAATTTTTTTTGGAATTGTGCTTCTAACATTGGATCACCTTCATAGTCATGTTTCATAGCAATGGACAAGCAATCATGCATCAAAATGAGTGAAGGCATGGAAAGACAATTATACTTAACTAGAAAGCATGCATGAGAGGGGAAAATGAAGAAGTCAAGATGATCATGAGTATGTCCAATCTAGATACTAAGTCTTACACACATGCATTTAGGTCACAAGGACTTAGGAAAGAAGAGGCTAAGAAACGTTGTGATTAGGTGGGAATTTTTAGGTCATGTGATGCTAATCCGGGAAGGAACTAACTTCACAATTTCGTTTTTGCTCAACTTCCCAACAAGTGTATAATTTTCTCCATCTTTTCTTTGTTTTCTTTTCTTTTTCACTTATTTTTGAGACAATGGCATTGGTGTACAAAAACCGAAACCTTGGTGATTAGCCGTCCTCGGGTTTTTTTATTTTTCGAGGTGCATCCACACCGGGCACACATACCAAAGCTCGTTAGGACTATCGGTTTATTTGACTTTGGCAAGGCACAAACACCCGATTATGTGAATGGTGCTTAGTTACTCGTCATTTAAACCAATGTCCCCAAACCTATATTTTGTCTACACTTTCACAACAAATTCAGCACTTCATTCACATCATTCTTTCATCAACAACTTCACCCCACACTTGCTTTTCACACACATCAACACACTAGCATGCTCCTAGTCCCGGATGGGTCAAAAGAGGTCAAATTTTTCATCAATTGAGGTGCTCAAACAACATGATCAAGATGAGAAGTAGAGAAAGATGAATTGCCTTAATCACTCCTAAATGATGTGCAAGAACTATCATGTAATTTCGAATTTCAATCCTCAATCCAATCAAGACAAGCATCATAATCACAAATCATTCATGGGATTCAAGATAAGTACTTCAAGTCCACATATGCATTCATCTATTCAACACATAAGGCCATCCATAGCCAATTCACAAGACAAATTTCATCATACGGGTCATTCCCAAGTTTAGAAGCACTAAAAATTTTTTTTAAATTTTCTGATTTTTTTTGGATTTTTCGAAATATATATGTACAATGCAAGACATAATGAAACATGTGACAATATTAAACTATCCTAGATGCTAATCATGCAAGTGATCATGAAAACCCCACCCCATACTTAGAAACACATTGTCCCCAATGTGGAAACTAAATAAAGAAGTGAAAGAGAGTCCTCACAATGTAAAATTGGTGATGCTTTGGTATTTCGGTTCACATCGAATGATGATGGTGGATGATCGATCAAGGATGGTAGAGAGCTCTTGATGTTCATTATGGTGTCGGAACCCGCGCTTGGCACCGCAAGCTGTCCAAGCTCCACGTCCGCTCCACCCATGCTTGATTGGAGATCATCACTTTCCTTGACAGAAGGAAAAATCGGACCAACTGCCCAGAAAATCGGCCGATTTCTGTTGAAGAACAGTCCGATTTTCTGGGTGTTTTCTTCCTCGTCCATGTGCTCGGATCTTGTACCTTCAGCAGTTCCATGGGGTTTTCACATGACCTCCAACATCTCATCACACATGACAATCAACAAGATCTAGCACCCAAAAACACAAAAGAAAAACAAAGCACACCAAAAGCAAAATCAAACAAAAACAAGAAAAATAAAAGGGAAAGACATGTACCAATGGGTTGCCTCCCATTAAGCGCTTCTTTAAGGTCATTAGCTTGACCAAACTCCAAGGATGTGTCAATCCACCTCAAATACCATGGTTTGCTTGAGGAGTCCAAGCAACCATCGCTTTCCGGCATCCATGATGACAAGCAAGGGCCACTTGATGCTCAAATAAGCTTTAAGTACTCTCTTCACCGTGAGTAGTAGACTCCTTCATCACCGCTCCCTTGATGATAGTGTGGAGTTGCAACCATAGGTGCCACCCCATACTTAGACAATTGGTACTCCGCGGTCACACCGGTGAGATGTTTGTCACCCTCATCCTCCATAATCCGAAGAAAGCCGATTCTTGGAAAGAATTCTTCATTGAGATGCTCCATAACCATCATGGGTCCATCATGCTTGCCTCCATCATTCAACATTGGAGACTCCTTAGGAAAGGGACTCCAATCTTCGTGTGTACTCCGGGCAAGCAAGAAACGATTGGAAGGAGTTGAAGTTAACTTAGGGTTCTCCTTCGTGAACTCTTCAAGTATGGTTCTGGGGTTGATGGCAAGGATGTCCGGGGGTAAGAATACTTCATTGCACTCCTCCAAAGGTGAAGGAGGTGGAGGTAAGCCTTGAAGGATGGTAGGATCTCCTAGCATAAGAGCATGCCTAATCTCCTCATTTGTTCTTCTCTCTCAACATTCAATCTTCTTGCATCCTCCAGGGCCAAATCCCTTAGCCACAATTACTCCCGAGCTTCATTCAACTCTTCCTCAAGGTCTCTATTGGTTATGGTTGAACCGGGTAATTCTTGGATCTCCTCATGGTGAACCTCCTCTTGTTGAAATACTTCCTCTTCAAGCACCATGTGGGAACTCAAAATGGAAGCAAGATTGCGCTCTAGATCATCCATCTTCCTCAACATTTCTTCTAGCATTGATTCCACTCGGTCATTGTGAGGTTGATGGTGAGGTTCCACATAAGGCAATGTAGTCATGTGAGTTTGATCATGAGACTCATGATAGGCATTAAACTCCTCCCAATACTCAAACTCGTCATGGAGAGGTCCTAGATCTTGGCTTTCCATCCACTCCTCATACTCCATGTTGTCAAGGTCATCTTGGAAGTACAATCCGTCCATGGCAAACATGGAAAGGCAAAGACAAAAAACACAAGATCAAAAGTAACAAGAAAGATAAACACTAAAAACAATCACAAAAATGACTCAATATAGACCTAGTCCCCGACAACGGCGCCAAAAACTTGTCACGCTAGGATGTGTAGCACAATAAGCTTTACATTTATAAACTCGATCTAATCTCCTAAACTACCTAGAGAAACCCGCAGTGTACGGATCGTTATGTAGGAAGGAAAGTATTCCGAGGTCGAACACAAGGACTGAGGCGAAATCAAGTCATTCAATGATCAAATATAGTGCAAATCTAGTCTAAGAAAAGAGAAAGAAATAAAGAAATGAAAATGATGATATTTTTGGTTGGGTTTTTGTGGTGATCAAGCAAAGATCGCAAATCAAGCAAGGTGATAAAACAAACTAACAACTCAAGCTAGCAAACAAACAAATGACACAAGCACAAGATATGAGATCAAAGAGAGAAAAATGGATTCTAGAGGTCAAGATTTCCGGTTATGGCATTGGACTCAAGCTTCTAAAGATTCTAAGGACAACGCTGCGGTGTTGGGAAAGGGTGTTTCTCTAATGGAAGCAATTACCGGGTAGGTCTCATGCTTCGCTAATCCCGCACCAAACTCCTATTACCGGGTAAGTCTCAAGGAGGTAAAGTTGGGAATTCTACACAAACCGGACACTACTTAAGGGGCAAACCTCTCCTTACCGGGTAAGTCTCGGAAAAGGTAAGTCTCAAGCAACAATCCTAGGACACTGAGTCCAATAGCGGCTTATGAGGCTCACTACTACCTAGAGTTCATCATCTTTGGTATCTAAGATCGGAAATCACCGGGTAGGTCTCTTTCCTCACTTAGTTTGCTAGCATTAGGTCACCCTAAGCTATATTATGCTCAACAAACACTAGGATTTCAACAATCTAACACCCTAACATACAGAGTCATCCATTAAAGAGCAACAGAAGGAAAAATCGGGTGGATCATAGTAAAAATCGGCGGATTTACATGAAGAACAGGCCGATTTTTATGTCTGAGTTAGGTTTCGTTCATACAAATCATCCTAAACTAACATATAAGTCCATTCTATCATCACCCAAGCTATAACCATCAATCCATCACTCCAAAATCACAACAAACTAGCCAATAACATGCATTTCAAGATCTAGAATCATCATACAAGCATACATGGAATCCATAGCAAGAAGATGAAGTAAGGAAATGAAAGCAATGAAACTTAGCTGGATTTGAGCTCAAAACAAGTCTTTCAACACACCAAATGTAGCTCCAAGTCAGATCTTACAACCTTCAACAAGTTTCTTCATAAAAATCACTCAAACCTCACTACGAAATTGAAATCTACACTAATCTCCCTCAAGAACACCCACAAGGGTGTCTTGAAGAGAGCTCCCAATTGGAAGAGTCTTTGGGAAGATGCTGTTAGCATGAAATATTGTGATATTTTGGGCACGTTTTCTAAGTGTATTTGATTCATATTGATAGTCTTTGATTTAGCATTGTTGCATTTGTGAGCTAGTTTGCCTATATTGTCGATATGGATGTCTACACTAGCTTTATGTTGATTATAGGTGATTGAGAGTCATTTCCGAACGGAATCGAGCAAAGAAGAGTTGATTGAGTATGTCCATGGATTGAGGGCATTATTAGGAGCAAAATGGAGTTCAACTTGAGTAGTGCACGAGGCTAGGGAAGAATCACGTTCTTGCCCTAAACCACGCTCTAAAATATGGCCGTACTACAAACCACGTTTAGTTCCACGGCCGTGGAACCTTGCAAAGAGAGGCGTGATGCATTCCAGTAACTATTACGGTCGTGGAATCCATGGTTCAAACCGTGACACTTTCCACGCTCTAAATTACGGTCGTGGAACCTTCCACGACCGTGATCTTGGTGATCTTTTTCGCCACATTTTGAAGCCACGATCTTTTGAAGATTGGGCCGGGCCGATATCTTATCTTGCCCTATAAAAAGACGGACGAAGCAAGATTCCGTCAACCCCGCTTAGACGCACTTTTGCGACCTCGCTTTAGACCTTGGCTTACGCCTTCGCTTAGCGGCAATTACATCTCGTTGGAGATCGAAGTTCGTGTGGGGATTTGCCCTAATCTCGCACTTTTGGTGGAGATTGATCCTGAGATTTCCGGATTGGCGGAAGATCGAAGTTTTTGGAAGATTGTTGCAAGAAGATTTCTCTTCTTGTTTAGGTTTGATTTAGAAGACGGATTGACATCCCGTTCTTCCTTCTTTCCTAAGATTGTGTTTGTTTGCCTTATTCTGAATCTATTGACAATATTCGTTCTTGATTGTGACTTTGAGATTGGTTTGAAGTTTATTGAAGGTTTTCGGAAGTTTTCATCTTTCAATCTTTTAATCTTTGAATTTGATATCAACATGACTGTTATTGGCTAAAAACCCTTAACAATTCTAAGGTGAAGGGTTGATAGTTGTGGCTTAGATGATGATAGATCGATCGTATACAGATTAGACCTTGAGAGTTAGAGAGAATCGTCGACGTATCCTAAATCACGGTTTGTTCTTGAGTTCCACGGCCGTGGAGTCTCAAGATCTACCCGTAATTTCCCTTAAGTTTACGAACCTGCTTTTACTTTAATCCAAAGTTAAAGATTTGCTTTAACTTAGTTTAGGCTTGCCTTTTCTAGGTGGTAGTGAAGCCTCAACAACCTTTACCTCGATTGTGAGTGTCATAACCGTAATCGGTTAAGTTAGTCTTGATCCTTGGATTATAAGTTTGGGTATTTGACATTAATTCTTGTCTTTAGAACCTTTCTATATTGAAGCCTCAACAACCTGTATAGAGAGTGTCTTGTAGGTGAGTCATATAAGGTTTTTGGAACTTCACCGTACGATTACCTTACATTAGTATACCTTTGCATATCTCAACTCTGTCTTTATATCATTAGTATATCTTGAATCGATTGCCACAGCTGGATACTTGGATCTTGAATCGATTACCTTACATTAGTATACCTTTGGCGCCGTTGCCGGGGATTTGGTTTAGGCCGAATTCGGTAGCCGGTTGTCAAGCTTGGGAGCTTGCTCTCGTTATTTGATATTACTTTGAGTGCATGCGCAGGTCTAGGAACACCGAAGATCTCTTACCTCTTGATCAAGAGCTAGAGAAAACTTTAAGGCAAAAGCGCAAGGAAAAGAAAATGGCTGAAGGACACGAACGTGATCTTCAAGCAGAGTTGGCGGAGAAGGAAGCTGAACTCCAATGGAATGAGAACATCCGCCGGGATGAGATGGATCGTCATCAATCTCAAGTTAACAATCTACAGGATATGATCTTCCAAATGAGGATAGAACTAAGCGGCCTTAAGAATAAGGGAAGCAAGAAATCCTCAAGGAGGGGATCAAGATCAAGAAGAAGAAGCCATTCATCCGCTGATGATAGTGATTCTTCCATGCCACCGTTAGAGGAGATTGATCCCACGATCAATGTGAATCCTTTCCATCCACGAGGAGCTGCTAATCGTCGTGTTCCACCAAGGAATGCGAGGATCAAACGTGTAGATGAAGAGCCAAGAACTCTTGGCCAGCGGATCGATCCAACACAACAACCACGCCGTTTGGGCGTGAACTTTGATGCTGATGATGTGCAAGGGTTTAGCTTCAACCCTCAAGTCATTACTCTTGTTCGCCAAAACCAATTTGGCGGGACAAGCGCTGAATCTCCACACCAACACTTGCAAAACTTTGAGTGTATGATGGAGACAATGAGACCAAAGAGCGCTACTACCAACAACTATAAGCTCAAGCCTTTCTTCTTCTCCTTGAAGGGGAAAGCATTGTCTTGGTATCAAGCTCTTCCTAGTGGGAAACTAGATACGTGGGAAGATCTTTCCGCCATCCAAAACGGCGGAACATAGAGGTAAGATTAATGCTTTTTCCATGAGACCTAACGAAAGTTTGTTTCAATCATGGGAAAGGTTTCAGGATTTGCTCTTGGATTGCCCTCATCATGGCATATCCAAACTTGCCTTGCTGGAGATTTACTACAAGGGGTTCGATGCGGGAACGCAATTCAACCTCCAATCCCTCTCATGTGGAACATTCATGGACATGAGGGAAGATGACGCTTGGGACTTTATTGAGAAGCAAGCAAGAGTCATAGAGTAGTATTCCCACCGGAAAGTGGAGGGAAATCGTGTGGAGCAAGGAGCAAAGCTCACACATGAAGCTCAAAATCAGATTTTCTCCCTCAACAATGAAATCAAAGAGGTGAAGGAGGCTATCAAGACCAACTTCCCAAAGCAACAAGAGAAGGATGTTGGCTATTTGGGCAACAACAATGGCGGTGATAACACCAACCGCAACAACAACAACAATAACCGGAACAACAACCGGAATAACAATTGGAATGGAAACAACAACAACCGGAACAACAATTGGAACAACAATAGGGGTTCAAACAACAACAATTGGCGTTCCAATCAACAAAATTCCGGTAACTCTTATCCTTCCAATTCTAATTCACTAACTCCACCTTCCTCTTCCTCTACTCCTTTAAAAAGCCAGGGGCAATCATCTAATGGAGGAAACACTTCGGGGAAGGAGAAGCCCGATCCCATGTTGGAAACGATTTTGGGAAAACTACAAGGGTTGGAGAACCGCATCATTAAGGTTGATGATCAAATTTCTAAGGTTGACAAAGCTCAAAAGGTTTTGGAAAACCAAATGTTCAACCATGCGGAGGAAGTTCCTAGGAATCAAGGGAAACTTCCAGGAAAGACGGAGGACAACCCTAAGGGAAGGGTTATGGCAATCACAACTAGGAGCGGAGTGACTACCACCGATCCGCAGCCAAAGTTTGTTGAAGTCTCCGTAGAAAAGGACAAGGAGAAAGAGAAGGGGAAGGAGAAGGAAGATGTCTACGTTCCTCCTCCAGCTTATAAACCTCCCCTACCATTCCCTCAATCTAGAGCGAGAGCGAGCCTAGATAAACAATTTGGTAAGTTCATAGAACTCATGAGCAACCTGCATATTAATATACCATTTATTGATGCTATTGTAGGTATGCCGGCTTATGGCAAGTTCTTAAAGGAGCTCCTCTCTAACAAGAGGAAGCTAGAAGACTTCGGAGAGGTTAAGATGAGTTCGGATTCTTCGGATCTCATCAAAACCATGAAGGAGAAAATGCCCCCAAAGCTAATGGATCCGGGGTCATTTTGCATTCCCATAGGAGTGGGAGATGTCACATACGATGCGTTATGTGACTTAGGAGCAAGTGTGAGCATCATACCACTTGCATAGTGTAGGAAGATCGGTTTAGGCGACCCTAAACCGGTGAAGATGACGTTGTACATGGCGGATCGATCCATCACTCGCCCCGTCGGTATTGTAGAAGACGTCCCGGTCAAGCTAGGTAAATTCTTTGTTCCCATTGATTTTGTCGTGCTTGACATTCCTGTAGATAGTCCGGTCCCGATCATACTCGGAAGACCGTTTCTTGCAACTTCCGGCTACATAGTCGATTGCAAGAATGGTAGACTCGCTTTTGATATAGGAGAAGAGAAAGTAGAGTTCGTTCTTTCCACTCTAATGAAGGAGCCAATATTTGATGAGGATATTTTCGATATCCAAGATGAAGAGGGTTTATCTAGGGAGGAGGTAAGTGCGATTCTCTTTAACAATCCTTTACAAAAGGTTATCATTATGAGTCTAACCAATGTAGGGGAAGAAGAAGAGTGCAATGAGGCAATTGAAGCCTTAGAAGCACAGGAAGAGATGGGTGTTACGTCTAGGAATAGATGTGATGTGCACGCAATAAGTCTTAAATTTATACTCGTTATATTTATCCTAACTCCTAGCGAACCCGCAGTGTACGGGACGTTTGTAGAAAGATAAGTATTCCGAGGTCGAACACAAAGACTAAGGTGAAATCGAGTCAAACAATGATCAAAGATAGTGTGAATCTAAACTAAGATAAGATGAGGAACAAAGAAAATGGAAAACGCAATGTTTTTGTTGGTTTTTATGGTGATCAAATAAAGAACACAAGTCAAGCAAGGAAATAAAACGACTAACAATTTTAGCTAGCCAACGAGTAAGTAACACAAAGCACAAGTATTAATCAAGAGAGAAAAGTAGATTCTAGAGGTCAAGATTTCCGGTTATGGCATTGGACTCAAGGTTCTAAGGATTCTAAGGACAAGCTGCGGTGTTTGGGAAAGAATGTTTCGCTAATGGAAGCAATTACCGGGTAGGTCTCTCACTTCACTAATCCCGCATCAAACTCCTATTACCGGGTAAGTCTCTAGGGGTTAGAGTAAGGAATTCCACACAAACTAGATACTACTTAAGGGTAACCCTCTCCTTACCGGGTAAGTCTCGGAATAGGGAAATCTCAAGCAATAATCCTAGCACACTCAATCCAATAGCGGCTTATGAGGCTCACTACTACCTAGCATTCATCATCTTAGGTATCTAAGATCGGAAATCATCGGGTAGATCTCTTCCCTCACTTAGGTTGGTAGCATTAGGTGATTCTAAGCTAAATTAGGCTTAATAAACACTAGGATTTAAACAACCAAGGACCCCAACATGCAGATTCATCAATTAAAGAGCAACAGAGAAGAAAATCGGGTGGATCATACAAAAAATCGGACGATCTAGATGAAGAACAGGTCGATTTTTGTCTCTGAAATGGGTTTCGTGCATACAAATCATCCTAAACTAACATATAAGTCCATCCTATCATCACCCAAGCCATAACCATCAATCCATCACTCTAAAATCACAAGAAACTAGCCAATAATATGCATATCAAGATTCGAAATCATCAAACAAGCATACATGGTGTTTATAGATGAGTAATGAAAGATGAGTAAGCAAAATCAATAAATCTCAGCCAAATCCAAGTTGTAGCAAGACTTACAAACTCTAAAATGAAGATGCAAAACGTTCTTAACAATCCTTGCAATTAGTTCTTCAATTCAAGTCTACAAAATCACTCAAAATCACTCTTAGAATGGTCTTCTTCTTCTTCCTTCAATCCTTGGGAGCTTTTCTTCTTCTCCAATCTTCTTCCAAGATCCAATGAGCTGTCAATGAGAGTGTGAGAGAGGAGAGATCCCCAGCAACCACCTGCAGGACCACTTATATTCTCCACCAAGAGCAAGGACGGACAAGAGATCGTGGGACACGTGGCTTAAGCTGTCAAAGGCCTAAAAATCGACCCAGAGGAAAAAATCGGCCGATTTTCCTGGGTGTAGGTCGATTTTCTTCAACAGAAGCATGCTATGATCGTCTAGCCATGAGTTGCTCCATTGCTTGCACCAATGGTGATCTTTGTGTCCTTTGTTGATCCAATTATGCTCCTCCAAGGCTTTGGATGTGTACCATCATGAGGCTTGGCCCTCAAATGTATCGATTAACGTCCAATAGATCCCCGAATTACCTACAAAACCGATAAAAGGTAGTGTAGACGTCTTTTCTAGAAATGTGCATGAATTGAGCGAAGACGTCATGAACCAATGCCAAAACGTGCATGAATGAGTGAGGAATCTATCTAAATGATTACCTAAACCTAAGTCATAAATCGTGTTATCAAAAATACCCCATACTTAAGGTTTGCTCGTCCCCGAGCAAATTCCCAACTATAGACTAAGAGATGACATGATTTATGTATGCAGAAAAATGGCAAAATCTTTTGGAGTTGTGCTTCTAATATTGGATCACCTTCATAGTCATGTTTCATGGCAATGGACAAGCAATCGTATATCAAATAAATGAAAGCATGGAAAGACAATTACACTTAACTTGATAGCATGCAATGAAGTGTAAAGACGAAGAAGTCAAGATGATCATGAGCATATCCAATCTAAATCACTTAGCCTTACACACATGCAAGTAGGTCATAAGGACTTGTGAAATAGAAGGCCAAGAAACGTTGTGATTAGGCGGGAATTTTCTAGGCTATGTGATGCTAATCCGGGAAAGGAACTAAACAACCACAACTTCACATTTCTTTTCAACTTCCCTCAAGTGTATATTTTTCTTCATTTTCTTTTCTTTCTTTTATTTTTGAGACAATGGCATTGGTGTACAAAAGCCGAAACCTTGGTGATTAGCCATTCTCGGGCTTTTTCTGTTTTTCGAGATGCATCCACACCGGGCACACATACCAAAGCTCGTTAGGACTATCGGTTTATTTGACTTTGGCAAGGCACCAACACCCGATTATGCGAAGTGTACCGAGTTACTTGTCATTTAAACCAACGTCCCCAAACCTATATTTTTGTCTACACTTTCACAACAAATTCAGCATTCTATTCATGGCATTCTTTCATCAACATCTTCACCCCACACTTGCTTTTCACACACATCAACACACTAGCATGCTCCTATTCCCGGATGGGTCAAAAGAGGTCAATTTATATCAATTGAGGTGCTCAAACAACGTGATCAAGATGAGAAGTAGAGAAAGATGAATTGCCTCATTCATTCCTAGATGATGTGCAAGAACTAGCATGCGATTTCGATTTTCAATACTCAATTCAATCAAGGCAAACATTCATGATCACAATTCATTCATGGGATTCAAGAGAAGCACTTCATGTCCACATATGCATTCATCTATTCAACACATAAGGCTATCCATAGCCAATTCATAAGACAAGGTTCATCATTAGGGTCATATCCAAGCCTAGAAAGCACAAAATTTTTTTTTAAAATTTTCTGATTTTTTTGGATTTTTCGAAATATGTATGTACAATGCAAGACATAATGAAACATGTGACAATATTAAACTATCCTAGATGCTAATCATGCAAGTGATCATGAAAACCCCACCCCATACTTAGAAACACATTGTCCCTAATGTGTAGACTAAATAAAGAAGTGAAAGAGAGTCCTCACAATGTAAAATTGGTGATGCTTTGGTATTTCGGTTCACATTGGATGATGATGGTGGATGATCGATCAAGGATGGTAGAGAGCTCTTGATGTTCATTATGGTGTCGGAACCCGCGCTTGGTACCGCAAGCCGTCCAAGTTCCTTGTCCGCTCCACCCATGCTTGATTGGAGATCATCACTTTTCTTTACAGAGGAAAAATCGGCCAAGCAACCCAGGAAAATCGGCCGATTTTGTGCATGAACAGTCCGATTTCCTGGGTGCTTTCTTCCTTGTCCATGTGCTCGGATCTTGCTTCTTCAACCATTCCATGAGGCTTTCACATGACCTCCAACATCCCATAACTCATGACAATCAACAAGATCTAGCACCCAAAAACACAAAAGAAAAACAAAGCACACCAAAAGCAAAATCAAACAAAAACAAGAAAAAGGAAGGGAAAAATATGTACCAATGGGTTGCCTCCCATTAAGCGCTTCTTTAAGGTCATTAGCTTGACCAACTCCGAGGATGTGTCAATCCACCTCAAATACCATTGTTTGCTTGAGGAGTCCAAGCAACCATTGCTTTCCGGCATCCATGATGACAAGCAAGGGCCACTTGATGCCCAAATAAGCTTTAAGTTCTCTCTTCACCGGTGAGTAGTAGACTCCTTCATCACCGCCCCTTTGATGATAGTATGGAGTTGCAACCATAGGTGCCACCCCATACTTAGACAATTGGTACTCCGCGGTCATACCGGTGAGATGCTTGTCATCCTCATCCTCTATGATCCAAAGAAGGCCGGTTCTTGGAAAGAATTCTTCATTGAGGCGCTCCATAACCATCATGGATCCATCATGCTTGCCTCCATCATTCAACATGGGAAACTCCTTAGGAAAGGGGCTCCAATCTTCGTGTGTACTCCGGGCAAGCAAGGAGGGATTGGAAGAAGTTGAGGTTAGCTTAGGGCTCTCCCTCGTGAGCTCTTCAAGTGTGGTTCCGGGGTTGATGGCAAGGATGTCCGGGGGTGAGAATACTTCATTGCACTCCTCCAAAGGTGAAGGAGGTGGAGGTAAGCCTTGAAGGATGGTAGGATCTCCTAGCATAAGAGCATTCCTAATCTCCTCAATCTCCCTCCTCATTTGTTCTTCTCTCTCGGTATTCAATCTCCTTTCTTCCTTCAGGGCCAAATCCCTTAGCCACAATTGCTCTCGAGCTTCATTCAACTCTTCCTCAAGGTCTCTATTGGCTATGGTTGAACCGGGTAATTCTTGGATCTCCTCATGGCGAACCTCCTCTTGTTGAAATACTTCCTCTTCAAGCACCATGTGGGAACTCGAAATGGAAGCAAGATTGCTCTCTAGATCATCCATCTTCCTCAACATTTCTTCTAGCATTGATTCCACTCGGTCATTGTGAGGTTGATGGTAAGGTTCCACATAAGGCAATGTAGTCAAGTGAGCTTGATCATGGGACTCATGATAGGCATTAAACTCCTCCCAATACTCAAACTCATCATGGAGAGGTCCTAGATCTTGGCTTTCCATCCACTCCTCATACTCCATGTCGTCAAGGTCGTCTTGGAAGTACAATCCGTCCATGGCAAACATGAAAAGGCAAAGACAAAAACAACACAAGATCAAAAGTAACAAGAAAGATGAACACTAAAAACGATCAAAAGCAAATGACTCAATCTAGACCTAGTCCCCGGCAACGGCGCCAAAAACTTGTTACGTCTAGGAATAGATGTGATGTGCACGCAATAAGTCTTAAATTTATACTCGTTATATTTATCCTAACTCCTAGCGAACCCGCAGTGTACGGGACGTTTGTAGAAAGATAAGTATTCCGAGGTCGAACACAAAGACTAAGGTGAAATCGAGTCAAACAATGATCAAAGATAGTGTGAATCTAAACTAAGATAAGATGAGGAACAAAGAAAATGGAAAGCGCAATGTTTTTGTTGGTTTTTATGGTGATCAAATAAAGAACACAAGTCAAGCAAGGAAATAAAACGACTAACAATTTTAGCTAGCCAACGAGTAAGTAACACAAAGCACAAGTATTAATCAAGAGAGAAAAGTAGATTCTAGAGGTCAAGATTTCCGGTTATGGCATTGGACTCAAGGTTCTAAGGATTCTAAGGACAAGCTGCGGTGTTTGGGAAAGAATGTTTCGCTAATGGAAGCAATTACCGGGTAGGTCTCTCACTTCACTAATCCCGCATCAAACTCCTATTACCGGGTAAGTCTCTAGGGGTTAGAGTAAGGAATTCCACACAAACTAGATACTACTTAAGGGTAACCCTCTCCTTACCGGGTAAGTCTCGGAATAGGGAAATCTCAAGCAATAATCCTAGCACACTCAATCCAATAGCGGCTTATGAGGCTCACTACTACCTAGCATTCATCATCTTAGGTATCTAAGATCGGAAATCATCGGGTAGATCTCTTCCCTCACTTAGGTTGGTAGCATTAGGTGATTCTAAGCTAAATTAGGCTTAATAAACACTAGGATTTAAACAACCAAGGACCCCAACATGCAGATTCATCAATTAAAGAGCAACAGAGAAGAAAATCGGGTGGATCATACAAAAAATCGGACGATCTAGATGAAGAACAGGTCGATTTTTGTCTCTGAAATGGGTTTCGTGCATACAAATCATCCTAAACTAACATATAAGTCCATCCTATCATCACCCAAACCATAACCATCAATCCATCACTCTAAAATCACAAGAAACTAGCCAATAATATGCATATCAAGATCCGAAATCATCAAACAAGCATACATGGTGTTTATAGATGAGTAATGAAAGATGAGTAAGCAAAATCAATAAATCTCAGCCAAATCCAAGTTGTAGCAAGACTTACAAACTCTAAAATGAAGATGCAAAACGTTCTTAACAATCCTTGCAATTAGTTCTTCAATTCAAGTCTACAAAATCACTCAAAATCACTCTTAGAATGGTCTTCTTCTTCTTCCTTCAATCCTTGGGAGCTTTTCTTCTTCTCCAATCTTCTTCCAAGATCCAATGAGCTGTCAATGAGAGTGTGAGAGAGGAGAGATCCCCAGCAACCACCTGCAGGACCACTTATATTCTCCACCAAGAGCAAGGACGGACAAGAGATCGTGGGACACGTGGCTTAAGCTGTCAAAGGCCTAAAAATCGACCCAGAGGAAAAAATCGGCCGATTTTCCTGGGTGTAGGTCGATTTTCTTCAACAGAAGCATGCTATGATCGTCTAGCCATGAGTTGCTCCATTGCTTGCACCAATGGTGATCTTTGTGTCCTTTGTTGATCCAATTATGCTCCTCCAAGGCTTTGGATGTGTACCATCATGAGGCTTGGCCCTCAAATGTATCGATTAACGTCCAATAGATCCCCGAATTACCTACAAAACCGATAAAAGGTAGTGTAGACGTCTTTTCTCGAAATGTGCATGAATTGAGCGAAGACGTCATGAACCAATGCCAAAACGTGCATGAATGAGTGAGGAATCTATCTAAATGATTACCTAAACCTAAGTCATAAATCGTGTTATCAATGGGTGAAGTGGAGTTTGAAAAACTCCACAATGAGGCAGAAAACGTGAGAATCCACGGTTATACTCTGTATTCCACGGCCGTGGATTTTACAACCAAAATCGTGTCTCACTCCAGGGAGTTATACGGTCGTGGAGAAGATGTGACAACCGTATTTCCCTTCCACGCCCTAAACCACGGCCGTGGAGGCCATGAGGAACCCGTAATTTTGGGCGTGGAAAGGAGTGATCGAGACACTTCTTCAACTTCTTCTAACTCTTCTCCCACACACTCATCACCCTTAGAAACTTCTAAGGAGACATCGGACGCTTCTCAAGGATCATTGGAAGCTCCGAAAGCAATGGAACTCAAGCCACTTCCTACTCATCTAAGGTACGCTTTTCTAGGATCTAATTGTACCTTTCCGGTTATTGTTAGTTCCGATCTAAGCATAGATGAACGTAATCAGCTCATGATTGTCCTTAGGAAACATAGGAAAGCTATAGGCTATACTATTGAGGACTTAGTAGGAATTAAACCCTCCCTATGCATGCATAAGATACTAATGGAGGAAGATTTTAGAACTTCAAGACAACCTCAAAGG
This sequence comes from Fagopyrum homotropicum, assembly GCA_033239125.1. NCBI lineage: Eukaryota > Viridiplantae > Streptophyta > Magnoliopsida > Caryophyllales > Polygonaceae > Fagopyrum > Fagopyrum homotropicum. Next base: position 149,537,498 of record BSWB01000001.1, on the reverse strand, counting down.
CGGTTGAATCCGACCATGAAGGAGGTTGTCAAGAAGGAAATTCTTAAGCTTCTTGATGCAGGTATCATCTACCCTATCTCCGATAGTAAGTGGGTGAGTCCGGTTCAAGTAGTTCCGAAGAAGGGAGGAATGACGGTCATCACCAACAAAAATAACGAACTCATTCCTACCCGAACTGTGACGGGATGGCGGATGTGCATAGACTACCGCAAGCTCAACAATGCAACATGGAAGGATCATTTCCCATTGCCATTCATTGATCAAATGCTTGAAAGGTTAGCACAACATTCACATTTTTGCTACCTTGACGGTTATAGTGGTTTCTTTCAGATTCCGATACACCCGGATGATCAAGAGAAGACCACATTCACGTGCCCATGGGGTACGTTTGCTTATAGGAGAATGCCGTTCGGGCTTTGCAACGCCCCAGCCACCTTCCAACGGTGCATGATGGCCATCTTCTCCGAATACGTAGAGGAAATCATGGAAGTCTTCATGGACGACTTCTCCGTATATGGTTCCTCTTTTAACGATTGTCTTTCTAACCTTTCTCTTGTTTTGAAAGGTGTGAAGATACTAACCTAGTTCTTAATTGGGAGAAGTGTCAATTTATGGTTAAGGAAGGAATTGTATTAGGCCACTTAGTCTCTAATAGAGGGATAGAAGTAGACAAGGCTAAGATAGAGACCATAGAGAAGCTTCCTCCCCCAATTTCGGTAAAAGGGATAAGAAGTTTCCTAGGACATGCTGGATTTTATAGACGTTTCATTAAGGACTTTTCTAAGATATCAAAACCTCTCACTAATCTATTGATGAAGGATGCGGTTTTTGAGTTTTCGCAAGAATGTTTGGATGCGTTTAACACCATTCGGCAAGCTCTAATTTCAGCACCTATTATCCAACCCCCGGATTGGACTCTTCCCTTTGAGATTATGTGCGATGCTAGTGACGTAGCTATTGGAGCTGTTCTTGGACAATGAAAGGAAGGGCGAACCCATGCCATATACTATGCTAGCAAGACGCTAGATGAAGCGCAGCTCAACTACGCCACTACCGAAAAAGAGTTTTTAGCCATTGTTTATGCTATTGACAAGTTTCGCTCTTATCTTGTAGGTGCAAAGGTGATTGTCTACACGGATCATGCTGCGATCCGGTACCTCCTTGCGAAGAAAGATGCGAAGCCAAGGCTAATTAGATGGATTCTTCTCCTACAAGAATTCGATCTTGAGATCCGCGACAAGAAAGGTTTAGAAAATTCTGTTGCGGATCATTTTAGTCGCCTAACACATCTAGAGGACGACCATTTACCCATCGACGACTCCTTCCCGGACGAACACCTACACCTTATTGAGGAGTGCATCGATGTGATCTCCAAAGGTAACGAACCATGGTTTGCTGATTTTGTTAACTATTTGGTTTGTCAGGAGATACCGCCCGGACTATCCTACGCACAAAGGAAGAAGTTCTTTAAGGACGTCCGGGAATACTATTGGAACGAGCCTCTCCTCTTCAAGAAAGGTCCGGATGGCATCATTCGGCGATGTGTGCCGGAAGATGAGATGTAAAGTGTCATCCGTCATTGTCATTCACTACCATGTGGAGGACACGCTAGTTCGAACAAGACTAGCACAAAGGTATTGCAATCTGGATTCTTTTGGCCTACTTTGTTTAGAGATGTGCAATCCTTTGTTCATTGCTGCGATGCTTGTCAAAGAACAGGCAATATCTCTAGGAGGAATGAGATGCCCCTCAACAATATCCAAGAGGTGGAGATTTTCGATGTTTGGGGAGTTGATTTTATGGGACCATTCCCATCCTCTTGTGGAAACCAATACATACTATTGGCGGTGGATTATGTTTCTAGATGGGTGGAAGCAATTGCCTCTCCCACCAATGATGCCATGGTGGTAGTTAAGTTCTTCAACAAGACCATCTTCCCGCGATTTGGGACGCCAAGGACGATCATTAGTGATGGAGGTTCTCACTTCATTGCCCGGCGCTTTGAAGCTCTTCTAGCTAAGTATGGGGTTACTCACAAGATCGCTACCCCTTACCATCCACAAACGAGTGGGCAAGTTGAGATCTCAAATAGGGAGATCAAGGGAATCTTAGAGAAGACGGTTTCAAGGACTAGGAAGGATTGGTCCTTGAAGCTTGACGATGCATTGTGGGCATACCGGACTGCATACAAGACTCCCATAGGAACCACACCATACAGCCTTGTGTATGGGAAGTCTTGTCACTTACCGGTAGAGTTGGAGCACAAAGCGTTTTGGGCTATCAAGTGGTTGAACTTCAGCATGAAAGAAGCGGGAGAGAAGCGTCTCCTAGACATCAATGAGCTGGATGAACTCCGCTTGAATGCTTATGAAAACGCTAAGATCTATAAGGAGAGAGCAAAGCGTTGGCATGATAAGCATATCATTCCAAAGGACTTCAAAGAAGGAGATCAAGTTCTCCTCTTCAATTCAAGGCTTCGTCTCTTTCCAGGTAAGCTTAAATCTCGTTAGACCGGACCTTTTCTAATTAAGCGTATTTTCCCCCATGGTGCAGTTGAAGTATGGGGTGAAGCGAGCGGGACTTTTAAGGTGAACGGCCAACGACTCAAGAAGTATACGCCGGAACTCCAAGCTGAGGAGTTTGCGCCTACCGCACTCGAATAAGTGCGAGAGTGGTCTAGCTACGGACCTTAAACAAAGCGCTTCTTGGGAGGCAACCCAAGGTATTGCATTTTCGTTTTCGTTTTCAATTCATAGTTTAGCTTAGAATAGACGTTTTTGCTTTGTTTTTGCCTTCGATTCCTTCCGGTATGTTCGTGTTTTTGGATGTGGGAGAGGGAGAGAATCTTTCAATCCCCAACAGCTTGCAGGCCCACTTATATTCTCCACCAAGAGTAAGGCCGGACAAGAGATCGTGGGACACGTGGCTTAAGCTGTCAAAGGCCAAAAATCGACCCAGTAGGAAAAATCGGCCGATTTTCCTGGGTGTAGGTCGATTTTCTTCAACAGAAACTTGTTATGATCATCTAGCCATGAGTTGCTCCATTGCTTGCACCAACAAGGGTCCTTGTGTCCTTCATTGCTCCAATTATGTTCCTTCAAGGTCTCGGATATGTACCACCATGAGGCTTGACTCTCGAATGTATCGATTAATGCCCAAAAGATCCCCGAAATAACTACAAAACCGACAAAAGCTCGTGTAGACGTCTTTTCTAGAAATATGCATGAAATGAGTGTAAACGTCGTGAACTAATGTCAAACCGTGCATGAATAACGGGAAAAATATCTAAATGTATGCCTATACTAACGTCATAAATCACGTTATCATTCGATGCCATCTCATAGAATCTGTCCTCCAAAAAACTCGTCTTATTCAAAACCTTTTCCTTCCCCATAAATACCCTAGTGTTCCTCCATCTCCATAGCCACCACATCATGCACGCAAATATGGCATTCCACTTGCTTCCCATAGGCAAAATCCTACCCATGTTAACATTGAATAACAACCTACCATCTCATGGAAGGCTGAAAAATAACGTTTTGTGTTAATTTGGCACAAGCACCAACCACACATGTGTTGCCCATGTACAGTCCCGAAAAAGATGCATCACGGATTCCTTAGTATAGACGCAACAGTGACAGCATGAGTCCGTCGACATGTGCCGCCTATACCTCTCAGTGTTCGCTAGCGGAATGCCCCAAGCCAGGGTCCACATAAAATAGTGAATCCTCTCAATGGTTTGGAGCTACCAAATCTGTGCGAAAAAGCTCCTTCCTGACTTGAACCCTCTCTCGTCCTTGAAGAATAAATCTATAGGCCGATTGAACAATAAAGCTACCATTTCTCGAACCAACCCACCGAACTGCATCTTCAACCCCAAAATCCTCTACCAAGAACATCGACGCAAGCTGGAGAAATCCCGTGTTGCTTATACGGGTAGAGAGATACACCCAGTTCCATGTACCCGAGACAAGCCAGACATCCCTTACTCGTAGCTCATAATCACGCTGCTCCAAAATAATTTGGCAGAAGGAAGACATAGGCTTGTTCCCAACCCAACAGTTGGTTCAAAACAACGCCCGATGTCCATCTACAATGCTCCAACCAAAATTTGGGGATATAACCACATTATAAGTGTTAGCATGAAATATTGCGATATTCTAGGCACTTTTTCTAGTTGCTTTTCATCCATTATAGTGTTCATTGATAAGGCATTGAAGCATTTGTTAGCTAGTTTGTCTATATTTTCGATATGGAGGTCTACATTAGCTTTGTGTTGATTATAGGTGAATAAGAGCTAAAACCGGACCATATGAGAGAGATAGGGGAGATTTGAGCACATCCAAGGATTAGGAACACATCAAAGAAGCCAAGGGAGATGCTAGGATGAGGAATGACACGACACAAAGGAAACCACAAGCAATTTATACTTTCACGCCCTAAAATACGGTCGTAGAGAAGTCCACGCTCTAAACCACGGCCGTGGATCTTGGCATCATGAACGTGGAGCATTCCAGAGAGTTACACGGTCTAAAGTACGGTCATGGAAATCATGTAAACCGTAATCCACTTCCACGCTCTAAACCACGGTCGTGGTGTAACACCCCGAATTCTCAGAACTCGGAGCGCTACTGGTTAGGATCTCACAATGGGTCCCGACCTTGGTTTGACAACAATTTTACTAGGATCTTGCAACAAGACACAGATAAGAAAAAACCGAAATTCATAAAATCATATTTTAAAGAGATGAATGCAACAACATCTAACAGCCCACAGTACTTAAACAACTTAAAAGAGTCTAACTATCATAATACGAAGAAAGAAACGACAAACAAACACCCAACCCCACTCTAAGGAGTACGGAGACCCGGCTGACCACTACTTCCGGATCACTCAGCTGCTACTCTAACCTGCGGTAAATCTAAAAACACAACAGAACAACCATTAGCTAGTTATCTAAACATTAGAAGAATAATAATAGCACACACACATAAAATAATAAACACCCATCATGCTTTCACACAAATCCATTTATTATCTTCATTTAAGTCATTCACTCTTACTAATGATACTTATTTTGTGACACGAGGGATTCCCAAACCTCGCCTCCGCCCCCATGTACCCATCAGGAGTGGATCCGATGCATCTCACCGTGTACCTGTATGGTGTGGGTATAGAGAACCTTCCAGTCTCCTGACAGAGCTGGGCAGTGATGTCACGGCCCGTTATACATACACTTGGGCCTTAAAACATAATAACCACGGTCGTCCTAACAAGTTGTTGTTTTGTTTATAACACACATTGCACACACACAACCATTATCACCCAACTAATATCCAGAAACCAGCTAAGTAAGTCGCAAGGACTTACCTGAATCAACTCTCAAATCCCGTTAGCTCGATTCGGCCCGTAACCGTAGAAACTCAAATGCCTGTTATACAAGGCAAGTGGATCAATAATGTATCCCACTTTCTTATAAGTCTCCAACTTCTAAGATATATAATTGATCATAAATAAATTACCAAAATACCCTTATACGGGTAATTGACCATTTTACCCCTGGTCCCGAAAACTCCGAAAAAGTCTTTCGATTAGTTTTAATATTCTCTCCTAGATCCTAAGTCCCTAATTTAGTTTTCATTGAAAGGTTTGGTAAGGGTTTATAAGAGTTACCCCAAAGATCTTAGTTTATACAAAAAGTCGTTAAGGCTCGACTTTGGGTTCATATGCACGGCTTGGATAAGGATATAAAAATCCGAGATAAAATCCTAGATCCTCTATGATATACATGCTAAACATAGGAGTAAAGATCTCTTAAAAATACTTACTCATAACTCTCCCATAATTCTCCAAAGTTGGTATAAAAGCTGAAATTTCCCATACTTAGTCTATTTTCCCTGTTGTAAGAACAACCCAACTGTCCTACTCTGAGTCCTTATAAGTTCTAATCCGACCGTTAACTTTCTTTCAAATTTTAACACAATAAACTTCATATTTCTATCTACAATATATAAAAAATTCAACGGTGGATGTTCGATCTAAGCTATGCCAATACGGGTTCAAAGTCAGCAGCTATAACTTATCAACACTGAAATTTCTGGGTTAGTTTTAGTTCCTAAGATCAAGTTTTATGATAGCACTCTTCTTACCCCTACCCTACATTGAAGATCCTAGTTAAACATTCAAGAGCTACAAGGTATATACACACAACTCCTCCTCATTCTCTTCCCTTTCACTATGCTACCACAAAGGCAATCTACTCTTCTCTTAATCTAATATTCAACTCAGTCCCTCTCATAAATTATACTAGATAACTTAGGTTGCTGAAAATGTTAAAACTTAAAACAGTATCACAGGGAGTAGAAGATGGTAGTGCAGAGGCTCACCCAACTAGTCTTCTTCGATCCAGATCGGTGACGGCCCCTCTCAGACGGAATAGAGTAAGGTCAGTGTGCCTAGTTTGGCTTGACGACTGCAGCAGATCCCGTCCATGTGGTGCAGCGAGGCTAGAAGGTTACGTACGTGCAGCCGTTATTGTGACAGCAACAACAATCCTTCTCTGCGGTGCAGCAATGTAAGCGGAGGTGTAGGTGCAAGGGAGTTAGAGGAGAAGGAGAGGGAAGGGTTGCACCGACTATCCTACTACAAGGACGACGGCGGCGTCGGGTCTCTCTCTGCGGTGGTCCGTCGTTGGCATTCTGGGCTCGCTGTGCAACAACAGTGGTGTTCAGCGTGGCGGCTACATCGTTCAGATAGGAGCGAAAGAGGATCGGTACTCACCTGGATGTGACGAACGAAACGGGCTCCGGCGCAGGGAAGATCTTCTGTGCCTCGGGTTACAGTTGCTTGGGAGGGAGAAGTAGATAAGTGGCAATTAGGTTAGGGTTAAACGTGATTAAGGGAGCTAATTAGGGTTTAGGGTTAAAGTTGGGCCGGCTGGGTACTTGGGCCAGCTGTTGGGCCTGCTCCTCAATTTAAAAGATGGCTGAAAGTAAGCGTCGTTACTCGTACGATACCGCTATTCGAGTTTGTTTTTTTTTTTAAAAAAAATAATTATACGAATTTCTATTCGGTTGACATTTTTTATCATTTTATGTGAATTAAGGTCACATAAAATGATAGAATCTAATATTGCTTTATTTTATTTAAAAAGAATAAAGTTTGGCGGATCGGAATCCGGTTAGATCGGTATTTAACGGAAACTAAAATTTCCGGGTATTACACGTGGAACCCCTTGAGACCGTGATTTAGGCGATCTTTTAACGAACCAATTATTGCCACATCATTTACGCAATGGGCCGGACGGTTATTTTATCCTTTCTTATAAAAGGGTCCGAAAAGAGAGTTTGGGACATCCACGCTTATCGCTTAGTCTTGCTTAGGGTTGTTTGAGGGAGTTCGAGAAGGACTTAGCGGAAGCGCCTGCAATTTGGATTTCAGAGGATCGTGTGTGGCAGAAGTTGCGCCCTTTTTCTAGGTTTAGTTATTGAAGACGGATTGACATCCCATTCTTCATACTTGCCTTAGATCATTGTGAGGTTTTGTGTTCTATTCCGAATCCATTGAATATTCCGATTTGTGTTTCGGATTTGAGAATTAATTTTGAGTTTTCGAAGGTTTTCATCTTTCATTCTTCTTAAATTGATTTGTGATATTATGACAATAGTTATTGGCTAAAACCCTTTAGTAATTCTAAGGTGAAAGGTTGATAGTTGTGGCTTAGATGATGATAGATCGATCGTAAATTGATTGGACCCTGAGAGTTAGAGAGATCTCGTCGACAAACCAAGATCACGGTCTGTTCTTGAACTTCCACGGCCGTGGAACTCAAGAACTACCCGTGATTTACCCTAGTTTACGAACTTTGCTTTTACTTTGATCCAAGGTTAAAGATTAGCTTTAATCTAGTCCAGGTTTACCCTTTTCTAGGTAGTAGTGAAGCCTCAACAACCTCTACTTCGATTTCGAGTTTCACAACCTTAATCGGTTAGTTAGTCTTGATCCTTGGGTTACAAGTTTGGGTATTTGAGATTAATTCTTGCTTTTAGATCCTTTCTATACTGAAGCCTCAACAACCTTTATAGAGAGTGTCTTTAGATAAGTCATATAAAGTCTTGGAACTTCACCGTACATTGCTTTACTTTAGCATACCTTTGCAACTCTTAACTCTGTCCTTAGTTCTTTAGTATATCTTGAATCGATTGCCACAATTAGATACCTGGATCTTTAGGGTTGCTGTTTTCCCAATATTTGCAAAGGTTATCACATTTACTTGCTTGACAATTTGCGAACTGAATTTGTTCCCCCAAATCCCTGAATTCGATACTCTGAAATTCTTGCTTTACTACGCCGATCCGTACACTGCGGGTTCGCTTGCTTGATTCTAGTTTTATAAATTTAAAGCTTATTTGCACGCACGCTAAGTGGCGAACAAGTTTTTGGCGCCGTTCCCGGGGATTTGGTTTAGGCCAAATTCGGTTATCGGTTGTCAAGCTTGGGAGCTTTGCTCTTGTTATTTGATATTTCCTTTGAGTGATATTTGCAGGTTACCTTAGGTATATGCGTTGGTCTAGAAACAACAAAGACCTCTTACCTCTTGATCAAGAACTTGAGAAGACTTTGAGGAAGAAGCTCAAAGAAAGAAAGATGGCTGAAAACAAGGAGCGAGATCTTCAAGCAGAGTTGGAGGAATCCGAAGCTCAACTTAGATGGAGCGAGAAGAATCGCAAAGAAGAATCGAACCGTCATTAATTGAAAATTGATGAGCTCAAGGACATGATGTTTCAAATGAGGCTAGAGATGAGAAATTCCAAGAAAAAGAAGAGGAGGAAACCGGCATGATCGGTTAGAACCAACTCATCCGATGAGGATAGCGACTCTTCCATGCCACCGCTAGAGGACATTAATCCGACGATCAATATGAATCAATATAATCCAAGACCGGCTGCCAATTATTGTGTCCCGGATGGGGGTGCGAGAGCCGCTCGTGTAGATGAAGAGCCAAGAACTCTTGGCCAAAGGATGGATCCAATTCAACAACCACGCCGTCTAGGTGTGAACTTTAATGCTGATGATATGCAGGGGTTTAGCTTCAATCCACAAGTTATTACCATCGTTCGCCAAAATTAGTTTGGAGGAACGAGTATTGAAATCTCCACATCAACATTTACAGAATTTTGAGATCTTGATAGAGACAATGAAGCCAAAGAATGCAATCACCAACAATTACAAGATCAAGCCATTCTTCTTCTCTTTGAAAGGGAAAGCTTTATCTTGGTATCAAGCTCTTCCAAATGGAAGACTCAACACATGGGAGGATCTTTCTTCGGAATTTCTCACCAAATTCTTTCCGCCATCCAAGACGGCGGAGTTGAGAGGTAAGATTAATGCATTTTCTATGAGATCTAATAAAAGTTTGTTCCAGACTTGGGAAAGATTTCAGGATTTACTATTGGATTGCCCACACCATGGCATTTTCAAATTGGAACCATTGGAGATATACTATAAGGGGCTGGATGTGGAAACACAATTCAAGCTCCAATCCCTTTCATGTGGCACATTCATGGACATGAGGGAAGATGACGCTTGGGACTTCATTGAGAAGCAAGCCCGAGTCATTGAGAAGTATTCTCACCGGAAAGTAGGAGGATAACCCGAAAGGAAGAGTGATGGCTATCACAACTAGGAGCGGAGAAACAACCACCGATCCGCAGCCTAAGTTTGTGGAAGATCCCATCGAAAAAGAGAAGGAAAAGGGGAAGGAGAAGGAAGATATCTACATTCCTCCTCCAGCTTACAAACCTCCCCTACCATTCCCACAATCTAGAGAAAGGGCGCGTCTAGACAAGCAATTCGGTAAGTTTATTGAACTCATGAGCAAACTGCATATTAATATACCTTTCATTGATGCAATTGTGGGTATGCCAGCTTATGGAAAGTTCTTAAAGGATATCCTCTCTAACAGGAGGAAATTAGAAGATTTTGGATAAGTCAAGATGAGTTCGGATTCGTCGGATCTCATTAAGACGATGAAAGAAAAGATGCCCCCAAAGCTGAAGGATCCGGGGTCATTTTGTGTTCCCATAGGAGTGGGAGATGTCACATATGATGCATTATGTGATTTAGGAGCAAGCGTTAGCATCATTCTGCTTGCCTTATGCAGGAAGATCGGTTTAGGCGAACCTAAACTGGTGAAGATGACGTTATACATGGCGGATCGATCCATAACTCGTCCCGGTCAAGCTTGGTAAGTTCTATGTTCCAATAGATTTTGTTGTGCTTGACATTCCTACAGATAGTCCGGTCCCGATCATACTCGGAAGACCGTTTCTTGTAACATCCGGTTGTATGGTTGATTGCAAGAATGCTAGACTCGCCTTTGACATAGGAGAGGAAAAGGTAGAGTTCGTTCTTTCCACTTTGATGAAAGAACCAGCTCTTGAAGAGGACATATTCAACATCCATGGCGAAGAGCTATCTAGAGAGAAAGTAAGTTCGATTCTCTCAAAGATCCCTTGCAAAAGGTGATCGCTATGAGCATTATGGACATAGGGGAAGAAGGGGAATGCAATGAGGAAATTGAAGCTTTAGAGAAGCAAAAGGAAGTGTATGAAGAAGAGTTTGAAAAACTCTACGATGGGTCAGAGAACGTGAGGAATCACGGTTAGTCATGCTATTCCACGGCCGTGGTTTCCACCAACATGACCGTAATTAGCTATTCAGAGGATTCCAGTAAGTTACACGGCCAAAACCACGGTTGTGGAACAAGCAGAGGTACCGTAATTGACTTCCACGCCCAAAACCACGGCCGCGGAGGAAACAGGGGAGCCATAATTTTGGGAAAATCTGAGGACAATTACGTTCTTTCTACCACTTTTCTTGATTCTTCTCCAACAACTTCTATACCCTTAGAGACTTCTAAGGAAGCATTGGACACTCCTCAAGAGTCATTAGAGAGTCCTATAGTGATGGAATTGAAGCCACTTCCCGCACATCTAAGGTACGCATTTCTAGGACCTAATTCTACCTTTCCGGTAATTGTTAGTTCCGATCTAAGTATAGATGAACATAGTAAGCTTATGGTTGTTCTTAAGAAACATAGGAAAGCCTTAGGTTACACCATAGAGGATCTAGTAGGAATCAAGCCTTCACTATGCATGCATAAGATCCTAATGGAAGAAGATTTTAGAACTTCGCGACAACCTCAAAGGCGGTTAAATCCGACCATGAAGGAGGTTGTCAAGAAGGAAATTCTTAAACTACTTGATGCAGGTATCATCTACCCTATCTCCGATAGCAAGTGGGTGAGTCCCGTACAGGTGGTTCCAAAGAAAGGAGGAATGACGGTCATTACCAACAAGAACAATGAGCTCATTCCTACACGAACCGTGACGGGATGGAGGATGTGCATAGACTACTGTAAGCTAAACAACGCAATGAGGAAGGATCACTTCCCACTACCATTCATCGACCAAATGCTTGAGAGGTTAGCACAACACTCAAATTTTTCTTATCTTGACGGTTATAGTGGTTTCTTTCAGATCCTGATACATCCGGACGATCAAGAGAAGACCACATTCATGTGCCCGTGGGGTACGTTTTCTTATAGAAGAATGCCGTTTGGGCTTTGCAACTCCCCAGCCACCTTTCAAAGGTGCATGATGGCTATCTTCTCGGAGTACATAGAGGAAATCATGGAGGTTTTCATGGATGACTTTTCTGTTTATGGTTCCTCTTTCGATAATTGTCTTTCTAACCTTTCTCTTGTGCTAAAAAGGTGCGAAGACACTAACCTAGTTCTCAATTGGGAAAAGTGTCAATTTATGGTGAAAGAAGGCATTGCATTAGGACACTGGATCTCTAGTAGAGGGATTGAAGTGGATAAGGCTAAGATAGAGACTATAGAAAAGCTCCCTCCCCCATCTTCGGCGAAAGGGATAAGAAGCTTTTTAGGACATGCAGGATTTTATAGACGCTTTATAAAGGATTTTTCTAAGATATCAAAACCACTTACTAATCTATTAATGAAGGATGCAGCTTTTGATTTCTCGCAGGAGTGTTTAGATGCGTTTAATAAGATTCGGGAAGCTCTAGTCTCAGCCCCGATTATTCAACCTCCGTATTGGAATCTTCCATTCGAGGTTATGTGTGATGCAAGTGACGTAACTATAGGAGTTGTGCTTGGGCAAAAGAAGGAAGGATGAACCCATGCTATCTACTATGCTAGCAAGACGCTAGATGAAGTGCAGCTCAACTACGCCACTACCGAAAAAGAATTTCTAGCAATTGTATATGCATTTAAAAAGTTTTGTTCTTATCTTGTAGGTGCAAAGGTGATTGTATACACAGATCATGCTGCGATCCGGTATCTACTTGCAAAGAAGGATACGAAACCAAGACTAATTAGATGGATTCTTCTCCTACAAGAATTCGATCTAGAGATCCGTGACAAGAAGGGTTCGGAAAATTTTGTTGCAGATCATTTGAGTCGTCTACCACATCTAGAGGACAACAATCTACCCATAGATGACTCTTTTCCGGACAAGCATTTACATATCATAGAGGAGTGCATCGACAAGATCACTAAAGTTAATGAACCATGGTTTGCTGATTTTGTTAACTATTTGGTTTGCCAGGAATTACCACCCGGATTATTTTGTGCACAAAGAAAGAAGTTCTTTAAGGATGTTCGGGAATACTTTTGGAATGAACCTCTCCTCTTTAAGAGACGTCCTGACGGCATCATTCGACGATGTATGCCGGAAGACGAGATGCAAAGCGTCATCCGTCATTGTCATTCACTACCTTGTAGAGGACACGCTAGCTCGAACAAGACTAGCGCTAAGGTATTTCTTTACTTTAGCATACATTTGCAACTCTTAACTCTGTCCTTAGTTCTTTAGTATATCTTGAATCGATTGCCACAATTAGATACCTGGATCTTTAGGGTTGCTGTTTTCCCAATATTTGCAAAGGTTATCACATTTACTTGCTTGACAATTTGCGAACTGAATTTGTTCCCCCCAAATCCTTGAGTTCGATACTCTGGAATTCTTGCTTTACTACGCCGATCCGTACACTGCGGGTTAGCTTGCTTGATTCTAGTTTTATAAATTTAAAGCTTATTTGCACGCACGCTAAGTGGCGAACAAGAAGCATGCACTAAACCCTTCCAAATGAAAGATTTTCCGCCCCTATGAATCAGCCTACTAAGCCACCCATTCCCATGAAACGAGTACTTCTCTAACAATAGTTGGGCCCATAATTGTTCTTTGTTCATGAAAAGCCTCCAACCAAGTTTACTGAGCATGTCAAGGTTTGAATCCACCGCCTTCCTGATACCCAAACCACCCTCAGCCTTGTTCTGGCAAACCTTGTCCCAACTAATTAGATGAATCTTTATATTTCCCGGATAGCTCCCCCATAGGAAGTTCCTATATAGTCCATCAATCGCCTTCATAACACTAGAGGGGAGAAGAACAGTATTCATATGATACATGGTTAAGGTGGACAACACCGATTTTACCAACGTCACTCTCCAGCAATATTCAAAGTGTGTGCCTTCAAACCCGCCAGTTTACTCGTCATTCTCCCCATTAGCGAGTTGAACGTTGAACTAGTCACCTTATCGTGGAGTAGCGAAATGCCAAGATACTTCCCAAGATGCCGAGTGTGTGGAATGCCACAAAGACCGCTCAAAACATCTTCAAGATCCCTTGAACACTCCTAGAGACATAAAGACAAGATTTAGAGGAGCTTACTCGTTATCTAGAAGCTCCACAGTAATCAACGAGAATCTTCCTTATGACATTCACTTGGTTCACCGAAGTTTCAGCAAACAAAAGGATATCATCTGCAAAGAGAAGATGGGAGTTTTTGGGCCTCCATGAGACATTTTCATACGCTTCCAACAACCCTCTCCCACAGCTTTATTTATCATGTGACTAAGTCTCTCAAGGCAAAGAACGAAGAGATACAGACACAAAGCATCCCCTTGCCTTAAGCCCCGCGTCATAGGAAATGCTCCCGTCGCCACCCCATTCCAGAGAACCCTCATAGAAGCTGTAGAAAGGCACGTCAAAATCCATTGGACCCAGCGAGGTAACATCCCAACATCTTGAAGGATTTCAATGATAAATTCACATTGGAGCATGTCATAAGCCTTCTCTAGATCAAACTTTAAGATCATCCAACCTTTGCGTCCTCTCTTCCTCTTCATAGAGTGTATAACTTCTTGAGCTATAATAACATTATCCGAGATCATCCTCCCCGGAATAAAGCTGGCTTGCATCGGGGAGACCAACTTATTCATCACACCCTTTAATCGGGTAGCCAAAATCTTGGTTATCACTTTGTAGCTAATATTACAAATGCTTATGGGACGAAATTGACTTATAAACTCAGGTTTTGACACCTTACCAATCAATGTGATAAGGGTATCATTTGAAGCACCAAACAAGGCTCCAGTCCGAAAGAAATCCTTAACAAACTCAACTAAGGAAGCTCCAACCGTTGCCCATAGATGCTTATAGAAAATAGGTTGATAGCCGGCTGGGCCCTGTGCCTTTAACGACCACATCCCCTTAACTGCCATCAACACCTCTGACGCCTCACACTCCCTTCCTAGTTCATCCCAGTATGTGGAATCCAGCCTTGGGAAGCCTCCCATTGGAATGGATCACTGACTAGGGAGGTCGAGAGGTCCATAAAGGTTGTGAAAATACTCAGAAGCATGCTTTTCCAGAGTGTCCTTTCCAAACACCAGCCATCATCCCCAATCTTTAGTGCTTTTACACGATTACCTTGCCTTCTCACAATAGTGGAGAGATGAAAGAACGCAGTATTTTTATATCCATACGCAAGCCAATCCTATCTCACTTTCTGATACCAGAGTACTTCTTCCTGTTCTAAAACAACCTCCAATTGCTTCTTTGCATCAACTTCCTTCTGTAAAAGGGGGTCCATCACACACTACACTAGGCACTTATTGATATCCTCTAGTTGCTTAATAATATCTTCTTTCCGTATATGGATATTCCTGAAAACACCTCCTTATTCCACTTCTGCAGCACTAGTTGTAGCTTCTGAAGTGCTCCGGGAAGGTGAGCGGCCCCATCCTAGGATTTGGCAATGAAAGAAGCAAACTCCGGATGGGAAAACCAAGTAACTTGGAATTTGAAAGGTTGTCTCCTATGATCGAGCTCATAGAAACCCTCAAAAGAAAGAAACAAAGGGTTGTGATCACAGGATAATCTAGGAAGGTGCCTCATAGAAGCTTCTGGCCATTTAAGTATTCCCCTAGGAGATATCAGAACCCTATCCAGCCTCTTCGATATTCTAGAGTTCACTTCACTCCCTCGATCCTATGTGAAAGGAGATCCTTGGTACCCCATATCGATCAGCTGGTTGTTATTAATCCACTCCCCAAACTCAACCGAAGCTTTTGAAAGCCTATCGGAACCCCCTTGATGTTCTTCCAGACTTTTTATGACGCTAAAGTCACCACCCACTACACACGGTTCCGTAGAAGACCTGACAATGTGTGAGACAAACTCCCAGACATCATCACGGCTTTGTTGATCCGGGCTGATATAAAAGCAATAAGTTGAAAAACATGAGTCTCTTCTCTAATGGTAGCATGATTATAGTGCCTGCCTTTAATGATCACCTACAAAGAGCACTCCCTGCTATTCCACAGAAGCCATATACCCCCGCTCTGACCCAAAGCTTTCACTCTCTCTTTTGAGTCAAAACCCATCTTTCTGCAGATATCCTTCACAGTATCACCAACAATGCGTTTCAAATAACTCAACAAAGTTAGGTTTATGTTTCCGTGTCATATATCTCATAGAGCGGTGAAAACTAGGTTTTATTGTCCCGCGACAATTCCAAAAGAGACCAATCATTAAACTAATAGATAAGTAGTATAAGCCATCCAGCTAGGATTGAGAGACAGGAACCCTAGAAATTTGGGAATCATTAACCTCCGCACTCATTTCAATTTCCATGCAAGTGTTTCTTCACAACCATGTCCATATGGAGCATTAGTCTATGGTTGCTCAACATTCACACCAAACACCAAATCTTTTGGAGTTGAGCCACTCAAGATATGGACCTATTCTACTACCCGAGGTCCTTTTGGATTCAAAGCCACCCGATCTTCTCTAGGGTCCTTACTAGACGAACCCACTCATTCCGGCTCTTTCCTAGTTGCAACCACTGCATGGTTTCCTTGACGTGCACGCTTATTATATTAATTCTTCGATACATACACAACACATGGAACCGTCCTGTCTAGAACAACCGAGTTCCCTTTCTCCAACTGAATGTTTCCCACCTTTGTAACTTGTGCTTTCCTTGGGATATGACCAACTTTCTTCTCATCGTTTATACCTTCACCGCTACTTGTTGTCATTTCCTTCTTCTTCTGATATGGTTTTCTATTCGGAACCACCATCCATGGGCCTAGGCTATCCTCCTCTGTGTTCGGAGGGTTCTCTTCCTCCACAATAGAGTCCTTTCCTTTCTCCACTGTTGGATTTAAACTTTGTACTACCGTTGTCCTCTCCCCTTCTTCTGCCGGTGTAGCCACAGTGTCGGTGTCTGTTGTTTGGCCGGTGGATTAACAAAAATCCTTTGTGCAGTGTGACCATAGAAGCCGCATTGAAAACATATAGAGTGGAGATCTTCATATTCTAACAATAGCCTTTTTCCATTTAGAATCACATGCCCTTTGAGTGGTCTATTCAAGTCAATACCTACGCATATCCGAGCAAACCTACCCCGGTCTAGGCAAAGAGTTCTTTCATCTATCCGAAGAGGCACTCCAATAGCAGAAACAATGGCCTTGAGCACTTCCGTGCTATACAATGAGAATAGTAACCCTGAAATACGCACCCATACTCCGGTAGTTGATATTGTATATGTCAGTGGGTCGAAAGTTGGTTGCCACTGTTGCATGAGGAGGTAGTGTCCAAACATCTTCCAGAGGTGATTAGAGAAAGCATCTGGCATATCAGATTCTAGTTCAAATCTGACAAGAAAGAAATCGTTGGGGAGATCGATAATAGACCACCCACCCTTGGGTTTCCACAACATGTGAATCATCTTTTTAAAGGCAGTTTACGAGATCATTATTCCCAATACCTTCATGACTATGGAGTTTTTCCATAGGACTTTTGAACTTGGACAATGTTTGGGGCAATAGTAATCGATGGGGTGGCATCATCTCCCTTTGGGAAAGCTATCTGTATTTGGCCAGACTCAATTAAATTGTTTGGGAGGATAGGAAGTTTCCTCCAAGCATTCTCACCAAAGAGTAATTTACTCCATAAATTTGGAGTCGAATTTGGAATGTTCTCTGCCTTATTACTAACCAGAGGGACACCCACGTCAGCATTGAGATTAGAGCATATAATGATTGGAGACACAAGCTTGGTGGTTGTGGGCGGCAGGAAACTAGGGTTTGATGTTTTGGGAATCACCTCTTTTGTCGCTTCTGTCATCGCCTCTCCCCTCAAAAGTGTTGAACTTGTTTATAGTTAATAAATATCCTCTACTTTTCTGCTAATCTTTTATCAATTTAACAATTTATATCTTATTAGTTTTTTTTTGTGCCTATGAGTAAACTCAACTTCAATTTTTAAGTTTCACTTAATTTTTTTACCATCCCTTGAACCGAAACTATCGACCCACTCGTACCATTCGTATATACTAGAATAATGAACAAAACAATAAGTTCATTGTGCACTTAATGTCTTAATGGACCTATTGTGTTTGGCTAGCAATAAACACCGGTGTTTATTAATGTAAGGTTTTTAAGTAGTGTTTGGCTGATCAATAAACACTATCGAGTAGTCTTTTCGGAAGTGCTTTTGAAACACTAATCTCATCATGGATTTTTCATCCTAAACTAGTGTTTTTGGTAAAAAAAAAAAAGAAAGAAGAAGTTATTGCCCCTATTTTTCGTAATTACGTTGATGACCTAGGTATATAAAGAACCTTCTCTCATTTGAAAATACCTTGTTCCATCGACAATCTCATCCCTCTCTTGTTCTACCGTCGAACTTCCTCCGTCGACAAAGAGCTTTCATCCCTCTCATATGGATCGATCAACTACACCTAGGTAATATTGGTTGTTTGGTTGCGAGTTTTTGCGATTGGGTTAGGTTGAAATTAGGGTTTATATGTGTTGCAAATCTACCAAATTCCCTTTCCTCTCTACATCTTCGATCTCGAGGTTCAGGGTTGTTATAATATGAGCCTAATATATTGTGCAAATATATTGGCTCATATGGTGAGCTTATCCTTTATATGTTAGTGTATCTTTTTATCTTATATTTTGTTAGTTTATCTTTTTGTCTTTTTTATATTTTTCTATATAAACATTATTTGATCAATGATAAAAGCGAGCTTTAAGTTCACAAATCTCTTCATGGTATCAGAGCACTTTCCTTAACCTACACTCCCGCACAAACAAAACTACGTGCGCCGTCATCACCGCCGCAGGTGATGACGACAACGGTATTAGAGAAGGCTTTGTCGCCGTTATCAGAGAAGACTTTTGTCGCCGGTATCAGATAAGACTTTGTCTGTAGGTATCAGAGAAGACTTTGTCCACAGGTATCAGAAACAACTTTGGTTGCCGGTATCAAAAACCCAAAAACTACCCAAAACTTACCTTAGGACAATAATCAACATGCGTCCTAGGGCCCAAAACTTACCCTAGACGCAGTTCATTTGTGTCCAAGAGCCCAAAACTTACCCTATGACGCTAATAAACCTGCGTCTTAGGGCACATAACTTACCATAGGACTCTAACATCAATCTGCGTCCTAGGGCCCATAAATTACCTAGGACGCTAGTCAAATTGCGTGCTAGGGCCCAGAACTTACCCTACGAAGCTAATCAACATGCGTACAAGGGCCTAGAACTTACCCTAGGACCCTAATCAACTTGTGTCCTAAGGTCCAGAACTTATCCTAGGACGCTAATAAATTGCGTCCTAGGGCCCAAAACTTACCCTAGGACGCTAATCAACATGCGTCCTAGGGCCCAAAACTTACCTTAGGACGCTAATCAACATGCGTCCTAGGGCCCAGAACTTACCCTAGGATGCTAATCAACATGTGTTCTAGGGCCCAGAACTTACCCATGAACGCTAACAACTTTTATCTTAGGGCGACAAATTTACCCTATTAGGCTAATCAACATGCGTCCTAGGACCCATAACTTACCCTAAGACGCTAATCAACATGCATCCTAGGGCCCGAAACTTACCCTAGGACGCTAACCAACTTGCGTCCTAGGGTCCGAAACTTACCCTAGGACGCTAATCAACATGCATCCTAGGACCTAGATCTTACCCTAGGACGCTAATCAACTTGCGTCACAGGACCAAGAATTTACCTTAGGACGCTAATCAACCTGCGTCATAGGGCCCGAAAATTACCCTAGGATGCTAATCAACATGCGTCCTAGGACGCTAATCAACCTGCATCCTAGGGCCCATAATTTATCCTAGGACTCTAATCAACTTGCTTCCTAGGATCCGAAACTTACCCAAGGACGCTAATCAACCTGCGTCCTAGGGCCCAACCTACCGGCAACAAATCGATACCAACAAAACAAAGATCGTTGAAGAGAGGTACATCAAGTCCTTGTTCAAGTTTTTACTGTTCAAGCTTGGAGGTGTTGAATCACACCTCCAACTTGAGGGGGAGTGCTAGAGTATGGACCTAGTACATTGGGTCATATGTTGGGTTTATCCTTTATTTGTTAGTTTATCTTTTTTATCTTATCTTTTGTTAGTTTATCTTTTTTATCTCTTTATATTTATCTATACAAACAATATTTCATAAGGAAATAAACGAGCTTCCGGTACACAAATCTCTTCAAGGGTAACCATGCATATGGATTAACCTTTTTCTCTACTCGTCTTCATCTACCTCCGGATCGATCACCCTATTGATGGACTTAACGTCGATGCTCGCTAGAGAATCAAAGAATTTGTTGTCAAGGAGTTCAACTTCTTCTTACGGTTGACCCTCATCTTTTTCACTATTTTCCTCTTCAAGAAGCTCGTGGAGATGTTCAATCTAGGGCGGAAAGGCAATTCGATAAGAGAGGTAGTTCTCAATTCTTGTGGCGATGCTCCATCTATGTCGGCTTGTAAACGAGGATAAGGCCACATTGTTTGCCATTGATGTTATACTCTCAACTCTTATGTGTTCCCCTAGATTTGTCTACGGTTAGGATATTGTGGTTCAAAGGATTGAGAATAAGTTGTTCTTCGACAAGAGAGATTGTTTTCAATTAGATTTGTTGGCTTGTCACGAGACTTCTCAAGAGCCACTTCCTGAAGCTAAGGATGGTATTAATTCATCTTATTCTTTGTGTTGTGTGAAATAACTGAGAAAGAACAAACTTCAACAAACAAGAAACAGAACACACCCACATTTATAGTGAATCACCCAATAATGACTACATCCATTTTTCATAGAGATTTTATTGAGGATATTAAAAATACAAATAAATGGATGATTGAAGGCAAGGTGAATGCTACAATATATAGAGTAACGAAAGCCTAGGTTATACTTGGGCGACAAGTATAAGATGGAACCAAACAGTAAAAGCCCAAATAGATGACAAACACAATTCAAGCCATATCAAAAAATCTCCACCTAGAATTGAATCCTCACAAACATATCAGACGCATTAGGCAATGCTCAAACTAGCTTCTCTCTCTATCCAAATGTGCCCCTTGGCACTTAACAACTTTTGACATTTAGCTAGTCCAAACAATCTTGGAACTTGTTGCGGAGTACCGGCTTGGTGAACATATCAACAAGATTATCAATAGTACCTACTTTCTTCACCCTAATCCTCTTCTCACTTCTCAAGAAATGATACATGACGTAAATATGCTTAGTCCTCTCATGATGAACCTGATCCTTGACCAAACAAATTGCACTCACACAAATTAACCGTGGGTTCTACGGTGGTCTTCCAACTCACAACAAAACCTCCAAGAGTGAAAACATAATCGGTCGTAGATCTTCTAGTAGCAACATACCCTACATAATCAGAATTAGAGTACCTTGTGACCACATTGCCCAATGTAGGATACTTCTAAGGTACCAAAATATCCTTTTTACAACTTGCCAATGTTCTTTTCCTACTTGCCCCATGAACATACTCATGACACTAACAACTTATGCCAGATCCGGTGCAAACCATAGCGTACATCAAACTCCCTACTACACTAGCATAAGGGACTCGTGACATATACTCCTTCTTCCCATCCGACTGAGGTGAAAACAAAGTAGGAAGATGGATGTTAACAACACTAGGTGTATCAATAGGTATGGCCAATGACATTCCGAATCTTGACAACACCTTTTCAATGTAAACTTTTTATGATAAGAAAAGTTTTAATGGCCCATATCTCTAAGAATCTCCATTCTTAGAATTTTTCGAGTTGCTCTCAAATCCTTCATCTCAAACTCAACACTTAGGAGACCCTTCAGTTTTTGAATGTCATCCTTGTTATTTGCATATATGAGCTTATCATCTACATACAAGACTAGATAGATGAGAGAATCATCCTTCAACTTGTTGTAATACACACAACAATCATAAGCACTCATGGTGTAACCAATCTTTATCATATAATTGTCAAATCTCTTTTACCACTGCATCGGAGACTACTTAAGTCCATATAAACACTTCTTCAACTTGCAGACATATTTTTCTTTCCTTGGAACTTGGAAACCATCAGGCTTAGTCATGTATATTTATTCTTCTAACTCTCCACGTAAGAAAGTTGTCTTTACATCAAGTTGGTCGAGCTCTAGATCTTGATGTGCCAATATTGCTAGTAACTCTCTGATGGAGGTATGTATGACTACTGGCGAGAAAATATCATTGTAATCTACTCAATCTCTTTGATGAAAAGCTCTTTCAACAACTCGAGCCTTATAATTTTTCTCTCGCTAGGCAATATGACCAACTCCCAAGTCTGATTCTTATAAAGTGACTCCATCTCATATCTCATTGCTATAAACCACTGTGCAGCTTTAGACCCAGACAACTTCTCTATAGGTGAATGGTTCATGAGTATTCATATCTTTTGCAACCTGTAGAGCATAATCAACCATATCTCCGTACCTTTATGGAGGTTTTACTCCAACTCTTCTTGAGCCTCCCTCAGTTAAGCTCTAGTAAATAGCTTCTGATGGTTGATTTTTTGATGTTGTAGATTCGGGTAGCTCACCTTTTGAATGTAGAAGTTCCTCTTCTTCTTGAGGAAGAAATTGGATCTCTGTCTGTTTATCAACACTGTTATCTCCCTTGATTCCACCGGTTTTATTGACAAGTTAAGCCTAGAACTCTCATCAAAGACGACACTTCTACTCAAAATAAATCTTTTCTCGGATGGAGACCAAACTTTGTATCCCTTGATACCATCTTCATAGCCTACAAACACTGATGCGTCCTTGGAGGTAACCAAGGATAACTCCGGATCTAGATCAAGCAAAACTCCAACTACTCCTTGATTCTTTGTGCAACGTTGTATCGTTTCGGATCCAAAGGGGCGGAAGCGATGAAGAAACAAAGGTTACTTCGATCTAGAGAGATCGAATAAACCTTTTTGTGTGGATCGAAGGTTGATTCTTAAGAAGAATCCTCGAATATGGATTTCTGGGATCAAAGACGAGATCCAAGGAAGAAATTTGAGAGATAGAAGAGAGGTTTTGATGCCCAAGCTAAGTAGGAGGAAATTCTTCTCAAAACTTAGTAATGTTGAACATGGAAAATAAGTGAGGTAAGATATCTCTTATATAGAGAGTCTTGCCTACCTATGGGCCAACGGGCCAAACAAAAATACATGAAGAAAAGACCAAAAGGGAAAACCCTAAAAGGATAAGTTCAAAAGAAAATATTCTTATACGGAATATCCCTTTTATTACATAAAAAGGAAAACATGAAAATATAGTCCGAAAATAAGCTAGCTTCATGCCATTGAGTCGGAAAGACGAGACATGCCGCTAACGGAACCGGTAGCCTATGCCATGGTGGTGTAGAGACATGGCATGCCGGTAATGGAACCAAGTGAAGAAGTAATGCGGGCGATGATGGAGCCGGTGGCTCGAGCAATGGCCTTAGCTTGGGATCGGGTGATCGGTCCATCTGAACGAACTCTAAGAGCCTCGTCCTCTTTGTCTATGGTCAACGTAAAAGGGACATCCAAGCCATTGAGTCGGAAAGACGAGACATGCCGCTAAAGGAACCGGTAGCCTATGTCATGGTGGTGTAGAGACATGGCATGCCGGTAATGGAACCAAGTGAAGAAGTAATGCGGGCGATGATGGAGCCGGTGGCTCGAGCAATGTCCTTAGCTCGGGATCGGGTGATTGGTCCATCTGAACGAACTCTAAGAGCCTCGTCCTCTTCGTCTATGGTCAACGTAAAAGGGACATCCAAGGGCGCATCAGTCCCCCCATCTTGGCTGTGAAACGTCCCCGTTTCACCATCGTCAAAGAGGGGCTCAATATAAGGGGAAAGATCCTTGACGTTGAACGTCGGGTGTACTCCGTAGGAATCCGGGAGCTCTAACTTGTATGCATTCGGGCCATGACGGGCTAAGATGCGGAATGGGCCATCACCACGGTCCGAGAGCTTGCTCATGCGGCGAGTTGGAAAACGCTCCTTCCTTAGGTGGAGCCAAACAAGATCACCGAGCTCAAAAGAGACATCGCGGCGGCCCTTGTTGCGTTGTCCGGCAAGTTGGGCGGCACGACGTTCGAGTTGTGTCCTAGTACGCTCATGAAGCTCAATGATTTGGGCGGCTCGGTTCCCGGTGATGATGTGTTCTCCGTCCTTGAGCGGGCGGGGAGTGAAGTCCAACGGTGTGTGTGGATTAAGGCCGTAGACAACTTCAAATGGGGACAATTTAGTTGCCGTGTGCCTAGACCTGTTATACGAAAACTCCACAATAGAAAGTAAGTCCTCCCACCTACGTGGGTTGGTCCTAGTGGTGGCTCTAAGTAGAGCACCAAGAGTCCGATTGGTCACCTCCGTTTGACCATCGGTTTGGGGGTGATAACTACTTGAAAACAACAAGTTGGTTCCAAGTTTTCCCCATAACGTTCTCCAAAAGTGACTTACGAATTTCACGTCCCGATCACTAACGATGGAACGTGGTATCCCATGTAAACGCACCACATTGTCAAAGAACAAGGTGGCAACTTCACTAGCATTTTGGGTGCTTTTACATGCAATAAAATGAGCCATTTTGGAGAAGCGATCGACTACCACGAAAATGGAGTCTTTGTCTCATTTTGACATAGGCAATCCTACCACAAAGTCCATGGATAGATCCTCCCAAGGTCCCATTGGTATAGGCAAAGGAGAGTACATTCCATCCGGACCTTGGCGTGACTTTGCATGATGACATGTGATGCAACCCTTGCAAAACCGTGTCACGTGCATACGCATCCGGGGCCAAAAGAAATGCTCTTGGAGAGCGGAAAGGGTCTTGGTAGCACCGAAATGACCACAGCCCTCATGAGCTTCCTTGACCAACAAATGGCGTATAGATGAGCGCGGAATGCAAAGTTTGTCTGCTCGGAAAAGATAGCCATCGTTAATAAAGAAAGACTCGTGCTCTCGGAGGTCGAGGCATTGTGCCCATATGTCCTTGAAGTCAAGATCCGTGGCATATAACTCTTTGATAAGAGCAAAGTCATGTATCTTGGCATCCATATACACAAGAAGAGCATAGCAGCGAGAAAGGGCATCGGCTACCACATTCTCTTTGCCTTTCTTATGCCGAATGACATAAGGGGAGGACTCTAAAAACTCTACCCAACTAGCATGGCGCCGATTGAGATTTGTTTGAATCTTGAGATACGAAAGAGCCGCATGATCCGAATAAATCACGAACTCCTTCGGCCACAAGTAATGTTGCCATGTCTTAAGACAACGTACTAGAGCATATAGTTCCTTGTCATATGTCGGGTAGTTGAGCGAAGGACCGGACAGTTTTTCACTAAAGTAGGCAATTGGACGAGTCTCTTGTAAGAGAACTCCTCCAATGCCCACATTTGATGCATCACACTCCACCTCGAAAGTTTTCAAAAAGTTTGGGAGTTGGAGTAATGGTGCATTACAAAGGCGGTCTTTGAGCGCATCAAACGCTCGAGCATGGATATCACGCCACTCAAACGTGACACCCTTGGTAGTGAGCTCATGGAGCGGTGCCGCTACCGTGCTAAAGTCCTTGACAAAGCGTCGGTAGAAACCCGCTAAGCCGAGAAAGGCTCGGACCATGGTGACCGTAGTAGGAGTAGGCCACTCACGAATAGCACGAACTTTAGATTCGTCTACTCGTAGTCCGTCCTTAGACACGACATAGCCAAGAAAGATAGTGGTGTCCGAGCAAAAGACGCATTTGTCAAAGTTGACATACAATTGCTCTTGTCTAAGGCACTCAAGCACTTGGCGAAGGTGCACGATGTGATCCTCCAAAGACGTACTAAACACCAAAATATCATCAAAATAAACAACAACAAATGTACCCAAGAATCGGCGCAAGACATGGTTCATGAGGCACATGAAGGTGGACGGGGCGTTGGAGAGGCCAAAAGGCATGACAAGCCATTCATAGAGTCCATACTTCGTTTTGAACGCCGTCTTCCACTCGTCACCTTCGGCCATCCGGATTTGGTGGTAACCGCTCCAGAGATAAATTTTGAAGAAGATGGTGGCGCCATGAAGCTCATCCAACATGTCATCAAGGCGTGGGATCGGGTGGCGGTATTTGACGGTGATTTGGTTGATGGCACGACAATCAACACACATCCGCCATGATCCATCTTTCTTTGGTACTAAGATTACCGGGACGGCACATGGTGATAAGGATTCACGCACATGTCCCCGGTCTAGGAGCTCTTGCACTTGACGTTGTAGCTTCTTCGTCTCTTCCGGACTAGCTCGGTATGCGGCACGGTTTGGCAAGGAGGCACCGGGCACAAAGTCAATTTGGTGTTCAATCCCTCGGATTGGTGGTAAGCCGGGTGGAAGGTCTTTGGGCATAATATCTTGAAATTCGGACAACAACAAAGACACCTCATGTGGCACATTACTCGGGTCATGAGAAGTAGATAAACAGAATGGGACAAGTAAGAAACATGGGAACTTGCCTTCCATGACCGGTTGCAAATCATGCCGGCGAGCTAAGAGTATCCTCGGCTCACACCGTCCTTGAATTACGGGGTCCGAAGATGGTAAAGGTGCACTTGGAGGAACGATGCGACCTTTACTACCTTTGGACTCGGTAGTGATAGCATGAATTATAGTCTATACTTTGGGGTTTGTTTGGACGTTTTATCTTCAATATTTTGCATGTTTGTATGTATAATATGTGATTATATTACCATTTCATCTACCTTTGCGGGAATCGAGGTCTACACCTAGTTTTGTTGTAATCGTAGGTAAAATGGCCCGTTTTGCATCAAAACGGAGCAAAAGGAGCTATGGAGTCATTGAAGCTACATTCAGGAACATAAGGAAACATCCAGGAAGCATAGCCATGGATTAAAGATTCACTTTGGACTAGATTTGAGAGATTTCACATTCAGTTTTGACTCACCTCGGTTGACCACAGATTCATCTCGACCGAGGTGATCCAGAGAAGTCGAATCGACCGAGGCGAACACCTGGGACACGGCGAGAATATTTTATTCTTGGCTGAGATCTTTTATCTTTGGAAAGAGATCTTATATTTTTGGGCTTGGCTCCTGGAAGGAAGAAGATATGCTAGATCATATATTTTACCTATTTTTATGGGAAGAGATCTTTCTAAGATATCTTATCTTTGGAGAGTAATTTTCCTATAAAAAGGGTCAGATTTCCCACAAATCCACATCATGCTATACCACCGATCAGGGTTTATACATCGCAGCAGCCATACTCCAGTTGGGAGATTTGAAGAACCTTTTTGAAGGTTGAAGAAGGAAGATTGTAGCTTTTATAGCTTTTGAAGGGTTTTTGTAAGATCATCTTAGATTCCCTTCATTGTTGTCTTGTCTTGTTGGATTTCTATCCAAGGAACGCTTTGTTGTGATATTTGATTCAGTTATTGAAGTCTTTTCATTAAATTCTTCTTGTTCAAATATTCACATCCTTCCCATATACTTGATTAATACTTTCATAATGATGAGTGGCTAATCTCTTTGTATGATTCTAGGGTGATTGGCTGAAGGTTGTGAGAAAAACAATGATAGAATGATCTTAATCACAGTAGGACCCTGAAAGTTCGAGTCTTTAATCTTAACCCTAAGCATCTCGTTCAGTCGATGAACATCTCGGCCGGGGTGGAATTTGGCTGACCGAGGTGACTTATCTGATCCAAAACTGAGAGTTAAGTGTTAGAGTTTGCCAAATCCTATTCTTATTACACCTTTCCTGGTTCAATGCAAGCCTAGGATGAGACTTACCCGGTAATTCCTTAGTTTGTTTACTTAAGATCATAAGTATAGGTAATAAAGGTTTATCCTTTATTGGGGTTTGAGTGTGCTTTCATCCCATCTTTGTGAGTTAGCCTGAGACTTACCCGGTAAAGGTTGATTCTATTCCCTTAGATGGTGTGTTAGTTTGAGGTTATAGTTCTTTATCTTAATTCCTTGAGACTTACCCGGTAATAGGAGTTACGGTTTTGGATTAGTGAGTAGTGAGACTTACCCGGTGATCTATTCCACTTCAGAAACACCTTCCCTATGCAAAAACCTCAGCTTTGTCCGCTTATCTTTAGATCTTGAGTTAGAACCACAACTAGATGCTTTAATCCCTAGAATTGCATATTTCCTTTATTGACTTTTATCATCTTTGATTGTTTTAATTGCTTTGTGGTTAGTGATTGCTAAAGCTTACCGTAATTGGACTTTGTTTCACTAAGTTCCTGTGATCGACCCCTGAAATTTCTTGCTTTTTACTACGATTGACCCGTACACTGCGGGTTCGCGTCCTTGTTTTAAGCTTACGTCTAGGGTTATAAATTTAAAGCTTGCACACACTGTTTGGAGCGAACAAGTTTTTGGCGCCGTTGCCGGGGACTTGGTCTAGACCGAGCCGGTTACGGTTTGCTCTTGGGGTACTTGCCCCGTGTCTACTAACCACTCTACTTGAGTGACTTTTGCAGGTTCTTTCTTAGGTTTATGCGAAGAACCCGCACTGGGAAGGAAATCGTTCCTTACGATCCCGAACCAGAAAAGACATACAAACGACGCTTACGAGAAGCGAAGATGGCCAACCAAGACAATCGCGATCTTGAGGCCGAGTTGAAAGAGGCGCTAGAGCAGCTACGCCTTAGCAGGGAAGAACTAAGGCAAGAGAAAGAAGAAACTCGCACCAGGACTGAAGCAATCGAAGTAGATATGGCAGCCTTACGAGACAAATATCAATTTCGACCGAGGGAAGATCCAGTTCCTTATGCTGGACCGATGCAGGTCCTAGTCGCTGACCCTCGACCGAGGCAGGTTCCAGTACCTGACGCCCCAGCCGAGATACTTCCACCTCGGATGCCAGTCCGAGGTGTTCTTCTTGCAGGAATCCCACAAACCCTAGGTCAAAGGATGGACCCCAATCAACAACTGAGGCGTCCAGGAGTTAACCTAGGAGATCCAGCGGACCATGACTACGAACTTCGACCGCAAGTTCTATCCATGATTCGCCAATGCCAGTTCGGAGGGCTAGAGAAGGAATCCCCACATCAACATCTTCAAAACTATGAGATCTTGATGGAGACCTTGAGACCCTCAAGGATTGAAAACAACAACTACAAGCTAAGACCTTTTTACTTTTCTTTAAAAGATAGAGCTCTTACTTGGTATCAATCTCTTCCTCCAGGAAAAATTAGCACATGGGAGGAGATGACTACGGAATTCTTGACTAAATTCTTTCCCCCCTCAAAGACCGCTGAAATGAGAGGGAAGATCAATGCTTTCATTATGAAGGACAAGGAGAGCTTGTCCAAGTAATGGGAGAGGTTCAAGGACATTCTTTTGGATTGCCCACATCATGGGATTCCAAAGATAGAGTTATTGGAGATATACTTCAAGGGACTGGACGGAAGCACCCAGTTCAACCTCCAACTACTCTCCGCCGGTACCTTTATGGACATGGCGATTGACGAAGCTTGGGACTTCATCGAGAAGCAAGCTTTGCATATGGAGAAGTACACCCATCAAGGAGCTGAAGGTGGAGTTAAACGAGTTAACTTCCAGGAAACTCAGCCCAACAACAATCAACTCACGTCTTTGAAGAATGACGTGAAGCAATTGAAGGAACTCTTGGTTGCTCAAACCAAGAAGGAAGATCAAGGACAAAGGAATATTAACAATGGATACCGTAACAACAACAACGGTTCCCGGAACAACAACTACTACAACAACAATAGAGGATCCAACAGCAACAATTGGAGGGCGAACAACCAAAATTCTGGTAACAATCATTCTAACTCCAATTCTAACGATTCCTCTAATCCTTTCCTCTCTTCCCCTTCTTCTTCTTCTACTCCATTAAAGAGCCAGGGGCAAGGATCAAGTTCGTCTCAGCCGGAAAAGAAAGACGCAGTGCTGGAGGCTATCTTGATCAAGCTTAGTGCTATGGAGACTTCTATGACTTCATTTTCAAAGGCCCAAAAAGCCTTTGAACAACAACTTGCAAGTAGGGCGAATGAAGCGCCAAGAGATCCAGGGAAGCTTCCAGCAAGGACGGAAAGCAACCCTAAGGGCCATATCATGGCCATAACTACGAGGAGTGGACTGAAAACTACAGATCCAGTGCCTCGGTCGGTGCCAATATCGACGAAGACCACCTCGGTCCAGGTGCAGTCGAAGAACACTTCGGCCGAGATGCCAACCGAAGTGGAGCCACAGAAAGCGGAGGGGAAAACTGAAGTTTATGTTTCAGCTCCTGCATATAAACCACCACTTCCATTCCCCCAGTCAAGGGCCAGAGCACATCTAGACAAGCACTTTGGTAAGTTCCTTGACTTGATAAATAAACTGCACATTAACATTCTTTTCCTTGATGCTATTCTAGGAATGCCCGCCTATGGGAAGTTCTTGAAGGAGATTCTATCAAGGAAGAGGAAACTGGAAGATTTTGGTGAAGTTAGGATGACATCTAAATCCTCGGAACTTATTCAAATCATGAAGGAGAAGATGCCACCTAAATAGAGAGATCCCGGCTCATTTTGCATTCCCATTCAAGTTGGGGATGTCACTTGTGAAGCCCTATGTGATCTAGGAGCCAGCGTGAGCATCATTCCGCTGGAGCTATGTGTGAAGATCGGACTTGGAGAGCCCAAGCCGGTCAAGATTCGACTATACATGGCGGATCGCTCCATCACCCATCCCTTGGGAATTCTGGAGGACGTTCCGGTCAAGTTAGGTGACTTCTATTTACCAATAGACTTTGTTTTACTTGACATTCCCGCAGATTATCCTGTTCCTATTATTCTCGGGAGGCCATTTCTAGCAACTTTGGGTTGCAACGTGGATTGCAAGAACGCCAAGTTAAAATTCAACATTGGTGGCGATGAGGTGGAGTTGCACTACTTGCAGCCATGAAAGGGAAGCAGCTAAGCGATGATATCTTCAACATCTACAATGAAGAAGAATCAAGAGAATTGGTGAGCTCTATCCTTATTAACGATCCACTCGAAAGAGTTATTAGCTTCAGTTTAATGGAGGAAGGTATAGATGCTTCTTGTGATGCAGATATACGGAGCTTAAAAGCACTGGGAGAAGATCCAGGAGCTAAAACTGAGAAGCTAATCCAGGAGACGAAGATCTCCAGTTTCGGTTCCAGTTGTAGTACCTCGCCCGAGGCACTTTCTGGACTGAGCGAGGCGACTGAAGAACATCTCGGTCAACGCCTCTACGCCTCGACCGAGGTCGATGGCGAGACGATTTCAACTGAGACTTACGAAAGTCTAGTTTTTGGATCTACTCCACTGGAAGAAGGAAGCAAGAATACCCCTCATAAAGCACCCCCAATTGTGGAGCTTAAACAACTCCCAAATCACTTGAGGTATGTCTTTCTTGGACCGGATTCCACTTATCCCGTTATTGTTAGTGCTTCCCTCTCCGAAACTGAATTGTCTAAACTAATGCATGTCCTGAGAAAGCATTAAAAGGCTTTGGGTTACACTATAGATGATCTTATTGGCATTAAGCCCTCTTTCTGCATGCATAGAGTTCTAATGGAGGATGATCATAAGACTTCACGAGAACCTCAAAGACGGTTAAATCCGATCATGAAAGAGGTTTTCAAGAAGGAAATTCTTAAGTTGTTGGATGCAGGTATCATATATCCTATCTCGGACAGCAAATGGGTTAGCCCGGTGCATGTAGTTCCGAAGAAAGGAGGGATGACCGTTGTGAAGAATAAGAACAACGAGTTGATCCCAACCAGGACCGTTACGGGCTGGAGGGTTTGCATTGATTATAGGAAGCTGAACACGGCCACACGGAAGGACCATTTTCCACTTCCCTTCATTGATCAAATGCTCGAGCGGTTGGCCCAGCATTCACACTTTTGCTACTTAGACGGCTATAGTGGATTCTTCCAGATTCCTATCCATCCGGATGATCAGGAGAAGACCACTTTCACTTGTCCATGGGGGACATTTGCTTATAGGAGGATGCCATTTGGATTGTGCAATGCACCCACTACCTTCCAGCGATGCATGATGGCCATCTTTTCTGAGTACATAGAGGAGATCATGGAGGTATTTATGGATGATTTTTCAGTATATGATTCCTCTTTTGATAATTGCCTATCTAACCTTTCTCTAGTGCTACAAAGATATGAAGACACTAATCTTGTTTAGAACTGAGAGAAGTGTCATTTTATGGTTAATGAAGGCATTGTGCTAGGATACCTCGTTTCTAATCGAGGCATTGAGGTCGATTGAGCTAAGATCGAGACTATTGAGAAACTCCCTCCCCCTTGTTCTGTTAAAGGTGTGAGGAGTTTTCTCGGGCATGCAGGTTTCTACAGGAGATTCATCAAGGACTTCTCCAAGATTTCTAAACATCTCACTAACCTCTTGAATAAAGATGTTGTTTTTGAGTTATCGCAGGAGTGTCTTGATGCTTTTTACAGGATTAAGGAAGCGTTGATCTCCGCTCCCATTATCCAACCTCCTGATTGGACCTTACCCTTTGAGATCATGTGTGATGCTAGTGATGTAGCCGTAGGAGCGGTGCTTGGACAGAAGAAGGATGGCCGGACCACCGCCATTTACTATGCTAGCAAGACGCTAGATGTAGCACAGCGCAACTACGCTACCACCGAGAAGGAATTATTGGCGGTTGTATATGCTTTCGAGAAGTTTCGTTCCTATTTAGTAGGGGCGAAAGTCATTGTCTACACCGACCATGCAGCCATCCGTTACTTGTTGGCTAAGAAAGATGCCAAGCCACGCCTCATTCGATGGATTCTCTTGCTTCAAGAGTTTGACTTAGAGATCCGCGATAAGAAGAGATCCGAAAATTCTGTTGCGGATCACCTCAGCC
Source organism: Fagopyrum homotropicum (assembly GCA_033239125.1). NCBI lineage: Eukaryota > Viridiplantae > Streptophyta > Magnoliopsida > Caryophyllales > Polygonaceae > Fagopyrum > Fagopyrum homotropicum. The sequence continues at coordinate 149,504,910 of BSWB01000001.1, read as the reverse complement.
GGGTAACTGCATCTTCACGTGAAAAGGACGACCCACCCATAGACGATTCATTCCCCGATGAGCACTTACACTTGTTGGAGCATTTGATGGACTTACTTACTTCACCCCACGATGGAGGTGAAGTATGAGGTGAGGGCACCTCCCATCACGTTTGAGACGCATCATGGTCCAGCTAGCGACCTTAAACCAAGCGCTTCTTGGGAGGCAACCCAAGGTATTGCTTTCTTTTCCCTTTCTAGCTTAGATGGTTTTGCTTTTGCTTTGCTTTGTTTTGTTTTTGGCATTCTAGACAGATAACAGGTGACATCTAAGGAAGGAGAACAAACCAGGAGCGTAACTGGAAGGACAGAAGTTCGAGAAATCGAGAAGACGAAATTTGACTGAAACACATCTCGGTTGCTGTCAGAGCACCTCGACCGAGATGATTCTTGAGCAGCCGAGGCGACTAGGGTTTCTGAAGAACCACCTCGGTCAGTACCACCTCGGTCCAGTCGAGACCACCTCGACCGAGGTGACAGCAGTTCCAAAAAGGGTATAAAAAGGGGAAAATTTTCTTTTTATCTCTTTACCTACCCCCTCGACCGCGGCGACCCATTTCACCTCGCCTCTTCGATTCTCGCTCGTTTTCGAAGATTTTCGCTTCCAAACTACGATTAAAGCATAGAGGATCCCACTGCAACGTCGATCTGCGAAGAAATCGAACCGAAACGGCCGAACGAGGTAAAACGAGTACAAAACCGTAACCTCGCTGTTTTCGCTTCAATTTGGGCTTGGATTGCCCTGCATTTGCTGAGAAACGGATTAAGTACACCATAGGAACCAGTTGTAGTGATTTTGGGGGAAAAGAACTGGAAATTTTGAGGAAATTAGTTACGCAGTTTTTGCCTCGGTCCAGACGTGTTGTGCCTCGGCCGAGGTATTCTTGAGTGTTGTCAGACCGACCGAGGTGACGTGACAGTGAGAATTTGAAAATGAGTTTTGAGAGACGTCTTGCCATTAGGGATAGATCCTCCCCTTCCCCTTCTTCCTCTTCTTCCCGACCCTATCGCCCGGTGATCCACGAACGACACCGGGTCGATTATGACCGTATAGCAGCCCGTCCAGCGATAGCACCTCGCTTCCTGGACGTGTCAGCCTTTGATTGTCTCCATGTGGATGGAGACCTTAGACGGATGATATCGACGGTAGGATTGGATCAGTTTACTGAGATCCGCGCACCTGCCTATTTGGAGCCCACCTTAGAGTTCATTAGCTCCTTCACCTACCTCCCCACAGAGCGTTCTGTGAAGTACTGGTTGATGAACTGGAACTTTATAGTTCCACTAGAGTATTGGAGGGATATTTTTGGTTTCCCTGTCCCGACATCTGTTGATTTCCCGTCCCGATCTGTAGCTAGGGAGTTTTGGGGACAGATTGCTCACGTGGTTGAGCACGCAGATAGGTGGCGCCCTGGAGATTCCAGGGAGAAGGTCATCTTTCACTTAGCTTTTAGGTTAGCCCACCGCATTTTCAGCGAGACGCTTCTGGTGCGTACTGAGATGCCCCAGAAGGTCCGACAGGGGGAGTTGTTTAGCTTATATTGCATGGTGACTGGAGGGATCCCCGACTTTGGCTTGATGCTGGTAGAGGATCTGCACAGGATCAAGGCCAAAGCGAAGGGGGACATTTGCTGCGGAGGACTTGTGACCCACATCGCCAGCTACCAGGACATGGATCTCAGCGCTTGCACTATGGTGGTGGTTGCCAAGCCGCTTGGGCTGCAGGAGATGATCACTCGGCAGATTCTGGTTCCCCGAGGACTGACTACACCATACGTGGCTATGCCATGGGAGTTGACTGCACCGCAGGAGATCAGGTGGTCAGCACAGTTTACAGTTTATGACCCTCATTACTGGCAGACCGTCTGGGCCCCACTGATGGAGGATTACAGAGAGGCAGCAGCTGCACCAGCTGAGGAGGAGGAGGTAGATGATGAGGAGACTGCTGATGAAAGGGATGGTGGAGTCCCGATGGATACAGGGACAGATACTGCTAGGACGAGTGCGCTAGTTATTGATCTTGATGATGATGATGATATTGAGCCTGCACCAGCCACATCTCCAATGAGACCTGCTAGGCGTAGGGCACGCCGACACAGAGATCCAGAGGCTCACCGTCGGATCGATGATCTGACAGATCACATGATTGATTCTTATGCCGCCTTATCACTGGATATCCGCGAGATGCAGGAGCGACAGCATTACCAACACATGATGGCCCAGATTCAGTTTGAGCACATCATGGGCTATCCATTTGACCCATCTCAGTACCCATACGTGCCACCACTGCCACCACCACCGGATCAGGATTATTGAGAGCTGCAGGATTTTCTTTCTTATTTTTATACAGTTCAGCTCATTATCCGGTGAGTATTTTATTCCTTAGACTTATTTTGACCCACTGGGACAGTGTGTCCCAAGTATGGGGTATTTATGTATTATTTGACACTTATGTGATGTATGACTCTACTTGATCGGATATTTATTTATATTTATGCTTCAGTTTGCTTCTATGTGTTTATCTGAGACTGCATGCATACATACAGGTTATTTGATTGAGAAAAACGTCGAAACTAAAAAAAACTGGTTGTAAAAAAAAAATTTTGACCTCGACCGGGGCAGTTCTGGGCGAACGAGGTGTTTCACCTCGGTTGACCTAAGAACACCTCGACCGAGGTGGGTTAACTGAGGGTTTTCGAAACGATTTTTTGTGCTTCTTATCTGGATATGATCTCAGTGAAGATCTTGCTTACTGACTGGTTTTGAAATCTTTATGTGTTTGAAAGGTTTTATAATATGTTTAAGTTGCTAAATGCTTTGTTTGAAATTTTTGGCATGTTTAATAATTTGTTTTTATCCAAATTATGTTGAATTTACAGGTTGACACCGCAAGATAAGTTCTCTCACTTTCTTCCTGGAAAGACCAAGGCAATTCATTCTTCTCTCTTCTTCTTCTTGATCATGCTTAACCCCTCATATACATTTTGCCTCCCTTTACCTATCCGGAAATTTGGAAGCAAGCGAAGTGGTGAAAGCAAGTGAAGTTAAAGTTTGAGAAGTTGGCTGGAAGTGAAAGTGTTAGAAAGCAATAAATAGGTTTGGGGAAGTCAATCATGATGATGAGTAACTCGGCATCATTCACATAGCCGGGTGTTTGTGTCTTGCCAAAGTCGGATTGAGCGATATTCCTAACGGGTCATGGTATGTGCATCAAGGGTTTGATGCATCTCAAGAAATTGATAATTGCTGATTTCCTAGGCTTCGGTTATTGTGCACCTCTGTCCATGCATTCCAAAAAGTAAAGTAAAAAGAAAAAGTGTGAAATAAGCAAAGCTTATTGGTGGAAGATGTTGCAAGTCAAAATGAAAGTGAAGTATATCCTTTTCCCGGATTTTAGCACCACATTACCTTACATACATCCCTACCCTACACGTTTCTTGACCTTTCTATTGGGAAGCCCTTGAGACCTCGAGCTTGTTGATTGACTTAGTGGTTTAAACTGGATTATGCATGATTAATTTCGATAATTATGACTTATTATGCATTCTACGATTTTATGCAAAGATGAACAACTTTCTTATATTTATAAAATGTTTTGATCATATTTTGATTTTAGATTCCATGAAGTATTCTCTTAGAGTGATCTATGATTATAGCACACCATAAAAATGTTTTGAAAGACTTTCCATTGATTTTTTTGACTTATAATCCATTCTATCTTGCCTTTTATATGCGGAACTTGCTTGGGGACAAGCAAGGGCTAAGTATGGGGTATTTTGATAGCATGAATTATAGTCTATACTTTGGGGTTTGTTTGGACGTTTTATCTTCAATATTCTGCATGTTTGTATGTATAATATGTGATTATATTACCATTTCATCTACCTTTGCGGGAATCGAGGTCTACACCTAGTTTTGTTGTAATCGTAGGTAAAATGGCCCGTTTTGCATCAAAACGGAGCAAAAGGAGCTATGGAGTCATTGGAGCCACATTCAGGAACATAAGGAAACATCCAGGAAGCATAGCCATGGATTAAAGATTCACTTTGGACCAGATTTGAGAGATTTCACATTCAGTTTTGACTCACCTCGGTTGACCACAAATTCATCTCGACCGAGGTGATCTAGAGAAGTCGACTCGACCGAGGCGAACATCTGGGACGCGGCAAGAATATTTTATTCTTGGCTGAGATCTTTTATCTTTGGAAAGAGATCTTATATTTTTGGGCTTGGCTCTTGGAAGGAAGAAGATATGCTAGATCATATATTTTACCTATTTTTATGGGAAGAGATCTTTCTAAGATATCTTATCTTTGGAGAGTAACTTTCCTATAAAAAGGGTCGGATTTCCCACAAATCCACATAATGTTATACCACCGATCAGGGTTTATACATCGCAGCAGCCATACTCCAGTTGGGAGATTTGAAGAACCTTTTTGAAGGTTGAAGAAGGAAGATTGTAGCTTTTATAGCTTTTGAAGGGTTTTTGTAAGATCATCTTAGATTTCCTTCATTGTTGGCTTGTCTTGTTGGATTTCTATCCAAGGAACGCTTTGTTGTGATAATTGATTCAGTTATTGAAGTTTTTTCATTAAATTCTTCTTGTTCAAATATTCACATCCTTCCCATATACTTGATTAATACTTTCATAATGATGAGTGGCTAATCTCTTTGTGTGATTCTAGGGTGATTGGCTGAAGGTTGTGGGAAAAACAATGATAGAATGATCTTAATCACAGTAGGACCCTGAAAGTTCGAGTCTTTAATCTTAACCCTAAGCATCTCGTTCAGTCGATGAACATCTCGGCCGGGGTGGAATTTGGCTGACCGAGGTGACTTATCTGATCCAAAACTGAGAGTTAAGTGTTAGAGTTTGCCAAATCCTATTCTTATTACACCTTTCCTGGTTCAATGCAAGCCTAGGATGAGACTTACCCGGTAATTCCTTAGTTTGTTTACTTAAGATCATAAGTATAGGTAATAAAGGTTTATCCTTTATTGGGGTTTGAGTGTGCTTTCATCCCATCTTTGTGAGTTAGCCTGAGAATTACCCGGTAAAGGTTGATTCTATTCCCTTAGATGGTGTTTTAGTTTGAGGTTATAGTTCTTTATCTTAATTCCTTGAGACTTACCCGGTAATAGGAGTTACGGTTTTGGATTAGTGAGTAGTGAGACTTACCCGGTGATCTATTCCACTTCAGAAACACCTTCCCTATGCAAAAACCTCAGCTTTGTCCGCTTATCTTTAGATCTTGAGTTAGAACCACAACTAGATGCTTTAATCCCTAGAATTGCATATTTCCTTTATTGACTTTTATCATCTTTGATTGTTTTAATTGCTTTGTGGTTAGTGATTGCTAAAGCTTACCGTAATTGGACTTTTTTTCACTAAGTCCCTGTGATCGACCCCTGGAATTTCTTGCTTTTTACTACGATTGACCCGTACACTGCGGGTTCGCGTCCTTGTTTTAAGCTTACTTCTAGGGTTATAAATTTAAAGCTTGCACACACCGTTTGGAGCGAACAGGTAGCATGGACAAGAGGGGCGGTGTTCCGGGATTTGGAAGTACTAGCATTGACAACATCGGGACTCCGGGGGTCCGATTTTGCCGGTGTCTTAGCGGACTCATCTATAGTTTGTTGCCTCTTCCGTTCCGCATAGTCAACCAAAATTCCGTGCGGAGTCATAGGCAAAAGTGTGACCCGTTTTCCATTATATTGGAACATGTACCGTTAAGATAACCATCATGATATGTTCGGCGATCGAACTGCCATGGTCGTCCTAATAGGACATGTGTGGCGTCCATCTTGATAACATCACAAAGGACCTTATTAACATAGGCGCCAATAGAAAACGTCACCCAAGCTTGTTGTGTGACGGTGTCACAAGCCGTATCGGAAATCCATTGAAGTCCGTAAGGCGTTGGGTGGGGGGTCGTAGGCAACTTGAAGTGTTTTACCACTCGTTCGTTGACAATATTGCAACAAGAGCCCCGTCAATGATAAGAGAAAGGCTCGTATTATTAACCAAGCAACGAGAGTGGAAGAGATTCTCGCGTTGATCAATAGGAATATGCTCTTTAATAGCCAAAATACGACGAGAAACAAGAGCGAATTTACCGGGTTGTGCCGGAGCGCAAGCAAGCTCGTCGTCACATGGTTCCATGCCAAAATGGAGGTTGGTGGCATGGTCATCCTCAATAATGATATCGCCGTCTTGGTGACCTTCTTCATCCTCGAAATATGTTGGGTCGGCAAACAAGACACGTTTGGTATTTGGGCAATCACGTTGCACATGGCCAAAACCCCTACACTTGTAGCACACGGGCTCCCTTGGGCGAGCCGCCGGTGAGGGTCCTTGTTGACCTCGAGAGGGAGGCGCCGGTGCCGGGCCACGGGTTGGTGCCTTCTCGGTACCCGCTTGCCTATTGGAGGGACCCGTCCGTTGGGCTCCTATGGATGCGTCGGTATCTGGAGGACTAGGCGCATCTCGAGAACGTGTGTTAGACGGATAAAGATATGGACTCGAGGAAGATGTATACCTAGAAGATCGCGGTGTTTCGAGTTGTTGCTTGTATAGCTTCATGGCGACATGGCATAATGCTCCCAAATCCTTGAATGGAACAATCTCGAGCGGCCGCCGGATTGAGGCATTAAGCCCACTCATAAATTTTGTGCGGAGGGCGGAGGGGGAGGCCGAGACGCCAGCCTTATTGTGCATGTCCTCAAGTTTAGCCAAGTAAGCCACCGGAGTGAGGTTGCCTTGCTTGAACTCGGCAATTTGCAACCGCATATCATTCTTAAAGTCCTTGGGCACGTACTTCTTGGTCATGCAATAGAGCAATTATTCAAATGTCTCAATCGGTGCCCATCCTCGCCTCTCACGGGTGAACTCATACCGGTTCCACCAAGACTTGGCATCTCCTTCAAAGTATAGAGTTGCCGCCTCGATTTTCTCGTATTCCTCCTCATAATGACAATGTTTTAATGCTCGTTTCATATCCTGCACCCAATCAAGAAAAACACACGGATCATATTCACCATGAAAGGTAGGGAACTTAACCTTACCTTCCCTACGAGCTCGGTAGGGGTCCGGGCGGGGCGGTGGAATGTAGGCATCATCGGCACGGGCTCGCCGGTGGCCGCCATGACGCCGTTGGCGCCCATGAACGGGTGGGGCCTGCCTAGGTAGATTTGGGGGAGGCAACCATTCTTCACCCCGGTCTTGGTTCTCATAAGGGTCTATGACGGGTGGGTGTCACGGACGGTTATGTGCTACCCGTTCTAAATCGGATTCATCACCGGAGAACTCGTTGGAGTTGTGTTGCTCATCGTATTCATCAAAGTCAAGGGTCCTCGGTTGCCGGGTTGACCGTTGGCGACGGTGTTCAGAACGATCATGCTCACGACCATGATTGGTGGTTGAGTTGAGACGGTACCGAGGCTCTTCCCGGGTTTGACGGTCGGTGCGGGGCACACTAGGTGGAGGTGGAGAAGGGACATACCGTTGATGTTGATGCTCATAATATTGGTGCAGATGTTCCGTATCGACTATGGGCAAGTCATCTTGACGCAGGTCGGGGAATTCCTCCTCTTCTTCATGGGACTCATTTCCGTGAAGAGGTAAAGGATGGGTGCGTTCAATGACAGACGCAAGCCGGGTAACGTTTGATGGTCCGGCTCCCAAAAGTCCCTTGCCTTTCCGTTGTGCATCGGATGTGGAAGCATTGCCCACGGTCTCATTCGGATATGTTGGGGTGGGACTTTGAGCAATCTGAAGGGCCTTAAGAGCTTCTAGCTCATTTTTCAAGGCAATGTTTTCTCGGGTCAAGGCATCAAACTTTTGTTGTGCCTTCAAGGCTTCCAATTCACGCCTTATGGAGTCATTTTTGAGGGACGACGAAGCAGTTTCTTGAGCCAAAGGTTCACTGAACTCTTGCGGACCAGAATCCTGAGAAGTTTCCATTTCAACGTTAGTCATTGCTCCAAATCAGCACATAATTGCAAGCAATCAAGTGAGCAAGGTGACAAGTTAGGTCAACTTTACCCAAGTTCAAGTGCGTTCTCGGGTTCTACTTTGGGGAAGGCCGTTTGGCGGTTAGGCAAGGAAGGCAAATCCAACAAAATTGAACCAATTACACACAAATAAACAAGTGATATTTTGCAAACGTATGTAAGAAAATGGAGAGATAGAAGATGGACAGATTGTTCACTCGGCAAGCTTTGCTTGCTTTCGGTCTTTGACCGTTTTGTTAAATCCGATTTTTCGGATGGACCGGTTTGCCGGACGTCTTTTCACTTTGTGTGTTTTGTTTCTTTGAAACGTTTTGAGCAACACTTTCTTTTTTTTTTTTGAACACAAATCCGTATTGATGAAGAGTTTTTTTTTGCTTTTCTTGGAATATCAAATGCGAGATATCCGAACTTTTCGTTAACAAAAATACCCCAAGAGATTTGGTGAAATTAATTAACAAAATTGTCGGATTGGGTCGGTTTAAGAAAAAGACGGGTTTGATAAATGGTTTGAAGGCAAACCAAATATCTCCTATTTTTGTACTTTTTGTTTTGAATTAAACACGGAAAAGAAAAAAAAATTCAAGGAAAATGAATGAACATGATGAAGAACATGATGAACAACATGAAGATCATCATGAACAAAAAGGCTAAATAGGTTTAAGATAATAACGCACAAAAAACAAGAGTAAAGTGAACTTAGCTTTGATTCCTTGCTCTGATACCAATTTGATGCGTCCTTGGAGGTAACCAAGGATAACTCCGGATCTAGATCAAGCAAAACTCCAACTACTCCTTGATTCTTTGTGCAACGTTGTATCGTTTCGGATCCAAAGGGGCGGAAGCGATGAAGAAACAAAGGTTACTTCGATCTAGAGAGATCGAATAAACCTTTTTGTGTGGATCGAAGGTTGATTCTTAAGAAGAATCCTCGAATATGGATTTCTGGGATCAAAAACGAGATCCAAGGAAGAAATTTGAGATATAGAAGAGAGGTTTTGATGCCCAAGCTAAGTAGGAGGAAATTCTTCTCAAAACTTAGTAATATTGAACATGGAAAATAAGTGAGGCAAGATATCTCTTATATAGAGAGTCTTGCCTACCTATGGGCCAACGGGCCAAACAAAAATACATGAAGAAAAGTCAAAAAGGGAAAACCCTAAAATGATAAGTTCAAAAGGAAATATTCTTATACGGAATATCCCTTTTATTACATAAAAAGTAAAACATGAAAATATAGTCCGAAAATAAGCTAGCTTCATGCCATTGAGTCGGAAAGACGAGACATGTCGCTAACGGAACCGGTAGCCTATGCCATGGTGGTGTAGAGACATGGCATGCCGTTAATGGAACCAAGTGAAGAAGTAATGCGGGCGATGATGGAGCCGGTGGCTCGATTAATGGCCTTAGCTCGGGATTGGGTGATCGGTCCATCTGAACGAACTCTAAGAGCCTCATCCTCTTCGTCTATGGTCAACGTAAAAGGGACATCCAAGCCATTGAGTCGGAAAGACGAGACATGCCGCTAACGGAACCGGTAGCCTATGCCATGGTGGTGTAGAGACATGGCATGCTGGTAATGGAACCAAGTGAAGAAGTAATGCGGGCGATGATGGAGCCGGTGGCTCGAGCAATGGCCTTAGCTCGGGATCGGGTGATCTGTCCATCTGAACGAACTCTAAGAGCCTCGTCCTCTTCATCTATGGTCAACGTAAAAGGGACATCCAAGCCATTGAGTCGGAAAGACGAGACATGCCGCTAACGGAACCGGTAGCCTATGCCATGGTGGTGTAGAGACATGGCATGCCGGTAATGGAACCAAGTGAAGAAGTAATGCGGGCGATGATGGAGCCGGTGGCTCGAGTAATGGCCTTAGCTCGGGATCGGGTGATCGGTCCATCTGAACGAACTCTAAGAGCCTCGTCCTCTGTGTCTATGGTCAACGTAAAAGGGACATCCAAGGGCGCATCAAACACTCCTTTCTTTGCTCGAGGCTCTAGTTTACCCTTACTAACATGATAATAAACGTTGCATCCAAAGACCCTAAGATCAAAATAGTCAGCAAACTTACCCAACCACACCTCATAAGGTGTTTTGCAACTTTTACCAATGTCAGGTCCGCGGTTTATCAAGTAGCATGTTGTAGTCTCTATAGTTGCCCAAAACCTCATATCTAGTTTTGCATTAGAGAGCATGAACCTTACTCTCTCTAGTAGAGTCTAATTCATCATCTCAGCTACACCGTTTTGTCATGAAGTATGTATGGTTGTATGATAACAAGCAATTACACCATCCTTGCAAAACTGATCAAACTCATACGAACAAAACTTCAAACCATTACTTGTTCACAACCGTTTGATCTTCTTTGTTGTTTGATTATCCACTTCCTTTGTGTTTCATGACAAACAGGCAAGTCATTCTTAAATAATCATCAATGACAATCAAGAAATACATCTGACCTCCTAGAGACTCAACGCTAGCCGGACCCCAACGATCTGAATGGATGTAATCAGGTGTACCTTTTGTCTTGTGTATACCCTTTGAAAACTTGTTACGGTGTAGCTTCCCAATAACACAATGCTCACTGAAGTCAAGGCTCGTGATCTTGTGACTATGAAGAAAATATTTCTTTGCTAGAGCCTGTATCCCCTTAACCCATATGACCAAGTCTCATATGCCATAACTTCATCATATCATCCTTGTGAACCACTAAAGATGCAACAAAATCAGCTCCAGAAATAGTAGAACCTTGCAAGAAATATAAACTGTCCCTCTTGACACCTTTCAACATAACATCATAACCTTTACAACTTTCAGAACTCCACCTTCACCTTTGAAACAAAACCCCTTACTATCCAGCATACTCAAGGATATCAAATTCTTAGTAATAAGTGGAACATGTTTGACCTCGTTCAATGTACAAAATATACTATCACGTGTTCCGATTTTAATCGAGTCAATTCCAACCGCCTTGTAGACAAAATTGTTGGTCATGGAAATATTGTCACCATCTACCTACTTATAAGTTGCAAACCACTTTATTTTAGAACATATATGATAGAAAGCTCCGGAATCAAGAACTCACACATCAGCCTAATAAGTGTGTCCAGCAACAACCAAAACTATATCCCATCCGATTTTAAATCATCTTCTTCAACAGTTGCAAAACCAAAATCCTACGGTTTCAAAATCTATGACAATATGTATTCTCTATATCAATTTATAATTTTAGCAAATGTGATAGTTATTAGTGTTCGATTTCGTGCGTGTCACGGGTTCAAACTCTTATTTTAATATAAATTGTATAGTTTTAATAATTATGATATTAACTAATGCTCGAGTTAGTGTGTTACAATTGTTATACAAAATATAATACAAATTAAAGTGTTTGTGCTTACAACAAATTAAATATTCTGATTAAAATAAATATATCTTGATCCAAAAAACTTATATTGATATCTATAGCTTTTTTTTTTCTATTCATAGAGTATAATATTGTGTATACTTAGAATGATTTTTCAATTATAGAAAATAAGTAATATAAGTAATGGATTATTTTTAAGATGATATTGATATATTTATATTTTCACATTGTATCTTAACTTTGCAATTATTTTTGTTTACTGTTATGTTTTCAATTTGTAATGTAGTGTTTGTTGAAATTTTTTTTTATTGATTATGCATTGATTATATAGTTTTTGAGTTAAAACACCAAAACTCATAAACAAACTAATAGACTAATTATCAATAATAATCATCATTAATTCATCAAAGAGATCATCTACAAATTACAATCAATTGGACACGAAACTCCAACAAACACCAAATTCATAAACGATCTCTCATTTTCTTACTATCTTCTTCTTCCCCACATCATAAATACTAAAATAGAAAACACCTTAGATCTATCAAAAAAAAAAAAACAAGACACAAATAATAATTTTAAACAAACCCAATCTGCCTCCTTTTTATTTTCTTTTAAAGCCACCAGTGACCAGACAGCATCATTCAAAGCAAGTACCACGTAGGCTAATTTATCAAATAATTGCCCTTAATTATTTCTCCTCTGTTTCATCACCCAAACACGTGGTGGTAATTAGCGGACGCTATGATTGGCTGCTGGTTGAGAACATACCCCAAATTCCAATGACTTCCCATTAACACATTTTCCATCAACTCCGCCGCCCCTCCGCCGGCGACTTCCACGGCGGCGGGAGAAGAGTTAACATAACTCAATATCTCATTCAAGGAATCAAGCCGATTAGCAAGCTCACCCAACTGAGCCCTCAAAACAGAGTTCTCTGCTTCAATATTCAAGTACTGTTGTGTAGTGAGCTGCAGCGTTGCTAAGATCTGACCGTTGTCTCTCCTCAGATGACCAATCTGAGCCGTCAGATCGTCTAGATGCTTCTGTTTCCTCATCCGAGATCTTCTTGCTGATTCGCGGTTCGATTCCATTCTCTTCCTCTTCCTCTCGACTTGCTGTAAATCTTCCCCTGAAGAGTTTCCGCTTGAAGAAGCCATTGGAAACAGAGATAAACAAAAAAACAGAGGATTGGGATTTTTTTATTTACAGTTGATGATTTTCAGGGCTAGTTTTTATTTTTAACAGGATCACCTTACGAGATTATAACGCTGATGATAATCAGGAAATTACGCTAGTGATTAAGATATGGGTTTGATTGATTAAGGGAAGATAATCTCTGAGAAAACATAGAACCAGTAGAGGAAGACGACGGAGAAAGATTGAACGAGGTGGGTGTGGGTCCTACGCCTGAAGGAAGAACTTATCATAAACCCTGAACGGAGAATTTCACTGAGAACTGGAGACATTAATCTCAAACATCAACAACGAGTTGTTAAACATCCAAGATTTTGGTCAGAAAACAAAATGCTCAGATCTAGAAGGAAGAAAAAGAATGAATCTTGATCTGACAGCTAAATGGGGTTTCAGAGGTAATGGAGAAAGTATGATGAAGTGAAAACCAGAGACTTATTTTTTCTGCAGAAAATGGTAGAAAAAAACAGAGCAAGTGAAGCAAGATCTATGGATGGCTATGGGGAAGGAGAAGAGAGGAGGAAGAGGTTTTTTAGCTTCTTCAAGGGTGACTTATATAGCCAAAAAGAGGGTCACATTACATGTATTTTGGTGAAAAGTAAAATACAAAATGGGCCGTGACATAATTGTGAAAAGAAACAAAGATCTGTTTTGGTGGATGTGGCAATTTAAATCATTTTTAATCTCATTTTTGCTGCTTCTTTTTCTATTTTATAGCAAAATGGGCCTGAATTGTGTTAAAAAATATTCCGACTTTTTTTTTTAATTTGTTTAATTGATTTTCACATATTGTATGAAATATATGAAGGGTGGGAGTGGTGTTCATTAACATTATTCATAAAAAAAAATTGGGACATTTAATTAGTTCGGTGAGCTACCTTCGATTGTTAATTGATTTTATAATAAAATCTCATCGGTTATGTGTTGTGTTTGAACCTAATGTACATGTGCACTCGTATGCATACGACTCCGTTTGACGGTGTGCCAATATCGTACTTTGACATGGTATTAGAGTGATTGACCTCTAATCGGCTTGTAATCCTAACTTGTGGGCAAGGACTACTCGGTCTATATCTTGTAGTTGCATTCTTATTACCAATTGATTTTAGGACGGAACTGATCGAATTTATTTGTTGGACTTGGACCTAACGCGCATGGACACATACGACCATGTTCGAACTGTTTGTATCGGACTTTAAAAATTATTTAGCCATTTTTAGCATTATATTTGTTTGTTTGGTAAAGCTGTAATACTATTTTTACTTTTGAAGGAAGTTAGCTATTTCAGCATTATTTGTACATGCATTTATAAAAATAAGATTATAGAAAAACTATTTTCATTTTTCATCATTTACTTTTTGCAAAGTGGTAAATGTAAAACACATGCTTTCGGTAGGAAAATGTGAAAATAGACAAGACAAGACATATGTAAAGTAGGAACAATTACATAGTAAAATATAAATCACTAGTTTAAAATATTCAAAATTAATGAAAAAAATAAATATATAAATTACTATAAGAATAAACAAATTTATAATAAACTAAATTTTAGTAAAACATAACCGTTTAAAATATTCCATTTTAAAATTTAAATATAAAATAAAATTGATAATCTAATAAGAAATAAGTTATATATATTTTATCAGAAATTTTAATTTATTTTGACACGTTCGTAAGACAAAACAAATACATGTTTACCCAAATATTTTTCTTAGGTTTTGGTCCCAAGATTGTGTAATAAAAAATAATCATAGTTGATATATATTTTGTTAAAACTAATAAAAGTGGAGGAATAAGAAGGATATCCCCATTATTGCATTAAGAATGTTTACATACCTTTTTATTATAATTTAAAAACAGTCACGTATTGTCCACCAATGAAGAAGTAGGAAAAAGAGGAAATTATTTATTTAAAGGCTTACACTTGAAATGAAAAATATAGTAAATAATATGTGAATAAAAAAATTGAATACCAATTTGTAATTTTATGAACCAAAAGAAAGTATAAAAGTGGTTAGAAAATAGGAGAGTTGAGAGAAATGGGTAATGCAATGAAATGATGTGAGAATATGAAGACGAAAGTTCCAGCTGGTAAGCATCACTTAAACAGCAAGCAGCCTTTTATCAAAATAAATCATAACTCAAATCAAAACTATGGGCTGGATTTCAATTTACCCAATCTACAAAGTATTTGGAAAAGTATAATAATAATAATAAAGTACCATGGGATGTGCAGGGCTGTTTAGGTTTAACCTAAAACGCCGGTTTGGTCGGCGGTTTAGCCGATTTATTAAAAAAAAAAAAAAAATTTGAAAAACTGGACCAAACCGGCGGTTAACCGCCGATTTAGGGGACCAAACCGGCGGTTAACCGACGGTTTGATCTCCAAACCGCCAGTTTGGTCCATTTTTTTAAAAAAAAAATAAAAAAATAACCAAACCGGCGGTTCGCAAACCTAAACCGGCGGTTCGCAAACTGCTGGTTTAGGTTTGCGACCCACCTCTAGGATAAGGTCATCGACAACACAAGGAAGTAGATTCAAAGAGACGTCTCGGGAGTGGCCAAAAGCCATAAGGAATTCAACAACAATATTGATTTCCCAAAAGATGTGACGAACATTGTAACAATTAAAGAGAGAAAGATAAGAAGAAATATCAGAAATAATCATATCAAAATCTCAAGGGAGTTTGCATATACGAAAAGATAATTGATAAGTATCAAATTATCTCCCTCAATCTCATCAGAGAAATCCAATAAAAGATTTTTTGCAGGCCTTCCCGAAAAGCAAAAGCTTCAACTTCCAATGAAGAAGCGGGAGACGACACGTTTTTGATGAGTAATTTAAACATGATAAATATCGAGATTTAATAAAATGATACTCCCTCTATTTACAAATAATTATTGTTTCAACCTTAAATTTTTATTAAAAAATAATTATCATTTTAGATATATTACCATTTCATTTACATACTTATCCTTCTAATCATTAATTATTTTAATTTTTAATTAAAAAAAAAGACATAATATATTTCATAGTTTTTTAATATATATAAAAAATTAAAATAAGAATTATTTGTGAACTATATTCTAAACACCTAAAATTCACCGCCGTAGGATTTTACTGCAGAGAAGATTGTGGAGAGTGTACGGTAAGAATAGTTATTCTGACAAAACAATAGATTCGCATCGGTTACCCACTCACTTCACTTCAATACTTCAGGCCGCTCCATTTTTGTATTCTTCTTTCTCATCTACCACACAATTATACTTTTTTTTTAATATATATTAATTTTATATAGTTGACAATTTCCACGCAGTTTATTTTTTATATCTAGTTTTAAATATATATTCTTTTTTAGTAGTGTTAGTACTTATTAAAGTTGATAAATTTCCAAGTCCACTTGCCCATTTGAAACACATTACTTATCTTCATACAAATTACTTTATTCGATACATAAAATTAAGTTAATATTTAACTTGTTTAGTTAAGTAATCAAACTCGACCCATGCATTTTTCTAATCGGGATCAAGCCAATATTTATAGTTCAACTCCTTACACACAGCCATAGACTCGATGTCAAATCAAACAAAACGCGAGTCGTTGACGGACAAACTTAGTCGTGGGAGAGGTTCCTTATAAATTCTGAAAATTATTTAGAAAAAAGAAAAATTAAACTTCTTTCGATATATAAATGTAGAAAATGAACCGAAGTAAATATGAATGATTATTGATAAAGTATAAACGGTTAGTTCATTTATAAATATATACATATTTTAGGAAAAATTTTGATCAGTTCATATTTTCACTAAAAACTGATACAATTCTTTTATAAAATTTTGAAGTAGCAAGTTCACTTTTTTCATTTTTATACCTCAACATCTCCCATAAAGTATTATGCTTAAGATCATATTTAAAAACATATAAAATTAAAATAATGTCCGAATTTTGTTATAATATTATAATGAATGATCTTTTATTTTGTTATTTTAAAATAGTTGAGATTGATTTATATAATTTTATTTAAAGTGTATTTGTTAATTTATAATCTAAATAATGAAATGATATATTAAAAGATAGGAGATTCGGAGTAAAGAAATCCCGCCTAAATTGTAAAGAATCATTTGATGGGTACTAGACTTCAATTGTCATTTTCGTCCGGATAGGCCATATGAACACAGGCCCACAGCCCACAATTTTTACTCTTTACTTTTTTTCAACCCTCCCACCTTAATTAAAAAACTTATTATTATTATTATTATTATTATTATTATTATTATTATTATTATTATTATTATTATTATTATTATTATTATTATTATTATTATTATTATTTCAAGAAATCTCATCTATGATTTTTATTCCATTCATATCTTTTGTAAACTACAGTTTTTATACATTTATTAAATAATAAGTAGGTCAATTATAAAATAACATATCATCTCCATGTACGTGGTATTGATGCAGTTTAGATCTCAACAGCCTTTTGCTATTGCTTTAGTTGGTATAAAGTCAAGAGATCTCAACAACCTTTACTACACACCACAACCCGTGAGATTGTTTCGCTGAAATATTTTTGCAAAACTCTCGACATCTCTCATCCATCTTCATTTCACTCTTCGTTGTGATAAGTGTTTGTTGGAGACACTCACTCGTTTTCGACTCTCACCGAGCATGTATAAACAATATTTTGTTAAGCATTCACATTCATACATCAACCTCACTTACAAACTTTCTTTATTACTCTCTTCTCGATGGAGTTATACAAATGAGGGGTGATCTCCCTTATTTATAGTCATTGTCACCTTGTTATGGGAAGGTTACGGACCTCGATTTCCTAGGTCATTCCGGAGCCTTCTCCTCTATTGTCCTATACAAATTTAAATCTCTTCCTAGGTTTCTAGCCTATTCTACGAGGTTTTGCCGAGTTTTAGTTGTCTCTATTATCTTCCGGTAGCTCCGACTCCATTCGAAATGTTCCACCACCATCCGGAGTATTCCGCTTCATTCCAGCACGTTCTACCATCTTCTGTAATGTTCCACCACCTTCTGAAATATTCCGCCTTCTTCCAGAATATTCTGCCTTTTTCCGAAATATTCCGCTGCCTTCCGAAGTAACCCATTATCACATTATTTATGTTTCAAAATATGAATTAGCCTAACAAGTTTTTCATGAGCCAATCAAACATAGAGATTGTTTTACTATTGTTTGAGAGAATATTAAAAATGACATGATTTTTACAAGACAATTAGGGTAGATTAGTTTGATCATTTTCGGTCTAAGATGGACATTACTGATTACCCAACTCAATCTTAAGGGTAGTTTATGATATTTTCGTGTCAATACATGCATGTACATAAAATTAATTGATGAAAAACAGTAAAGAATAATTTAGATCACTATCATAATCATCATCATCGTCCATTTTTAATGCTTAATAATCTCTATAAGTATGAAAGATGACATTATTTAGCGGGAGAAAAGGAATATTGATGATGAAATCGAAGCTTTATTGTATGGGACAAGTCACTGAATTGTGTTGGTAGCAGGTTTGAGCTGAAAGAAAAGGAAGGTACGAGTGATGGGAATTTTGGACATATACCCTACAATTGTCAAAGACAAGATGCTACCCATCCATTTGGCCTTTTGCTTTTATGTTTGTGCCATCTCTCCTAATTTTTGTCGCCCTTACATTCATCAATCGTATGCATTGTTCATTTTTGCACGTAAACATGTATGTTTGTCATTATTAGACTACTTCAAATGGAACAATATATTCTCATGTTTCTTAGTGTATAGAAATTATTTGTACCAAGGGCTTTTGATCCGATAAATCTCGGTTAATTAATGTAACGCGAGGTTTGTATGCCGATAGTTGTAAAACGTAATATAACATATCTAAAGAGAAAAACTCATATTGAGAACAATCTAGTGCGATGTCTCTTGGAGTAACAAGAACATAAGAGATTTGTTTACGAGGTTCGGATCAAAGTCCTACATCGATCCCCGAGATCTCGGTCAGATTCAATCCACTATAGTTTCAAAACCAATACAAGAATGAAATTATAGAGGAGAAAGCGTAAGCATAGGCCCAAAGCAAAGAAAGAGTAGAATCGAAATCTGAATGAACACTAAAACACACGAGTTTGAAGATTTAAGGATCTTCTTCTTGCTCCACACAAAGGTGGTTCAAAGTTTTTCTTCAAGCCAGAAACAGTCAAAGACTCCGGCGCTCGATCATTATTTCTATTGTGGAAGCCACATTTAGACAAAGACAACTCTTGGAGGGAGAAGTCATCTCTTCGCTAAAGAACACTTAGAGAATAACGGGCGAAGGAGTGCGGCAGAGGAGAGAGGAGATGAAGTGAATAAGAGACTAGGTTTTAGGTGAGGTTCGGCTAACCTTTTATATCACTCTCTTCTTTTCAAATGACGTCGTTCGATTAAATGAACCAACGTACTAAACACGAGTCCGGTTCAATAAGCGTGTATCAAAAGCCGGTTAAAAAGAAAACCCGGTTCAAGTCACTTGGTTCCTACATAAAACACAATTTAGACTCCTTCAGTTTGTTGGGCATTTGCGAGCTTAATTAGCTCAGATTGCCTACCGTCATGCTTGGATATGATTATGACCCTAAATGCCTCACAAGTCCTGTTTCATCACAATTTCGAAACTCGCCAACTTCAATTGCAGGAACTACACCTTATAATAGTTGTACATAAATATACAAAGTTTAAACTTAATATATAAGCTAGATAAATTAAATTATAAATTTTTTTTATAAAAAGTATTGATATTATGTACTATACTAATAATCTATATATTTGTTTATAATCTTCTTTCGATACTTCATTCAATATATGCAAAATGTTACAAAATACTTTTAAAAGGGCAAACAAACTTGGGGTTTATATTATCAATGAGGTGGATTTTTTAAATAATCCAATTTGATTTGTAAATTTAGAAATCTAACTTTTAATCTTTCATCTTTTTGTATTTGATCTCCTAACAAAAAATAGAAATAAGTATTATTTTTATAAAGAATTCTTAAAAACGGATTTTTTTGTTTTATAATTTTTTTCTTATTTTATTTTAAATTTTCTTTTTGTTAACAATAGACAACAATAGGTTAACACATACTCATGATAATATAATAACATAATTGAATTAATAATGTTTTTTTGTATTAATGATACAAATTAGACCGCTCATTTAATATATGTTCAATTAGTTAAAATAAATTGGAGAAAATCTTATCTAATAACTCATATTTCTAAATTAATGTTTCACGTCATTCTTCTTCTTCTTCTTCTTCTTCTTCTTCTTCTTCTTCTTCTTCTTCCAAATCTACGCTTCACGTCATTCTCTCGTAAACTTTTTCCTCTATGTAACCGTCACCATCGTCACTCGCTTCTTAATTGCCGGGAGTGTCGCCCCCGCTTTTCACCGGATTTGTCTCCCCACCGCAATTTCTGAACAAGGTACTACTTTCATGGTGCAAAGATTAGGTATTAAATTTTGGTATTAAGATTGGAAATTAAGATTCAGAATTAAGATTGAGTATTAAGATTGAGAGTTAAGATTGAGTAATAAGATCGGGTATTAAGAAAATTAGGTATTACAAAAATTGGGTATTAAGATTGGGTATTACTAAGATAAGATTAGGTATTATGAAACTTGGATATTACGAAAATTGGGTGTTGTGAAATTTAGGCAATTAAGAGTATTAGACTTGAGTAATTAATACCGAGTATTACAATTAAGATTTAGGTATAACTTTTTAAAAAAAGAATAGTGAGAGTCAACTAATTTAGCTGGTAATAGGGAGACAGTGGGGTTACCAATTGGCAATAAGATCCCATTTAACCCTGATATAATTGATGACAATAACTTAGTGATAACATATAGTTGGTTACAATGCATTTGATCATACGACAACATGATTATTGAATCGTACATTTGATGACAATATAACTGATAGTTATAAGTATAGTTGTTGACAATACAATTGAATAGCACATCCTATGACAGTTGTTAACATTATATTCAATGACAAGACAATTTATATCATAGTTGTTCACAACAACTAGGATTCCCTTAGAAAAAATAGGAAAACAAGACCGGACAGAACGAGTGTGTGCTAGACTCTAGTAAGGGTATCACTCAAACCGAGGTTTGATATGTTTATGTTCAATTCATTTAGAATCGTGTAGAGTTCGAGTCGAAGCTAAATTTTAACCAACTTTAAATATTGTGTTCATATTCCTCTTTTTTAGTCAAGTAAACAAGCTTTGATAACGGTTAAATCCTAAATAGTTAGTACTGAAAACTAAAGTCAGTTCTTAGAACAACAAAATATAACAATTTATAAAAACAACTAACAAAATAACTTGAAAGTGATAAAAATATTAAGGCACCTCGATTTGGAGTAGAAACCCTTATTGACCAACCTAGTCAAACGAGATTAAAATCACTTGTCTTACTAGTACCTCCACCGGCAAGAACTTCAACCCTTCATGCAACTTTATTGATGGTTTGACTAGAATATACACTCTTCAATCTTAGTACCTCCTAAGATTCCTCGGATCTTACTCTGCAAAACAATCCCTTGAAGATCTCTTCTTCGCTCCCCTTTGTCTTCGATTTCGCTCCGTTCGTGTGTTGTCCGAAATATTAATTCCAATAGAGTTAAACCGACTATTACGAAACCCTCACATATAGACACATATATATGCTTAACCTAAGAAAAGATATAATTTATATTATCATCTCCAACCACTAATAACTCAAGAAAATAATGTCATTTCCTATCTAAATAAAGATCCTAATATATAGTATCTCAAGATAAAAAAAAAGTATTTCTAAGATATACTTTACATAAAAATAACTAAAAGATCTCAATGCATATTGTTCGCTCCAAAAGGTGTGTGCAGAAAAAGCTTTAAATTTATATTCCTAATAATAAACCTAACGATAAGCGAACCCGCAGTGTAAGGATCTATCATAGC
The DNA here is from genome assembly GCA_033239125.1 of Fagopyrum homotropicum. Lineage (NCBI taxonomy): Eukaryota > Viridiplantae > Streptophyta > Magnoliopsida > Caryophyllales > Polygonaceae > Fagopyrum > Fagopyrum homotropicum. The sequence goes on along the minus strand of BSWB01000001.1, from coordinate 149,483,293 downwards.
AATGGCTTATATTCCGGAGTCGATCTCAAGGAATCAGTGAGAATAATCACAACAAAAGCAATCTAACTTCAGAAGTATGCAATGGTACTAATTAAAAGCAAAATACAAGATGTATAACAAGATGGGGAAATGTAGATTCTAAAGATCATAGTATCCAGTTGTGATTTTGATACAAGATTTCTATAGGTAATGTGGACAAAGCTGAGGTTTGTTGAGGGAAGGTGTTTCAATGATGAGATAGATCACCGGGTAAGTCTCACTACCCACTTTTCCAAACCAAAGCTCCTATCACTGGGTAAGTCTCAAGGAACTAGGGAAAGGTAAAAGCACTCAAACCAACATCACTCACCTAAGGGTACATAACTAACCATCACCGGGTAAGTCTCAGGTTAACTCTCAAAGGTAGATAGAAGGCACACTCAAACCCTAATAAAGGATAAACCTTTATTGCCTAACACTCACCATCATCGGTAAACAAACAAAGGAATCACCGGGTAAGTCTCATCCTAGGGTTGCGTATAAACCAGGAAAGGTGCAACAAGGATAGGATTTGACAAACTATAACCTAAACTACAAATCTACAAAGCAGTGGACGATCTCGTGCTGTTCTATATTGATCTTGGTCGAGATGCTCAACGAACAGCCCGAGACAGGTTTCGGTTTAAGGTAAACTTGAACTTTTAGGGTCCACTAAGATAAAGGTTCATTCTTTCATCGTCTATACCACAACCTTCAACTAATCACCCTAAAATTGCAGGCGTGTTTAACCAACAATCATCATTATCAATGCAATATCAAATATATCAAGATTATCAAGAAAAGAGAAATAATCAACCAACAAAGATGTTCCAATTATCAAAGCAAACAACAAATCAATAGTATCAATAATGTATTCCAAAGAGATGATAACAACTCACAAGTACTTCCCAAGAAAATCTCACAATCTAAGGTTCTTTGAACCTTAAGCAATCCTTCCTTCGATAGCCGTCTTCCTAGCCGTCCTTCCGGTCTATCTAACATCCAACCTCAAATCTGTCTTCAATCAGCCGTCAAAGACTCCGGCACTCGATCTTTCTTTTTATTGTGGAAGCCACACTTAGACAAAGACAACTCTCGGAAGGAGAAGTCACCTCTTCGCTCAACAACACTTATAAAATAACGGGTGAAGGCGAGCGACAACTAAGAGAGGAGAAGAAGTGAATAAGCGATTAAGTTTAAGGTGAGCTTCAGCTAACCTTTTCTATCACTCTTTTCTTTTCAAACGACATCGTTCGATTAAATGATCCATCGTACTAAACACGAGCCCGGTTCAAGAAGCAAGCATGTATCAAAAGCCAGTTAAATAGAAATTCCGTTTCAAGTCACTAGGTTCCTGCATAAAACACAGGTTAGACTCCTTTAGTTTGTTGGGCATTTGCGAGCTTGATAGCATGTATTATAGTCTATGTTTTGGGATTGGTTTAGACGTTCTATCTTCATAAATCTGCATATATGGATGTATATTCTTTGATCATTATGTTGTTTTGTTTACCTTTGCAAGAATCGAGGTCTACACCTAGTTTCATTGTGATTGTAGGGAAAATAACATGTTTTGGAACAATATGGAGCTAAGGAAGCTAAGGAGTCATTGAAGCTACATTATGGAGCAGTGAGGAGCTACAAGAAAGGCTTAAGAATCATGGAAGTTGGACAGAAGATTGAATTTGGACCAGATTAGAGAGATTTACACGCAGTTGAGACACACCTCGGATGGCTACAGTGTCACCTCGACCGAGGTGATCTTTGTGACAAACTGGACCGAGGCAAACTGCCCACAGCTCACGAGATCTTTTATTCTTGGCCGAGATCTTTTATTTTTGGCAAGTGATTCTCCTATATAATAGGATGGATTTTTCTAGATGGAAGCAAGTATCAGATTTGGATGTTGAAGGAAGTTAGAGAGTTTGGAAGATCTATGGAAGGAAGTTGGCTTTGAAGGAAGGTTGAAGGCTTTGAAAGAAGTTGTAAGGTTTTCTTAGATTTGTTTGATTTGTTGTCTTTTTGGTTGTGATTGAGGAACGCAGTTTGCTTGTTTGTTTGATTGTTTGATTGAGTTATTGAGACCTTTGTGTTAAGGTTTTCTTGTTTGAATATTGATTCCTTTTTCATATATTTGATTATTGTTATCATGATGATTGTTGGCTAAGTTCTTTGTGCGATTCTAAGGTGATTGGCTGAAAGTTGTGTGAAAGACGATGAAAGAATGAACCTTTACCTCAGTGGACCCTGAAAGCTCGAGCCTTTTTCTTAACCGTCGAACACCTCGGTCAGTCGTAGAATATCTCGACCGAGATGGAACATGAACTGAGCGAGGCGAGACCTTTCTTGATCCTTATCTGAGTTGAGGTTTCAGTTTGTCAAATCCTATCCTTGTTATACCTTTCCTAGTTCAACGCAAGCCTATGATGAGACTTACTCGGTGATTCCTTTGCTTGTATACCCAATATCATGAGTGTAGGTAATAAAGGTTTATCCTTTATTAGGGTTTGAGTGTGCCTTCATCCCATCCTTGAGAGTTAGCCTGAGACTTACCCGGTAAAGGTTGATTCTATCCCCTTGGGTGGTGTGTTGGTTTAAGATTATAGTTCCTTTCCTTATTACCTTGAGACTTACCCGGTGAAAGGATCTTTGGTTTGGGATAGTTAGTATTGAGACTTACCCGGTGATCTATTCCCACCTTAGAAACACCTTCCCTTTGGAAACCTCTACTTTTTCCACGTTATCCTTTGAGATCTTGAGTCGGAACCACAACTGGATGCTTTAATCTTTATAACCTGCATTTTCTTTGCCTGATTATTACATCATCTTTGATATCTTTGATTTGTTTGCTTGTTTTTGATTGACAACCTAAATTACCGATCTTTGTTTCACCATAGTCCTTGTGTTTGACCCTGGAGTATTTGCCGTTATTACAATTGATCCGTTCATTACGGGTTCACATAATTTTTCAGGTGTATATTTTAGGTTATAAATTTAAAGCTATATCGTTCACCATACACACACGTCTGAGAGCGAACAGAGCTCAATTAGCTCAGAGAGAGGCACCTAAACCTCCAGCTGACATGCCACCACCGCCTCATCAGCGAGCCCGCTGCCGTATAGATCCCGAGGCACATCAGCGGATTGATGACCTAACGAGACAGATGAATAAGTCTTACGCCGCTTTGAGAGTAGATGTGACCCGACACTTCGATGCCCATACTAGATCTATTGAGGGATGGACACGTCGGATGGAGGAGAGTGATGACATGAATTATGACCTATATTTAGGCATGTATTCATATAGTTTTTCCCTTTATTTTTGCATGCATAGACATACATTCATGCATTTATGGTTATATTCACTACTTTGCGAGAATAGATGTCTACACAGAGTTTTATTGCATTTGTAGGTAAATTGGCGAATTATGGAGAAAAAATTGCATATTTAAAGATCAAGTCTTGAAGCGGGACAAAAATGAGCATAAAAGGAAGCTAGGAATGCCCAGCTATGAGAAGTTTTTGAAAGAGATCTTGTCAAGGAAGAGAAAGCTGAAAGACTTTGGAGAAGTGCGGATGACCTCTAGATCTTCGGAGCTCATTCAAATCATGAAGGAGAAGATGCCACCTAAGTTGAGAGATCCCGGCTCATTTTGCATTCCCATCCAAGTTGGGGACGTTACTTATGATGCGCTTTGCGATCTAGGAGCTAGTGTGAGCATCATTCCTCTAGCACTTTGTGAAAAGATCAGCCTTGGAGTTTCCAAGCCCGTGAAGATGACGTTATACATGGCGGATCGCTCCATTACCCGCCTCGTTGGTATCTTGGAGGACGTTCCCATCAAGCTAGGTAATTTCTAAATACCTATAGACTTTGTTGTGCTGGACATTCCCGCAGATTATCCCATCCCTATCATTCTCGGAAGACCATTTCTAGCAACATCGGGTTGCAACGTTGATTGTAAGAACGCTAAGTTGAAGTTCTATATTGGGGGCGATCAAGTGGAGTTTGCACTATTGGCTGCAATGAAGGGAGAGCCTTTGGAAGATGATATCTTCAATATCTATGATGAAGAAGATTCTCGAGAATTGGTGAGCTCTATCCTTATTCAAGATCCTCTTGAGAAAGTTTTGAGTTTTAGTATGATGGACGAAGGTGTAGATGTTTTATGTGATGCAGATGTGCGTAGGGCTGAGCATCGGTTCAAAACTGCAAAACCGCAAAACCGCAAACTGAACCAAACCGCAATCCTGGAAAATGTGGACCGCACGGTTGTGGTTTGAACCGAAAATGAACCGCAATTTGCGATTTGATTGCGGTTTTGCGGTTCGGTTTGTGGTTTGGTTTGCGGTTTTGCGGTTTGGTTGCGGTTTGGTTGTTGTTTGGTTCCAAAATAATAAACATAGTCATATAGAGTACATGTAAACATCCAAAATGATCAATGACAACATGCCAACATCCAAAACGACCAATGGCAACATGCCAACATCCAAAATGACCAAAATAAGACATGATTATTCCATACTCCATCATGCACTAAAACTCCAACTCCATGATTCACCACGTATCAACATATTGAACAAGTACCAACAAATTGAACAAGACAACAAACAAAACTGTTTCTGCATTTATATCATTAGAGATTCAGAATTGAACATACTAGTGATAGTGACTAGTAAAACAATTAAACAACAGCATCATACTAAAATCCATAAATGGCTACAATGGAACACTATTGCATTTATATCATCAGAGATTCGGGATTGAACATTTTAATTCCAAAATTCCAAAATTTAGCATGAAATAATGTGATATTTTAGGCACGTTTTCTAGATGTTTTTCATCCATTATAGTGTTCATTGATTAAGCATTGAAGCAATTGTTAGCTAGTTCATCTATATTATCGATATAGAGGTCTACATAAACTTTGTGTTGATTGTAGGAGAATAAGAGCTAAAACCGAACGAATTAAGAGAGGATGGAGATGGATTGAGCACATCCAAGGATTGAGGACTCCACAAAGAAGCCAAAGAAGATGCTAGGATGAGGAATAGCACGAAACAAAGGGAATTACGAGCAACCTATGCTTCCACGCTCTAAAATACGGCCTTAATAAAGTCCACGCTCTAAACCACGGCCGTGGAACTTGGCAACATGAGCGTGGAGCATTCCAGAGAGTTACACGGTATAAAGTACGGTCGTGGAAGTTGTGAAGAACCGTAATCAAATTCCACGCACTAAACCACGGCCGTGGAACTCCATGAAACCGTGATTTAGGCAATCTTTTGACGAATAAAATATAGACACATTGTCTACGCACATGGGCCGGACGTTTATTCTATCTTTCCCTATAAAAGGACTGAAGGAGAGAGATTTCGGCACCTTGGCTTACGCTTGCTTGCACGTGCCTAGGGTTTCATTGGTAGGGCGGCGGATTGCCATTTTGCAACGGAGATTTGTGAAGGCTTGAAGATTTGGAAGTTGTGCTTTGTCCTTAGGTTTGATTAGAAGACGGATTGACATCCCGCTCTTCGTTCTTATCAAGGATTGTGATTGATTTGTGTTATTCCAAATCTGATATACATTATATTCTTGTTTGTGGATTTGAGATTGATTTGAAGTTTATTGAAGGTTTTCGAAGGTTTTCATCTTTCATTCTTCTTAATCTAGAATTTGATATCATAATGACCGTTGTTGGCTAAAACCCTTTAGCAATTCTAAAGTGAAGGGTTGATAGTTGTGGCTTAGATGATGATAGATCGATCGTAAATTGGTTGGACCCTGAGAGTTAGAGAGATTTCGTTGACGAGCCAGAATCACGGCCTGTTCTTGAGGTTCCACGGCCGTGGAACTCAAGATCCACCCGTAATTTGTGTTAATTTACGAACCTTGCTTTTACTTTAATTCAAAGTTAAAGATTTACTTTAATCTAGTCTAGACTTGTCTTTTCTAGGTAGTAGTGAAGTCTCAACAACCTCTACTTCGATTTCGAGTGTCACAACCTTAATCGGTTTAGTTAGTCTTGATCCTTGGGTTACAAGTTTGGGTATTTGAGATTAATTCTTGTCCTTAGATCCTTTCTATACTGAAGCCTCAACAACCTTTATAGAGAGTGTCTTTAGATAAGTCATATAAAGCCTTGAAACTTCACCGTACATTGTTTTACCTTAACATACCTTTGCAACTCTTAACTCTGTCTTTAGTTCTTTAGTATATCTTGAATCGATTGCCACAATTAGATACCTGGATCTTTAGGGTTGCTGTTTTCCCAATATATTTGAAAAGCTTTACCCTTTTACTTGCTTGACAACTTTATAATTGAATTTGTTCCCCCAAATCCCTGAGTTCGATACTCTGGAATTCTTGCTTTACTACGCCGATCCGTACACTGCGGGTTCGCTTGCTTGATTCTAGTTTTATAAATTTAAGACTTATTTGCACGCACGCTAAGTGGCGAACAAGTTTTTGGCGCCGTTGCCGGGGATTTGGTCTAGGCCGAATTCGGTTGCCGGTTGTCAAGCTTGGGAGCTCTTCCCTTGTTATTTGATATTTCTTTCGAGTGTATGCGCAGGTCTAGGAACAAAGAAGACCTCTTACCTCTCGATCAAGAGCTTGAGAGGACTTTGAGGAGAAAGCTCAAGGAAAGAAGGATGGCTTAAGAAAGAGAACGCGATTACCAAACGGAGTTTGCAAAATCCGAAGCTCAACTTAGATGGAGCGAGAAAACTCGCAAGGAAGAATCGGATCGCCATCAATCAAAAATCGAAGATCTAACGGATATGATATTCCAAATGAGGCTGGAAATAAGCGACCTCAAGAAGAAGAAGAAGAAGAGCAGGAAATCGTCAAGATCGGTTAGATACCATTAATCCGATGAGGATAGCGACTCTTCCATGCCACCACATGAAGACATTGATACGACGATCAATGCAAACCCATTTGCTCCACGGGCAGCCACCAATCGTCGTGTTCCAGCTGGGAATGCGAGAGCTGCTCGTGTAGATGGAGAGCCAAGGACTGTTGGCCAAAGGATGGATCCCATTCAGCAACCACGTCGCTTAGGTGTGAACTTTGATGCTGATGATATGTAAGGGTTTAGCTTCAACCCACAAGTTATTACCATCGTTCGCCAAAATCAGTTTGGAGGAACGAGTGCTGAATCTCCACATCAACATTTACAAAATTTTGAGGTCATGATGGAGACAATGAAGCCAAAGAATGCAACCACTAACAACTACAAGATCAAGCCATTCTTCTTCTCTTTGAAAGGGAAGGCTTTATCTTGGTATCAAGCTCTTCCAAATGGGAGACTTAACACATGGGAGGATCTTTCCGCGGAATTCCTCACCAAATTCTTTCCGCCATCCAAGACGGCGGAGTTGAGAGGTAAGATTAATGTATTTTCTATGAGATCTAACGAAAGTTTGTTTCAATCTTGGGAAAGATTTCAGGACTTATTATTGGATTGTCCGCACCATGACATTTCAAAATTGGGTTTATTGGAGATATACTATAAGGGGCTGGATGTGGAAACACAATTCAAGCTCCAATCCCTTTCATATGGTACATTCATGGACATGAGGGAAGATGACGCTTGAGACTTCATTGAGAAACAAGCCCGAGTCATAGAAAAGTATTCTCACCGGAAAGTAGAAGCAAATCAAGTGGAGCAAGGAGCAAAATTATCACAAGCCGCTCAAACTCAAATCTTTTCTCTCAATACCGAAATTAAAGAGTTGAAGGAAGCCATAAAAACAAATTTCCCAAAGCAAAAGGGACAAGATGTGGGTTATTTGGGAAACAACAATAACCACAATGGGAATGAGAATACAAATCGCAACAACTGGAACAACAACTGGAACAATTGGAACAACAACAACAACAACAACCGGAATAACTGCTGGAACAACAATAGGGGTTCAAACAACAACAATTGGCGGTCCAACCAACAACACAATTCCGGTAATTCTTATCCCAATTCAGGAAATTCACTAACTCCACCTTCTTCTTCTTCCATTCCCTTGAAAAGCCAGGAACAAGCATCTAATAGCGGAAGCACTTCGGGGAAAGAGAAGTCCGATCCCATGTTGGAAACAATCTTGGGAAAACTTCAAGGATTAGAGACTCGCATCATTAAGGTCGATGATCACATTACTAAGATTGATAAAGCCCAAAAGGTTTTAGAAAACCAAATGTTTAGTCAAGCCGAAGAAGTTCCTAGGAATCAAGGAAAACTTCCAGGAAAAATGGAGGATAACCCAAAAGGAAGGGTGATGGCAATCACAACTAGGAGCGGAGCAATAACCACCGACCCGCAACCTAAGTTTGTAGAAATTTCCGTTGAGAAGGAGAAAGAAAAGGGGAAGGAGAAGGAAGATATCTACGTTCCTCCTCCAGCTTTCAAACCTCCCCTACCATTCCCGCAATCTAGAGCAAGAGCGCGTCTAGACAAGCAATTCGGTAAGTTTATTGAACTCATGAGCAAACTGCATATTAATATACCTTTCATTGATGCAATTGTAGGTATGCCAGGTTATGGAAAGTTCCTAAAGGAGATCCTCTCTAACAAAAGAAAATTAGAGGATTTTGGAGAGGTCAAGATGAGTTCGGATTCATCGGATCTCATCAAGACAATGAAGGAGAAGATGCCCCCAAAGCTAAAGGATCCGGGGTCATTTTGTATTCCCATAGGAGTGGGAGATATCACATATGATGCATTATGTGATTTGGGAGCAAGCGTGAGCATCATTCCGCTTGCCTTATGCAGGAAGATCGGTTTAGGCGAACCTAAATCGGTGAAGATGACGTTGTACATGGCGGATCGATCCTTAACTCGTCCCGTCGGTATAGTTGAAGACGTCCCGGTCAAGCTTGGTAAGTTCTATGTTCCTATAGATTTTGTTGTGTTTGACATTCCTGCAGATAGTCCGGTCCCGATCATACTCGGAAGACCGTTTCTTGCAACATCCGGTTGCATAGTTGATTGCAAGAATGCTAGACTCGCCTTCGACATAGGAGAAGAAAAGGTAGAGTTCGTCCTCTCAACTTTGGTGAAGGAACCAGTTTTCGATGAGAATATCTTCCACATCCAAGATGAAGAGCTATCTAGAGAAGAGGTAAGTTCGATTCTCTTCAAAGACCCCTTGCAAAAAGTTATTTCTATGAGCATTATGGATATAGGGGAAGAAGAGGAATGTAATGAGGAAGTAGAAGCTTTAGAGAAGTAAAAAGAAGTGTATGAAGAAGAATTTGAGAAACTCTACGATGGGTCAGAAAACATTAGAAATCACGGCCAGTCGTGCTATTCCACGGCCGTAGAATCTACCAACATGACCGTAATTAGCTATTCAGAGGACTCCAGTAAGTTACACGGCCAAAACCACGGCCGTGGAACAAACAGAGGTCCTGTAATTGACTTCCACGCCCAAAACCACGGCCATGAAGGGAACAGGGAAGCCGTAATTTTGGGTGAATCTGAAGGAGATTGTATCTTCTCCACCACTTCTCTTGATTGTTCTCCAACACCTTCTACATCTATAGACACTTCCAAGGAAGCATCGGATACTCCTCAAGAGACATTAGAGACTCCTATAGTGATGGAATTGAAGTCACTTCCTACACATCTAAGGTACGCATTTCTAGGACCTAATTCTACCTTTTCGGTAATTGTTAGTTCCGATTTGAGTATTGATGAACATAGTAAGCTCATGGTTGTTCTTAAGAAACATAGGAAAGCCTTAGGGTATACTATAGAGGATCTAGTAGGAATCAAACCTTCATTATGCATGCATAAGATCCTAATGGAAGAAGACTTTAGAACTTCGCGACAACCTCAAAGGCGGTTAAATCCGACCATGAAGGAGGTTGTCAAGAAGGAGATTCTTAAACTACTTGATGCAGGTATCATCTACCCTATCTCCGATAGCAAGTGGGTGAGTCCCGTACAGGTGGTTCCAAAGAAGGGAGGGATGACGGTCATCACCAATAAAAACAATGAACTCATTCCCACACGAACCGTAACTGGATGGAGGATGTGCATAGATTACCGAAAGCTAAACAACGCAACGAGGAAGGATCACTTCCCACTACCCTTCATCGATCAAATGCTTGAAGGTTAGCACAACACTCACACTTTTGCTATCTTGATGGTTATAGTGGTTTCTTTCAGATCCCGATACACCCGGACGATCAAGAGAATACCACATTCACATGTTCGTGGGGAACGTTTGCGTATAGGAGAATGCCCTTTGGGCTTTGCAACGCCCCACCCACCTTTCAAAGGTGCATGATGGCTATCTTTTCGGAGTACATAGAGGAGATCATGGAGGTCTTTATGGATGATTTCTCCGTTTATTGTTCTTCTTTTGATAATTGCCTTTCTAATCTTGCTCTTGAGTTACAAAGGTGTGAAGACACTAACCTAGTTCTTAATTGGGAGAAGTGTCAATTTATGGTGAAAGAAGGCATTGTATTAGGACACTTAATCTCTAGTAGAGGGATTGAAGTGGATAAGGCTAAGATAGAGACTATAGAAAAGCTTCCTCCCCCAACTTCGGTGAAAGGGATAAGAAGTTTTCTAGGACATGCTGGATTCTATAGGCGTTTTATAAAGGATTTCTCCAAGATATCAAAACCGCTTACTAATTTATTGATGAAGGATGCAGTTTTTGATTTCTCGCAGGAATGCTTAGATGCGTTTAATATGATTCGGGAAGCTCTAATCTCAGCCCCGATTATCCAACCTCCGGATTGGAATCTTCCATTTGAGGTTATGTGTGACGCAAGTGATGTAGCCATAGGGGCTGTGCTTGGGCAAAGAAAGGAAGGACCAACCCATGCTATTTACTACGCTAGCAAGACGCTAGATGAAGCGCAGCTCAACTACGCCACTACCGAGAAAGAATTTTTAGCAATTGTATATGCATTTGAAAATTTTCGTTCTTATCTTGTAGGTGCTAAGGTGATCGTGTACACGGATCATGCTGCGATCCGGTATTTGCTTGCGAAGAAAGATGTGAAACCAAGGCTGATTAGATGGATTCTTCTCCTACAAGAATTCGATCTAGAGATCCGTGACAAGAAGGGTTCGGAAAATTCTGTTGCGGATCATTTAAGTCGTCTACCACATTTAGAGGACGACAATCTACCAATAGATGACTCTTTCCCGGACGAACATTTACATATCATAGAGGAGTGCATCGATGTGATCACCAAAGGTAACGAACTGTGGTTTGCTAATTTTGTTAACTATTTGGTTTGCCAGAAATTACCACCCGGATTATCCTACGCACAAAGAAAGAAGTTCTTTAAGGATGTTCGGGAATACTTTTGGAATGAACCTCTCCTGTTTAAGAGAGGTCCGGACGGCATCATTCGACGATGTGTACCGGAAGATGAGATGCAAAGTGTCATCCGTCATTGTCATTCACTTCCTTGTGGAGGACACGCTAGTTCGAACAAGACTAGCGCTAAGGTATTGCAATCTTTATTCTTTTGGCCTACTTTATTTAAAGAGTGCAAACCTTTGTTTCCTGCTGTGATGCTTGTCAAAGAACAGGGAACATATCTAGGAGAAATGAGTTGCCTCTTAACAACATCCAAGAGGTGGAGATCTTTGACGTTTGGGGAGTAGACTTCATGGGACCTTTCCCATCATCTTGTGGAAACCAATACATACTTTTAGCCGTGGATTATGTTTCGAGATGGGTTGAAGCAATTGCCTCTCCCACTAATGATGCCATGGTTGTGGTTAAGTTCTTTAACAAGACTATCTTCCCACGATTTGGGACACCACAGACTATCATTAGTTATGGAGGTTCTCACTTCATTGCCCGACATTTCGAAGCTCTTTTAGCTAAGTATGGGGTGACTCACAAGATCGCCACCCCTTATCATCCACAAACTAGTGGACAAGTGGAGATCTTAAACCGGGAGATTAAAGGGATCCTAGAGAAAACGGTTTCAAGGACAAGGAAGGATTGGTCTTTGAAGCTAGATGACGCATTATGGGCGTACCGGACTGCATACAAGACTCCCATTGGAACAACACCATACAACCTTGTGTATGGGAAGTCTTGTCACTTGCCGGTAGAATTGGACCATAAGGCGTATTGGGCAATAAAGTGGTTGAACTTCAGCATGAAGGAAGCGGGAGAGAAGCGTCTCTTGGACCTTAACGAGCTTGAAGAACTTCGCTTGAACGCCTACGAAAACGCTAAGATCTATAAAGAAAGAGCGAAGCGTTGGCATGATAAGCATATCATCCCAAAGGACCTCAAAGAAGGAGATCAAGTTCTCCTCTTCAATTCAAGGCTTCGTCTCTTTCCAGGTAAGCATAAATCTCGTTGGACTGGACCTTATCTAATCAAACGTGTTTTTCCTCATGGTGCAGTTGAAGTATGGGGTGAAAAGGGCGGAAGCTTTAAGGTGAACGGTCAACGACTCAAGAAGTATACACCGGAACTCCAAGCTGAAGAGTTCGCGCTCACCTCACTCGAATAAGTGTGAATATGGTCTAGCTACGGACCTTAAACAAGCGCTTTTTGGGAGGCAACCCAAGGTATTGCACTTACGTTTTTGTCTTTTTTGATTCGTAGATTAGAATAGTATAGACGTTTTTGTTTTGTTTTGCCTTCGATACCTTCTGGTATGTTCGTATTTTTGGATGTAGGAATAGTGGAACAGAAAGGGAGAAGGAAAGGTTTCAAGAAAATTGACGAAACTTGGACTTTGGCACATTATAGAGAGTTCCACGGCCAAAACCACGGTCGTGACAGCTACAGTGACCGTAATTTGTAAAAGCCTGAGAAAAATCACCAAAACCACGGTTCCGTACATTTCCACGGCCGTGGAAACCCCCGAGTGACCGTAATTTTCAAAAAAATTTACGGCCACTATAAAAACCACGTTTCTTCATAAAAGACACCAAAATCCCCAATTCCACGCCCAAAAACGCCGAAATCGTCCCCCTCTCTCAAATTCCCGTTCGTTAATCGTTTCGAACGATAGTTTTACCAAAAGTGAAGCAAATGCAATCACCTAAAAGATCCAAGCAACGATTCGAGTGGCAAATCACCGGAGAAGACAGAATTCGGATTTCAAAATCCGAAAACCTAGTTTTTTTTACCCCTTCTCTCACTTTGTCGATTTGCCTCAGTTTTTGCAAGAATTTTTAGGATAACTGATTGGAATTGGATTGGAATTAGTCTAGGGCTGTCTTCTGTTGAATTTGGTGTGAATCTGTTGAGTTTTGAGAAATTCAGAGCCGAATCACGGTCTTTGGAAGAACCACGGCCGTGGAACTATTAGAACAGGCCGTAATTTTTGAACTGAGATGGATTTGGTTTGGAGAATGTCAGCTAGGAACAAGAAGAGGAAAGATAATGCTTCCTCCTCCTTCCAGGCACCCCCTACTGAGCCACCATCACCACCCTCACCACCATCCCCTAGAGTCCCTAAGATTCATGAGGACTATCTCGATGCCTTAGAAAGGATCGAGAAGAGAGCGGTCATAGGACCAAGATATTTACTGCTTGAGGACTTAGAGCCACTGAATGTGGTAGGGGATCTTACTTGGCTATTGGATAGAGCAGGATTGATCATCTTCTCCGCTATTCGGGAAGATGCATATGAGGAGATCACTAGAGAGTTTGTGATCTCATTTGAGCATAGTCATGTTGATAGGACGGTTTCTTTCCGGCTGATGGAGAGGAACTATGAGTTCTCGATTTGAGAGTTTGGAGCCTTCTTTGGGTTTCAAGAGACCTTCAATGGTCGATTCCCTAGTGGTGTGTACGCCAAAGATTTTTGGAAGGACATTGCTATGGTGTACGCCAGCGAGGACCGCTGGCAACCTGCTGATACCAAGGCTAAGTTGATTTATCACTTAGCCTTGAAGATTGCCCACCGAGTGCTTTTTGAGTGTCTCTTCCCTAGGACGGAGATTCCTCAGAAAATCAAGACTAACGAGTTCTTTCTGCTTTATTGTATGTTGCATGGTAGGCCGGCTGACTGTGCCACCCTCTTAGCTTCTACTATGAGTAAGCTAAGGAATAAGAGGTCCGGCAATATTCGATACGGTGGGATGGTCACCCACCTTGCTAAGCAGCTTCGTATCGACTTCTCCGCATGCACCAGGATAGCTGCTAGACCTCTAGGACTCCAGAGCCTCAGGACTAGAGGCATTATCTTTCCTAGACATAGAGGTCCACCTACCGCTGCCATGCCTTGGGAGGGTAGAGGAGGTAGAGGGGTCACATGGCTTCTCGAGTATTCCATTATGGCTGGACGCCATAATTGGAAGGAGACATTTGTTGCTATGCATGCGAATAGATTAGTAGCACCCCCTTACATTCCCCCTGAGCCACCCGTTGTAGATGAGGAGGAGATGAGAGGAGGTGATGAGTTTGAGGGAGGAGGAGAGGAGCACGATTATGGTACCTTCCCGGATCAGCCGGATGTAGTTCCCGACCTCCCTAGACACTCTCCCCGCCTCGCTAGAGCTTCTGGTTCTTCCTCTCGCCGCGCTAGCGTGAGTGAGAGGCCGACATGGATGGCGACCCCTCCTCAGTGGTATAGCACTCCGCCGGATTGGATGGGAGCTCCACCAGCTTGGTATGCCCAGCCACCACCTGCACCAGCACCGTCAGATGCATCAGCGTGGTATAGCCAGCCGCCGGGATGGTACGAGCAGCTGCCGGAGTGGGCCACCGATCTCTCCAGTAGGGTCGGTGCCTTGGAGATCCGCGCGGATGCTAGGGATGCACGAGCCGATGCGCATGACCGGATGATGAGAGACATTTACCGCCAGCAGTTTGGGCGGAACTATGACCCCGGCTTCTTCCCGTTTCCACCACCACCGGCGCCCCAGTGAGGACGATGATGATCCACCGCCTTAGCCACTCCACCACCGTCTTGTGAGTTCATTTTCTTTCTTTCTTTTCTTTATTTCTTTTTGAACATTAGGGACAATGTTTGTCTCAAGTATGGGGTGGGGTGTGACTATTCGTTTGTAATAACTCTACTCACGTTTGCTTGCTTTGATCGAGAACACCTTGCATGTTTCATTACTTTGTTACACGTTTCATTATCGCATTGCATGAAAAAGCTTTTGAAAAACCCATAAAAATCAAAATTTTTTTGAAAATTTTGTGCTTCTAAGGATTGAGATGATTTCTATGATAATCACTACTTGTGAATTGAGTTTTGATGACGGTTGTATGCTTAAACAAATAGTGAATTGAAAAGAAATTGAATGAGTTAATTATTCCTCTTTTGCAAGTTTCATAATGTGAAGAATGTTACTTAAATCATATTGAGAAATCAAGGTTGAAATCGCATCATAAGTTCTTATACTTCTTGTTGAAATGATTAAGGCAATTCGATTTTCTTTCTTCTTTCTTTGATCATTTAGCCCCTCAATGAAATAATGGCCTCCCTTACCTATCCGGGAATTTGGAGGAGTTGATATTTGGCATGTTTGATGTGGGAGGGCCATGAAAGCAAAATTTTGCATTCAAAGAATAGAAAGAACTTATAGGTTTGGGGAAGTCAATCATGACGATGAGTAACTCGGCACCATTCACATAGCCGGGTGTTTGTGTCTTGCCAAAGTCGGATTGAGCGATATTCCTAACGGATTATGGTATGTGCATCAAGGGTTTGAGGCGTCTTGCAAAATTGAGAACCGCCAATCTCCTAGGCTTCGGTTTTTGTTCACCTCTGTCCATAACTCCAAAAGTAAAGTCGAAAATTAATGTGAAAAGAAGAGAGCAAAGCTCTAAGTTGAAAGTGTTGCAAAACCGCAAGTGAAAAAGAAAAGGGTTAGTTGTCCACTTTCCCGGATTCATGCACCACAATCCTTATAATTTCCTCCCCCTTTCTGCATTCTAGACCTTACTTGAAAGTCCTTAAGATCAAGAGAATGTTATATGACTTAGTGATCTAAATTGAAGTTTTTTATGATTGATTTTGATAATGTTTGAAGGTTATGATGCTTACATTGAAGTTTGATCAATTCATGAGTTTTCTTTCCTCTTTATTCTTTGATTATGTATATGAGAGTCTTATGAATAAATGAAGCAAGGTTTGAGAATGATCTATCGACTAGAAGCACATTTACTTAAAAGATGCTTTGTTTTTGAGAGTGCATCCATATTTCATCCTAACTTGAGTTTTATAGCTTTTGAAAGACCTTGCTTGGGGACAAGCAAGTGGCAAGTATGGGGTATTTTGTTAGCATGAAATATTGTGATATTTTAGGCACGTTTTCTAGATGTTTTTCATCCATTATAGTGTTCATTGATTAAGCACTGAAGCAATTGTTAGCTAGTTCATGTATATTGTCGATATAGAGGTCTACATAAGCTTTGTGTTGATTGTAGGCGAATAAGAGCTAAAACCGAACGAATTAAGAGATGATGGAGATGGATTGAGCACATCCAAGGATTGAGGACACCACAAAGAAGCCAAGGAAGTTGCTAGGATGAGGAATAGCACGAAACAAAGGGAATTACGAGCAACCTATGCTTCCACGCTCTAAAATACGGCCGTAATGAAGTCCACGCTCTAAACCATGGCCGTGGAACTTGGCAACATGAGCGTGGAGCATTCCAGAGAGTTACACGGTATAAAGTACGGTCGTGGAAGTTGTGAAGAACCGTAATCAAATTCCACGCTCTAAACCACAGCCGTGGAACTCCATGAAACCGTGATTTAGGCAATCTTTTGACGAATAAAATATAGACACATTGTCTACGCACATGGGCCGGACGTTTATTCTATCTTTCCCTATAAAAGGACTGAAGGAGAGAGATTTCGGCACCTTCGCTTACGCTTGCTTGCACGTGCCTAAGGTTTCATTGGACGGGCGGCGGATTGCCATTTTGCAACGGAGATTTGTGAAGGCTTGAAGATTTGGAAGTTGTGCTTTGTCCTTAGGTTTGATTAGAAAACGGATTGACATCCCGCTCTTCGTTCTTATCAAGGATTTTGATTGGCTTGTGTTATTCCAAATCTGATATACATTATATTCTTGTTTGTGGATTTGAGATTGATTTGAAGTTTATTGAAGGTTTTCGAAGGTTTTCATCTTTCATTCTTCTGAATCTTGAATTTGATATTATAATGACCGTTGTTGGCTAAAACCCTTTAGCAATTCTAAAGTGAAGGGTTGATAGTTGTGGCTTAGATGATGATAGATCGATCGTAAATTGGTTGGACCCTGAGAGTTAGAGAGATTTCGTTGACGAGCCAGAATCACGGCCTGTTCTTGAGGTTCCACAGCCGTGGAACTCAAGATCCACGCGTATTTTGTGTTAATTTATGAACCTTGCTTTTACTTTAATCCAAAGTTAAAGATTTACTTTAATCTAGTCTAGACTTGTCTTTTCTAGGTAGTAGTGAAGCCTCAACAACCTCTACTTCGATTTCGAGTGTCACAACCTTAATCGGTTTAGTTAGTCTTGATCCTTGGGTTACAAGTTTGGGTATTTGAGATTAATTCTTGTCCTTAGATCCTTTCTATACTGAAGCCTCAACAACCTTTATAGAGAGTGTTGTTCGCTCCAAACGGTGTGTGCAAGCTTTAAATTTATAACCCTAGACTTAAGCTTAAAACAAGGATGCGAACCCGCAGTGTACGGGTCAATCGTAGTAAAAGCAAGAAAATTCCAGGGGTCGATCACAGGGACTCGGTGAAACAAAGTCAATACGGTGTGCTTATGTCAATACTAACCACAAGAGTGATTAACACAATCAAAGATGAATAAGAAGTCAATAAAGCAAACATGCAATTCTAGGGATTAAAGCATCTAGTTGTGGTTCCAACTCAAGATCTATAGATAAGCGGACAAAGCTGAGATTTTTGCATGGGGAAGGTGTTACTAAAGTGGAGTAGATCACCGGGTAAGTCTCACTACACACTAATCCTAAACCGTAACTCCTATTACCGGGTAAGTCTCAAGGAATCAAGATAAAGAACTATAACCTCAAACTAACATACCATCTATGGGAATAGAATCAACCTTTACCGGGTAAGTCTCAGGCTAACTCACAAAGATGGGATGGAAGCACACTCAAACCCCAATAAAGGATAACCCTTTATTACCTACACTTATGATCTTTGGTACACAAACTAAGGAATTACCGGGTAAGTCTCATCCTAAGCTTGCTTTGAACCAGGAAAGGTGTAATAAGAATAGGATTTGGCAAACTCTAACACTTAACTCTCAGTTATGGGTCGGATAAGTCACCTCGGTCAGCCAGATTCCACCCCGGCCGAGATGTTCATCGACTGAACGAGATGCTTAGGGTTAAGGTTAAAGACTCGAACTTTCAGGATCCTACTGGAATCTAAGATTATTCTATCATTGTTTTTCCCACAACCTTCAGCCAATCACCCTAGAATCACACAAGGAAATTAGCCACTCATCATCATTATGAAAGTATTAAATATATGGGAAGAAGGTGAATATTTGAACAAAGAAGAATTTAAGGAAAAGACTTCAATAACTGAATCAAATATCACAACAAAAGCGTTCCTTGGATAGCAATCCAACAAGACAAGACAATAAGTGAGAGAATTGAAGACAATCTTACAAAACCCTCTAAAAAGCTATAAAAGCTATGATCTTCAACCTTTCTTCAACCTTCAAAAAGGTTCTTCAAATCTCCAAACTGGAGTATGCTGCTGCTGCGTAAAACCTTGATAGATGGTATAGCGTGATGTCCAGCTCTAAGCGGATGCCGGAATTATGGGAAATCCGACCCTTTTTATAGGAAAATAACCCTCCAAAGATAATAAATCTTAGAAAGATATTTTCCCATAAATATAGGTAAAATATATGATTCTGCATATCTCCTTCCTTCCAGGAGCCAAGCCCAAAAATATAAGATCACTTTCCAATTTTAAAAGATCTTATCCAAGAATAAAATATTCTCGCCGCGTCCTAGGTGTTCGCCTCGGTCGAGTCGGCGTCTCTGGATCGCCTCGGTCGAGATGAATCTCTGGTCAACCGAGGTGAGTCACAACTGAATGTGAAATCTCTTGAATCTGCTCCAAAGTAAATCTTTAATCCATGGCTATGCTCCCTGGATGTAGCTCCAAATGACTCATGACTCCTTTCGCTCCTTTTTGATGCAAAACGTACCATTTTACCTGCAATCACAACAAAACTAGGTGTAGACCTCGATCCTCGCAAAGGTAGATGAAATGGTAGTAAAATCACATAATGTACATACAAACATGCAGATTATGAAAGATAAAACGTCCAAACAAACCCCAAAAATATAGACTATAATTTATGCTATCAAAATACCCCATACTTAGCCCTTGCTTGTCCCCAAGCAAGTTCCTCACATAGAAGACAAGATAGAATGGATTATAAGTCAAGAAAATCAATGAAAAATCTTTCAAAAACATTTTATGGTGTGCAACTACCATAGATCACTCTAAGAGAGTACTTCCTGGAATTAAAAACTCAACATGATCAAAACATTTTATAAATATAGGAAAGTTGTTCATCTTTGCATAAAATCATAGAATGCATAATAAATCATAATTATCAAAATTAATCATGTATAATCCAGTTTAAACCGCTAAGTCAATCAACAAGCTCAAGGTCTCAAGGGCTTCCCAAAGGAAAGGTCAAGAAACGTGTAGGGTAGGGATGTATGTAAGGTAATGTGGTGATAGAATCCGGGAAAAGGATGAACTTCACTTTCACTTTGACTTGCAACATCTTCCACCAATAAGCTTTGCTTATTTCACACTTTTTCTTTTTACTTTACTTTTTGGGATGCATGGACAGAGGTGCACAATAACCGAAGCCTAGGAAATCTGCAATCATCGATTTCTCGAGATGCATCAAACCCTTGATGCACATACCATGACCCGTTAGGAATATCGCTCAATCCGACTTTGGCAAGACACAAACACCCGGCTATGTGAATGGTGCCGAGTTACTCATCTTCATGATTGACTTTCCCAAACCTATTATTGCTTTCTAACACTTTCACTTCCAGCCACTTCTCAACTTAAACTCCACTTGCTTTCACCACTTTGCTTGCTTCCAAATTCCCGGATAGGTAAAGGGAGGCAAAATGTATATGAGGGGCTAAGCATGATCAAGAAGAAGAAGAGAATGAATTGCCTTGGTCTTTCCAAGAAGAAAGTGAGAGAACTTAACCTGCGGTGTCAACCTTCAAATTCAACATAATTTGGATAAAAACAAAGTATTAAACATGCCAATAATTTCAAACAAAGCATTTAGCAACTTAAACATATTATAAAACCTTTCAAACACATAAAGAATTTAAAACCAGTAGGTAAATAGAATCTTCACTGAGATCATATCCAGATAAGTAACAAAAAAAAAATCGTTTCGAAAACTCTCAGTAACCTACCTCGGTCGAGATGTTCTTGGTTTAACCGAGGTGAAACGCCTTGTTTGGCCAGAACTGACTCGGTCGAGGTCAAAAATTTTTTTTTTAAAAACCATTTTTTTTTCAGTTTCGACGTTTTTCTCAATCAAATAACCTGTAAGTATGCATGTAATATCAGATAAACATATAAAGGCAAATGAAGCATCAATATGAAATATCCGATCAAATGTGCGTACATCGAAATCATCAAATAAGTACATCAAAGTCATCACATAAATAAATACCCCATACTTAGGACACACTGTCCCAGTGGGTCGATATAAGTCTAAGGACAGGATACTCACCGAACATAGCTAAACTGCATGAAGAAGTAAGAAACAGCTCCCAGATAAGACCATCTCGGTTGGCGAAGCACATCTCGGTCGAGGTGTTCTGACAGTATCCGAGATGTATCTCAGTAAAGCTCGTTTCCTCAACTTTTCGAAATTTTGTTCTTCCAGTGTAGCTCCTGAACTGTGATCCTTCCTTTTGGAATACCTGGTTGTTGTCTAGAGGAAAACAAAAACAAAGCAACTATCTAAACTAAACTAGAAAAGGGAGAAGAAAGCAATACCTTGGGTTGCCACCCAAGAAGCGCTTGGTTTAAGGTCGCTAGCTGGACCATTCTCCATAGAATTACTCAATGTACCTTGAACACCATGGAGTGCTCATCACATCCATCATAAAATTCTTCCAAAAAGGTTCCGGTTCCTAATTTCACCGGCAAATGGTAAGATCTCCCACATACAAGCTTGTATGGTTTGATTCTCACCGGAATCCTTCTAGCCTTCTTGCACTTCAATGGGACATAATCTATCCTTGCGTCCCATCCTTTCCTTGATCGAGAAAACAACTTCTCGAGATTCCTAGTAGCTTCCCCATCTTTAGCATGGGGATGATACAAGGTCCTTAGCATGCGAGGGACCCCATACTTGAACAAGAGACACTTCATCGCCTTAACAGTGTAGTACTTGCAAACTCCACTCCTTATAATCCAAGGAGTATCTTCTTCCAACAGTTTCAAGGGAGGTTTCATCTTGATCTTAGGAGGTTCTTTCGGAAGAGACCTCCAACTCTCCGGTGCATTCCTCAAAAATTCAGAAATTTTAATAGGGATTTCAAATGAAGTAGGAGAATGTACCTTGTAAAGTTCTCCAAATCGTGGGACAAGTTTCATGTTAGGTCGATAATCCACACACGAAATCCCTCTTAACTCAGCTGGCCTTTCTTCCACTTTGACCACAGTCTCGGCAGTTTGGCCAAAGTTCTCTGCATCTTCCTCTTCCAGTTCTACGGATTTTTCTTCCACCTCGGCCGATCTCTCTTTCACCTCGGCCGAGGTCTTAAAAGTTAGATCGAAATCTTCCACATCTTCCTCTCCCTCAAAAGCTTCAGGAGAGACTTCTGGTTTGACTGGAGGAATGCTTGAAACTTGCAGCACTTCCTTATGCTCCTCTTCCGGCTTAGCATAGGATAGGGTGCTTTCCTTGAGCTCCTCCACCTTCTTCATCAACCTCTCCAATCTTGATTCAAGAGAATCTTTAAAAGGTTGCTCATAAGTGTTTCTAGGGATATTCAGCTTATCCCATATCGCAAGCTCCTCATTAATGGCCTCTTCTCTTTCCCATTGTTCGCTCAAAAGGGTGTGCGTCAAAGTCTTAATATTTATATCTAGAACTCAAAAGAAAAGCGAACCCGCAGTGTACGGATCAGCTGTAGAAAGGTAAGAATTCCAGAGTCGAACTCAGGGATTTGGTGAGAAAGATTCCAATTTCAATTATCTAGCGAAAGTATAAAAGCTTTTGTGATGTAATAAAGAGAGAAATGATTCCAAGGATTCAAGTATCCGATTTAGGCTTTCGATTCAAGACACTTCTACGGGTATAAGACAGAATTTATATTGCCAAGATTAAATGTTCAAAGGTAGGATTCGTACGATGAAGTTCCGAAACCTATATAACTAATCTATAGGTTCTCTCTATAAGGGTTGTTGAGGCTGCAATATAGAAAGATCTAAAGACAAGAATTATGTTCAAACTAACTATCTAAAACTCCAGGATATGACTCTCCAAAGTATGAATAGAAAGCACACTTAAAATCTTAATAAAGGATGTTGAGTCTCTTTATTACCCAAATCTTGCAATTTTAATCCATTAAATGTAGAAACAGGTTTGAATTGCATTCGAACATTCAATTAGAGGGTAAAAAGGTTAATCAAGATTGGGATTTAGGCAAGGATTAGCTTTGGTTAAAGATTAATTCAATTAAAGTTCGTCAGAGGAATAAATCGCCCTGTTCATAAGAAAAATCGGCCGATTTTCCTCAAGAACAGCCCGATTTTCCTGTTGTCGCAAAACTAAGATCTAAATTCTCAGGGTCCTAATGTTTGAATGAGTTCAGTCTATCATCATCTAAGCCTTAATCATCAACTATTCTCCCCAGAATCACAAGGTTTTTAGCCAACCATTTTCAAAATCGAATCAAATTAATTATTGAAGAAGATATCGCAAAGAAACCAAATCTTGAATGAAAAATTCTATAACTCTTAAATCTGTAAAACAATCGTCAAATCTGTTCAATATATCTCTCAACAACTTAATTTCGTGTCCATAAACCACAAACAAGACAATGGAACAAAGAAATCTCACAATCAAAGATCAAGAATGACTTTCCGGCAAAAGCTCTTCAATCTCTCTCCAAGAATCGTTGATTTCTTCAAAACGTGTAAAGATTATCTGGTGCCGCCCCTCCGTCTTCGTTCGTAGGGTTCTCTTCTATAGTTTCTTGCAGATGGGCCGTTTGGCAAAACTCTCATCTAGCCCAAATTAATTGGGCTTTATGTCGTCTTTTCAATTGGCCGAATCGTGAAGAAAATCGACCCAGTCGATTTTAGTGAAAAACCGTTCGATTTCAATGTGTGAAAATCGTCCGATTTATGTGTACATTAGAACGATTTTCTTCAACAGAAAGTGTTCTTCCTTTGGTTCGTCTTCTATGCTTCTCCTTTGCAATCCCTTAGCCCTTTGTGATCCTCCTAAGACTCCTTTAGCTTCCTTAACATCCTTAGATGCTTCTTGCTCCATTTTTGCTTCCAATTCAGCTCTATTTACCTGCAATTCATCAAAATCTCGTGTAGACCTCTATTTCCGACAATTGATTGAATAGAACATAAAAGTTATGCAAAATCCCTCTAAATGCAAGGTAAATAGAGATAATGTGCTGCAATATGCATGAATATGATGATACATAATTCATGTCATCACCCATTCATTGTTGAACCAATAGAAGGAGTACTTCTCTTCCAAGTATTCATAATGGTCCGCCCTAGCATTTTGTCTTGCTATCCAGGCTGGATC
Source organism: Fagopyrum homotropicum (assembly GCA_033239125.1). Taxonomy (NCBI): domain Eukaryota; kingdom Viridiplantae; phylum Streptophyta; class Magnoliopsida; order Caryophyllales; family Polygonaceae; genus Fagopyrum; species Fagopyrum homotropicum. The sequence goes on along the minus strand of BSWB01000001.1, from coordinate 149,459,497 downwards.
AAATGTAGTCATCGGAAATCCTGAAAACTACAAAACTCATAGAAAGAGTAGTTAGTAGCAACAGGGGCAAATGCCCCGAAAGCAAACCGTAACCGGCTCGGTCTAGACCAAGTCCCCGGCAACGGCGCCAAAAACTTGTTCGCTCCAAACGGTGTGTGCAAGCTTTAAATTTATAACCCTAGACTTAAGCTTAAAACAAGGATGCGAACCCGCAGTGTACGGGTCAATCGTAGTAAAAGCAAGAAAATTCCAGGGGTCGATCACAGGGACTCGGTGAAACAAAGTCAATACGGTGTGCTTATGTTAATACTAACCACAAGAGTGATTAACACAATCAAAGATGAATAAGAAGTCAATAAAGCAAACATGCAATTCTAGGGATTAAAGCATCTAGTTGTGGTTCCAACTCAAGATCTATAGATAAGCGGACAAAGCTGAGATTTTTGCATGGGGAAGGTGTTACTAAAGTGGAGTAGATCACCGGGTAAGTCTCACTACACACTAATCCTAAACCGTAACTCCTATTACCGGGTAAGTCTCAAGGAATCAAGATAAAGAACTATAACCTCAAACTAACATACCATCTAAGGGAATAGAATCAACCTTTACCGGGTAAGTCTCAGGCTAACTCACAAAGATGGGATGGAAGCACACTCAAACCCCAATAAAGGATAACCATTTATTACCTACACTTATGATCGTTGGTACACAAACTAAGGAATTACCGGGTAAGTCTCATCCTAAGCTTGCTTTGAACCAGGAAAGGTGTAATAAGAATAGGATTTGGCAAACTCTAACACTTAACTCTCAGTTATGGGTCGGATAAGTCACCTCGGTCAGCCAGATTCCACCCCGGCCGAGATGTTCATCGACTGAACGAGATGCTTAGGGTTAAGGTTAAAGACTCGAACTTTCAGGATCCTACTGGAATCTAAGATTATTCTATCATTGTTTTTCCCACAACCTTCAGCCAATCACCCTAGAATCACACAAGGAAATTAGCCACTCATCATCATTATGAAAGTATTAAATATATGGGAAGAAGGTGAATATTTGAACAAAGAAGAATTTAAGGAAAAGACTTCAATAACTGAATCAAATATCACAACAAAAGCGTTCCTTGGATAGCAATCCAACAAGACAAGACAATAAGTGAGAGAATTGAAGACAATCTTACAAAACCCTCTAAAAAGCTATAAAAGCTATGATCTTCAACCTTTCTTCAACCTTCAAAAAGGTTCTTCAAATCTCCAAACTGGAGTATGCTGCTGCTGCGTAAAACCTTGATAGATGGTATAGCGTGATGTCCAGCTCTAAGCGGATGCCGGAATTATGGGAAATCCGACCCTTTTTATAGGAAAATAACCCTCCAAAGATAATAAATCTTAGAAAGATATTTTCCCATAAATATAGGTAAAATATATGATTCTGCATATCTCCTTCCTTCCAGGAGCCAAGCCCAAAAATATAAGATCACTTTCCAATTTTAAAAGATCTTATCCAAGAATAAAATATTCTCGCCGCGTCCTAGGTGTTCGCCTCGGTCGAGTCGGCGTCTCTGGATCGCCTCGGTCGAGATGAATCTCTGGTCAACCGAGGTGAGTCACAACTGAATGTGAAATCTCTTGAATCTGCTCCAAAGTAAATCTTTAATCCATGGCTATGCTCCCTGGATGTAGCTCCAAATGACTCATGACTCCTTTCGCTCCTTTTTGATGCAAAACGTACCATTTTACCTGCAATCACAACAAAACTAGGTGTAGACCTCGATCCTCGCAAAGGTAGATGAAATGGTAGTAAAATCACATAATGTACATACAAACATGCAGATTATGAAAGATAAAACGTCCAAACAAACCCCAAAAATATAGACTATAATTTATGCTATCAAAATACCCCATACTTAGCCCTTACTTGTCCCCAAGCAAGTTCCTCACATAGAAGACAAGATAGAATGGATTATAAGTCAAGAAAATCAATGAAAAATCTTTCAAAAACATTTTATGGTGTGCAACTACCATAGATCACTCTAAGAGAGTACTTCCTGGAATTAAAAACTCAACATGATCAAAACATTTTATAAATATAGGAAAGTTGTTTATCTTTGCATAAAATCATAGAATGCATAATAAATCATAATTATCAAAATTAATCATGTATAATCCAGTTTAAACCGCTAAGTCAATCAACAAGCTCAAGGTCTCAAGGGCTTCCCAAAGGAAAGGTCAAGAAACGTGTAGGGTAGGGATGTATGTAAGGTAATGTGGTGCTAGAATCCGGGAAAAGGATGAACTTCACTTTCACTTTGACTTGCAACATCTTCCACCAATAAGCTTTGCTTATTTCACACTTTTTCTTTTTACTTTACTTTTTGGGATGCATGGACAGAGGTGCACAATAACCGAAGCCTAGGAAATCTGCAATCATCGATTTCTCGAGATGCATCAAACCCTTGATGCACATACCATGACCCGTTAGGAATATCGCTCAATCCGACTTTGGCAAGACACAAACACCCGGCTATGTGAATGGTGCCGAGTTACTCATCTTCATGATTGACTTCCCCAAACCTATTATTGCTTTCTAACACTTTCACTTCCAGCCACTTCTCAACTTAAACTCCACTTGCTTTCACCACTTTGCTTGCTTCCAAATTCCCGGATAGGTAAAGGGAGGCAAAATGTATATGAGGGGCTAAGCATGATCAAGAAGAAGAAGAGAATGAATTGCCTTGGTCTTTCCAAGAAGAAAGTGAGAGAACTTAACCTGCGGTGTCAACCTTCAAATTCAACATAATTTGGATAAAAACAAAGTATTAAACATGCCAATAATTTCAAACAAAGCATTTAGCAACTTAAACATATTATAAAACCTTTCAAACACATAAAGAATTTAAAACCAGTAGGTAAATAGAATCTTCACTAAGATCATATCCAGATAAGTAACAAAAAAAAAATCGTTTCGAAAACTCTCAGTAACCTACCTCGGTCGAGATGTTCTTGGTTTAACCGAGGTGAAACGCCTCGTTTGGCCAGAACTGACTCGGTCGAGGTCAAAAATTTTTTTTTTAAAAACCATTTTTTTTTCAGTTTCGACATTTTTCTCAATCAAATAACCTGTAAGTATGCATGTAATATCAGATAAACATATAAAGGCAAATGAAGCATCAATATGAAATATCCGATCAAATGTGCGTACATCGAAATCATCAAATAAGTACATCAAAGTCATCACATAAATAAATACCCCATACTTAGGACACACTGTCCCAGTGGGTCGATATAAGTCTAAGGACAGGATACTCACCGAACATAGCTAAACTGCATGAAGAAGTAAGAAACAGCTCCCAGATAAGACCATCTCGGTTGGCGAAGCACATCTCGGTCGAGGTGTTCTGACGGTATCCGAGATGTATCTCAGTAAAGCTCGTTTCCTCAACTTTTCGAAATTTTGTTCTTCCAGTGTAGCTCCTGAACTGTGATCCTTCCTTTTGGAATACCTGGTTGTTGTCTAGAGGAAAACAAAAACAAAGCAACTATCTAAACTAAACTAGAAAAGGGAGAAGAAAGCAATACCTTGGGTTGCCACCCAAGAAGCGCTTGGTTTAAGGTCGCTAGCTGGACCATTCTCCATAGAATTACTCAATGTACCTTGAACACCATGGAGTGCTCATCACATCCATCATAAAATTCTTCCAAAAAGGTTCCGGTTCCTAATTTCACCGGCAAATGGTAAGATCTCCCACATACAAGCTTGTATGGTTTGATTCTCACCGGAATCCTTCTAGCCTTCTTGCACTTCAATGGGACATAATCTAGCCTTGCGTCCCATCCTTTCCTTGATCGAGAAAACAACTTCTCGAGATTCCTAGTAGCTTCCCCATCTTTAGCATGGGGATGATACAAGGTCCTTAGCATGCGAGGGACCCCATACTTGAACAAGAGACACTTCATCGCCTTAACAGTGTAGTACTTGCAAACTCCACTCCTTATAATCCAAGGAGTATCTTCTTCCAACAGTTTCAAGGGAGGTTTCATCTTGATCTTAGGAGGTTCTTTCGGAAGAGACCTCCAACTCTCCGGTGCATTCCTCAAAAATTCAGAAATTTTAATAGGGATTTCAAATGAAGTAGGAGAATGTACCTTGTAAAGTTCTCCAAATCGTGGGACAAGTTTCATGTTAGGTCGATAATCCACACACGAAATCCCTCTTAACTCAGCTGGCCTTTCTTCCACTTTGACCACAGTCTCGGCAGTTTGGCCAAAGTTCTCTGCATCTTCCTCTTCCAGTTCTACGGATTTTTCTTCCACCTCGGCCGATCTCTCTTTCACCTCGGCCGAGGTCTTAAAAGTTAGATCGAAATCTTCCACATCTTCCTCTCCCTCAAAAGCTTCAGGAGAGACTTCTGGTTTGACTGGAGGAATGCTTGAAACTTGCAGCACTTCCTTATGCTCCTCTTCCGGCTTAGCATAGGATAGGGTGCTTTCCTTGAGCTCCTCCACCTTCTTCATCAACCTCTCCAATCTTGATTCAAGAGAATCTTTAAAAGGTTGCTCATAAGTGTTTCTAGGGATATTCAGCTTATCCCATATCGCAAGCTCCTCATTAATGGCCTCTTCTCTTTCCCATTGTTCGCTCAAAAGGGTGTGCGTCAAAGTCTTAATATTTATATCTAGAACTCAAAAGAAAAGCGAACCCGCAGTGTACGGATCAGCTGTAGAAAGGTAAGAATTCCAGAGTCGAACTCAGGGATTTGGTGAGAAAGATTCCAATTTCAATTATCTAGCGAAAGTATAAAAGCTTTTGTGATGTAATAAAGAGAGAAATGATTCCAAGGATTCAAGTATCCGATTTAGGCTTTCGATTCAAGACACTTCTACGGGTATAAGACAGAATTTATATTGCCAAGATTAAATGTTCAAAGGTAGGATTCGTACGATGAAGTTCCGAAACCTATATAACTAATCTATAGGTTCTCTCTATAAGGGTTGTTGAGGCTGCAATATAGAAAGATCTAAAGACAAGAATTATGTTCAAACTAACTATCTAAAACTCCAGGATATGACTCTCCAAAGTATGAATAGAAAGCACACTTAAAATCTTAATAAAGGATGTTGAGTCTCTTTATTACCCAAATCTTGCAATTTTAATCCATTAAATGTAGAAACAGGTTTGAATTGCATTCGAACATTCAATTAGAGGGTAAAAAGGTTAATCAAGATTGGGATTTAGGCAAGGATTAGCTTTGGTTAAAGATTAATTCAATTAAAGTTCGTCAGAGGAATAAATCGCCCTGTTCATAAGAAAAATCGGCCGATTTTCCTCAAGAACAGCCCGATTTTCCTGTTGTCGCAAAACTAAGATCTAAATTCTCAGGGTCCTAATGTTTGAATGAGTTCAGTCTATCATCATCTAAGCCTTAATCATCAACTATTCTCCCCAGAATCACAAGGTTTTTAGCCAACCATTTTCAAAATCGAATCAAATTAATTATTGAAGAAGATATCGCAAAGAAACCAAATCTTGAATGAAAAATTCTATAACTCTTAAATCTGTAAAACAATCGTCAAATCTGTTCAATATATCTCTCAACAACTTAATTTCGTGTTCATAAACCACAAACAAGACAATGGAACAAAGAAATCTCACAATCAAAGATCAAGAATGACTTTCCGGCAAAAGCTCTTCAATCTCTCTCCAAGAATCGTTGATTTCTTCAAAACGTGTAAAGATTATCTGGTGCCGCCCCTCCGTCTTCGTTCGTAGGGTTCTCTTCTATAGTTTCTTGCAGATGGGCCGTTTGGCAAAACTCTCATCTAGCCCAAATTAATTGGGCTTTATGTCGTCTTTTCAATTGGCCGAATCGTGAAGAAAATCGACCCAGTCGATTTTAGTGAAAAACCGTTCGATTTCAATGTGTGAAAATCTTCCGATTTATGTGTACATTAGAACGATTTTCTTCAACAGAAAGTGTTCTTCCTTTGGTTCGTCTTCTATGCTTCTCCTTTGCAATCCTTTAGCCCTTTGTGATCCTCCTAAGACTCCTTTAGCTTCCTTAACATCCTTAGATGCTTCTTGCTCCATTTTTGCTTCCAATTCAGCTCTATTTACCTGCAATTCATCAAAATCTCGTGTAGACCTCTATTTCCGACAATTGATTGAATAGAACATAAAAGTTATGCAAAATCCCTCTAAATGCAAGGTAAATAGAGATAATGTGCTGCAATATGCATGAATATGATGATACATAATTCATGTCATCAAAATACCCCATACTTGCCTCTTGCTTGTCCCTAAGCAAGACTCAAATTCGGAATATAAGATGTCATGGATTATGCATGTATGAAATTCAAAAACTTTTCTTTTGGTAGTGCTCCTTTTCATTGGATCGCTCTCAAAGTGATATTTCAAGGCATAAAAGGGGCAAAGCATATATCAATGGTGACTATAAGATGAACAAACTCCCTTTTCTTTCTTGAAGGCATAAATAAAGAACATGATAAAGGTGTAGAGGCAATCAAATTCAAACAAATCTAAGTCATTAAGTCTTAAACACATGCATAAAAGTCTCAAGGTCTTCTAATCAAAGAAAGGGTTCAAGAAACGTATTAAGGGAAGGAGTTCTTTTTGGCAATTGTGGTGCTAATCCGGGAAAGAGGAACACATAACACCTTCAAGAATTTTCTTCACCGCACATGCTTCGCATGTAGAAAGCTTTGCTTTCATTATACTTTACTTTTTGAGAGTATGGACAGCGGTGCACAAAAACCGAAGCCTAGGAGATCGGCGTTTCTCAATTTTCGAGATGCCTCAAACCCTTGATGCAAATACCATATCCCGTTAGGACTTGTCGTTCAATCGGACTTTGGCAAGACACAAACACCCGGCTATGTGAATGGTGCCGAGTTACTCATCCTCATGTTCAACGTCCCCAAACTTATGAAATTTTGCACTTTTTTTCAATATATTTTCCTTGGCCCTCCCACATCAAACATGCCTTTTTCAATCACCTATCCTAATTCCCGGATGGTGAAAGGAGGGTTACATATTTCATTGAGGAGCTAGCATGATCAAGACGTGAGAAAAGAAAAGAAGTGAAATGCCTTAGTCATCCTTAAATGATGTAAAAGAACTTGTAATATAGCTTCGACTATTATTTCATTTTCTCATCAAAACAACTAAATCATATAACTTATTCATGTATTCAAGTAACAAAAGCAATTTCATTCATGCTATAATCAAGATCTCAACACAACTAAGCATCTTTTTACCTATCCATATGCACAATTTTCATCATAGAGGTCATTTCCATATAAGAGGCACTTAAAATTCTTGAAAATTCATAGGTTTTGAAAAAGTTCATGCAAATGCGAGTGTCATAATAGAAAGCAAGCCGTGCAAGAGTTATTACAAGCCAAATTGTCAAGAGTAGTGGAAAGTACATAGAGTGCTAGAATGAAACATAAGGTATTGTAAGTACCCCCACCCCATACTTGACATCCACATTGTCCCCAATGTGAAAATCAAGCATAAGAAGGAGAAAAATACTTACAATGTAAAAGAAGTGGAAGCTCAATCCTCTGTCGGTGGTGGAGGTGGGGCAGGGGCTTTTGAAGAAGATCCCTTCTTCTTCAACGATTCTCACAATTCTGTAAAGTTATGTTCAATCTGAATTCCTTATGGAGCAGTCGATTGCCGTGCGTGTTGTTGTTAGATCCGTGTTCCTTGTTGAAAATGCTTCAGTTTGGAGCCAAGAATCTCTTGAAATGGTTAAGGAATGAGGATTTGAGGGTGTGGCGATTTTTCGGCGTTCTTGAGAGAGGGAAATCGAGAGTTGGAGATATGTGAATGAAGAAGATCGAGTGTGAAGTCCTTATATAGGGTCGACGATTTCTGAAGAAAATCGGCCGATTTTTCTGGTCGATTTATTTATCGGGGCGATTTTTCTCTCTGACTGAAAAAATCGGACGATTTATTTTGGCAGGTCGATCTCCAGGTAGATTTTTGTTTCTGTTGTGAAAAATCGACTTGCTCTGTTACTGAATCGGACGATCTTCTTATGGTAGGTCGATTTTCTTCCTTGTTTTTCTTGAATCTCGAAGATATAACTTAATTGTGCTCCATTCTCCGTGAATCTCTCACATTTGAACCTAGTTTCCTGCGATTAATGACACGACAAACCAAGAGTGCATCGAGGAACATATAAAAACGAAAAACGAAGAAACAAAGCAATTAATCTACTCTAACTAAGTGAGGGAAAGAAGGGAAAACTATACTATCATTGGGTTGCCTCCCAAGAAGCGCTTTATTTATCGTCTTTAGCTGGACGGTGTATGATGTTGTGTTCAACGGAGGAGGATAGGAGCTATCTCCTCGACCGGAGCTTCCGGTGTGTATTTCTTCAACCGTTGGCCATTAACCTTAAAACTTCCGCTTTGTTCACCCCATACTTCAACTGCACCATGAGGGAAAATTCTTTTAATCACAAAAGGTCTTGTCCAACGGGATTTGAGCTTACCTGGAAATAGACGCAACCTTGAGTTGAATAGGAGGACTTGGTCTCCCTCCTTCAAGTCTTTTGGGATGATGTGTTTGTCATTCCAGCGCTTTGTCCGTTCCTTGTAAATCTTTGCATTCTCATACGCATTCAGTCGGAGCTCATCTAGCTCATTGATGTCGAAGAGCCGCTTCTCTCCAGCTTCTTTCATGTCGAAGTTGAGCCACTTGATAGCCCAATAAGCCTTATGCTCTAGCTCTACAGGAAGATGACATGATTTACCATAAACGAGATTATAAGGAGTCGTACCTATTGGTGTCTTGAAGGCCGTCCTGTATGCCCATAGTGCATCGTCCAGCTTCATTGACCAATCTTTCCGTGTTTTAGAGACGGTCTTCTCTAAAATCCCTTTAATCTCTCTATTGGATATCTCGACTTGTCCGCTGGTTTGCGGATGGTAAGGTGTAGCTATCTTATGGGTCACCCCATACTTAGCTAATAGAGTCTCGAATCGACGGGCTGTGAAATGCGTTCCTCCGTCACTAATGATGGTTCGGGGAGTTCCGAACCTTGGGAAGATCGTTTTGTTGAGGAACTTCACCACTACCATTGCATCATTAGTAGGGGAAGCGATTTCCTCCACCCATCTTGAGACATAGTCTACGGCAAGAAGTATATACTGGTTGCCGCATGAAGATGGGAAAGGTCCCATAAAGTTGATGCCCCATACATCAAAGATCTCTACTTCTTGTATGTTGTTGAGAGGCATCTCATTCCTCCTGGATATATTACCTGTCCTTTGACAGGCATCACAAGAAACAACAAACTTTTGCACATCTTTGAAAAGTGTAGGCCAATAAAAGCCGGAGCGAAGTACCTTAGCACAAGTCTTGTGGGAACTAGCATGTCCGCCACATGGTAGAGAATGGCAGTGTCGGATGACACTATCTATCTCATCTTCGGGAACACATCTCCTGTAGATGCTATCTGGACCTCTTTTGAATAGAAGAGGTTCGTTCCAATAAAAATGCCGGACCTCTCTCAAGAACTTCTTCTTTTGAGCATATGAAAGTCCGGGTGGAATCTCCTGACAAACAAGGTAATTTACAATGTCAGCAAACCATGGGTCATTACCTTGTGATATGTGTTGAAGACACTCTTCAATCTCGTGCAGCTGCTCGTCAGGGAAGGAGTCGTCTATTGGAAGCTCATCCGACTCGCCGGTGAGTTGCGGAAGACGACTAAGGTGATCGGCGACGGAGTTCTCCGATCCTTTCTTATCACGGATCTCTAAATCAAACTCTTGTAAGAGTAAGATCCATCGTAGAAGTCTTGGCTTCGCATCCTTCTTCGTGAATAAGTATCGGATTGCGGAGTGGTCCGTATAGACTATCACTTTCGCACCTACAAGATAGGAGCGAAATTTCTCAAATGCATATACTACGGCTAAAAGTTCCTTTTCCGTAGTTGCGTAGTTGTATTGAGCCTCATCTAGCGTTTTGCTAGCGTAGTAGATGGCATGAGTGCAACCATCTTTCTTCTGTCCAAGAACGGCTCCTATAGCGACATCGCTTGCGTCGCACATGACCTCGAAAGGAAGAGTCCAATCGGGTGGTTGAATGATTGGTGCTGAAATCAAAGCTTCTTTGATCCTGCAAAAAGCGTCTAAACAATCTTTCGAAAATTCGAAAGTTGCATCCTTCATCAAAAGATTAGTCAAAGGTTTTGAAATCTTGGAAAAATCCTTTATGAATCTCCTGTAGAAGCCTGCATGTCCTAAGAAACTTCTAATTCCTTTTACTGATGAAGGGGGAGGTAACTTCTCAATGGTCTCTATCTTTGATCGATCTACCTCTATTCCCCTTTGTGACACTAAGTGACCTAACACAATTCCTTCGGTGACCATGAAATGACACTTTTCCCAGTTTAAGACTAAGTTAGTGTCCTCACATCTCTTAAGAACTAGTGAAAGGTTATAGAGACAGTTATCAAAGGAAGAACCATATGCCGAAAAGTCGTCCATGAAGACTTCCATGATATTCTCTACATATTCGGAGAAGATTGCCATCATACACCTTTGGAAGGTGGCTGGAGCGTTGCATAAACCGAACGGCATTCTTCTATAGGCGAACGTACCCCATGGGCACGTAAAGGTTGTCTTCTCTTGATCATCCGGATGAATTGGTATCTGAAAGAAACCGCTGTATCCATCTAAATAACAAAAGTAGGCATGTTGGGCTAACCTTTCCAACATTTGATCGATGAAAGGAAGGGGGAAGTGGTCCTTCCTTGTGGCCACGTTCAGTTTGCGGTAGTCGATGCACATTCGCCACCCTGTAACTGTCCGTGTAGGGATGAGTTCGTTGTTCTTGTTGGCAACAACGGTAATGCCTCCTTTCTTGGGTACTACTTGTACCGGACTCACCCATTTGCTATCAGAAATCGGGAAGATGATACCTGCATCAAGTAGCTTAAGGATTTCTTTCTTCACGACCTCCTTCATTGCCGGGTTTAACCGTCTTTGAGGTTGGCGTGAAGGTTTGTAATCCTCTTCCATTAATATTTTGTGCATACATAGAGAAGGCTTTATTCCTACTAAATCATCAATGGTGTAACCTAGTGCTCTCCTATGTTGCTTCAAAACATGCATGAGTTTCTCTAATTCGTCATCATTCAAATTTGCATTGACTATAACTGGGTATGTGGAATTAGTGCCAAGAAATGCGTACCTTAAATGTGCGGGAAGTTGCTTCAATTCTAATGATGGAGGTACCTTGGTTGGTGATGAATCGTGGTTTTCGGATGTTGTGGGAGATGCCTCTATAGGTGTGGGTACTTCATCATTAGATTCGGAAGCGGCTGCGGTGAAGTCCGGAGAATCCATAGAATTCCTCAGTGAATCGACCCCCCCTGTAATAAATCGGTCGATCTTCTGCACGATTTTTCTTTCTGTTGGAAAAAATCGTGCTACCTCTTGGTGAATCGGGCGATTTATTGTCGTCAGGTCGATTTTAGTTTCTGTTGAAAAAAATCGTGCTGAATCTTCAGAAATCGGACGATTTATTTCTGGTAGGTCGATTTTAGTTTCTGTCGAAAAAAATCGTGCTGAATCTTTAGAAATCGGACGATTTATTTCTGACAGGTCGACTTTCTTCACAGTTTCCGGAGTCCACTCTAGTTCTTCAATTTTTGCTTCTAGCTCTTCCTCCACAGCATTTAATGCTTTCACATCCTCATTGCAGTCATGTTCCACCCCTTTCTCCATGATGCTCATGCTAAGAACCTTTTGAAGAGGGTCTTTCATCAAGATCGAACTTACTATCTCTCTAGACTCTTCTTCCTCAACAATTTCAAAAACGTCATCTTTCAAGGTTGGCTCCTTGATTAAGGAAGATAGTATGAATTCTATCTTTTCTTCACCGATATGGAAGGATAGCTGGCCGTTCTTGCAATCTACCATGCATCCAAATGTGGCGAGGAATGGTCTCCCGAGGATGATGGGAACCGGGTAATCTACAGGTATGTCAAGAACGACAAAATCTATAGGGATGTAAAACTTACCTAGCTTTACCGGAATGTCTTCTAATATTCCCACCGGCTTGGTGGTAGAACGATCAGCCATGTAGAGTGTGATCTTCACCGGTCTAGGCTCTCCTAGACCAACTGCCTTGCATAGAGCTAGAGGTATGATACTCACACTTGCTCCAAGGTCACAAAGAGCATCATAGGTAGCTTCTCCCAAGGTGATGGGTATGCAAAATGATTCTGGATCGCGGAGCTTGGGTGGCATATTCTCCGTCATAGTCTTGATGAGTTCGGATGACTCCATACTCATCTTGACTTCTCCTATATCTTCCAACTTCCTCTTGTTGGAGAGGATCTCCTTGAGGAATTTCCCGTAAGCCGGCATACCTAAAATCGCATCCATAAAAGGTATGTTAATATGGAGCTTACTCATAAGTTCAACAAACTTACCGAAATGTTTATCTAGGCGTGCTCGCGCTCTAGATTGAGGAAAAGGTAGAGGTGGTTTGTAAGCGGGAGGAGGAACATAGACTTCTTCCTTCTCTTTTGCCTCTCCTTCTTTTGTGGAGGCATCAACTACTTTAGGTTGAGGGTCGGCGGTTGTCTTCCCGCTCCTAGTAGTTATAGCCATAACCCTTCCCTTTGGGTTATCTTCTGTCTTTCCGGGAAGCTTCCCTTGATCTCTTGGAACTTCTCCGGCCTTGTTGAATACTTGGTTTTCTAAAGCTTTGTGAGCTTTGTCAACCGAAGTTATGTAACTCTCCAATCCTTGTAGCTTGCCTAGGATCGTTTCTAACATGGGATCCGGTTTGTTTGATCCGCTTGATTGTTCCTGGCTTGTAGAAGGAGTAGAGGAAGATGGAGGTGTTAGAGCCTTTTCAGCATATGAGTAAGGATTACCTGAACCTTGCTGATTTGACCTCCAATTGTTGTTATTCGAGTTCCTATTGTTGTTGTTGTTCCAATTGGAGTTTCGGTTGTTATTGTTGTTGTTGCTCCAATTGGAATTCCGGTTATCATTCCTTTGATTGTTGTCTCGCCCCATGTAGTTGGCTTCTTGCTCTTTAGTCTTTTGAAGACTCGTTTTGAGCATTTCTCTCAACTCTTTGATGTCATCTTTGAGGGAGAATATTTGTGTTTGAGCCGCTTGATTCAACTTGGCTCCCGTATCGCCTTGATTTCGGCTGTTTGATTCCACCTTCCGGTGGGAATACTTCTCAATCACTTGGGCTTGCTTCTCAATGAAGTCCCAAGCATCATCCTCTCTCATATCCATGAATGTGCCGCAAGATAGAGATTGGAGGTTGAATTGTGTCTCCACATCCAACCCTTTGTAGTAGATCTCCAATAATTCCAGCTTGGAAATGCCATGGTGTGGGCAATCCAACAAGAGATCTTGAAACCTTTCCCAAGATTGAAACAAGCTTTCGTTAGGTTTCATAGAAAAAGCATTTATTTTACCTCTTAATTCCGCCGTTTTGGATGGCGGAAAGAACTTGGTGAGGAATTCCGAAGACAATTCCTCCCATGTAGCTAACTTCGCAGCCGGAAGTGTTTGGTACCAAGCTAGAGCCTTATCCTTCAAAGAGAAGAAGAACGGCTTGATCTTGTAGTTGCTTGTAGTAGCCTTCTTCGGCTTCATAGTCTCCATGAGAATCTCAAAATTCTGCAAGTGTTGATGCGGAGATTCAGTACTTGCTCCGCCATATTGACTTTGGCGAACCATAGTAATGACTTGTGGTGAGAAGCTAAACTCCTGGATGTCTTCAGCTCCGAAATCCACACCTAGACGGCGCGGTTGCTGAATTGGATCCATCCGTTGCCCCAAAGTTCGGGGTCTATCTTCGTTATTGGCAGCTCTAACATTCCTAGTCGTAATGCGAGGGACGACCTTAGGTGTTGGAGTGTTTCGGTTAGGACGAAATGATGGATCAATCTCTTCAAGTTCCGGCATATCCGGATCAATCTCGTCATCATCGGACGAGTCATCTCGAATGGACTTAGTTGGTGTCTTGACTTTCTTCTTCTTCTTGGAGTCGTTCGACTCCAACTTCATGTCCAAAATCATAGCTCTTAGTTCATCAATTTGAAATTGATGACCTATTTCAGCTTCCTTTCGAGCCTTCTCACTCAACTGGAGTTGGCGTTGAGCTTCATTCAGTTCAGCCTTGTAGTTTCTCTCATCGTTTTCAGCCATTTTCTTCTCCTTCAACTTTCTCCTCAAAGTTCTTTCTAATTCGGGATCGAAAGGAATTAGATCTTTAGTGGATCTAGTCCTTCGCATATACCTAAAGAACCTGCGAAGATCACTCAAGTAGACAAATCAAATCACAAGAGCAAGAGCTCTCAAGCTAGACAACCGAAAACCGGGTTCGATCTAGACCAAATCCCCGGCAACGGCGCCAAAAACTTGTTCGCTCAAAAGGGTGTGCGTCAAAGTCTTAATATTTATATCTAGAACTCAAAAGCAAAGCGAACCCGCAGTGTACGGATCAGCTGTAGAAAGGTAAGAATTCCAGAGTCGAACTCATGGATTTGGTGAGAAAGATTCCAATTTCAATTATCTAGCGAAAGTATAAAAGCTTTTGTGATGTAATAAAGAGAGAAATGATTCCAAGGATTCAAGTATCCGATTTAGGCTTTCGATTCAAGACACTTCTACGGGTATAGGACAGAATTTATATTGCCAAGATTAAATGTTCAAAGGTAGGATTCGTACGATGAAGTTCCGAAACCTATATAACTAATCTATAGGTTCTCTCTATAAGGGTTGTTGAGGCTGCAATATAGAAAGATCTAAAGACAAGAATTATGTTCAAACTAACTATCTAAAACTCCAGGATATGACTCTCCAAAGTATGAATAGAAAGCACACTTAAAATCTTAATAAAGGATGTTGAGTCTCTTTATTACCCAAATCTTGCAATTTTAATCCATTAAATGTAGAAACAGGTTTGAATTGCATTCGAACATTCAATTAGAGGGTAAAAAGGTTAATCAAGATTGGGATTTAGGCAAGGATTAGCTTTGGTTAAAGATTAATTCAATTAAAGTTCGTCAGAGGAATAAATCGCCCTGTTCATAAGAAAAATCGGCCGATTTTCCTCAAGAACAGCCCGATTTTCCTGTTGTCGCAAAACTAAGATCTAAATTCTCAGGGTCCTAATGTTTGAATGAGTTCAGTCTATCATCATCTAAGCCTTAATCATCAACTATTCTCCCCAGAATCACAAGGTTTTTAGCCAACCATTTTCAAAATCGAATCAAATTAATTATTGAAGAAGATATCGCAAAGAAACCAAATCTTGAATGAAAAATTCTATAACTCTTAAATCTGTAAAACAATCGTCAAATCTGTTCAATATATCTCTCAACAACTTAATTTCGTGTTCATAAACCACAAACAAGACAATGGAACAAAGAAATCTCACAATCAAAGATCAAGAATGACTTTCCGGCAAAAGCTCTTCAATCTCTCTCCAAGAATCGTTGATTTCTTCAAAACGTGTAAAGATTATCTGGTGCCGCCCCTCCGTCTTCGTTCGTAGGGTTCTCTTCTATAGTTTCTTGCAGATGGGCCGTTTGGCAAAACTCTCATCTAGCCCAAATTAATTGGGCTTTATGTCGTCTTTTCAATTGGCCGAATCGTGAAGAAAATCGACCCAGTCGATTTTAGTGAAAAACCGTTCGATTTCAATGTGTGAAAATCGTCCGATTTATGTGTACATTAGAACGATTTTCTTCAACAGAAAGTGTTCTTCCTTTGGTTCGTCTTCTATGCTTCTCCTTTGCAATCCCTTAGCCCTTTGTGATCCTCCTAAGACTCCTTTAGCTTCCTTAACATCCTTAGATGCTTCTTGCTCCATTTTTGCTTCCAATTCAGCTCTATTTACCTGCAATTCATCAAAATCTCGTGTAGACCTCTATTTCCGACAATTGATTGAATAGAACATAAAAGTTATGCAAAATCCCTCTAAATGCAAGGTAAATAGAGATAATGTGCTGCAATATGCATGAATATGATGATACATAATTCATGTCATCACCCATTCATTGTTGAACCAATAGAAGGAGTACTTCTCTTCCAAGTATTCATAATGGTCCGCCCTAGCATTTTGTCTTGCTATCCAGGCTGGATCAAATGTAGTCATCGGAAATCCTGAAAACTACAAAACTCATAGAAAGAGTAGTTAGTAGCAACAGGGGCAAATGCCCCGAAAGCAAACCGTAACCGGCTCGGTCTAGACCAAGTCCCCGGCAACGGCGCCAAAAACTTGTTCGCTCCAAACGGTGTGTGCAAGCTTTAAATTTATAACCCTAGACTTAAGCTTAAAACAAGGATGCGAACCCGCAGTGTACGGGTCAATCGTAGTAAAAGCAAGAAAATTCCAGGGGTCGATCACAGGGACTCGGTGAAACAAAGTCAATACGGTGTGCTTATGTCAATACTAACCACAAGAGTGATTAACACAATCAAAGATGAATAAGAAGTCAATAAAGCAAACATGCAATTCTAGGGATTAAAGCATCTGGTTGTGGTTCCAACTCAAGATCTATAGATAAGCGGACAAAGCTGAGATTTTTGCATGGGGAAGGTGTTACTAAAGTGGAGTAGATCACCGGGTAAGTCTCACTACACACTAATCCTAAACCGTAACTCCTATTACCGGGTAAGTCTCAAGGAATCAAGATAAAGAACTATAACCTCAAACTAACATACCATCTAAGGGAATAGAATCAACCTTTACCGGGTAAGTCTCAGGCTAACTCACAAAGATGGGATGGAAGCACACTCAAACCCCAATAAAGGATAACCATTTATTACCTACACTTATGATCGTTGGTACACAAACTAAGGAATTACCGGGTAAGTCTCATCCTAAGCTTGCTTTGAACCAGGAAAGGTGTAATAAGAATAGGATTTGGCAAACTCTAACACTTAACTCTCAGTTATGGGTCGGATAAGTCACCTCGGTCAGCCAGATTCCACCCCGGCCGAGATGTTCATCGACTGAACGAGATGCTTAGGGTTAAGGTTAAAGACTCGAACTTTCAGGATCCTACTGGAATCTAAGATTATTCTATCATTGTTTTTCCCACAACCTTCAGCCAATCACCCTAGAATCACACAAGGAAATTAGCCACTCATCATCATTATGAAAGTATTAAATATATGGGAAGAAGGTGAATATTTGAACAAAGAAGAATTTAAGGAAAAGACTTCAATAACTGAATCAAATATCACAACAAAAGCGTTCCTTGGATAGCAATCCAACAAGACAAGACAATAAGTGAGAGAATTGAAGACAATCTTACAAAACCCTCTAAAAAGCTATAAAAGCTATGATCTTCAACCTTTCTTCAACCTTCAAAAAGGTTCTTCAAATCTCCAAACTGGAGTATGCTGTTGCTGCGTAAAACCTTGATAGATGGTATAGCGTGATGTCCAGCTCTAAGCGGATGCCGGAATTATGGGAAATCCGACCCTTTTTATAGGAAAATAATCCTCCAAAGATAATAAATCTTAGATAGATATTTTCCCATAAATATAGGTAAAATATATGATTCTGCATATCTCCTTCCTTCCAAGAGCCAAGCCCAAAAATATAAGATCACTTTCCAATTTTAAAAGATCTTATCCAAGAATAAAATATTCTCGCCGCGTCCTAGGTGTTCGCCTCGGTCGAGTCGGCGTCTCTGGATCGCCTCGGTCGAGATGAATCTCTGGTCAACCGAGGTGAGTCACAACTGAATGTGAAATCTCTTGAATCTGCTCCAAAGTAAATCTTTAATCCATGGCTATCCTCCCTGGATGTAGCTCCAAATGACTCATGACTCCTTTCGCTCCTTTTTGATGCAAAACGTACCATTTTACCTGCAATCACAACAAAACTAGGTGTAGACCTCGATCCTCGCAAAGGTAGATGAAATGGTAGTAAAATCACATAATGTACATACAAACATGCAGATTATGAAAGATAAAACGTCCAAACAAACCCCAAAAATATAGACTATAATTCATGCTATCAAGTGTCTTTAGATAAGTCATATAAAGCCTTGAAACTTCACCGTACATTGTTTTACCTTAGCATACCTTTGCAACTCTTAACTCTGTCCTTAGTTCTTTAGTATATCTTGAATCGATTGCCACAATTAGATACCTGGATCTTTAGGGTTGCTGTTTTCCCAATATATTTGAAAAGCTTTAGCCTTTTACTTGCTTGACAACTTTATAATTGAATTTGTTCCCCCCAAATCCTTGAGTTCGATACTCTGAAATTCTTGCTTTACTACGCCGATCCGTACACTACGGGTTCGCTTGCTTGATTCTAGTTTTATAAATTTAAGACTTATTTGCACGCACGCTAAGTGGCGAACACAAAACAATTTCAGATAATCAACAACACAATCATGACAGAGTCAATGGCTACAATTGAACATTTTAATTCCAAACTTGCAAAACAAAACCCTAAAATTCCTAAATCTGTAGAATCAAAATTCTAAATCTATAAATCATTAACCTAAATGAAACAATCAGATAATAAATAATAGAACAAGTAGAAGAAGAAGAATAGAAGAAGAAGAACTCAAATAACATGAAAAACGAGTCACAAGAAGAAATGAAGAATGGAAGAAGAAGAAGAAACCGCAGAGGAGGCAGAGGAAATTCAGGGAACAGGGTTGTTGTCGGCGGAACTCGGAAGCGGGGCTGCTGTCGGCGGAGGGTTGCCGGAGGGCAACCGAACGGGGTTGTTGTCTGGTCTGCGGGGTGCAAAGTTGCCGAAGTGAGAAAATGAAAAATGAGAAGTGAGGGATGCGACCTGCGAGAGAATCAGAGATAGGGAGAAACAACAGGTCACTATTTTTTTTAAAAACACAATGTTGCGGTTTGCCGTTCGAACCGCAAATTTGACCGACTGTCCACAAACCGAACCGTAAACCGCAAGTCGATTTTTGCCGGACCGCAAATTGCGGTTCAGTTGGGTTCGATGAACCGAACCGCAATCTACTCAGCCCTAGATGTGCGAAGCTTGGAAACATTGGTAGCAGATCCAGGAGCTAGATTCGACAAATTGATTCAGGAGAAGAAAAGCACATTAGGTTTTGGTCCCACTTCAAGTACCTCGACCGAGACAGTTTCCGGAGCAAGCAAGGTGATCTTATCTGAAGAACACCTCGGTCACCATCTCGGACCACGACCGAGACAACAAGCGAGATGAAGTCAACTAAGAAGGATGATCTGTCTATTGATGATTCATACACTGATGATCATTCATAATTGTTGGAGCATTGACTTCGCCAAGTTTCTGATGGTAGAGAGTCTTGGTATGATGGCATCGTCAACTATCTTGTTTGTCAAGAAGTACCTCCCGGATTGACGTGCGCTCAAAGGAAGAAGTTCTTCAAAGATGTGCGTCCCTACTATTGGAATGAACCTCTACTCTTCAAGAGAGGTCCGGATGGGATGCTTCGACGATGCATTCTAGAGGATAAAGCTGCTAGTGTCATACGGCATTGTCACTGACTTCCTTGTGGAGGACATTCTAGCACTCATAAAACGTGCACTAAGATATTACGTTCCGGTTTCTTTTGGCCTACACTATTCAAGGATGTACATGCATTTGTTATCTCTTGTGATGCATACCAAAGAACAGGGAATTTTTCTAGGAGGAATGAGATGCCGCTCAACAATATTCAGGAAGTTGAGATCTTTGACATGTGGGGAGTTGATTTCATGGGACCTTTTCCATCATCCACGGGGAACCTCTATATCCTCATAGTTGTTGATTATGTTTCTAGGTGGGTTGAAGCCATTGCTTCTCCTACTAATGACGTCATGGTGGTTGTGAAGTTCTTCAATAAAACTATCTTTCCATATTTTGGGACACCGCGTATCATCATCAACGATGGAGAGACACATTTCATCAACCAGAATTTCAAGGCACTTCTATCGAAGTATGGGGTAACCCACAAGGTAGCAACCCTTTATCACCCTCAAACTAGTAGGCAGGTGGAGATCTCTAATAGAGAATCAAGGCAATTTTGGAAAAGATCATTTCAAGGACAATGAAGGATTTGTCCATGAAGCTGGACGATGCTCTTTGGGCTTATAGGACCGCATTCAAGACTTCCTTTGGTACCACCCCTTACAATTTGGTATATGGGAAGTCTTGTCATCTACCCGTTGAGCTGGAGCACAAGGCATATTGGGCAAGTGGTTGAATTTCGACATCAAGGAAGCCGGAGAGAGGAGACTTTTAGACATTAATAAGCTGGAGGAGTTGCGCTTAAACACTTATGAAATTGCTAAAATCTACAAAGAAAGTATGAAGAGATGGCATGACAAGCATATCGTTCCTAAGGAACTCAAAGAAGGAGATCATGTTCTACTCTTCAACTCTCGCCTCCGCCTCTTTCCAAGTAAGTTGAAATCTAGATGGACAAGTTCTTACGTTGTGAAAAATGTTTTTCCCATGGTGCAGTTGAAATATGGGGTGAAGCTAGTGGAAACTTTAAAGTCAACGGTCATAGGCTGAAGAAGTATCAACCGTAAGTCCCGGCTGAAAAGATCGCACCTCTACACCTTGTTTGAGGATGACGTACGGTCCAACTAGCGACCTTAAACCAAGCGCTTCTTGGGAGGCAACCCAAGGTATTGATTTGTTTTCTTGTTTCTATCTTTGTTTAGATAGTTTGCTTCGTATTTTTGCGTCCTCCTAGACAGGAATCAAGTACCCTCTAAGAAGAAATTACAACTCAGGAGCTACATGGAAGGACTGAAGTTCGAGAAATTGAGAAGATGGAGTTCGAGTGAGATAAATCTCGGTTGCTGTCACAATACCTCGACCGAAGTGTTCTCCGTTAACTGAGGTGTCTAGGTTTGACATCCACCTCGCTCTGATACCTCGGTCCTCCCAAGAACACCTCGACCGAGGTATAATCAAATTCATATAAAAGGGGTTCGACATTTTCTCTCTCCTCTCACTTTCCCTCTCTTTGCTCGCTTTGACAGCGGCAACCCTCCCTACTCAGATTCTCCATTTTCGATCGTTTTCAAAGATTTTTGGCTCCAAATTATCAGAAGAAGTAAGAGATTCAGTTCCCAAGCAATAAACAACACAAAGATTGATTCAATCCGCAGATTCAGGGGTATTTCATCAAAAACCCTAACTCGTTTCTATTTCTTCGATTCTGCATAGATCTGGCTTTGGTTACTATAGGTTGCTGTTGAAAAGGATATAAGTACCCCCTAGGAGGTAATTGGTAGTGTTTTTGGGGAAAAAATCTTGCAGATTTTGGATTTCATCTCGCGCAACACTTCGCCTCGGTTGACTCGTTTGCGTCTCGGCCGAGGTGTTCTTGATCCGACCGAGGTGACCCCCAACAATGAGTAGTTCAAGGAGATCTGATCGTCAGTTAGTTGGCCTTGAGAGATAGGCCTAGTAGTTCATACCACTCCTCCCCTTCTTCTACATCTCAGTCTACCATCCCGATGGTCCACGAGAGACACTAGAGGGATTTCGATCGGATTTGTGGGCGCCCCATCATTGCCGCACGATTCGTGCATGTTGATAACTTCAAGTGCCTTCACATAGTGGAGGACTTGAAGAAGATGATTTCGATGGTTGGCCTCGAGGATTTTATCGCCATTAGAGCACCGACTTATCTAGAGCCGACTTTAGAGTTTTTGAGCTCAGTTACCCACATACCGGAGCGAGAGGAATCAAGTAAAGGTTGCTGAACAAGAACTACACACTTCCCCTAGATCAGTTTGGGGAGTTCTTTAGATTCCCGACCCCACAGTAACAAATTTTACTTCTCGAGCGCAGACTCGAAGCTTTTAGGTAGAGATAGCTCATGCGACCGATCACCGTGATAGATGGAAGCCCAAAGACTCCCGGGAGCGTATCATCTTTCACCTTGCTTTCCGTCTAACTCATAGGATCTTCAGTGAGATGCTTTTGGTGCGTACTAAGACACCCCAGAAGGTCCGTCAGGGTGAGCTCTTGAATTTATTTTGTATGGTTACAGGGGGAGTTCCAGATTTTGCTGCCATGCTAGCACAGGATCTTCACAAGATTAAGGGGATGGCGAAGGGCGACATCCGCTGTGGTGGGCTGGTGACCCACATCGCCACTTATATGGGTTTAGACTTGTCTGGTTGTACGTTGGTTGCGGATCCGAAGCCGTTGGGATTACAGGAGATGATCACACGACGCATACTCGTTCCCCGTGGTCTTGACACACCTTATATTGTCATGTCATGGGAAACGAAGTTTCCGTAGGACATTCTTTGGTCTTCACAGTTTTCTATATATGATCATCAATACTGGTCGGCTGCGTGGTTTTTGTACATGCAGGATGTTGCTGCTAGAGAGGCTGCTGATAGAGATGATGATGATGATGGCTATGGAGGAGATGTTGCCATGGATACCGGTACTGATACCAGCGGCCCTAGTATTCCCACCGTTGACCTTGACGATGAGGCCACGGAGGATGAGAGAGAGGCACTTACACCTCCAGCTGACATGCCACCACCGCCTCATCAGCGAGCCCGCAGCCGTATAGATCCCGAGGCACATCAGCGGATTAATGACCTGACGAGACAGATGACTAAGTCTTACGCTGCTTTGAGAGTAGATGTGACCCGACACTTCGATGCCCATACCAGATGTATTGAGGGATGGACACGTCGGATGGAGGAGAGTGATGACATGAATTATGACCTATATTAGGAAGAGTGTAATTTTGGCATGTTTGATGTGGGAGGGCCATGAAAGAAAATTGTGCATTCAAAGTATAGAAAATAGGTTTGGGGAAGTCAATCATGATAATGAGTAACTCGGCACCATTCACATAGTCAGGTGTTTGTGTCTTGCCAAAGTCAGATTGAGCGATATTCCTAACGGATTATGGTATGTGCATCAAGGGTTTGAGGCATCTCGAAATTGAGAAACGTCAATCTCCTAGACTTCAGTTTTTGTGCACCGCTGTCCATACTTCCAAAAGTAAAGTCGAAAAAGAATTTTGTGCTGAAAAGGGAGAGAAAAACTCTCAAATGGTGGTTGATTCAAGTTATTAAAGAAGTTCGGTTGTATTGTTCCTTTGTCCCGGATTTTTGCACCACATTACCTTATGAAAGTCCCACCTATCCACGTTTCTTGACCTTTGCTTGAAAGTCCTTAAGATCTTTGGATTGTTGCTTGACTTTGTGGTCTAAATTGGATTCCTCATGATTGATTTTGATATATTGCAAGTTATGATGCAGGTTATGATTTTCTTGCAAAGTGTGATTATCTTTTTCATGATATAATTCCTTTTGACCATATGATGATTGCTATTAGTTATAAAGCAACTCTTTGAGGGTGATCTATGAATAGAAGCAAGTATGGGATATTTTGATAACATGAATTATGTTTGAAGCTTGCTTTGGGGACAAGCAAGAGGCAAGTATTCATATAGTTTTTCTCTTTATTTTGCATATTCATAATCCATATCATCTTGTATCTTAAGTTTGAGCCTGACTTTGGGGACAATCAAGAGACAAGTATGGGGTATTTTGATAACATGAATTATGATCTATATTTAGGCATGTATTCATATAGTTTTTCTCTTTATTTTGCATGCATAGACATTTATTCATGGCATTTATGGTTATATTCAACTACTTTGCGAGAATAAATGTCCACACAAAGGTGGTTCAAAGTTTTTCTTCAAGCCAGAAACAGTCAAAGACTCCGGCGCTCGATCACTATTTCTATTGTGGAAGCCATATTTAGACAAAGACAACTCTCGGAGGGAGAAGTCATCTCTTCGCTAAAGAACACTTAGAGAATAACGGGCGAAGGAGTGCGGCAGAGGAGAGAGGAGATGAAGTGAATAAGAGACTAGGTTTTAGGTGAGGTTCGGCTAACCTTTTATATCACTCTCTTCTTTTCAAATGACGTCGTTCGATTAAATGAACCAACGTACTAAACACGAGTCCGGTTCAATAAGCGTGTATCAAAAGCCGGTTAAAAAGAAAACCCGGTTCAAGTCACTTGGTTCCTACATAAAACACAATTTAGACTCCTTCAGTTTGTTGGGCATTTGCTAGCTTAATTAGCTCAGATTGCCTACCGTCATGCTTGGATATGATTATGACCCTAAATGCCTCACAAGTCCTGTTTCATCACAATTTCGAAACTCGCCAACTTCAATTGCAGGAACTACACCTTATAATAGTTGTACATAAATATACAAAGTTTAAACTTAATATATAAGCTAGATAAATTAAATTATAAATTTTTTTTATAAAAAGTATTGATATTATGTACTATACTAATAATCTATATATTTGTTTATAATCTTCTTTCGATACTTCATTCAATATATGCAAAATGTTACAAAATACTTTTAAAAGGGCAAACAAACTTGGGGTTTATATTATCAATGAGGTGGATTTTTTAAATAATCCAATTTGATTTGTAAATTTAGAAATCTAACTTTTAATCTTTCATCTTTTTGTATTTGATCTCCTAACAAAAAATAGAAATAAGTATTATTTTTATAAAGAATTCTTAAAAACGGATTTTTTTGTTTTATAATTTTTTTCTTATTTTATTTTAAATTTTCTTTTTGTTAACAATAGACAACAATAGGTTAACACATACTCATGATAATATAATAACATAATTGAATTAATAATGTTTTTTTGTATTAATGATACAAATTAGACCGCTCATTTAATATATGTTCAATTAGTTAAAATAAATTGGAGAAAATCTTATCTAATAACTCATATTTCTAAATTAATGTTTCACGTCATTCTTCTTCTTCTTCTTCTTCTTCCAAATCTACGCTTCACGTCATTCTCTCGTAAACTTTTTCCTCTCTGTAACCGTCACCATTGTCACTCGCTTCTTAATTGCCGGGAGTGTCGCCCCCGCTTTTCACCGGATTTGTCTCCCCACCGCAATTTCTGAACAAGGTACTACTTTCATGGTGCAAAGATTAGGTATTAAATTTTGGTATTAAGATTGGAAATTAAGATTCAGAATTAAGATTGAGTATTAAGATTGAGAGTTAAGATTGAGTAATAAGATCGGGTATTAAGAAAATTAGGTATTACAAAAATTGGGTATTAAGATTGGGTATTACTAAGATAAGATTAGGTATTATGAAACTTGGATATTACGAAAATTGGGTGTTGTGAAATTTAGGCAATTAAGAGTATTAGACTTGAGTAATTAATACCGAGTATTACAATTAAGATTTAGGTATAACTTTTTAAAAAAAAGAATAGTGAGAGTCAACTAATTTAGCTGGTAATAGGGAGACAGTGGGGTTACCAATTGGCAATAAGATCCCATTTAACCCTGATATAATTGATGACAATAACTTAGTGATAACATATAGTTGGTTACAATGCATTTGATCATACGACAACATGATTATTGAATCGTACATTTGATGACAATATAACTGATAGTTATAAGTACAGTTGTTGACAATACAATTGAATAGCACATCCTATGACAGTTGTTAACATTATATTCAATGACAAGACAATTTATATCATAGTTGTTCACAACAACTAGGATTCCCTTAGAAAAAATAGGAAAACAAGACCGGACGGAACGAGTGTGTGCTAGACTCTAGTAAGGGTATCACTCAAACCGAGGTTTGATATGTTTATGTTCAATTCATTTAGAATCGTGTAGAGTTCGAGTCGAAGCTAAATTTTAACCAATTTTAAATATTGTGTTCATATTCCTCTTTTTTAGTCAAGTAAACAAGCTTTGATAACGGTTAAATCCTAAATAGTTAGTACTGAAAACTAAAGTCAGTTCTTAGAACAACAAAATATAACAATTTATAAAAACAACTAACAAAATAACTTGAAAGTGATAAAAATATTAAGGCACCTCGATTTGGAGTAGAAACCCTTATTGACCAACCTAGTCAAACGAGATTAAAATCACTTGTCTTACTAGTACCTCCACCGGAAAGAACTTCAACCCTTCATGCAACTTTATTGATGGTTTGACTAGAATATACACTCTTCAATCTTAGTACCTCCTAAGATTCCTCGGATCTTACTCTGCAAAACAATCCCTTGAAGATCTCTTCTTCGCTCCCCTTTGTCTTCGATTTCGCTCCGTTCGTGTGTTGTCCGAAATATTAATTCCAATAGAGTTAAACCGACTATTACGAAACCCTCACATATAGACACATATATATGCTTAACCTAAGAAAAGATATAATTTATATTATCATCTCCAACCACTAATAACTCAAGAAAATAATGTCATTTCCTATCTAAATAAAGATCCTAATATATAGTATCTCAAGATAAAAAAAAAAGTATTTCTAAGATATACTTTACATAAAAATAACTAAAAGATCTCAATGCATATTGTTCGCTCCAAAAGGTGTGTGCAGAAAAAGCTTTAAATTTATATTCCTAATAATAAACCTATAAGGATCTATCATAGCAATGGCTTATATTCCGGAGTCGATCTCAGGGAATCAGTGAGAATAATCACAACAAAAGCAATCTAACTTCAGAAGTATGCAATGGTACTAATCAAAAGCAAAATACAAGATGTATAACAAGATGGGGAAATGTAGATTCTAAAGATCATAGTATCCGGTTGTGATTTTGATACAAGATTTCTATAGGTAATGTGGACAAAGCTGAGGTTTGTTGAGGGAATGTATTTCAATGATGAGATAGATCACCGGGTAAGTCTCACTACCCACTTTTCCAAACCAAAGCTCCTATCACTGGGTAAGTCTCAAGAAACTAGGGAAAGGTAAAAGCACTCAAACCAACATCACTCACCTAAGGGTACATAACTAACCATCACCGGGTAAGTCTCAGGTTAACTCTCAAAGGTAGATAGAAGGCACACTCAAACCCTAATAAAGGATAAACCTTTATTGCCTAACACTCACCATCATCGGTAAACAAACAAAGGAATCACCGGGTAAGTCTCATCCTAGGGTTGCGTATAAACCAGGAAAGGTGCAACAAGGATAGGATTTGACAAACTATAACCTAAACTACAAATCTACAAAGCAGTGGACGATCTCGTGCTGTTCTATATTGATCTTGGTCGAGATGCTCAACGAACAGCCCGAGACAGGTTTCGGTTTAAGGTAAACTTGAACTTTTAGGGTCCACTAAGATAAAGGTTCATTCTTTCATCGTCTATACCACAACCTTCAACTAATCACCCTAAAATTACAGGCGTGTTTAACCAACAATCATCATTATCAATGCAATATCAAATATATCAAGATTATCAAGAAAAGAGAAATAATCAACCAACAAAGATGTTCCAATTATCAAAGCAAACAACAAATCAATAGTATCAATAATGTATTCCAAAGAGATGATAACAACTCACAAGTACTTCCCAAGAAAATCTCACAATCTAAGGTTCCTTGAACCTTAAGTAATCCTTCCTTCGATAGCCGTCTTCCTAGCCGTCCTTCCGGTCTATCTAACATCCAACCTCAAATCTGTCTTCAATCAGCCGTCTTTTGCTTCACAATCACCTTCCATTCTTATAGAAGAATTTTAGGTCAAATTATATCTTATTTCCTTGGGCTGTGATCCGTCGACCTCGATCCAGGCCCAGTGGGCCATCTCAGTCGAGATGCATCACTATGTTAATCCGAGCTCAACGGTGATCTACGTGCATGCCATCGTATCTTCATCTGGATCTTTCTTTCTTCCTTCTAGCATAGTTCCTACCTTTCTTCTTGTCCTTCCTAATGCTCCTAAATGTAGATCCATAACTTCCTTAGCTCCTTATGCTCCATTTCCACCCAAAACGTGTCATATTCCCTACAATTACAATCAAAAATGGTGTAGACCTCGATTCTTGCAAAGTTACCGAATAATGACATAAACACTGTAAATACATGTACATGCATGTAGAATTATGATGAGAAAACGACAAAGCCATATCCGAAATATAGACAATAATTCATGCTATCACATATCTCTCCAATCATATAAGATATGATTTCCCAAGATACTCAACGCTACCTTCTTGATGCAATATCATGTCTGTTCCATCTCATAAACTCATGAGATGTGGAGCAAACGAATCAGATAGTTATGGAGGAGGGATATGAGAGAGGGAGAGAGAGAGAGAGAGAGTCCAAGGAACATCATAGTTTACTTGTATGTTCCTTCGTTATTGCACATCATAGTTAGTGACCGTTGATTACTTCCATCTTGTACCTGTGTCAGTTTCCTGAAAGTAAACTTACATAAGACTTATTAATTAGGACATTAAAAAGAGTTGTTTGTTAACATCGAGAAACCAAGGAACCCATCAATAACTCTACTCATGTAACAAATTTACTAAAGATTGTATCTTCTAGTAATCTAAGTTTTTATACGCCCAACGAGTTGAACTTTAATTTGAGAATATTCATGCACAACTCGTTTATAATGGAGCTGAGTTTGAGCTTGAGTGAAAGCGAGCTCAAAATGAACCTAAATTTTGATCAACTTTGTACATTTATGTGTTGACCAGACTTGCTCGGTCAAGGCTTTAAAGCCGAATACGAGCGATCTTGAATAACTCGAATCATATAATACATATAGACTTCGGCGCCTTCTATCATGTATGGAACATAGGTGAACTACCGTGAGACATTAATGGGAAACAAAATTACGTACATATTACGGTACAATGCGTCACTCATTTGACAATACAATATCTTCATTATATAGCAAATCCTAAATGAGAATCACATACGGTTTTGAATTTGATTAATTAACATTATCCCTAATCGCAACCCATCTGCTCACAATATTCCAAAAACAAGGCTAGATCTAATTATTTTGCTTTGTTTAAATACATTCCCCCTTTCCCATTTCCCACATACTTTCATTAGTTTTTTAATCCGACGGCGACGTAAGAAGAAGACTACAAAACGAGCTAATGTATAAATCCAAAACTGCAGCCCATTCTCTGTAGAATTACATTCAATTTTACTCAGTATTTGTTAAACGAAGTTGATAAACTAAATTTCAGAGGTAAAACAGATGGACAAATTTAGAGTGATCTTGTTTCAAAACAAGGTTAAAGATCCCGATATTAAAAAAAGCTTGGTGACGCGGTTCGAAAAATCATACTTTGTGGGATTTGGAGGGGAAACTCGGCCTAATTTACTAGGCCGATATTAAAACAAGGTTAAAGACGGAAAGAATGCTACAAAAACATAAAGTAAACGAAAGAAGACGATGCAAGAGCATCATGAACAAATAAAGCTTTAAGTGAAGCAAGTGTTCATATTTATTTCAATGAGTATCACACAAGATCTCACTCTTCGTCTCTCATACTCTCTCTTTCTCTTCTCTCACCAAAACTCTCTTTTTGGCTAGAGGACATATGAACCGTGACAATTCAATTAACACAACTTTCACCTTCAAAGTAAGCATATTTCTTTTTGGCTTGAGGATATATGAACCGTGACGATTCAATTAATCCATCTTTCACCTTTAAAGTGAGCACATATATATGCTTAGGATTAGCTCAAGCAGATAAGTATGTGGATCACCTACACCGTCCAAAACGTCGGACCTAAAGATCCCAACACTCCCAATATCATACAATACAACATAGTATCGGATATAACCAATTTATTTGATAATTGCAATTGATAACCAAGAAATTTAGGAACTCACCAATATATCACATATTATACAAATTATCACAATTATATGTTAGGTCATCTTAGTTTATGTTGGACTCACATCAAGGAGTACAATTTGTGTGTTATATGCTCTTAAATATTATTCAACAAGTCTTAAGCCACCATCTAACATACGTGCATTCATGGGTAAAAATATACACAAGATTAAGATTTAATCAATATGGCTAATGTAAGTGTAAATCAACCGGATACAACACTCCTATGTTTAAAACAAACATAACAAAAATAAACTTCTAACCAATCATCTGTGCACAAGCACAATTATATGTCATAACCTCATCGCATGTTTCAATCATGATATACATAACTCTTGGGTAATGTTAGAATATATAATACTTGTGAGTTAGTTTTCTCAATTGATTTTGGTTTAAAATTTTGTTCGATCACTTTCGTTACGTGTTAGATATATTGTTGCAGTTGAGACGTATATAACCCACAGTAGACTTGATGGGATATGCTCCTCCGTTAAAGAAAGTGTACTAATTGCATGCAAATTGGTACGCACATACTAACCACACAATAAGGAAGTATATATATGCATATTCTAGTGTTGTCTATTTTGTTGGCAAAGGTAAAGGCTATCTTCCTTCATGAACGATCCTTGCGGGACACAACCTAACCTAATCTCTCAACAACCTTCTCGATGTTTCTTCACCTTGGCGTTTACACCGAGCCCACAACATAGTTTCTGGGGTTTTTATACCCTCAACCGACATAAAATGTTCTTTTGGAACCCACAACATAGTTTCTAGAGAGTAATTGATTATGTTACGCCCAACATAGTATCATGTGTTAATTTTTGTAAGGAAAGTAAAAATAATAGGACTTTTTGGCTTATCCGAGGGCCCCATATCGTTCCGAGGACCTTGCTAACATGTTCAGGGTTGGCCCTGTGCCTAATACTCATATGCACTCATATGCATACGACTCTGCTCTACAATCGGTATGTGTCCGAATTTGGACCGTGATCGTAACTTGTAAGTTCTCAAATCTAAAGTGGGGACATTCATAGCCTAATATATAAGTTCGGTCAGTTACTTCTTTTATTGTCAATTGATTTTAGATGGAACCCCATTGAGTTTATATATTGAGCTTGAACCTGCAACGTATACGAATACGCATGTACACTCGTATGCACACGACCTCCACTCTATTGTCCGTCTGTATCGGAATTTAGCAAGCATCCTAGAAAATTTTGAAACTGTTTCAAATTTTAATAAACTCTAGAGATTAGAGATTTTGATCACATCGAAACCATTAGGTATTTGAACACCAACATCTAAATTTGCATAATCCTACTAGACTAGTTTTATATACCTAATTTGAGATTATATTTGACATACTTTATAAAGTGAACCCTACTGGCCTAGTTAAATGTAAAAAAGTCCGGCTTCAACTTGTCCTTAAACAAGTCGAGTATGAACATGATTTCAAGTTTGTTAAATTTAAGACCGGCTCGACCTCCTTTATTTGTATTTGTTATGTTCATTTAGGCTCGACTCGATTGCATATAGAATCAACATGAATGTATTAAACTATTACAACTTGGTTTGTTAGGCTCAAATAACATCCTAGAGGCCTTCTTTGTAACACCTCGGATTTGGAACCCGATGTGTCACTAGGATGTAGACCATAAAATGGGTCAACTAGAATTAGCTTGACAACAAATTCACTGTTGAACCTTTAAACAAGAGCACGAAAAATATAGAACAAAGCATCCGACTGTTATTCTCAAAACAACTTAGATAATGCTAAATTGAAACCATGCAAAAAGAAATATAAAAGCAAAACAACCCTTGACTCAAACTCAACAACTAGAAACTCGAGACCAAGACACAACAACCTTCCCAAAATCCTAAGACACACATGAGTCAGGTTGTAAATCATCTCCCGAAAGGTAGTCTCCAAAGCGAGTTCAATACCTGAACAAAGTCTTAAAACAACAACAGGAGAACCATTAACTAACGTTCCAAAAATGGAGTCTAAGCTCTGAAATCAAATTAAACTCGCATATATATACTCAAAAAAACAACTAGTGAAATGCATCAAGGAAAATGAAAAACCAAACTAAGCAAGAACGTAAATGATATAAATCTGTAGTAACTACAATCCATAACCAAATAAAAACAAGATAAGGTAACGCTGATCTTAACCCTATATCTATCCATCAACAACTCTCAACATCTCTAACTATACCTATCTATGCTCATATATAACAATCAACCTATCTTTGTAATCATCACCGTCATTTCTTTATGTCCATATTATACCACATAGCTCATTCATAAAAATCGGTCACCATTTGGTCTCTTGAGGTATAACTGTCAGTGCGTAAAATAATCAATTACCCTCTAGGCTTAACTGTCAGTGTGTAACATAATCAAATAGCATAGTCCATATATCATATAACCCGTCTATCACAATTGGGTCTCTTGAGGCATTACTGTCAATACGTAACACAACTAATTTATCTCTAGGCTTAATTGCCAGTACATAACATTACCAATTAGCCTAGTCCAATATATTATATAACTAGTGTATCATAATTGGGTCTCTTGAGGCGTAACTATCAGTGCGTAACATAACCAATTAGTCTAGTCCAATATATCATAAAATCATATGTCGCAATCTGGCATCATGAGGTGTAACTATCAGTGTGTAACATAACCAATTGCCCTCTAGGCATAATTGTCAATGTGTAACATAACCAAATACTCTATTCTCAACACAACTCACAAAATCAGTCATAACTCGGTCTTCCACAATCTCAATCACAATTATGTCTACCATAATCTCAATCGCAAATCTATCTACCGTAGTCTCAATCATAATTCTATCTATCACAATCTCACTCCTTGCAAATGTAGTACAACACAACTCTTATCTACTCATATTGTACTATCTATAACACTAAAAATAATAAGGTCAACACATAAATTCATTTAAAACATTTGCAAATATATAGAGGAAGAGGGTATAATAATAATATAGGTCCTACTCACAATCCACAACAAACTTAACGTTAAACAAAACGGCAACTAAATAAGCCAATACGACTTGCCTAAAAAAAGACAAATTTCAATAACCACCAAAATAAATTCAAGCAACCAAACACCTAATAATGATATCACAATATATAATCAAACAACTCACGCAATTATCTCAAGCCTATAACCAACATCCAAACAAAACAATATTCAACTAAGGAGGTCCCCCTCGTCCACTCTCCAATGAATTTGATCATGTGTTGATCACTGTTATTGAATTTGAACTTTGCTTTGTTTTGTAATCTTGTAACCTATACTCCCTTCTTCTTAATTCAATTAACATTTCAAAAAAAAAAATATTCAACTAAGGGTGTAGGAGGCTCATGGATCGGAGTCAAACGAATGGAGAATCTCGCTTATCGAAGTCAGAATACCATCTTCTCATTCAAACATACCTTCAAGAATCTAAACAAGTCAACTGTACTAGTTTAACTCCATTTGTTAAAAATTGGGTCATTAAATATAATTATAAATGTTAGGAACATTTTATGTAATTATAAATTTAGGTCATATTTTGTAGATATCCAACTCAGGGCATTTGATGCACTTCCAAAAGTTTGGGGTCATTTTTATAAATATAACTTTAATATTGGACAGTTTCCTGTATTTGAACATGCGATGGACCCCTAAGTCATATTTGACCCGCCGTAATATATCACTTGAGGGGGCACGTGGAAGGTCATGTTTTCACCACAATAATAATGGGATAATGAGTTTAGTATATAGGGTTGGTCATATACTCTTTCTATTGTCAATTGGTTTTAGAAAGAAATCTCATTAAACTTATGCGTTAAACTCAAACCCAACACATATACATTCGGACGTGCGATAAATGCCCATATCATATCTGGAAACCCCGAATATATCACTATACGAAGTTCAAAGTGTACAAAGTAATCTTTTGTATTATCCTTATTACAAAATAACAATGATAGATGATAGTTTGACTACGAGGCTAGCCATTCATGAAAATCTGACGTCCAATGTTTCATTAGAATTTAACCATTTTCTTTGTCAGCAAAATTTGTGAGAATAATATGACACATTCTTTTAACAAACAAAAACATTTATGAGTTTATGACCCATTTTTAATAAATAGGAATAGAAATAATTTGGTTTACTAGATTTTTTTCTAGTTTTGTATTTAGTAAATGTACCTTTTAAGAGAAGAGTGTGTAGAGTTTGAGAATAAATACAAAAGGTTGGGATATATTTACTTAATTAAAATATTAAAAAGCCTAATTACTAGGCTAAAAAAAGTCTAGTAAACCAAATTGTTTCTATGGAAGAGGAAAAAAAAAAAAGAATATTGTTGGAATATTGATGTAAGAGTAGAGAATTGTAGTGAGGCCCCAAAGACATGCATGTACCCAACTTGAAAGAAGAAGAAAAATGACATGTGTGTTAACTAAAGTTGGGACATCAAAGTAAATAGCCACCGTCCAAAAAGTGACTCCGCCACTTCATAGTCTCCTCGACTCACTGTGGGTCCACATTCAGCGCACCATCATCAACAATGACTCGAGAGACTATTATGTGTTTATATTATTTTAATGAAATACAACTTTACTTTACCTTCAGTAAATCATTCAGCTTTTGTGAACTATCTTTTGTGAGATCTTTAACCACCGTGTATAGTAAATAAAATATGAACAATTATTTGACTTAATTCAGAATCGAATGGAACTAATCATCAAATGATGTTAAACTTTTAATTATTAATAAATTTTGATATTATAATATTAATTCAATCTATTCAAGCACCACTTTAAATAAAATGCATAATATATATACTACACTATATAAAAATAAGAGTTATATATCAAAATAAATCCGTTTTTAAAATTGAACCACTTACTAATGCATAATTATTTATGGGCCGAGTAATAAATATGTCTAAAGCCCACGTGTAAGGTGAGCACTCTTATTGGGCCATGGATTTCTTTTAAACAAAGCCCATTTGGAGGGGCTTGGTTGACGTGTAAAGATTTGCATTTACTCAGCCATCAAGTGCCCTTCGTTAATTTTGTTTCCGATTTGCCTTCGACTTGTTTGGTAATTTTGGTTCGAGTATTAAGAAAAATAGTGTAATATTCGTGTAAAGCACGAGTATTATTTGTAAAATTTAACGCGAAATATATTTTTATAATTATATTTATAACATTTTTATAATTATATTTTAAGGGACTGTCTAATGAATTTCGAAGGTCCTGTGTCAATATTAGCAATAAAAAAAAAAAATAAGATTGTTCTTAACTTTAATATATTTTTAGAGAAAAAAAATTTAAACAAAAAAAGAGATAAGAAAATATATATTATAAAACGGGTGATAAAAAATATATTATAAAATAGAAAAATAAAAAAGTAAAAACAAGTGGAATGGAGATTTGAACTCTTGACTATTTGTACTTAATATTGGGGTTTAAGTTGTTTAACCATTATGAAAAACACTCTTTTGTTTCTTAAACAAACTAAAAATAAACATTATGGACCCCCAAAAAACTAGGGCTTTGTGTCGTAGGGCCTAAACGCACCCCTTGTTGGACGGACCTGATATTTTATTTCATCTTGATTTATATGGTAAAAATAGCTATATTTTAGTTGATGAAAGTTATAATAAAGATAAACAAATAAAAAATAGTAAAAGATAAATTGCGATAAAATGACATGTGTCATCCGATTTATAAATGAATGACACATAAGTCTAGTATAAATGAATGTCACGTGAGTTTAAGTGCTTTTGCCTTTTATATAGTATATATATTAGGATTAACTATATGTTCAATGTCGAACTGAAATCAAATTTGTAAAAACAAGACCAAAAAATCGGACTTAAAAAAAGTTGGTTTGGTTTTGTGTTGATCCTAACACTATATAGATCTAACCATATCTGGCAGCCATCCGAAAAACGGGCAAGTACAAACATAGGAGGAAGCTTCAGTACGCTGAAAAGCCCGTCCGGTTCAGATTCGGTCACTACTCCAGACCCGTCGGGCCGAAATGCTCTACTCACCAAACCGGATTTAAAATAAATAAATTAAAAAATGTGCATGATATAGTGTATATCATTAGATATAATTATTTCATGAAGTAAAATTATAAAATATTTAATATGATTATAATAAATTTAATATATATTGCATGAAAAAATCTTAAATTTAAAAAAAATTATTAATAGATTTTTTTAAAAAGGGTATCCGGCCCGTTGGGCGGGTACGAACACCACTATAGGCCCGCCATCCGGGTTTGACATGTGTCCGGATAAACAGACAAATTCTTTTTTATAAAGTCTGAACTTAATCCGATCTCTGAGTTGAACAAATCTAATAATGTATTACCCGATAACTGAACCTATAAAGATCAATTTAGGTTTTATTCCTGAACAGACCTGAAAGCACATTTATAAAACACCGAGGGTCGGAAAAAAGAAGTCTGGTTATGAGTAGCAGCGACAACAACATGAGCCAGATGAGTATCACCGACAACAACATGAGCTAGAGGAGTAACACAACAACGACAAATAACTAGATTATGTAAGACCCCAATTTTTGCCTTTACCACCGCCGTGGTGAAGAGTGCCGCCCCGTGGCAGGGTCAGCCGCCCCTGCGGATAAATACAGATCGGGTCGATCTGATTTTTTATTCCGTTTTATTTCCTTCCATAAATGGAAGATCTGATTTTCTATCTAATGAGCCGGCTCTCCTTTGATCTTCTAACCCTAAAGACGTCCTTCCTTCTATATTTTCCCACCGTTTCCTATATAATTGTCGCCTTCTCTTCCTTTTCTCGTTTCTTGCATACGTTTTCCTTCAACCTTGAGCAAAGTTGCAGCCTTTCCCTTGTGACCTTCTGCACAACGTGTAAGTTCTTCATCCCTTTCATTTTCCGTAAGTTCATGATATACGCAACATGCTTCTCCTTCTGCTTCGCTCTTCTTTCTTCTTCTTCTTCTTCTTCTTCTCCAAGAGTCAAGATCGAGTATTGATTCTTGTTGGCCTTCCGTTGTTGATACATTGATGTTCTCAAGCTCCCTTGGTTGAGAAATGAAAAGTGTGGAACAAAGAATCGAGCTTTGTTTCCTGCTGTGAGTTGCTGTCATAGAGAAGCCCCGACGCCATCTTTTGTCAGTGCACCGCCCCCGCGACTGCACATTCTCGCCCCCGCGGATCTTCCCCAGTGCCGCCCCCACAGTACTGCTTGGCCGCCCCCGCAGTTTTGTCTGCAGTAGCCCCGTCTTTGGTGAGCTACTTTTCTTCCCTTGTTTCCTCGTTCCTTCCTTGAGTTGTGTTGGTTGTTGTTGACCCTTGGTGATGTGTAAGACTAGGGTTTGTGATCCTAACTTGTGGAGATCTCTTAGAGATCATGGAGACTAGGAAGTTATAGACTTCTAGCAATTATTTCGTTCCTGATTCGAAGCCTTGTTTGAGCAGGCATTTTTTCCTTTCCTTCGGGAACTGAGTTGTGAGTTACCTTCGAGTGAGGTAAGTCCCTTGGACTTACTTAGCTGCATTCCGTATATTGGTTCGAGTGTATTTGGCTTGTTTGTGTTGTTGTTTATTGTTATAACGGATAACCGGAATAGGATTGACCTTTTATACCTTAATTAGCCCAAGTCTATGATAATTGGGCGATGACCGCTTGTCCAGTTCAGAATGGGGAAACTGGGAGGTACTCTTGCGACCAGTCCAACAGGTGAAAGAGGGATGCATCCGCTCTATTCTTGTTGGTGAAAGGGGACAGAGGCGAGATCGTAATGATTCTCGTGTGACAACATAAGTTGAATTAGCAAAGGGATTAACCTTAATGAAAGATAATAACCGGATGAGTGCGAGCATGCTATATGTTTATATTACTTTATGTGTGTTTGTGTCGTTACTGTTTTTTTGATATCTAGAATGCTAGCCAACGGTTTATACCGATATTGTAGATGCCTTGGAGGATATAAGTGGGCTGAGTGATCTGGATGGTGTGGTCAGCCGGGGTTCCCGTACATTATAGGACGGGATCGGGTTTATATTTCTTTTGTTGCTTTTCATTCGTTTTAACTCGGCTACGAGTCTTTAACATTTTCTTTTGTTATAACCTTTGGTTTATTATAAGTTTTGGTTTTCATTTATTTGTGCCTTATTGTAAGATCCGATGTTGTCGTTGCTACTCTAAGGGTCGGAACTCATGTGAGGTTCTTGCCCGTAACGCTTCGAATTTTCAGAACTTGGGGTGTTATAGATTAGTAGATGGATAGTGAGTTGAACATGCTTGAAGTATGTAAAGTTGTGGTATGACATGAGAATATTTGTGCTATGTGATACACATATTTGATTGATTTAAATCTAGAGGAGAAATGAAGGATTTAGACTTACTCTCACCAAAGACGCTGGAGGAAGGAAATAATAATAAAGAGTTGAGGACATATTAGGTTAAATTGTTTTATTTAGAGGCGTAAGAAATTTATTAGGTTAAAGGTATCAAGTATTTATATAATTGTATCTATATTCAGTTTAAACTGAAAATAATTGGTTTTAGATTGAATTGAAAACCGATAATCAATAAAATTCAACAAACCAAATTTATTTTATATCTTTAGGTAGAGGTGTGGCCGGTTCAAACCAAACCGCCGGTTTGACCAAACCGGCGGTTTAGGTTCGCCGGTTTGGTTGAACCGGCGGTTCGCGGTTTAGGTTTAGGTTTGGTTCTACACCAAACCTAAACCGACGGTTCAAACCGGTGGTTAACCGCCGGTTAAACCGCCGGTTTGAGCCTTTTTTTATTTTTTTTTATTTTTTTTTTGGCCAAACCGGC
The DNA here is from genome assembly GCA_033239125.1 of Fagopyrum homotropicum. Lineage (NCBI taxonomy): Eukaryota > Viridiplantae > Streptophyta > Magnoliopsida > Caryophyllales > Polygonaceae > Fagopyrum > Fagopyrum homotropicum. Next base: position 149,420,904 of record BSWB01000001.1, on the reverse strand, counting down.
GGTTTGGCAAAAAAAGAGACGTTGGCAATGTAATAACCGAAAATTTTAAAGTTTCGGTAAACTGCAACTAACCAAATTCCGATACGACAATCGTAAATAATAAATAAAATTAAATAAAACGAGTTTAAATGTTATTATTTTATAGGACTTTAAGTCACATAAAATGATGAGACCTTGTAACCGGAATTAAATACGCGTGCTTAAATTTAAAAATAATAATAAATTAGATAATACGGAATTTATTTTCCGTATTATATAATTTCCACACATAATTAACGGGTTACGAGTTCCGCTTTCGATCTCATGAGATCACCGCTCAATTGGGCCAATCCTAGGCCCAAGCCATCAGCCCATTTACTAAGCCCATCATTTAACCCTAAACTAATTAAAATTAACCTAATTAAACTAATCTAATTTAACCCTAATTCTAACCTATCTCACGCTATTGCCTGCCGATCCTGCCTTTCCTCTCGCAAACAATCGAAGCAACAACCTTCCCTTCGACCGGAGACAAGCACCGCCTCCACCTTCCCTCCCTTGTGCCGCCGCCACGCGTGGTGCCCCGCCTCCCTCGTTCGCCGGCGACAGCAAACGCCAGGTGAGACTTCCCCTCCGTCTATCGCTTCTCCTCCCGATCTAATTCTCGAACCGCGCCGCCTCTCTCCGGCCAGCTGTGACCAGCGCCGCGCCGCCTCCCTTCGGCCAGCAGTGACCAGCGCCGCGCCGCCCCTCTTCGGCCCTGCAGTAGCCCGCAACCTCCACCGAATCCTGCAGTAGCCACCGCCGAGTCCTGCAGTAGCCACCGCCTTCGACGCCGTCCCTTCGCCGCTGCCCAGTTGTCCTCAGCCGCGAACCCACCAGAACCGGACCCGACGTTCTACGCGACGGAGACACCGGTAAACCTTCCTTCTGCGAATCCTTTTGATGTTCTGTTTCGGTTGCTGAAGTGTACCTCGAACAACAGGCCGGTGGGGAGAAACGAACGGTTGTGCTGGACCGGCGAGTAAGCGGAAGCAGAACCTAGTCTCGCTCCACAGGAACCGTAACCCTACTTCCGTAGACGGATCTCCGGTAAGTCCGAAGGTAACACCGCATCGGTTCGCCCCTGCAACGGAACGGTGAGCGCTCCTCCTGTTGTACAAATACGTAGTTATGTATCTGTAGAAGTTTAAGAGAGAATTGTGTAATTAAATGTGTAGACAGTAGATTAATATATGTATATATATATATATAAATATATATAAAATATGTATATAAGTATATATGATTGTATAATAGTGGAATATATATATATATATATATATATATATATATATATAAGTATATATATGTAAATGTAAAACAGTGGAATATATATAAGTGTATATATACATAGATGAGTAAGAGTAACGTATAATATACGTACACACACATAAGTATTAAAGTGGAATTTAATGGATATATAATCTTTATATAAGAGTATATTTATAAGCATAAATATAGAATATATAAAAATGCGAGTATCTATATATAAGTACGAGTTGGGATTTATAAAATTATGTAAAAGAGATATAAATATATATATAAATAAGTTGGGATTTCAGGATTTATATATATATATAGAAACATAAGAATATATATATACTCATGACGTAAGTGTACCTAAATCCGTACAAGATGGGAAATAAAATATGTAGATATATATATGAGTACCGAATAATTACACAATTAAATAAGTGAGTTGAGGAGAAAGGTTAAAGTATATAATACGGATAATATATGTAATAGATGATAACCGGGAAAGAGGAAGAGTGTTATTCTTTTTCGAGTGGATTCAAGTTTGAACTGGTGACCTATAAGTAGCTAACCGAGAGACACAAAGCATGGAAACAAGTTTTTAAAGGAATAAGAAAGTTTAAGAATAAATTTGAGAAGCCTTCGGTTGAGGGTAAAATGGTCTTTTACCGTAAGAACTTGTTCCGTAATTCCTTAGCATGAGGTTGGACATGTGGATGTGATTTTGATACACATGCCTTATTTGGCAGGCGTTTGAGTTACCACGAGTACGGACTTTTGAGACGTGTTAGAGTGTATTTTGACTCAGGTAAGTCCATGCGACTTACTTAGCCGGTTTTTGGATGTTAGTTGAATGATAATGGTGGTGTGTGCGATGTGTGTTTATAATAACAACTTGTTAGGACGACCGTTGTTGTTATGTGTTAAGGCCCAAGTGTATGTATAACGGGCCGTGACATCACTGCCCAGCTCTGCCAGGAGACTGGGAGGTTCTCTATACCCAGACCATACAGGTACACGGTGAGATGCATCAGATCCACTCCTGATGGGTACACGGGGGCGGAGGCGAGGTTTGGGAATCCCTCGTGTCACAAAATAAGTATCATTAGAGTGAATGACTTAAATGAAGATAATAAATGGATTGTTTGAAAGCATGATGAGTGTATTTTATGTGTGTGTGTGCTATTGTTATTCTTCTAATGTTTAGATAACTAGCTAATGGTTGTTTTGTTGTGGTTTTAGTTTTACAGCAGGTTAGAACAGCAGCTGAGTGATCCGGAAGTAGTGGTCAGCCGGGTCTCCGTACTCCTTAGAGTGGGGGTGTGGGTTGTTGTTTTGTTGTCTTTCCTTTTGTTAAGACAGTTAGTCTTTTCCGTTGTTAAGTATGATAGGCTGTTAGACTTTGTTGCATTCATCCTTTTACAAATGTATTTTTATGAATTTCGGTTTTTCTTATTTGTGTCTTGTTGCAAGATCTTAGTAAAATTGTTGTCCAACTGAGGTCGGGACCCATTGTGAGGTCCTAACCAGTAACATCCCGAGTTCTGAGAATTCGGGGTGTTACAGGCAAAGCCAACGTCTCTTTGCCAAGTTGGCAAGTTGGCAATGCCAACGTCTCTTTCCAACGGCTATTAGAGCCGTTGGAAGTTTAAATTTTTTTTTTTTTTTTGTATTATTAGTTTAATTAAAAAAAAATTAATACCCACTATTCCTATAAATACCATACAATTATTTCATTTAAATCACACCAACATTCTCATCTATCTACTACTACTCTCAATCTCCATCTCGTATTCTCTTTCTCGTATTCTCGATCTTTCGAAATGGCAAACCCGGATTACCCAAGCGACTACGACTTCACTCTGACTCCCGCTTTCTTTCCTAGCACACAAGAAAGCGAGACTCAACCGCCGGATTCGGAAATGCCACAAGTTCCACAAGTTCCACAAGGTGAAGGGCCATTCCGACAAGCCCCTCCACCGAAAATGCTCACCTCCGACATATTCACCAAACATTACAACAAGGGTCCGGTGATGGACGATTATTGCCAAGTTTCGTGCAATTATTGTACGAAGGTGTACAAGTGGAAGTCGAAGGGCGGATACGGGACTTTGCAAACCCACATGCAAAAGACTCATCCGGAGAAGCTCGGAATATCACGGGGACAAACTCAATTGTCCCACGGGTTTGCATCCTCTTCCTCTCAATCTTCTTTATTTAATTATAATCATGTTGATGAATCTTTAGCATTAGCCAACTTAATTGCATCCGAAGCATTTCCATTTTCTTATGCGGAATCTATTAATGTAAGAGAATATAACACTAATTATCTTCAACCGACTTATAAACCAACTTCTCGTAAACAAGTTTCGAAATTAGTTTCTCATTCTTATGAACAAAAAAAACAAAAAATTCTTACGGTTTTACAATCTTTTTCGCATCAAGTTTCAATTTGTAGTGATATTTGGAGTACTTTATCACAAAAACATTTTTACATGGGCATCACTTTACATTTTATCGATAATGATATGTACTTGCATAAATTTGTTATTGCATATCAATATTTTAATGAAAGACATAGTGCCGCCAACATTGCTAATTTAATAAAAACGGTTTTACAAGAATTTAATTTACAAAACCGTGTTTTTTCATACTCATTTGATAATGCTTCCGCTAACACCCGCGCCGTTAACCATTTAGTGGGAAATGCGGGTCAACTTATAAAAACTTCTTTTACTCACCAAAGATGTGCATGTCATATTTTAAATTTAAGTGTTCAAGATGGCCTAAAAGTTTTACATGAAATGTTAGAACCTATAACCGATGTAATTGAACATATTTGGCATTCAACCGAATTAAGAAGAAAATGGAGATCAACTTGTATTGAAAAAATTTTTCCTCCGATTTCTTTTTCGAAAGATATTGGAACTCGGTGGAACTCAACCTATAAACTACTAACTCAAGCTATTCGTTATAAAAATGTTTTACAAGAATTTTCTTCACAATTTATTTCTTGGTCTATTTTAGATGATGAAAGTATTTGGCAAACTTGTTTTGATATTTGTAGTGTTTTAAAAGTTTTTAGTGATGCTACTAATACGTTAAGTTATGTTTACATTCCTACTTCTTATTGTTTTTTAGAAATAGCCGTAAATGTTGCCGAAGCTTTACAAACCGGTTTAGCTTTAGAATCACTTAAATATGCTACGGCCGAAATGAAAACAAAATGGCTAAAATATTATGATGAGGTTCCCGTAGTTTATCTTATTGCCGCCGTTTTCGATCCTAGACTTAAAATTGATGGTGTTACGGAATTTTTAAATGCTTATTATGAATGTTTAGGTTTATCTACTATTAAGAACGTTAATAATATTATTAGTAATGTTCGTGTTGAAATTGCTAAATTACTTATTTTATTTGAAACTAGTGCTAGTGCTTCTACACAAACAACTCATCCACCCTCTTCTTCTTCTCCTTCTATTCTTTCTAAAGCTAGACAAATTTTATCTAAAAGAACTAAAACACCTAGACATTCATCCGCAAGTGCGGAATTTGAAGATTTTCTAACTACTCCTTTTAGTTTTGATGGTGATATTGATAGTTTTGAAGTTTTACAATATTGGAAGAAGATGGCCCCAAAGTATCCAACATTAGCAAAGATTGTGCAACAAATTATGGCCGTTCCCGCATCAACGGTGGCCGTGGAGCAAGCTTTTAGTCAAGGAGGAAACATGCTAAGCTACAAGAGGAGTCAATTGAAGCCTGATAAATTGGAGGCTCAAGTTTGTGTTCAAGATTGGATAATGGCGGAGAGGAGGCTACAACGGAATGCACCCACTTATGATAGATCATCGGATTCCAACTCCGATGATCCGGCCACTACTTCCGAGTCCGAGGCGCAAAGGTAAGGGGGTTACGAAAACAACTCGGAAGTCCGAAAAAAGGTAAGTAAAGGTAAGAGAACTACGTGGGCTTTGATTCCTCTTAAACCCCAAGAGGATACGTAGGCGACCGGGAAACCGGTTCAAGCCCTTTCCTTTTTTTTTTTTTTTTCATTTAGTTATATTCAAAATTTCAAATACTAATGTAAAGATGTAATAAAAAAAATTGAATGTATAAAAAATTTAGCTTGCTTTATTTTGTTGTAGAATTGTAGTTAGTAATTTTGTTTACTATGTAATTATTATACATTGAATTTCAATATATAAAAAAATTTGGTTTGCTTTGTTGTATACTTGTATAACTTGTATGTTAGTTAGTCATTTTATTTTAGTTGCTTCTTTCTTTTATTATTGTTAGTAATTTATTTTAGTATGTAATTATTTTATTCAAAAGCTAATGTAATGAAAAAAAATTCAATGTATAAAAAATTTGAGTTTGCTTTCTTTTATTATTGTTAGTAATGTTATTTTACTTGCTTTCTTTTATTTACTTACTAATTCTATTTAAATGCTATTGTAAAAAAAAAAAAATTCTATGTATAAAATATAAAATTATAAAATATTTTTTAATATATATAAATTAAACGTATAATTTTTAATTAATATATAAATATATATTATATTACTTATATATATTTATTTATTTATTATTTTTTTTTTAAAAGTCATGTGCCAAACCGCTGGTTTAGGTTAAACCTAAACCGGCGGTTCGGGATCGGCCGGTTTAGGTTTGGGTCCCATCTCTATCTTTAGGGTTAGATTTTGATCAAAACTGGCGGCAGACCCGGCCCAATAACCGGTGCCACATGTTCTACTGAACAGGGCCCCGGATTTGAGGAGGCCTCTAATTTAATGAAACGTAATAATTTACAAATCGGATTACTGGCCCAGCTGGTAAATAAGTGTGTCAATTCCCTTGTTTGAACATGAGATCACATGTTTGAGTTTTGTGAGGGGCCTCTCAACACTTTTTATTTATTTTTAACTAAAAATAGTGTAGTATTATATTTGTTTCCTTTTAATTTCGTTTTTAATTTACTTATATTACCTTTAGTGTTTAATTTTTCCGTCTTATTTCTTGTATTTTTTTTCATATTATTTTAATTTTATTGAATCATGTTTCAGCATTTAAAAATAGTTTATTAAATATTATTAATTAAATAAACTATATAACAACATTTTAATTCCTATAAATGTATCTAATATTTTTTGGCACAGGGCCTCCTAATTCAATGAGACGGTCCTGACTGACGGATTCGGTTCGAGAACTGAACTGATTCTGCTACGCTCTAGAAAAATGGACATAATTTGCTTTCATTATAAAAGGAGATGCTTTAAACTAACAATAATATATTAAAAAAATATCAACTTGTTAAAAACAAATTTATATTCCCTAAATCCCTCTAAAGTTTGTTCTTGGTGGCTATTTTATCACAAAATCGAACATATTATATACTCTTAATGAATGACATAAAACTTGTACATAAATTGTAAAGGTGAATTAAGATAAAATATCCCTTGTATCTTTATGGTAATTGTATATATAAAACGAAACAAAAGATATATGCTTATTTGACTCTTTCACATAAAATTAGAATCCATGAAATAAAGAAGTTGTAATATTAATAAATTTGCATGCTTATCGAGAATATTGTACCTTAGATGATAATGATTTATAGTATTGGTATCATATCAAGAATACCAAAAAGAAAATGTAAGAAGATTAGGGTTGCATATTTTACCTTAATCTTCACTTGAAATTGCCCAAAATAGATGTATGGACGGCCGAATAATGTCATCGAACATATTCTTGTGGAAATTGGTGTACTTAAAGTCTCAAACTAGTATTATCCTCTTATTAAGGTCAACCCAAAAAATTGTGGCATTAAATTTACTCCCCACTAAAACTATAAATTTATTGGTTTAGAATTTTACACAAATTTTGAGTTATATTAATAAAATAAAATAAAATAATTTTTTATTTATATAAAATTTGTGAGAAATGAATATATTTAACTTGTGATTTTCTAAAAAAAAAATTAATATCTTTATTACATACTAAGTCCCACTGTCCTATAACTAGTCGATTTTCAATTTTACCCCACATCTAGAATAGTGAATTATTTAGAATGCCCTCCTACCTTTATCTTTCATGCTTCATTTGAACTTTTATGCTCAATTTTTTCCATTATTGAGCTTTAACTAAATCTTATAGATAGGTGAAGCTCTAAGGTCAACAAATACTCATGAGCTCAACTCAAACTTGCTTAGCTCACAAAGTAGCTCACTAGCTAGCTTCTTACAACTCAATGGACATTTGTGCTTGAATTTATCTCAAACTTTATAACAACATTTTTGAGCTAATATAATGAGGAATTTCCGAAAGAATGCTCATAAAATGTGTCCTAAAAACACAAAGCATCGGACTCTCAATTTCTGCCAAGTCATGGGATTGTCATGAAAAAGTCAAGATTGTGTTGAATGACACTCATGAGGCTCAACTCAACCAAATTTCGACAAAGTTGTGATAGCCATGCACCTTGGTTTAATTCAGTTTAACTAGCTTCCAAACTTTTATCCCGTAATCACTAGTTACTCTAAGTGCCGGTCACTTAGCTTCACTCCCGCAACCCAAACCATCGTGACAAACATGTGAGTAACTCATTGCACCGTGTCTCGACAACAAGCTCAATGGTTCCGTTGAGACGTAGCACAAAACTCCAACATTTCTCCCCCATTTGAGCATCGTCGTAAAACTTAATTTAGGCAAATTAACAAATAAAACTCTACACATAATCACAAATAGCTTTCGATTGAATTTATTGATTTAGTACAAATACACATTCTATACAAAAGAATCATAGTGCATAAACAGATTGAACCACTCAACTTGTCTAAGTACATGAAGGCAAAGTACATGCGAGTTTACATTCCTTACAAACAATTGATACATTTAAAGGTTATTGTGTCCTAATCTTCTAATGAACGCATAGACGAGCCGACTATATACTCCCCTGAAGAAGCCTTGACACTTCACGTTCATGTAGTCAATTCTCTTTTAGTCTTGCACCTACATATGCAATTTTTCAAAGGAGTCGATAATAAATGTACATTTCATGCTATATACATAATGTAGGAACCGAGTGTCACCTTGGATGGAACATTGTATGCTCACAAGCTTCTCGGAATGGGTTTGCCACGTTGAATGCGGATAAGACAATGAGCCTTAGGCGAATTAGGTGTCCCGTGACAAGAGGTTTCTTTTAGGTTGTTAACCCCATCCCCTTGGCCGAATTTTGTACCAAGTCCCTAGCCAAACTCTTGGTCAAGTGAATGGCTAGATTGTTGCGAGTTCTCACAAAATCGACCGATACTATGCCATGAGTGATTAGATCTCTAACCGATCCATGTCTCACACCAAGATGTTCAGCTTTCCCATTGTATGTTTGGCTATATGCCAACTTAAGTCATTACGGAATCTCTATGACCAAGTTCTAAAGCCATACCGCCTCTTTGCATGTTGCAGCAAGTGCCACAAAATCAGACTCTATAGTCGAGGTTGTGATGCACGTTTCTTCTTTGAAGCCCACACAATGGCAACACCTCCTAGTATGAAAACCCATCCAGTTGTGGATGAATGATCCTCTAGATTTGTGATCCAAGACGCATCTGAGTAACCTTATATAACCGAAGGGTACTTGGTGTAACTGTACAAAATTCTATGGGTCCTTTTAGGTACCTTAGGACATGTCTTAGAGCCTTCCAATGGTTGGAGCTCGGACAACTAGTATACCGACTAATCTTGTCTATGACAAATGTTATGTCCGGTCTTGTACTATTCATGACATACATGCAACATCCTATTACTTGTGCATATTGAAGTTGAGAAACAACAGCGCGTTGATTTGGCATCAACTTCTCACTTGAGTCCATAGGAGCACTACCCTCATGCTCTTATCACATTGGAAGTGTTTGATGACCTTTCCAATGTAGTGTGATTACGTGTGGCTTAATCCTTGAACGTCACGCTTGATTCTTATGCAAAGAATAACATTTGCCTCACCTAAGTCTTTCATTGGAAACTTACTAGACAAGAAGCTTCTTTGTCCATGAACATTGTCCGTGCAAAACTTCTTGATCAAAGTACCTTGTTGCAACTCACAGTTGTTTTTGAACACGTAAAATATATCCAATGAATCATTCTTTGCAAAGAGCACAATACCTCGAATAGTCATCGATGAATATTACACAGTACTTTTTCTTTCCCAAAGAAGGAGTCGCATGCAAGTCACCCAAGTCTGAGTTGACTAGGATGAACATGGTTTGCTCCCATTGAACCTTAGGGAATGGAAGCCTTGTAATCTTAGTTAGTAGACAAGTTTTACATTTTTCTTTCCCAAGATGTACCTATTGACTTCAATTACTTGTTTATAACCGAGTCGGTTAAGCACTCCACCAGACACCACATTTTTGCGGATGGCCGGTGTATGTAACACAACTAAGGTTTTGCCACTTGTGAAGAAAACCGTCCCCTTCGACCCACCAACCCATTTTATTCTCTTATCGATGGCAGATACATATCTTAATAAACATAAACATAAGTAAATACCCCAAAAATGAGATACAAACATAAAAAATGTACTATAACTCACACAAATGATAATTTTTACAATTGGAAAAGGCGTTATATTTGTTATATCCACTTGCATATATGAGTGAGTAGGCAAGTATAATGAGCCATTCCACCAAAAAATGATGTAGATTACATTAACTTAAAGAAGCTTATTAGATAAATGATGACAATTCACTTTAAGAAAAGAAAAAGTAGTACGTTCTACTCATGATGATGGCTTAGGCTTAATGTGGGCAATCACTCCAACGGCAAGATTTTGATTAAAGATATGAGCAAGGTGTTGGGCTCGTATGTATGCCACTCAAAGTGGGAGATTCATCATCTACCCAATTAATCAATCCTACTAAACGTGGATTAACACATTAACTACCTAATTATATAAAGTAATCATTTGGGGCAGCCAATGGCTTATTAATCCACATCAAGATCAGATTAGGCTTTCTCCACTTTATGGATATCATATTAACTACTTCCACTTGTTGCTCTATAGCCATTTCTCCTTCTAACAACTAGATTTCATTTTTTAGTCCTAGTCAAATACTACTTTCAATGTCTACTTGGATTATATACTTGTCAGATTGATTATACTTATTAAGTTGACAAATTTCAGTAGTTATACACATCCTAATAGTGTAAATACATGTTAGATCCGAGTTTAATGCATAAGTTCGATAGAGTTTTATCATAATACCAGTTAACAATAAGAAGAGGAGTTTATAGTTTAGCGAACTTGTGATTCATATTCTAGTTGACATATTAGAATAGCTCTACACGTCGTAATTGTGTAACATAAATTTGGTAGTATAATACCACAATGTCAAATGACAATAAGAAGAGGGCTTCACGGTTTAATGTAGGGATGTTAAGCGGTTACTAAAGAATGATTTTTTTTTGAGAACTAGGAATCGAACCGTTTTAGGTATGTGGTTCGGTTCATGTACTTTTGAGAGGTGAAACCACTTAGAATCAAAAAAGGAAAGAAAATGAACCGTTTTAGATATACGGTTCAGTTCTTGTATTTTTAATGAGTGGAACCTTTTGGAACCGAATCACAAAGGAACCATTTTGAACCTAACAAGAACTATTTAACGACTTTTATTTGCATATAAATTGTAGGTGTTAAGTCCAAACACTTTAATTTTGTTAAGTATACAGATATGTTTTTAATTTTTACATGGTTTGACTTAATTTTCTCTAATTCTCAATAACTTAAGCATGTCTTAGAATAAGCAATTAAGCATTGTTACAATGAAAGATAAAATTGAATCCTCAAGCCTAGGTTGACGAACTACAGTCATTGTCCCATAAGTGCGAGAACTAAAATTTTTATAGTCTAAATTAAAGAAACTAACACCAAAAGGGTCGTAGAGAAAGAAATTTCGGATTGAAAACAAACCTAGTTAAAGAAGAAGTTAAACAATTGGAGAAGCCGATTTAGTGAGGAAAAAATGAATGCGAGAGATCCATAACACAATATTATAGGTGATTATACCAAAGAAAGAGACCAATTTATTAAAACAAGTTCTCATTCAATGGTTCCATCAAGAACCGATTCCAATTAACAACCCTAGTTTACTAACCTTGTACTGAACTCGTAATCAAATAATACAAAATATTTTGGTATATATTCTTAGATGAATTTGGACATGGACGGTTTGTTCCATGAAATAATTTCGTAGAGACAAAATCACATTCTGGGATAGGTCGTTCCATGCTACAAGATTTCACCTTACTTGCTTTGTGTCTTGTCCGGAGAAAGCTACGAAGAATGCATTCAGTTTTGTCAATAATAGTGGTTCATTCCTTCACCAACTGAGCAATTGATTCTTGACAAAAAATTTATACAAAATAGGTTTGTTGAGATTTGATTTTATTCAATAATCTTTATCATTCTCATTTTTTATTCTTTTGTAATTTTTATATATATAGGTTATAATAATATCAATATATTTGTAATAATCTCAATCAATGTTTAACATTGATATGTTATATATACAAGTGTAATTCTCGTGAAATTGTATGGGATTTGATCTAAAGTAATATATTAACACTTAGGGTGGAACGTGACGAGACGGGATTGGAGTCGTTTCGCGTCCTGTCCCGCAAATTTTAAGCGGGACGGGACGGGGTGAGATTTACAATTTTTTCCTCCCGCGTGGACTTTGTCCCACGTGAGACGGTACAAGACGGGCCTAGCTAGTCCCGCAAGATTTATGCAATGATTTATTTAAAATTTGTACCTGTTTTCTCTCAGGTTTAAAGACACAAATGATTAGAAAAAATCGATATCGAATTACCAATTTAAGAGACCTATATTAGTAGTTAGTGCATTCAAAATAAATACAAGTTACACCAAAATATGTTTTTCCGATTCAAATTCAAAAAATCCTAACATTGCACTACACTAATGATATTTTACGAAAGAGAACATTTTTCTCATATTTTACGAAAGATAACATTTTTCTACAAGTTGTGAATCAAACATGTAAAAAGTATTGCCTTTTAGTATTTTATTATTTTTATAATTTTTATCAATATAAAAATATATATATATATATATATATATATATATATATATATATATATATATATATATATATATATATATATATGGGACGAGACGAAATTAATCGGGGAAGTTTCCGTCTTACGTCCCGTCCTATAAATTTATATGGGACGGAACAAGTAGAGATACACATTATTTTATTTAAATCCCGTCGAGATTAAAACGGAACGGAATTAACCGAAATTTATAACATTAGTTATAAATTATATAAATAGTATTTTCCGTAGCCTCTCTTATAATCTCATCGTACAGCAGCATATGCATATCCAACTCCCACTCTTTCTCTCTCCTCACTACTTATAATCTCTCTCCCCTCAATCCCTTACCTTCTCACTTCATCTCAACAACCATGACAGCAGACAACACTACTCTCGTAACCAACTCCCCAGAAGACCTCCCAGACTGCTACTACCAAAACGACGTCGTACTCATCAAGCCGGACAAGCCAACGCCCAGCCACACCCTCCAACTCTCAAACCTCGATTCTCAGACCTTCCTCAGATTCTCCATCAAATATCTTTACGTCTTTCGAACCTCCGTCCCCGTTGACTCACTCAAGTCGTCGCTTTCTTCACTCCTTTCCCACTACTACCCTCTTGCTGGCAGGCTCAAAGCCGTCCGATCATCGCCACTCCAAACCGACGGTGATGATCGCTTCCCCAACTCTGATCACTCCCTCGAGGTGGACTGCAATGGAGAAGGCGCTGTTTTCGCTGAGGCTTCGATGGATTTCACCGTTGATGAGTTCTTGGAAGTTTCCGGCAAGCCAAATCGATCTTGGAGAAAGTTGCTGTATAGGGTTGATGTTAAGAGCTTCTTGGATGTTCCTCCCCTTGTTCTTCAGGTACGTCCACCTCTATATTATTCGATTTCTGATATTGCATGCTGTGAATCCTTGTTTGGAGTTTAATTATTTGCATTAATGTACGTCATTCAAAACCTAGAGAAGAGACGGAATGTTAGCCAAACTTTTCTTGGAGGCATAATGAGAATGAGGCAACTTTGTCAAAGATAGAAATTCACCATTCATATTGAACAGTAAATTCTAGTAAAAAGGGACAGATTGAAAAAGCCTAACCATTTGTTAGGTGAATTTCCACACAAATCGATAAGTTAACATAATATCATATTGACGATGTAGGACATTCTCAAATTGCCATATATCTAACGTCATAAAACTAAAATAAGAAAGTGATGATGAGGGTCAGTCGATGAGAGTAAGCTTTATATTGTGTTGCGTGTTCATATATAGTAATGCGTGAATGAGGAATAGAGTTAGAATATTGGTGAATGATAATGTGAGGAAGGAGACATGAGAGCATATGAGCATGTGACTAATGATACCATAAGTACACTAATTAAATACCACTAGGGTAGTCGTAGTATAGGCATACACATTCAACGATAACCATCTTTATACGTGAACAATAACCACCTTTCTTTTCAAAAAGAAGAGATTGCATTCGTAGAACACTATGGATTGGCCTTTTGAGGTTCATGTTCTCTATACTTCCTTAATTGTTTTTTTTCTTAAAATATGTGCAAAACTCCGGTGGTCAAAGATCACGTCCGATAAGCTTAAATAGATTTCATCTTAAAATGATTGACAATAAATTTAAAAATTCGAGTTTAATACAGTGAGATTCCATTAAAAAATCAATTAACAATAAAATAGTCACTAACTTCACATATCAGGCTCATTATCCATTTAAAAAAATATAATTCATAAATAATGTATACATAAAATATTAATTAGGGGTGTAGAACTTAAACATATACCAATTATACATGTATAGTTGATATTGTTCTTTTCCCTCTTTTTCTCGAGTTGAAATTTCTTAGTCTTTCGATCTTATCTTTTACTTCCGTGTACCATTTTTTCAAACACTTGTCTTCATTACATATATTTTTCTAAATTTTTACTATCAATCTATATCCTAGTTAATAAAAAATGCAGAAAAATCCATAATGGTATAGGATTTCCCCCTCAACGCTTACTTTTCTTCAAATGACCAACCACCCGTGTACCAGATCGACTTGGTGAATGGTATTATTTGGTTGTCTAGAAATGATATTGTTAGTATAAATGATATTATTTGGTTGTCTAAAAATTCTATAAAAAAATCTTTTTGCAAACTATAATAAAATCTATATAAATTGGTGACTTTTTAAAATGAATTGTATGCATTATTCATGTACACTTTTGAGTTGTGTAATAATGGATTATGAATATTTTTCAGGAATATATTAACACTACACCTTGTGTCTTAAATAACAATTTGCACTAATAAAAGATCTAACATAAAAATCTGATTGATTAGAGAAGAATTGGCTCAACTTTTGTTTTATTTATAGAAGAAAGTGATACAAGTCACCGGAAAATTTGGGGGCAAAAGAAAAGGTCAGATGATCTGACATGCCAAAGAATAGTAAAAAGAGATGCCCATTGACCATCACACTATCTCATTAATCAAGATCAAACTCATGTGTTTTTTTCTTTTTAAAAGAAGGAAATATTTGACTATTACACAATCATAAAGCAACTTAGATTATCCCTGCGCATTATTATTATTATTATTATTATTATTATTATTATTAATAAGTAGATTTTGGATACAATTCATTAATTAAAAGAAACTGGGCCTGCTCCGAAAACGGAAACGGAATAGAAATTTAGTCCGTATTTTTACAATTATTCATGAAATTTATGGAATCATTCCTTGCGGTTTTAAGTAATTGTGGTAAAATTTGATTAGTGTTGATACCCTATAGAAAAATAAAATGGGGGAAATAACTACATTTTACATGTAATCATAACATATAATTTTAAAAAATATTCATGAATAAGGTAAATATATAGACTAGATTTATTTTCATTTCGTTTTCGTTTTCGAACTTCTAACCAAACGGGATAAATTGCTAAAATATAAAAGTAAGAATTTTTCTCACTATTTATCACTTCAAAATCATATTTTGAAGGAGAATTAAAATAATAAAAGCGAAATAAAAGTTTTAATAATGTAATCAATTGAATTGCACCCGATGATTGTTGTTTGACCAAAGGTCAAGTTGATTTGCAGGTCACCAAACTCCGCTGTGGTGGGATGATCCTGTGCACCGCAATCAATCATTGCCTATGCGACGGCATTGGCACATCACAGTTTCTGAATGCATGGGCCCACTTAACCACTAAACCGAACTCCGATCTTCCGATCACACCGTTCCACTTCCGGCACGTGTTGAATCCCAGGTGCCCACCTCGAGTTACTTTCACCCACAGTGGATTCACCAAAACTACCCCAGAAAATGACAGCGGCCACCTCAGCATCAACCAGTTTTTACAGTCCCAACCGTTAGTTCCCACATCCTTCACTTTTAACCCCTCCAAGATACTTTCGCTCAAAAGGCAGTGCTCTCCTTCGACCAAATGCACAACTTTTGAAGCCCTAGCTTCACACACGTGGCGCTCGTGGGTTCGATCATTGGTCCACCTGTCACTCGATGTCCACGTCAAGCTACTTTTCTCAGTCAATGTTAGGAAAAAGATGAAACCTAGAGGCCTCAATGAAGGGTTCTACGGAAATGGGTTTGTTCTCGGATGTGCGGAGACAACGGTAAAAAATTTGGTCATGAAGAATTTGAGTCACGGGATCGGATTGATACAACAAGCTAAGACGGATATAACAGACGATTACGTGAGATCGATGATCGATTTGTTGGAAGATAAGAAGGTAAAAACGGATTTAACAACAAGTTTTGTTATATCACAATGGTCGAGATTAGGGTTGGAGGAGATTGATTTCGGAGAAGGGAAGCCTTTGCATATGGGGTCTTTAACGAGTGATGTGTATTGCTTGTTCTTACCGGTTATCGGTGACTTGAATTCTGTGAGAGTGAGTGTGTCGGTGCCGGAAAATATGGTGGAAAGATTTGAGAGTTACATGAGAGAAGTGGAGGAGGATGTTGGAAGATTTGAGAGTTACGGGACATGCTTGAAGGAGGATGAGAGTTATTCGTCAAGTATGAGGAAATGCATGACTTCTTAATAAAAGAATCTAAGAGAGTGTGGTTATGTATATTGTAACTCTTCATATGCATAATGCACTTTTGTAAACTTAACTCTCATATGTATTGAAAACAAGCTATTTTATAAGGAAAGACTTTTGTAGTTTTTTTTTTTTTGTCAATGTTCGACACGGGAAGCCTCGGACGAAGGATGAATGGATGAAGGCTGGATTAGGTGTGGCCAAACACTAAAATGGTCACGCCACTACGGCAGAAGTCATTAATAACAATGTGGGTGAATGACGATGGAGATTTGTAACCAACTTGCACATGTGAACGATCCCTAAGGCCTAAGGCGGAACTTTGGGAGTGTTTCAGGGTGTGAGGTTGCCTTAGAGTGTGGATATCATATAGGCAGGTGATTCTGGAAACGGCTTCACAACTTGTGGTAACACTTTTAGAAAAACATATGTCGCGGTGAATTGATTTTGTATAGCTTTTTGGAATTCCGTACGAGTTCCATCTCGTTTTCAAGACTCATACTCGTTTGTAAGTGTGCATGGAAATTAAAAAGAAAACATGTACACAACCATGCCTGCAAACCCTAACTAGTTTTTCCATATAGTGACTATATGTTGTGGTCCAAATTGAATAGTCATTCATGTTTGTTCTTTATCGCTCACTTTTCTTCCTACAAAATGATAACACTCTCTTTTTCCTCTATTAAAATCCATGGGAGAAATTCGTGGGGATAAAATAGTTTTACACCGGCATTAAAGAAAACCATGATCATATAAGTTTAGCGAGTTAATCATTTTATTATCATATTGAGTTTATGTTTTGAGATTGAATTTATCACGTATATGACCTCAAATGTGTGACGAAACCTCTCACGTATATTTGGTTCGTCAACATTTAACATGGGATCAAAGGTGTTCGATTTTGAACTTGACTAAAATACATTATCACGAACATAGACAAAAATTTTCCCGTCCAATTGGGCTAGCAGGCGTTAAGGCATGCCGTCAAGTATCAAATGAGTCATACAGTTGCACTTGGGGGCGCGTGAAGATAAAATTGGTCCCCATCGATGATAAAGAATCCCGATTGGAACTATTCCTCCTATATATTGCCAATTGGTTTAGGATGAAACTTTGTTGGGTTTGTATGTTAGTCTCGAACCTATCGCGCACATGTATTTGGACGTGCGACGAAACTTCCCATGTAAGTATTTGACCCGCAGGATTTCACAAAAAGCTTCAAGCTCATATTCTTAAACACATACAAATATAGGCAAAATTGGACTCAGGTCGGACTTTTAATGTTTTTTGTCCGTTATTCGGGGCCAGGCCTAAAAGTTAGGCCTCTTGTGCATATGTGCCCGTGTCAGGCTTCTGGTTAGGCAGATCTCGGATATATTTTTTTCGAAAAAAGGAGAAAATGTTCATTTTAAAATTAGTCTAATGAGGTGTGAATATGTGAACTTTATCTTGAAGTCTAGGTTCAAATCCTACTATTTATATTTAATATATATTTTACATATTTTAATAAAAAAATTAAAAATGGCTTTCGGTTCGAGCTCTCCGCCCTGGATTGACTTGTACCCTTGCTTGTACCGCTTAAGTCGGGCTCCAACATGGAATTTCATACTCGATCGGCCAAGGATATTGTCCATATTGACCTAATAAACACGTTTATTCAGGCAGACGAACCGGCCCGATTTGCCCAAATTTATATACAAGCCATCCATCTTTTCTCGTCAAAATCGAAACTTAAATTTGTGATCTTTATTTCAAGGGTTATTCATCTAACTAAGAAGTTTTCAAAAAAAAGCAAAAATTTAGGTGTGCTTGTGATAGGTGGAAAACTAATATGTGGGTGTGATATAAACGTATTATGGTAAATCTTAGGCTATACTTAAAAGATGAGTTAATAAATCATATTGGTAACAATATTATATAATTGTTGATATCGTGATAAGGACACACTAAAGTTTGGTTAATGGTTTTTAAAAAGAAACCTATATAGGAAGCAACACCAAATCTGGAAGAATCGTTTGACGAGGCATGCAGATACTTGCCACAGTAGAGCACTGAGCACTTACAATATAAATCTTATCTCAAGATCTCCTATATGCTAAATTGCTAATCATCATTGGAAGCCAAAGCCAACTCCACGAAGAACCCACAAATGCAACGTAACTAGCTAGCTACTTTCTTGCACTTATACCTTTTCTCTTACATTATAGGTTCTAAATTTCTAATAAATCGGACCGTTTTATCTTGATTAGATTGAGTCGGATCGGTATAATAAATCAAAATGACCGGAAAATAAATATCCGAATTTGATGTATGTTTTGTTAGAATCAATTTAATGGAATATGTGCCGGAGAAATTTTCCGAGCACATTTGCGGTGGGATCTGACTAAAACAAACGCTGAAAAATGGGAGCGTTAGCTTCGTGGTTCCGAGTACAGTTAGCTTCGTGGTTCTGAGTACTACACTTTTGTATACTCGTATGAATGAGAAATTAATGCCCAAAAATGAGTGTATTAAATGCATCCTGAGAGGTTTAATTGTAGAGTATATTGTCTCACATCGATATTGTAAAGATTGATAAGACACCCTATATATATAGTTATGTGTGTATTATAGTTAATTAATTATATAGAAAGGTGCTCTAGCGTCTATTAGACCACACATGTGCCGAGACGCAATCGCGGTTCGTCGATTTGGGGAAATGACTTCGGGCTGAGGGCCTTGTTGACTCGATGGTGGGCTGACCACTTATCATCTACTTCAGTCAAACACATGCCCAACAACGACCCAAACGGATCTGATCCGCTGACTTTTTCCCGAGTGGATGAGAGTGATTTACCTCTCTATTTTCTTTTCTCCTTAGCACAAAAATTCTGAATACGGGAGTACTCTACCAACGACAGTTATCACAGGCTTGCAAATATAGTTACACATATGAAGCACAACAATAGTTTGTATTAAGGGTAATTTTAGATTTAAGAAGAGTGTTTTGCTTCTGCTACACTTTTTCGATCAAGATTTGTACGTTAGTTCTAAACGCCCTTTTACGATCCTCGATATTAAGGTCTTACATGTTCAAATCAACCACCACCGTTCTCCTTCGTAATTATGTTGTTCTTTTTAATATTTAGACGAACAAAGAAGGCTAAAAAGAGGAAATATACCATGGATTTAGATTCCCGCGTGTTAATTATCTACAAATAAGCTGATGACCGAGCGTCCAATCTATAGGTTGAAACAAAATACTATTTTGTTTAGGATCAATAACTCAAAATAATACCAACTATTAACATTGAGTTCAAAATGTTAGTAACTTTAAAAATTACTAGAAGCAACTCAATTCTTACGTGTCATCAAAAAATGAGATTAATAGTGTGATATAGATTTAGTTTTTTTTCTAAAAAAACCAAATTAATATTATTTGATATGTTAAAAATCTAAATTAAGTTTATTTGAAATTTTTTTTTAAGTAATATTTTTTGTATATATATATATATTTAAATACTTTTTAATATTTTTAAAAATCGTTTTCTTTTGAATTTTTTTGAAATTTTTTTGGGGTTTTCTTAATATATATTAACTATTTTTGATACTTTTTTTTTACCATAGTAGAAAAAACTAAATTTTCTTTAGGGATTGAGTTAAAATATAAAATTTGAAATAAAAATTGATATTGTTTTGACAAAAATTAAAACAACTTAAAAAACTTATACAAAATTTTGAAAATAAATACGATTAAAAATAAAATAAAATAATTTTATTTAGATTTTTAGCATATTAAATAATACTAACTTAATTTTAATAAATAAAATCTACATCACACGTCATCCAAAATTTTTTATGGCATGTCAAAAACATATTGACACGTTATCGCCGAAGCTATAATTTTTTCCGAAAAAGTAAAACGTATTATTTTTAGTAAATAAGTTGATACTAATAATTTTTGAAGTTGATATTATTTTGGATTTAACGTTGATAGTTGATATTACTTTTGATTATTTTATTTATTATCAATCGGCGAGAGGGGAGGAAAATCGATGGAAATTCGTCTCATGTAAAGGTACGAGGCATAAATAAAAAAATAACCGTAGGAACCAAACCGAGGCTTCTACCTAAAATTTTGAAACTCCATTTATCAATAGAGCTATTTTTTGGTATGATTTACCAATAGAGCTTTGAAGAGATGAAAGAGGTGAAAGGAATATTGGGCCTTGGCCCATGGCCCATCAGCCCATATTTGGACGGAGTGCTTTTATGGTTCCTTTAAATTAGACTCTCTCAATATGGAATAAACCAAGTACTAGAGATATTTTAGTTAGTTTTTGGATTGGCAACAGAAACGTCAGTCCTTGTGAATTTTGTAGCGAGAAGTTGCTGAAAATTAGATATTTCCATCAATTTTAAGTACACACACCACACATGACTTAAACTGCCATGCCATTTTTTCGATCAAATCCATTTCAAACTAACCTTTTAGGGGTAAATGGAACACAACTTGAGGAACTTTTTAGGTCAAAACTATGCAACAAGATTTCGACACTTTCTTTTTATTTAGGGTTTATATTTTTTAAATATCCATTAGACTTTAAACAAAATCCTTATCCAAACAAGTACACGTGTACGCATTTTGAACCTTGTACTTTACACCCATTTGTCCATACCTGAAATCTTTATCTCAGGCCTAGCCCTGCCGCCCGCCATTTTGTGATTCTATCTACTCCTTAATCGGTATTTACTAACGGATAACATTCTCTTCACGACAAAGTCGAATATACCCTTGGTCCACAGGATTCACTTTATAATTTATGAGATAAGCTGGGGGTGTATTTGTCCATATATTTACTTGTCTTCTCCCTCTACAAATAATGATGTAAGTAGGAAATATCTGCCTCAAAACTCAAAAGGTGTAGACTCATCAAATATCTTTAATCTATTATTCATTTCGCTTTCACCTGATCGCCATTATATGTACACCTTATCTCTCTACCACTGTTCTTATATCTCCTCCATCATTCCCCGATCTACCTCTGCTTCTGTCGGTACTTCAATTTCTTGATGCACTGCTGATAATTCATACTAGAATCTTTCAAGGGAATAAGTTCGTCAAGTCTTCAGGTAAATCATCCTTCACTGCTTTCACCGCATCGAATTTGAATCATATTCCTAATTAGGCTCTTCGATTTCTCTTTTGCTGCTTTTGATCTGATCTGCATGTTGTTTAATTTGTGGAATTAGCTGTTGGAATCTGCTGATTTTGGGGCTTTTGAGCTCCGTCAGTATGCATGTGGCGATTCCACTTGTATTTGTGCCATGAATTGACTCTGCTCACGAATTCCGAACTGACTGTTGAAATTATCCGCTGATTTTTTTGGAGGATAGAATATCGCATCTGTATCGGCAAGATTCTGCATCATATTTCTGTTTTATTATCTCATTTACTTGATAACGTCTCATGGTTTGCCTTACCTGTAGCTTCAACTTCAAACTATTGATTGTGAGCCCATTCATCAGGAATTCTGCACTTAATAAGCATTTTATTTGTGACAGTAGTCAAATTTCATATATCCGATTGTTTTCTCAACTGTTGTAGGCTAAAAAGGCTGTGAAATGGGAACCCTGCAAGGACTTACCGTGTGCCCGACTGTCCACTCGAGACAAGCCAGTACTTGCATAATGGTTGTCAATGAGCCTGTGAGAAAGGCTAAAGTTCTTACAAGTCGCTTCTTGGGAGGCAGTACTTCCCGTGGATGGAAGACTACCGAGCTTAGTACAGTTCAACGCTTTTGTTTGAAAAGAAGGATGAGAATTCAATGTACTTTCAGCTCTTCATCAAATGATAATGGTAGCAAAGCTGAAAGTTTCAATGAAAATGACGAGGATTATGTTGCCTCCAGTGTACTTGAAGCTGGTATTGCTCTCATATCCTTATAACCTATGGAAATGATTCTATTATGTTTTTGCATGTCTTGTATGCTCACTAACTTACAAATGTGTGTATCATACAAGTGTTAGCTACGTTTGTGTAATTTGTTCACCTCTATGATTGGGTTCTTTTTTTAGATTGAGGCAGAGTTGTCAATTGGGTGGGCAGTTTCTCGGTTTAGGTCATTTTAGATCGGGTTGAAGCCAGGCCTAATGACCAATCGGGTTTACTCGAGTTGATGTGATTTGGCCTAGGGTTTGTTATTTTTCGAAATTAGGGCTATCGGGTAATTTCAAGTTGGTTTACTCTAGGTTCTCAGATTATTTCCGGTCATATTATTAAGATGTAATCAAGTTCAGTCATTTTCGGGCTGTTTTGGTTTCGTCAAGTTGACTCAAATTTTTACTTTTTTCATTTTTAGGCATTCAACAGTTAATTTATATTTATGTTTTTCCAGTAAAATGTATATGATGAGCTTTCTAGCCTAAAAATTGAACCATAAAACAATTTGGTCATTGAAATTATCTCGGGGCATTTTGGATCCCGGGTCATTTTAAGTCGGATTACTTTGGGTATTCGGGTCAACGCATTCAGATATAATCCGATTAAGGACATTTCGGATATTTTTGTTGCGGATTAAATTGGTTTTCATCAGGTTGTTTTTTGGGGTCGGTTTAAATTTTGACAGCTCTACGTTGAGGGCCATACTTGACAGTATATTCTTCTATTTTGTAGTTGAGGTGAAGAGTGGTACTGAGGGCTTCACCATTAAGATGAGAGATGGTAAGTTCTTAAAATGTGTCCATAACAATCCACAAGGTGGGCATCTACCAGACTACGCTTCTCATCCGGCTATTGTGCTAAAGATGGAGGATGGAAGTGGACTTCTTCTACCTATAATTGTTTGTACGTATCTGAACCTTTCTTGTAAGCATATACTACAATGCAGGATTTTATGATCCATCAATCTGAATATATTCTACACCTTAAATTGCAGTGGAGATGCCAAGCGTCCTGCTCATGGCAGCTATTCGCAATGTGCATATAGTATGTCTACTTTATTATTATTACCATTCATTTTGAGAGATCTCTATTTCTCGGGTTCTGTCGACAATTTGCAGTTGAAAAATCTTCTTGATATCTAATGCTTGATATGCACAGGCTCGGCCAACAATGTATCATGTTGTAAAGGAGATGGTTGAAAAGATGGGATATGCGGTAAGTTGTGTGATTATCCTCTACAATCTTCGGTTAGATGGTTTGGACTGGTTACACTATATTTCTTAGAATGAGTCCTGCAAAATGTTTTACTGATGTGCCATTGGAATGGTATATTGAGGCAATGGGATAATTTTCGAAAGATCTAAAGATTTCTACTAAAACCCACTTTGACTTTGTCAATAATGTAACTAGTTCTTTTTTTAAGAGATGCCACTGATATCTTCAGGTGAAACTTGTCCGGGTAACTCAGAGGGTACATGAGGCGTACTTCGCTCAGATTTACCTCTCAAAGGTATCTGTTGTCATAAATTCACACAATAATGTTGAAACCTTAACAGACTGCTGCATGATTTGTAGTTTCTTTTCTTTTCTTTCTTTATAGATTGGCAATGAAGCAGATTGTATCGCCCTTGACCTTCGGCCTTCAGATGCCATTAATATTGCTGTACGATGTCAGGTACGCCTGCTTCCTATTTTCTTCCCCTTCTAAACTTTCAACAGCCTGAGTTAATCAAGTAGCTATTTGTGTGAGTTACCTTACCTTATAATGCTTATCTGATCTTAAACTAAAAGTTTGTCGACGTGAGATTTACCGTCCTGATAAGCTTGTTAGGCATTTTATGGCAACTGAGGATCTTAATAATTCCTACCTAATTCATAGTTGTTGGGAAGTTCCCACATTTGAACTTCAGAATGAAAATGAATATAGTCACTTGGAATTATGGTGCAGGTTCCAATACAGGTGAACAAGCACTTGGCTTGCAGTGATGGAATGAAAGTAGTTGAAGCTGCAAAGCCTCCAATGCATGGACCTGGATCCGATGGATTTATGTTGACAGAAATGGATCGGTAGTCATAACATCCTTTTGATTTATACTGAGTCACTCTGCTATGCTGTTGGTTAAACATGAGCTGTTACTATACTTCAGGCCAAGTGGACAGACGACCATTGAGACGGAGGAGTTCAACCTGCTCCGTAACATGGTAGAAGCCGCTAGTGAGGAACGGTATCGGGATGCCGGTATGTAATCAGTACTACATTATTATTTAGCACTCTTACCACTCTAGTGAAATAATGAGTCATTTTTGCAGCTAAATGGAGGAACGAGCTTACTCGGCTCCGGGCAAAAAGGAACTGGGCATGACAGGTAAAAAAAAATCTTAATTCAAGAAGATTCTGAGATGTTTAACACATGGCTTATATGCTCTTCCATCATGAACCTCCAGCACACCAGAATGAAGCGAACATGTACATAGAGACGATCATTCCAAATTTGGTCATAGTGTTGCTCCTTTGCTGTTTGTGTTTCAATGTGTTATCTATGTACCTATATATATAAAGTCTCTGTGCAATCTGCTGTGAACATCTGTGTAGAAGTATATAATTGATAAATAATCGTGTACACGCAACTTTTGCAATTCATCAAGTAGGCATCTCGTTTGTGCAAAGAGTTATGCACTAAAATGCTCTTGTTCTTGCAATTTGCTTTAATGTGTTGAAATGTGTGGATTATTGTGTCCCACACTAAATGAATAATGTAAACCTAACATATAAATCCAAGGGTTACTCCTCCAATTACCAATTGGTTTTAGAATGGAACCCCGAAGGTTAATGTTTAGAATGGAACCCCGAAGGTTAATGTGCGTAGGTCCACTTGTGGCGTTAATGTGCGTAGGTTCACTTGTGGCGTGCATCTCCTCCACGTCTTAGACCCGACGGATATTAAGAAGATAAATTTAACATAATGTTTGTTTGCTTTTAAAGCTTTATAATAAAGATACAACCTCATTTCAAGCTTTGAAGAACAACTAGAGTTAGCACAACATGAAACTGGAACTTTGTTTCTCCCTGTTACAAAAATTGTTCTTCAAAAACCCCTGAACTTGTAACTGTGTTTGTAACCATTGTTTTATCCATCAAAATAACTGCGGTATATAAATAAACAGTTACCATGTCAATACCCGTTTTTTATATACTTGGTTCTAATCAAGATCATTAAACTATCAACCTACTCAAGTCCGTTATTAACAAAACAAGACAACACACCACTATTACATTATAAGAAACAAGACAACACACCACTATTACATTATAAGATAATATGCGGAAAGACAGCTAAGTAAGTCTCGACAACTGACCTCCAATCCAAGGAAAATGAAGCGTTCGGAAAATACCACAAACTAAACATCTAAAAAATACCAACTGTTCGTAATTAGTATTTAGCGTCATCTAAGAAATCGTCTGACGGAACCTACAATTTTATAGGTTTTGTCAAAGATCGTTATGAATGTTTTTTGGGAGCATACAACTTTATATTGTGCAACTTGATTTAATCGTCAGATTGTGCTTGATTAGTATTACTACCTTCTTAATAGAGTGAGTTCACATTCTACTTGGTTAATTGATTTTTTATTATTTATATTTGAATGTTCAAAACTCAAAAGTATTTTTTTTATCACCCTCTAAATTAATGATTTGTCAATAGGATTTTATTTCATGCCTAATAAGGATTCTAATTGAGTCATCCAAAAGTTGTTTATATGTTATAAGTTTGGAAAACTGATTTTTGTAGGTTATTTTTTTATCCTGAAATTTGATAGTGTATATATTGAGAACTTATTTAATTTTTGAATACAAATATGTGCTAATCTATATTCTATATATACTACTAAAGCAGCACCCATTTTGTCCACATGTCAATCTCTAAGGCCGTCCACGTCAGCTTTTTTCCAATTTATTTACAGATTTGCCACAACGTATATATAGATTTATCATTAATTATTTTATAAGAATTTTTTTTATTATAATTTGTAAACAGTCATAATGCCACGTCAATTTTATTAAAAAATAAATCTTCTAACAAGATTTGACACATTTGTTTAATTTAAAACTAAATCAAATTTTGCTCCTCTATCTAAATCTAAGTAAAAGTGATAATATATTAAGGTATAAATATAATCCTCGAATAATAATCTTTGTAATAGAATTTTAATTATGTTATTTTATTTATTTTAAAAAAATTAATTCTCATATGTTAGTCATATTGATTAATAAAAATAATTTTTACTATAAATTGATATCAAATATATAATGCATGAAATTGAAAATATAATATTTATTTAAGCAATCCCGCACAAGGTGCGGGCACTAAACTAGTTTGAGTTGAAATCGAAACCCACCATGACAGGAGGTGAAAAACGAAAGAAGATCCTCATACTTAATATGGACTGGTTTGATGTTGTTCTTCAATTTTGTAATTATTTCGAAATTCTAATTTGTTGTTTGTGGTCATTTGGATCAAAATATTGATATGTTTGGATATGTTTCTTCTACATTTTGCTTTTGTTGTTCGAATTTAATTTTGATGGTTCCATGAATGACAATGAAGATGAATTGTATTGATTATGTTGTAAAAAAAATTGGTTAGACTTATGTTGTAAATTAATTGTATGCTTATGGCGTGCTGAGTGAACTTAACTTCGAGATTTCATCGTAAAACTAATTAACAATAGGAGGAGGAGTCCTAGGACTTATATGTTAGGTTCACGTGATGTCGTATTATCGATATGAGACATTTCCATCCTCAATAGTAGAGATGGCTTAGTCTGTTTTCAAATTTCACGATTTTGCATCTACATCTATTGCAAACTAGACTGGATTTCTTATGCCGTAAACTAAATATATGTTTTTTATCCACTATAATATATCGTTTTTTTTTTTTATTGAAATGAACATGCACTCCATCCTATGTCAAATAGTGCATTTTAATTTCTTCATTCCTTGATGGTTTAGTAAGAAGTATGTTAGCTTACATTGTTTGATGAATTATAGTTTGTTTATCATTATTGTTGCGTCAATTATAATCTCAATGAACTTTTGTTTGAAAGCTTTAAAATAATAGTTTGTATTTTATTGAGCTCTTTAGCGATATTAGTGTTTTTAGCTCTTTGCCTTCATGTTTTCTGAAATTTAAGAATCTATCTTATTTGGTAATGAAATTCTTTTGTATAAAGGCCTTTGTTGGTTCATGTTAATATTTTTCTATTTCTTTGTAATTTACTAATTTTAGTAGTTTTCTTCGATATCTTTCTTCTGTTTGAAGATGTTGTCTATATTCGTGAAGAACTTTGTGAACTGAAAGCTTGATTTATTCCATTGGTCAAATAATATTTATATAGGAAAATAAAAAGAGAAAAGATAAGATCAAAAGATAAACTAATAAATAAAAATAAGGTCAAAAGATAAACTAATAAATAAAGAATAAACCCAACATATGATCTAATATAGTAGGCTCATACTCTAACACTCCCCCCTCAAAGAAGAGGTGCTTGATGTAACTCCCTTCCTTTATCATTGGTCTTTATTTTGTTAGCGTCAATCGGTGAGTTGGACCCTACGACGCAGGTTGATTAGCATTTTAGAGTAATTATTGGGCCAACACAGGTTGATTAGCATCATAGGGTACTAGGAAGCAAGTAGATTAGCGCCCTAAGGTAACTTTTGGGCCATATGACGCAGGTTGATTAGCGTACGCAGTCCCTAAGGTAAGTTTTGGGCCGTAGGACGCAGTTTGATTAACGTCCTAGGGTCCTATCTAGGATGCAGGAAGATTAGCGTCCTAAGGTAAGTTTTGGGTCCTAGGACACAGGTTGATTAGCGTCCGAGTGCCCTAAGTTGAGTTTTGGGCCCTAGGACGCAGGGACACAGGCGCTAAAGGGTCCTAGGACGCAGGTAGATTAGCGCCGTAAGGTAAGTTTTGTGCCCTAGGACGCAGGTTGATTAGTGTCGATTAGCGCTCTAAGGTAAGTTTTGTGTTTAGGTAGGTTTTGTGTTTAGGAATATACTCTGATATTGCGGGCAAAGCCTCACGTGATACCGCCGTCATCACCGCCGTGATGACGGCGGCGATGATGGCGCAACTAGGGTTTTGTTTTGTGCAGAAGCGTAGGTTAAGGAAAGTGCTCTGATACCACGAAGAGATTTGTGAATTGAAAGCTTGTCTTATTCCATTGGTCAAACAATGTTTATATAGGAAAATATAAAGTAGATAAAATAATTGTTAGCATGAAATATTTTGATATTTTAGGCACGTTTTCTAAGTGTATTTCATCCATATTGGTAGTCATTGATAAAGCATTGAAGTATTTGTGAGTTAGTTTATCTATTTTGTCGATATAGAGGTCTACATAAGCTTTGTGTTGATTGTAGGCAATTAAGAGCTAATTCCGAATGGATTGAGAGAGAATGGAGTTTGATTAAGCATGTCCAAGGATTGAGGACATCTCTAGGAGCTAAGGATGGTGCTAACTTGAGGAATAGCACGAAGCTAAGGAAAATTACGATTTACCTCTAAACCACGCTCTAAAATACGGCCGTACTAGATTCCACGTTCTAGTCCACGGCCGTGGAACCTTGGCAAGAGAAGCGTGGTGCATTCTAGCAACTTACACGGCCGTGGAGGGTTGTGACAAATCGTGACCCAACTCCACGCTCTAAATTACGGGCGTGGAACCCTTCCACGACCGTGATCTTGGCGATCTTTTACGCAATATTTTAAGCCACGATCTTCTACGCAATTATATTTTATCTTACACTATAAAAGGACGGAAGAAGAGAGATTCCGTCACCTTCGCTTACACTTCGGCTTACCCTAGTTTTACGCTTTGGCGGAGATCGTGGTTGAGGGATTTGCGCTTTGCTATTGAGATTTCCGGATTGACGGAAGGAGTAAAGATTTGGAAGATTGTTCGTAAGGAGATTTCATCTTTATCCTTAGGTTTGATTAGAAGGCGGATTGACATCACGTTCTTCGTTCTTATCTAAGATTGTGATTGCTTGTGTTATTACGAATCTATTGACATTATTGTTCTTGATTTGTGGATTTGAGATTGGATTGAAGATTATTAAAGGTTTTCGGAAGTTTTCATCTTTCAATCTTTTAATTCTTGAATTTGATATCAATATGACTGTTGTTGGCTAAAACCTTTTAGCAATTCTAAGGTGAAGGGTTGATAGTTGTGACTTAGATGATGATAGATCGATCGTAAACAGATTGGACCCTAAGAGTTAGAGAGAATCGCCAACGAACCTAATCCACGGTCTGTTCTTGAGCTTCCACGGCCGTGGAACTCAAGAACTACCCGTAATTTTGTGTCAGTCTACGAAATTGTTTTTACTTTAATCCAAAGTTAAAGATTTGCTTTAACTTAGTCTTGGCTTGCCTTTTCTAGGTGGTAGTGAAGCCTCAACAACCTCTACCTCGATTTCGAGTGTCACAACCTTAATCGGTTAAGTTAGTCTTGATCCTTGGATTACAAGTTTGGGTATTTGACGTTAATTCTTGCCTTTAGATCCTTTCTATACTGAAGCCTCAACAACCTTTATAGAGAGTGCCTTTAGGTGAATCATATAAGGTCTTGGAACTTCACCGTACATTGCCTTACATTCGTATATCTTTGCATACCTCAACTCTGTCCTTATATCTTTAGTATATTTTGAATCGATTGCCACAGCTGGATTCCTGGATCTTTAGGATTGTTGTTTTCCCAATAATTTGAAAAGCTTCATACATTTACTTGCTTGATAATCTATAATTGAATTTGTTCCCCCCAAATCCCTGTGTTCGATACTCTGGAATTCTTGCTTAACTATATCGATCCGTACACTGCGGGTTCGCTTGCTTGATTTCTAGTTTTATAATTAAAGCTTATTTGTACGCACGCTAAGTGGCGAACAAGTTTTTTGCGCCGTTGCCGGAGATTTGGTCTAGGCCGAATTCGGTTATCGGTTGTCAAGCTAGGGAGCTTCTCCCTTGTTATTTGATATCTTTTCGAGTGCATGCACATGTCTAGGAATAACGAAGACCTCTTACCTCTTGATCAAGAGCTTGAGAGGACTTTAAGGAGAAAGCGTAAGGAAAAGAAAATGGCTGAAGAAAGAGAACGTGATCTCCAATCGGAGTTAGCGGAAAAGGAAGCTCAACTCCAATGGAGTGAGAAGACTCGAAGAGAAGAAACGGATCGTCACCAAATGAAGGTTGATGATCTAACGGACATGATGTTCCAAATGAGGCTGGAAATAAACAACCTCAAGGAGAAAAAGAAAAGGAGGAGACCGGGAAGATCGGTTAGAGCCAACTCATCCAATGAGGATAGCGACTCCTCCATGCCACCACTAGAGGAAATTGATCCCACGATCAATGTGAATCCATTCTATCCATGGCCAGCTGCAAATCGCCGTGTTCCACCTAGGAATGCGAGGATCGAACGTGTGGATGAGGAGCCAAGAACTCTTGGCCAAAGGATGGATCCAACGCAGCAACCACGCCATTTAGGTGTGAACTTTGATGTTGATGATGTGCAAGGGTTTAGCTTCAATCCTCAAGTTATTACTATTGTTCGCCAAAACCAATTTGGTGGAACAAGTGTTGAATCTCCACACCAACATCTACAAAACTTTGAGATTATGATGGAGACAATGAAGCCTAAGAACGCAACTACCAACAGCTACAAACTCAAGCCTTTCTTCTTCTCCTTGAAGGGAAAAGCATTGTCTTGGTATCAAGCTCTTCCAAGTGGAAAGCTTGAGACATGGGAGGATCTTTCCGCGGAGTTCCTCACTAAGTTCTTTCCGCCATCCAAAACGGCGGAGCTAAGAGGTAAGATTAACGCATTTTCCATGAGATCTAACTAAAGTTTGTTTCAATCTTGGGAAATATTTCAGAATTTGCTATTGGATTGCCCTCATCATGGCATATCCAAGCTTGCATTATTGGAGATATACTATAAGGGGCTGGATGTAGAGACACAATTCAAGCTCCAATCCCTCTCATGTGGTACATTCATGGACATGAGGGAAGATGACGCTTGGGACTTCATTGAGAAGCAAGCACGAGTCATAGAGAAGTATTCTCACCGGAAAGTGGAGGGGAATCGTGTGGATCAAGGAGCAAAACTAACACACGAAGCTCAATCTCAAATCTTTTCTCTCAACAACGAGATTAAAGAGTTGAAGGAAGCTATCAATACCAACTTTCCAAAGCAACAAGGAAAAGATGTGGGTTATTTAGGCAACAACAATAACCACAACGGTGGTGAGAATACAAACCGCAACAACAACAACAACCGAAACAACAACCGAAATAATTGGAACAACAACAACAACAACCGGAACAACAATTGGAACAACAATAGGGGTTCAAACAACAACAATTGGCGCTCCAATCAACAAAATTCCGGTAATTCTTATCCTTCCAATTCAAGAAATTCACTAACTCCACCTTCCTCTTCTTCCACTCCTTTGAAAAGCCAAGGGCAAACATCTAATGGTAGAAGCACTTCGGGGAAGGAGAAGCCCGATCCCATGTTGGAAACGATTTTGGGGAAGCTTCAAGGGTTGGAGACCCGCATCATCAAGGTTGATGATCACATTACTAAGGTTGATAAAGCCCAAAAGGTTTTAGAAAACCAAATGTTCAGCCATGCGGAGGAAGTTCCTAGGAATCAAGGGAAACTTCCAGGAAAAACGGAGGACAACCCAAAAGGAAGGGTGATGGCAATCACAACTAGGAGCGGAGTCACAACTACCGACCCGCAGCCCAAGTTTGTAGAAGTCCCCGTTGAGAAAGAGAAAGAAAAGGGGAAGGAGAAGGAAGATGTCTACGTTCCTCCTCCAGCTTACAAACCTCCCCTACCGTTCTCGCAATCTAGAGCAAGAGCGCGTCTAGACAAGCAATTCGGTAAGTTTATAGAACTCATGAGCAAATTGCATATTAACATACCTTTCATTGATGCTATTGTAGGTATGCCGGCCTATGACAAGTTCTTGAAGGAAATCCTCCCTAACATGCGAAAGCTAGAGGATTTTGGAGAGGTTAAGATGAGTTCGGATTCTTCGGATCTCATCAAAACCATGAAAGAGAAGATGCCCCCAAAGCTAAAGGATCCGGGGTCATTTTGTATTCCCATAGGAGTGGGAGATGTCACATATGATGCATTATGTGACTTGGGAGCAAGTGTGAGCATCATACCACTTGCATTATGTAGGAAGATTGGTTTAGGCGACCCTAAACCGGTGAAGATGACGTTGTACATGGCGAATCGATCCATAACTCGTCCCGTCGGTATTGTTGAAGACGTCCCGGTCAAGCTAGGTAAATTCTATGTTCCTATAGATTTTGTTGTGCTTGACATTCCTGCAGATAGTCCGGTCCCGATCATTCTCGGAAGACCGTTTCTTGCAACATCCGGCTGCATAGTCGATTGCAAGAATGCTAGACTCGCCTTTGACATAGGAGAAGAGAAGGTAGAGTTCGTTCTTTCCACTCTAGTGAAGGAACCAATCTTTGATGATGATATATTCAATATCCAAGATGAAGAAGGGTTGTCTAGAGAGGAGGTAAGTGCTATTTTCTTCAAAGATCCTTTGCAAAAGGTTATTACTATGAGTCTAATGGATATAGGGGAAGAAGAGGAGTGCAATGAGGCAATTGAAGCCTTAGAAGCACAAGAAGAAGTGTGTGAAGAGGAGTTTGAGAAACTCCACGACGAGGCAGAGAACGTACGAATCCACGGCCATACACTATATTCCACGGCCGTGGATTTCACCAAAAAAAGCGTGGATCACTCCAGAGGGTTACACGGTCGTGGAGAGAACAGAGCAACCGTATTTCCTTTCCACGCCCAAAATCACGGCCGTGGAGAAGTCAGAGAGGCTGTAATTTTGGGTGATTCCGAAGGTAATTGTGTCTCTTCCTCAACTTCTTTTGATTCTTCTCCCATACCTTCTACACCCTTAGACACTTCTAAGGAAGCATCGGATACTCCTCAAGAACCATTGGAAACTCCGATAGTCATGGAACTAAAGCCACTTCCTACTCATCTAAGGTACGCATTTCTTGGACCTAATTCTACCTTTCCGGTAATTGTTAGTTCCGATTTAAGCATAGATGAACATAGTAAGCTCATGGTTGTCCTTAGGAAACATAGAAAAGCTTTAGGATATACTATAGAGGACTTAGTAGGAATAAAACCTTCCCTATGCATGCACAAGATATTAATGGAAGAGGACTTTAGGACTTCAAGACAACTTCAAAGGCGGTTGAATCCGACCATGAAGGAGGTTGTCAAGAAGGAAATTCTTAAACTTCTTGATGCAAGTATCATCTACCCTATTTCCGATAGCAAGTGGGTGAGTCCGGTTCAAGTGGTTCCGAACAAGGGAGGAATGACGGTCATCACCAACAAGAATAACGAACTCATTCCTACCCGAACCGTAACAGGATGGCGGATGTGCATAGACTACCGCAAGCTAAACAACGCGACGAGGAAGGATCACTTCCCACTACCCTTCATCGATCAAATGCTTGAAAGATTAGCACAACATTCGCATTTTTGCTATCTTGACGGTTATAGTGGTTTCTTTCAGATTCCGATACACCCGGATGATCAAGAGAAGACCACATTTACGTGCCCGTGGGGTACGTTTGCTTATAGGAGGATGCCGTTCGGACTTTGCAATGACCCAACCACCTTTCAAAGGTGCATGATGGCCATCTTCTCCGAATACATAGAGGAAATCATGGAGGTTTTTATGGATGACTTCTCCGTTTATGGTTCCTCTTTTGACAATTGTCTTTCTAACCTTGCTCTTGTGTTACAAAGGTGTGAAGACACTAACCTAGTTCTTAATTGGGAGAAGTGTCAATTCATGGTGAAGGAAGGCATTGTACTAGGACACTTAATCTCTAGTAGAGGGATTGAGGTGGATAAAGCTAAAATAGAGACTATAGAGAAGCTTCCTTCCCCAACTTCGGTGAAATGGATAAGAAGTTTTCTAGGACATGTTGGATTTTATAGGCGCTTCATAAAAAGGAAGGGCGAACCCATGCCATATACTAAAATAGAGACTATAGATGCGTTCAATATGATTCGGGAAGCTCTAATTTCAGCTCCGATTATCCAACCTCCAGATTGGAATCTTCCCTTTGAGGTTATGTGTGACGCAAGTGACGTAGCCATAGGAGCTGTTCTTGGACAAAGAAAGGAAGGGCGAACCCATGCCATATACTACGCTAGCAAGACGCTAGATGAAGCACAGCTCAACTACGCCACTACGGAAAAGGAATTTTTAGCCATTGTCTATGCAATTGACAAATTTCGCTCTTATCTTGTAGGTGCAAAGGTGATTGTGTACACGGATCATGCTGCGATCCGGTATCTCCTTGCAAAGAAGGATGCGAAGCCAAGGCTAATTAGATGGATTCTTCTCCTACAAGAATTTGATCTAGAGATCCGCGACAAGAAGGGTTCAGAATATTCTGTTGCGGATCATTTGAGTCGCCTAACACATCTAGAGGACGACCATCTACCTATAGATGTCTCCTTCCCGGACGGGCTTTTAAATATTATAGAGGAGTGCATCGATGTAATCTCCAAAGGTAACGAACCATGGTTTGCTGATTTTGTTAACTATTTAGTTTGTCAGGAAATACCGCCCGGATTGTCCTACGCACAAAGAAAGAAGTTCTTTAAGGATGTTCAAGAGTACTTTTGGAATTAACCTCTCCTCTTTAAGAGAGGTCCGGATGGCATTATTCGGCGATGTGTGCCGGAAGATGAGATGCAAAGTGTCATCCGCCATTGTCATTCACTACCATGTGGAGGACACGCTAGTTCGAACAAGACTAGCGCTAAGGTATTGCAATCTGAATTCTTTTGGCCTACATTATTTAAAGATGTGCAAACCTTTGTTTCTTGCTGCGATGCTTGTCAAAGAACAGGAAATATCTCTAGGAGGAATGAGATGCCTCTCAACAACATCCAAGAGGTGGAGATCTTTGACGTTTGGGGAGTAGACTTCATGGGACCATTCCCATCATCTTGTGGTAACCAATACATACTTTTAGCGGTTGATTATGTTTCAAGATGGGTTGAAGCGATTGCCTCTCCCACCAATGATGCCATGGTAGTGGTTAAGTTCTTTAACAAGACCATCTTCCCACGATTTGGGACACCACGGACCATCATTAGTGATGGAGGCTCTCATTTCATTGCCCGGCGTTTTGAAGCTCTTCTAGCTAAGTATGGGGTGACTCACAAGATCGCCACCCCTTATCATCCACAAACTAGTGGACAAGTTGAGATCTCAAACCGGGAGATCAAAGGAATCCTAGAGAAGACGGTTTCAAGGACTAGGAAGGATTGGTCTTTGAAGCTAGATGACGCATTGTGGGCGTACCAGACTGCGTATAAGACTCCCATCGGAACCACACCATACAACCTTGTGTATGGGAAGTCTTGTCACTTACCGGTAGAGTTGGAGCACAAGGCGTTTTGGGCAATCAAGTGGCTAAATTTCAGCATGAAGGAAGAGGGAGAGAAGCGTCTCTTGGACCTAAATGAGCTTGAAGAACTCCGCTTGAACGCTTATGAAAACGCCAAAATCTACAAAGAAAGAGCAAAGCGTTGGCATGATAAGCATATCATTCCAAAGGACTTCAAAGAAGGAGATCAAGTTCTCCTCTTCAATTCAAGGCTTCGTCTCTTTCCAGGTAAGCTTAAATCTTGTTGGACCGGACCTTTTCTAATCAAACGTATTTTCCTCCATGGTGTAGTTGAAGTATGGGGTGAAGCGGGCGGAAGCTTTAAGGTGAACGGTCAACGACTCAAGAAGTATACACCGGAACTCCAAGCTGAAGAGTTCGCGCCCACCACACTCGAATAAGTGCGAATTTGGTCTAGCTACGGACCTTAAACAAAGCGCTTCTTGGGAGGCAACCCAAGGTATTGCATTTACGTTTTTTGTTTTGATTCATAGATTAGCTTAGTTTAGACGTTTTTGCTTTGTTTTGCCTTCGATATCTTCCGGTATGTTCGTGTTTTTGGATGTAGGAACAGTGGAAAAGGAAAGGGGAAGAGAAAATTTGAAGAAAAGTGACGAAACTTGGACTTTGGAGCATTACAGAGAGTTCCACAGCCTATTCCACGGTCGTGACAGCTACAGTGACCGTAATTTCCAAAAGCCTGAGAAAAATCACCAAAACCACGGTTCCGTACATTTCCACGGCCGTGGAACCCCCCGACAGACCGTGATTTTCAAAAATTTTTACGGCCACTATATAAACCACTTTCCTTCACAAAACACATCTCACAAACCCAATTCCACGC
The DNA here is from genome assembly GCA_033239125.1 of Fagopyrum homotropicum. NCBI lineage: Eukaryota > Viridiplantae > Streptophyta > Magnoliopsida > Caryophyllales > Polygonaceae > Fagopyrum > Fagopyrum homotropicum. Next base: position 149,384,135 of record BSWB01000001.1, on the reverse strand, counting down.
CCTAAACGCCGATTTGCTTCCCCTCACCTCAAATCTTCATTCGTTAATCGTTTTTAACAATTCTTTGGCCAAAACAGAAGCAAATCCGATCACCAACAAGATCCAAGCAACAATTCGAGCGGCAAATCACCGAGGAAAGCAGAATTCGGATTTAAAATCCGAAAACCTAGGTTTTTTCGCTCTTCTCTATCTTTGTCGATTCGGACTTGCATTTGCTAGAATTTTTAGGAATAACTGATTGGAATTGGAAGAGAATTAGTCTAGGACTGCTGTTGTGAAATTTGGTGAGATTCTGTTGAGATTTGCAAAATTACGTGCCGAATCACGGTCACTGGCATTTCCACGGCCGTGGAATACTTAGAACAGACCGTGGTTTTTGACAAACTATGGATTTTGTAAGGAGAGTGTCCGGTAGGAACAAGGACAAGAACAAGGATAGTGATAAGAACAAAAAGAGGAAGGGCAACCCCTCTTCCTCTTCTAGAGTACCACCTCCTTCATCCCCTTCACCTCCATCCTCACCATCACCACCTCGCCCTAGGATCCCCACCATCCATGAGGATCACTTAGACGCCTTAGAGAGGATAGAGGAGAGGACGGTCATAGGACCACGATACTTGCTGCTTGAGGAGCTAGCACCTTTGCATGTGATAGGGGACCTTACTTGGCTCTTGGATAGAGCCGGCTTAGTCATCTTCTCCGCTATTCGGGAAGATGCTTATGAGGAGATCACTAGAGAGTTTGTGGTTTCCTTCCAGCATGGCCATGTTGACAGGAAAGTTTCTTTCCGGCTGATGGAAAGAAACTATGATTTTTCGATTAGAGAGTTCGGAGCCTTCTTTGGGTTCCAAGAGACCTTCAATGGTCGTTTCCCCAGTGGCGTGTACGCCAAGGATTTTTGGGAAGAGATCGCTATGATCTTTGCCAGCGAGTACCGCTGGCAGCCTGCTGATACCAAGGCTAGATTGATCTACCATCTAGCCTTGAAGATAGTTCATAGAGTGCTTTCTGAGTGTCTCTTCCATAGGATGGAGACACCTCAGAAGATCAAGACAGATGAGCTCTTTCTTCTCTACTGTATGCTATACGGTAGACCTACTGACTGCGCCACCCTCTTAGCTGCTACCATGAGCAAGCTAAAGAACAAGAGGGCTGACAACATTGGATATGGTGGGATGGTTACCCACCTTGCTAGACAGTTAGGGGTTGATTTCTTGATTTGTACACGTATTGCTGCTAGACCCCTAGGACTTCAGTGTAATAGCTAGGATTTTCGAATTTTAATTAATGTTGATTAACTTAATCGTTTATAGTAATTGACATATAACTCGCGAAGATTTCGCAAGTGATGAGTATGAGTCCCACCGTTATGTTCCTAGCGTAATTTTGGACGTTTGGGAAAATTTTTACTTTTTCCCCGGGTAATTATTTTTACCCTCCGGTGTTATTTGGAGCATTTGGGAGCTCCAATTAATAAAAATGCAGTTGAAAGAAATGATCAGGACATCGGATATGTCTTAGATATGAAATAACATGGAGAGGCAAAACGGCCAAAAGAGTCGCTATTTCGTTTCTTAACGGCTAAGAAAGACGGCTTAGGAATACACGTTTTCCGAGGCAGTTGTGTAATAATTATCCCTACAATATTCCAGATTTAATGTTCCAATCTCGAGAAGTTTGGAGAAAGAGGTTCGACCCGCCTTTGGATCGGTTAAAGGATAATTATCGACTTTACTAAAGGATAATTATCGTCTTCACTATAAATAGCGGAAAATCCTTTATTAATTCATTTCCTTTCACGTTTTCTCGTAAAAGCTCTGATTTCTCTCAACCTTCAAACTCAGATATACTCTCCGTTTCTAATCCGATTTCAATTCCGTTTGAGTTTCTGGATTCCTCTCTTCATTCTCTTCATAACGGTACCGAGTTTCTGCATTTCCGAGTATATGGAGGGCTGGTCGAGCATATATGTTACCAGGACGGTTCCGTCGCTCAGATTCCGGTGAATTTGATGTTGTCCATGTGTAGCATGCGTCGCTGCGTTTCCGAATCTTCTTTCAGATCGTCAATCGGGTTAGTAACGAATAAGTTATGAATTTATTCGTTTTCCGTACTATGATTTGGCCTAAATTGACTTTAGGCTTGTCAAAATGGATAATTAGAAATTCCATTATGGTCGTTATATTATTCTGGTAATTATGGATAGTTTGTTTGATGAAATCTGATGACAGGTGGGTTTAGAAATTGCCTGCGGGCAAAACGTTATTCTGGCGGAATCTAATTAATTAATTAAAGGTTAATTAATTAAATTGGGATTAGAATTGAGATTGAGGAATATTGATTCGATAATACCTTGAGATTTAAGGAATTGTGAGTTATGTTGAGATATTGAGGTTTAGTTGGTTGTGAGGCTCATAGATTGAGTATGATCCTTATGGATCCCATTGGGTCTAGGTGTGACCCCTTTGATGAATAGAGGTTGATATATCTCTTTATGCCTTGTTTATAGGCCGTGTTGTCCCTCCAGTGTAGAGGTGATCGTGGTTGAGTTTGTACGAAGTTGAGGTAAGTCCGTAGGACTTACTTAGCTGCCATCCTTATATTGGGTGTTTGCATGAGTGGTGTGTGTCTTATATGTTTGCTATGATAGCATGAGTTGTCGTTTTTATCGACCTATGTTCTATTGACTGCCCCACTGCGTGGCTGTGATAACCTTTCCCTTTCATCCCGCCGTGGAGTCTGGGAGGTTCTCTGATGTCGGGCCAGACTGGTTTACAGGAAGGGCGCAATCCACTCCCATAGGGTACACGGATTGTGTGACCGATACTCGTACAGCTGGACATTGTACTCAAAGGAGGGGATGTATCGGTCCTCGTGTCACATACTTTCATCTATCTATATATATATATATACGGTTTTTGAGTGAATGGTTATTATATAAAGATAATAAATGGGTAAATGTGTGATAGCATGCTGATGTGTTTATCTTTCATGATTGTGCTTGTGCTTATGCATTACCTCATATATGTATGGTTAGCTAACGGTTTCATACCGTGTTGTAGATGTTTACAGGTTAGGCGCTACTGGGTGATCTGGCAGGGTGACAGGCCGAGGACTCTCGTACATTAGGTGGTTGGCTTGGGGTTGTTGTGTTTCCCCTCTTGCGTGAGGAGGATCTTTTGTACCTCCTGTGTGAGGATGTCATTTTATATACTCGGCTATGTTGTTGTTTACTTTAGTCGTACAGTTTATACTGTTTTATGTATTTGTTTTATATCTGTCAGTGCCATGTTGTAAGGTCCAATGAACTTGTTGTCAGGCTAGGGTCAGGATCCATTGTGAGATCCTAGCCCAATGTGACATCCCGAGTCCTGCGGATTCGGGGTGTTACAAAGTTGGTATCAGAGCCCAAGTTGACAACAATGGCACTTGCTACCTGCAATGAGGTTTGATAGGTAAAATAAACAGAGCCCACATGGGATCTGACGTTTTCAAAGGTTTTGGTTTTAAGTGTGGTTTTGGGATAGAATGTACGAGAAGTCGTCACCTCTGCCATGGATCTCTGCAGCGTAGATATGTATATATATATCTGTGTGTACTATGGATTATGTGGATTTATTATATACATATCGATACCTATGGCATATATATAGCCTTATAAGATTAGGTGCGTATATCCTACAGATGACTCAGACTAGAGTAGTATCTGTAGTGGGATGAGGTAGGGGTACACCCCCCTCTTCCTCCAGTGGTGATAAGTTAGGGACCAGTTTCCGCTGTTGTTTCGCCTATGGCAGAGAACGATTTTGAAGAGGCTGATCGTGTCTCCATGAGTAGATCCGAGTTTCAAGAATATATGTAACAAGTATATGAAGCGGTGATAGCGGGTAGATCGACACCGGATTTACCAACAATTGTGAGATCAACTGAAGCTTTTGGATCCGGAAAGAAGCAATGGACTGAATTAGTTACTGGAGAAGCAAAGATGATGAATGGGGAACCAAGTCCGATATCAGGACAATCTAGTGATCATTTGGCCATGAAGATGACTGGCAGGGAACTACAGTGTTTTAATTGCGTGGAAGTTGGGACACTTGCGAGCTTTGTGTCCCAAAGGCGCCCATCATATGCTTTACGTGTGGTAAAGCAGGGTATAGAGCGAAGTTTTTTCGACAAGGCAAGGCGTTGCCTTTACAAGTTGCCTCTCGGAATAAGATCATTCAAGGTGGACGACGAAGATTGAGTTACCCTTCAGTTGCACAGGTTGCAAGAATGAGACAATTATGTTACAATTGTGGCTATCCAGATCATTTGTGTTTTGTGTACCCTTTGGCACTGATAGCTTGTTTCACTTGTGGTGAGTTAGGTCATCTGGCCCTTTCTGTCAGCACGGTGGTGTTTCTTCCCAGCAAGACCTTCCTCTTTTTGGTGCAGAAAGAGTGGAAGTGGCGGCTATAGTAATGACCTCAGTGATACCCGAGGAGCATGGATCTGACATTGAGTGATGATATGTAGAGGAGCTACGAGTGTTAGCTGTTATAGGTACCATTCTCGTTAATGGTTTACCTGGTGGAGTTTTGCTTGTTGTGAGTGCTATGCACATCATGTCTTTCGATGCATGCGTTAATGGTTGAATTTTGCTATATAGTAGAAGGTGGATTTTCCTTTATAGGATTACCTTTTTGGGTCTGAGATACCCGTGAGATGCATGTTTGTTCCCTTATTTCAGGGACTCGTGTATGGTTGCAGACTTCTTTGTCATGTCGTAGGTGCATGAGGAAGTCATTATGTGTATGGTTAGGATGAATAGATATCATGTGGTATTAGCTTTTAATAATAAGACTATTATAGTCTTTACTGAGTTGAGTTAAATAGAGGTCTTCTGAGGTTAAGACCTTTGAAGAGACGGGTTTGTCATCAGAACTGTACGAGCAGCGAGCTGATAGCACATGAATATGACGTCTTTTAGTGTTATACCATGAAGGGGCAAGATAGTCCAACATTGGAAGGTATTCCAGTAATTTATGAGTTTATAGACGTCTTACTGAACCGTCTAGTTTCCACCTCACCGGAGTGTGGACAATGTTATCGAGTTGAAGTATGATACAAGATTGAATGGGAAAGTCACACTATATGGTGCTTGTTGAGATATTGTACTGATAACTTAAAAAGTTGACTGAAACGGGTTTACCCTAGTGGGTTCCATGTTCCGTATTGACGACCTGATGAGTTAGCTTCAAGAAGCAATTGTGTTTTTCAGGATTCCTTTGTGCTCAAGATATCCCTAGTCATGGATGAGAGAGCAGCATGTGTATGAGATAGCATCCCATACCCGTTATGGACACTATGAGTTTGTAGTGATGTCATTTGGGTTGACGAATATTTTAGTAGTTTTTATGAAGTTTATGAATAGTATCTTCATCGACTTCCTTGATTAGTTGGTGGTGGACTTCATGGATGACATGTCGGTATACTCTCATAGTAGAGAATAGTAGACCGATCGTCTGAGGACCGTTCTGCAGATTTTGAGAGATAGAGGGCTATATTCTACGCTCTCTAAGTGTAAGTTGAGATGCCAGTGGTAGCCTTTTTAGGCCATGCTGTCTCCGCTAGTGGGATCATGGTTGACCTGGCGAGAATTAAGTATGTTGTAACATGGGAGATACTGATGAACATTAAGGAATACGTAGTTTTCTCGGCTCAGCCGATTGCTACCAATACTTTGAGGAAGGATTTTATATGATTACGTATTTATTTGTGAGTCTTTTGATAAGACCACCATAACTACGTGATGAAAGAAGTGTGTCTATGTTCTGAAGAGTTGAGGAGGCATTTGACCTCTGCTTCCATTCTGTTGTAGTTAAAAGATTTTTGGGATCCCGTGATTTACGGTGATACATCCCAGCTAACTCTGAGATGTGTATTACTACAAAGGAGTAGGGTTATTGATATGTGTATTTACAGCTGAGAACGTATGATGAGAACTACCCGATTCATGATTTAGAGTTAGTAGTGGTAGTTCAAGCCTTTAAGTTTTGAAGACCGTACCGGTGTGATCTTCATGTTAGATTTCTATAGATCATAGGAATCTGAAGTATATTTTATGCAACAAGGGTTGAATATTTGACTTGAAGATTCCATATCATTCAGTGAAGTTGAACGTTTTCGCCGATAACTTGAATGGAAAGACGCTCCAAGAGAAGATGATTGTGAGACTGATAGTTCAGCCTCAGCTTCATAGAGATCTAGCTTGGCTAGAGTTGGACAATCAGTTCCTTGATGAGGATACCCAATTATACCTCAGAGGTTCTAACTGGTCCGTTGGATGAGGTCCAACAGAAGCAGGAGACTTGCCCGGTCTTGACAAGGTTTAGAGCAAGGATGTCTCGTACTGAGACACCATAGTTCTCCATGGGAGTAGATGGATTGATGAAGAGTCATGACCGCTTTTGTGTATCTGCTGATGCAGATGGAGACAGAGAATATTACGGTATACCCATTGTACGCCTTATTCAGTACATTCAGGTACGAGTAAGATGTACCACGAGATGAGAAGATTATATTATATGAAGCCGATATAACCAGATTTGTGATATAGTGTGTGACATGTCAGCAGGTTCAGATAGAGTATTTCCGATCTAGAGATAAGCCCCACCCACTACCAGTGCAGTGGTAGAATTTGGGAGGACATCTCTATGGACTTCATTATGGGATTGTGACCCAGTAGAAGATTGATGTTATTTGGATTGTTGGTAACAGATTAATGAAACCGGCACGTTTCATTTATATCAGAAGGACGTGGCAAGTGAATGAATTGGCTGAGGAGTACACTAGACAGATAGTGAGACTCCATGGTATACCGAGAACGATCATTTCTGATCGAGATGGATGTTTTTACTTTGAGATTTTAGTCAGCAGATTCAGACTGCTTTCGGGACGAGTCTGTACCTCATGACTACACTTCACCCCCTGACAGATGGTCAGTTAGAGAGGATCATCTAGATCTTAAAGATCTATTATAAGTTGTAAGTCGAATGGGAAACGTGGATGGTTATATTACCTTCCATTAATGAGTTTATTATATAACAATGAAGGACGTGCATCTTTTTGTGATGGCCCTATGAGGCAATATATATAGACATAGATGTCGTATATCCTTATGCTAGAAGTGATCTAGCAGTAGAGTGGAATAACACCTGACCAGACTCAGGATTTTATAGTTCAAGTAACGTTGATTGAAGGAAGAATGCTGGTTGTACAGAGTCGCCAAATATTATATGTAGACAAGAGGCGTTAACCTCTAAAGTTCAAGCGAGAGTTCATGTCCGGCTGTAAGTATCTCAGCTGCGAGACGTTAGTTGTGCATTATGGAAAGGGGTACTGAGTTTTCAATATGTCGGTTACTTGAGATCTTGATCAGTTTTGTGAAGGCAACATGATGTTTAGCTTTGCCTAAGAGATTAGAGGATATCCATCCAGTGTTTCTTATGTCTCAACTGAGGAAGTATATACCAGACTCGAGACACCTTGTGAGTTACGATGATTTGGTGGTTGAGTCCAACCACATCATTGTTGAGCATCTGATTACATTCTTGGAATAAGATATGAAACGCTTGCATTCGAAAGACATTCCCATATTGAGGATATCATGGTCGAGATGAAGACCTGAAGAGGCTATGTGAGAGACTGAGAATAGTGTCCTAAGGAACTATCCAAAGTATATGATTGGGACAGACCCATTTGTGGGAGCACGAGTAGATCTTAGTGCTATCTTGATAAATGTTGTGCTTATGTGCTTATATGCCTTGATGTGTTATTCCATACTCGTTGTGATGTGATTTATGGTCTTAGTAGATCTTGATATGCTAGCGTGATGTATGTTATAGCTGGAGATGATTACTTCCTCCACGCTATCCGAGTATGATTATATTTATAGCTGGAGATGGTTCTTTCCTCCATGCTATTTGAGTGGGATTAGGATTCAGCTGGAGATGGTTCTTTCCTCCATGCTACCTTGATGGACATAGTTCAGTGGAGATGTGATTCCTCCATGCGATATATATGTTTATGGTTTGCTAGAGACGTATTTCCTCTATGCTTGTGATATGTTTGGGCTAGAGATGTGCTTCCTCTATGCCTTGTGATGTGGTATGGCGAGAGACGTGATTCCTCTACGCCTGTGGGTAGCGTTATGGCCCTGTTTCCTGGAGTGATGATTCCTCCATGTTTATACTTGAGGTTATAGATTGTTATAGGTTGTGATCTTTTGAACGGAGATGTGATACCTCCGATAGAAAGAGTGAGAGTTATACCTCGGCGTATGGGTCCGAGATGACTTTGGGATTTTGCAAGTTTCGGGACAAAACTTTTTTTTAGGGGTGTGTGATGTAATAGCTAGGATTTTCGAATTTTAATTAATGTTGATTAACTTAATCGTTTATAGTAATTGACATATAACTCGCGAAGATTTCGCAAGTGATGAGTATGAGTCCCACCGTTATGTTCCTAGCGTAATTTTGGACGTTTGGGAAAATTTTTACTTTTTCCCCCGGGTAATTATTTTTACCCTCCGGTGTTATTTGGAGCATTTGGGAGCTCCAATTAATAAAAATGCAGTTGAAAGAAATGATCAGGACATCGGATATGTCTTAGATATGAAATAACATGGAGAGGCAAAACGGCCAAAAGAGTCGCTATTTCGTTTCTTAACGGCTAAGAAAGACAGCTTAGGAATACACGTTTTCCGAGGCAGTTGTGTAATAATTATCCCTACAATATTCCAGATTTAATGTTTCAATCTCGAGAAGTTTGGAGAAAGAGGTTCGACCCGCCTTTGGATCGGTTAAAGGATAATTATCTTTACTAAAGGATAATTATCGTCTTCACTATAAATAGCGGAAAATCCTTTATTAATTCATTTCCTTTCACGTTTTCTCGTAAAAGCTCTGATTTCTCTCAACCTTCAAACTCAGATCTACTCTCCGTTTCTAATCCGATTTCAATTCCGTTTGAGTTTCTGGATTCCTCTCTTCATTCTCTTCATAACGGTACCGAGTTTCTGCATTTCCGAGTATATGGAGGGCTGGTCGAGCATATATGTTACCAGGACGGTTCCGTCGCTCAGATTCCGGTGAATTTGATGTTGTCCATGCGTAGCCTGCGTCGCTGCATTTCCGAATCTTCTTTCAGATCGTCAATCGGGTTAGTAACGAATAAGTTATGAATTTATTCGTTTTCCGTACTGTGATTTGGCCTAAATTGACTTTAGGCTTGTCAAAATGGATAATTAGAAATTCCATTATGGTCGTTATATTATTCTGGTAATTATGGATAGTTTGTTTGATGAAATCTGATGACAGGTGGGTTTAGAAATTGCCTGCGGGCAAAACGTTATTCTGGCGGAATCTAATTAATTAATTAAAGGTTAATTAATTAAATTGGGATTAGAATTGAGATTGAGGAATGTTGATTCGATAATACCTTGAGATTTGAGGAATTGTGAGTTATGCTGAGATATTGAGGTTTAGTTGGTTGTGAGGCTCATAGATTGAGTATGATCCTTATGGATCCTTTTGGGTCTAGGTGTGACCCCTTTGATGAATAGAGGTTGATATATCTCTTTATGCCTTGTTTATAGGCCGTGTTGTCCCTCCAGTGTAGAGGTGATCGTGGTTGAGTTTGTACGAGATTGAGGTAAGTCCGTAGGACTTACTTAGCTGCCATCCTTATATTGGGTGTTTGCATGAGTGGTGTGTGTCTTATATGTTTGCTATGATAGCATGAGTTGTCGTTTTTATCGACCTATGTTCTATTGACTGCCCCACTGCGTGGCTGTGATAACCTTTCCCTTTCATCCCGCCGTGGAGTCTGGGAGGTTCTCTGATGTCGGGCCAGACTGGTTTACAGGAAGGGCTCAATCCACTGCCATAGGGTACACGGATTGTGTGACCGATACTCGTACAGCTGGACATTGTACTCAAAGGCGGGGATGTATCGGTCCTCGTATCACATACTTTCATCTATCTATATATATATATACGGTTTTTGAGTGAATGGTTATTATATAAAGATAATAAATGGGTAAATGTGTGATAACAAGCTGATGTGTTTATCTTTCATGATTGTGCTTGTGCTTATGCATTACCTCATATATGTATGGTTAGCTAACGGTTTCATACCGTGTTGTAGATGTTTACAGGTTAGGCGCTACTGGGTGATCTGGCAGGGTGACAGGCCGAGGACTCTCGTACATTAGGTGGTAGGCTTGGGGTTGTTGTGTTTCCCCTCTTGCGTGAGGAGGATCTTTTGTACCTCCTGTGTGAGGATGTCGTTTTATATACTCGGCTATGTTGTTGTTTACTTTAGTCGTACAGTTTATACTGTTTTATGTATTTGTTTTATATCTGTCAGTGCCATGTTGTAAGGTCCAATGAACTTGTTGTCAGGCTAGGGTCAGGATCCATTGTGAGATCCTAGCCCAATGTGACATCCCGAGTCCTGCGGATTCGGGGTGTTACAAAGTTGGTATCAGAGCCCAAGTTGACAACAATGGCACTTGCTACCTGCAATGAGGTTTGATAGGTAAAATAAACAGAGCCCACATGGGATCTGACGTTTTCAAAGGTTTTGGTTTTAAGTGTGGTTTTGGGATAGAATGTACGAGAAGTCGTCACCTCTGCCATGGATCTCTGCAGCGTAGATATGTATATATATCTGTGTGTACTATGGATTATGTGGATTTATTATATACATATCGATACCTATGGCATATATATAGCCTTATAAGATTAGGTGCGTATATCCTACAGATGACTCAGACTAGAGTAGTATCTGTAGTGGGATGAGGTAGGGGTACACCCCCCTCTTCCTCCAGTGGTGATAAGTTAGGGACCAGTTTCCGCTGTTGTTTCGCCTATGGCAGAGAACGATTTTGAAGAGGCTGATCGTGTCTCCATGAGTAGATCCGAGTTTCAAGAATATATGTAACAAGTATATGAAGCGGTGATAGCGGGTAGATCGACACCGGATTTACCAACAATTGTGAGATCAACTGAAGCTTTTGGATCCGGAAAGAAGCAATGGACTGAATTAGTTACTGGAGAAGCAAAGATGATGAATGGGGAACCAAGTCCGATATCAGGACAATCTAGTGATCATTTGGCCATGAAGATGACTGGCAGGGAACTACAGTGTTTTAATTGCGTGGAAGTTGGGACACTTGCGAGCTTTGTGTCCCAAAGGCGCCCATCATATGCTTTACGTGTGGTAAAGCAGGGTATAGAGCGAAGTTTTTTCGACAAGGCAAGGCGTTGCCTTTACAAGTTGCCTCTCGGAATAAGATCATTCAAGGTGGACGACGAAGATTGAGTTACCCTTCAGTTGCACAGGTTGCAAGAATGAGACAATTATGTTACAATTGTGGCTATCCAGATCATTTGTGTTTTGTGTACCCTTTGGCACTGATAGCTTGTTTCACTTGTGGTGAGTTAGGTCATCTGGCCCTTTCTGTCAGCACGGTGGTGTTTCTTCCCAGCAAGACCTTCCTCTTTTTGGTGCAGAAAGAGTGGAAGTGGCGGCTATAGTAATGACCTCAGTGATACCCGAGGAGCATGGATCTGACATTGAGTGATGATATGTAGAGGAGCTACGAGTGTTAGCTGTTATAGGTACCATTCTCGTTAATGGTTTACCTGGTGGAGTTTTGCTTGTTGTGAGTGTTATGCACATCATGTCTTTCGATGCATGCGTTAATGGTTGAATTTTGCTATATAGTAGAAGGTGGATTTTCCTTTATAGGATTACCTTTTTGGGTCTGAGATACCCGTGAGATGCATGTTTGTTCCCTTATTTCAGGGACTCGTGTATGGTTGCAGACTTCTTTGTCATGTCGTAGGTGCATGAGGAAGTCATTATGTGTATGGTTAGGATGAATAGATATCATGTGGTATTAGCTTTTAATAATAAGACTATTATAGTCTTTACTGAGTTGAGTTAAATAGAGGTCTTCTGAGGTTAAGACCTTTGAAGAGACGGGTTTGTCATCAGAACTGTACGAGCAGCGAGCTGATAGCACATGGATATGACGTCTTTTAGTGTTATACCATGAAGGGGCAAGATAGTCCAACATTGGAAGGTATTCCAGTAATTTATGAGTTTATAGACGTCTTACTGAACCGTCTAGTTTCCACCTCACCGGAGTGTGGACAATGTTATCGAGTTGAAGTATGATACAAGATTGAATGGGAAAGTCACACTATATGGTGCTTGTTGAGATATTGTACTGATAACTTAAAAAGTTGACTGAAACGGGTTTACCCTAGTGGGTTCCATGTTCCGTATTGACGACCTGATGAGTTAGCTTCAAGAAGCAATTGTGTTTTTCAGGATTCCTTTGTGCTCAAGATATCCCTAGTCATGGATGAGAGAGCAGCATGTGTATGAGATAGAATCCCATACCCGTTATGGACACTATGAGTTTGTAGTGATGTCATTTGGGTTGACGAATATTTTAGTAGTTTTTATGAAGTTTATGAATAGTATCTTCATCGACTTCCTTGATTAGTTGGTGGTGGACTTCATGGATGACATGTCGGTATACTCTCATAGTAGAGAATAGTAGACTGATCGTCTGAGGACCGTTCTGCAGATTTTGAGAGATAGAGGGCTATATTCTACGCTCTCTAAGTGTAAGTTGAGATGCCAGTGGTAGCCTTTTTAGGCCATGCTGTCTCCGCTAGTGGGATCATGGTTGACCTGGCGAGAATTAAGTATGTTGTAACATGGGAGATACTGATGAACATTAAGGAATACGTAGTTTTCTCGGCTCAGCCGATTGCTACCAATACTTTGAGGAAGGATTTTATATGATTACGTATTTATTTGTGAGTCTTTTGATAAGACCACCATAACTACGTGATGAAAGAAGTGTGTCTATGTTCTGAAGAGTTGAGGAGGCATTTGACCTCTGCTTCCATTCTGTTGTAGTTAAAAGATTTTTGGGATCCCGTGATTTACGGTGATACATCCCAGCTAACTCTGAGATGTGTATTACTACAAAGGAGTAGGGTTATTGATATGTGTATTTACAGCTGAGAACGTATGATGAGAACTACCCGATTCATGATTTAGAGTTAGTAGTGGTAGTTCAAGCCTTTAAGTTTTGAAGACCGTACCGGTGTGATCTTCATGTTAGATTTCTATAGATCATAGGAATCTGAAGTATATTTTATGCAACAAGGGTTGAATATTTGACTTGAAGATTCCATATCATTCAGTGAAGTTGAACGTTTTCGCCGATAACTTGAATGGAAAGACGCTCCAAGAGAAGATGATTGTGAGACTGATAGTTCAGCCTCAGCTTCATAGAGATCTAGCTTGGCTAGAGTTGGACAATCAGTTCCTTGATGAGGATACCCAATTATACCTCAGAGGTTCTAACTGGTCCGTTGGATGAGGTCCAACAGAAGCAGGAGACTTGCCCGGTCTTGACAAGGTTTAGAGCAAGGATGTCTCGTACTGAGACACCATAGTTCTCCATGGGAGTAGATGGATTGATGAAGAGTCATGACCGCTTTTGTGTATCTGCTGATGCAGATGGAGACAGAGAATATTACGGTATACCCATTGTACGCCTTATTCAGTACATTCAGGTACGAGTAAGATGTACCACGAGATGAGAAGATTATATTATATGAAGCCGATATAACCAGATTTGTGATATAGTGTGTGACATGTCAGCAGGTTCAGATAGAGTATTTCCGATCTAGAGATAAGCCCCACCCACTACCAGTGCAGTGGTAGAATTTGGGAGGACATCTCTATGGACTTCATTATGGGATTGTGACCCAGTAGAAGATTGATGTTATTTGGATTGTTGGTAACAGATTAATGAAACCGGCACGTTTCATTTATATCAGAAGGACGTGGCAAGTGAATGAATTGGCTGAGGAGTACACTAGACAGATAGTGAGACTCCATGGTATACCGAGAACGATCATTTCTGATCGAGATGGATGTTTTTACTTTGAGATTTTAGTCAGTAGATTCAGACTGCTTTGGGGACGAGTCTGTACCTCATGACTACACTTCACCCCCTGACAGATGGTCAGTTAGAGAGGATCATCTAGATCTTAAAGATCTATTATAAGTTGTAAGTCGAATGGGAAACGTGGATGGTTATATTACCTTCCATTAATGAGTTTATTATATAACAATGAAGGACGTGCATCTTTCTGGGATGGCCCTATGAGGCAATATATATAGACATAGATGTCGTATATCCTTATGCTAGAAGTGGTCTAGCAGTAGAGTGGAATAACACCTGACCAGACTCAGGATTTTATAGTTCAAGTAACGTTGATTGAAGGAAGAATGCTGGTTGTACAGAGTCGCCAAATATTATATGTAGACAAGAGGCGTTAACCTCTAAAGTTCAAGCGAGAGTTCATGTCCGGATGTAAGTATCTCAGCTGCGAGACGTTAGTTGTGCATTATGGAAAGGGGAACTGAGTTTCCAATATGTCGGTTACTTGGGATCTTGATCAGTTTGTGAAGGCAACATGATGTTTAGCTTTGCCTATGAGATTAGAGGATATCCATCCAGTGTTTCTTATGTCTCAACTGAGGAAGTATATACGAGACTCGAGACACCTTGTGAGTTACGATGATTTGGTGGTTGAGTCCAACCACATCGTTGTTGAGCATCTGATTACATTCTTGGAATAAGATATGAAACGCTTGCATTCGAAAGACATTCCCATATTGAGGATATCATGGTCGAGATGAAAACCTGAAGAGGCTATGTGAGAGACTGAGGATAGTGTCCTGAGGAACTATCCAAAGTATATGATTGGGACAGACCCATTTGTGGGAGCACGAGTAGATCTTAGTGCTATCTTGATAAATGTTGTGCTTATGTGCTTATATGCCTTGATGTGTTATTCCATACTCGTTGTGATGTGATTTATGATCTTAGTAGATCTTGATGTGCTAGCGTGATGTATGTTATAGCTGGAGATGATTACTTCCTCCACGCTATCCGAGTATGATTATATTTATAGCTGGAGATGGTTCTTTCCTCCATGCTATTTGAGTGGGATTAGGATTCAGCTGGAGATGGTTCTTTCCTCCATGCTACCTTGATGGACATAGTTCAGTGGAGATGTGATTCCTCCATGCGATATATATGTTTATGGTTTGCTAGAGACGTATTTCCTCTATGCTTGTGATATGTTTGGGCTAGAGATGTGCTTCCTCTATGCCTTGTGATGTGGTATGGCGAGAGACGTGATTCCTCTATGCCTGTGGGTAGCGTTATGGCCCTGTTTCCTGGAGTGATGATTCCTCCATGTTTATACTTGAGGTTATAGATTGTTATAGGTTGTGATCTTTTGAACGGAGATGTGATACCTCCGATAGAAAGAGTGAGAGTTATACCTCGGCGTATGGGTCCGAGATGACTTTGGGATTTTGCAAGTTTCGGGACGAAACTTTTTTTTAGGGGTGTGTGATGTAATAGCTAGGATTTTCGAATTTTAATTAATGTTGATTAACTTAATCGTTTATAGTAATTGACATATAACTCGCGAAGATTTCGCAAGTGATGAGTATGAGTCCCACCGTTATGTTCCTAGCGTAATTTTGGACGTTTGGGAAAATTTTTACTTTTTCCCCCGGGTAATTATTTTTACCCTCCGGTGTTATTTGGAGCATTTGGGAGCTCCAATTAATAAAAATGCAGTTGAAAGAAATGATCAGGACATCGGATATGTCTTAGATATGAAATAACATGGAGAGGCAAAACGGCCAAAAGAGTCGCTATTTCGTTTCTTAACGGCTAAGAAAGACAGCTTAGGAATACACGTTTTCCGAGGCAATTGTGTAATAATTATCCCTACAATATTCCAGATTTAATGTTCCAATCTCGAGAAGTTTGGAGAAAGAGGTTCGACCCGCCTTTGGATCGGTTAAAGGATAATTATCGACTTTACTAAAGGATAATTATCGTCTTCACTATAAATAGCGGAAAATCCTTTATTAATTCATTTCCTTTCACGTTTTCTCGTAAAAGCTCTGATTTCTCTCAACCTTCAAACTCAGATCTACTCTCCGTTTCTAATCCGATTTCAATTCCGTTTGAGTTTCTGGATTCCTCTCTTCATTCTCTTCATAACGGTACCGAGTTTCTGCATTTCCGAGTATATGGAGGGCTGGTCGAGCATATATGTTACCAGGACGGTTCCGTCGCTCAGATTCCGGTGAATTTGATGTTATCCATGCGTAGCCTGCGTCGCTGCGTTTCCGAATCTTCTTTCAGATCGTCAATCGGGTTAGTAACGAATAAGTTATGAATTTATTCGTTTTCCGTACTGTGATTTGGCCTAAATTGACTTTAGGCTTGTCAAAATGGATAATTAGAAATTCCATTATGGTCGTTATATTATTCTGGTAATTATGGATAGTTTGTTTGATGAAATCTGATGACAGGTGGGTTTAGAAATTGCCTGCGGGCAAAACGTTATTCTGGCGGAATCTAATTAATTAATTAAAGGTTAATTAATTAAATTGGGATTAGAATTGAGATTGAGGAATGTTGATTCGATAATACCTTGAGATTTGAGGAATTGTGAGTTATGCTGAGATATTGAGGTTTAGTTTGTTGTGAGGCTCATAGATTGAGTATGATCCTTATGGATCCCTTTGGGTCTAGGTGTGACCCCTTTGATGAATAGAGGTTGATATATCTCTTTATGCCTTGTTTATAGGCCGTGTTGTCCCTCCAGTGTAGAGGTGATCGTGGTTGAGTTTGTACGAGATTGAGGTAAGTCCGTAGGACTTACTTAGCTGCCATCCTTATATTGGGTGTTTGCATGAGTGGTGTGTGTCTTATATGTTTGCTATGATAGCATGAGTTGTCGTTTTTATCGACCTATGTTCTATTGACTGCCCCACTGCGTGGCTGTGATAACCTTTCCCTTTCATCCCGCCGTGGAGTCTGGGAGGTTCTCTGATGTCGGGCCAGACTGGTTTACAGGAAGGGCTCAATCCACTCCCATAGGGTACACGGATTGTGTGACCGATACTCGTACAGCTGGACATTGTACTCAAAGGCGGGGATGTATCGGTCCTCGTGTCACATACTTTCATCTATCTATATATATATATACGGTTTTTGAGTGAATGGTTATTATATAAAGATAATAAATGGGTAAATGTGTGATAACAAGCTGATGTGTTTATCTTTCATGATTGTGCTTGTGCTTATGCATTACCTCATATATGTATGGTTAGCTAACGGTTTCATACCGTGTTGTAGATGTTTACAGGTTAGGCGCTACTGGGTGATCTGGCAGGGTGACAGGCCGAAGACTCTCGTACATTAGGTGGTTGGCTTGGGGTTGTTGTGTTTCCCCTCTTGCGTGAGGAGGATCTTTTGTACCTCCTGTGTGAGGATGTCGTTTTATATACTCGGCTATGTTGCTGTTTACTTTAGTCGTACAGTTTATACTGTTTTATGTATTTGTTTTATATCTGTCAGTGCCATGTTGTAAGGTCCAATGAACTTGTTGTCAGGCTAGGGTCAGGATCCATTGTGAGATCCTAGCCCAATGTGACATCCCGAGTCCTGCGGATTCGGGGTGTTACAGAGTTGGTATCAGAGCCCAGGTTGACAACAATGGCACTTGCTACCTGCAATGAGGTTTGATAGGTAAAATAAACAGAGCCCACATGGGATCTGACGTTTTCAAAGGTTTTGGTTTTAAGTGTGGTTTTGGGATAGAATGTACGAGAAGTCGTCACCTCTGCCATGGATCTCTGCAGCGTAGATATGTATATATATCTGTGTGTACTATGGATTATGTGGATTTATTATATACATATCGATACCTATGGCATATATATAGCCTTATAAGATTAGGTGCGTATATCCTACAGATGACTCAGACTAGAGTAGTATCTGTAGTGGGATGAGGTAGGGGTACACCCCCCTCTTCCTCCAGTGGTGATAAGTTAGGGACCAGTTTCCGCTGTTGTTTCGCCTATGGCAGAGAACGATTTTGAAGAGGCTGATCGTGTCTCCATGAGTAGATCCGAGTTTCAAGAATATATGTAACAAGTATATGAAGCGGTGATAGCGGGTAGATCGACACCGGATTTACCAACAATTGTGAGATCAACTGAAGCTTTTGGATCCGGAAAGAAGCAATGGACTGAATTAGTTACTGGAGAAGCAAAGATGATGAATGGGGAACCAAGTCCGATATCAGGACAATCTAGTGATCATTTGGCCATGAAGATGACTGGCAGGGAACTACAGTGTTTTAATTGCGTGGAAGTTGGGACACTTGCGAGCTTTGTGTCCCAAAGGCGCCCATCATATGCTTTACGTGTGGTAAAGCAGGGTATAGAGCGAAGTTTTGTCGACAAGGCAAGGCGTTGCCTTTACAAGTTGCCTCTCGGAATAAGATCATTCAAGGTGGACGACGAAGATTGAGTTACCCTTCAGTTGCACAGGTTGCAAGAATGAGACAATTATGTTACAATTGTGGCTATCCAGATCATTTGTGTTTTGTGTACCCTTTGGCACTGATAGCTTGTTTCACTTGTGGTGAGTTAGGTCATCTGGCCCTTTCTGTCAGCACGGTGGTGTTTCTTCCCAGCAAGACCTTCCTCTTTTTGGTGCAGAAAGAGTGGAAGTGGCGGCTATAGTAATGACCTCAGTGATACCCGAGGAGCATGGATCTGACATTGAGTGATGATATGTAGAGGAGCTACGAGTGTTAGCTGTTATAGGTACCATTCTCGTTAATGGTTTACCTGGTGGAGTTTTGCTTGTTGTGAGTGCTATGCACATCATGTCTTTCGATGCATGCGTTAATGGTTGAATTTTGGTATATAGTAGAAGGTGGATTTTCCTTTATTGGATTACCTTTTTGGGTCTGAGATACCCGTGAGATGCATGTTTGTTCCCTTATTTCAGGGACTCGTGTATGGTTGCAGACTTCTTTGTCATGTCGTAGGTGCATGAGGAAGTCATTATGTGTATGGTTTGGATGAATAGATATCATGTGGTTTTAGCTTTTAATAGTAAGACTATTATAGTCTTTACTGAGTTGAGTTAAATAGAGGTCTTCTGAGGTTAAGACCTTTGAAGAGACGGGTTTGTCATCAGAACTGTACGAGCAGCGAGCTGATAGCACATGGATATGACGTCTTTTAGTGTTATACCATGAAGGGGCAAGATAGTCCAACATTGGAAGGTATTCCAGTAATTTATGAGTTTATGGACGTGTTACTGAACCGTCTAGTTTCCACCTCACCGGAGTGTGGACAATGTTATCGAGTTGAAGTATGATACAAGATTGAATGGGAAAGTCACACTATATGGTGCTTGTTGAGATATTGTACTGATAACTTAAAAAGTTGACTGAAACGGGTTTACCCTAGTGGGTTCCATGTTCCGTATTGACGACCTGATGAGTTAGCTTCAAGAAGCAATTGTGTTTTCAGGATTCCTTTGTGCTCAAGATATCCCTAGTCATGGATGAGAGAGCAGCATGTGTATGAGATAGCATCCAATACCCGTTATGGACACTATGAGTTTGTAGTGATGTCATTTGGGTTGACGAATATTTTAGTAGTTTTTATGAAGTTGATGAATAGTATCTTCATCGACTTCCTTGATTAGTTGGTGGTGGACTTCATGGATGACATGTCGGTATACTCTCATAGTAGAGAATAGTAGACCGATCGTCTGAGGACCGTTCTGCAGATTTTGAGAGATAGAGGGCTATATTCTACGCTCTCTAAGTGTAAGTTGAGATGCCAGTGGTAGCCTTTTTAGGCCATGTTGTCTCCGCTAGTGGGATCATGGTTGACCTGGCGAGAATTAAGTATGTTGTAACATGGGAGATACTGATGAACATTAAGGAATACGTAGTTTTCTCGGCTCAGCCGATTGCTACCAATACTTTGAGGAAGGATTTTATATGATTACGTATTTATTTGCGAGTCTTTTGATAAGACCACCATAACTACGTGATGAAAGAAGTGTGTCTATGTTCTGAAGAGTTGAGGAGGCATTTGACCTGTGCTTCCATTCTGTTGTAGTTAGAAGATTTTTGGGATCCCGTGATTTACGGTGATACATCCCAGCTAACTCTGAGATGTGTATTACTACAAAGGAGTAGGGTTATTGATATGTGTATTTACAGCTGAGAACGTATGATGAGAACTACCCGATTCATGATTTAGAGTTAGTAGTGGTAGTTCAAGCCTTTAAGTTTTGAAGACCGTACCGGTGTGATCTTCATGTTGGATTTCTATAGATCATAGGAATCTGAAGTATATTTTATGCAACAAGGGTTGAATATTTGACTTGAAGATTCCATATCATTCAGTGAAGTTGAACGTTTTCGCCGATAACTTGAATGGAAAGACGCTCCAAGAGAAGATGATTGTGAGACTGATAGTTCAGCCTCAACTTCATAGAGATCTAGCTTGGCTAGAGTTGGACAATCAGTTCCTTGATGAGGATACCCAGTTATACCTCAGAGGTTCTAACTGGTCCGTTGGATGAGGTCCAACAGAAGCAGGAGACTTGCCCGGTCTTGACAAGGTTTAGAGCAAGGATGTCTCGTACTGAGACACCATAGTTCTCCATGGGAGTAGATGGATTGATGAAGAGTCATGACCGCTTTTGTGTATCTGCTGATGCAGATGGAGACAAAGAATATTACGGTATACCCATTGTACGCCTTATTTAGTACATTCAGGTACGAGTAAGATGTACCACGAGATGAGAAGATTATATTATATGAAGCCGATATAACCAGATTTGTGATATAGTGTGTGACATGTCAGCAGGTTCAGATAGAGTATTTCCGATCTAGAGATAAGCCCTACCCACTACCAGTGCAGTGGTAGAATTTGGGAGGACATCTCTATGGACTTCATTATGGGATTGTGACCTAGTAAAAGATTGATGTTATTTGGATTGTTGGTAACAGATTAATGAAACCGGCACGTTTCATTTATATCAGAAGGACGTGGCAAGTGAATGAATTGGCTGAGGAGTACACTAGACAGATAGTGAGACTCCATGGTATACCGAGAACGATCATTTCTGATCGAGATGGATGTTTTTACTTTGAGATTTTAGTCAGCAGATTCAGACTGCTTTGGGGACGAGTCTGTACCTCATGACTACACTTCACCCCCTGACAGATGGTCAGTTAGAGAGGATCATCTAGATCTTAAAGATCTATTATAAGTTGTAAGTCGAATGGGAAACGTGGATGGTTATATTACCTTCCATTAATGAGTTTATTATATAACAATGAAGGACGTGCATCTTTCTGGGATGGCCCTATGAGGCAATATATATAGACATAGATGTCGTATATCCTTATGCTAGAAGTGGTCTAGCAGTAGAGTGGAATAACACCTGACCAGACTCAGGATTTTATAGTTCAAGTAACGTTGATTGAAGGAAGAATGCTGGTTGTACAGAGTCGCCAAATATTATATGTAGACAAGAGGCGTTAACCTCTAAAGTTCAAGCGAGAGTTCATGTCCGGATGTAAGTATCTCAGCTGCGAGACGTTAGTTGTGCATTATGGAAAGGGGAACTGAGTTTCCAATATGTCGGTTACTTGGGATCTTGATCAGTTTTGTGAAGGCAACATGATGTTTAGCTTTGCCTATGAGATTAGAGGATATCCATCCAGTGTTTCTTATGTCTCAACTGAGGAAGTATATACGAGACTCGAGACACCTTGTGAGTTACGATGATTTGGTGGTTGAGTCCAACCACATCGTTGTTGAGCATCTGATTACATTCTTGGAATAAGATATGAAACGCTTGCATTCGAAAGACATTCCCATATCGAGGATATCATGGTCGAGATGAAAACCTGAAGAGGCTATGTGAGAGACTGAGGATAGTGTCCTGAGGAACTATCCAAAGTATATGATTGGGACAGACCCATTTGTGGGAGCACGAGTAGATCTTAGTGCTATCTTGATAAATGTTGTGCTTATGTGCTTATATGCCTTGATGTGTTATTCCATACTCGTTGTGATGTGATTTATGATCTTAGTAGATCTTGATGTGCTAGCGTGATGTATGTTATAGCTGGAGATGATTACTTCCTCCACGCTATCCGAGTATGATTATATTTATAGCTGGAGATGGTTCTTTCCTCCATGCTATTTGAGTGGGATTAGGATTCAGCTGGAGATGGTTCTTTCCTCCACGCTACCTTGATGGACATAGTTCAGTGGAGATGTGATTCCTTCATGCGATATATATGTTTATGGTTTGCTAGAGACGTATTTCCTCTATGCTTGTGATATGTTTGGGCTAGAGATGTGCTTCCTCTATGCCTTGTGATGTGGTATGGCGAGAGACGTGATTCCTCTACGCCTGTGGGTAGCGTTATGGCCCTGTTTCCTGGAGTGATGATTCCTCCATGTTTATACTTGAGGTTATAGATTGTTATAGGTTGTGATCTTTTGAACGGAGATGTGATACCTCCGATAGAAAGAGTGAGAGTTATACCTCGGCGTATGGGTCCGAGATGACTTTGGGATTTTGCAAGTTTCGGGACGAAACTTTTTTTTAGGGGTGTGTGATGTAATAGTTAGGATTTTCGAATTTTAATTAATGTTGATTAACTTAATCGTTTATAGTAATTGACATATAACTCGCAAAGATTTCGCAAGTGATGAGTATGAGTCCCACCGTTATGTTCCTAGCGTAATTTTGGACGTTTGGGGAAATTTTTACTTTTTCCCCGGGTAATTATTTTTACCCTCCGGTGTTATTTGGAGCATTTGGGAGCTCCAATTAATAAAAATGCAGTTGAAAGAAATGATCAGGACATCGGATATGTCTTAGATATGAAATAACATGGAGAGGCAAAACGGCCAAAAGAGTCGCTATTTCGTTTCTTAACGGCTAAGAAAGACGGCTTAAGAATACACGTTTTCCGAGGCAGTTGTGTAATAATTATCCCTACAATATTCCAGATTTAATGTTCCAATCTCGAGAAGTTTGGAGAAAGAGGTTCGACCCGCCTTTGGATCGGTTAAAGGATAATTATCGACTTTACTAAAGGATAATTATCGTCTTCACTATAAATAGCGGAAAATCCTTTATTAATTCATTTCCTTTCACGTTTTCTCGTAAAAGCTCTGATTTCTCTTAACCTTCAAACTCAGATCTACTCTCCGTTTCTAATCCGATTTCAATTCCGTTTGAGTTTCTGGATTCCTCTCTTCATTCTCTTCATAACGGTACCGAGTTTCTGCATTTCCGAGTATATGGAGGGCTGGTCGAGAATATATGTTACCAGGACGGTTCCGTCGCTCAGATTCCGGTGAATTTGATGTTGTCCATGCGTAGCCTGCGTCGCTGCGTTTCCGAATCTTCTTTCAGATCGTCAATCGGGTTAGTAACGAATAAGTTATGAATTTATTCGTTTTCCGTACTGTGATTTGGCCTAAATTGACTTTAGGCTTGTCAAAATGGATAATTAGAAATTCCATTATGGTCGTTATATTATTCTGGTAATTATGGATAGTTTGTTTGATGAAATCTGATGACAGGTGGGTTTAGAAATTGCCTGCGGGCAAAACGTTATTCTGGCGGAATCTAATTAATTAATTAAAGGTTAATTAATTAAATTGGGATTAGAATTGAGATTGAGGAATGTTGATTCGATAATACCTTGAGATTTGAGGAATTGTGAGTTATGCTGAGATATTGAGGTTTAGTTGGTTGTGAGGCTCATAGATTGAGTATGATCCTTATGGATCCCTTTGGGTCTAGGTGTGACCCCTTTGATGAATAGAGGTTGATATATCTCTTTATGCCTTGTTTATAGGCCGTGTTGTCCCTCCAGTGTAGAGGTGATCGTGGTTGAGTTTGTACGAGGTTGAGGTAAGTCCGTAGGACTTACTTAGCTGCCATCCTTATATTGGGTGTTTGCATGAGTGGTGTGTGTCTTATATGTTTGCTATGATAGCATGAGTTGTCGTTTTTATCGACCTATGTTCTATTGACTGCCCCACTGCGTGGCTGTGATAACCTTTCCCTTTCATCCCGCCGTGGAGTCTGGGAGGTTCTATGATGTCGGGCCAGACTGGTTTACAGGAAGGGCGCAATCCACTCCCATAGGGTACACGGATTGTGTGACCGATACTCGTACAGCTGGACATTGTACTCAAAGGCGGGGATGTATCGGTCCTCGTATCACATACTTTCATCTATCTATATATATACGGTTTTTGAGTGAATGGTTATTATATAAAGATAATAAATGGGTAAATGTGTGATAGCATGCTGATGTGTTTATCTTTCATGATTGTGCTTGTGCTTATGCATTACCTCATATATGTATGGTTAGCTAACAGTTTCATACCGTGTTGTAGATGTTTACAGGTTAGGCGCTACTGGGTGATCTGGCAGGGTGACAGGCCGAGGACTCTCGTACATTAGGTGGTTGGCTTGGGGTTGTTGTGTTTCCCCTCTTGCGTGAGGAGGATCTTTTGTACCTCCTGTGTGAGGATGTCGTTTTATATACTCGGCTATGTTGTTGTTTACTTTAGTCGTACAGTTTATACTGTTTTATGTATTTGTTTTATATTTGTCAATGCCATGTTGTAAGGTCCAATGAACTTGTTGTCAGGCTAGGGTCAGGATCCATTGTGAGATCCTAGCCCAATGTGACATCCCGAATCCCGCGGATTCGGGGTGTTACATTTAGGCCCTTATGACTAGAGGCATCATCTTTCCCACCCATAGAGGTCCACTATACGCTGCTATGCCATGGGAGAGTAGGACCGGGAGAGGTATTGAGTGGCTCCCTGAGTATTCCATTATGGCTGGACGCCATAACTGGAAGGCGACGTTCGCTGCCATGCATGCGAACAGATTGGTAACCCCTCCCTACGTTTCACCACCACCTGTTGTAGAGGAGGAGGAGATGAGAGATGATTATGAGGGAGGAGGAGGAGCTGAGCAGGACTTTGGTACATTCCCGGATCAGCTGGACGCAGTTCCCGACATGCCTAGGTATTCACCCCGCCCCACTAGAGCTTCAGGATCATCCTCTCGCCGTGCTAGTGTGAGCGAGAGGCCGACTTGGATGGCAGATCCTCCCGCTTGGTATAGGACTCGGCCAGATTGGATGGGAGGTCCTCCACCATGGTCTACACAGCCGCCACCAACACCAGCACCTTCCGATGCGCCGGCATGGTACAGCCAGCCGCCTGGTTGGTACGAGCAGTTGCCAGAGTGGGCTACCGACCTCTCCAGCAGGGTTGGAGCTTTGGAGATCCGCGCTGACGCTAGGGATGCACATGTGGATGACCTTGACCACATGATGAGAGATGTTTACCGCCAGCAGTTCGGGCGGTACTACGATCCCAGCTTCTCTCCATTTCCACCACCGCCTCCACCGCAGTGACGACTTTGATGATCGACAGTTTAGCCGCTCCACCACCGTTTTGTGAGTTCTTTTTCTTTCTTTCTTTTCTTCTTTTTCTTTTCTTTGAACATTAGGGACAATGTTTGTTCCAAGTATGGGGGTGGGGTGTGACTAATAGTTGTAATAACTCTTACTCACTTTTGTATGCTTCTATTAAGACTATCTTGCATGTTTCATTCTATTGTTACACGTTTCATTATTGCATTGCATGAAAAAGAATTTGAAAAAAAACCCATAAAAATTGAAAATTTTTGAAAATTTTGTGCTTCTAAGGATAGAGATGATTTCTATGATAATCACCACTTGTGAATTGAGTTTTAATGACAATCGCATGCTTAAACGAATAGTGAATTGAAAAGAAATTGAATGAGTTGACTATCCCTCTTTTGCAAATTTCATAATGTGATGAATGTTACTTAAATCATGTTGAGGAATTAAGGTTGAAATCACATAATAAGTTCTTATGCTTCTTTTTGAGATGATTAAGGCAATTCGATTTTCTTTCTTCTTTCTTTGATCATTTAGCCCCTCATTGAAATAATGACCTCCTTTATCTATTCGGGAATTTGGAGGAGTTGAATGAAAAAGGCATGTTTGATGTGGGAGGGCCATGAAAGCAATATTTTGCATTCAAAGGAATAAAAAGAAATTATAGGTTTGGGAAAGTCAATCATGATGATGAGTAACTCGGCACCATTCACATAGCCGGGTGTTTGTGTCTTGCCAAAGTCAGATTGAGCGATATTCCTAGCGGATTATGGTATGTGCGCTAAGGGTTTGAGGCATCTCATAAAAATTGAGAAACGCCAATCTCCTAGGCTTCGGTTTTTGTGCACCTCTATCCATAACTCTAAAAGTAAAGTCGAAAAATGAAAAGAAAGAGCGAAGCTCTAAGTTGAAAGTGCCGCGGAAACCGCAAGAGAAGAAGAAAAGAGTAGTTATCCACTTTCCCGGATTCATGCACCACATTCCTTAAAGTTTTCCTTCCCTTTCCACATTCTAGACCTTGTTTGAAAGTCCTTAAGATCAAAAGAATGTTATATGGCTTGATGATCTAAATTGAAGTTTCTTATGATTGATTTTGATAATGTTTGAAGGTTATGATGTTTACATGGAAGTTTAATTAATTCATGAGCTTTCTTTACTCTTTACTCTTTGATTATGTATATGAAAGTCTTATAAACGAATGAAGCAAGATTTGAGAATGATCTATTGATTAGAAGGCACATTCATCCAAAAGAAGTTTTGCTTTGAGAAGGTACACATATTTCATCCTAACTTGAGTTTTAAAGCTTTGAAAGACCTTGCTTAGGGACAAGCAAGTGGCAAGTATGGGGTTATTTGTTAGCATGAAATATTTTGATATTTTAGGCACGTTTTCTAAGTGTATTTCATCCATATTGGTAGTCATTGATAAAGCATTGAAGTATTTGTGAGTTAGTTTATCTATTTTGTCGATATAGAGGTCTACATAAGCTTTGTGTTGATTGTAGGAAATTAAGAGCTAATTCTGAATGGATTGAGAGAGAATGGAGTTTGATTGAGCATGTCCAAGGATTGAGGACATCTCTAGGAGCTAAGGATGGTGCTAACTTGAGGAATAGCACGAAGCTAAGGAAAATTACGATCTACCTCTAAACCACGCTCTAAAATACGGCCGTACTAGATTCCACGTTCTAGTCCACGGCCGTGGAACCTTGGCAAGAGAAGCGTAGTGCATTCCAGCAACTTACACGGCTGTCGAGGGTTGTGACAAACCGTGACCCAACTCCACGCTCTGATTTACGGGCGTGGAACCCTTCCACGACCGTGATCTTGGCGATCTTTTACGCAATATTTTAAGCCACGATCTTCTACGCAATGGGCCGGGCTTATATTTTATCTTACACTATAAAAGGACGGAAGAAGAGAGATTCCGTCACCTTCGCTTACACTTCGGCTTACCCTAGTTTTACGCTTTGGCGGAGATCCTGGTTGAGGGATTTGCGCTTTGCTATTGAGATTTCCAGATTGACGGAAGGAGTGCAGATTTGGAAGATTGTTCGTAAGGAGATTTCATCTTTATCCTTAGATTTGATTAGAAGGCGGATTGACATCCCGTTCTTTGTTCTTATCTAAGATTGTGATTGCTTGTGTTATTACGAATCTATTGACATTATTGTTCTTGATTTGTGGATTTGAGATTGGATTGAAGATTATTAAAGGTTTTCGGAAGTTTTCATCTTTCAATCTTTTAATTCTTGAATTTGATATCAATATGACTGTTGTTGGCTAAAACCCTTTAGCAATTCTAAGGTGAAGGGTTGATAGTTGTGGCTTAGATGATGATAGATCGATCGTAAACAGATTGGACCCTGAGAGTTAGAGAGAATCGCCGACGAACCTAATACACGGTTTGTTCTTGAGCTTCCACGGCCGTGGAACTCAAGAACTACCCGTAATTTTGTGTCAGTCTACGAAATTGCTTTTACTTTAATCCAAAGTTAAAGATTTGCTTTAACTTAGTCTTGACTTGCCTTTTCTAGGTGGTAGTGAAGCCTCAACAACCTCTACCTCGATTTCGAGTGTCACAACCTTAATCGGTTAAGTTAGTCTTGATCCTTGAATTACAAGTTTGGGTATTTGACGTTAATTCTTGCCTTTAGATCCTTTCTATACTGAAGTCTCAACAACCTTTATAGAGAGTGCCTTTAGGTGAATTATATAAGGTCTTGGAACTTCACCGTACATTGCCTTACATTCGTATACCTTTGCATACCTCAACTCTGTCCTTATATCTTTAGTATATCTTGAATCGATTGCCACAACTGGATTCCTGGATCTTTAGGATTGTTGTTTTCCCAATAATTTGAAAAGCTTCATACATTTACTTGCTTGATAATCTATAATTGAATTTGTTCCCCCCAAATCCCTGTGTTCGATACTCTGAAATTCTTGCTTAACTATATCGATCCGTACATTGCAGGTTCGCTTGCTTGATTTCTAGTTTTATAATTAAAGCTTATTTGCTTGATAATCTATCTAATTTAATAGTAGTTATTATTATTTTTTTAAAAAAAAAGAATGAGATCACAATGTAACTAAAATATAATTTAAATAGAAGTTGTGTATCTTGTAATCGAAATGGAAGTAACATCTTTCTTAAATAAAAGATGTCTAAATATAAAGTTGTATCTAATTTAAATAAAAGTTATTTTATTTTATTTTAATGATAATAGAAGTAAAAATATAATATTTTTTAAAAAGAATTCGGTGGCTTTAATCCTCATCGTGACACGTAGACCTAATCATCTTAGGGCAGTCTACCCGGACCGGATCCGGGCACATCTCTAGGCCCGCCAGATCAAAATGTCCAGCCCATCAACCTGGATATATATATATATATATATATATATATATATGTGTGTAAATATACAAAATTTAATATAATTATAATATAGGTAATTATTAAACCACTCATTGTTTAATATAGATAATTTTGAAAAAAATGATAGCTATTATCAAATTAAAATTAAATTAAATAAAATTATATTTTTGTATAGTGCATGTATTATACTAATATGATTAAAAAGAGGAAGAAAATGTTTTGTTTAAAAAAATTGATTAACTCATTAATCAAATTATACAATTGTTGAAAACTTTGGACATATATTGACAAAGGAAATCAAATAAATATAAAATATCAAATTTGATTAAATGGTAGAAGTATATAAGTAAAAATATATGTTTGTACGATAATATTCAACACTTTGTTATCATTAATCATTGATATCATGATGATACTTCTTGATTGATAAACAAAAATAAAATCAAACAAGTTAGGAGCACATTACTTACATATTTCAAAATACTTGAAAATTTAACCACACGCTGCACAAATCAAGATGAGAGACAAACTAGTTTTTCGCTTCGGGACTAGCCTTGATAATATGTTCTTTGGATATCAGAGCGCTCTCCCTCCTAGTAGGATTTCCACATTTTCATCTGTGACGCTAGCTGTTTGTGTTGCTTCTCTCCCCAAAGATTTTTGGTGGCTTTTCTCTGTTTTTCTTCATTCATCATGGAGTACTTGGTCTCGGCCTATCGCAATTTATCCCTCTCTACAACGGAGGGGTAGTTTTGGCGGTTAATGAGGCGGTTACTACTCCGCCGGTGATCAATTACGTTTTGTTTGACAAAGGGTGATGGTGTTTCGATTCAGTATGATTGACTCTCACTTTTTTGTGGTCTATTGAGTCATGTTGCTAAGAAGTGCCTTACAACTTCTATGTTGGATGGTTTGACTTATGACCCTTCGCTTCGGGCGCCAGTAGTGCAGGGCTACCCACTGTCTCCTTATCTCTTTATCTTGTGTGCGAAAGTGCTATCTTGGCTCATGTATCATGCCATAACAAACAATATAGTACATGGTATCAAGTTCTCTCGTTGGGTCACCAAATCTCTCGCCTTTTGTTTGCAATTGACCGTTTGGTCTTTACTAAAGCTAACTTGCAGCAATGCTCTATTTTATCTGATATAATCAAACTTTACAAAAGAGTATCTCACCCGAAAATCCACATGCACGAGTCACAAATATGTTTTAGTAAAAATGTGATACGAGAGATTTGATAATGAGCTTTCTCAATGTGACTGAAGTGAATTAATATTCAAAGTATATGGGTCTTTCGACTTTTATTGGTCGTTCAAAGAAGATGGTTTTTCAAGCTCTCAACGATAGAGTATGGAAGAAGACCAATAGTTATAAAGAACGCCTTTTGTCATAAGCAGATGCTACGGTCATTCTGAGTATCTATCTACCAGAAGCTCCTCTGATACTCGGATATGAGCGGATAAGTTGGTACGGGTTCCTTGGAGCTTCTCAGTTACCGCAACGACGACATATACACACTCGGCCATTTTGTACTTGTTGCACAAATTTCAGGTTTATTCTACTGTATATGATGTTCCACGTGCCCAATCATCTCTTCTTAGTACTAGGAAAACGACTACCATAGGATTGTTTGAAGGTTAGTATTGATGCGGCTGTTATGGAGGGTAATAAAATAGGTTTGAGAGTAGTTGAGTTGAATTATAATGGATGTCTTAAGGTTAAAGATACATATAAGTAAAAAAGTATGTTTGCACGATAATATACGACACTTTACGACAAATGATTGATAACATGATGATTCTTGAAGAACCTTCTTTGATAAACATAAATAAAAACCAATAAGTTAGGACCACCTTAGTTACAGATTTCAAAATACTTGAAAATCCAACCACAACTACACAAACCAAGAGAATTGAGATATGGGAGACAAACTACTCTTTCGCTCCGGGACTAGTCGTGACAATATGCCTTCTAGGTATCAGAGCGCTCTCCCTCCCAATAGGGTTTCTACCGTCCCGTCTGTGATACTATCCTTGCTTGTACTGCTTCTCTCCCTTGGGATTCCGAGAAGTTTTTCTCTATGTTTTTCTTCCTTAATCATGGATTAATTGGCCTCGGTCTGACGTAAGTTATCTCTCTGCAACGGAGGGGTAGTTTTGGAGGTTAATGAGGCGGATACTACTCCGTTGGTGATTAGTTATGTTTGTTTGGCGAGGGGTCATGATGTTTTGATGACAAACTTCTTGTTCTGAAATCTATTGATGGTGATTCTCGGCCTTCCATTATCACGTTTGATACAACTCATTTCTAGGTGATGGTGAAGGATCCCCTCTGTGCTATAAGACTGTTAAAGTGATTGTGGTTCTTGGGAACCATATTGCCGCCTTTATTCAGATGTATCAATGAAACTTTTTTGTCTTTTCCACCAACCTACGAATCCGTGGTTACTTCCAATTCATATGTCATTACTACGTTGTATCTTAATTGATTTGGGGTAATGTTGTGCAACTTCCGATTTAGTATGAGTGACTCCCACTTTTTTTTTTGTTCTACTCCATCAACTCCTACATTGGATAGTTTGGTTTATGAACCCTGTCTTCGGCATCGGTGGAAGCGATACTTGCCTCTTATATCATGCCATAACATAGACAACATACTACATGATATTAGACTCTCTCGTGGGGGTAATCAAATCTCTCGTCTTTTGTTTACAAATGACTATTTGATTTTTACTAAATTTAATTTGCAATAATAATTAATTGGCCAGAAGATTTACATGCACGAGTCATAAATCTGATTTGATAAGAATATGATACATTTCATGAAAGATTTGATAACGGACTTTCTCAATGTGTTTGATGTGGATCGGTATTCAAAGTATTTGGGTTGCACAACTTTTGTTGGTCGTTTGAATAAGATGTTTTTTCAATCCCTCAAGAATTGACTATGGAAAAAGATCAACGGTTATAAGAAACACCTCTTGTCGCAAACGGATGTTACGGCCATTCTGAGTGTCCCTTATCTACCAGAGACTCCCCTGATACTCGGATTTGGGCAGATAAGGATGACATCCACACGTTCAAGGCTGGATATTGGCTCGGGTTCCTTGGGGATTTTTTGCCCAATTACCGTAACAAGATACTAGCTTGGGTTTCTTGTGTAACACCTCAAATTCTAGGAACTCAAGATGATACGGGTTAGGACCTACAATGGGTCATGACCCTTAGTTTGACAACAATTTCACCGGATCTTGCAACAAGGCACAAATAAATATAAAAACTCCAAATATATATAAAACGTCAAACTGATAACATAATAAGGAAATCTGACTCTCAAATGAGTGCTACAATAATAAAGTCATGTCACATTTAAGAATCCCAAAACCTGTCCTACAATGTACGAAACCCTGACTGACCACTCTGACCGGATCACTCGACAACATCGCTAACTTGCAAGGCATCTACACAACGGATGAACCGTTAGCTAACATTCTATATATCACAATATATATAACATCACAAACACACATAAGGTACTGTAACACATAAAACATGCTTACACTCAAGCCGTTTATTATCTTTCATTAGGTGATTCACTTTACTAATTCAACTTCTTCTGTGACACGATGATCTCCCAAACCTCACCTCTGTTCCCTTATACCAATAGGACTGGATACGATGCATCTCACCGTGAACCTGTCTGGACTAGTCGTAGAGAATCTCTCAGTCTCTTGTAGAATTGGACAAGTTGTCACCTCCCCTTACTAATTGGGACAAACAACAATAAAGGCCGTCCTAGCATGTTTTCATCTTTAACATACAACACACACCACTATCACAGCTAAACTAACACACAAAAGTCACATAAGCAAGCCCAAAGAACTTACCTATCTCAAGATAATCCCAGCTCTAATATCAGGCTCGGCTGTCCACATGAACGTACTCTATGCTTGATCAAACAAGGCACACAAATCAAAGACTATCCGATATGCTAGAATTCCTCAACTTCTAATCTCAATGACCTCTACAAGATCATATAACATCATGCTAGAAGGTTTATACTTCTAGTCTCAATGATCTCCGTAAGATCATATAACAATATGCTAGGATATTTCTAATCCTAGTCTCGAGTTCCTCACGAGATCAACAACCACACATCAAGCTTTACGTTCTCATCCAACTTCCACAATCACCAAAGAATCCACAAACCACTAATTGATATTTTCACTAGTTATGCTAGGGTCCAACCTAGAATGGTACAACTCTGGGGTCAACTATGAGGAAAGGAAGGAAGCGACATACAACATAACGGTACCCACTAGAGGCAAAAGACAACTGCGGGGAACAAATGGCACGACTGTGGTGACAAAGATCAAGTTGCCGCGACCGCGGTGACACAAAGCTATGGGGGCAGTGACTCAGGAAAGGCACGGGTGCGGGAAGGCACAAACATGGGCGCGGGATGACTCCAGAACATTCGCTTGAACTTCTTTCGTCTACGCGATTCTTCTATGGTTCGTCTCCATCGAGTGTACGATACCAACTAGGTTCCTAGATGCTAACAATACACGCCACATAATTAAGAAGACCACAACAAGAGATTTCATGGTTGAGGTCCAAGAAGAAAAAGGAGTAGAAGAAGAAGAAGAAAAAGAAGATCTACTTACCACTATCAAAGGATTCCCGAAGAACGGTCATTTGCCTGACTGGAAAGCTTCTACGTGAATACGGAGAATCGATAACGTCGTTGGCATCAACAAGAATGAATGAGAGGGGAAGCAATATAAAAGAATAAGAGATCAAAGGAAGCTTACATGAAGGTTTCGGCTACTAAAGTTCTGGATAGTCAGGTTGAAGGGAAAGGGAGGAAGGAAAACTAATCTAAATAATTGGGTTAACCTTAAAAAGGAAGGAAAGAAGACAATTATAAAAAAAAGATTGCACACGATCTACATCTAAGCCGCACATGCGCCTAAACCTTGCCGCGGCAACACTAGGTTGCCGCGCCCGCAGGCTGCTGAGGCCGCGGGGGTGGGAACTTCTTTTGGAACCACTCTGGTGGCTTTAACAAAAGTTATAAAGTTCGGATTCTGGAATAGAAATTTTCGGTTGTTACACCTTGTATGGACGACATATACACACTCGGTCATTTTGTACTTGTTGCACAAATTTCAATTTGTATTCCACGGTGTATGATGTTCCGCGTGCCCCACCATATCTTCTTAGTACTTGGGAACCACTACCGCATGGTTGTTTGAAGGTCAATACCGTTGCGGCTATTCTGGAGGGTAATCAAGTAGGTTTAGGAGCAGTTTAGTGGAATTATAACGGTTGTCTTAAGGTTGTAGGTACCTACAACGTAATGTTTCTCGACGCCCTATTGTTGTGGAGTTGGAAGCCATCTTTTATGGTCTTCAGGAGTTGCACAATCTGAATGCAGGCCAAGTGGTTGTTGAGTTTGACTCACTCGGGGCCATTATCATGGTTCAACATATAACAAGTGTTGAAGGCATATCCCATGAACCCCGGATTGTATTGGACATCAAGTTTCCAACTAATCTTTTGTCTCAGTTTATTTTAACATATTCATCGTGTAAGCAATACGGTAGTACACCATGCCGTTAGACTTCCTACAATTTTTGGTACTAAAATCATATACTTTCCTCTCTTCCCGCTTGGAACTATTCAGTTTATTTTTAATTTTGTTGACATCACACTCGTTAGATTTAATGAAATGGCTAACTTTAGTATGAGTATTGATAAAAATAATGTTTTGACCAATTTGATGAGAGGAGTCGTTGTAATCCAATTATCCTGCCAAAAATTAATGAATTTTCTATTACCCACCTTCTAGATAAATCTAGTTTCAAACTCGGATTTGAGCTTTATAAGATTTTTTCATTGCCAAGACACTGGACCTTTTTTGATAATGAAATATGTTGGTATTTTTCAAGTATTTATCATTAACAATTTTGACCCAAATGTTGTTTGGTTCAACGATAACTTTTCAAATAAGCTTCACTTAAAGGGTTTTATTGGTGATAAGGGATTTTCTTAGTTCAAGCCCCAATTCTTTTTTGGTTTACAAATATCATCCCGACTAATCAATGGTCTATGGTTGTCTCCTTTATTCCAAAATAATTTTTTATACGTTTGGTCAACTTCGTCCAAATTGTGTATTTGTAACATAAAGCTTTGCGTTGTAAATGATGGTTTAGTAGCTAAGTTATGCTTTATAATTAAGTATATTTCTACCTTCTTGTGATAAGGAGTTTGTTTTCCGTTTACGGAGTTGTTGCTTAGTTTTATTATTTATGTTGTTAAGGGTTTTTTTTAGTAAATCTATTATTGATAATTGGACAACCAAGATAGTGATCATGTGATCCATATTTAAAATGTTCTTGAGATCTATGATTCATCTTTTGCTTGTGTTTTTGATTATTTGGAAGATAGATTTAAGGTAATTAATCTTTTGTTCAGAGATTGAGCAGTACGTTTTGAGGATTTCTTTTGTTCTAAGACATGAGTTTGTGTTTGTTTTAGTGAAGATTATCATATCAACAAAAAAAGATAAAAAGGAATTAGTGTAGCATTTCTGGATACGGAGAATCCATATGATTGTCGTAGTTATTGCAGTCATTTTGAAGCATTTGTGTTAAAATTTTTGCTCTCAAAATAAATAGATAGGGGGATAAGGGGTCTCTTTGTCTGATACCTTTTTTTTCCGGAAAGCATTGTTCAGTTGGTCCATTATAAACACGAACCGGGAAAGATACTGTGGATATGCATTTCTTGATCCATCCCACAAACTTTTCATTAAATCCAAACTTGTTGAGTATACAAATAATGAATTCACAGTAGACTTGGTCGTATGCGTTTTCCATATCCAGTTTAATGGCAGTCTTTCCCTCCCTGCCTTTCTTAGCCCGGAAGAAGTGGAAGATTCATGTGCTATAAGAATGTTATCGTGAATTGATCTTTGGGTTACGAAAGCTCCTTGGAGAGGGTGGATAAGTTTTGACATGATGAGTTTCATTCTATTCATAATGATTTTTACAATGATTTTGTATATTATTGAGCAGAGGTTGATCGGTCTAAAGTGGTTGATTGTCGTAAGGTTTTCTTTTTTGGGATTAGTGTTATAAATGTATGGTTTATTTGCTTAAGTAATTTTCCACTTCTGAAGAAATTTTTAACTTCTTTTGAAACATCGGTTCCCACAATATGCCAATATTTTTGTTAAAGCCCGGTTGGCATACCGTTTGGTCCTAGTGATTTATCACAACCGATATCAAAAATGGCATATTTAATTTCCTCATTTGTTGGTGGTTTTGTTAGGTTTTTATTGTCTTCATTACTAACTTTGTTCTTAATAAATTTTGTCTTTTCTTCCAAAAGGTTTTTATTTAGTGGGGTTCTAGAAATTTTGCAAACAAATTCTTTTGTGATTTCTAAAAGAATTTCATTTTCGGAGGATAGAATCGTCCCATTCGTGATTATAATTCCATTAAATGTTTTTTGTTTCTTCTTCCGGTGGCAATGCGGTGAAAGTATTTGGAATTTGTGTCAATGTTTTTCAAAATTTTATTCTTTGTCCTTTGTCTCCAGTATCTCCGGTGAAAGGTGATGAGACGATTTTTTTTATTTAGGAGATTTCTTTGTAGGTTTTCAATTCTTTGGTTTATTTTGATAGGTGGGAGATTTTGAATTTCTAGAAGTTGGGATTCAACATCTTTCAACTCTTTGAAAATATCTAAAGCTTATTTTGCTCCATTCTTTTGCTTTTGTTTTTAGAAGTCGTGTCTTCTTAACGAGGTTGAACATTTCATTCCCCCAATAATTATCACGCCAAGTTTGTTTAACGATGTTTCCAAACACTTTACGTTTAGTCCACATTATTTTAAATTTAAACGGTTGGGGTGTGAACGGTATCGAGTTTGGTAATTCCATTGAGATTTGATAGTGATATGAGATTGTGAAAGCGTAATTTTTTTGTTTTTAATAGGGGATACCCTTCAAGAATCTGATTATGGACTAAGACACATAAATTTTTCAAGGATATTATCTGGGCCGTCATGTTTTTTCCTTAAAGTAAATTGGTTATTTGTTTTCTGAACGTCATCAAGATTACATAGGTTTTTAAAATAGATTCAATAGACTCTATAACTTTCAATCAATTGTTATTTGTCCCAATTAGTAAGGTCATATAACAATATGCTAGGATATTTCTAATCCTAGTCTCGAGTTCTTCACGAGATCAACAACCACACATCAAGCTTTTTAAAAAAATTACGCTTTCACAATTTTATATCACTATCAAATCTCAATGGAATTAGCAAACTCGATACCGTTCACACCCCAACCGTTTAAATTTGAAATAATGTGGACTAAACGTAAAGTGTTTATTGTTTTTTGTCCCAATTAGTAAGGGGATGTTACAACTTGTCTAGTTCTACAAAAGAGTGAGAGGTTCTCTACGACTAGTCCAAACATGTTCATAGTGAGATGCATCGTATCCAGTCCTGTTAGTATAAGGGGAAAGAGGTGAGGTTTGGGAGATCATCGTGTCACAAAAGAAGTTGAATTAGTAAAGTGAATCACCTAATGAAAGATAATAAACGGCTTGAGTGTAAGCATTTTTCTATGTGTTATAGTACCTTATGTGTGTTTGTGATGTTATATATATTGTAATATATAGAATATTAGCTAACGGTTCATCCGTTGTGTTGATGTCTTGCAAGTTAAGGATGTTGTCGAGTGATCCGGTCAGAGTGTTCAGTCGGGGTTTTCGTACATTGTAGGACGGGTTTTGGGATTCTTAAACGTGGCATGACTTTATTATTGTAGTACTCGTCTGAGAGTAAGATTTCCTTATTATGTTATCAGTTTGACGTTTTATATATATATTTGGAGTTTTTATATTTACTTGTGTCTTGTTGCAAGATCTGGTGAAATTGTTGTTAAGCTAAGGGTCAGAACCCATTGTGAGGTCCTAACCCGTAGCATCTCGAGTTCCTAGAATTTGAGGTGTTACACAAGAAACCCGAGCTAATATCTTGTTACGGTAATTGGGGAAAAAAGCCCAAGGAACCCGAGCCAATATCCAGCCTTGAACGTGTAGATGTCTTCCTTATCCGCCCAAATCCGAGTATCAGGGAAGTCTCTGGTAGATAAGGGACACTCACAATGGCCGTAACATCCATTTGCGACAAGAGGCGTTCCTTATAACCGTTGATCTTTTTCCATAGTCAATTCTTGAGGGCTTGAAAAAACATCTTCAAACGACCAACAAAAGTTGTGCGACCCAAATACTTTGAATACCAATCCACTTCAAACACATTGAGAATGTCCGTTATCAAATCTTTCATGAAATGTATCATATTCTTATCAAATCAGATTTATGACTCGTGCATGTGAATCTTCTGGCCAATTGATCATTCTTGCAAATTAAATTAAGTAAAAATCAAATAGTCATTTGTAAACAAAAGACGAGATATTTAATTATCCCACGAGAGAGTCTAATACCATGTAGTATGTTGTCTATGTTATGACATGATACAGGAGGCAAGATATCACTTCCACCGATGTCAAAGACATGGTTCATAAACCAAACTATCCAATGTAGGAGTTGATGGAGTAGAAAAAAAAAAAGTGGGCGTCACTTATACTGAATTGGAAGTTGTACAACATTACCCCAAATCAATCAAGATACAACGTAATAATGACATATGAATTGTAAGTAACCCCGGATTCGTAGGTTGGTGGAAAAGGCAAAAAGTCTCGTTGATACATCTGAATAAAGGAGGCAATATGGTCCCCAAGAACCACAACCACTTTAATAGTCTTATAGCACAGAGGGGATCCTTCACCATCACCTAGAAAGGAGTTGTATCAAATGTAATAGTGGAAGGCCGAGAATCACCGTCAATAGACTTCAACACAAGAAGTTTGTCATCAAAACATCATGACCCCTCACCAAACAAACATAACTAATCACCAGCGGAGTAGTATCCACCTCATTAACCTCCAATACTACCCATCCGTTGCAGAAAGATAAGTTATATTAGACCGAGTCCAAGTAATCCATGATTGAAAAAGAAAAACATAGAGAAAAGCCTCCCGGAATCCCAAGGAAGAGAAGCAGTACAAGCAAGGATAGTGTCACAGACGGGACGGTAGAAACCCTATTGGGAGGGAGAGCGCTCTGATACCTAGAAAGCATATTGTCACGACTAGTTCCGGAGCAAAAGAGTAGTTTGTCTCCCATAGCTCAATTCTCTTGGTTTGTGTAGTTGTGGTTGGATTTTCAAGTATTTTGAAATCTGTAACTAAGGTGGTCCTAACTTGTTTTTATTTATGTTTATCAAAGAAGGTTCTTCAAAAATCATCATGTTATCAATCATTTGTCGTAAAGTGTCGTATATTATCATGCAAACATACCTTTTTACTTATAGGTATTTACAACTTTAAGACATCTATTATAATTTAACTCAACTACTCTTAAACCTATTTTATTACCCTCCACAATAGCCGCATCAATATTAACCTTCAAACAACCATATGATAGTAATTTCCTAGTATTAAGAAGAGTTGGTTGGGCACGTGGAACATTAGATATTATAGAATAAACCTGAAATATGTGCAACAAGTACAAAATGGTCGAGTGTGTATATGTCGTCGTTACGGTAACTGAGAAGCCCCAAGGAACCTGAACCAATATACAGACTTGACCGTGTACAAGCCATCCTTATCCGCCCATATCCGAGTATCAGAGGAGCCTTTGGTAGATAGATACTCACAATGACCGTAGCATCCGCTTATGACAAGAGGCGTTCTTTATAACCATTGGTCTTCTTCCATACTCTATCGTTGAGAGCCTGAGAAACCTTCTTCTTTGAACGACCATAAAAGTTGGAAGACCCATATACTTTGAATACTAATTCACTTCAGTCACATTGAGAAAGCCTATTATCAAATCTCTCATGGTAGGTGTCACATTTTTACTAAAATGTATTTGTGACTCGTGCATGTGGATTTTGGGGTCAGATGCTCTTTCGTAAAGTCTGATTATATGAGATAAAATAGAGCATTGCTGCAAGTTAGCTTTAGTAAAGATCAAACGATCAATTACAAACAAAAGGCGAGAGGTTTGGTGACCCAACGAGAGAACCTGATACCATATACTATATTGTTTGTTATGGCATGATACATGAGGCAAGATAGCGCTTCCGCACACAAGATAAAGAGATAAGGACACAGTGAGTAGCCCTGCACTACTAGCGCCCGAAGCCTAGGGTCATAAGTCAAACCATCCAACATAGAAGTTGTAGGGTATTCTTAGCAACATGACCCAATAGACCACAAAAAAGTGAGAGTCAATCATACTGAATTGAAACACCATCACCCCTCGGCAAACAAAACATAATTGATCACCGGCGGAGTAGTAACCGCCTCATTAACCACCAAAACTACCCCTCCGTTGTAGAGAGGGATAAGTTGCGAAAAGCCGAGACCAAGTATTCCATGATGAATGAAGAAAAACAGAGAAAAGCCACCAAAAATCTTTGGGAAGAGAAGCAACACAAACAGCTAGCGCACAGATGAAAAGGTGGAAATCCTACTGGAAGGGAGAGCGCTCTGATACCCAAAGAACATATTATCAAGGTTAGTCCCGGAGTGAAAAACTAGTTTGTCTCTCATCTGGATTTGTACAGTC
The DNA here is from genome assembly GCA_033239125.1 of Fagopyrum homotropicum. Lineage (NCBI taxonomy): Eukaryota > Viridiplantae > Streptophyta > Magnoliopsida > Caryophyllales > Polygonaceae > Fagopyrum > Fagopyrum homotropicum. Next base: position 149,343,557 of record BSWB01000001.1, on the reverse strand, counting down.
TGTGATTAAATTTTCAAGTATTTTGAAATATGTAAGTAAGGTTCTCCTAACTTGTTTGTTTGTTTTTATTTTTGTTTATCACTCAAGAAGGATCATCATGCTATCAATGATTAAAGATAACAAAGTGTCGAGTATTATCGTACAAACATAGCTTTTTACTTATATACTTCTTCTACCGTTTGATCAAATTTAATATTTTATATTTATTTAATTTACTTTTTCAATATATGTTTAAAGTTTTCAACAATTGTATCATTTGATTAAGGAGTTAATCAATTTTTTTAAACGAAACATTTTATTCCTGTTTTTAATCATACTAGTATAATACATGCACTATACAAAAATATAATTTAATTTAATTTAATTTTAATTTGGTAATAGCTATCATTTTTTTCAAAATTATCTATATTTAACAATGAATGGTTTAATAATTACCTATTATTATAATTATATTAAAGTTTGTATATTTATACTTAATATTTATAATATATATATCCGGGCTGATGGGCCGGACATTTTGATCCGGTGGGTCTAGAGATGTGCCCGGATCCGGTCCGGGTATACTGCCCTAAGATGATCACGTCTGCGTGTCACGATGAGGATTAAAGCCACCGAATTCTTTTTAAAAAAAGATTATATTTTTACTTCCATTACCATTAAAATAAAATAACTTCTATTTAAATTAGATACAACTTTATATTTAGACAATTTTTATTTAAGAAAGATGTTAGTTCCATTTCGATCACAAGATACACAACTTCTGCTTAAATTATATTTTAGTTTCATTGTGATCTCATTCTCTCTTTTTTTTTAAAAAAAAATAATAACTACTATTAAATTAGATAGATTTTAATTTCGTTGTAACTATAACCTTTATATAAATTATATATTATATCTATATTTTATATATGTTCGAGTATTTATAAAATCAAATACACAATTTTTAATTTTAAAACTTTTCTGAAAATAAAATAAATTATTTATATTAATAAACACGATATGATAATTATAACTATCTTTCATCATTAATATTTATCTTTATTCTTAATAAAATCATCCACGTTTTTCATTACTTTCTTTTAAACAATTAGGCATTGTTTTTATAAGAAAATACCAACAAGACACGTCTATCGACAATAGCATAACACATTTGTGGACAGTAATCTAACAAAACGCACTACTTATTAAAACTGAAGCATGGAACAATTCGAACGGTTAGAGTATGAGCCTAGTATATTAGATCATATGTTGGGCTTATCCTTTATTTTTTAGTTTATTTTTTGATCATATCTTTGTGCGAAGGTGATAGTCTATACACATCACTCCGACATTCGCTACCTATTCACTAAGAAGGATGCAAAGCCAAGACTCCTAAGACGGATCTTACTTCTACAAGAATTCGATCTAGAGATCCGTGATAAGAAAGGTTCATAAAACTCGGTGGCTGATCACCTTATCCGGATTCCACACCTTACTTGCGAGACGAATGAGCTCCCTATTGATGGCTCGTTCTCAGACGAGCAATTACATGAGATTGAAGAATGCCTTCATTAGATTTCGAAAGGTAATGACCCATGGTTTGCTGATATTGTCAATTACCTTGTTTGTCAGGAAATCCCACCAGGATTATCATATGCTCAAAGGAAGAAATTCTTTAGAGACGTCCAACACTTTTACTGGAATGAACCCCTACTCTTCAAGAGAGGTCCTGATGACATGTTTAGGAGATGCGTTCCGGAGGACGAAGTAGAAAGCATTATCCATCATTGCCACTCTTTGACTTGTGGAGGACACGCTAGTTCTCACAACACATGTGCTAAGGTACTCCAACCCGGCTTCTTATGACCCTTTTTATTTAAGGATGTACAAAACTATGTTGTTGCTTGCGATGTTTGTCAAAGGACAAGTAATATTTCAAGGAGGAATGAGATGCCCCTTAACAACGTCCAAGAAGTAGAGATATTCGATGTATGGGAAGTAGACTTCATGGGACCATTCTCATCATCTTGTGGTAACCAATATATACTTCTCGCTGTAAATTTCTTCAATAGAACGATCTTTCCACGGTTCGGGACTCCCCGAACCATCATTAGTGATGGAGGAACGTACTTCACAGCTCGTCGATTTGAGGCTCTACTAGCTAAGTATGGGGTGACTCATAAGATAGCCACACCATACCATCCACAAACAAGCGGACAAGTCAAGATATCCAACAGGAGGATCAAGGGGATTCTAGAGAATACTGTCTCTAGAACAAGGAAAGATTGGGCAATGAAGCTGGATGATGCATTATGGGCATACATGACTGCTTATAAGACTCCCATAGGAACGACGCCATACAACCTTGTGTATGGGAAGTCTTGTCACCTTCTTGTAGAGCTGGAGCACAAAGCATATTGGGCCGTCAAATGGATCAACTTCAGCATGAAAGAAGCCGAAGAAAAGCGTTTGTTGGACATCAACGAACTAGAGAAGATCTGCCTTAATGCGTATGAGAATGTGTTCGCTCCAAATGGTGTGTGCAAGCTTTAAATTTATAACCCAAGACGTATGCTTAAAACAAGGATGCGAACCCGCAGTGTACGGGTCAATCATAGTAAAAGCAAGAAATTCCGGGGTGTCGATCTTGTAATAACCAAAATTTTTAAACTCCATTAAATTTGAATTTAACCGATTTCCGATACGTCAATCTTAAATAAATAAAATGAAATGAGTCTACGTTCTATCATTTTATGTGCCCTTAATTCACATAAATGATGAAACTACATAACCGGAAATACTTTATGTACCTTTAAAATAAAATAATAACTTATATTAGACGGAAAATAATTCCGTAAATATTCCGCAAATTTTCTTTCGATCCGGGACGATTAACGAGTTTTCGTATCCCTTTTTCTAATGGGAGAGCAGTCCGGTTCGGGTCCAACACCAGGCCCAAGCCCACCGGCCCACCTCCTTCAACTAATCCTAACCCTAATTCTAATTCTACGCTTAACCCTAATCTAACCCTAATCTAATGATACTGCCGCTTATCCCTCTTCTCCACTGCAAATACAACTACGGCTTTTGAAAGATGAAACAGCCACCACATTTCCCTTCCGCCTTCATCTGCAGGCAGCGCCGCCGCCCTCCTCGTCCGCCCTCCTCGTCCGCCAGCCCTCGCCGCCAACCGCTGCAATAGTCCGGTAAGCCTTGCCTCTTTCACTCGCTTCCACACTCGACGACCCGTTGTTTCACTTCGACCGACAGTAACGCTGCAACCGGACCACCATCCTCTCCGACGCTGCAACCAGGCACACGCCACTGAACCGCCGCCGCTGCCACCGAGCCTGTGCGCCTTCCGCCGACCGCTGCAGCAGGTGAGGCGGCTGCCTCCTTTTTCCTCTCCTTCCCGTATTTGTTTCCCTCCTGTTGCACGTGATAACCGCCGGGAACCTTCTGCAGCCAGGAAGGGTGGCACAACTGGGGAGTGCGAGTTAAGCACGAGCCGGATTAGAACCCATCTGCTATGGCCCCCTGTAAAAATCGGACCAGTTTCAGCCCTCTGTATAGGTGGGTCTATTTCTTCATTCTCCTATATATTCTCCCTCTTCCTCTCTTCTGCACTTCCTTGTTGCTGAATAAGGATGCTTCTGCAGACCCTTCTGGACTGACGCCTCGCCTAGCCTTCTGCGAACCTCGACCATCGGGACCTTACCTCAACCTTTTGCTGACATCGAACACAAGACTAGTTACTTCCCAACCTTGAAACGAACTACTGCAGGTTGTTGTAGGTGAGTGTGTTGTGCAGTCCGACCCTTGTTGCTCCTATTTTAATAGCGAATGTGCAGCTGTAAGTTATATCATGAGAGTGAGTGTTGTTGTATATATACGTATATATATAATATAAAATAAAAGTGTACATATAAATGAGTTATAAGGTTATACATGTAGATAGATATATGGATATACTCACAGGAGCGCGAGTTAGGGTACGTGTGTTGAATCTTACAGTCGAGTATGTATGTATATATATATAAAGACGTACAAGTTAGTGTGTGTAAGGTATATAGAAGCTTGGAATTATATGGATATATAATCTTTATATAAGAGTATACTCATAAGCATAAATATAGAATATATAAAAATTCGAGTATATATATAAGTACGAGTTGGGATTTATGAAATTATGTAGATATAAGTGAGTTGAGGAGGAGGAAAATCATGTTGACGGTATTATGTATGTAGTAGCATAATTAGTAACCGGAGAGGAGGAATGTTATCCTTCTTAGGGTTGTCTCGAGTTTTGACCTTATAACCTATAAGTAGCTATCCGAGAGACATAATCTATGGAAAATAAGATAAGGAAGAAATTAGTAGAATTCAAGAATAAACTTCGAGAAATTACGATACCAAGGGTAAAATGGTCTTTTACCATAAGAGAGTTTTTCCGTAATTCCTTCGCATGAGGTTGGACATCGAGATGTGATTTTGACACACATGCCTTATTTGACAGGCGTTTGAGTTCCCACGAGTACGGACTGTTTGAGACGTGTTAGAGTGTATTTTGACTCAGGTAAGTCCTTGCGACTTACTTAGTTGGTTTCTGGATAATAGTTGAGTGATAATAGTGGTGTGTGTACCATGTGTGTTATAATAACAACTTGTTAGGACGACCGTTGTTATTATGTGTTAAGGCCCAAGTGTATGTATAACGGGCCGTGACATCACTGCCCAGCTCTGGCAGGAGACTGGGAGGTTCTCTATACCCAGACCATCTAGGTACACGGTGAGATGCATCGGATCCACTCCTGATGGGTACACGGGGGCGGAGGCGAGGTTTGGGAATCCCTCGTGTCACAAAATAAGTATCATTAGAGTGAATGACTTAAATGTAGATAATAAATGAATTGTTTGAAAGCATGATGAGTGTTTATTATTTTATGTGTGTGTATGCTATTATTATTCTTCTAATGTTTAGATAACTAGCTAATGGTTGTTTTGTTGTGGTTTTAGTTTTACAGCAGGTTAGAACAGCAGCTGAGTGATCCGGAAGTAGTGGTCAGCCGGGTCTCCGTACTCCTTAGAGTGGGGGTTATGGGTTGTGTTTGTCTTTCCTTTCTTTTGGTTAAGACAATTGTTCGTTTCTTTTGTTTAAGTACTTTAGGCTGCTAGACAGTGTTGCATTCATTACCATAAAAATACTATTTTTTATGAATTTCAGTTTCTTTATTTGTGTCTTGTTGCAAGATCCTAGTAATATTGTTGTCATACTGAGGTCGGAACCCACTGTGAGGTTCTAACCAGTAATGTCCCGAGTTCTGAGAATTCGGGGTGTTACAACATGGTATCAGAGCTCTAGGTTGGCAACAATGGCACTTGAAATCTTCTGAAAGACCGAATAAGTACTTGAGCAGAACCCGAAAAGGGATCTGAGTTTTAAAAAGGACTTTTGGTTTTTAAATGCATGCATAGTCTGGTTGGGGATAGAAAAGTACGGCTGACCACCACTACTACCGCGGATCTCAGTTTGCTTAGTATGGACTTTAGGTTTTACTGTAGTTGGACTTTTAGCTTGTTTATAAAGATATGTTATATAGATAGGTATATGCCGAAGATTAGTAGAATTTATAGTTACAGTACGCCCTTAATGGAGATAACAGTTTGAGATCCTCATTCAGTTGACACACCTAAGTTTTTGAAGAGTGTCAACGTGAGGATTAGTATGTACATTTTATGTACATTAGGTAGACGAACGTCGGACAACTCCTTCGAGCTTGTTGAGGAACGTCGAGACGAAAAAGTGAAGAATCAAAGACAACACCAATTACGATGACAAGAAGAGAATCCCGAATCAACTCAACGGGATCAAATGAAGGATATACAAGAGAGTAGTTCCAGAGAAGCAAGAGATGATCGCCAAATAGGGAATTGAGAAAGATAACGGAGAGGCTCTTTCAAGTTGTGTAAAGTGACTTCACAAACAAAGAGGATGACGTCGAAAATTTGCCATAGACATGAAAGTCAAAAGAGAGATATAGTAGCGATCAAGAAAAGGGACATAAAATTTAAGCTCACTGACAGACTAGGAAGTGAAAGTTGATGCCAAAAGCAAGGCGAAATATGATCACTCTCAACAAGCTAATTGCCACCACAATCCAGATTGATAACCGAGACAGTCAAAAGTATGGAAGTCAACACGGGATACATTATCCATCCAAATAGAAAGAATTAAAGAGCTGCAACTTGGAAGCTTACGCATTGCCAGAAAGGGAAAGGTGGATTTCACCAACGTGGAAGTGAAGTGATCTCATAGAACACAGGAGAGAATTTTGACATAGACCGTGATACAACAATAACCAGCTTCTGTAAAGGCAGCATCACAAGCAACAACCAAGGAAGAAGAGTGTGTGAGAAGAGTATTGGTGAACCCGAGGGACCCCAATAACTTCTCATTCAAAAGGAATTTAAGCTAACAACACTACAAGTTCATAATAGAGAACCGCAAATAGACGATAACTCAGGTAAAAGAATCACGGAGATGTACCTACAAGCTACCCTAGAAGGATTGAAAAGTCTGTTGATGGAAGAAGAATGATACAACTGGACTCGTAAGAGTATAACAATCTTACAAAAGTGTAGATTGTAGGAGGAGCTAAAGAAGAATAAACAGAGAGACTGGAGGAGATATATTTTACCAAGTATATCAAGCCTCAAAAGAGATGGAAGAAAAGTAAGTCCATGATGTTGTAGAAATTCAACTACATCTTACTTAGACAACTTAAAAGTTACATGTGCGGGTTAACTAGTGATGGTTAGTTAACCGATAAGAAGAATAACCACAAGGTTATAAAAGAATTTTATCGACGTCTAGTGAAATTCTTTCGGAGATCCACGACGAAAATGGTGAAGTTAAATCAATACAAATACTAGTAGTCTGGATGGTAACGTTAAATGAGTCCAATATGATAACTCTAATAAAGAAACTTAAGAGCAGCTCTTGACGGTCGGTAATGAACCTTGATGATAGTAATGGTGAAAAGGTAATTGTTGGGAGTAGTTATTTACTACTGACTACGAAAGATACATATCAGAGTTAGAATGAAGGGATCCCTGTAAGAAGAACTAGAAGACTACGAAATAGATGATTATGAACATGTCCTATGTCATAACCTTCCACACAAGTAGGACTAATGATGCTCTTCCGAGAAAAGGTGGGGTCAAACTATCTAGATTGATAGGCGAAACCCTTGTGATTAAAAATATGACACAGAATAATTGAAATTTCAGAGGCGGCACAAACATAGAAAATATGATGTAAGTCCTGGTGAAATGTGTGGTCGAGTTGTGAGGTGATTGTAGATGGAATCTACAGGTTGACTAAAACGGACATGAGAAGGAGTAAAATTGAAAGACTAAAGGCTGTTATATGGATCCGGTATCACACCAATAAGATGGTTACCGAAAGGACTAAAGACTGTTATTTAAGGAGAAATGGAGATACCCCATTGAAAATTCAGCTGGACTGATGACCTAAGAGTTGATGAAAGTAATAAGATCAACCAACGCAGTTGTAAAGTGTGTACGAGAAAACTCAAAGGGATTTAACTATCTTACGGGGTGTAAATATCAAAGAAGGTAAAGCGACATGAGTATAAGGAAGACATAATAAATGCGATGCGAGAAATTTGATTGGTGGGAAAATCATATGCACCTAATGTGTTGTATACAAATGGTACCATTGGATGTTTAATAACAATCATACCAACGGACTGATGACACTATGATGAATTTAGTGTAAACCAAGTGTATAACTTATCCAGCGAGAAGGAAAGTCATGTATCAAAATTGCGAGTTATGAATTTTTAAATAAAGTTTTGAGATGAGGATGTCCTTAGGAAATCTATGCAAGAGTACAAAGCAACTGAAGTTCCAACACAGAATGGGTAGTAATGATCAACAGACAGTTAGAGACCGATGCAGAGAAGAAAAATGTATAAGACGAGTCACCTAGTAGAAGAGTTCACAAGACGAGCTTGCGAGGCCAAAAGAGATAAAATGTCGACCCGGATATTAGGGTCTAAGGTGCATGGAAGGGATACCTACAATGGAGTGTAGATGCAAAATGTAGATTTTACAAGTGTGGAGAGGTTTTAACCTCCTCCAAAATATAGGAATTTGAAAGAAATCGCAATGTCGTTATCAAAGAGTTGAAGCCCTGTAGCGGAAACAAAGGAGTATCATGAAGGCAATGTTGCCGGTAACACCAGCGAAGGAATGTTTATATAAGAATGGCCTTGGTAGACTCGAAAGTCCAAGGTAACCCCAATTATCACGGGACCTAAGTCATCAAAACCGACGGTCCGTGCAAGGGGAACTGCAAGAGGATGATAACTAAAATCATCAAAACTACAAAGACACTTACCAGCTATCGTTGAAGACTTGGAATGACTATTTAGGTCAAGATGAATGACCCAGTTGAGCTCGAGAAGTAGAGTTAGCCTAAGGAAACAGAAGTGTGGAATAGAAAACGAATTAGTGAAGCATGAAAGGATTAATCGAGCAGATGATGCTCACCAAGAATTTAACGCCAGTATAGATATGAGAAGAGCAGGTCCGGAATATTGAGATAAGTCAATTATAGAGTGACTGACATCAACTGAGGACGTATAAGTGTTGATTGGTATTGACGAGCAGGTACCGTTAAGAAGAGATATTAATGACTGCGAATTTGAGAGATAACTTTACCGATGACTTGGAGGAACCCCAAGTAGGCAACGACAACTTTCTGGGGTGATCTAAAGATATAGAGAGAATCGGTTAGAGGTTGCTTACTAGTTGGTTAAGAACAGTCTACGGGTGAGTAAGAGAGTAAGGATCTGTTTGAGGAAAATCTTGATAGTAGTAGAAGAAAAGTATAGGCGGGAGTTGGGTAAATCATGTTGACCCCTTAGAAAGATGCCATTGTGACTAATGGGTGTTACACCAGAAGCGTGGTAGGCCCATAACTCACAGATGAAGAAAATCAATGTTGGGTTAACTATGATTTCAAGTTAAGGAATTAGAGAACTAAATGAAAAGGTCCACTTGGGAGTGTGATTTGTTTGGAGTTATATAAATTTTAAAGCTTGACAAAAAGTAGGTGAAAACAATTAATTAAGGAACGATCCGATAAGGTCACATTGAGGAAACCGGGTCAAGCGGTTTGTATTACAAAGAGCATTAGGCGACAGAAGTTTAAAATCATTATTTCATAATCGATAGTCGGGAACTTTCGAAAGGAAAAAGTTTTTATGGTTTGGTAGAGTCATCAACAGAGCTGGAGGTAAGTTTAGAAAACCAAACCGTGAGAAATTACCTACCGAACCCGAGATACGTCATCAACTATGAAGATCAGAAAATTTAGCCAATTGATGCTTTTGTAGAGTTCCAGTGGTCTAGACGAGGAGCTGATGAGGCTACCTGGGAGATAGAGGAGAGTATTAGACGTAGTTATCCCGAGTTCTTTGCGGGGTTAGAGGTTACTCCTGTTTTGATGAGTTAGTACTCGGATATTATGTTGTTTGACCTTTCAGGTTTTTATATTGATTTGAGTGATTACGTTTTATGTGACACATGTCTACTGTTGATGATTGAGTAGTTGCTTGTAGCCAACGAAATTGTCGAGAAAATTAAATATACCAAAGGAAATGCGTGATTAAGAGAATTATTCTAAGTTTCGGGACAAAACTTCTTTTAAGAGGGCACTGATGTAATAACCAAAATTTTTAAACTCCGTTAAATTTGAATTTAACCGATTTCCGATACGTCAATCTTAAATAAATAAAATGAAACGAGTCTACGTTCTATCATTTTATGTGCCCTTAATTCACATAAATGATGAAACTACATAACCGGAAATACTTTATGTACCTTTAAAATAAAATAATAACTTATATTAGACGGAAAATAATTCCGTAAATATTCCGCAAATTTTCTTTCGATCCGGGACGATTAACGAGTTTTCGTATCCCTTTTTCTAATGGGAGAGCAGTCCGGTTCGGGTCCAACACCAGGCCCAAGCCCACCGGCCCACCTCCTTCAACTAATCCTAACCCTAATTCTAATTCTACGCTTAACCCTAATCTAACCCTAATCTAATGATACTGCCGCTTATCCCTCTTCTCCACTGCAAATACAACTACGGCTTTTGAAAGATGAAACAGCCACCACATTTCCCTTCCGCCTTCATCTGCAGGCAGCGCCGCCGCCCTCCTCGTCCGCCCTCCTCGTCCGCCAGCCCTCGCCGCCAACCGCTGCAATAGTCCGGTAAGCCTTGCCTCTTTCACTCGCTTCCACACTCGACGACCCGTTGTTTCACTTCGACCGACAGTAACGCTGCAACCGGACCACCATCCTCTCCGACGCTGCAACCAGGCACACGCCACTGAACCGCCGCCGCTGCCACCGAGCCTGTGCGCCTTCCGCCGACCGCTGCAGCAGGTGAGGCAGCTGCCTCCTTTTTCCTCTCTTCCCGTATTTGTTTCCCTCTTGTTGCACGTGATAACCGCCGGGAACCTTCTGCAGCCAGGAAGGGTGGCACAACTGGGGAGTGCAAGTTAAGTACGAGCCGGATTAGAACCCATCTGCTATGGCCCCCTGTAAAAATCGGACCAGTTTCAGCCCTCTGTATAGGTGGGTCTATTTCTTCCTTCTCCTATATATTCTCCCTCTTCCTCTCTTCTGCACTTCCTTGTTGCTGAATAAGGATGCTTCTGCAGACCCTTCTGGACTGACGCCTTGCCTAGCCTTCTGCGAACCTCGACCACCGGGACCTTACCTCAACCTTTTGCTGACATCGAACACAGGACTAGTTACTTCCCAACCTTGAAACGAACTACTGCAGGTTGTTGTAGGTGAGTGTGTTGTGCAGTCCGACCCTTGTTGCTCCTATTTTAATAGCGAATGTGCAGCTGTAAGTTATATCATGAGAGTGAGTGTTGTTGTATATATACGTATATATATAATATGAAATAAAAGTGTACATATAAATGAGTTATAAGGTTATACATGTAGATAGATATATGGATATACTCACAGGAGCGCGAGTTAGGGTACGTGTGTTGAATCTTACAGTCGAGTATGTATGTATATATATATATAAAGACGTACAAGTTAGTGTGTGTAAGGTATATAGAAGCTTGGAATTATATGGATATATAATCTTTATATAAGAGTATACTCATAAGCATAAATATAGAATATATAAAAATTCGAGTATATATATATAAGTACGAGTTGGGATTTATGAAATTATGTAGATATAAGTGAGTTGAGGAGGAGGAAAAACATGTTGACGGTATTATGTATGTAGTAGCATAATTAGTAACCGGAGAGGAGGAATGTTATCCTTCTTAGGGTTGTCTCGAGTTTTGACCTTATAACCTATAAGTAGCTATCCGAGAGACATAATCTATGGAAAATAAGATAAGGAAGAAATTAGTAGAATTCAAGAATAAACTTCGAGAAATTACGATACCAAGGGTAAAATGGTCTTTTACCATAAGAGAGTTTTTCCGTAATTCCTTCGCATGAGGTTGGACATCGAGATGTGATTTTGATACACATGCCTTATTTGACAGGCGTTTGAGTTACCACGAGTACGGACTGTTTGAGACGTGTTAGAGTGTATTTTGACTCAGGTAAGTCCTTGCAACTTACTTAGTTGGTTTCTGGATAATAGTTGAGTGATAATAGTGGTGTGTGTACCATGTGTGTTATAATAACAACTTGTTAGGACGACCGTTGTTATTATGTGTTAAGGCCCAAGTGTATGTATAACGGGCCGTGACATCACTGCCCAGCTCTTCCAGGAGACTGGGAGGTTCTCTATACCCAGACCATCTAGGTACACGGTGAGATGCATCGAATCCACTCCTGATGGGTACACGGGGGCGGAGGCAAGGTTTGGGAATCCCTCGTGTCACAAAATAAGTATCATTAGAGTGAATGACTTAAATGAAGATAATAAATGAATTGTTTGAAATCATGATGAGTGTTTATTATTTTATGTGTGTGTGCTATTATTATTCTTCTAATGTTTAGATAACTAGCTAATGGTTGTTTTGTTGTGGTTTTAGTTTTACAGCAGGTTAGAACAGCAGCTGAGTGATCCGGAAGTAGTGGTCAGCCGGGTCTCCGTACTCCTTAGAGTGGGGGTTATGGGTTGTGTTTGTCTTTCCTTTCTTTTGGTTAAGACAACTGTTCGTTTCTTTTGTTTAAGTACTTTAGGCTGCTAGACAGTGTTGCATTCATTACCATAAAAATACTATTTTTTATGAATTTCAGTTTCTTTATTTGTGTCTTGTTGCAAGATCCTAGTAATATTGTTGTCAAACTGAGGTCGGAACCCACTGTGAGGTTCTAACCAGTAATGTCCCGAATTTTGAGAATTCGGGGTGTTACAGATCTCAGGGACTTAGGTGAAACAAAACCAATATAGGTAGTCTATGTAATTACTAACCACAAAAGCGATTACAGAAATCAAAGATGATAAAAAGTCAATTAAAGGAATATGCAATTCTAGGGATTTAAAGCATCTAGTTGTGGTTCCAACTTTAGATCTAAAGATAAAGCGGACAAAGCTGAGATTTTGCATAGGGAAGATGTTACTAAAGGGGAATAGATCACCGGGTAAGTCTCACTACTCACTAATCCCAAACCGTAACTCCTATTACCGGGTAAGTCTCAAGGAATTAAGGAAAATAACTATAACCTCAAACCAACACACCACCTAAGGGAATAGAATCAACCTTTACCGGGTAAGTCTTAGGCTAACTCACAAAGATGGGATGAAGGCACACTCAAACACCAATAAAGGACAAACCTTTATTACTTACACTTATGATCATGGGTAAACCAACAAAGGAATTACCGGGTAAGTCTCATCCTAGGCTTGCATTGAACCAGGAAAGGTGTAATAAGAATAGGATTTGGCAAACTCTAACACTTAACTCTCAGTTTTGGATCAGATAAGTCACCTCGGTCAAACGAATTCCACCCCGGCCGAGATGTTCATCGACTGAACGAGATGCTTTAGGGTTAAGGATAAAGACTCGAGCTTTCAGGGTCCTACTGGAATTTAAGATTATTCTTCATTGTTTTTCCCACAACCTTCAGCCAATCACCCTAGAATCACACAAAAAAATTAGCCAATCATCATCATGAAAGCAATAATCAAATATAAGGGAAGAAAGTGAATATTTGAACAAGAAGAACTTAATATAAAGACTTCAATAACTGAATCAAATATCACAAACAAGCGTTCCTTGGATCACAATCCAACTAGATAATCAACAAGAAGGGAATCTAAGATAGTCTTACAAAACCCTTCACAAAAGCTATAAAAGCTATCAACTATTCACGGAACGCTTGTTTGTGAAAGCGTAGTAGATGAAACGATATATTTTATTAGGAAAATATTGAAGATAAAACGTCTAAACAATACCCTCCAAATATTGCTTTCATAAGCTCCTGAATTAGGTTATGAAAGCAATATTTGCTTTCATAAGCTCCTGATAAAACGTCTAAACAATACCCTCCAAATAAAGCTATCAACTATTCACGGAACGCTTGTAGATGAAACGATATATTGTAAGACTATCTTAGATATTTTATAGCTTGAAATATATCTTAAGCTCCTGAATGTAGCTCCAATGACTCCTTAGCTCCTTTAGCTCCATTTTGATGCAAAATGTGCCATTTTACCTACGATTACAACGAAACTTGGTGTAGACCTCGATTCCCGCAAAGGTAGATGAAACGACGATAAAATCACATAATATACATCCAAACATGCATATTATTGAAGATAAAACGTCTAAACAAGTCCCAAAATATAGACTATAATTCATGCTATCAGAATGCAACGATCTACAAGAAAAGAACGAAGAAGTGACATGATAAGCATATCATTCCAAAGTACTTGAAGGAAGGAGATTTCGTTCTTCTATTCAAATCGAGACTTTGACTCTTTCTAGGTAAGCTTAAATCTCGTTGGACAGGACCTTTTGTTATTAAGCATGTTTTCCCTCCTGGTGCAGTTGAAGTATGGGGTGAAAAGTGTGGAAATTTCAAAGTAAACGGCCAACGGTTAAAGAAGTACACACCAGAAGCTCCGGTTGAAGAGATAGCTCCTATTCTTCTCCATTGATCATCAAAAAGAGAAACGTCTAGCTAAAGACTTTAAACTAAGCGCTTCTTGGGAGGCAACCCATGGTAGTCTAGCCTTTTTCTTTCTATCTTTTTGCTCTAGAATAGCTTAGGATAGTTAGCTTGTTTGCTTGCTTTTGCTTTGTTTTTGTTTTCCTCGATGCGCTCTCGGTTTGTTTGTGTCATAGATTGCAGGAACTAGGTATAATCTTGGAGATTTGACGAAAAAGATTGATACAAATGTGCTTAAGGATGTTTTCAAGGAAAAAAGGGGAATAAATTGACTTACCATAAGTAAATCGATCGATTCAAGCTCCAGAGCAAGTCGATTTTTGAGAACAGAGAGAAAAATCGGACCAAAAATCGACCTACCATACAAAAATCGGTCGATTTTCCTTAAAGATGAGAAAATTGGACAGAACATCGGGTCGAAGAAAAAATCGACCCTAAAAATCGGTCGATTTTCTTCATAAAACAGCCGGCCTATATAAAGCCTTCTCCACTCTTTTCCTCACTCCACACTTAGCCAAAATTCGTTCATCTTTACTCCAAAAGAACCGAAAATCGCCCCTCATTCAATCTCCTCAATTGGTAACCATTTTGCACGATTCTTGAGTCTAAACTGAAGATCTTGCAACAAGGAAGAAGGATCTAGCAACAACAATCGTGGCAAACTGCTCATTCATCTAAAATTCAGGTTTTTCCATCCAAAACCTAAGTATTTCGCTCAATTTTGATTTGTGCTTTGAAGTTGTTAGATTGTTGTGTTTGTTGGAGGGTTTTGCTTAGAAACAACCCTAGGAAGCTGGTTGTGGTGTTGAATTGGTCAGATCTTTACATATTTGTGAGTTTGGTTGAAATCGAAGAAAAAAAGCGGACAAACCCAGAAAAATCGGCCGATTTTTGCTTAGAACAATCCGATTTTTCAGTGCAGAATGAACGCCATAAGGAGAACCACTAAGAACCTAACCAAGAAGAAGGGATCTTCTTCTAGGGCTCCTCCACCACCACCACCACCTCCCCTAGCACGACCAAACCTTCCCCCTCCCACTTCCAAACACAAGAAGAGGTATGAACGCCTCTTGACTCGACCCATTACCCCTCCTCGCTATGTTGTATTAGATGACTTAAATGCATTCTTTGTGAGAGAGGATATTGATTGGATGTTAGAAAGAACAGGGTTGAGCCAATTTGCACTTATTAGAGAGGATGCGTATGCTGAGACCACTCTTGAGTTTCTTACCACTTTCGAGCATGATCCTAGAGATAGGAGAGTTTCCTTTCGGCTTATGGATGAGGACCATGAGATGTCTATTCCTGCGTTTGGAGACTTGTTTGGTTTCCTTCATCTTCTGCAGGCACATTTCTGAGAGGAGTTAGTGCTAATGCTTTCTGGGAGAGCATCTCCATTGGTGAGGCCGGAAGGGACAGATGGAGACCGGGGAACTCCAAGGAAAAGAGCATATACAACCTTTCCTTCAAGATAGCTCACCGGATCCTCAGCGAGTCTTTGTTTACAAGAACAGAGACACCGTAGAAGGTCAAGGCGGATGATCTTTATATCATCCATTGCATGACTACAAGTACCATCCCAAACACCGCCACCATGCTTGTCGATTATCTTGGGAAGATAGCCAACAAGAAGGCAGGAGACATATGTGCTGGAGGCCTTGTCACTTACGTGGCCAAGGCATTGGAGCTGAATTTCTCTGATTGTCGTTTAGCTGAGAGCACACATCCCCTTGGTTTGTAGAGATTGGCTGCTAGACAGGTTTTGATTCCTAGAGGTATGGGCACTCTACATGTGGACATGCCATGGGTAAAGAAGCCGGCTGAGATTGAGTGGACATCCGAGTATACTATTCGGAACCGAAGCAACTAGAAGGAGACGTTTGAGCACTATTTTGATGGGATGGCTCCTCCGATCGTGCATTATGATGAGGATGAGGAGGATGAGGGGGAGGATGATGATGACTATGAGGAGGAAGATGCAGCATACCAACCTTCCATGCTAGAGTTTGAGAGCGACACATACAACGACCATGCTACAGATGCTATAGACACAGATACACATGGCGTTGGACCCAACATGACTAGTGGTGGTGCAGAGGAGACTGAGGATGAGATACCGGCCCCACGTTATTCATTCTCTCACGCATCCATCCGTGGGAGATGACGCGGACGCAGATCTGGACTCCAGCAGCAGATTGGAGCATTGGTTGCCGGCATTCGAGGTTTGTGCACCGACTATCAAGCCCTCCACACGGATTACCAGGCACTCAACACCCAGTTTACTCAGTACCGTGAGGTGGCGGATGCATGACACTTCTCCTATGATGGACAGATGAGAGACATGTACTACCATTCCTTCGGTGCCTTCTATGAACATGGAGCTCCGAGATATCCATACCCACCGCCACCACCGCCAGCTGAGGATTGAGACTTCACTCCATTTTACATTGTAAGTATTTTTCTCCATCTTATGCTTGACTTCTCACATTGGGGACTATGTGAAGGTTAAGTATGGGGTGGGGGTGCTTACAATCTCTTTCATATTATCGCACTTTTGTACTTTACATTGCATCTTATGACTTGGTTTGTAATAACTCTTGCACTATCTTTTTTCCACTATGACATTTGCATTGCATGTTTCATTCAAGAATTTGCGAAATTTTCAAAATTTTTGTGCTTCTTATAATGGAAATGACCTCTTTGATGATGATTGTGATGTGAAAGGGCAAAAGATGACTTAGCTATGTTGAGATTTTAATGGTAACATGAATGAACTTGATTATCTTATTTGAATGCATGTATGATTTATATGATGTTGATGCCTTGATAGGAGAACGAAATAATGATCGAAGCTATATTATAAGTTCTTATGCATCATGTTGGAATGACCAAGGCAATTCGCTTCTTTTCTCTTCCATATCTTGTTCATGCTAGCTCCTCAATGAAATATTTGACATCCTTTGACCATCCGGGAATTAGGATAAGTGGTTATGTAAGGCATGTTTGATGTGGGAGGGTCATTGTAAAAGTGTTAACTGAAAGTTTAGCAAAAATAGGTTTGGGGACGTCGAACATGAGGATGAGTAACTTAGCACCATTCACATAGCCGGGTATTTGTGTCTTGTCAAAGTCCGAATGAACGATAAGTCCTAACGGGATATGGTATGTGCATCAAGGGTTTGAGACATCTCGAAAAATTGAGATTCGCCAATCTCCTATCCTTCGGTTTTTGTGCACCACTGTCCATACTCTCAAAAAGTAAAGTAAAAAAAAAGCAATTTTACATGCAAAGCATGTGTGGTGAAGTTATGTTCTTAATGCTCTTGTTGTATTGTACCTCTTTCCCGGATTAGCATCACATTATCTTAAAGAATTCCCACCCTTAACACATTTATTTGACCTCTTTTTGATTGGAAGACCTTGAGACCTTTGTGCACATGTTTAAAACTTCATGGCTTAGATTTGTTTGATTTTGATTATCGCTACATCTTTATCATGTCTCTTATATATGTCTTTGAGTAAGAAATGATGATTTATCCATGATACGGTTATTATTGATCCATACTTTGTCCTACTATGTCTTGAAACATTACTTTGAGGGTGATCCAAAAGAAGAAGCACATTTCATAAAGTTTGTGAGTTTTTCGCATAATATAATTCATGACATCTTGTGTTCTAGATTTGAATCTTGCTTGGGAACAAGCAAGATACAAGTATGGGGTATTTTGATGACATGAATTATATGTCATTATAATCATGTATATTGTGGATGTTTTACCTCAGTTTCCCTTGCATTCGAAGAGTCTTGTGTACCTTTAAGGTTTGTTTCATATATATTTTGGAAATAGAGGTCTACACGAGTTTTGGTTGAATTGTAGGTTAATTCGATGGAATTGGAAGCAAAAATGGAGCAAGGAGTAGCTAAAGTCAATGAGAAAGCATAAGGAACATTTGAGGAGTCATGAGAAGCAAGGAAAGTGCGTGGAAGAGTCACACAAAGAAGATGGAAAACAAGTCAAGAGATGAACACTTTCTGTTGTGAAAAATCGGGTGATTTATTGCCTACATCGGACGATTTTCCTGTAGGAAAAATCGGACGAGTTATGTGATAGATCGATTTTCTCTTGTAACCGTCTAAAAATATAACGTTCGAAAGCCCAAAGCTTTTGGGCCTCAAGAGGGAGATGATTTGCAGCCCATTAGCGAGTAGGGTTATGTTGGAACCCTAGGAGACGAAAAACGGGGGTTGACATAGAACGGGAGCGACGACATACGGAAGAGATTGGAGATTCTTGGAGAGAAAGATTGGTAGAAGGGAGATATAGTTCAAGATTCAAGAAAGTTGTGAGATCTTTGATTATTGTGATTTGTGAACACATATTTTTGAGTGTTTTGAGAGTTGAAGTTTTGAAGGATTGATTACAGATTTTGGAGATTTATTGAGTTTTATGAGAAGTTTGGTTTTTATTTGGTTTTCTTTATTCCATCTTGATTTTGATTCAAAAGTAAAAATGATTGGCTAAAAACCTTGTGATTTTAGGGAGAATAATTGATGATTGAGGCTTAAATGATGATAGACTAAACTCATTTAACCATTTGGACCCCGAGAGTTGAGATTTAACCTTTACGGTTTTGAAAAATCGTGGTGTTCTTGAGAAAATCGGCCAATTTTTTCTAGAACAGTCCGATTTTTCTATCTGACATTCCTTAAATGTTTTATCCTTGAAATAAAGTTAAACCTTGTCTAAATCCTAGTCTCGCCTAACCTTTGTAACCCTTATCCAAGTGTAAGAAGAGACTTCATCATTGATTCTCCACTTGGTAACCAAAGCTGCAAGATTCGGGTAATAGAGAGACTCAACATCCTCTATTAAGGTTTGAGTGTACCTTTCATCTCTACCTTCGAGAGTCATATCCTTGGGTTTTGGTGGGTAGTTTGAGAGTTAATCCTTTCTTTGAGTACCCTTCTTGATGAGACTCAACATCCTTCGGGTTGAGAGCTTCTAAGTTGGGATAAGTGAGTAGTGTAACTTCACCGTACATTATTCCTTTCTTCGAAACACATAACCTTGGCAACACCAACTCTGTCCTTTGATCTTTGGAGTGTCTTGAATCGAAAGTCGCAGTCGGATACTTGAATCCTTGGAATCATTTGTCTCTTACATCTTGCCAGATATTTTTGAAATCGATTTTATTCTCACCAAATCCCTGAGTTCGACTTTGAAATTTCTTGCCTTCCTACAGATGATCCGTACACCGCGGGTTCGCTTTTGCTTAAGTTCTGGATATAAATTTAAGACTTTGACGCACACACTTTTGAGCGAACAAGAACACTTAGAGCTAGAAGAGAGGAGTGAGCTAAAAGAGTAGATTTCTTCCTTACTCTTGGTGCATCTTCTTACAATGTGAATGACATCTATTTATAGGCTAAGATTCGGAAGATTTTCTAATAAAATAAACTAGGATGTAAGAAGGTAAATAATTCACCTTGTACAAATTACTTCACATTTTGACCAAATTATACTTGAAGACATGCATGTGATATATGTGTACAAAACATCATGTACACACTTACATGCATATGATATGTACAAATATCTTGTACATGTCTATCCATAACAATATCGTCTTTATATCAACAATATTACCGATTGTTTTCATACACGACTATTAGTCTATCTTGAGTGGTAAAGTGACAATGTGTTTACCTTAACAAAAAAGATCTAAAGGTACCAACATCCTCAAGAAATTAACTTTTCTAGAATCTTTTCCGTCAAACATAATTATCGAAAATTATTATTATTTTTCACCGAAGACACCTATCTCAAAATCAAATCAGGCCAGTGTACAAATGGTCCATTGCATTTCCGTTAGCGTCGGCTGTGGTCTCATATTCGGTTACCGTCATTCTGGTTTCCATCCCGGCATTCAGACTTCAGAAAGAAGTCACATCCTTTTCTGGTAAATAAGTCAATTAAATACTTTCAAAAATAAAATAAAAATCGAGAGATTTTGTTTTCCTTCCTCGTTAGGTTACTGAATTCCCTCCTTCCATACCACACACCACAGGGCACAGGTGGATGCTTTCTTTCTCTCTCCATTTTCCCACTCCTTTTCTCTTTCTTTCCGTTTCCTACTTTCTCTTCTCCATTCATATTCTACGACAAACGGAATCGGAATTTGTGTGTTTTGCATATATTTTATCATTTTGGCCAAGAATTCACCCTTCAGGGTTGTTGGACCTGCTGATTGATCGTCTCTGCTAAATCGCCGTTTTCCGGTTCTTCCGCTCGTTATGTCGGCGCTACCAGATCGTTCCTCTCGGGCTTGTGAGTTTCAAATCGTTTTTTTGCCTTTTCTTTTGTTCTTCATTGATTCGTGTTCCGTTGTTGTTTTTGTTGTTGTTGAATACTGAGATCTTTTGGTTCACGATATCTTGACCTAATTCCTGCCAGCTTCAAATCTGTAAAATGTTATCTCATTATCGTAGAATTATGTACGAATTTCGTCCTACTTTGGTGTAATTGTTGCTTAATGTGTTCAATTTTCAATTCAAAGGTCTTTTTCGTTCTTATGGTGTAGATGTGTTTTTTAACTTGGCATTTCTTTTGACACGTTATCCTATTTCTGTCTGATATTGGTTCTCTCACCGCGACACGTCCATTTGAGTTCAATCAATTGCTCAACAGAGACATGCACAGAAGTGGAGAAACTAGATGAGTTGATTCGACAATTTCAGTTTTAGCAAATTAGCAGCGATATCCAATGAATTTCTGATATGCTTTTGTAGTGTCAAAGGAAGAACTTGTTTGAGATCAATGTATATTACTATGTAACCACTAAATATTTTCTATATTATTGTTTTAGCCTAGGCATTATGTAAGCTTTAGACACTGGTTTTCTTTATGTACAACCTGGTTTATAGAGCTCTGAATATCTGATCTGAGAAATTTTAAACTGGCCAGAGGCCCATTAATAGTGGCCAAGTGTTTTTAAATGGTTTGCATTTTTGCAGGTTCTGAAGACGCCTCTAGTTGCGAAAGGGTACATGATTTAGGTTCCAATGTAGCAGAAGAGGAAAAGAAGACTAGAATTGGAAGTCTGAAGAAGAAAGCACTCAGTGCATCTAGTAAATTTAGACAGTCGTTCATAAAGAAAGGCAACAATAAACTAGATAGTTCCATCAAGGATTCACAAGATAATGAGGAAGTTCAGGATGTGGAAGCTTTTAGACAGACACTTCTTGTGGAAGGCTTGTTACCTGAAAGACATGATAATTATCACACACTGTTGAGGTGAACACTAGTGATTTAGGGAGTTCTTTGTTTCATGAGAAACCTTACTTTTCCATGGTTGTGAATGATTCTGAATAGCATCAATAATGTATGAGGCTTTTTATTGCGAATGCACAATGCCTAGATTTGTCTATTGCTGTAGTGCTAGGTTATATCTTGTATATACGTCTTTAAAGACAAAATATTGTCACATTATTATAATTTGCAGATTTTTGAAAGCAAGGAATTTTGACACAGCAAAAGCAAAAGACATGTGGGCTGCGATGCTTCGGTGGAGAAAGGAGTTTGGTGCTGACACAATACTTGAGGTTAACTATTTTCTCAATTTAAAAAATTGGAGGCAGTAATGTGTTTGATCATTGATCCCGTTCACTTTTTCTAAGTTACTGTCTGAAATCGTTACTAGGCATATACAACGGTTTTCTGGAGTGTGCTGTGGTTTTATTCATCTTCTTCTGTATTATTTGCAGGATTTTGAATATCACGAGTTGGATGAAGTATTGAAGTATTACCCGCAAAGTTATCATGGTGTGGATAAGGACGGACGACCTGTTTACATATATTTGTTAGGGAAAATTAATGTTGAAAAGCTTATGCAAGTAACTACAGTGGATAGGTATCTAAAGTACCATGTACAGGATTTTGAAAAGTGTTTTGCATACAAATTTCCAGCTTGCTCTGTAGCTGCAAAGAGTCACATAGATTCAACTACAACAATTTTAGATGTTCAAGGTTTGGTATGACACTTACCCTCTGCAGTGTTTTGCAATATGTCGGATGTATATCTAGTTGGTAGGATCAGGACCACCACTAGAATTACTTATACAACGTGGAAATCTTCTACTCTCAGGGTTTGAAGAATCTGACTAAACCTGCAATTGATCTTATAAAGCGCCTACAGAAAATTGACAATGATAACTTTCCAGAGGTATATAAACTGATTATGTTGCAATCATCTCTCCTTTTTAAAATTACAGTAGGGAGTGAACATACATGCCTGTAACCAACCTATGATTTGATCCTCCTGTAGACACTGGGCCGTATGTATATTGTCAATGCTGGTAATGGGTTCAAATTGTTGTGGAACACAGTGAAGTCTTTCCTGGATCCCCAAACAGCTTCCAAGATTAACGTATGACTAAGGTTCTTGGATTTGGGCAATTGATTTTGCTTTCTGTTATTAAATGTGTTTTCTTGTTGTTGTTGGAACTTTTAGGTTCTTGGATTGAAATATCAAAGCAAGCTGCTGGAAATAATTGATGAAAGGTGATTCTTTTCAAAAATCTGGAATTTATGAAAAATATTACTTATATATCTTAAAATGTTTGCATTCATATCAGTTATTTTGCATCTGAGTGTGGATGCAGCGAATTGCCAGACTTCTTAGGTGGGCGGTGCAACTGTGTTGACAAGGGAGGTTGCTTGAGATCTGAGAAAGGTCCATGGAAGGATCCTAATATTTTAAACGTATGAATTGGGAATTTTTTTGTGTAGAGGTGGTTGCTTCTTAAAATCGAAAGCATGGAATTCATGGATTTTGAACTGTTTTAAGCAGATTATTCAAAGCAGCAGGCCAGAACTTACTACATCGGTAACCAATGACATGAGTGCAATCACTCTAAATTCCCATATGGTACTACAGTAGTACAGCTGATTCCTCCATCTGTGTAATTTGCAGAACACATGCGGTTATAGCGAATATTGTTGGCAATAACTTAAATTCTCTTGAACAGATGAACGGTGATCACATGCTTGCTTCGGAGTGTGGCTCCGAGTCTGAAGATTATTCTTCATCCAAAGCATCTGAAAGTGCTGCACTATCAGGTTCGCATAATTCGTATGAGAACATATCCCTCCTTAGGCAAACTTCATAACACTAAACAAGCTGTTTATCCTGATTTTACTTTTACTTATAATATTACTAATCTATTTTTGCCAGAGCATGGTTAGATATTATCCTTACTATGATACTACAATATATTTCTCCCCAATTTTTTGTTTTCCTCTCGATAAAAATTACAGTTACAGATTATTCAAAATTACTAAAACTTTGATAAAAGTTAATTCCATTCTTCACGTTTATATATACTCATAGTTCCCAGTTTCTGATATAGAGGGGAGCGAGTGGAAGGACGAGGTGAATAAGGAGACTACTTTATTAGGGTGATGACTCTATTCCAGCTCTTTACAAGGTTGTCAATGTCATCTTTAGAGGTAAAATCTTGACTATATAACCACATTATGGTGACTCAGCATACACTGCTACAATTCTCCCTTTACCAATCTGTGTGCCCTGTATACATACAGAGGTTTCTTCGAAGTGAAGTCCACGTACACGAACTATCTGGGCATACCTAGATTGTGTGATAATGACTTTCTTCTTCGATCTGGTTGCCATCTTTTTATTATGTAGTAGTAATAGGTAGTTGAAGACTTTCCTGGTTAATTTCTAAATCCGTTGACAGCATTTTTTTGATGTGTCACGGAAAGAAGCAGATATAATCCCAACTGTATGTGTAGCTGAACTAGTTACATAGTAACTTAGATCAAGGTAAGCCTGCAGGTAATTATAGTATTATTTACTCTGCAATGGAAGAACTGTATTCAATATGGGTGTTTTGATTACTAAAGGAACTGTAATATGAGATCTTTTCACTTTTATCTGTTACTTATAAAATATAGGGTATTTCTTTCCATTCAGGAGTTAGGTGGAATGAGGTTGGTGTTTAAAATTCGAACCTGGTAAAAGAAAGTGTTTAATAACATGGCATGATTTTGCCTTGTTCTTTATCACATTCTTTTCATTCGAGTTGTTTGCGGTACTTGCGTTCATAGATGCTAAGCAAGCAGCCAAATTCAGGGTGAGAGTTTAGTGATGTGTCAAATGTCTCAATATGATGCCTGCTTCTTAGGCCGTTCAAATTCCGGTCCGGATCAGACCGAACCTAGACTGGAAAACTGTTGTTGGACCTGACGGAATTG
Source organism: Fagopyrum homotropicum (assembly GCA_033239125.1). Classification (NCBI taxonomy): domain Eukaryota; kingdom Viridiplantae; phylum Streptophyta; class Magnoliopsida; order Caryophyllales; family Polygonaceae; genus Fagopyrum; species Fagopyrum homotropicum. The sequence continues at coordinate 149,319,099 of BSWB01000001.1, read as the reverse complement.
TTAAAGGGCGTAATTTTGGGCCAAAAAAAAGCCAAAAAATAAATATGAAGAATTTTGGCCCAACCGGTCTGGATCAGACTGGATATTGAGGTCGGTCCGGTCTACTGACAAACTTCCGGTCCAGGTCCGGTCCGGACTGGATGAACAATGCTTCTAGCCATTTATGGCATGGTTTTGCCTTGTGTTGATTGTTTGCGCTTGTTTTGGTTACGTGGGATTACTTTTATCCCAAACGAGTTCCTAATCATTGAGTTTGGACAGTATCTATTAAAGTTAGTTCATATTAGGTCTAGAAATGAACTTTTTTTCAGACTCAAACTACTTCATCCGACTCTAGTGTGCCAGGGTCAATCCTCGGTCCAAAAATTTGGAGTTTAGGTTCGAGTCGGGTCAGATCGGTACAAACTGAAGTTTTATAAACTAAAATATGTTTTATTCATTATATTATTTCGTATTAGTTTTGTAATTAGATTTATGAAAATTTATAAATATGAAAGTTGTAAATTTGAATTTTTCGAAGATAACCTAATTCAATACAACTTGTAGTCTCTAGTCCTCCTATACAAACTTCCAAAAAGCTTAACTCTTCTTCTTCTTCTTCAACCTACTGTGTGTGACATCGTCTCTTTCTTCAGTTTGATCGTCACTTCTTTTCTTATGCTTATAAATATGTTTGTATGTGATAACCCTAATGCTAGGGTTAACCGTTTATTATCTAGCCTCTTAAAAATAAGATAATATCCCAACAAAGGATGCATCCATACATAAATATAGTTCCTCTCTTGTGAATACGTTTGCTTAGAATTTGTGGTCTATGCTGGTGTAATCGTGTTGCCGCTTTCAATTTTTTTAGTGGATCTTTCTCTTGCTTCTTCACTTGTTTTTGAATTGGTCGATTGGTTGGAAAATTCTTCATTGTTCAACTTTCCTTGGCTTTCTTCATTTTTGGAATTGAGTCAACATAGTTCTTCTCTTATCCCTAGATGTGAGTCACCATTGAGTTTAGAAAGTTCATTGCTTTCAATTTCTTTACGTTGCTATTTCCTGGCTTTCTCCATTGTTCGAGTTACAAGCTCAGTAAGTTCATTTTAGCTGTGAAAACTGACTTTCTCAATGATTAGAAAGTCGAGTAGATCGAAACAGCCGTGAAAACTGAGTAGATCGAAACAAGTTCAGAAAGTTTAATTCAGTTGTGCCAGATAGATCGAAACAATGCTAGACATTACAACCTTTTCATGCACAGCACAAAATAAGGTAAGTGAACAAGTAACTAGTGTTATAATTCATGTAAAGATAGGCATTTATCGAACACAAAACAATGCTTCACATTACAAGACAAAGTCAGAATTTGCTTCCTTCAACTTCATTCCTGCTCTATTTTTTGAAAGAGCTCAATAATAAAAAAAAAAAAAATTCCTCTTTCAACTTCAACTTCATTTCAATGCTTCTTACTTGCAAAGTTGCAAGGCACATGATGTTCTAATAAAAATTTATTATATAATACCCTTTTTATAATTTTACCCACAAATAATTCTTTGATATCCTTATAATTCCCTTTCCGACGAACACCAAAATCAAATAATTCATTTCTTTGTCTGAAGATTCGAGTTTGAATCCTTCCGGCAGCATGTATGGAAAAACTGATATTGGGAGGGTATCCCCCAACAATGGGTCACGATTTACTACCCGATCCGGACGTAAATCGGCTTTGCCGATGGAACCGGGTGACCTAAGTACCTCTTAAAAAAAAATAAAAAAAATAATTCATTTCATCTCCTTCAACTTCATCCACAATAATCTCCTACCAACCGAACGGACCCTATATCTTAAATCTTCAAGATATTCCACGAAGAATGCCGCCATTGATCATATGTATGTAGGGCAATGACCTTTCCATAAATAACTCGGAAGCCCTTAGAATATTTCTGGTTTGACGGTGTTTCCAATTGTTTGAATTTTGACGTCCATCTCATGAACATCTTAATTGTGACAATCATTTTGAGACATTTGATGCTCTTGAAACTTTAATTCAAACAAACATTCGTGCAAATTAGAAATGTAATAAATGACCTATAATGGACCAATCAGAAACCACAAACAAACAATATGGTAATTGGTACATGCATGCACAACTTTTTTTTTCTTACATGTGATGATTGTTGATGGGTTGGTGATAGAACGAAGGGGATGAAGGACGAAGTAATTGAGCAAAGAGGAAATCGAAAGTGAAGAGAAAACCTAAGTGGTACTACTTTGTTGATTGTTGACGTGTTAATGATGGAACGAAGGGGGCGAAAGACGACATAAATGAGCGTTCTTAGAGGAAATTGATAGTGTCCGTTGACACATCCGAGAGCCGAAAATGTTCATGGATGGTAGATTTGTTGAAGAGAAGTAAGATGTCGAAAACACCACACACCACCCTCAAAAAATTGACATGGCAAAAGAAAAATACATTGATTGAGGAAGGACATAGTTTATATCTATGATACAAAAAGACATTATTAACTCAATTATCTTGAGGGAAATTGTAGGACGAAGGGAATTAAGGCATCATAATAAAAAGTGATTTAAAAAATATAATTTATATTATGGATGGTTTTAGGAAAAAAAATAAAGTTGATTTCGATATACTAATATTATAGTGGTAGAGCCATATTAAGTTAGGTACGCTTGGCATGTGAAAAAATCCATTATTTTGACCCTCTAGATTAAATTTTAGGGATTTGAATGTTGTTTCCATTAACATCGAATTTATTTAGGGAGATTATTCTAAATACTTTTTTCATCCAACTTAACTTGAATTATCAAGATTATTATGAGATTATAATTCCCGATTAACCCTACTCTCCTACCAAACGGTCAGGTTGTATTCAAATCTATAAAGAAGATTGGTTTGTGCATTTCAAATATGCAACTTGACTATATTTAACACAGAGTAAAATATTTGTACGAGGTCGTGGCGATGACTATCAATTCTCTCTCTTTTTTTAACATTTTCCCCCCTCTATGGTATGACCACCAATCTTAAAGAGATCTTCATTAGCCAATCAATCATAAAGCCATAGAGTTGAAATTATGGGTTCCAATTTTAAAGTATTAACCAATACGTTGGCATTTGATTACCACAATCATCTGACATTTGCTGAAATTTAGGGGCAGAAAAGAAAAGAAAATTGTAAGTAAGCTCCTCCACGAACACACATATTGTTTCATTTTGGGGTGCAGTTTTCATGGAGTTTATTTTATATGAAAATATTAGTATTATTTTGGTTTTTTGAATAATAAATTTGTGTGTTTGTCAACCATAAGAAGTGTAATTTTCTTGATACGTGCGTAAGATTATCTTTTTTCTTATATATTTTTAATGACAAATTCACTAACTTTGCTTATTTTTATGACAAAATAAACAGTTAAATCTCAAGTAGCTTAGTTTGTAACCATTGAGAACGAGAATGGATTGGCTAATTAAACCCTAACTGGTAAGATAATCTTTGTATGAATAACTTCAAGTTTATTTTCAAATTTACCACATCAAAAGGGAGGTTTGAGTCATTGCAAGACTTAAGTTAAATAAATAATATGTTAAATTTTCTAGCGCGTAACGTCTACATCTTTAGTGATATTTAAAGTGATTTCCGACAACTTTATACATAAATATGCTTATATTGATGATTTTTTGTACTTTTTTTTTACAACAAATCAGGATCATACTATGAGAAATTGACAAGAATAGAGAAAACTTGTTGTTTGTTCACCATAAGGAATGTTTAGTTACATCGAGAATATCATCCACAATTATTTAGCTTGGTGGAACCCAACTAAACTTAACCTCTCATCCACAATTATTTCTGACCAAATCACCCATTGCCGCATTCCCAACCCACTCCCTAACCCTGACCAAACCACAATTGCCGAGGTCTCTTTCATCTATGCTCACAATGACCCGGATGATCGCAGTGATCTTTGGTCTACCATCACCACGTTGCGGCTTCTCAACACCAACACACCATGGGCCTTGCTGGGCGATTTTAATGTAACACTTTCTCCCGACGAGAAAACCTCCAGTGACATGCCAAATATCACACAACCCTCTAATGAGATTGCATCGTGTTTCGAGCAAAATGCCCTTTCTGACCTCCCCTATTCGGGCTGTAAATACACTTGGAATAACAAGCAGATTGATACCCGTATTTGGAGCAAGCTCGATCGCATCGCCTCTAATGATGCTTGGCTCAACGCTTTTCCCCGATCTTTTGCCCATTTTGGGCCGGCTGATGTATCGGATCACTCTCCTGCACTACTCTTTACTGATTCCTTGGTTACAAAGAGAAATCTCCCATTCAGATTCAATAATGCATGGATCAATCATGAGGATTTTAATGAGAGTGTGAAGAACGCTTGGGTCACTGACATAGCTGGTAACCCGATGTTTAGGCTCACCAAGAAGCTAAAGATCCTAAAGCCCATAATCAAGAAGTTCCCTAACGCCAAACTGGAGGACCTCCATGCCGACATCCTTGAGACTAGACGACGCCTTAATGCCACCCAAATCCAGCTCCAAACAAATCTCCATGATGCCCTTACCCAGATGGAAGAAAAAAGGCTATCGATTGCTCTAAATGATAGTTATAAAAAGCTCCATACCATATTGGCTCAGCTATCAAAGGCTTCATGGATATCACATGGTGATCAGTGCTCATCATACTTTTTTAGGAGTATTAAAACCCGCAGGAGTGCAAACCTTATCAATGCAATTAGATCCATCGATGGTACAATGGTCTACGATCCTGATGCTATTGATAGTACCCTGGTTAACCACTTTAAACAGGTCCTTAACCCTCAGACCACGAACCCTCCCCATCCCTACCCAAATGTTTGTCTCCCCTCCCTCAGCCTGGATGACACCGCAACTCTGAACACGATGGTAACTCAGGATGAGATCAAGAAGGCCATTTTTAACGTCGGAGTGAATAAGGCGCCTGGACCGGATGGCTTCGGCTCACTCTTTTTCAAAGCGGCCTGGAGTATAATTCATGAAGACTTCACTGAAGCAATTCAGGACTTCTTCACCAATGGCGATATGCTCAGGCAGGTAAATCATACAACCATCTCCTTAATTGCAAAGATTGACAACCCCCTTGCTCCTTCAGACTACAAGCCCATTTCATGTTGTAACGCTGTGTACAAGACCATTGCAAAGATCCTCGCAACAAGACTCAACAATGTCCTCCCTAATCTCATCAGCTTCAATCAAAGTGCTTTTGTCTCCAACCGCTCGATCAAACATAATGTACTTCTCTGCCAAGAAATGCTCCACAAATATGGAAGGAAGAATATATCACCTAGAGCTGCGATGAAGGTCGACATATCCAAAGCATTTGACACTGTGAGCCACAACTTCATACTGCACTGTCTCCAAAAAATGGGGTTCCCGCAGCCCTTCATCGGATTGATAAAGGAATGCATCACAACCGCTTCATTCTCAGTTAACATTAACGGCTCTCTTAAGGGGCACTTCATGGGTTGTCGTGGGTTGAGGCAGGGTTGTCCACTATCTCCACCTTTGTTCGTTATTGCTATGGAATTCCTGATCAGAATGATCCAGGAGAGTGCTTCTAACCCGGAGTTCAACTACCACCCCAGATGCTCTTCCCCTTCCATTACCCACTTGATATTCGTTGACGATCTCCTTCTACTTTGTCGTGGGGACTGCCTCTCAATCAAGATCCTCAAAGATACCCTTGATAGGTTTGGCACTTTTTCTGGTCTTGTGATTAACCCTGCTAAATCCCAGCTATACATTGGTGGGATGAGAAGCGTTGATGTTGATAGAGCTACTACCCTCACTGGCATGGCTCCTGGCTCTCTTCCTTTCCTTTACCTTGGTGTACCTACTGGGAGCAAGAGGCTTACAATTTCTGACTACCTCCCCTTGATCAATAAGATCACTAGGCGTATTCAATCTTGGAGTGCTAAATCCCTATCGTATGCTGGTAGAGCCCAACTAGTCAAGTCCATCCTCTTTGCTTTAAGCCAGTATTGGTGCTCTATGTTCTTTCTACCTGTACAAGTTATTAATACCATAAATGGACTTATACGGTCCTACTTTTGGTCTGGTGTGGCGAATAGTAAGCGTGCCCTGGTGGCTTGGACCTCCATATGTGCCCCAAAAGCTTCTGGTGGACTTGGATTCCCTGACATTGCTACTAGGAAATAGGTTGCTCTTACAAGGCTCATTTTTTATTTGGATAAGGACTGCTCTAACATTTGGACCTCATGGACAAAGCGCCACCTGATCAAGGATGGGAGGGATATATGGAACTGCACCATAAAGCCACACCATAGCGCCTTCTGGAAGTCATTACTTCTTATCAGGGACAGCATCCCGCCTCCTCCTCTTAATAGCTTGAGAAACGAAACCATCTCCAACCCCAATGGATCCTTCTCACGTGAGAAAGCCACTGCTATCTTCCAGCCAAGCTACCCAATTACACACCCATCCCCCTTCAAAGCCATCTGGCTCAGCTCAAATATCCCCAAGTGCTCCTACATCGCTTGGCTGGCGGCTCTTAACCGACTTTCCACTCTTGAGAAAGTCAAAGAATGGAATCTGACCAACTCCGACACCTGCAAACTATGTAGCAATGCCACTGAAAACAATGACCACTTATGGTACCACTGCAGCTATGACTCACTTGTCCTGGATATCGTATCTCGCTGGTCCAAGACTCCACGCCCGGCCCCCTATGCCAACAACTTCTGGCAGTGGCTTGACTCTTGGAATAGGCGGAAACCTAACCCGATGGAGAGGATCATGATTGCCTCCGTCACCACCTTCCTATACCATGTCTGGACTGCGCGTAACAATATGGTATTCAATCTCACCTTCACCAGGCCTATAGACTGTGCGGGGGATATCATTCGGTCCGTCAAACTGCATTTTGCGTACAATTGGAAAGACAGATCTCCACCCTCCCTTGACATGGCTCGAATGCTGGATATTAACCTCAATTGATTGCTACTCCCCTGGGGTTGTTATATGCTAGGGTTTTTGCAATTGTCCTCCGCTAATGCCCTTTGGAATATTGCATGATCATGTACTTGTACATTCTTCCCCTTCTCAATACAATTAACCTTTCAAAAAAAAAAAGAATATCATCCACAATTGTGAGAAAATATCTAGCACCACATGTAGAGGGAGTATGATAAGATCCACATATATGGACATGAATCAAGCCAAATACACTAGAGCATGTGAATGACAAATAGGAAAGGGATTTATGTGTTGTTTAGCCAAAGTACAAGTGTCATGAGCTTTACACAAATGTAAATAATGAAGTTTAGAGAGGGAATTATGACCCAATCTAGAATAAATTAAATGAATATCATGTGTATTTACAATGAAGCTAGATTTATCAACATTAGCAAAAATTGTAGACAATCTTGAGGGTAAAGAAGAGAATATCATCTTGTATAAGCCACTTCCATGGTAGAATTAACAACAATTGTGTCATTAGTAGGGTCTTGAAAACAACACATAGAAGCTATAAAATGTACAGCAAGAATGAATATGTGTAATATCTCGGAAACAAATAGAAGATTGTGTTTAAAGCTCGGCAAAAAGAGAACATCATGTAGAATGAGGGTGGAAGATAGGTTGAGTGTTCCTCGATGATGCGCTTCCTTTATAATGTCACAATATAAGTCAATTAATACAAGATGGATTAGAGTAGTCAAATCAGAGAAAACATCTCGACAATAAGAGATATGGTTAGTAGTCTCAATGTATATGATCCAATGTGAAGGAGAGACAGCAGAAAAAGAATCAAGGAAGGTGGATAAGATACTTGCAAATTTGCAAAGTTGGAAGTTCATTCTCTGTAGGAAGAAGAGGATGGGAATGTCCTTACATGAGCTTCATCATTTTCGGGCATACAATACTAACGAGAGAGGGATCAAGCCCACAATTACCAGTGGATCCTGTAACATTATCAATAGGAGTATTTCCTATCAATACGTCTCGGACATTAGCAACATGTCCTTTGTTATCTTTTCACTTAGAGCCTTTAATTTGTACCGATCCGGATAACCAATAAGTTTGAAGCAAGATTCTTTAGTTAGAGTAAACACAAAGCCTATCACTTTTATTTTTTTGAAATCTTTTCTGCTCCCACTAGCTTGCATATATATGTACGATGCTTGCTTGTCCACAAAAGGCTTGCTTATCATCATCTACATTAGTCTTGACATATGCTAACAAATTGTGAATGTTATCAGAATGAAGTGATTTGTTTATGTTTTTCCTCATGAATGATCATATGGAACACACAACTAATGGATAACAATTCCTCAAGAGATAGTATGTTGCTTCGAGTATGTTCATTGCTCATTGAGCCCGATCAAGAACTGTATTACACGGCCCCTAGTTTCTCGCTCAAGCCTCTTGTTTTCTTAACTCGAAATTGAATAAATACATTGATTATATTTTTGCGGTGTTTACTTGTGCAATCAGTGTAGGAGTCTTTCTACGTGTGAAGAGAGAGTAAGCTTAAGAGATGTCTTGTTCACAACTCGTTTGGACTTGTTTGAGTATGTTCTACTTGTGCATGTCATGGTAGGGTGCTTCAACTAGCCACATGCATACCTCCAGTGCTCTAGGGTTCGTCAGAACGTCTACTTTGTTTGGTTGTACAGAAGGGTTCTATAGAATGGGTGTCAGTTGTGTGTTAGGGTCCATCTCACATCCTAGTGTGCCTCTGAGTCGTTGCTTAGGGTTCAACCTTGATCTTACCATCTACCGATCTATCCCATCATCGGATTATCCTCTTTACACATCTTTTTTTGTTTACCGTCCTTCTATTGAGTTTTTTAGGTGTCAAAAGATCGGACCATTCAATTACGGCTAATCCCGTATTAAATATAGTAAACATTTTTGGCGTGATAATACTACCAGATGAGAAGTACGCAACGAATTGGGTCAACAAATATGATGCTATTTTTTTTACTAAACGTTCACACTTCTTAACACAAATATAAATTTACTTTCAACAATTTTAACTAATAATATACACATATAAGCAATTCAGCCATCTTTGTAAAAATCTCTTTATATATAATCATGTTATAAATATCCGTGCAAGACACAAACACTTATCCGACAAGATAGTAACCTAATAAATGGAGATTCTTTGAATCGGGTCGAGATAATTAAGAAACCCCATCTTACAAAGTCAATCATGAGATTAGTTCGAATCTTTGTAGTGTTCTCTAACCAGAGACATCGATCTTCATTACCCAATGAAGATAATTGCACCTCTCAATGATTTGTTAATCTGGTTATTATTATGTAATAGTTAATCTTACACTTGGAATCAATGAATTAGTAATAACTAATAAGTGGGGGCGCAGGGGGCACGCCTGCACGGTGGCGCCGATAACGACAGCTCGGAACGACGGTGGTCCAGGAGGATCACAGTGTATCTTTCTCTTGCACTAAAGAACCAAACCAATATACAGTGACAGCCGTGATTAAGCTGGCTCTTATTTTACCATAAATTTTTTAATGATTAAAAATAAGCCTTTTCCACGTAGATTTAGGGCATGTTTAGCACCACCAGGGATGTAGATTTAGGGTTTTTTTTAATATATATTTTGTTTATTGGCAAGGAAAGCTATTCAGTATAGAATCATAGATCATGACTTTTTCTAAATGAGGCAAAGATTTAAACGAAGAGATTATTTTCTGAAAATGATAACTAATTAAAAAAAATTGAGATATTTGAATTTTTAGCTGATGGTGCATCTGGATTCTGGAGAGCTGCTACTGTCAGTAAAATATAATCGAACAATTCAAATGGAAAAATGGTATATTTTAATGAGAAATGAACATGTGTATAACATGTCTTTATAATGAAAAATACATAAATATACTATATATGGATTGATAATATGTGAACGTATAATAAGCGAAATATCAAAAAACTGACGATTAATTTAGAGTTTTCTGATAAAATTTATTCGAAAAGTTGTGTCAAAAAATACTTATCTGTTATTTTTTGGTGGAAGAAAAAATTAATATATTTATATGTAGATACAAGCCTAAATTGTTAAGGTTTAAATTCGTTTAGTGCTTTGTTTGGTCTGATCAGATCTATCTAGTTGATGAGAGTCATTAAAATATGAGCCAAGTTATTCTATCTCGATTTGGACTTGATTCGATTTCTATCTCGATTTGGTTAAAATTTAGCTTCGACTAGTGCTTGTTCACTTTTTAAATGAATGAAATATAAACATTCGGTTAAATTTAGTTTCGGATCTTTTCAACGAAAGCTCGGCTCGTCCAATAACAATCTAGGTTGTAATATTAGTCCAGCTACTCCAACTTGACCTAAGTATGATTTAGATTATATAACAACCCTAAGTATGATTTAGGTTACATAACTTACATTTGATTATTTGTGAGTAGCTATATTTGGAATCGTTATAATGTTGGTAGCTTTCTGAATGTGTCGAAAATTTATTTGAAACAATTTGATTTACTAGGTTTTTTCTAGTTTTGTGTTTAGTAAATGTACCCTTTGAGAGAAGAATGTGTAGAGTTTGAAAATAAATACAAAAGATTAGGGTATATTAGTTACTACTAGTTTTTCAAAAAAACCTAGTTACCAAAATTGCCTAATTTATTTTAAGCTATAAATGATTTTTAAATATTTTTTTAACTATTACAATTAAAAAGTATATTTGCTTTGAACATAAAGGTAATATATTTTAATTTTTTCAGTTGTATGTGGGTCTACTTTGTAGTCCCATTTGCTTAATTCTTGATCTGTTTTTTTTTTTTTTTTTTTTTTATCAAATAGGGCCTAAAAGCCATAAAACTTTATTATACAGATGAATTATTTTATATTTTAACAGTTTGTGTTATTTAATGACGAATATTTAAATTTTAAATAATACATACATCACATCATTATTATTAAAGATCATTTTTAAAAAAAATATATATCACATGCAAGATATGAGTCCTAAACTAGTTACACTTTGAATGCCATCATATTTGTTCAAACATGAATGTAAATTTACCGTTAGAAGAAAAATTATTCAATGGGATGATATAGTTAGAACTCGTAGAAGTTAGAAGAAAAATAAATAATTTTTTATAAATATATTCAGTTGGAATATTCAATAGGAGAGATAATTACTTAGAATAACATTTCTATTATAAAAAGTATTAATATTCTCCTCTAAAATACCATATATAAAGCAATGATGTTTTATTCATTCACTTTTACACATTCCGCATATTATATTTTATTCATGGAAAATTAATAAATTTTCCAAGGACATACCGGAAAATATCTGCATTTGACTTAAAAAATCTTATACAAATTACTCAAAGATCCAAATTTGATTTCTAAATATATTGTGATCGATTTTGATGTAGTCAATGTTTTAAATGTCATATGTTCCCTATATATACACACACCTGAAGCAACCGTAATTGTGTACCACCACCACCGCATAGCCAAAGCACAACCGACGCCATGGACGTGAAACAAGTGTTTCACATGAAGTCCGGTACCGGCGAGAATAGCTACGCCCAGAACTCGAGCGTTCAGGTCAACTTTTCATTTTCAATAAGTGAAATTCAATTCAATCACTTATGCTTATTTCTTGTATTGCAGAATGATATACTATTGAGCACTAGGCCGTACACAGAGCAAGCTATAAAGGACTATCTAAAGGCCAACAAAGTGACACGTGGGAAAATGGGTATGGCGGATCTCGGGTGCGGGTCAGGACCGACCGCCCTAGCTGCGGTGTCGCACATGGTGGAGGCCGTCCATGCCGCGTGGCATGAACAGGGCAAAAGGCCGTCGGAGGTGGTGGTTTACCTCAATGATTTACCGGGGAATGATTTCAATAACGTCTTTGTTTCGTTCCCAAACATCCTCGCTCGGATCCGTAAGAAAACGGGTCGGGAGTCCGGACCTTGCTTTCTTTACGGAGCTCCGGGTACTTTTCACGGGAGACTGTTTCCTCGTCGGAGCTTGCACTTTGCTCATTCCTCTTCTAGCTTGCATTGGATTTCTCAGGTTAGTGGTTGCGCACGACCGTACATTTCACTAATTTATATAAAAATAGAATTAGGGTTCCCTAATATAAGAAAATACTTATAAAATGTTTTTTTTATAGTGATTTTGAGAAATAACACTTATTTATAGATACATTAACTTTGATAATACGTATTAGAAATTGATCTATTTAAATAATAGTAATACGACTGAACAATTTTTAATACTAATTAGAACTTAGAAGTGTGTAAGATAAAGATTTATCATTATCACGACATTGTTTGTACATTCTTTTAATCAATATATTAATGGAAATTAATTATAACTTATGTAAAGAAAATAATCTCCATATCTATACTACTAAGAAGATATTACAGCAAATTAATAAATGAAATCCTCCATTAATAACATGTAATGAAGTAAGCCGTATTTTATGGAGACCCTTCAAATTCTACAACTTTTTAAAATAGAGGACAAAATATATTTTAAATATCGATCACCAAGTAATTACATATACCAGCCAGTTGGTTCATGCAGTGAAATATGAATTGTTTGTAAAACATAAAATGTTCATAAGTTATAAACTAGTAACATAATAATTAAAACTGTAAAATATAAAATAAATATTCATAGAATATAAATCTATTTATAATATAAATAAATCACGGTTTTGAAAATTGTCAATAATGTTGAGCTTTTGATTAAGAGAACGATCTCGAGATGAATTGTTTTTAGTTTAATTTCAGTAGTCAAGATAATATAAGCTCTACAACGTTATTTTAGCTGAACGAGTCGAGTTTGAACCAACCTCATTTATAAAGGAGTAAATTCAAAATTTTATTCGAGCATTAAAATATGGTCATATATGTTTTATTGCGAAAGTGAGCGAGTTCAAAAACGATATTTTTAGGAGTTAGGTTTGAGCCCGAATAGTAACTAATACATATGTTAATATATAAATTTGTTTATGTGCAGGTGCCATCAGGGTTGAACAAAGGGAAGATTAATATATCCAAGACAAGCACAAATGATATAATCGAAGGATACACAGAGATATTCAGGAACGATTTGACTTTGTTTCTGAAATCAAGATCGAAGGAAATGGTAGAAGGAGGAAGAATGGTGTTATCCTTCATGGGAAGAAGATCCATCGACCCAACTGGTGACGAGGACAGTTATCTTCAATGGGAGCTCATTGCTCGTTCACTCATGACCCTTGTTTCTCAGGTTCTTACACTTTCCACTTTTTATTTATATTTATTAACTTCTGTTTATTTATGGAAAGGGTTTAATGAATCCGAGCTACCACGTTTAGGACCATTAAATTCCGGACCGAAACTGTTATTGGACGGATGTGGAGCGGACCTAAAAATTCAGTTTCAGATCGGTTTGTCAATTTTGTAAAGGGTCCAGTTTTGAGCTCAAAAAGTCCTAATAATCATAATTTCACCCACCTACCTATCATCATAATTTCTAGTCCGGGTCAGATCCGGATGAACAATCCTACCCACATTAGTAGTTGATAGATTCATTGAATTTGTGTTCATTGGACGGTGCAGATTTGGAATGAACAGTTGTGAACCGGGTAAAAAGAACGGTGGGAGTCCCACCGTTCTTTTTACCCGGTTCACAACTTTTACAAGAAAAATGAATAGAACTGTACCGTATTGAATCCATATAGAATAAAAGATGGGTCATTACAGTCCGGACCATATTTCACCTACTAGGTAGCGGTTTTGAACTATTGAGAGCTTGTTTATGTTATACTCCAAGACCACGTCTCAATGCATGTTTGTTTATGTCCATTAACATGCAGAATTTAGTGGAAGAGAAAAAGGTAGACTCATTCAACACACCATACTATGCTGCTTATCCAGAAGAAGTGATCCAACTAGTGAAAGAGGAAGGCTCATTCAAGATTGATCGTCTAGAGTCCTTCGAGATCAGCTGGGACGGCTCGCGCGCACCCAAAAAGGAACCCGGAAACGAAACGAAGCCTGACGAGGGTTTGAAGAAGTTGACGAGGGGAGAGAAAATAGCGAAGGTGCATAGAGCTGTGCTTGAGCCTATAATGGAGTACCATTTTGGAAAGTCGATTATGGAAGAGTTGTTCTTTAGATATGGGAAGATGGTCGACGATCATCTCGCCGTCAAAGAGCCTAAATTCGTTAATGTCATCGTAACTCTTGTTAGGAAACCATCTACCAAAATCACCAAATCCACGTTACGTGACTTGGTGTATGCCACATTTCTAAAATCATGTCGTTAGTTTTCATTCCTTCATTATAAATAAAATGTATATATGCCATGATTCTAAATAGCCATGTACTTCTTTTTTTTCAAATGGAAGGCATGTTCATTTCGTCGTATTAGAATTAAAACGCAATCAAAAGAAAAATTGAACATGAGAATTAGTTACTAAATTCGGCGTGAAATTAAAGTGGGTAAAAAATGTAAAGTTAACGTGAGATTTGGATAAATTTTTCTTAGGGTCTTCTCGAACGATGGATAATATTAACTAGTGTATTACCCACACCTTGTGTGGGTTGAGTTTTAATAAATACATTAATGCTTAGAAATTCATATGTATACTTTTGTAAGATAAAAATCCGAAGAACGAAATTATAATTGTTAATATTATTTTTAATTCTCTTTTAATTTTTTTTTCTTATAATTAATTATATATTAAATAATATTTAATATAATTAAATCACGTGCCTTTTCTTAAAATTATGATTTATAATATAATTTTTTTTAATGATTATATATTAGTTTTGAATAAAAAATAAAAATGTTTAGAATTTGATTAGAAGATTTAGAGGATTTCTAAAAAATAGAAGATTTAAAAAATTAATTATAGATTCGGAGATTTTTTTTTATCGAAAATAACCAAAATAATAACTTTTTAAAAACATTTTTGGAGCTGCATGAATTGTGGTGTTGACACGTGGCAAAGAAGGTCTCTCCTTTAATACATATAAGATAAGATAGGCAAACATATTTACATAATTAAAAAGGAAAACCTATCTTTACGATATTTACATAATATATCATACCCCCGCAGGATGGACATTAAGACTAGATCGGAAATCAAAAAATAATTGTCGCGGTAGGCCCTTCCTGAAGATATCAGCATACTGGAAAGCTGAAGGCACATGAAGTACCTTGATGTGACCGAGAGCTACTTTGTGGCGGACGAAGTGGATGTCAAGTTCAATGTGTTTGGTTCGTTGATGTTGAACGGGATTGTTGGCAAGATATGTAGCAGAGATATTGTCAATGTACAGAATCGTGGCTTTGGAAAGAGGACAATGAACTTCCAGTAAGAGGTTCCGTAGCTAACACTCAGAGACAATACTAGCAACACCCATGTATTCAGCTTCAGCATTGGACCTAAAGACTACTAACTGACGTTTAGTAGATTAGAAGACTAGTGTGTCATTAAAGAACACATAGTAACCCGAAGTAGAACAACAAGTGTATGGGCATCCTCCCAAATCAACATCCGTATAAGCAATTAAGTCAGATTTGGGCGAAGGAGAGATGATAATACCGAGAGTCGAAGTACCAGAATTGTAGTAGATGATGTCTTTGAGGGTGGCAAAGTGCAGCTCTCGAGGATCATGCATGAATAAGCATATCTATTGGACAACAAAGCTAATGTCAGGTCAAGTAAAAGTGAGATAGCTTGAAGAGCACCAGTGAGACTCCTATATAGAGTGGGGTCGTTGACTGCCTTTCTAGAGGACGCATTGAGTTTGACCGATATATCAGCAAGTGTGACGACATGCTTACAGTTTTTTCATCTTTGCTCGTTCAACAATTTCCTGAGATAAGAATAAGCTAGAGGCACTCCGACGAACTGAGATGCCCAAGAAATAGGACAAAGCACCCAAATCTTTAAGAACAAATTCCTTACCCAAAAGCATAATCAAGTGAGTACGCGGCATATCGGAAGATGTAATAAGGATAATTTCATCAACATATAGAAGTAGATAAGCAATGTCGGAGCCCTAACAATAAATAAAGAGAGAAGAGTCGCTCTTACTTCCGATGTAACCAATGAGATTCAAGAAGCTTGCAAAACGTTGAAACCAGACTCGGGGAGCCTATTTGAGGCCATTAAGAGAATTCTGTAAAAGGCATACATGATTTAGCCGAGAAGAGTCACGGAAACCAGGAGGCTAGAACATATATATTGTTTTGATCAGATGCCCGTGAAAGAAGACATTTTGAACGTCCAGTTGCTGAATAGACCAAGAGCGAGATACTACAATGCTGAGAACCGTCCTGATAGTTGTTGGCTTAATAACCGGACTAAACGTTTCATCGCAGTCATTGCCAATATGATGAGAGACCCGTTAGCAACCAAGCGAGTTTTGTACCTTTCAAGGGAACCATCAGACTTGTATTTTTGCCGAAATATCCACATAATTCGCACAATGTTAGCATCATGTGGACGAGGAACAAGGACCCAAGTCTTATTCCGAAAGGGATCGATATTCGTCGAGCATGGCATCGGTCCAGTACGGGTCTTGAATAGCTACATTGTGAGATTTTGGTATGCGAGAGATAATACGGGATAATAGTATGGTGGAAACCGATAGGTCAAAAACCGGTTTAGGTTTTGCTATTCCGGACTGACTCTGGGTGTGGGGCCGGGTTTGAGGGTAGGCGTGCTGAGGCTGATGGTGTGGGTTATTTAATGCGGAGTGGGCTGGTGGTGAACCTTCGGCTAAAGGATGTGCGATGGGGAGTGGGCCGGTGAGAGTGGATGGGTCAGGAAAAAAAGAGCGGTTGTTGGGTCATTGGGCCGGACACTACAGATGGGTTAGGAGAAGGGGAAGCAGCAAATGTGGGATGCGGGCCGGTAGACTAGGACATGCTAGAGAGCACAGGAATTGGGCCAGTAGGAGGCAAAGGTGGGTGTGGGCCGGCAAAAGGTTGGTCCGGGGATACTGAAGTGTTTAATTGTCCAAAAAATAGGGGGATACGTCATCATCACTAGAACTAGATGTGGAATAATCTGGGGAACCTCGGGATCTAGTAGCGAAAGGAAAGACCGTCTCATCGAATGTGACATGACAAGAAATGATTATTTTTTGGCTGGTTATGTCTAAACATTTGTAGCCCCTATGATGGTTAGGGTACCCCAAGAAAAACGCAAGGAGTGGTGCGTTTTTGGAGCTTGTGGAAGATAGTTGCATTTTGATTGGGATAACAAAGACAACCAAATACCCGAAGATGACCGAAGGAAAGTGTTGTAAGATACAACATTTGTGTAGGGGATTGATTTTTGATAGAAGAAGATGGAAGAATGTTAAGAAGGTAACAAGAAATCTCCATGGGATGGGGCCAATAAGAGATTGGAATGAAGACATGAAATAAGAGTGAACGCATCATGTTATTGATCGTTCGAATGACTCTTTCGACTTTTCCGTTTTGAGAAGAAGTGTGCGGACACGAGAAGCGAAACACAACTCCATTATCAACAAAAAACTTGTGAAAGTTAGTGTTGTTAAATTCTCGGCCCATATCACATTGAAAAATTTTGATAGAAAGGTAAAATAGAGTCTTAACAAGTTGATGGAATTTAACAAACAACTCAAACACTTGAGACTTAAACTTGATCGGATATACCTATAGAAAATGAGAAAAAACATCAAGAAAAAGTAAGTAATATTTAAAACCTTCTAGGCTTGGGATTGGATAGGTCCAAAGATCATTATGGATAATGTCAAACGGTGCAACTAGCTTAGTATGAGAACGATCAAAAGACAATCTTTGGTGCTTTCATAATTGGCAAGCATGACAAAGATGAGCCAAATTGGATTTATTACACTTAATAAAAGAAGATCTTCTAAGAAAATCCGAACTGGTGCACTGGGATGACCAAGACGTGCATGCCAAAGACTGGAAGACGCAACTGAAAGAGCGTGATGCGGATTAGTGGAAAGACGCGTGACATGATAGAGTTCTCCGGAACTATTTACATCTTAGACGTGTGATCCTCGTGTGTAGATCCTTCCCAGAAAAACCAAAAGGATTCAAACTTTACGAAAGCATTGTTATCTGTAGTAAAACGACGAACAAAGACTAAGTTTTTGACAATATGTGGTGCAAGGAGGGTATTGGATAGGTGAAGAGGTTCTTTAGTGGTGGGTAGGACGGCATTTCCAATACCTGTAGATGGAATACACATACCATTCCCAATAATTATCGAATTTATTGAACCATTATGGAAAAAAGATGAGAGAGAACTTGAATTATTCGTCGTGTGTGAGGTGGCGCCGGTGTCCATGTACCACTAATTATTTGTCGGATTGAGCGACATAGTAGCAAATGATTGATCCAGGGAGGAGGGCTGGAACTCTGCATTGTAGTGGGCCTGATGTGCTTGTCTGAGGTGGTCCAGGCCCAAGAAGCCCATGTTGAGAAGAAGAGGGGTAAGGACATGGTGAGCCTGTAGTGTAGTGTAGTGGGCCGGTAGCTCGAGGTGGGCCTGCAAAGTATTGGGCCGGGTACCAAGAATGTGAGGGAGGCCCAATTGAAGACAACTGTTGGGGCTGACGGATGACGAAGCGCACTAGCTGCTGCTGTTGATTGCCGGCGTTGTAGGAGCGACCTCGCCGGCCATGACCACGCCGGTTGTTGGGCTGGTCCGGTGCAACAAAGGAAGGGGCTGACTGGGGCGGCGACAGTGTTCCGGCAGCTGAGCTTCTGGCGTCAACAGTAAGCGCATATGACGGATTTCCGGAGCCCGATTGAGATGCCATTCGAGTCTCCTCGAGTTGCAACTGAGAACGAGCCTTGGTGAAGCTCGGAAGTGGATTGGTTTAGTGTATAAAACTTGCTGTCAGCGGGTAATCCCGATATGAGTTGAAGCACAAGGCGGTTTGCAGCAACTGGGGAGTCAACGTCTTTGAGTTGGTCCGCTAACGATTTGAGTTATTGACAGTAAGCGTTAAATGAGGGGAAACTAGATAACTTATAGTTGGAAAACTCATGTTCGAGATATACGGCACATGCGTTCTTGTTATCGTGAAAGATATCTTTGATTCGATTACATGCCTGAAGCGCAATATCATCGGAATTGAGAATATGCAGAAGAATATCCCGAGAAAACCGTATTATAACTCCATTGAAGGACAACATCGTCAACTTGGAGCCATTACGAATCGTCAATGTCCGTTGATTTGGGAACCTTTTCATCGATATGATCGAGAACATTGTTGGCTTTTGTAGTAACCCGAAACAAGGTAACTCAAGAGGCATACGGAATGTCATGGTCGAGGACGAGGGCAATATTGTTCTTGATATTGGAGATTCCGAGGACAAAATAAAATGAGGATTTCCGATCTACAGCCATCGAGAAAATTGGTGAAGGCGAACGAATCAAGAAGCGGTGGCAGAGGGGAGGCGTGGACGGCCGGAAGGGATGGCCGGAGAACACGTGTTGCGGCCTCGAGGCGACGATAGTAGGTCGACTTAGGGTTAGTCGACGGAGAGAAGAGCGGAAAATGGTTAGAGGAATGATAAGTCTGATACCATGTGAGATTTGAATAAATTTCCCTTAGGGTTTCCACGAACGATGGCCGATGGGTAATATTAATAGACAAACGTATTTACATAATTACAAAGGGAGACCTATCTTGACAATATTTAGATAATCTATCACTTACCTAAAAATAAAAATCCTACAAATATAATATGTTGGTTCTAATACATAAAAGTAGAGTTGTACAAATCCGTCTAGTTTGTCCGGAATAAAACATGGGTATGAGTATCTAGCTTGATCTGTTCGGGTTTGGCCCGATCCGACCCGTTTTTTTGATGAGACGTGTATAGGTGGACGTTTTGTCCCATTGATCAACCTGGTTCGGCCCGTATGTAGTTATATATAAAATTTATTTGTGTGTATGTGTAATTTTGTTTGTTTTAAGTGTCACTTACTTTGGTTTTTCATTTAGTTTGTTTTGAGTATTTTGACGAATTATACTCGTTTTGTAATATATGATTGCAGGGATAATTTGATTGCAACTGCACTTGTTGTTTTTTCACACATTTGGATTTATTCACTTTTGTGTGTTGATTGGTGTTGAACTCGTTGGTTGTGCACTATTCATATATAATTGGATTGAAAAATTGTGATAAATACATTATATCACTTGTTTTGAATGATAATTTCAGGGTGGAATGCAAAATCAAGTACTTACGGGTCATCCCACCCGACAGTTGGCCTGCTGTTTACGTGGATAGACATGGGAATCGTTTGAGGCCTGGATTAGGCGGGACAAACCAGCTCGGCCCGCACCTGAGTAGAGTTTTTAGCTATGTTTTGGCCCGAATCCGACTCGAGTTCACTTTTTATAAAGAGATAGCTGACATCAATAGTCTAAAATACACTATCTCACACTCCACCACCCTACATGCCCGGCTCATTAAGCAACTTTACACCATGTTAGAAATGTAATAGGAAGGCCAATTATCTTGCAAGTTTTTGCTTTCTCGCTGTTGGTGTTTTACTACTTCACGTGTTCCTTTTCTGAAATTTGGTTGTTGTTCGATAACTTTTAAAAAGCTCATTTAGTACATATGAAAATCAAATTGGTACAAATAAAAGACAACTCAATTCCCAAGATAAGAGGTTTAAGATGCTGTTAAGATAGAAAAAGTTTTGAAATGATTCAAAAATCTCTTGTTTATGTAAAAACTAAATTTGTTAATAGACACGAAAACATTCATCATCGAAAGCATTTCCACTTCTATTCCAATACATAAATATAAGAATGAGTTCTGTGAAAAATGTGGAAACTGATATCTCTTTAAGGCAACAAAAGCCAAAATATATATACAGATACAAGAGATCGTTCAAAAGAAATCCTAGGAAGGTAATTACAAAAAAAAAACAGCCCTAAGTAAATGTTATTCACATAAAATAACATAATGATGGTATATATATATCTACATACTCCCCTCAAGTTGGAGTATGAGGATCTCGAATGGGTAACTTGTGCATTAGAAAATCAAGCTGACATTTCTCAAGGCTTTGGTAAAAATATCATCAGGTTGCACATGCAAACTAATGTGATTTGTCGAAATGAGTCCGGTAGGAAGTATATCACGTATATAGTGATAATCGATCTCGAATAGTTTGGTTCGGCCATGGTATTCCGGATTAATAGCAATTTGAATAGCCTCCGGATTATCAAAAAAAAAATCATTGGCTAAGTTACCTTCAAACTGAGAGAGGAGTAAGGAACGGACCCACAAAAGTTTGCAACAAGTGCATGACATGGCACGGTATTCGGCTTCAGCCGAGGAACGAGCGATGGTGGGTTACTTCTTGGTTTTCCAGGAGATGGGTGAGTGATCAAGTATAATGAAATAAGCCGTGACAGACGTGCGAGTAGAGGGACACGAAGCGTAATCCGATCATAACTAACATTATTAGCCAAAGGATAGAGCATACATGATCAAGATGACGAGGAAATGTCGAGAGAAGGTGTAGTGTTGGTACGAACGGTGTTGCAAACAAAATCTAGTAACTTAATAGAGAGATTGTACGCGGGCGGGAGCTTTGACGTGGAGGTTCGGATATGGTTTTGGGTAAGGATTCGGTTGATGTAGAAGTGGTAGGTGAAGGGTCGATATTTAGGAAATTGGGTACATCAGAAGGAGATAATGGAATACCCTCCCTATTTTATGTACGCGTGGTTTGGGCTGGATGTGAGTTGTGGGCTAAATTGGGTAGTTGATAAGTTGTAGGACTTGGATCATAAATTGATGGAGGGTTAGGATTTTGAGGAATTGGGGTAGGCACGTGATGTTTGTAGTATGAAAATGTATGCTAAAAAAAAAAGACTCATCACGGTAGATAAAATAGACGTGCAATTCAATATCATAAAGTTTTCAACCTTTATTTCCAACCGGATAACCCACAAGCACACATTTACGACCTCTAGGTCTGAACTTGTCACTAAATTTAGGAATGGTGGAAGTATAGTATAAGCAACCAAAAACTTTTATATGAGAATAAAAAGGTGATTTGTTATGCAATTATTCATATGGTGTTTTATGGTCACTAGCTTTGTAAGCTAAGCAAGCCTAGTTCTCAGGGCACTACGGTAGGACGTGGATCGATCATGACGAGAGTGGACTTCTCCGCATGGGGGTGTACAATTCATTAAATACGCAGCATTGAGATCACATTCTCCCAAAATAAGATTGGTAAATTTGTTTGAAATCGTAGAGAACGAGCAATACTTCATTGATGACAGTGTTTTCTCTCAACCTACAATTTTGTTGCAGAGTAGCAATGCATGATGTTTCAAATGTAATGTCATGTAAAAGAAAGAAAGGTCTCAGACATATAAATTCTGGCCGGATCCAATAAAAATTCAGTATCCGGCCGGATCCGGATCGGGGGTTTGCAAAATTTTGTATTCGGAATATCTAGGCATTTGGGTCGTATTGATCCTTTGCACACCCCTTATCATAGACAATAACCCATAATATTTTTATTAATATCTTCGTATTAATTTTAAAGGAAAAATGTATATTTAAGAGTTACCTAACTTGGTAACACATATTCAACCCGTATTCAAGATGTTAGACTTTCATACTAGGTTTTAATCCAACTCGACATCAACCCAATTATAAACTGACCCGGCTTGAACTCGATTGATCCATCCCAATTGACAAGTCTACTCGAAACCATTAAAACCCATTGCGCGGACTGAAATGACTCGATCCGAACTAAATCGATTTTTTATGGTCCCAGGTCAAGGCTACCCAGCAATCCGTTCTAACCCGAACAATTGGTTCACGACTCGAAATAAACCGTTGAGAGACAAGATCTAATTGTAAGAGCCTTAGTTGCTGAGTTGCTGAGATGAGTGCTGAGGGCACAGATTGTGCCTAAACCGCCCCTGCATGACCCAGAGGCCAACCCTACGGTTTGCCTGGGCCGCACCTACGCCTCCCTGAGCCGCCCCTGCGGTTTAGGGTGTGCTGCAGCCATCTTTGTTGACTCTTGACCCGTGCTTTACCTCTTTCCTTCCTCTATAAGTTTCTTCTCTCTCCTTCCTGATGAGGGTTCCTCATTTACAGCTCCATCTCCTTCCTCACGTTCATCTTCCTCTTCTTCCTTCGTTTGATCTCTTTCTTGATCTTCTTAGTTTCTTATTGAAGTTGTGTGAGTTTGGTGTGACTTTGCTTGTGGATGTTGATGGTTGATGTTGTTGTGCCTTGTTGAGGCAGCTTGGAGGTTATGGTGAGAGGTTCTGCCTCTGTATAGGTTCAGCTTGGTAGGTTTGTCTTCCATCTCTTCCTATATTTCTTCTTTCTTGCTTCTTTCCTTCTTTTCTTCAATTCTAGCTTAGGTTCCACAAGTTTGATCTTGTGGCAGCCTTGATTGGCTTCAATTGATGTATATATGTATGTATATGTATGTGTATGGCTGCTGAATGAAGAAGGAGTGAAGAAGATCGAGTGAAGAAGCAAAGGACAGCCGGAAGTGCACCTCCTGCACAACCAGTCACCCCTGCACCACCTTGCAGTTGCCCCAATGCCACCTTGTCACCGTCCCTGCGCCACCTCCAAGCCGCCCCTACGGCCACTTGCATCAGCTTGAGGTTGCACTTGGTTCTGTAGGTGTGTCTTACGCCTAGGCTTGCCTGTGGTTGGCATTGCCTCTTCCTTTCCTAGTGTGAGAGTGTAGTACCATGCTAGGTCTAGATGAGAGTGTTTGGATGATGTATGATCATGTTATGCCTTGTACGGCTTTTGAGGATTACTAGGTTGTGAGGCTTAGGTTGAGGATGATCCTATGGATCCCTTGGATCTAGGTGTGACCCCTTTGATTGATAGGAGATTTACATATCTCTATGTCTTGTTATTGGGCAATGTACCTCTCAAGATTGGATGTTGATCGTGGTTGAGTGTTATACGAGGTTGAGGTAAGTCCGTAGGACTTACTTAGCTACCATCCTTATATTGGGTGTTTGCATGATTGGTGTGTGTGTTATATGTTTGCTATGATAGCATGTGATGTCGTTATTATCGACCTATGTTTTATTTATTGCCCTGTATGCGTGGCTGTGATAACCTTTCCCTTTCATTCCGCCGTGGAGTCTGGGAGGTTCTCTGACGTCAGACTATTCGCCCCTAAAGGTGTGTGCAAATAAGCTTTAAATTTATAAAACTAGAATCAAGCAGCGAACCCGCAGTGTATGGATCGACGTAGCTAAGCAAGAATTCCAGAGTATCGAACACAGGGATTTGGGTGGGAACAAATTCGATTGCAGATTATCAAGCGAGTAAATATGAGAGTTTTGCAAATATTGGGAAAACAACAATCCTAAAGATCCAAGTATCCAGCTGTGGCAATCGATTCAAGATATACTTAATGATATAAAGACAGAGTTGAGATATGCAAAGGTATACTAATGTAAGGTAATCGTACGGTGAAGTTCCAAAAACCTTATGTAACTCACCTACAAGGCACTCTCTATACAGGTTGTTGAGGCTCAATATAGAAAGATTCTAAAGATGAGAATTTATGTCAAATACCCAAACTTGTAACCCAAGGATCGAGACTAACTTAACCGATTGAGGTTGTGACACTCACAATCGAGGTAGAGGTTGTTGAGGCTTCACTACCACCTAGAAAAGACAAGTCTAAACTAAGTTAAAGCAAATCTTTAACTTTGGATTAAAGTAAAAGCAGGCTCGTAGATTTAGGAGAAATTACGGTTAGTTCTTGGTGTTCCACGGTCGTGGACTCAAGAACAGGCCGTAATTTATAGTTTGTCGGCGATTCTCTCTAACTCTCAGGGTCTAATCTGTTTGCGATCGATCTATCATCATCTAAGCCACAACTATCAACCCTTCACCTTAGAATTGTTAAGGGTTTTTAGCCAATAACAGTCATGTTGATATCAATTCAAGAATTAAAAGATAAATAGATGAAAACTTTCAAGAACTTTCAATAATCTTCAAACCAATCTCAAAGTCACAATCAAGAACAAATGTTGTCAAAGGATTCAAATTAAAGTAAACAATCACAACCTTAGGAAAGAAGGGAAAACGGGATGTCAATCCGTTTTCCAAATCAAACCTAAACAAGAAGAGAGGTCTTCTTGCAAAATCTTCCAAAAGCTTCGATCTTCCGCCAATCCGAAGATCTCAACAGCAATCTCCACCAAAAGTGCGAGATTAGGGCAATTCCCAGATGCGAACTTCAATCTCCAATGAGATGATCAATGCTTCCAAGCGAAGGCCAAACGGCGTTGAAATTCTCTAAGCGAAGATGAAGCGTGGATTGCCAAAATTCCCTTCTAAGCCAAGGTGACGGAATCTTGCTTCGTCCGTCTTTTTATAGGGCAAGATAAAATATCGGCCCGGCCCAATCTTCAAAAGATCGTGGCTTCAAAGTGTGGCGAAAAGATTCGCCAAGATCACGGTCGTGGAAGTTTCTACGACCGTAATTTAGGGCGTGGATTAGGTCACGGTTTGCATCATATATTCCACGACCGTAATAGTTACTGGAATGCATCACGCTTCTCTTGCAAGGTTCCACGGCCGTGGAACTAAACGTGCTTTGTAGTACGGCCGTATTTTAGAGCGTGGTTTAGGGCAAGAACGTGATTCTTCCCTAGCCTCGTGCATTCCTCAAGCTAAACTTCAATTTGCTTCCTAAGAATGTCCTCAATCTATGGACACACTCAATCAACTCCTCTTTTGCTCGATTCTGTTCGGAAATAGCTCCAAATCACCTATAATCAACATAGAACTAGTGTAGACATCCATATCGACAATATAGGTAATACTAGCTCACATATGCACAAAGTTCAATCAAAGACTATCAATATGAATCAAATACGTTTAGAAAACGTGCCTAAAATATCACAATATTTCATGCTAACAAATAACCCCATACTTAACACTTGCTTGTCCCTAAGCAAGGTCTTTCAAAAAGCTTTAAACAAGAGTTAGGATGAAATATGTGTACCTTCTTTTTGGGTGAATGTGACTTCTAAAGAATAGATCATTCTCAAACCTTGCTTCAATCGTTCATCAAACTTTCACACACTCAATTAAAGAGTAAAAAGCAAAGAAAATTCATGAATAAATTTAACTTCTAAACAAGCATTATAACCTTCAAACATTATCAAAATCAATCACAAGAAACTTCAATTTGGATCACCAAGTCATATAACATTCTTTTGATCTTAAGGACTTTCAAAGAAAAGGTCTAGAATGTGGAAGGGAAGGGAGAACTTTAAGGGAAAGTGGTGCATGAATCCGGGAAAGTGGACAACTACCTTCTTCTTCTTATGCGGTTCCCGCAACACTTCACTTAGAGCTTCGCTCTCTTCTTTTCATTTTTCGACTTTACTTTTGGAGTTATGGACAGAGGTGCACAAAAACCGAAGCCTAGGAGATCGGCGTTTCTCAATTTTTCAAGAGATGCCTCAAACCCTTAGCGCACATACCATAATCCGCTAGGAATATCGCTCAATCCGACTTTGGCAAGACACAAACACCCGGCTATGTGAATGGTGCCGAGTTACTCATCGTCATGATTGACTTCCCCAAACCTATAATTTCTTTCTATTCATTTGATTGCAAATAATTGCTATCATGGCCCTCCCACATCAAACATGCCTTTTTCTCATTCACTTCTCCAAATTCCCGGATAGGTAAAGGAGGCTAATATTTCAATGAGGAGCTAGATGATCAAAGAAAGAAGAAAGAAAGTATCGAATTGCCTTAATCATTTCAACAAGAAGTATAGGAACTTATAACGTGATTTTAACTTCAATTTCCTAGCATGATTTAGGTAACATAATCACATTATGAAACTTGCAAAAGAGGTATAATTCATTCATTCAAATTCTTTTCAATTCACAATCCTTTTAAGCATGCAATTGTCATCAAACTCAATTCACAAGTAGTGATTATCATGGAAATCATCTCAATTCATTAGAAGCTCAAAATTTTCAAAATTTTTCAATTTTTATGGGTTTTTCAAGTCATTTTTCATGCAATGCGATAAGGAAACGTGCAACACATAATGAACATGCAACGATAGTCTCAAATGAAAGCGAACATAGTAAGTAGAGTTATTACAAACTTTTTAGTACATCCCACCCCATACTTAGGACGAACATTGTCCCTAATGTTCAAAAGAAAGAAGGAAAAGAAAGAAAAGAAAAAGAAACTTACAAAGTGGTGGCGGGAATGTCTAAAACGAACGGTCATGCATCGAATCACTGCGGCGCCGGCGGAGGCGGGAATGGGGAGAAGCTGGAGTCGTAGGGCCGCCCAAACTGCTGGCGGTAGACGTCCCTCATCATGTGGTCGAGGTCGTCGAGGCGTCCGTCTCTAGCGTCGGCCCGGATCTCCAACGCTCCAACTCTCTCTGAAAGTCCGGTAGCCCAATCCGGCATCTGCTCGTACCATCCCGGGGCATGACTGTACCATGCTGGGGCGTCGGATGGTGCTGGTGCTGGTGGTGGTGCTGCTGGCTGCTCCGTGGACCAAGGAGGGGGAACGCCATACCATGTGGGAGGTGTGGTCATCCACGTAGGCCTCTCACTCACGCTAGCGCGGCGAGATGACGAGCCTGAGGCTCTAGCTGGACGTGGAGAGCGTCTAGGTACATCTGGGGCCGCCTCCGGCTGGTCCGGAAACGTGCCAAACTCCTGCTCCGCTCCTCCTCCACTCTCAAACTGATCTCCCATATCCTCCTCCTCGACAACCGGTGGTGGGACATAAGGGGGAGCTACTATCCTGTTCGCATGCATCGCAGCGAACGTCTCCTTCCAATTATGGCGTCCCGCCATAATGGAATACTCCGGCAGCCACTCTATACCCCTACCTGTCCTACTCTCCCAAGGCATGCCCGCATAAGGCGGACCTCCATGTGTGGGGAAAATGAGACCCCTAACCATGAAGGCATGTAGCCCTAAAGGAACGGCCGGTATGCGGGTGCAAGCAGAAAAATCCACACCAAAACTCCTAGCAATGTGGGTAACTATCCTACCATATCCGATGTTTCCCTTCGACTTGTTCTTGAGCTTGCTCATCGTAGCAGCCAAGAGAGTAGCACAATCTGCACGGCGTCCATAAAGCATGCAATAGAGCAAGAATAGCTCATCCGTCTTGATCTTTTGGGGCGTCTCCGTCCTAGGAAAGAGACACTCCGAAAGAACACGGTGAGCTATCTTCAAGGCTAGATGGTACATCAATCTAGCCTTGGTATCAGCGGGTTGCCAACGGTCCTCGTCGGCGTAAATCATTGCAACTTCCTTCCAAAAATCCTTGGGGTAAACACCACTCGGAAATCGACCATTGAAGGTCTCATGAAACCCAAAAATAGTCCCAAACTCAACGATACTTAAATGGTAGTCTCTTTCCATGAGACGGAAAGAGACGGTCCTATCTACGTGGCTGTGCTCGAAAGACGTCACAACCTCCCGGGTGATCTCCTCATAAGCGTCTTCTCGGATAGCCGAGAAGATAACTAATCCGGCTCTATCCAAGAGCCAAGTAAGATCATCAACTATGTTGAGAGGATATAGATCCTCCAACAACAAATATCTAGGGCCAATCACTGCCCTCTTCTGGATCTTCTCGAAAGCAGCGAGATGGTTCTCATGTATGGTCGGGACTCTAGGGTGAGGAGGTGAGGATGGAGGTGAAGGTGAAGATGGTAGTGAAGGAGATGAGGGTGGTGGTGCCCTAGAGGATGAGGAGGTGGAGGGATTGCCTTTCCTTTTCTTATTCTGCTCACCCTTCTTCTCTTTTATCCTTCCCGACACTCTCCTTACAAAATCCATTCTGCACAAAAATTACGGTCTGTTCTTCAAGAATTACGGCCGTGGTTTACCCAGAGGCCGTGGTTCGTCTCAGAATTTCACAAATCTCAGCAAATTCACAAGCAATCACTACAACAAGCAGACCTAGTCTAATTCCTTCCAGTCTTTATCAGTTCTTCTTAAAAATCTATAGCAAAAACAAACCAAATTGGCGAGAATCAAGAAGGGAAGGGAAACCTCTTTTTCGGATTGAAAAATCCGAAATGCGCGTTTGTTGGTGAATTTCCGTTCGATTCGTCGCTTGGATCTTGTTTGTGGTTGAATTTGCTGCAGTTTGGGAAGAAGAATCGTTAGAAACGATTAAGAAACGAGGATTTTGAGGAGGTCGTGGATTTTCGGCAATTAGGTCGTGGAAAGAGGGATTTTTGGGATGAGTTTGTGAAGAACGTGGCTTATATAGTTGCAGGCAAAATTTTGAAAATCACGGTCTGTCGGGGTGTTCCACGGCCGTGGAAGTGTACGGAACCGTGGTTTTGGTGATTTTTCAAAGGCTTTTGGGAATTACGGCCACTATAGCTGTGACGACCGTAATTTAGACCGTGGAACCTTCTGTAAAGCTTCAAAGTCCAAATTTCGTCACTCCTCTTCAACATCATCCTCCTCTTTTCCTTTTCCATTGATCCTACAACCAAAAACACGAACATACCGGAAGAAATCGAGGCAAAAACAAAGCAAAAACGTCTATTCTAAGCTAAACTATGAATCGAAAACAAAAACGAAAATGCAATACCTTGGGTTGCCTCCCAAGAAGCGTTTTGTTTAAGGTCCGTAGCTAGACCAATCTCCATAGATAACTCAATGCACCTTGAACATATTGGATTCCTCTTCAAATCCATCATCAAACTCTTCCAAAAAATCTCCGGTTCCTAATTTCACCGGCAAGTGGTAAGATCTCCCACGTACAAGCTTGTACGGTTTGATTCTCACCGGAATGCTCCTAGCTTTCCTATGTTTTAATGGGACATAATTCAGCCTTGCATCCCATCCTTTCCTAGATCGAGAAATCAGTTTCTCGAGAATCCTCTTAGCTTCCCCATCTCCAGCTTGGGGATGATGTATGGTCTTCGTCATGTGAATGACCCCATACTTGAACAAAAAACACTTATTGGCATTGGCGTTGAAGCGTTTGCCAAATTTACTCCTTGTAGTCCAAGGAGCATCTACTTTCAACAATTTTGATGGAGGTTTCATCTTCACCTTAGGAGGTTCTTTTGGAAGAGACCTCCAACTCTCCGGTGCATTCCTGAAAAAATTAGAAATCTTAATAGGAATTTCAAAAGAAGTAAGAGAATGTACCTTGTAAAGTTCATCAAGGCTTGGGAAAAGTTTCATGTTGGGATGATGATCCACACATGAAATATCTCCCAACTTAGTTGGATCTTCTTCAACCTTGACCACAGTTTTAGTAATTTGGCCAACGTTCTCCACTTCTTCCTCTTCTTCAATGAGGACTTCAAGAGGAAATTCAGGTTCGATAGGAGGAAGGCTTAAGACTTGAAATTCTTCCTTGTTGGATGGATAATTTTCCATGGCTTCATAAGATTCAGACATAGATTTTAGTTTGTCTTCCAACCTGTCCAACACTTTTAATATCTCTTCCAACATCATTTGTGTGCCATCCTCGGATGGTTGTTGTGGAGTTTGCACTTGAGGAGGTTGATCATAAAACGTATGAAGGGGATTAAGTTCATCCCAATATGCGAGCTCATCCTCAATGGCTTCCTCTCTTTCTCTTTCGTCGCTAACACAATAATAGGCATACTTCTCCTCCAAATATTCATAATGGTCCGCCCTAGCACCTTGCCATGCAAACCAGGCTGGATCAAATGCAGGTTCATTGCTCCATGCAGCCATTGGTGAACCTAAAAACTCAAAAACTCATTCCGAAAAGATTAAAAGCAAAAAGCTCTCAAGCCCGACAACCGAAAACCGAATTTGGCCTAACCTAAATCCCCGGCAACGGCGCCAAAAACTTGTTCTTTGGCGAAACTCTATTCCGTTGCCGGAACAAGAACTTTGTATGTACCTAAGAACACAAACCTGCAAGAACACTCAAAAGAGATATCAAATAACAAGAGCAAAGCTCCCAAGCTTGACAACCGATAACCGAATTCGGCCTAAACCAAATCCCCGGCAACGGCGCCAAAAACTTGTTCGCCCCTAAAGGTGTGTGCAAATAAGCTTTAAATTTATAAAACTAGAATCAAGCAGCGAACCCGTAGTGTACGGATCGACGTAGCTAAGCAAGAATTCCAGAGTATCGAACATAGGGATTTGGGTGGGAACAAATTCGATTGCAGATTATCAAGCGAGTAAATATGAGAGTTTTGCAAATATTGGGAAAACAACAATCCTAAAGATCCAAGTATCCAGCTGTGGCAATCGATTCAAGATATACTTAATGATATAAAGACAGAGTTGAGATATGCAAAGGTATACTAATGTAAGGTAATCGTACGGTGAAGTTCCAAAAACCTTATGTAACTCACCTACAAGGCACTCTCTATACAGGTTGTTGAGGCTCAATATAGAAAGATTCTAAAGATGAGAATTTATGTCAAATACCCAAACTTGTACCCCAAGGATCGAGACTAACTTAACCGATTGAGGTTGTGACACTCACAATCGAGGTAGAGGTTGTTGAGGCTTCACTACCACCTAGAAAAGACAAGTCTAAACTAAGTTAAAGCAAATCTTTAACTTTGGATTAAAGTAAAAGCAGGCTCGTAGATTTAGGAGAAATTACGGTTAGTTCTTGGTGTTCCACGGTCGTGGACTCAAGAACAGGCCGTAATTTATGGTTTGTCGGCGATTCTCTCTAACTCTCAGGGTCTAATCTGTTTGCGATCGATCTATCATCATCTAAGCCACAACTATCAACCCTTCACCTTAAAATTGTTAAAGGTTTTTAGCCAATAACAGTCATGTTGATATCAATTCAAGAATTAAAAGATAAAAAGATGAAAACTTTCAAGAACTTTCAATAATCTTCAAACCAATCTCAAAGTCACAATCAAGAACAAATGTTGTCAAAGGATTCAAATTAAAGTAAACAATCACAACCTTAGGAAAGAAGGGAAAACAGGATGTCAATCCGTTTTCCAAATCAAACCTAAACAAGAAGAGAGGTTGTAATATCCGGAATTTTTATTCCGTCTATTTCCGTTAGAAAATAGATCTCGATCAATGGACCCATATCCATCTACTGAGTTAGACATATTATTATAGGATTTGTCATTTTATGTAGATTCATTCACATAAAATGATAGAATCCTTTAAATAGTTTATCATTTTATGTAGCTTACTTCCGCATAAAATGATAGAATCCTTAAAATAGTTATCATTTTATGTAGCTTACTTCCGCATAAAATGATAGAATCCTTAACCGATCTTAATCTATAATAAACTCCCTATCCGCCTAGTCCGTATATTTATATGTCGGAATCTTGTCCGGCCAGAAACTCGCTAATTTAAGGAGCCGTCCGTAGCCAATTTCAGCCCATCTGTTGCTCTATATTTAGCCTCAACGGACCTAGCCCACTAGCCAACTCCAGCAGCCCACTGCTGCCTTGCTCCTCTGCGGCCCAGCTTGCCAGCCTTCAGCCAGTTCGGCCCTGCAGCCTTCTGCTCAGCCCAGCAGCAGCACAGCTCCAGCCAGCAATAGCACTCCAGCGCAGTCCATTCCAGCCCAGAAGAGTTGTTGTTTTGCCTCTCCAGCCCAGCGTCCAATTCAGCCCAGAAGAGGGATGCTGTTCCGCCTTCTCCAGCTCAGCAACTCCAGCCGTTTCATGAGGATCTCAGCAGCCGTTACACG
Organism: Fagopyrum homotropicum; assembly: GCA_033239125.1. Classification (NCBI taxonomy): domain Eukaryota; kingdom Viridiplantae; phylum Streptophyta; class Magnoliopsida; order Caryophyllales; family Polygonaceae; genus Fagopyrum; species Fagopyrum homotropicum. The sequence goes on along the minus strand of BSWB01000001.1, from coordinate 149,286,322 downwards.
AGATCAATGCAGACAATCAAGGCTCCACAAATCTCGCTCTCTCTCCTCTGCTGCGTTATCTCCTTCCTTCTGCGTTTCCTTTTCTTCTGCACACACCCAGCAGCGTCAAGTGGTAAGTGCAGCAATCTTGTTCTTCTGTTTCCACCTTACTCTCTCTACCGACCCATCTGTGTACAGCACTCACCATCCTTCTCTACTCGTTCTTCGTCCGGCACTGCTAGGTCTCAAACTACAGCCACCTACATAACCGCAAGGTTGAGTCCATCGAGTTACAGCTACTGCAGAGCCGTCTCCTTCTGTCCCTATTGGTAAGACGATCCTTCCCCATCTGTCATCTTATGGATATCATAGCTACAATGACTCATTACCCTTCTTTTTATTCCGATCACATTTCCAACGGTTGCAGCAGTGAGATCAACCAACACTTACAGATTAGTGGTGCAGATCGGAACCAACAACAAATTAACCTTCTAGCTGCAACCCGGTAAGAGCCTAAACTTGGATTAAAATAGGTTTCCGATTAGTTTAAGGGGAAGGTTATTGTATAATCTTATGTATGCATACCAATTCCGTAATGCTAGGTTAATGAGCTGTTGTAGTCGGCCTTGAGCATAGTTAATATAGTAATAGGTAGCTGCTGAAAGTTATAAATAAAATGATAGACATAAGGGCTGCTGTAAAATTGAATTTTATGCCTTCAGCTTTTGACTTATAAACTGCCATCTTGCCGACCAATGTTTGAGCGTTTGGATGAAGATCCACCGTTGAATTTTGGATATGTTGTAGACGGATATATGTAGTTTAGCATATTAAAATTTGGGAAGAAATGAACGGTCGGATTAGAAGTTATGAGCTCCCGAAGTTAGGTAGTTGAGCAGTTTTGGTAAACTTAAGTTTTTGGCTTAGTATAGGATTTGTAAGTGAAGTAGTCAACTTGGTGAATTATTATAAAATTAATGGCTGAACAGTTTAAAGAAATTTTTCCTCCTAAGGTTAGATAGAACCTCATAGATGCTCTAGAGATTTAATTCGGAATTATATTAAGCTGTTAAGAATTTTATATTTAGAACCGAAGTTAGACCTTTACGATTCTTCCAGAAAATAGAAACATAGGAAAAATGTCAGTTTGGAACCAAATAAAATTTTGGGAGTTAGAATATGAATTTAGAACCTCAAATAGGATTTTAGACATAAATTTTAGGGTTTTCGAGAAAATCGGAACCAAGGGTAAAATGGTCATTTTACCCTAAACTAATACTGTAACTAGTATGTCTTAATACCTTATTCGATCTTAGAAGTTTTAGACTTCTATCTACGTGAGAGTGTGCTAATACACTTATCGCCTTTGGCAGGCAACTGAGTGGTTACAGTTTACAAAGCGAGTGGTTTATAAAGAGTCGAGCGTTATAACAGGTAAGTCCTTTGGGCTTACTTAGCTGACTTCTAAATATGAGTATAAATGATGATGGTGGTGTGTGATTGAAATGTTTAAGGAGATAGGTTGTGATATATAATTACCGACCTATATTTTGGCCTAAGAGTAACGGGCGGTGGCATTCTGCTCAGTAGCTTGCGGGCGTTGGGGGTTTCTTTCGGGACTAGTCCATACTTGGTTTGTAGTGATGCTACCAGTAGAAGTCAGCTAGACCTACACCAGTTGGATAAGGAACGGAGGCGATAACTAATAATAATTCTCGTGCCACAACTTAAATTGAATAATGTGAATCATTTAAATAATAGATAATAAACGGTTGAGTGCCAGCATGATGTTTGTTTATTTTTGTTTCTGCGTGTGCTTGTGCTGTTATCATTTTGCTTATATTTGGATAGTTAGCTAACTGTTGATATGTTGTGTAGATTTGCCACAGGTTAGAGCAGATGCCGAGTGATCCAGACGGTAGTGGTCAGCCGGGGTGTCGTACTTTAGGAATGTTTACAGTTTCTTTATTTGTGGGATTTACAGTTGGACCTTGTTTCCTTTCGTACTTGTTATATTACTTTTTTCCGGCTGTAGTTGATCTAGTCACATTCATGCATTGTTAAGAACTATTTTATGATTTCTGGTTTTCCTTATCTGTGCCTTGTTGTAAGATCTTGTTAAGTTGTTGTCAAACTAAGGTCGGGACCCACTGTGCGGTCCTAACCAGTAACTCCCTAGGTTGTAAAATTTGGGGTGTTACAACATGGTATCAGAGCTCTAGGTTGGCAACAATGGCACTTGAAATCTTTTAAAAAGGTCATATAAGTAAATAAACAGAACCCGAAAGGGGTCTGAGTTTTCCAAAGAAGATTTTGGTTTTAAAATGCATACAGAGTCGGGTTGGGATAGAAAGTACGGATGACCACCACTACCTCCGCGGATCTCGGCAGCTTAGTACATTTAGAAATGTTATAGTGATGTAGTAGCTGCTTATAAAGATATGTACAATAGATAACTTATGCAGAAGGTTAGTAGCATAATAATATATTATGTCCTTAATAGAGATTAATGAGTTTCTCACTCCGTTGGCACATCTAAGTAGATTTTGAAGGGTGTCAACGTGAGGATTAGTTTGCACATCTTATGTGCATTAGGGTAGACGAATGGCAGACAACTCCTCCGATTGGTTGAGGAACGTCGAGATGGAAAAGTGAAGGCTGAAGGACAACACCAACGATCATGGCATGAAGGGGATCCCGAGTTAACTTAACAGGACCAAATGAAGATTATACATGAGAGTAGTTCCGGAAAAGCATTGGATGATCGACAATTATGCGAATTGGGAGTAACATCACATAGATTCTTTCAAGTGTGGTGTAAAATGACAATATGAACAACGTAGATGCCGTCAGAAACCGTCATAGAAATGAAAGTCAAAGTAAGATATAGAACCAATCCACACAAGTGACATTAAATTTAATCTTACCTACGGACCAAAATATGAAGATTGTTGTTAGAAGCAGGACGGAATATGGCCACTATTGGCAAATTAAGTCGGCATCCTAATCAAGCGGGTCCACCTAAACACCCATAACCTAAGAACTAAGAAGAGATATGTCGTCAAACCAACTATGAAGACTTAAAGAACCACACAACTGAAGCTTATGGATTAGCCAGAAAGTGGAGGGTAGATTTCATAACCATGGAGGCATAGTGAATTTCTATAAGGCAAGTGAGTTACAAGAAAGATTGTGACACAAATATCCAAATGATAGAATCCTGAAAGCGGAGCCAAAGGATCATTATAAAAGCAACATTATAGTTTAACACCAACTAAGGAACAAGAGTGTGTGAAAATAATCTTGGCGTACCCAAGGGCCGTAATAACGTCCCTCTCACAAAGGGACTTATGTTACCAACATCAACGATTCACACTAGAGCACCGCAAGCAGTTGATTACTGAGGTAAAAGGAATTGCGAAGATGTAATTACGAGCTATTGTGGGAAATCTGATGAGTCTATTGACGGCAGATGAATGATGCAGCTAAAATAGGAAAGAGTTTAGTGACCTTATAGTGAGAAAGAGAAGTATAGATTATAGAAGAAACTAAAGGAGTATAAATGGAAAACAGACTTCCACCAAGTAAATCAAACTTCAAAGAGATAGAAGAAAAGTAAGTCTACGATCTTGTAGAAGATCAACTACAGACTAAATGGTAACAACAGAGACTTTACAGGTACGGGTTAACTAGTAGTGATTGGTTGGCATATAAGAAGAATAACCATATGGTTACCAATGAATTTTATTGACATGTGGAGAAGTCCTTAAAGAGATCAGATACGACAATTGTAAAGTCAAATCGATACGAGTGCAAGTAACACCGAATAAGTCAAGTCAGTAAAGTAAAAATTGTAAAGGAAGAGTTGACGGTTAGAAAGGATCACTTATATTATTAATGATATAAAGAGAATGGTTGTGAGCAGTTGTTTACTATGGGCTAAGAAAAGGGTACAAATCATAGTTAGTACAGATGAAGTCGTATTAGAAGAACTAGAGGAGTAAGAAGAAGAAGATGATTTTGATAAGATCCTACGTTAGTCCAGATAGAGGTTACTTAGCATTCCACATAAATGAGATTGATGGTGCTCTTCCGAGCAAAAGTTGGGGTCAACTTCTAGATTGACATAAGAGTGTTGACTTTAGCATTGAGTCAAAGCAGGGCACGAGACCGATCTCGAAGGCCCCGTACCGCATGGCCCCGATAGAGTTGCTTGAGCTGAAGAAACAGTTAGAGGAGTTAGCAGAGAAGGGCTTCATACGCCCTAGTGTTTCTCCTTGGGGCGCACCAGTGTTATTTGTGAGGAAGAAGGATGGATCGATGAGACTGTGTATCGACTACCGGGAGTTGAACAGGGTCACCATCAAGAATAAGTATCCACTGCCTCGCATAGATGATCTGCTGGACCAGCTACATGGAGCGTCAGTATTCTCGAGGATAGATTTGATGTCGGGTTATCACCAGCTGAGAGTGAGAGACCAGGACATACCTAAGACGGCATTTCGGACTAGGTATGGCCACTATGAGTTTGTAGTGATGCCATTCGGGCTCACTAATGCGCCAGCAGTATTTATGGAGTTGATGAATGGGATTTTCATTGACTTCTTAGACCAGTTTGTAGTGGTCTTCATTGACGACATTCTGGTTTACTCTAGAAGTCGAGAGGAGCATGCCGGACACTTGAGGACAGTGTTACAGATTCTACAGGATAGCCAGCTATATGCTAAGCTATCCAAGTGTGAGTTCTGGATGTCAGAGGTGGCTTTCCTAGGCCATGTAGTGACTGCTGAGGAGATTAAGGTCGACCCGGCGAAGATTGAGTCAGTGTCCTCTTGGCAACCTCCGAAGAATGTTAAGGAGGTTCGCAGTTTCCTTGGATTGGCAGGGTATTACCGTCGGTTTGTGGAAGGGTTTTCCCTGATCGCCCGACCACTTACTTCTCTCCTAAGGAAGAATACTCGGTTCATCTGGTCCGAGCCGTGTCAGCAGAGTTTTGAGGAGCTGAAGAGGAGATTGACGTGTGCTCCGATCTTAGCACAGCCTGAGGGTACAGAGGACTTTGTAGTGTACAGTGACGCATCCAAGCTGGGCTTGGGGTGTGTCTTGATGCAGAGGGGTAAGGTCATAGCGTATGCGTCTCGACAGCTGAAGACGTATGAGGAGAACTACCCCACTCACGACCTAGAGTTAGCTGCTGTAGTTCATGCTCTAAAGATCTGGCGTCATTATCTCTATGGAGCGACCTGTCAGATCTTCACAGACCATAAGAGTCTGAAGTACATATTCACTCAGCGGGAGTTGAATAACCGCCAGAGACGGTGGCTAGAGTTGATCAAGGACTTCGACCTTGAGATTCTTTACCACCCCGGAAAGGCGAATGTGGTTGCTGACGCTTTGAGTCGGAAGACGCCTCAAGAGAAGGCGATAGCTCGGTTGACAGTACAGCCACAGTTACAGAGAGACTTAGCTTGGTTGGAGGTAGAGATCCAGTTCCCCGATACAGCTCATCAGTTAGCCACCTTAGAGTTACTTCCTGACCTGTTGGGTGAGATCCGACAGAAGCAGGAGACCTGTCCGACTTTGACCCGGATCCGAGACCGGATGTCACGAGATGAGGCACCTCAGTTCACTATCGGTGCCGATGGAGTGATGAGACGACAGGACCGTGTCTGTGTGCCATCAGACAGTGAGCTGAGACAGAGGATACTAGGTGAGGCTCATGTTACCCCTTACTCCGTACATCCAGGAGCGAGTAAGATGTATAAGGACGTGAGACGTTCCTTCTGGTGGGGTGGTTTGAAGCCTGATGTGGCCCGATATGTAGCCCAGTGTGCGACCTGTCAGCAGGTCAAGATTGAGCATCGTAGATCCGGAGGAGAGCTCCACCCACTTCCAGTACCACATTGGAAGTGGGAAGACATATCTATGGATTTTGTTACCGGATTGAGGCCCAGCAGAGGTTTTGATGCCATTTGGGTAATGGTAGACCGTCTGACGAAGACCGCACGTTTCATTCCAATTAAGGAAACGTGGCCGGTAAGTCGTCTAGCAGAGGAGTTCACCAGACACATTGTGAGACTTCATGGAGTACCAAGGACTATCGTCTCCGACAGGGATGGACGTTTTACCTCGAGGTTTTGGCAGCAGGTACATACTGCTCTGGGGACGAGTCTCCACTTTACCACTGCCTACCACCCACAGACGGACGGTCAGTCCGAGAGGACCATTCAGACTTTAGAGGACATGTTGCGAGCATGTGTGCTAGATTGGGGACAGGTATGGCCAGATCACCTCCCACTGGTAGAGTTTTCATATAATAACAGTTGGCATGCTTCTATTGGGATGGCACCTTATGAGGCTTTGTACGGACGGAGATGTCGTACACCGTTGTGCTGGGATGAGCCTAGCAAGGCTGATGGAGTAGTACCAGATCAGATACATGATGACATCGCCCGGATTGCCTTAGTCCGGGAGAGGATGTTAGCAGCTCAGAGTCGTCAGAAGTCCTACGCCGACAAAAGGCGTCGACCTTTGGAGTTTGGAGTAGGTGCACAGGTGTGGTTGAGAGTGTCACCTACGAGAGGAGTTAGACGTTTCGGCATTAAGGGGAAGCTGAGTCCCCGATATGTCGGTCCATTTGAGATCTTAGAGAGAGTCGGAGAGGTGGCCTACCGACTAGCACTGCCACCGAGATTAGAGGGAGTACACCCAGTTTTTCATGTATCTCAGTTGCGAGAGTACATACCGGATCCTAGACACATCATCAGTCATGAGGATCTGATAATTGAGCCAGACCACACTTTGTGGAGTATCCAGTAGCCGTCCTAGAGCGTAGTATTAGGCGCCTGCGTTCTAAGGAGATACCGATGCTGAGGATTCAGTGGTCTAGACGAGGAGCTGACGAGGCTACCTGGGAGACAGAGGAGAGTATTAGACGTAACTACCTTGAGTTCTTTGCGGAGTTAGCCGCTACCTCAGTACCGACGGGTTAGTACTGAGACGATACCTTATATGATTTCTGTGATTATATGTTTACATAATTGTTTATGTCTATGTGCTTGATGACGTGAGTAGTTGCTTGCTAGAATATAATTCTTGAGGGGAAATGTATGGGGTAGGTACCCTATCCTAAGTTTCGGGACGAAACTTATTTTAAGGGGGTACTGATGTAATATCCGGAATTTTTATTCCGTCTATTTCCGTTAGAAAATAGATCTCGATCAATGGACCCATATCCGTCTACTGAGTTAGACATATTATTATAGGATTTGTCATTTTATGTAGATTCATTCACATAAAATGATAGAATCCTTTAAATAGTTTATCATTTTATGTAGCTTACTTCCGCATAAAATGATAGAATCCTTAAAATAGTTATCATTTTATGTAGCTTACTTCCGCATAAAATGATAGAATCCTTAACCGATCTTAATCTATAATAAACTCCCTATCCGCCTAGTCCGTATATTTATATGTCGGAATCTTGTCCGGCCAGAAACTCGCTAATTTAAGGAGCCGTCCGTAGCCAATTTCAGCCCATCTGTTGCTCTATATTTAGCCTCAACGGACCCAACCCACTAGCCAACTCCAGCAGCCCACTGCTGCCTTGCTCCTCTGCGGCCCAGCTTGCCAGCCTTCAGCCAGTTCGGCCCTGCAGCCTTCAGCTCAGCCCAGCAGCAGCACAGCTCCAGCCAGCAGTAGCACTCCAGCGCAGTCCATTCCAGCCCAGAAGAGTTGCTGTTTTGCCTCTCCAGCCCAGCGTCCAATTCAGCCCAGGAGAGGGATGTTGTTCTGCCTTCTCCAGCTCAGCAACTCCAGCCGTTTCATGAGGATCTCAGCAGCCGTTATACGAGATCAATGCAGACAATCAAGGCTCCACAAATCTCGCTCTCTCTCCTCTGCTGCGTTATCTCCTTCCTTCTACGTTTCCTTTTCTTCTGCACACACCCAGCAGCGTCAAGTGGTAAGTGCAGCAATCTTGTTCTTCTATTTCCACCTTATTCTCTCTACCGACCCATCTGTGTACAGCACTCACCATCCTTCTCTACTCGTTCTTCGTCCGGCACCGCTAGGTCTCAAACTGCAGCCACCTACATAACCGCAAGGTTGAGTCCATCGAGTTACAGCTACTGCAGAGCCGTCTCCTTCTGTCCCTATTGGTAAGACGATCCTTCCCCATCTGTCATCTTATGGATATCATAGCTACAATGACTCATTACCCTTCTTTTTATTCCGATCACATTTCCAACGGTTGCAGCAGTGAGATCAACCAACACTTACAGATTAGTGGTGCAGATCGGAACCAACAACAAATTAACCTTCTAGCTGCAACCCGGTAAGAGCCTAAACTTGGATTAAAATAGGTTTCCGATTAGTTTAAGGGGAAGGTTATTGTATAATCTTATGTATGCATACCAATTCCGTAATGCTAGGTTAATGAGCTGTTGTAGTCGGCCTTGAGCATAGTTAATATAGTAATAGGTAGCTGCTGAAAGTTATAAATAAAATGATAGACATAAGGGCTGCTGTAAAATTGAATTTTATGCCTTCAGCTTTTGACTTATAAACTGCCATCTTGCCGACCAATGTTTGAGCGTTTGGATGAAGATCCACCGTTGAATTTTGGATATGTTGTAGACGGATATATGTAGTTTAGAATATTAAAATTTGGGAAGAAATGAACGGTCGGATTAGAAGTTATGAGCTCCCGAAGTTAGGTAGTTGAGCAGTTTTGGTAAACTTAAGTTTTTGGCTTAGTATAGGATTTGTAAGTGAAGTAGTCAACTTGGTGAATTATTATAAAATTAATGGCTGAACAGTTTAAAGAAATTTTTCCTCCTAAGGTTAGATAGAACCTCATAGATGCTCTAGAGATTTAATTCGGAATTATATTAAGCTGTTAAGAATTTTATATTTAGAACCGAAGTTAGACCTTTACGATTCTTCCAGAAAATAGAAACATAGGAAAAATGTCAGTTTGGAACCAAATAAAATTTTGGGAGTTAGAATATGAATTTAGAACCTCAAATAGGAGTTTAGACATAAATTTTAGGGTTTTCGAGAAAATCGGAACCAAGGGTAAAATGGTCATTTTACCCTAAACTAATACTGTAACTAGTATGTCTTAATACCTTATTCGATCTTAGAAGTTTTAGACTTCTATCTACGTGAGAGTGTGCTAATACACTTATCGCCTTTGGCAGGCAACTGAGTGGTTACAGTTTACAGAGCGAGTGGTTTATAAAGAGTCGAGCGTTATAACAGGTAAGTCCTTTGGGCTTACTTAGTTGACTTCTAAATATGAGTATAAATGATGATGGTGGTGTGTGATTGAAATGTTTAAGGAGATAGGTTGTGATATATAATTACCGACCTATATTTTGGCCTAAGAGTAACGGGCGGTGGCATTCTGCTCAGTAGCTTGCGGGCGCTGGGGGTTTCTTTCGGGACTAGTTCATACTTGGTTTGTAGTGATGCTACCAGTGGAAGTCAGCTAGACCTACACCAGTTGGATAAGGAACGGAGGCGAGAACTAATAATAATTCTCGTGCCACAACTTAAATTGAATAATGTGAATCATTTAAATAATAGATAATAAACGGTTGAGTGCCAGCATGATGTTTGTTTATTTTTGTTTCTGCGTGTGCTTGTGCTGTTATCATTTTGCTTATATTTGGATAGTTAGCTAACTGTTGATATGTTGTGTAGATTTGCCACAGGTTAGAGCAGATGCCGAGTGATCCAGACGGTAGTGGTCAGCCGGGGTGTCGTACTTTAGGAATGTTTACAGTTTCTTTATTTGTGGGATTTACAGTTGGACCTTGTTTCCTTTCGTACTTGTTATATTACTTTTTTCCGGCTGTAGTTGATCTGGTCACATTCATGCATTGTTAAGAACTATTTTATGATTTCTGGTTTTCCTTATCTGTGCCTTGTTGTAAGATCTTGTTAAGTTGTTGTCAATCTAAGGTCGGGACCCACTGTGCGGTCCTAACCAGTAACTCCCTAGGTTGTAAAATTTGGGGTGTTACAGAGGTCTTCTTGCAAAATCTTCCAAAAGCTTCGATCTTCCGCCAATCCGAAGATCTCAACAGCAATCTCCACCAAAAGTGCGAGATTAGGGCAATTCCCAGATGCGAACTTCAATCTCCAATGAGATGATCAATGCTTCCAAGCGAAGGCCAAACGGCGTTGAAATTCTCTAAGCGAAGATGAAGCGTGGATTGCCAAAATTTCCTTCCAAGCCTAGGTGACGGAATCTTGCTTCGTCCGTCTTTTTATAGGGCAAGATAAAATATCGGCCCGGCCCAATCTTCAAAAGATCGTGGCTTCAAAGTGTGGCGAAAAGATTCGCCAAGATCACGGTCGTGGAAGTTTCCACGACCGTAATTTAGGGCGTGGATTAGGTCACGGTTTGCATCATATATTCCACGACCGTAATAGTTACTGGAATGCATCACGCTTCTCTTGCAAGGTTCCACGACCGTGGAACTAAACGTGGTTTGTAGTACGGCCGTATTTTAGAGCGTGGTTTAGGGCAAGAACGTGATCTTCCCTAGCCTCGTGCATTCCTCAAGCTAAACTTCAATTTGCTTCCTAAGAATGTCCTCAATCTATGGACACACTCAATCAACTCCTCTTTTGCTCGATTCCGTTCGGAAATAGCTCCAATCACCTATAATCAACATAGAACTAGTGTAGACATCCATATCGACAATATAGGTAATACTAGCTCACATATGCACAAAGTTCAATCAAAGACTATCAATATGAATCAAATACGTTTAGAAAACGTGCCTAAAATATCACAATATTTCATGCTAACACAGGCCAGCTAGTATATAGGAAGGGCGCAATCCACTCCCATAGGGTACACGGGTTGTGTGACCGACACTACTTCTAGATGGCTAGCAAGCCCAGAGGTGAGGATGATACGTTCCTCGTGTCACATAGTTTCATATATATATATATAGAGTATAGATCCTATGAGAACACCCCCTAACGTGAGAACATGAGAACAGATTCGTAATTATTATTAGTTTTGTTACGAATGTGCCATTTCGTTTAATGTATTATTCGTAGTTATTATTGGTTGAGTGGATTATTCGTAGTTATTGTTGTATTCCTAATTATTATTATTCGTAGTTATTATTATTTTTGATATCTACTCTAAATCACAACCCTTAATACTCACATCCAACGGTGTACGATTGTTCTCATGTTCTCACGTTAGGGGTGTTCTCATGGGAACCAAACCCATATATATATATATATATATATATATATATATATATATATATATATATATATATATATATATATATATATATATATATATATATATATATATATATATATATATATATATACGATTTGAGTGAATGGTTATTATATAAAGATGATAAAATGGGTAAATGTGTGATAGCATGTTGATGTGTTTATCTTTCATGATTGTGCTTGTGCTTATGCATTACCTTATATATGTATGGTGAGCTAATGGCTTTATACCATGTTGTAGATGCCCTGTAGGATAGGCGTGCTGCTGAGTGATCTGGCAGGGTGGCAGGCCAAGGACCTCTCGTACATAGGATGGTTGTGGCTCTTGGGGGTTGTTTATGTTTTCCTCCTTCGTGAGGATGATGTTTTGTTTGCCTCCTGTGTGAGGATATTGTTTTATACTCGGCTATGATACTGATTCCCTTTTTGGTTGTATAGTTTTATACACCTTTATGTATTTGTTTTATATATGTCAGTGTCATGTTGTAAGGTCTAGTGAACTTGTTGTCAGGCTAGGGTCAGGATCCACTGTGTAATCCTAGCCCAATGTGGCATCCCGAGTCCCGCGGATTCGAGGTGTTATACTAATAGTAAAATATAATATGGAAATCTTTATACCCACATTGTTAACTGAACATTCAATACCCGAAACAATATATCAAAATTAGCATATTGCATCAATGTTTAACAAAAAATTTAGTACCAAAAATATAATATCCACAAATATTATACACCGGATATGTATTTCGGAAATTTTATACACGGTAATTAATACTAAATACATACATGAATTTACATCGTATTAAAACTTGATTCACGAAATGTAATATGAAAGATTAGAATGAATTGGTAGAATTGTATTGCCTGAATATGACAGTAATAGACGTTACATATATAGAAAATAGGTTGAGCCCAATTAGAAGAGAAGAGTATCTTTGTTTATGAAACTAGAAAACAAAATACATACAATGGACAAATATATGGGATGTCATTATGGATATACAAGGTAATTTAATATTCTCCATCAAGTTGGCGAATGAATGTCTCAAATGTGCAAATTGCAAAGTAAGTAATTGAATGGTTGTTGACCGAGAGCCTTTGTGAAAATATCAACAAGTTGATTGGATCTGCGGACATGAGCATTGGAGATTGAATTGGACTAAACGTGATCTCGGATTATGTGACAGCCGACTTATATGTGCTTGGTACTTTCGTGGAAGATAGGATCGGAAGCAATGTTCACCATAGATTCAGGGCTTTGGTATGGTGAAAGCCTAATGATTTGAGTATGGCTTTGATCCATACAAGTTCACATGTGGTTGATGTCATCACTCTATATTCTACTTCATCGGAGGATCAAAACACGGTAGATTGCTTCTTCGTTTTCCATGATACCGGAGAATCATCAATCATACGGAAAAAAAAAAAGTTGAGGATCTAGGTGTAAATGGGCAAGTGGCATAATCTGATTCGCAATACACATTAATTTGAATCGTATTTTGACGGGGATAAAATATACCGTTATCGTAAGTAGATTGGAGGTATCGTGAAACCCGCAATGCGGTTGTCTAGTGTGCAGCAATAAGTTTTTGTAGAAATTGCGCAAGCACATGAACATTGTAACTGATTTATAGATGGGTTATAGTAAGGTAGATCATCCGACCAACTAACTTGTGGTACTGATTGGGGTTGTTGAACAATGGACTAGTGTTGAGAGAAATACCGTGATTTGGTTTGATCGGGAAAGCAGTAGGGCACAACACAAGGAGTCTAGATTCACTAAGGGTGTCCAATGCATATTTCCGTTATGAGGGGAAAAGACCAATGGGCGTCCGTGTTATTTCAATCCCGAGAAAGAACTGAAGCTATCCTAGATATTTCATATGCAAGCAACGGTTAAGATAACGTTTAAATTTGAGAACTAATATTGAGTCGGTACCGGCAAGAATTAGATCGTCGACGTAGACAAGTACGTGCAAAGTTGATGTAGGCATAATGAGCAGGAATGATGTCTGGTGGTGGAATCATGTATACTTCTTCATGAAGATCTCCATGAACAAATGTGTTATGTACGTCAAGTTGGTGAAGTTCCCAATTCTGTATTGCCGCAACTACAAGGAAAACTTTACGGTAGTCATTTTGGCTACATGAGCAAACGTTTCTTTACATTCGATATCCAGATGTTGTCGATTGTCAAGGACAACAAGTCGGCTTTTGTATCGTTCGAGGGAACCGTCAACATTGATTTGACCTTATAAACCCATTTGCACCCGATTTAGGTCTTGTTTGGAGGAAGATCTACAAGTGTCCAAGTTTTGTTTCGGAGAAGAGCGTTGATCTCTCATTGCATGGCATTCCGCCACTCGGGATGAATGGATGTGGTTTTAAAGAATGTTGGTTCTGGTATATTACTAGTTGTTGCGAGATAAGAACGTAGAGGAGCACGCAATTGTTAGTATATAACATAATTGGTGAGAGGATGCAATATATGTGAACCGGGCTGTCGTGGAGCGGGATTATTCGTAGTAGTCAACACTGGTTGAATATTATTGCATATATAATCAATGTACTTAATGGTTGGATTAGTTTGTTGGTTACTACGACGAGTAGGTTGAGATAAGGGAAGAGGAGTTGGTTCTTCAGTAAAAACCGGATTCGTAGTATGTATAATACTAATAGAAGTATGAGTAGCAGGCATAGTAGGGTTTAGATGGACAGTAGGTGTAGGAAGAGAAGGAAGTGTAGTAGAGGAGAGAGAGGGAAGGAGATGGTGATTGGTTGGATCAGAGAGGAGATTGTGGAGAGAGAAATATTGTGAGATATAGTAGAAAGATTTGGGTAGGTGAGAAAGTAACTTGATTTGAGGGATTTGGACTAGAAAAGAGGAAAGTACCATCAAAACTAATTGGATTATGGATAGGAGGATTTGGTGTAGGAATATTTTCAGAATCTATTTTTAAAATTTCGGGAGTAATTTTAAAAGGAAAAGATTTTCGTAAAATATTACATCTCGAGATGTGTACGCAAAAGATGTTCCAGATAATAAGACACCATCCCTTATTATCATGTGGATTTCCAAGAAAAATCAATTTTCGACTCCGATCAAAATTTATTTGAGAAATTTTAACTAGTATGGCATATTTTGTTGATACTAACTAGGCCTCTATCAATTTTCTCATTAATGGGCTGAAATGAAGGAAGGAAGTTGGAGTAGTTAGATAATTGTGTTCATTAAACTATCAAATATTGCAAAACCGTTTTTTAAAAAATGGAACCGTATAAGAAAAATTCTGCAAATCTTTTAAACTTTTTATCAACCGTAAAAGTGAAGCAGTTATCTCACTTCCTCACATCGAATCCATTGAAACCCGTCAACCTTTCTTCAACCTAGAAAAATCGTCATCTTCAACCTTTCTTCAATAATCTCCGTCATCGTTCTCTGAATCTCTTCCACCGCTTCTATCGTCTTTTTAAAGCATCAGAATCATTTCTATACTTGCACCTATTGAGATTGACAATACCCAAGATTCTGCAAAAAATTTTCCGTATTATACGGTTACGAACACATATGACATTCTTGGTACATAAAAAAATCCAGGTCCAACAAATACTAGTAAATAGATACATAACTATACCTAACACAATTTTTGCATATACGTTCACGTATTACATATACTTATATATTAATAATCAGCATGTTAAATGTACACAAAACACAATGTTTTAGGTACAACAAATGCACTAGTGGAATAAATCATATATTTATTTACATAATATGTACAATCATTTACATATATCATACACACATAACACATAATATCAGATACAAGAAATACTATATTTATGTACATACAGATGCACCGGCGCAAGGTAAACTCTATGCATACGGTACATAACTGATAATAATCACTCATATATAAGTACATAATCATAAAGTGAATACAAAAACACAAACAATGTGTACTGGAAAAAAAAAACAAAGTATACGTACACAATCCTAGATGCGTACATAAAATGAAACAACACCATTGAAATCTCATAATTAACTCAAAAACAATCTAGACATTTTAAGGCTAACGAATCTAAATTGAAGATGTACACAGGGTCACTGTTATGTTTGTTATCGAAATCATTTATGTATATCAGGTCTTTGATAAGAAAACACCATTGAAGAAGTTAAGATCGAAGAAAACACAAAACGATGAAAATTCTGAGAACAATTCCCGGTTATTTGATGATTTGTCGAGTCGAACACAAATCTCGACCAATTTGCAAAAGGTAATGATGGATGCCGAATGCAGGATAAAAAAATCGCCGTCTTTTGTTTTCGAAAAAAGGTCGGTGATAGCCAACCACGATGGAGGAAGAAGGTTGCTAAAAACTTCCTTCTTTAATGGTTATTAGGTATCAATTAGTCTATTTAATGAAGGAGATAAATAAATTAAAATAGGAGAGAGAAATATCATAGAATCTTTTTTTTTCTTTCATAATAAATCTTTTTTTTGCTATATGCAGGGGTCTAGTTTGTCAATAACAATACACAACTACCTAGTTTGTGCTAAATATAGGGGCCTAGTTTGTCGTAATTAGGTGGCTTGTTATCAAATATTTCAAAAGGTGAGTTGTTGTTATGAAGAGACGTAAGTGTACGGTTTATTGAACAACACGTCGTAAGAACAAATTCGCCCCAAAATTAATAGGTAAACAAGCTTGAAAAAGCAAAGCTCGAGCGACATTTAAAACGTGTCAGTGTATTCTTTCAACACAACCGTTTTGTTGTGGGATATAAGTACATGACGTTTAGAATAAAATGTCATTTGAGTAGAAAAAAAGATCATATAGCTAAGGATTAAGAATTGTTGTCACTACGAAATTTTTTAATAGGTTTATGAAATTGTGTTTTTACTCATTTGACAAAATTTATGAATAATAGTGTATATTTTAATTTTGGTTTATTGGAAAAACCCAAGTACTGCACGAGTAATTATCAACTAACGGAAGAAAATACGAGGCATGCACCACAAGTAGAAGATATCCGATAGGGACCTTAAGTATCACAATGAACAAAATCGAAAATAAATTGGACATTTGAGCTTCTTAAAGAGAAAGATAGTTTAGTTTGTTTAGCCTTGTGACATAAGTCACAAGGTAATGTTTTTATAAGATTAAAATCAGAAGCGTTTAAATTTGAAAAAGACGCAATGGAATGAAATGATGCATGCCCTAGTCGAATATGCCATAAAGAGGCAGAGTCAAATTTATTGGAAAGACGATTCGCAAATGCGTGTGAAAAAGGAGCAATCCATGTGAGCCAATAAACACCATTACGAGGTTCACCCGCTCCAATCAGAGTCCGCAAAGAACGGTGTTTAATAACAGAAATTTTGTTTTTTAGTTTAACAACACAATCTGAATCATTTGTAAGACAAGAAAAGGAAGTTAAGTTGCATAATAGACCTGGGACTAGAAAAACATTATATATTTTAAAGAGGAAGTTACCCGAAACCACCTGTTAAATAGGCCATATTGCAAATAATCACCTGCTCTATCACTATCGGGGTTGCTATTCGATCAGACAAAGGAGACAACATGGGCGAATTCTGCATTTGGGGAGCCTCCATAGTGCGCCTCTGGGGCGCAGCCAGAGTATGGATCTGGGGCGCATCCAGAATGCGTCTCTGGGGCGGATTCAGGATGTGCCCCAGAAAATACTCTGGTTGCGCCCAGTTGACAGATTTTTTTTGCGCCCGATAAAAGGGCCGAGCGTCGAGTTTAACCTAGCCCGTTGCGACTCTATATATCTTACGTGAAATCCAAATCAAAGTTCACGTCTCAATAAAAAATGGACATTAATATCTTAACATCATCTCAAATTGAGACCGTTAAAAGTTGGACATTAATTCAACAAGAGTTTAGCAAAATAATTGAGACCGTGCTAAATAATTCAGCAAGAAAACAGAAGAAGAAAAAAAGCTAAAGTAATTACAAACTCTTTTATCACCTTCAAACTATACAAGTATAATCCTTGATGCTCAAAATCACAAAACCGGCAGCAATGGAACATGCTATATATGTTATAATCTATTGTCATTTGGTACGTACTCCTCCATCAACTCTTTGCTTCACAAACTAAATAGGCTACATAGTTTTGAAGAACTAAAGATTCAAGTCATCACCAACATGAAATTCATAAAGTTGATTCTCAATTTTATCCAACTACAACCCGGCATCTTAGCTATCCCTTTTGCTTCAGTAACATTCTCAATCTTACAACATCATCTCAACCTTCATTTTGACAAACACCTTTGATCAAACAATGTAAGTTTTGAGAGTCTGAATGTGCAATCTCCAACAACAACTATTACCTGCTCACCAATATCTACATTATGAACTTTATGGCATGCACCAAGCAACATCCCGAGAACTAATTCATCTGAATTCCCGGGCATTCAGTTAATGAAGTCCCCAAGCTTCACTCACAACTTCATCTGCTATTATTTCTTGGATGAACTATGAATTAACACAACACAACAAAAAAAATGAATCAACTTGGCATTTTATCAAACAATTGGTGTACATACCAAGTTACAACAATCTCTACGATAAAAAAAATCAAGCGAGGAGTATAATCACATAAGATAGGTGAAGAATAACTGAGTTCCAAATTCAAAAGTACAGCTTCAAAGAAGAAATGAGGGGAGATGAATGTATGGAAAAACAAATTACTCAAACAAGCTTCATTAGAGATGTCACGGGTGAGGATTCCTCGGAAGGTGGGTATACCGATGTTTGCCTTGCTTCGAGACTATGTCACCAATGAGTGTTTCACGCTCTTGCGAGATAACTTCACCAAATCTAGGAGGACAAGAGATGATATTGTATATCGGGATAGTTATTGTAGGGAAGCTCATGGAGTGCCATGTGTGCATGACTTTACCATAGCGATCCGGGTAAGGAGAGCTATAGCATTGAATCAGATCCACCTATTTTGGAAGCAAGTTCATTGGATTCCAATTATATTTCCCAATGGTGACATGGATGATTGTGGTGGTGGTGGTGGTGATCCCATCAATCTGAGCCTAATGTCGTTTAACATATTCAAAGAAAGAATGGACTCTAACACGCTCACCCCTGATGAGATGAAGAAGATGAAATTTTGCCTTGAGGACATCGAGAATCCGGGAAGTACCACGATGAAAAAGCCAACACAAAAGGTCTGGGCCAAAGGAAGACCACCGACCGTGAACTCAACAAGAAGAGAGTAAAGTTCATTTGAGCATTCGACAAGGCGTGGTCTTGGACGTCCCCGTTCCGAGAGAGTGGTGGATCCGGATGACGGAGAGGCTACACCTAGACGTAGCCCTGGCCATCCCCGAGGTTCACAAGGGAAAAAAAGTAAATAATGCAGAGGCTACACCTGGAGAGTTATTTTTCTTTACTCTTGTTTTTTTGCATTACATATTTATCCCTATTAGCTCATTGTTCATTCTATTGTTTACCGTGTTCTTCATCTTTTATCTCGATTTTCTTGAATTTTTTCTCCACTCCATCTAGTCAGCTACGTCGTAAAGGAAAGGAACCAATTGATGTAGATGCTACACCAGAGGTTACACATGATGATGGAAAATATCCTTGGAAAGAAGGGGAATTCCGAAAATTCATGGAACCATATGTGAATGGAGCCATGAATGTTTTAGGTGAAGGTAATTGCAGATACAAATCTATTGCTTTGGTTTTGGGCTTTCCAAATGAAGATTTCTTAGTAATAAGGAAAAAGATACTTATGGAGTTGAACTTGAGAAGAACAATATATTCAAAGGTGAGTATTTAATTTTATAAAATTTAATAAAATTATGATTTTACATGTGAATCTATACAACGCATCGTATTCACCACATTTATAAATGTGCTTAAGAATGTTAACCGGACTAAAAATGATCCATGCCCACGTAGATATTAGATGGAGTTGCCTATGATTGGGTGTGTTGCAGACACATACTATAAGATAGCCCTAGTTATTCTTGATAATAGCGCGTCAACATTCCTTCCTATGATAGCCAGCACACCTAATCAAGGCCCGCCTACGGTAATCCGTAACTTTGTAGAGGTTAGTCGAAGTTTTACATCATCTTATTTTAATATAACTTATAACGGGGTTGTTATTCGTTTTGACACGAGAGGCAAACGGGCGTATTCTGGATGTGCCTCTGGGGCGCATCCAGAGTACGCCTCTGGGGCGCATCCAAAGTGTGCCTCTGGGGCGGATCCTGGATGTGCCCCAGAGGCACACTCTTGTGCCCTAGAGGCGCACTCTGGATGTGCCCCAGAGACGCACTCTGGATGTGCCCCAAAGGCATACTCTGGATGCGCCTCGTACTCGACATTCGATTCCCTTGACTCGTTTGTATTTTTTTGACTGACCGAATAAAATCGCTCATCACTATTTACCGGACACCACCCGTTAAACATACTCTGTTACCAAAAAAACCACCAAGTGTCAGTATCCCATCAAATATCTGTCTTGTGGGCCCCACTTTATAATAAAATAATATTTTTCCTTCTTTTTTATGTTTTTCTATTTTACATTTGTATTTGTTTCTTTTTTCTTTCATTAATATTTACCATTTCAAGATTATAACTAAATTAAAGAGAAGAGTTTAACGATTACAACCTCCTGCTCATTACTCTTACTCATAATAACCACCCTCTATCACTCCAGGTTTGATTTCGACGAAGAAGAGACTCTTCTCCAGGTTTTCGTTTGCGAAGAACTTTGGCTCTGAGATGGTTTGAACAAGGAATGGAAGATCGTGTTCAAGGGAAGCGACAGAATTAGGTATGTAGCGACTCTTCTCCAGCCCTAATGAGTAATGTCGTATTTAACTCCTTGCTTCTGTGTAACTTCTACTTGATTGAAGTAATTCTGCATCGTGTGTGTAATTTCGCGTTGATTGAAGCCCTAATTTTGCATCTTTTGAGTGTCTCTCTCTCCATTGCTGCATCTGTGTAATTTGGCTTTGATTGAAGTAATTTTGCATCTTTTGAGTAAATTGCCTTTGATTGAAGTAATTTCACCTCTGTTTACAGTCTTGCATCTGTGTTGTCTTCTTTTGAGTTTTTTCCTGTCACTTTAAGCCATCTTAAATGGTATGGCAGATTGTAGGGTCATTCACTGAGTTTTTTTGTACAGTAGTGATGTGGAAGAATATGTAAAAGAAAAGTGAATTGAATTAGGGCTTTTATATTGTTTATACAAGGTGATTCACATTTGTGTGTAGGAACACTTCTTATTTGTTTAATGTCAAAGTTGATTGAATTAGGAACATAAGAATGTTATTTAATATGAAATGTTATGTAATTAGGGTTTTTCTTATTGTTTTTCCAGGGCTGAATATCAATTTGAGGGTTATGTATGATGGGCAATTTTACACAAGGCATGATGATCAGTTATTATATAGGAAATCTAAACTTTATTTGTACCTAAATGTTGATCCTGATTTACTATTCAAAATTGTCTTAGAGACAATGTTAAAGGAAGAGGTTGGGTTGTTGGAATTGAAAGAGATATGGTACTCTAAACCAGGTCAAGCCATACATAATGGGTTAACATTTGTGAGAGATGACGGTGACATTTTGAATATGGTTGGCTGTGTTGGGAGTGATAAACTGGTCCACCTGTATATTGTTCAAGGTGATGAGGCTAGCCCACATTATTTGAGACCCCAAGGCCCAAAAGATAACCTCAACCAACATAACTCACCCCTAAACTACCCACTGAGCCCAATATCTAATGCTAGAACCCCTATATCTATTGTACGGCGAAATTCCAAAACCCTATATATCTAACCCAAAGACTCTCTCTATAAAGGTTGTTGAGGGTGCAGTATAGAAAGGATCTAAAGGTAAGAATTGATCTCAAATACCCATGCCCAAACCCAAGGAATCAAAGACAACCCAAAACGGTTAAGGTTGTGACACTCGAAACCGAAATAGAGGATGTTGAGTCTCACTACTACCTAGAAAAGGCAAGTCAAGGCTAGGTTAAAGCTAATCTTTAACTTTGGATTAAAGCAAAAGCAAAGTTCGTAAACCAAGGGAAATCACGACTAGATCTTGAGAATCACGGTCGTGGAAACCAAGAACAACCCATGATTTAGGGTGTCAACGATGTTTCTCACACTCTCAGGGTCCAATCAAGTTACGATCGATCTATCATCATCTAAGCCACAACTATCAACCCTTCACCTTAGAATTGCTAAAGGGTTTTAGCCAATAATCATCATTGTAAAATCAAATATCAAATATGAAAGGGAGAAAAGGTAAAACCTTGAAATCTCAATATCAAACACAAAACCAATGTCAATAAAACTCAAAAGTAACTTGCGTTCAATAGATGTATGATAGAATAAGAATCTCTCACAAATCTCAAGGAACAAAGAAGAACGGGATGTCAATCCGCCTTCAAGTCAAACTCTAAAATCTTCCAACTCCGCAAATAGGAAAGTGCGTCTTTCCCAAATCTTCGTTCAAAATCTCTTCTTTCCGTGGGGCGTCCCCAGCGTCCAAGTCTTCAAGTCTCCCTCTTGGAGATTTTGGCTCCAACTCCTGGGGTTGTCACCGTCCCAAGTCTTTTGGAGATTTTGGCTCCTTTTCAACATTGAAGGCTCTCGGATATATGTAGGGATAAATCTAGGGTTCTAAGGATAAAACCCTAAATATTTTGGCTGAAAAGAAGTCGAGCCGCTGGTATCAGAAAATACTCTGGGCCGCGTTGAATGGTATCAGAGAATACTTTAGCGCGTCCGACGGTATCAGAGAATACTTTGGCGCGTCAAACGGTATCAGAAGATACTTTGGCGCGTCCTAGCGCTCCTTTTTGTCCCGCTTTAAGGCTTGATCCATAAAATATGTCATTTCGCTCCATAATTCGCCAAATTACCTACAAATACAATAAAACTCTGTGTAGACCTCTATTCTCGCAAAGTAGGTGAATATAACCATAAATGTCATGAATGTATGTCTATGCATGCAAAATAAAGGGAAAATCTATATAAATACATGTCTAAAAATATGTCATAATTCATGTCATCAAAGAAGATTCAGAAGATGGGGAAGAGGTGTTAGGTGAGGATTCTTCTTCTTCAGGTGAAGAATTCACTTTCAGAGATAGTGAAGATGAAGATGATGAACTATTTGAGGATAATGTTGATCCCACTGTTGGTGATGTTGGTGTTGTAGCTAAAGAAGTTGGTGTGGATGAGTTTTTTATTGATGAGAAATCACTGGATTCTGATGATTTGCACATTGTGACAGATTTTGATGGTAAATCATCTTTAAGGTATCCTGGGTTTAATCCAATTGTAGATTTTAAGAAAAAAATATGTTTAGTTGTGGGGATGAGATTTGGGTCTAATGATATATTTAAGAAAGCATTAAGGCAGTATGCTATAGAGAATGGGAGTGATTATTACTATTTGCATAATGATAAAACCAAAGTCTTTGTGTATTGTAAGAATAAGTGTGATTTCCCTATGAAGCATGCTAGAAAAGTGTGTAAGTATGGAAAGACTTTCTATAAGTTCAAGGTTTGTGCTAGGAAAATGGGAAAAGATGGTACATTTCAGCTTAAGAGTTTTAACCCTAAGCATGAGTGTGGATGGCAACATGGAAACACTAAGATAACCTTAATGTGGCTAGCAGACGGATACCTTGAGCATTATAGAGCTGATCCATAATGGAAATTGAAAGGGTTTATAGCTGCAGTGAAAAGAGATCATAGAATTCTGATCTCATACAACCAGGCTTGGAGAGCTAGGTTTAGGGAAATGTTAATAACACAAGAAGATGCTAGATTATAGTATGGTAGGGATTGGGATTATGCTGCAACTGTCAAAAGTACAATGAAGGAAGCTCTGTATTTGAGAAAGTTTGTCTAGATGATCCTAGAAAAGCCCTTATTCCAAAGGTTGTATATGTGCCTTGATGCTTGCAAGAGAGGGTTTATGGTGGGTTACAGGCCAAGCATAGTTATTGATGGGTGTCATTTAAGAGGGGCTTACACAGGACAGGTTTTGGTAGTAGTTAAGATGGGAATGACAATATCTTTCCAATTGCATTTGTTGTTGTTGAAGTAGAAAGGAAGGAAATATGGGGCTGGTTTGTTGAGATTTTGATAAGAGATGTTGGGAAAGCAATCCACATTTATCTCAGATAGACAAAATGTGAGTGTGACTGCCTTGCTTATATATTTCCATTTAAGTTTAACGTTTTCACATTTCTTCCTTTTATTTCTATGTAATTGCAGGGTTTAATTGAGGCTCTTCATGAGGTTGTTCCAACAGCTGACACTAGAGTATGTGTTAGGCATCTCTACAATAATTTCAAGAAAAGGTTTCCTAGGAAAAGTTTTAAGGATGTTCTATAGGTTGCTGCAAGAGCAACAACTGTTGTTGATTTCAACTAGGCAATGAATGAGGTGAAAGAATTAGATGTTGCTGCTTGAATATACCTTATGGAAGCAAACCCTACTACTTGGTCTAAGCATGGATTCAAATCATACACCAAGTCAGATACGTTACTCAATAATGTGTGTGAGAGCTTCAATTCTTTCATACTTCAAGCAAGGGAGAAGCCTATTTTGTCAATGTGTGAGTCTATTAGAAGGCAATTGATGAGAAGATTTGTCACCAAAAAACAAGTAATCATCAAGTATGAAGGGAAGTATACACCAAAAACTTTGAAGAAGATAGAGTTTGCAATGGAAGAAGGTGTGAAGGCTTGTACACCTACTTGGGGTGGTGGAGACAGGTTTGAAGTTGATCATGTGGACAGGACCTTTGTTGTTTATTTGGCTCAGAAAACTTGTGGTTGTCATAAGTGGGACTTGACTGGAATACCATGCCCACATGCCATGTGTTGTATTGCAAACTATAAAAGGAAGTTGCATGATTTTGTGCTCTCTTACTATATAAGGGAGACTTACATGAGGGCATATGACAGTATAATTCACCCTCAACCTGGAGAATCAGAATGTAAATGCACCAGTTACTTGAAGTCAGGTCCACCAAAGTACATTGTACAACCTGGGAGGCCTAAGAAGGTTAGGAGAAAGTCAATAGGAGAAGATCCATCAAGTGCTATATCTAGGGTTCGATCTGGCAAGGTGAAGTGCTCAAACTGTGGAGGAGAAAGGCACTACAAAAACAGGTGTAAAAACCCACCTAAAGCACCACCATCACCAAAGCTTGTGAATCATGGTGGGAGGTCAAGGAACCCTAACACTGTGGAGGTTGGCTCTCGGAAAAGGAAATACACAAAGAGTGTAACTCTTTTAAAGCTCTCAATTGCTCTTCAAATTTTTTGTTCAACCTAATTTGGAATCTGTTTTCTTGCAGCCACAGAGCTTTGTTATGAGCATATTAGGAGGACAAGATTCAGGAACACAATGCTCAACTGCACCAGGAGGGAGTTCATCAAGTCAAGGTCCTGAACAAGCATCAACTCAGGATTTATGAGGACCATAAAATTTGTTTTCTTAGTCTTTTGTACTGTTATGAATGTGTTAGCCTTTTATACTATTATGACTGTCTTAGACTTTTGTATTGTCTCATACAATTCACAATATTGCCAATGTGTTGGCCTTTTGTATTGTCATGGAGATGCTAGACGTTATGAATGTCTTATGAATGGTTTCTTATGATTGTCATGGTTTATGTCAATGCTATGAATGTCTTATGAATGGTTCGTATGAATTTCATGGCTACACTGTCAAGGTTTTTTTGTACTGTCATGGTCATTACACTGTCAATGTTTTTATGCTACAACTGTCAAGGTTTTTATGAATTTCATGGCTACACTGTCTTATGAATGGTCATACAAACCTAAAACTGAATTTCATGGTTTCATTCTGTCAAGGTTTTTATGAATTTTATGGCTACACTGTCAAGGTTTTTATGCTGCAACTGTCAAGATTTTCATGGCTACACTGTCAAGGTTTTCATGTACTGTCAAGGTTTCATTACACTGTCAAGGTTTCATTGTACTATCAAGGTTTCACTAAACCGTCAAAGTATGAAATTGAATTTTATGGCTACACTGTCAATATGTACTGTCAAGGTTTCTTCTGTTGTTCATTAATTTGTAAACTTGTAAATCTGTACAACAATGATCAAATAGACCTTAATTTGAATTTGATGGCTACGTTGTCGAAGTATGAATTGCTCATAAATAGACTTAAATTTGATGGCTACACTGTTAAAATATGAATTGCTCATAAACAGACCTAAAACTGTACATTGAAACTTTCACAACAGACCTAAATTTCATTACACTGTCAAGGCATGTAATTTGTACATTAAAACCTTCACAACAGACCTTAAATTTCTCTTAAAGAATTGCTCATAAACAATGATCAAACAACTACTCATTCATTAATTTGTAAACAAAGCAGTCATATTACAACCTGCATTTCTCATAAACAATTGCTCATAAAATCTTGACAACAGACCTTAATGACAACAACTAAAAGATTGAACTAAAATCATCGTTTTACAATCTTACAGCTTCACAACAACAACCAAACGCAATATCATACACAACAAGCCAATAATTGTCATCATCAAACGACTATTATGTTCATTCTTCAACTTTCTCACAAAATTATCATTTTCTAACCTGCATTGCTCATTCTCCATCTCCAGCTCAGTAATCAACTTGTTTTTAGAAGCAAGCTCTTCAAGCATCTTCCCAATCTTCTCTTGTTCAACTCTTGTTGACTTTCTCAACTCCATGTTAGCAGCATTCAGTTCTTCCTTCTCCCTCACCAACTGTTGGATAACATATGTCGATCTTGGAGTAAATTTCTCATCATCCCACACAAAATGACTGCACTTTCCTCCTGATTTGCACAAAGGATAACCAAAAAACCTTCTTCCATAATGTTCCTTTGTACAAGCAGTAGAATGTCTCTCTAGCAAACCATGGTGACATAGCCTAGTTTGGGAATATGTCGATCTTGGAGTACAATGTTCCATTGTATAGCTTGAGCTTGAGTTTGTCATTTGGAAACCCCAAGATCGAGTTCTTCTCTTCTCCAGGATCGAGTTCTTCTCTTCACTTCTCTCTTTTTTTTTCAATTTAGGGTTTAAGGCAGTTATAAACATTAATTGGTAAGTAATATATTTATTATTTGATTTTCTAAATATTATTAATGAAAGAAAAAAAGAAACAAATACAACTTTAAAATAGAAAAAGGAAAGAAAAATATTATTTTATTATAAAGTGGGGCCCACAAGACGAATATTTGACGGGATACTGACACTTGGTGGTTTTTTGGTAACTGAGTATGTTTAACGGGTGGTTTCGGTAAATAGTGATAGAGTGGGTGGTTATTTGCAATATGGTCTATTTAACGGGTGGTTTTCAGTAATTTTCTCTATTTTAAATGTAGTAGATAAAAAATATGTCACCAACTTTAGTATCAGTTGATAAGGATCCGTTAGTTATATTTATCATGTGAGGAGACATTGTTTTGATCTCCGTTAAGAGTGAGATATCACATGTCATGTGAAATGATGCATCAACGTCGAGAATCCAAGGGATCGGAACATTACATGACTGAATATCCGGATGAGTCGTGTGAAAAGATTTAAACTTCTCAAATAAGACACAACATTGTTCATTTGTCATTGTTGGTCCAAGAGTAACTCTATTGGCGTTAGAAAGTGTGGAGGAGCCTATCGTAGAGTTGTGCATGGGCTACCTGAGTGGCATTAGCATTTTCAACAAGCGCATAAGAAGGTTGAGCGGATGGATTTGGTCGACTTCCGATAAGCGAATCAGCCATTGCCTTTTCGGTTTTCCCCTATGCCGGATATCTAATCAACTTGAAGCACGAAGATTTGACATAACCTGGATAATTGCAGTGAGTACAATGTAAGCTAGGCTTGCCTATCTTTTCAGAATTAGACAGACGAGAATAGGCTCGAGCAACAAACGCCAAGGAGTCTGGAACAGTGGCGTTGGTGTGGGCGCTTTTTTCCGGGATGGTCAATGCATACACCTTTTTCTTTACCGGTAAATGTTCTTTTGCGATGATGGATGATTTGAGACTAGTAAAATAGTCATCGAGGCCTAATAAAAATTAGTGTACCCTTTCATCGTCCATCTCAATTGTAAGTATGTTTGAGTAGGGAGCACAAAGAGTGTCCTTGGAGGCGAGAGAAGTAGCTAGGTCATCCCAAACACGGTGTAAATGACCACAATAGACCGCTCGTAACTTGCGGATCCTAGGACCATTACCCATGGAAAATTGATATTTGAGGTCATCCCAAAACTCTTTAGTTGTTTTGAAGTGAGCGAGGGTAGGCCTAAGAGAAGCATTGATGAATTGATTAATCCATCAAATAAGCATAGCATTGACGGTAACCCAATGGACATGATCATCGGACGTTAGAGCCGGCTTATTGATCGATTCATCGAGAAAATTTTGCTTGCATTTAGCGGAAAAATAGTTCGCATAGTACGTTGTCAATCTGAATAATTATTTCCATTGAGAGTTAGTGATCATGGGTGATCCGAAGGATGAAGGTAAAAATTAAGGATTTGTTGAATCGAGAGGAGACATGATCTACAACCAAATTTTAGAGAGGAAGATCGAAAGGTTCTGATACCATGAAAAGTTAGAATGAATTGGTAGAATTGTATAATTATATTGCCTGGGTATTATTATTAGGCGGTTTTGGTGGAATGTACCTAATCCGATTATACACTATACAAACTAACCCCCACTTTAAACCTTTGGCAAAATAGCCCCTAATACATCATATCCCCTTTCCTGCAGTCTTTTCATAACATTGTTTCTTGCGTGAATATTATAGTAAATGAGAGGTTTGAAAAAGGAGAAAGTACATTGATGTCTTTTCATCATTATCAGCCGGCGATGTGACATGCCTGCAGAAATCAACTGTCTTGCAAACTCCTTTTTGTTTTTCTCCAATACTCCATCTTCCTGCAATATTACACGAAAACAGCACCCATATCATCCATCTTGAAATCATCCTTTTCAGAAAATTTGGGCATTATTTTTTAATTAACATGGCGTTATTGACCATTACACAATCGCTACCTTGTTTTATGTAGATTGTACATACCCAATATTGTAGGCGTTAGTAACCCTATAACAGGCGCGTAAGCATACTCAAAACAAGCGATTTAAACACACTATATTATATAACTCATACAAAACCAAATTTAGTCATAACCAAACAATCAACCGCGTAAACATACTCAACAAAGTACTTCAAGCATAACCAAACAAGCGCGTAAACATACTCATAACATTATATCAATAATACCAAACCAAATTTTGTCATAACACGACCCGTAAGTGATACCTAAACGTTTACTTCCGCAACTTCCTACAAACAATAGCACCTAAAAGTGATCCAACAAAAGCTACCACAAGTAGTCGAATCTCTAGGGACAAGTCATTACACAAGTGGGCATTCTCGTTATCCAACTTCTCATTCTGCATATTCTGAACTCGCCTCCTTAAGATATAAATTTCTTCATCTTTGGCTCTAATTGTAGACTGCAATTGCGAACTCATCATCGAAACTTCTATTCTCGTCCTTCAACTCTTTGAAGAAATCATTAATCATCAACGTCGTTACGGGGCTAGTATCGGCAACTATAAGAGCAAGTCTTTCTTCATCAACTTCATCCCTAGTTAAGGCAAATTGTTGACTAAAATGTCAATCGTAATATTTTGGATCATTGTTGTCCAGACTTGATTCATCACCACTATACTCAGCCATCTGCATAGTACCACACTCAATAAGAAAAAAATTTGACACAACACTACAAATTAACAAATGTTATACGACCAAATATATTCATACCCAGTAACTATCAAACAATAATATATATATACACAATCACATTCCAATACTATATCATCATATCCATGGCTCCATACGAAAAAAGGATAAGTCAATGACTCTGAAATGACAACATATATACCCAATAAACATGACATTAAAAAAATCATACCCAATTACTACGAAATCACAAATGATATTCCACAAATATATTTACACCAGGAAACAATCATATAACAATATACATATCGTCTTCTCTTTAAAAAAAATACTCATCATATCAATTAATCCATTTAATATATCATCAGTTACCTAGGGAGAACCAGCAACATACACAATAATCGATCATCCATATATATTTGAAAAATGACAGGTAACATGTTGAAAATACCAATTTTCAAACGATTTTGAACGATAATATACTGAAGTTTAATGAATACATAAATAACAACTTACGAATTTTTCCTCTTGAGGTCGATAGTTAGATGATTATAAGAGATATAATGAGGAATGGAGCAAATATCTGCATAAATGCAAGGAGAAATTTTCTGCATAAATGGGAGGAGAAAATTTGTGCATAAATGGGAGGATAATAAATGGAAATGCAAGTATATATATTGGCCATCCTACAAAATTTGAATCGCCCGCTCATTACTTCTTCATACCAACTATTCATCTGATTTGAGTATGGATGTGACAGCTCTGCAAGCTGTTTATTCAATGTCACAGTTGAACCTCGAAAATGGGGAAATGTTTTTATTTACCTTTTTTTCCTGTATTATAGTTGAAGGGGTCAATACACAAAAACAATAAAGCAAGGGTATTTTCTTGCCGATTCTTTCTTATTATTACCGTAAGAGACCATATATAGAAGATACGTTGAGTCTAATTAGAGGAGAAGAGTATATTTGCCTATAAAACTAAGAAACAAAATACATACAAAGGACACATATATGAGATAACGATATGATATACAAGGTAAATTAATATATTAGCCCAAAATTCCATATAATTAATATACCAAAACTTAACTGAAAACAATTGACCAGGATCCATATATCGTATTAAAGTCTAAATCTCAAAATATAATACACCAAAAATACTCTACACGAAAAGCGTTGCAAACACCGATGCGAACCATCATCACGAATCACTGACATGAAGCATCACCGTGAACCGTATCACGAATCGTCGCGGAAAAGTTGTTGCCACGAATGGCCGTAAACCGGCTTCCATGTCCTCACTCTTTGTCATCTATGTCGCTATACCGCAAATCAACAATTCGCCAATAAAACTATTTATGGAACTTAATCTTGTATTTAGATGGTTAATATTATTTTTTTTAATATTAATAAGAATAAATAAATTATAATTAACCATGAATAAAAATACACTTAATCTACATAAATAATATTCATATACAGTTTAATCATATTGAAACAACATCCGTTTTATGAGATTAGTCTTCATCTCTCCATTATTCATTAAATTAAAACTCTACATATGATAAAACTGATATATTCATGTTACGCACAAGATTAAAATTCTTAACATTTTATCATCTTGATAAAAGAAATAGTCTTTCATTTAATTTACAATTATCATTTAACAACTTATGAGCTTTTAAATTGTATTTTTAAGTAAGTTTGCACTTATCTTTTATGATATAAGAGTTTGGCTCTCATGTAAACAACTCTTATAGTGTTCAATGAGAACGAATAGTAGTCATTGATCTGATTAATCCAAAGGCTGAAATTTTACCTAAATATTCTATAAAAAAAATACAAACCACTCTCTTGATTGGAATATGTAATACACACTCTCCAAATTAAGACAATTTCGATATTTTTTAATAATTATAAATGAAATCTTCTTCCACTATTTTAGGCAGTTACAATTTACAGAATCTTCCAATTAATTAATAAGGGTAGTAAAGAATATCAAGATAATGATAATATAAAAATATTATTTGAAATATTAGTTCCATTAATGTACAATTTTCTTCAACTATATACGTTAATATAAAAATATTATTTCGGGATATATTGTTTGAAATACAATTACATTTTATAGCGTTGAAACACCAAATAAGAAAGCGTAAACTTAATTACCCAAGTGTGCCACGCTCATTAACATACAGCACACTAATATATTCTATATCCGGTAAATATATACCTTGTATATTCTATAAAATATAGCATCATATACGGTAAAAAGTGAAAAGGTTGTGATCCTTAACATACAACATATAATACATGAAACATCCATTAACTATATCATGTATATTATGAAATTATATCGTTCCTATTCGGTGATTAGTACACTTACTAATCCATCATATTATGCATGGTAAACGGTGATAGCATATAAGATAAAGATCTTCTTCCAATGGATGTTGTGTTTTATTCAATGTAGCAAAAGAATTGTCCAAAACAACATATAAAAAAGAGTTTTGACAATGTAAAATAGTGTTTTGACATTAATAAAGACAGTAGTGTCAAACACAATAATCCCTACATAAGTGTTCAAAATATCCAAATAGAGAAATAAACGGTAGAATATAATTTTGACAAAGTGTAGCAAAACAGTTGTCCGAAGCAACATATCAAGATAACTACTTGGATGGTCTATTCATCATCATCCTTAGTGTTGTTAATCTTCAACGCTCCTCTAGCAACCATACACGGTATTTTTGGCATCATTGTGTTTTCAGACCAATGGAGCAAAGTATATAAATATCTGACTCGTCAAAAGATTCTTGAATTGAAACGGCCTTCCTTTTCCCACTTCTAATCCGTTGTTTCTTGTCTGACACCGTCTTGTTTTCTGAACACAACAATCAAACAATAACGAATATAATTCATCTTATTCATGAATATTTCATAAGCATAGCCAATGTCTCATTCGAGAAGGCATGGAGAACAATCAAACAATAACGAATATAATTCATCTTTTAGCAATTTTATCAAGTTTCGTATCAAATATAAAAAATAATGACCATCAACACCAATCATATATGAGCATGCAAGTGTATAATGGTTGAAACATAACTCGTATTCGACAAGGCATGTGAGAACATTCAACAAAATAGGACTATCAACCCAAATTCATCAACATAAATCAATAGTCATTCAGTTGGCAACATTCATCAACAATGGACTACCGAATATAAAAACTTATAGCCATAACACCAATCACATATGAACAGGCAAGTGAATAATGGCTCAAGCATAACTCGCATTCGACAAGGCATGAACAACATTCAACAACAATGGCTTATCAACCCAAATTCGACAATAATACTTCAAGCTCATCAACAAAAATCAATAGACATTCGGTTGGCAACATTCAACAACAATGGACTAACAAATATAAAATCATTACTCGTTAACACCACTCATATATGGACTGACATGCGGAATACAACGATAACAGTACCTCGTGTGACGGATGGGTTGCGGCTAGTCGAAGAATACCCTAATCTGTGTAGCAATCGACAATGAACGGGATATTAAGATGCAGAACGCCGAATACCGGCGCTTCTAGAACCGAATACGGACAATGAACAGGATATTAAGATGCAGAACTCCGAATACCGACGCTTCCAGAACCAAATGCGGAATCGAGTACGAACACAACACCGGCGACTCCAATGGCGCTGAAGACCGGAAGAAGAAGTAGAGGATGAAGATAACTACAACAAAATTAGTGATTTCTTTACTTTTAACCGCAAAAAAACCCTAATTTGTAGAAACGAAAAAGAAAGTTCATCAACAATGGACATTACCTCGAGCGACGGCGGGGAAAGGCGAACACAATACCTAGTGTAGAATGGATGGGGGAATAAAACTCCTGCTCCACAGACGGCGGCGAATAATGGAAGAAGATAGCGGCACCAATGGTCTCCTTCAGATCGAAAACAGGGGATTCTGCTTTGGAGGAAGAAGCGGGATACAAAAATAACCGTAAAAAGATTTAATTGTTTTATTTAAGAGAAATTTTAAAATTGAGGATAATTATGGAGAAGATTGTAAGACACGCGCTATCACTTCCAAAATTAGGATTAAAATTTTTTTTTTAATTTTTTTATTTATTAAACTATTGCTTAATCTCAGCCATCCATTATAATGATCCAACGAATATAATTCGTTCTCATTGAACACTATAAGGGTTGTTTACATGGGAGTCAGTATCTATATAGATATATATATTATAAGTTACGGAAAAATAAAGGACAATTTTGGTAACTAGGCCTTTTTGAAAAACTATAGTAGTAACTAGACTTTTTAATGTTTCAATTAAGTAAATATACCCCAACCTTTTGTATTTATTTTCAAACTCTACACACTCTTCTCTCAAGGGGTACATTTACTAAACACAAAACTAAAAAAAGCATTGTAAACCAAATTGTTTCAAAAAAATAAATAGTTTAGGTAAAAACTTATTTAATATAATGTATCTAACTATCAGTTTTGTAAAATGAAGCCTATGTTTTTCTAATAAGCTCGATGAAAGCCCTCGAAACGAAATTGTATTCATAATGTTCGTTATTTCTAGACGTCGATCACTATAGGTTCATTATGTTATTTTCAAAGGATGTTTGATAAACTTGTATCAATAATATAATAAACTTCATTTCTATATAATATCAAATTTAAAAGTTAATGCACGTTTTTATTGACTCTTCTTAGATCTATTATATTGGACAACTAGTGAAAACCAAAAAATATATTATAAATGATAAATAATTAGTCAAATTAGATACTATTTCTAAATGCGGATTTAAACATTTTTATTATTTTATTATTCAAATTTATAGTTCTTTATGACTTTGTCTATAATAATAAAAAAACTTTGATAAAGTTTGTTTCTTTTGTTTTAAAAGAAACAAATTAGACTTCTTGTATTTATTTTTAAAAATTAATTGTTTAATTTCGATTCACCCAATCTACTCAATTTTTATTTAAATTTATACATAATTTCGAACATTAATGACTAACATGCCCTCAATCCCTCCCTATTATCACACAAGTTCTCATAGCATAGGTCGGAACCGAGAAGCTCGTGACTAAACAAACAAAAGATTCGTGCTCACTAGCAAAAGCAAAAGTTTTACCATGATAGACGTAAAGTAAATGACTCAAGCATCGCATAGAAAAGACATACATGTCATTTATGTTTGTAGTACAAAAGCTCAGACATTATCTCCTTGAACATACCGTAAATACAAAAAAGCCTCATTACCCAATCTTTTTATTTTAAACAAAATTAACAACAATTATGGCACTTTATCAACATTTTTCTTTTATTTCATTTCATTAATTTTTTGTAATCTTTAACTGAGTGTGTGCAGTTATTAGGTAAACTCTATTTTTTATGTAAGTTATAATAATAGAAACAATAAGATAGATTATTGTAGTGATCGTTGCATACAAAACGTCGGAATTAATTGTAATGCTCTAGTTTTGGCCTTCACCGTCCCAGTAGTGAAGAGGGCCGCCCCTGTGGCTGACTCCAGATCGAGCCCGACCTGTTTTTATTCCGTTTTATTTCTTTCCTTAGATAGAAGATCCAATCTTTTATATTATGGGTCGGGTTTCCTATGAACTTCTAACCCTAGAAACGTCCTTCCTTCTATCTTTTCCAACCGTTCCCTATATATTCTCGCTTTCTCTTCCTTTTTTCCGTTTCTTGCTTACGTTTCTTCAACCTCGAGCAAAGTTGCAGCCTTTCCCTTGTGATCTTCTACAAAACGTGTAAGTCTTCATCCTTTTGATTCTTCTACAACGTTCATGAGCATGCTGCATGCTTCTTCCTTCTGTTTCTCTTTCTATTTTCGTTCTTCTTCTTCTTCTTCACAAGAATCAAGATCGAACGTTGATTCTTGTTGGCTTTTTTGTTGTTGATACGTGGTTGTTCACAGGCTCCCTTAGTTGAGATTTGAAGTGTGTGGAACAAGGATTCAAGCTTTGGTTGCTGGGTTGTGTGGTTGCTGTCAAAAAGGAAGCCCGACAACCGTTCAATCACAGAACCGCCCCGCATCTGCTCAGTGCCACCCCTACGGTTTTGACCAGTGCCGCCCCCGCAGTTCTGTCTACCCCCCCCTACGGTTCTTCTGCAGTAGCACCCGTCTTTGGTGAGTTGCTTCCTTTCCTTGTTTCCTCGTTCCTTTTCCTTAAGATGAGTGTTAATGTTGTTCCATGGAGTGTCTATAAGACTAGGGTCCATGTCCCTAACTTGTGGAGATCTCTTACTGATCACAAAGGCTAGAAGTTATAGACTTCTAGCAATCGTTCCGTTCCTGATTCGTTATGCCTTGGTTGCACATGCATTCCTTCTTTTCTGCGGGAAATTGAGTTGTAGCTGACCTTTGAGAGTACCTTCGAGTGAGGTTAGTCTCTTGGAATTACTTATATGCGTTCCGTGTATTGGTTTGGTTGTATTGGTTTGTATGTGTTGTTTATTATTATAATGGATAATCGGAATATGATTGACCTTTTATACCTTAATTTGCCCAAGTGTATATAACCGGATGATGACCGCTTGTCCAGCTCTTGCGACCAGTATAGCAGGTGACAGAGGGATGCATCCGCTATATTCCTGTTGGTGAAAGGGGACAGGGGGAGATCATGGTGATTCTTGTGTGACAACATAAGTTAAATTAGTAAAGGGATTAACTTAATGAAAGATAATAACCAGTTGAGTGTGAGCATGTTTTATGTTTATGTTACCTTAATTATGTGTGTTTGTGTCTTTAATGTCTTTCTGATATCTAGAATGTTAGTTGAAGGTTTATACCGATGTTGTAAATGTCCTGCAGGTTAGTGATGTTGCTGAGTGATCCGGACGGTGTGGTCAGCCGGGGTTCCCGCACATCATAGGACGGGATCGTGTTTATATTTCTCTTGTTGTTTTCCTTTCGTTTTGAAATCAGTTGCGAGTCTTTGACGCTTCCCTTTGTTGTTCATTTGGTTTTTATAACAGTTTTGATTTTCATTTATTTGTGCATTGTTGTAAGATCCGATGTTATTGAGTTACTTTGAGGGTCGAGACCCATTGTGAGGTTCTAGCCCATAACGCTTCGAGTTGTTGGAACTAAATTTATTTAAAGAATGAATTAAACATGTTTTAACACATGTGTGCGCCGGGCACTTTTCCGGGCACATTTCCGGTGGGCTCCAGCCATTATCAACACCGGAAAGTGCGAGCATTGGCTTCGCCTCCGCGAGCTCTTGCTCGTGGTATATTCATATGTTAAATTTGAGTTCCGATTGAATGAGAAATGGATGCCCAAAGTTGGTTACGTGATAGGCAATAACTTGGGAAAATAGTCAAAAATTGAGTGAATCCCACATCGACTATATGGAGGTAAAAGGGAGTAGGATATAAGGGGCAAGTTTGCTCTAAGGCATGTGGCCTTGGGTCACTACCCATTTTCAATGGGGAACGGCGTAGGCAAAACACCACACGCGCGCGCGCCAAGCTAGTGGTTGTGGCCGTGCCGAGTCCGAGCCGTGTTGTGTTGTGGGTGGACCTAATTATAATCTGGGCTGACCACCTATATTATTTTTGGGCCGACCCAACTCGAAGTCCAATAGTCCAAATGAGGAAGGTCTTGGGCCAAGCCCATTTGTGCAAAGGGATCAACCTAGATTATAATTAGGTCACTACCCATTTTCAATGGGGAACGGCGTAGGCAAAACACCACACGCGCGCGAGCCAAGCTAATGGTTGTGGTCGTGCCGAGTCCGAGCCGTGCTGTGTTGTGGGTGGACCTAATTATAATCTGGGCTGACCACCTATATTATTTTTGGGCCGACCCAACTCGAAGTCCAACAGTCCAGATGAGGAAGGCCTTGGGCCAGGCCCATCTGTGCAAAGGGATCAGCGGACGGGACTGGATATCCGAAAATCCAATCCAACGGACCAACCAACAACTCCTACAAAAGTGGGCGGTTATGGTCTTCAGTTGACCCCTAAAAACGTGGCTTCAAAGGTGAATCCGAAATCTCTTGGATTGCGGACACGTGTCACCCTCCTATTGGCTCCGGTTTTGGGCTGGTTCAATGGGTCTCGAGGCCCATAGCCCAATTCAGCTCCTCCAGCTCCTATAAATAGAGAGCTCTTCATTCATTCCAAAACACACCAACAATCATTATCTCTTCTCTCTCAAGCTTGCGAGCTTTTCTTATCTCAAGAGTGCAACGCACTACTTGTTCGTAGGCTTCCGGTACCATTACGAAGAACGGATTCGAACAGCAGTTGTATCCTGGGATTCTTAAACACCGTTAACCGTCGTAATACGGGGTGTTTTTAGAATTAAGGAAAGAGATTCCGATCTCGACTCTGCTCAACATACGCACTGCGGTGGTATGAAATTCTGAATCTTATCGTTATACTGCATAAAGTTTAACTGTCGTATTACAGGTTCCTACATGAGTTTCTACGACTTGGAGTGTTAGTGCATAAATGATGCACATTGAGACGAACAGTTTAACGTTGAAGCCCAATCTAACTCAATGTGTGTCAGTGTGTGCGATAGTGTGTTAGTGCAGTGCGACAACACCTACAATTTTGTGTGTGAACATTTTAAAGTCTGACACCCAGTCTCGTTACACGTCGATTATACATTTTGTAATTTTAATTTTACTTGACACCTCACATAAAAATGAGTCTATCGTTACGTACAAACAAATATCTATGTCGATGGAAATGAATATTTTACTATATTCATTTATATAAAATATAATTACTCATTATTAATAACAATTAACATATAAAATCATTTATAATAATATAACTACTCATTATTAATAACAATGTTGTTGAAAATTTGTCAAGCCACAATACAATTTTTTTTGTCATGTTGGACATTTCTTCAGATCTATCTATATTTATCCGTATAAATGTCCTAATCTCTTTCTCTTGTTTCAAAGTAAAATTATTTTTAATCATCAACGTCATTAAATTATATTGAAAAATTATGATAGAAAGTCCGTATAATTCCAACCAAGACAATCACGATCATTCATATCTGTGTAATGTTCTCCAATCTAGCTAGGGCGATATTGATTACCTAATGAAGATCTTGACATATCATATTTGAATCTATTTGTTAATCACGAACGTTCAAATATTTGTTATATTATATATCATTTAATAAATTTCTAAATGAATTTGGACATGTTGATTAGTGATAAGATGAGCGCAGGCCGCATGCAAATAGCAATGTTGCCCTCCACGACGTAGACGGTGGTCCACAAGTGTCAAGATCCAAATTTCTTTTTCTTACAATAAAAACGGGACCAAATTATATAAATATATCAATATTATAATATTATACAATAAGGTATGAGCTAATCAATGAGAAAATTATTAACGTTGACATTTATTCTAATTAATTTATTGTTCAAAGTTTCTGTGGAATGATCTCGAAATTCAAATGCTTGATTAATTTAATGTAGATTTCAATTAGAATGAAGAGAATTGTTAAATTGAAAAATTTTAATTAGGCTATTTTTTATGGACTTTTGTTTTATATATTCCTCTAATTTTTAGACTCTAATTGACTTATCACGTTTACTCTATGAGGGTATATTTATTAAATAAGATTATGTTATAAGCCTACTTAATAGAACAATATTGTTAAAATGATTGGTTAGTAATATTAGCCGTTAAAATTTTCATTTAACTAATTTATTAATTTTAAAACTTAATTACGGGTTTCATTTATTGATAATTTTCTAAAATACTACTCCATCTAGTCAATAATATTTGATATTTACAACAAAAATTTATTCACAATGGTCTTATTACTTGCAATTTGGTTATGCTAATTTGTCATTTCTTGAATTATAATTTACATTGTGGATAATGTTGACTCTCTATTCTGTCTACTTCTACTTTCTTTTCAGTATAAGCATGCATTATGATGCATGACTGAAAAATACATAAGATAGGAATATGTATTAAACATTACCATTAGGTGACAGTAATGATCAATTATGCTGTAAATTAGATATTCATCAGATTCAGAGTTGAAAAGCTAGCAATCACGATTATAAATGTATAGCACCAGATTCAGAGTTGAGAAAACGAATAAGGGCTAGTTTGAAAGAAAATAACTTATTGAATAGCTGTAATAAATAGTTAATTGAATAAAAAAGTTTCTTTATAAATTTGATGATTATTTGAAATAAGGTTATTGAATTGTTTATAGTAAACGAAGTTGCAAGAGGGACATGAGTTCATTTAAGAGCATCCCCAACAACTTTTTCAAACTCTTCTCTAAAATGGAGAATTAAAAGTAAAAATATATCCTTTATATTTTTATTAAATCCAACAGATTTCCTATTTTGGAAAATTCTCCATTTATTTAAAAAATGTCTTTAAATTTAGGGAAGAGTATCCACTTTTTTTCATTATTCCCCATTTTGGAGAATGAAATGGAGAATCTATTGGACAAAAAAATCTATAAAATTCTTCAAATATTCTAAAATGGAGAAGCTATTGGGAATGCTCTAAGAAGTGGACAAATTAGGTGTTTAGCTTTGACGATAAGAACTCATTCGAAAGCGCTAAAAATTATTTTCAGTAACGGAATAATTTCAAATCAATCAAAAACTATGTTTGTTTAGAAGTTTTTTTTAACACATGAAACTAATCTCATCACTTCTATTTTTTTTCTTACCCTTATCTGATTTCATTCCGTTTTCATTCCAATGCTCCAACCCAACGGAAACTAAATTCGAAAAGATAAGTTTCCGCAATATAAAACTTTTTAAAATATAATCTACAAATTATCCGGGATATAAAGGTAGAACCAAATGAGGGCTCAAAAGTAATTTCAATTCAATTAATAAAGTTATTATAGAGTCCTCCAATTTTTAAAAAAAAAAGAAAATTGTTTTAGAATCACAAGAGTTATACTATATCTTTACAATAAAGATTGTTAGACTTTTTATATTATTTATTTTCATATAATTATATATATATATATGATAATTATTTAATAACAAAACCTAAAATTTTGTGTGTGTATATATATATATATATATATATATAGAAGTTTTAATCATATCAATATTTTGAATTTATTATTACAAATAGTTTAAATAGACTATCAAACTATAACTAAGAATATTACTTTATTAAAAATTTACTAGCACCCATGAAATATGAGACTCAAAATAATTGTAAAAAATAAAAAAGAACACTTATAATCGTACAAATAAATATTTACTTTGTTATAAATAAAAATTTGTCACATATTAATATAACAGGTGTAAATTGTTATAACAAATACATATTTCTTTTATTGCAAAGAATATCTCATTGTAATTATTATTTTAATTTATAAATATAGATAGATTTTTATCACTACGTACCAACAATGACTTCCGACTATATTCGTTTCGATTACAAAAATCTTCATTCAATATGAATATTCGTTATATAATTCTATATGCAAATGAATATTGCATAATATTACCTTTTACATATGTCGGTATATTCATTTTATTTATAATATAATATAAGATTTCAAAAGTCTTATACAGATCACGTATTCGTACAAATTTAGCTTATAAATAGATCGGTTATGATATGGTCAATTCGTAATATGCACGTGATTGTCTTAATGAATTCGTCATATATGTTATAGTTAAATGTCATAGATGCCCTATATATACGTACATACAGAAATCTGCTAGTGTTCCCACCAAAAAAAAGAAATCTGCTAGTGTACTTGAACCCTAATAGAAGTTCAAGGAGAACAAAGAAAGAAGACGTATCCTTTATCCATGGAGGTCGAGCACGTGCTTCACATGAAAACCGGCTCCGGCGAGAATAGTTATGCCCAGAACTCGAGCGTTCAGGTTATCTTTTAACCTCGTTAAGATGTTTGGATTATTGTTCCGCATCGACAATATGATAATACCCGAACCTAACATGTAAGAGATAGGGTTACTCCTCCTACATGAAATACTTGTGTGTAAGGTTAACTTTATGTGCCGGTTTATACCCTAGTTTCGGCTTTTAGTATAAACCTAAAAGACATTATAAGGAACAGGTTTAATTTAAAAACACATATCCAATTGATTTGTTTATGCGTATAAAACACGTGTGTTTGTGTTGCAGAATGATATACTATTGAAGACTAGGCCATACACAGAAGAAGCCCTAAAAGAGTATCTCAAATCCAACAAGGTGAGACGTGGCAAGATGGGAATGGCGGATCTCGGGTGCGGGTCAGGGCCGAATGCCCTAGAGGCGGTATCACACATGGTGGAGTATGTGCATGCCACGTGGCAGGAGCAGGGAAAGAAGCCCGCAGAGGTGGTGGTTTACCTGAGTGACTTGCCTGGGAATGACTTCAATAACGTGTTTGTTTCTCTCCCGAGCATCCTGACCCGGTATAAGAAAACGGGTCAAGAGTCCGAGCCCTGCTTTGTATACGGAGCTCCGGGTACGTTTTACGGGCGACTATTTCCACGCCGAAGCCTGCACTTCGTTCACTCCTCCTCTAGCTTGCATTGGCTTTCTCAGGTTAGGTTTTCGCACGATTTATTTATGTAATTAATTATTTAAAAAATAGTGGTTATTTATTGCATTAAACAAAGAAAATTGAATGACCGTTAAATTCACGATCATTATCCTTACATCTCTCGTTTAAAAATTAACATCACCAATTTTTTTACCAAAGAAGTTGAGGTTGTTTTTAATAAGAAAATAAATGGTTATTTTATTTAGTTTGTTAAATATTATTTTAACTTTTCGGATTTGATTTTCGTTAAGATTTGAATTTTCACATTAAGCCCCCGATTGGTTGTAACTTTGAAAACGGAATGAAAATAAATCTAGCTCATACAGTTTCATGCAAAATGCATTTACTTTTTCTATTTTATTTCCTACATAGTATCAAAACTAATCAAAAATATATTACAATTACTTTAAATTTATAAGATATTGTTTTAAAATCAAACGGACCCTAAGTGTATCCCACGTCAAGCCAATAGTATTCTTAGATAATACCCAACCTAGTACATAAGGGAGGTCGGTAACTCCTCTTCCTATATCAATTGTACTGGATTGGGCCTAAGTTTAGGACGACCTAGTCACAAATTTGTTGGACTTTAGAATTTCATTAAAGACGTAAACTAATAAGTTTTTTTAATTAATTCATGTTATTAATGACTTATTGCACTTTAAAGAAAAAATCTCGTGTAAGCTTTTATTTCTTTTTAAATTTCATGTAATCATTCTCCAAAACTTCTCGTATAATACAGACATAATTATTGTTTTAGATAAATCATGAATGTGACCGCTAAATTTTATGTTAAAAACGTCAGATTATCTAAAATTGGATTTTTTTGTTTAGTGTCTTCACGGTGTAGTCTTTTTCGATTCGTAAATACTATTTTTGTTTAGTTTATTTGGTCTCTTTTATGTTTGCTTGTTTTCTATTTGATTTCCTCTAGATAGTCTTTTTCGGTCGGACTCCAAGCTTATTTTCCCGCTTTGTGTCCTACAAGTAGATATTTTTCCGATTGATGTCTAATTTCATTTAATTATTACAACAAAAATTGAAAAAAATAATAATTTTAAAAAATCATATTATGCTTTTTATAGTTTCTGCATATTAATATTTAAATTTTATAAACTCATCTAAGTTTAAATTCTGTTAAAGTCGATCACTTTATTTACATGTTAAAAAATAGTTTTTGTTTGGAAAGTAAAATGAAATACTAAAGTTTGTTGTTTTATAAGAAAAGGACAAGTTATATTATGATCAATATAAATAAACTTATTATACAAAGTGTAATTTTTAAAAATCAAATGAAATATTAACAAAAATAATTTTAACAAACACGTTAATCACCTTAAAAACTTTGCCCTCAAAGCTTATTTTTCATACAAGTTTTATAATTATATAAATTAGTCAACCAAGTGATTAACTTGAAAAAATTAACAATTAAAAGATTAGCAAGTTTTTATTTTTAAATCTTACTTTATATAAGTTTATAATAAAGTGAATTTATCTTATAAGTTTATAAAATAAATTAATGAATTATCTTGTAATT
Source organism: Fagopyrum homotropicum (assembly GCA_033239125.1). NCBI lineage: Eukaryota > Viridiplantae > Streptophyta > Magnoliopsida > Caryophyllales > Polygonaceae > Fagopyrum > Fagopyrum homotropicum. The sequence goes on along the minus strand of BSWB01000001.1, from coordinate 149,243,106 downwards.
TTTTTATAAAATAGAAATTTATTATTTCATTCAAATTTTTTAAATAAAAATGATTTTATTACAATCTAAATAAAGTGATTATCTTAAAAAATTAGTTTATGAATTAAATAAACAAAATTTAGATTTTAATATATAATCATAAAAAACATAATATATATTTATATATATATATTTAAACCAAAAAAAAATCAAACATAAAAGCCACCAAACAAAAAACATAAAATTAATGGTCATTAGTCAAAAAAAAAAAAAACTTTGAAATTCTAGTCATATGAACCAACCTAAAAAATTGATACTGTTTTCCATAATTTTGATATTTTTGGCTATTATTTTTCTCAATTTTTTTTAAAGCGAAAAGCAGTTAGGAAAGACTATGTTATAGAGGTTGTTCATGTTAAAATGAAAACACAAAGTTCATGGTTGTCAAAAAAAAGGTAGGTTGGGTTCAAATTCTCAAATGAGTCAATCCATCCACAACACAATTAATTTCTGAACACAAATATATGATTTGAACTTCCCAAAGAAGCGAATATTTAATTTGAAGTCGAATACAATCATCTCGATGTCCCATAAACAACTTCAAATTTCTTATACAGGCTACCCTCTACTAGATTCTACGTACACATATTTTCATACCCACTTAGGGCCGACTTCTTCGTACTTATATATACACATGATAACGCTATAGTGTTGTCTAAATATGTTTAGTGATTTTGCGCAGGTTCCATTGGCCTTGAACAAAGGGAAGATCAACATATCCAGGACAAGCTCAAAGGAATTCGTAGATGAATACACCCAAATTTTCAGAAACGATTTTAGTTTGTTTCTGAAATCGAGATCGACGGAAATGGTAAGAGGAGGAAGAATGGTGCTATCCTTCATGGGAAGAAGATCAATGGACCCTATTGGTGATGAGGATAGTTATCTTCAATGGGAGCTCATTGCCCGCTCGCTCATGATCCTCGTTTCTCAGGTTTGTTTCATTTGCATGTCGTTTTTGTTCATGTTATTATCGATATTATTACTTTTAAAAATGTTCATTTTTTGAAACAGACTAAAATAAGACCCTCTACTCGTAAGTCATAACCCTAAAATGAGATTCTTGACTTATTATATTTATCCGTAACTAGTAAAGACGCAAACTTTTACGTAAAAGGTTGTGTGTTTACTAGGTTTGAGCGAGCACGTGTTAAGTTTAAGACTAATATTCATTAACTTGCAGAAATTAGTAGAAGAGGATAAGGTAGATTCATTCAACACACCTTACTACACCCCTTCGGCAGAAGAAGTGGTTCGTCTAGTGGAAGAGGAAGGCTCGTTCAAGATTGACCGTCTCGAATCCTTCGAGATAAGCTGGGATGGTTCCCGTAAACCCGAAAACACGGAAATGAATGATAAAACATCGGGTATCGAGGGATCAAAGAAGGTGACTAGGGGGGAGAAGATAGCAAAGGTGCATAGAGCTGTGGTCGAGCCCTTAATGGAGAACCATTTTGGAAAGTCGATTATGGATGAATTGTTCGTTCGATATAGGGAAATTCTAGATGATCATCTCTCCATAAAAGAGCCAAAATTCGTTAATGTGATTTTAACTCTTGTTAGGAAATCATCCACCAAAATCACCAAATCAGCTTTACTTGACTTTTTATATGCAACAATCTTCAAATCTTGTCAGTAATTTCGCTCATTTTTTATAAATAAAATGTACACGTGACATGATTTAAAATAGTCTCATGCACATAACTCTATTCAATATTGGGTGGTCTGTATATTAATCATTATGTAATCATTGGTTAGATTTTATCCATTTTAAATTTTAATTTAAAATTTTTTTTTCAATATGTATTTACTTTTTCCTAATGTCATTGGAGCAAACCGAATATGCATGTATGTGTAGTGTGTTACTAGTTGAGGACTCCTTAATTCGGTATATCTCAAGAACTGGTTGGAATCTAGAATTAGTTAGACTAAAGTTAATATCTATATTACCCGATTTGTAATAAATTTGTTAATTAAGGTCTATGATATAATGTTGAGAAAATGGTTTATGTTTTAAATAATTTAAAATATTATTTTTATCTGAAAAATCAAATGTGTTATTAAGTTTAAAATCAATTATATTTGAAATTATTTTAATTCAATGTCAAATCTTACTAAACATGAATATTATATTTTCCTCTTATTTCTCATATCATAAAAACAATATCCAATGAGTCCTACAAGAATTAACTTAAACATCTATTCAATAAAATAGGATCTAATTTAAAACACATGGACGCTTGAAGGAACAAATTATGATGCGCAATTCTCGGTATGGAGCCTTGCATGGGAGCTAGGGTTCTGAAAGGCGATGGTCGAAATGGACTCACTCTTGGTTGTGAGGTTGATTAAGAACGGGGTCAGTCATACTCACCCTCTCTCTTGCCTGGTCATTAGTAATACCCAAAAAAAATTCCGCTTATTTTGAGTAGAACCGGATTCCGACAAGTTTAAATCTCCGTACAAAATACTTTTGTCATTTATTAAAACATTTTGTGTGAAAAGTTTACCCACGTAAAATACATCTATCATCGTTAGATTTAACTATTCTGCACGTCATTCATGCCAGTTGGGCCGGGAGTTCTGGGCTGTTCCTTTCTTCAGCAAATCTTAACGCAGAAACTAACACCACCCTTACTGTCTTCAACCTTCTCCCCAAGTCACGATGGTAGCACCTCACCCCGTAAATTTTGCGGAGGATCGATCTCCGACACAATAACTGTCAAATTTTCTTACCTTCTTAAGATCGGGATCGCATCCTTGACCGAGTTTATTCCCTTCCTAATCCATCATATCCATTTCATTCATCACCAAGAGCCTTAACCGTTTCTCATTACTATCCGTGTTACATCTCCTTATGTATAGTTACCGACGATGGTGTCTTCATCGACTACGAGCAGCCGTGCTGGAGGCCCTCTTCACCTGGCAACACCGACCCAGGAGGACCACAGTCATCTGCCCTCCCTCCTTTGCAACGAGCCTTCCCCGTTTTTGCCGGCGTCCATGACCGCGATCGCAGAAGTCTGGACCACATCCCCAACGACCAAGAATAGACTTCCCTGCTGCGATACGGCATCGAGTCGAGCCTTCCTTTCCCTCACCGGATCGTGGGCTGTCACTGGAGGGTCGATCGAGACATAACCATACCGGTGAGTCTCTCTTTCACCTTTCCTGCGGGTTCTGGGTTGTAGCAATGGTGGCTGGTTTTGTTCGACCGAGTCACGTAGGGTAGTAAGAGAGTTGGCTTGATTAGGGAAGGTGAGATATGAGTGCTTAGCTGCGGTTTGCGATAAATGGTACGGTCGCTGGGGGCTGTTGGACATAAGAATACAACTAATTCAATTGTAACAGAATTGTAATCACTGTCTATAAATACCTCATGTAAAGCAATTACACAATACACAGAAATTACACAATATACAGAAATTCATTCAACATATATCACAAACCATCTCAAACTCTCTCTCTCAATTCTAACATGATATCAGAGGGGATTTTCAGATCCTGAACCTCTGCCATGTCTTCCTCACACAATTCCGATGATGAACAAGATTCTAGTGAAGATTCTTCTGTTGATGAAGATCTTCTCCGTCAGATCAAACTGCATCATTCAGATGCCCCTACTCTTCGTCTCTCAACAAATTTACTCACCAGCACCAACTATTCTCGTTGGAAACGTTCTGTTGAAGTGTCTCTCTCTGCGAAGAACAAATTAGGTTTTGTTCATGGTGATTGTCCCAAACCTTCAAGCGATGTCAAGATTCAGGCTCAGTGGGACCAATGCAATAGCATGCTCATCTCATGGCTACTTCATTCAATGGACAGAGAGATTGGTGAATCTGTCTTGTTTTGTCACACAGCTGCTCAAATATGGACTGAACTGGAGATCCGATTTGGTCGCTCCAATCGAACCAGTCTGTATCGAATCCAAAAGGAGTTGAACAATATATCACAAGGTAATCAATCTGTCACAGCTTATTTCACACAAATGAAGAACATATGGGATGATTACTCCATTGCTATGACACATTTAACCTGTAAATGTGGATCTAATGAAATTGCTAGCACTATAGTTCGCGATCAACAGATCATTCAATTCCTCGTTGGTTTGAATGATACTTATGCTATGGTTCGATCTCACATTTTGTTGATGTATCCAAGTCCATCTTTGAATGAAGTTTACAAACTGGTTCTTCAAGAAGAAACTCAAAGAACCATATCCTACACACCTGCTCTTGATAGTGCTGCTTCCGCTCTATATTCTAACCACAGATTGACTACTCCCAAACCAAATCAAGAATATTCCAAACCAGCTCCTCGAGGATTTTTTTTTTCTAATCCTTCCAATACGGAATCCAAATCCAATTCCACTTCTGAACGTCCCTACTGTGATCATTGCAAAGTGAATGGTCACACTGTAGATCGTTGTTGGAAACTAGTAGGTTACCCAACTACACCAATTCCAGGCCTTCCTTGGTGTCAACATTGTAAGATTGCTGGACATGACACCAACAAGTGCTGGAAAGTCATTGGATATCCACCAGGACACAAGATGGCTGCCCCTGCACTGACTACTTCTTTTACACCTGAGCAGATGTCAAGTATCCTTGCTTTGCTAAGCAAGATAGAAGAACCACAGCAAGATCCTCTTACTTTCAGTGACAAAATAGCCCTTCTTGCAGGTAAGCATTCGTGTTTCTTATCTCTTAATCTCAATTCGAAATGGATCTTGGACAGTGGGGAAACCGACCATATTACACCCAACCTTAACCTTTTCACTTCTTATAAACCTATCACACAACCTTCATCTATAACCATGCCCAATGGTAAAAGAGCTGTTGTTGCTCACCAAGGCACAATAGTTCTTCCTAACGGCATTACATTGCATAATGTTCATGTGTCAGATTTCCAGTTTAACCTCATATCTATTCACAAGTTGTCAAATGATCTATTGTCTCATGTGTTGTTCACTGCTGACACGTGTATTCTTCAGGACCCTTTGATGAAGAATCCCATGGTGATTGGTCGAGCATTTAAAGGACTATACGTTGTTAATGATAACTGTAACACCCCGAATTCTCAGAACTCGGAACGTTACTGGTTAGGACCTCACAATGGGTCCCGACCTCAGTTTGACAACAATCTTACTAGGATCTTACAACAAGACACAAATAAGGAAAACCGAAATTCATGAAATAGTATTTTTAAGATAATGAATGCAACACGGTCTAGCAGCCTATAGTACTTAAACAAGGGAAAAACAAACAACTGTTCTTAATAAAAGAAAGAATGACAACCAACAACCCCCAACCCCCACTCTAAGGAGTACGGACACCCGGCTGACCACTACTTCCGGATCACTCAGCTGCTGGTCTAACCTGCGGTAAATCTAAAAACACAACAACAGAAACCATTAACTAGTTATCTAAATATTAGAAGAATAATAATAGCACACACACACATAAAAGAATAAACACCCATCATGCTTTCAAACAAGTCCATTTATTATCTTAAGTTAAGTTACTCATTCACGCTAATGATACTTATTTTGTGACACGAGGGATTCCCAAACCTCGCCTCCGCCCCCGTGTAACCATCATGAATGGATCTGATGCATCTCACCTTGTACCTGCCTGGTCTGGGTATAGAGAACCTCCCAGTCTCCTGTCAGAGCTGGGTAGTGATGTCACGGCCCGTTATACATACACTTGGGCCTTAAACAGAATAATAACAGTCGTCCTAGCAAGTTGTTATTATTATTTTCACACACATTACACACACAACCATTATCACCCAACTAATATCCAGAAACTGGCTAAGTAAGTCGCAAGGACTTACTTGAGTCAAAACACACTCTAACACGTCTCAAAACAGTCCGTACTCGTGGTAACTCAAACGCCTGTCAAATAAGGCATGTGGATCAAAATCTCATCCAGATGTCCAACCTCATACGAAGGAATTACGGAAAAAGCTCTCTTACGATAAAAGACCATTTTACCCTTAATGTCGAAAATTCTCAAAGTTTATTCTTAAACCTACTAATGCCTTTTAGAACTTGTTTCCATACTTTGTGTCTCTCGGTTAGCTACTTATAGGTTATAAGTCCAAACTTGAATCCACTCGAAAAAGAATAACACTCTTCCTCCTTCCCGGTTACCATCTACTCTACTACATATTTTATCCGTACTATATACTTTAACCTTTCTCCTCAACTCACTTATTTAATTATGTAACTATTCGGTACTCATATATATATATCTACATATTTTATTTCCCATCTCGTGCGGATATATGTACACTTACGTATATGAGTATATATATTCTTATGTACACTTATATATAATAGTCCCGAAATTCCAACCTATTCATATATATATTTATCTCATTTATATCTTACTCACGTTTTTATTATTTTTGCAAAGCACTGTAGTGCAAATATATATATATATATATACACACTTATACACTATACTTGTACGTATATATATATATATATATATATATATATATATATATATATATATATATATATCAACTTCGATCTCTTACTTCTATCTCTTACTTCTATACTTATATATATATATATATATATATATATATATATCCATTTTGGTATTCGGTACCCTATACTTAATTATATATATATATGTATATGCATCCGTAAATTCAAACCTTCAATTGTGTAGTATATAAACCTCCATACGCTACTTACATTTGACCCTCCCTTAGCTCTACTTATGTAAACACATACCCATCAACAACTCGTACACTGGACAAAAAACTCACCGGTGTTACTTCGATCCGGCTCAACGTCAACCCGGTTTGCAACACTGGAGAGGTCGGTCACTGTAGGGTCCGAACAACGGTTCAGTCGGCTATCACTCTAACACGTCTGACAGGAAAGGGATGAACGAGCAGCGGCTTACCTGCGATCGAAGACGATGGACCGCTGGCTGGTTCGACGCTGCAGGGGTCGACAGAGAAATCGGCTGGACTCAGTGGTGGCTCCGGTGCTACTGTAGGGCCGAAGAGAGGGCGGCGCGGCGCTGGGTCACTGCTGGCCGAAGAGAACCGCCTGAGATCCCGATGGTGTAGTTGGTTAGCGAGTGCTGGGGTCGGGAAGAGAGTCACGAGGAGGAAGAAGGTGGCGGCTTACCAGGGTTCCGGCGGTGTCTGGGCGGTCGACAGAAGGCGGCGCAGTGGCTCGGTGGCGGCTCGATCCGGCGTGACGTTTTGCTGCTGTTCGTTCGTGCAGGGAGAGAGAGGGAGAAGGAGGCACACAGAGATGGGGATAGGATTAGGAGTAGATTAGGTTAACTTAATAATTAGGTTAGGTTAGAATTAGTTTAAGGAGATGGCTGATGGGCTGATAAGTGGGCCTATTAGTGGGCTACATCCGTCCTCTCTCTCTTATTAACACAGGATACGAAACTCGTTACTCGCCCCGAATTTCTGGTTATGTGCGGGAATTTACATAATACGGAATTATATTCCGTATTATATAAATTATTATTATTATTTTATTTTAAGGTGCGTAAATTATTTCCGGTTACAAAGTTTCATCATTTTATGTGACTTAAGGTCACATAAAATGATAGAACTTAAAACTCGTTTTATTTTATTTATTTATTTATTTATTTAGGATTGATGTATCAGAATTCGATTAAATTCAGGTTTAACGGGATTTAAAAATTTCGGTTATTACATCAGTGCCCCCTTAAAAGAAGTTTCGTCCCGAAACTTAGAATCATTTCTTTCATCACACGTTTCCTTTGGTATCTTTTCCCTTCAAAATTTTGGTTTTCTACCATGCAGCTACTCACACATCATAGTCAGAAGTATATCGCATAAAACGTAAACACCCAATCCAATATAAAAACATGAATGGTCAAACAACACAATATCCGAGTACTAACTCGTCGATACAGGAGTAACCTCTAACCCCGCAAAGAACTCGGGATAGTTACGTCTAATACTCTCCTCAGTCTCCCAAGTGGCCTCATCAGCTCCTCTCCTAGACCACTGGATCCGCAACATAGGTATCTCCTTGGACCGTAGACGTCTAGTGCTGCGCTCCAAGACAACTACTGGGTACTCTACAAAGGTGTGATCGGGCTCAACTGTCAAATCCTCATGGTTGATGACATGTCTCGGATCCGGGATGTACTCTCTCAACTGAGATACATGGAAGACCGGATGAATACCCTCTAGTCTCGGCGGTAAAGCTAATCTGTAGGTCACCTCTCCCACTCTCTCTAAGATCTCAAAAGGTCCGACATATCGGGGACTCAGCTTCCCCTTAATGCCAAAACGCCTGACTCCTCTCGTAGGTGACACTCTCAACCACACCTGAGCACCCACTCTAAACTCCAAAGGTCGACGCCTTTTGTTGGCGTAGGACTTCTGACGACTCTGAGCTGCTAACATCCGTTCTCGGACTAGGGCAATCCGAGCGATGTCATCCTGTATCTGATCTGGAGCTACTCCATCAGCTCTGCTGGGCTCATCCCAACATAATGGTGTACGACATCTCCGCCCGTACAAAGCCTCATAGGGAGCCATCCCAATAGACGCGTGCCAGCTGTTATTATATGAAAACTCTATCAGTGGGAGATGATCTGGCCATACCTGTCCCCAATCTAGGACACACGCCCGCAGCATGTCCTCTAAGGTCTGAATGGTCCTCTCAGACTGTCCGTCTGTCTGTGGCTGATAGGCAGTGGTAAAGTGGAGACTCGTCCCCAAAGCAGTCTGTACTTGCTGCCAAAATCTCGAGGTAAAACGTCCATCTCTGTCAGACACGATAGTCCTCGGTACCCCGTGGAGTCTCACAATGTGCCTGGTGAACTCTTCAGCTAGACGACTCACCGGCCACGTTTCCTTAATCGGAATGAAACGTGCGGTCTTCGTCAGACGGTCTACAACTACCCATATAGCATCAAAACCTCTGCTGAGTCTCAAACCTGTGACAAAATCCATAGATATATCCTCCCACTTCCACTGTGGTACTGGAAGTGGGTGGAGTTCTCCTCCGGACCTACGATGCTCAATCTTGACCTGTTGGCAGGTCGCACACTGAGCTACATACCGAGTCACATCGGGCTTCAAACCACCCCACTAGAAGGACCATCTCACATCCTTGTACATCTTACTCGCTCCAGGATGTACTGAGTATGGGGTAGCATGAGCCTCACCTAGTATCCTCTGTCTCAACTCACTGTCTGACGGCACACAAACGCGATCCTGACGTCTCATCAATCCATCAGCACCAATAGTGAACTGTGGGGCCTCATCTCGAGACATCTTGTCTCGGATCCTGATCAAAGTCGGGCAAGTCTCCTGCTTCTGTCGGATCTCATCCAACAGATCAGGAAGTAACTCCAAAGTAGCCAACTGAATATCAGTATCGGGAAACTGAATCTCTATCTCCAACCAAGCCAAGTCTCTCTACAACTGTGGCTGTACTGTCAACCGGGCTATCGCCCTCTCCCTAGGCGTCTTCCGGCTCAAAGCATCAGCTACCACATTCGCCTTCCCGGGGTGGTAAAGAATATCAAGGTCGAAGTCCTTGATCAACTCTAACCACAGCCTCTAGCGGTTATTCAACTCTCTTTGAGTGAATATATACTTCAGACTCTTATGGTCTGTGAAGATCTGACATGTCGCCCCATATAGATAGTGACGCCAGATCTTAAGAGCATGGACTACTACAACTAACTCTAGATCATGTGTGGGGTAGTTCTCTTCATCTGTCTTCAACTATCGAGACGCATAGGCTATGACCTTACCCCTCTGCATCAAAACACACCCCAAGCCCAGCTTGGATGCATCACTGTATACTACAAAGTCATCAATACCCTCAGGTTGTGCCAAAATCGGAGCGGATGTCAATCTTCTCTTCAGCTCCTCAAAACTCTGTTGACACGGCTCAGACCAGACAAACCGAGTAGTCTTGCTCAGAAGACAGGTAAGTGGTCGGGCAATCAAGGAAAACCCTTCCACAAACCGGCGGTAATAATCCGCTAAACCCAAAAAGTTGCGAAACTCCTTAACATTCTTAGGAGGTTGCCAAGAAGATACTGACTCTATCTTCGCCGGGTTGACTTTAATTCCCTCAGCAGTCACCACGTGGCCTAGGAAAGCCACCTCTGACATCCAAAACTCACACTTGGATAGCTTAGCATACAGCTGGCTATCCTGCAGAATCTGCAATACTGTCCTCAAGTGTCCGGCATGCTCCTCTCGACTCCTAGAGTAAACTAAGATGTCGTCAATGAAGACCACTACAAACTGGTCTAAGAAGTCAATGAATATCCCATTCATTAACTCCATGAACACCGCTGGTGTATTAGTGAGCCCAAATGGCATCACTACGAACTCATAATGACCATACCTAGTCCGGAAGGCCGTCTTAGGTATGTCCTGATCTCTCACCCTCAACTGGTGGTAACCTGATCTCAAGTCTATCCTCGAGAACACAGACGCTCCATGCAACTAGTCCAACAGGTCATCTATGCGCGGCAGTGGATACTTGTTCTTGATGGTGACTTTGTTCAGCTCTCTGTAGTCTATGCACAGCCTCATCAATCCGTCCTTCTTCTTCACAAATAACACTGGCGCGCCCCAAGGAGACACACTAGGGCGTATGAAGCCCTTCTCTGCTAACTCCTCTAACTGCTTCTTCAGCTCAAGCAACTCTATCGGTGCCATACGGTACGGAGCCTTTGAGATCGGTCTCGTGCCCGGCTCTAAGTCAATGCTGAAATCGACGCTCCTCTGTGGGGGTAATCCTGGCAGGTCGTCACTGAATACCTCTGCAAACTCGCATGCAACATGTATCTCCTCTATGCTCAGGCTCTTGCTTTTCTTCATGGCATAACACCAGAAGGCCTTGCAACCCTGTGCTATCAGTCTCGCCGCTCTCACTGCACTGATAACTGTGCATGACTTTCCGAGGTCCCAACCTCGGAATATACCTATATGACCCTCCTCAGTGGCAACGGTCACGGTCCTCATGCCAATGTCTAAGACTGCTCCGTGTCTCCTCATCCAATCTATCCCTAAAATCACATCCTCATGAGCTAAGGGCATGACTAGAAAATTTACTAGCCAGTCTCGATCTCCCATGCGAACAGGGCATCCATAAATCTCTCTAGTCCCTCTTACCTTACTCCCATCAGGTAAGCCTATCATAAAAGGTATCCCTTCTACAGTAGCTAAGGACAACCTATCTATGCATGCATCAAATATGAAGGAGTGTGTAGCACCCGTATCAAATAAAACTCGTACGGGTAAGTCATGGATCTGGATCGTACTTGTGACAGTCGGTGCATCTGGCTGATCTGCGTCCCTCAACTCAAACACCCGTGCTTGAGCTCCTCTAGTATCAGCTACACTGCCACGTCCTCTGTCTCGACCTGATCCCTACATAGAGCTTTGTGAAGATGTGTGTCCTGGAGCCTTGTAAGACTGCTACTGACCTGGGGCTCGGTACTGCTGCTGCTGACTCGGAGCTCGGTATTGTGGCGGTCTCTGTACACTCCTAGATAGACCTGCAGGGGAGGAACCCTGCTGAGATGGAGCCTTGCCCTGGCGGCAAAATGCAGCCCTATGTCCAACCTTGCCGCACTGGAAGCAGGTCACTGCCGGCTTCGTGCAGTTCGATCGGATGTGTCCATAGCCACTACAGTTGTGGCACTGTAAGCCACCAGCTGAAGTCTGACCAGTAGTGGTATGGCTATGTCGCCCCTGAGTCTACCCCCGTCCAAAAACAGCTACTCCTGTACTACCACTAGCATATCCTGTCCTTTGCCGCTTATCCGGCCTGTCTGACTGAGCAGCTCTCCTCTGGACTGGTCTGTCTCTCTCATATGCAGACGCCCTATCCTGATAGTCTGACAGTGCCTCACAGCGAAATCCTGCCAAATAGGAACGAGTGCTCTCTCTCAATCTCCGTGAAAAGAGATACACATGCTGCTCCTCAGGAGGTGCATCTGGTCCAAGTAGTGTCAGTTCCTTCTGGAACTTCTTGATGGCAGCAACAATCGGAATGTCCTCAAATCCTGCCTTAATGAAGTTCTGAAACCTCTCTCTCCTCAACGAGATAAGGCAGTATCTGTCTCTAACAATGCTCCTCATTTGCTCCCAACTGGTGACTCGACTACGTATGGTCCGCCACCAGGAATGAGCATCCTCAGTAAAACATGTCTGCACCAAATCCACCTGTCGATCCTCTGGGCAACATATCGCCTCTAACGCAGTCTCTACCTACCCAATCCAGTGCTCCACCTCTAACCCTATATCTTCACTGAGTGAGGGGACCTTTTGAGAGTTGAAAGCCTTCAACCACTCATCCGGCCTCGGTGCTCTAGACCCAGTAGGAGCTCTATCAGCCACAACTCTCCTCTCAGGTACAGCCGGCACCTGAGGTACTCCTTGTGTCACCTGAACAGATCTAGCCGGTACTAGTGGTACCTGGGTAAGTCTCTCTGTCCTAGCAGCCTCCTCCATACGCTCGGCGTATGCTCGGTACTCTCTATACTCAGTTGCTCCAATGGAAACATGTCCTGACTCTGTCGAACGTGCTCTCTGTGCTACAGACCTAGCAACGGTCTCATTCCTGACCTTGGGACCTACACTCTCAGCCACCTCCTCCACTCCAGCATCTGGCATGATCACCGCTGATGGATCCTCTCGAGGAGCTCGACCTCGTGCTAGTGGAGGTCTACCTCTACGGCCGCGTCCTCTAACTATAGGGATCCCATCCCCCCTGCCTGGTCCAGCTGGAGGGAGAGGTGGACAATCTCTACCTCGACTAGTAGCTAGTGCAGCTCTAGTACGTGCCATCTGCGCGAGGAATAACAACTATAAATATAACTAGCTAATAAGTCCAATAAGTCCATCTATAGTAAAACCTAAAGTCCATACTAAGCATACTGAGATCTGCGGTAGTAGTGGTGGTCAGCCGTACTTTTCTATTCCCAACCCGACTATGCATGCATTTGAAAACCAAAAGTTCCTTTTTTTTAAAAAAACTCAGATCCCTTTCGGGTTCTTCTTAAAACTTATTCGGTCTTTCAGAAGATTTCAAGTGCCATTGTTGCCAACCTAGAGCTTTGATACCATGTTGTAACACCCCGAATTCTCAGAACTCGGAACGTTACTGGTTAGGACCTCACAATGGGTCACGACCTCAGTTTGACAACAATCTTACTAGGATCTTGCAACAAAACACAAATAAGGAAAACCGAAATTCATGAAATAGTATTTTTAAGATAATGAATGCAACACGGTCTAGCAGCCTATAGTACTTAAACAAGGGAAAAACGAACAACTATTCTTAACAAAAGAAAGAACGACAACCAACAACCCCCAACCCCCACTTTGACGAGTACGGAGACCCGGCTGACCACTACTTCCGGATCACTCAGCTGCTGGTCTAACCTGCGGTAAATATAAAAATACAACAGAAACCATTAGCTAGTTATCTAAATATTAGAAGAATAATAATAGCACACACACATACATAAAAGAATAAACACCCATCATGCTTCCAAACAAGTCCATTTATTATCTTAAGTTAAGTTACTCATTCACGCTAATGATACTTATTTTGTGACACGAGGGATTCCCAAACCTCGCCTCCGCCCCCGTGTAACCATCAAGAATGGATCCGATGCATCTCACCTTGTACCTGCCTGGTCTGGGTATAGAGAACCTCCCAGTCTCCTGTCAGAGCTGGGTAGTGATGTCACTGCCCGTTATACATACACTTGGGCCTTAAACAGAATAATAACAGTCGTCCTAGCAAGTTGTTATTATTATTTTCACACACATTACACACACAACCATTATCACCCAACTAATATCCAAAAACTGGCTAAGTAAGTCGCAAGGACTTACCTGAGTCAAAACACACTCTAACACGTCTCAAAACAGTCCGTACTCGTGGTAACTCAAACGCCTGTCAAATAAGGCATGTGGATCAAAATCTCATCCAGATGTCCAACCTCATACGAAGGAATTACGGAAAAAGCTCTCTTACGATAAAAGACCATTTTACCCTTAATGTCGAAAATTCTCAAAGTTTATTCTTAAACCTACTAATGCCTTTTAGAACTTGTTTCCATACTTTGTGTCTCTCGGTTAGCTACTTATAGGTTATAAGTCCAAACTTGAATCCACTCAAAAAAGAATAACACTCTTCCTCCTTCCCGGTTACCATCTACTCTACTACATATTTTATCCGTACTATATACTTTAACCTTTCTCCTCAACTCACTTATTTAATTATGTAACTATTCGGTACTCATATATATATCTACATATTTTATTTCCCATCTCGTGCGGATATATGTACACTTACGTATATGAGTATATATATTCTTATGTACATTTATATATAATAGTCCCGAAATTCCAACCTATTCATATATATATTTATATCTCATTTATATCTTACTCACGTTTTTATTATTTTTGCAAAGCACTGTAGTGCAAATATATGTATATATATACACTTATACACTATACTTGTACGTGTATATATATATATATATATATATATATATATATCTTACTCACGTTTTTATTATTTTTGCAAAGCACTGTTTTGCTGCTGTTCGTTCGTGCAGCGAGAGAGAGAGGGAGAAGGCGGCACACAGAGATGGGGATAGGATTAGGAGTAGATTAGGTTAATGTAATAATTAGGTTAGGTTAGAATTAGTTTAAGGAGATGGCTGATGGGCTGATAAGTGGGCCTATTAGTGGGCTACAAATGGCCTCTCTCTCTCATTAACACAGGATACGAAACTCGTTACTCGCCCCGAATTTCTGGTTATGTGCGGGAATTTATATAATACGGAATTATATTCCGTATTATATAAATTATTATTATTATAATTTTATTTTAAGGTGCGTAAATTATTTCCGGTTACAAAGTTTCATCATTTTATGTGACTTAAGGTCACATAAAATGATAGAACTTAAAACTCGTTTTATTTTATTTATTTATTTAGGATTGATATATCGGAATTCGATTAAATTCAGGTTTAACGGGATTTAAAAATTTCGGTTATTATAATAACCATACCAAGACTTCTTCTATTGACTCTTTATTTGCTTCTCCAGCATGTAATAATACAAATACTAGTAAAGTTTCTAATGCTAGTAAAGTTTCTGTTGAACTATGGCATTGTAGACTTGGTCACTTGTCTTTTGATCAAATATTCTCTATTCATAATGATTTACATTTGTCTAAGAATCATGCCATTTGTACCATATGTCCTCAAGCCCGACAGCATAGGCATCCCTTTCCTACATCTTCTACAAGGTCTTCTTTCACCTTTGATATTCTACATATTGACACATGGGGTCCTTACAAACATCAAACCTATAATGGTTTTTCTTACTTCTTGACCATTGTTGATGACCATTCCCGTTTTACATGGACATATCTCATGGCCAATAAATCCAATTTTTTGCCCATCATAAAGTCCTTTGCTCTCATGGTCAAGAATCATTTCCAAACCACCATCAAACACATTCGGACGGATAATGCTCTAGAATTTTCAAGCAAAGAAGCTCTTCATTTCTATTCCACAGAGGGTATTATCCACCAAACTACTTGTATATACACTCCACAACAAAATGGGATTGTAGAAAGGAAGCATAGACATCTACTAGAGGTGGCTAGATCTCTCTTTTCAATCAAAACTACCATCACCATATTGGGGAGAGTGTATCCTAGCTGCAACCTATCTCATCAATAGAAAGTTGCTTACCATTTCACCATATATCCAATGTATAACCCCCTACCTTTCCCATCATATCTTCTCTTTCTACCCTTGATTCAATCATTTTTCTCCCAGCCAAAACACCATCACCTTTACTCCCACCTGATTCTTCAAATATTTTATCTCCATCTCCTTCTGTTTCACCACCACAGCTCATCTCCTCTTCTCCTTCTTCACATTCAACCAATTCCACTTCTCAAAACTCTTCCAGTAACCAACCTTTGCCTCCTTTACAACCTGTTCGACGTTCAACTCGTCATACTCATCCTCCATCTTATCTCTCTGATTTTATTTGCACGTATAGTTCATGCTCCCAATCACCAGGTATGTCTTCTAATCTTTCTTTACCTCATGACCATATAGACTTTCTTACTTCGTTAACATCATTTGTTGAACCCACTACCTATGCTGAAGCTTCCAAAGATCCAAATTGGATTGAGGCAATGGATAAGGAGTACAATGCTCTCCAACGTAATCATACATGGGACTTAGTACCCTTGCCACACAACAAAAAGGCTATAGGGTGCAAATGGGTATACAAGGTAAAACTCAAAGCAGATGGATCCTTGGAGAGGTATAAGGCAAGACTTGTAGCTAAAGGATACAATCAAAGAGAGGGCATAGACTATCATGAAAATTTTTCTCCAATTGTCAAGATGACAACTATAAGAAGCATCATTGCCATTGCTACATCCAAGCAATGGATACTTCACCAACTGGATGTGAACAACGCCTTTTTACATGGTAATTTATATGAGGATCTCTACATGAAGGTACCCCCTGGCACTTCTAATCCTTTGAATCTTGTATGCAAGTTAAACAAGTCGATCTATGGCCTAAAACAAGTATCAAGGCAATGGTTTCATTGTCTCACTGTTGCCCTTATTGATCAAGGTTTTCATCAGTCAAAAAATGACTATTCTTTGTTCATAAAACGAGAGGATCATGACATTACTATAGTGGCAATCTATGTTGATGATTTGCTAGTTACAGGGTCTAAGGAGTCTGAAATTTCTGCACTCAAAGCATTTCTCGATAATATGTTCAGCATCAAAGACCTTGGCATATTACATTTTTTTCTTGGTTTGGAAGTAGCTCATACAGCAGCTGGAGTTGTTCTTGCTCAAAGGAAGTTTACATTAGAACTTGTTCGCCCCTAAAGGTGTGTGCAAATAAGCTTTTAAATTTATAAAACTAGAATCAAGCAAGCGAACCCGCAGTGTACGGATCGACGTAGTTAAGCAAGAATTTCAGAGTATCGAACACAGGGATTTGGGTGGGAACAAATTCAATTGCAGATTATCAAGCGAATAAATATGAGAGTTTTTGCAAATATTGGGAAAACAACAATCCTAAAGATCCAAGTATCCAGTTGTGGCAATCGATTCAAGATATACTAATGATATAAAGACAGAGTTGAGATATGCAAAGGTATACTAATGTAAGGTAATCGTACGGTGAAGTTCCAAAAACCTTATATGACTTACCTACAAGACACTCTCTATACAGGTTGTTGAGGCTTCAATATAGAAAGGTTCTAAAGACAAGAATTAATGTCAAATACCCAAACTTGTAATCCAAGGATCAAGACTAACTTAACCGATTACGGTTATGACACTCACAATCGAGGTAGAGGTTGTTGAGGCTTCACTACCACCTAGAAAAGACAAGCCTAAACTAAGTTAAAGCAAATCTTTAACTTTGGATTAAAGTAAAAGCAGGTTCGTAAACTTAAGGGAAATTACGGGTAGATCTTGAGACTCCACGGCCGTGGAACTCAAGAACAAACCGTGATTTAGGGTTCGTCGACGATTCTCTCTAACTCTCAAGGTCTAATCTGTTTACGATCGATCTATCATCATCTAAGCCACAACTATCAACCCTTCACCTTAGAATCGTTAAGGGTTTTTAGCCAATAACAGTCATGTTGATATTAAATTCAAGAATTAAAAGATAAAAAGATGAAAACTTCCGAAAACTTTCAATAAACTTCAAACCAATCTCAAAGTCACAATCAAGAATGAATGTTGTTAACAGATTCAGAATAAGCCAAACAAACACAATCTTAGGAAAGAAGGAAGAACGGGGTGTCAATCTGTCTTCTAATTCAAACCTAAACAAGAAGAGAAATCTTCTTGCAATAATCTTCCAAAAGCTTCGATCTTCCGCCAATCCGGAAATCTCAACAGCAATCTCTACCAAAAGTGCGAGATTAGGGCAAAATCCCAACACGAACTTCGATCTCCAATGAGATGTAAATGCTTCCAAACGAGGGTTGTGCCGCTAAGCAAAGGCGTAAGCCAAGGTCTAAAGCGAGGTCGCAAAAGTGCGTCTAAGCGGGGATGACGGAATCTTGCTTCGTCCGTCTTTTTATAGGGCAAGATTAAATATCGGCCCGGCCCAATCTTCAAAAGATCGTGGCTTCAGAATGTGGCGAAAAAGATCGCCAAGATCACGGTCGTGGAAGGTTCCACGACCGTAATTTAGAGCGTGGAAAGTGTCACGGTTTGAACCATGGATTCCACGACCGTAATAGTTACTGGAATGCATCACGCCTCTCTTTGCAGGGTTCCACGGCCGTGGAACTAAACGTGGTTTGTAGTACGGCCGTATTTTAGAGCGTGGTTTAGGGCAAGAACGTGATTCTTCCCTAGCCTCGTGCATTCCTCAAGTTGAACTCCATTTTGCTCCTAATAATGCCCTTAATCCATGGACATACTCAATCAACTCTTCTTTGCTCGATTTCGTTCGGAAATGACTCTCAATCACCTATAATCAACATAAAGCTAGTGTAGACATCCATATTGACAATATATGCAAACTAGCTCACAAATGCAACAATGCTAAATCAAAGACCATCAATATGAATAAAATATACTTAGAAAACGTTCCTAAAATATCACAATATTTCATGCTAACAGAACTTCTATCAGAAGCTTCTCTTCCCCATGGTCTTCCTACATCTACTCCATTGCCCTTACATCTTAAATTATTACCTCAAGAAGGTACTCCTATACCAGATGCTACAGTTTACAGATCTTTGGTGGGAAAATTAAATTTCTTAACTAATACCAGACCCGATATATGCTTTGCAGTACAAAGTTTGAGTCAATTCATGCAGGATCCTTATACATCTCATATAGAAGCTCTTTTACATACATTACGGTACATTCAAGGGACAGTGGGACATGGTATCTTATTAAATGGCAGTGATAATCCAAGCATCCTAGCATATACTGACTCTGACTGGGCATCATGTCCCTCCACCAGACGCAGTGTAAGCGGGTATGTAGTTCTTCTGGGCCCTTCTCCCATCAGTTGGAAATCGAAGAAGCAAACTACTGTATCACGTAGTTCCGCTGAGGCTGAATATCGGGCCATGGCCCAAGCTGCAGCAGAGATTACATGGCTCATACGTCTACTGGAGGAGCTAGGACTCAAACCACCACATCCAATTCGACTCCTCTGTGACAATAATTCAGCAATACAAATTAGAAAAAATCCAGTCTTCCACGAAAGGACCAAACATATCGAGATAGACTGTCATTTCACGAGAGACAAGGTTATGGAGGGACTATTGGAGCTTCAACATATCTCCACAAATGAACAACTAGCAGATGTGTTTATAAAAATTGTTCCTTCAGCTCATCAAAATCATCTTTTGGCCAAACTAGGAATGACACTACCTAGTTTGAGGGGGGTGTTGGACATAAGAATACAACTAATTCAATTGTAACAGAATTATAATCACTGTCTATAAATACCTCATGCAAAGCAATTACACAATACACAGGAATTACACAATACACAGAAATTCATTCAGCATATATCACAAACCATCTCAAACTCTCTCTCTCAATTCTAACAGGGGCATTACTGCTTATACAATAGTATAGGTTAGGAAGGCTTCTGAGTGTTGTTTTATTTGTTAAAACTATTTAAGTTTAATTTTAAGGATAGTTGTTTTGGGGATAGTACTGCTATGATCTGTCAGGTGGAAACAATCACTAAGCTAAAGTGATCCATAGTAGCAAAATCAAGATCTAAGTGTAGAATGGGTCGGTAGTGTTGTGTCTTTATTTTATCATTTTGTTGGAACGATTAAATGTAGAGATGAGTTTACTTTATGGACCTTAATTTTAGTTGTATGTGATTACATTAGGTTAATCCTAGTAGTGCCTCCTATATGTAAATTATGTAATGTTGATATCGAATCCGCTTGTTAAAGGTCCTTAGACGAAACATTAATATAGGCTACACTAACTAATGTCTTGTCCGGTTATCAAGTGCGTTTATGCGGATTAAATTAGGCGTAGTGAGATCGATCCAATAAGAAATGGTATGTTTAAGCCTTCTCGGAATGTTGGGGATTTAGAGAAAGTTTTGGTTAAGTATGGGAAGCCTTGTATCCTAGAATCATTTTTGGAATTTTTGTGTAGGATTGAAGGACTATTTCAGAGTTTTATGGTTATAGGGAGAAGTGTGCATAGCATGGAGGGTTTAGACTTTCTCTTTAGACTTGTTGGTTTTAGTATAGATGTTTTAATTAAGGCGGGTCAAAGTAAGACCTTAGTGAGCTTTTTCTAAAAGTTATGAAGTTGGAAAGAATCTTCCAACTTAGTAAAAACTTTCCTTTGAGTGTTGGATTATGGTTCTGGAATTAAAGTGATGGTTTGGAAGTTTTAGGAATTTCTTAGGGTTTTTATGACTCATGGGTAAAAGCGTCTTTCTACCCTTACAAGGGTAAATTGGTAATTTCCTTTAAATGACCTTTAGTAACTTAGAAGTTGAAAACTTCTAAGAGATTTGGATATATTATTGATCCGCTTGCCTCTTATAACAGGTGATTGAGTTCTACGGTTTCAGATTGAGTTGAGTTTTCGAGAGCTGAGATTTGAGATTTGATTCAGGTAAGTCATTTGGGCTTACATAGCTGACTTCTAGATATTGGTGTGAATGATGATAGTGACGTTTGACTTATATGTGTGTATAAGTATAATTATTCTTTACGTACTACCGACCTATATTTTGGCCGAAGAGTAACGGGCGGTGGCATTGTGCCCAATAAGCCCGAGGGCAACTAGGAGGATCTTTAGGGACTAGTCCATAATTGGTTTGCGGGAACGCTACCGACGGAGGTGTGCCAAACCATCACTAGTTGGATAAGGAACGGAGGCGAGAAATCTTAGATTTCTCATGCCACAACTTTAAAAACGGAATAAAGTGAATCACCTAAGTTATCAGATAATAACCGGTTTGTGTGCCAACATGATGATTGTTTTATTTTGCCTTGGTTGTGTTTGTGCTATTATTATTCTACTTGTATTTAGATAGTTAGCTAATTGTTGTCTTATTGTTGTTTAGACGTGCTACATGTTAGAACTGATCCGAGTGATATGGAAAGTAGTGGTCAACCGGGTTTCCGTACTTCATAGGACGGGTTTGAGTCTTTTTATTATGTTGGTCTTTTTGTTATGATATTCTGAGAAACTTAGTTCTAAGATATTATTGTTGTCAATTGTTGGTCTTTGGTCACATTCATGACATTACAAAATCATATATTTGATTTTGGTTTTCTTTATATGTGTCTTGTTGTAATATCTAGTTAAGTTGTTGTCAATTATGGTCGGGACACATTGTGAGGCCAGTAACTCCCCGAGTTCTGAGGACTTGGGGTGTTACACATTAGATGTCAAGGCTTCCTTTACTCGAGATTGGCAAGTTAGTCTCGATCATGTTTTCCGATAAGTGTAGACGCTATTGCAAATCTATCATTTACCTTGGACATTGGTACCCACCGATTGTTGGAGCCACCCTTAGGTATTAGGAATAGTTTGAGGAAGTTTTCCCCCCATTTTACACGTTTGTAGTTTGGATTCCGAAATAAAAGCGCTTAGACGCGGGGAGTTTATGCTCTTTTTTCATTAAAAAAAAAAATCACCCAGCCATTAGAGGATAACTAAAATTCCTCCAAAAATGGTGTTTTTTTTATCAAAAAAAAGGAGTTTGAGGTAACAAACAATCCTAATAACTCAAAAGACCGACAAAACAAGTGAACCGTCAAGAGAATAAATCTATAGTAAAAACAAATCAAAATAGCAAAGAAGAATAGGATCGAAGACAATATACTTGGAACATAAAAAACGAGTAACAAGCTCGAGCTTATGGGAGATCCATGTCTAATGTCTATGTAGATTAGGAGATTCGCCATGGGCCTAACTTGAATTACTCACTAGTGGTTTGGGCTGACCATTTGAAACTGCCATCATATCCTTTATATTCATCAACCAAACCCACATATACATATTCGATTCTAAGTTGTGTATTGGATTTTAGCCTAAAAATATGATCCCCTCGTAGAATCCAACTCGTTAACCACGAGTCCTAAGAATTTCCTAAAATGAAATACGGCTCACCTCAAACTACATTTTTAAACTAGAATAAAAATATTGAAAACTCGACTTTTATATATAAAACCTCTAAATTAGTTTTATCCTGAAACTAAAAATGTACGAATTTTAGGGCCCGTTTGGTTACGGAAGGAGAAACGGAAACGGAAACGGAATGAAGAAA
Source organism: Fagopyrum homotropicum (assembly GCA_033239125.1). Lineage (NCBI taxonomy): Eukaryota > Viridiplantae > Streptophyta > Magnoliopsida > Caryophyllales > Polygonaceae > Fagopyrum > Fagopyrum homotropicum. The sequence continues at coordinate 149,220,700 of BSWB01000001.1, read as the reverse complement.
CGAAGGAAAGGTAACGGAAAGGGTTATTTTTAATGTATGTTTGGTTACATTTTAGGAATGGATTCATTGACCTCAATCATACTTTTTGTTGTTTGGTTTGAACGGAATCATTAAACGGAATCATTAGTCTCATTGAATAAAAATGAAATTTATAATTACTGTTAATATTATTATATATAATAGATAATGGATCATAACCAAAAACCTCGAACTATTTCAACAATCAAACTAATTCACTCGTAACTTCTGATTTTTCAGAAAACAAAATATGTTTCGGACTCCAAAAACAAGCTTTACAGAATCACCACAACATGACTAAACATCTCAATGGAACGACAGAAGCAGCACAATGCTACAATATATGCAAAAACAGAATTAGCTGTAGAAACCGTTTACAACTTGCAAAAACAGAATTAGTTGCATAAATAGTTTTCAACTAGCAAAAACAGAACACGCAAGGCAGTGTGACGGCCATATGTTCTCCGAGGTCTCTCGCCTTCCTGCTTCACCGTTGCTAAAGAGAATGCGCCTACCATATCATTGGTTTCCAGTGCCACTGTGACGATCTTATGAAGAAGCAAGAGGAAGAGTGAAAAGCATACGAAGAAGCGAGAGGAGACACGCCAAACACGCAAGGCAACATGTGTCATTTCCCCATTATTCATCCGTAATTGTGGAAAGTAAAATGCATAACATACCCATTTCTACAAAATCTTCTGAAAATGAAGCAAGTAAAATGCAGATTAGGAAAATTATAGGCAGGAAACATAATTCATACTAATTGAACACATTTGATCGGCTCAAACAAGCTTCCATCTTGAATTCTATCTATCAACTGATGCACTACACTTCAAACAAGAAAGGAAGCATTGCCTATAATCTTGTTTGAGCATTTGTGAACTTCCAATCAAAATGATAAATAGTAATCAATCCTCCAGTCTAGTCAAGTAACAATGAACCATCTTGCTTTAAGAAGTATTAAAAATGAGTAGTAAAAAGTACGAACAATGAACCGGCATACAAATATGAGGTTTTTCATAGAATGTATCTCAGAAGATCGATAATTGTATTTCACCTCTAATGAACAGTAATAAAACAGTGAAGTCAAAGTCTTGAATTAAAAGATTCACGAAAGTACAAAGACCTGATACTATTGAAGTAGACTCGCATCTTATTAGCACAACTCGCAAATTAAACGCTTTGAAGCCAACCTTCATAGTTCATACTGATGCGAACAAGTCAGTAAAACCATAAGAGCGAGCAATTACTAACATTATGTTTGCCTCCCTGCAAAGTATATCAACTCTTACCAGTGAATCTTCTCCCAACTATTGAGAAACAATAAGTAATTACTAAGGAACAAGGTTTTTTTTTCTTTTAGCAGAATTCAAATATATTATTTGTTCAAGCCTTGAGCACTCAAAATTAGATCACTTTCGAATTATGTTGTTAGATTCATTTTTCTAAATTGAAAAGGTATTTGCTTACTACAACAAATTATATAAAAGCAAGTTGAAAGCTACATCACCAAACATATTTTTTTTTGTTGATTTCATATACTCTCCATTAACCTTTTGCTTATCCAATTTGGACGATCAAATTTTGATCATTTTTTGGTATATCACCAGGTTTGCAAGACTTGAGATAATTTCTGATGACTACTGGATACTGAATAGGCTTTCAAAACCCTAGTACTTCCACTGGACCAAGCAATATTGATGAATAAAAACCCAAGTAAAAATTTCTAGTAAACAATAATCCAACTAGAGCTCCACGATGTTTGATTTCTTTTACTCCATCAAAAGACATTCAACATTATCAAACCCAAATTGTTGAAGCATTCAAAATTTGCTTGACCAAGAAACGGAAATGGATAAGTAAATCAAACTTGACAGAAGACTTGCTTGACCAACTAGAAAGCAGACATGAAAATTCACAAAAATCGGTCAATAAAAAGAACCTAATCCAAAGAAAGTTGCAATTTGCGCTCAACAAATTCAGCACACAAGTCACCAATCCCCGCCAAGACATGAAGGATGAGAAAATTATGCAGAACGAGAGTGTAGAAGATAGAGGTGCGAAGGAAATTCGTATAGTTACCTGTATTAATTGCTCATATGCAGGATTTCCAATCGGAAGATAACAAAATCGGAGCAAAATGGAGATGGAAAAGCGGGGGAGATGCAAGAGATTAGGGCGTAGAAACGGTCGGGGAGAGAGAAATCTAAAGCGTGAGGTTTTTTTCTCTGGAATTGGGCTATTTTTAGTCCGGAAACAAGAAACGGAAATGGATATGGCCCAGTAAAGGATTCATTCATTATAAATGCTCAAACAAACAGTCAGTTTTAATTTGGGCCGGAATCAATCCATTCCGAGCCCATTTTACTACTAAACAAACAGGCCCTTATAGTGTAATATTGGTTAATACATCTTTAGTTTTTTTCTCAATATATTTAATATGATACATGAACTAATTACATAAATATTCGAAATATAAATTTTGAACTAACAAATATTGTAATTAAAAATGTACTAATAAAATATGTGTTTCATAATCTTCACTTGAGAATGAGCAAATAATATAATAGTTTTGACCAATCCTCTAAAAATTTAATATTTTATAATATTAGCTCAAATTTTAGGCATCATTCGTTACAATATTTTATTTTATTAGTTCAAACATATGCAATTTAAAAAAAGGTATAAAACATAACTAATAAATACAAAAAAAAAACATGAATGATACAAAAATATTTGAACGGGTAGATATTAATTTTAAACTGAATTGAACTAAAATTTAGAACTAACTAGTTTAGTGCCCGTACCTTGTGCGGGATTGTCTAAATAAATATTATATCTTCACTATCATGCATCATATATTTGATATCAATTTATAGTAAAAATTATTTTTATTAGTTAATATGACTAACATATGAGGATTATTTTTTTTAAAATAAATAAATAAACATAATTAAAATTCTATTACAAAAATTATTATTCGAGTATTATATTTATACCTTAATATATTATCACTTTTACTTAGATTTAGATAGAGAAGCAAAAATTGATTTAGTTTTAAATTAAACAAATGTGTCAAATCTTGTTAGAAGATTTGCGTTACATTTTCTCAACAAATCGAGTTACAATAGATCAGTTTGTTAATTTTGATTGGTAGATAGGTAGATTTTTTTTAATTATTTATTTTAATAAAATTGACGTGGCATGATGACTGTTTACAAATTCTAATAAAAAAATTTTCTTATAAAATAATTAATGGCAAATCTGTAAATACGTTGTAGCAAATCTGTAAATAAATTGAAAAAAAGCTGACGTGAACGGTCTTAGAGATTGACAAGTGGACAAAATGGGTGTTGCTTGAGTAATATATATATAGATAAATTGAGTGTTACAATCTTTTCTCATAAAAATATATGAATAACTTGTACAAATAGTTTGAACTATTTATACAAAAATACATGAACGAAAAAATATTCATCGGACAAAAAAAAGGAAAAAAGGGAAAAAAAAGTCACCGACCTATATAATTAATAATCTGGATCATTATGGGTCCGTTCAAGCCCAAAAGATTATTCCACGGGCTTATTATTTTCAATTTCCTTCGATAATTGAGAATCTCGTTTTTTTTTTTTGTCAAAATAATCCCAAAAATAATTAGAGTATTTGGTTATCACATCAATTAACTATTTATTATTCCTTACCATAACAACCGGATTACTTATTTGAATAAAAAAAACAAACAAATGAACTTACACGAATCACTCTCATTCTTTTTGAGGTTTATGAATACGTTTGAACCTGTAGTTAAAGATTTCGAGGTACAACGAGACTAGTGAGTTAAGTAACGACGTTAACCCATTTTATACGTGAAGAATCGATTACTCGAAATCGTGGTAATTGAAACTGGGATGAGGAAATCTCGAGGGCCAATGCTACTTGTCGATACATGCATTTGAAGGCACACAAGAGGGCCCTCTTCCTCAAACAATAGAATCACACTAAATGAAACGCTCTACTTTCACCGTAAATATGTCAATCATTGGATCATAAAAATGGGTCTTGAGTGAAAGCACATTTCACAAAATAATATTATGGTCTTATCATTTGTAGCCATATATTACTATATTTGCTTCAATCGGCAGGGTGCAACTACGTCCAACAGGTTACTCTTCAAGTCCTTCTCAAAATAATTCACCTTTACAAATTTGTTTAATCTGTGCGATTAAGTTTGAATCAGCTTCGGAATGCATAAGTCTCTTTTGAGTCGAGTATAATTTCGCCATGCATATAAGTTTGAATCCATTACTGCATATTGCATAACGTTTTATAGATGTTCAGAACATCAACTTATAATTTCACAGGATTCAAGTGCTTCAATTCAATGTGACACACAAAAGCAAGCAGATGATAAACAACTACCCTCTGTACACCTCCAAAGAAATTATAAAAAGAAGATAGATTATAAAAATATCAGGATCGTAAAATGTTAATCAAGCAAAGAGAAGATCGAGATGAACTTTCCTGTTTTTTTAAGCAGCCGTACGTTAACGCAGAGACGAGACGACGGCCAAAGATTCCTCCCTCAAGAACCTCCGTTGTCGCTCAATAAACGCTTCCACCTCCCGCTGAAACTCCTCGTTGCTCAGATCGTCAACATTGAACCTTTCTACAACTGAATTCTCCATTTCCCGGGGGATCTCTGTCTCCGATCTTCGAAGCTGGAACTTCAAATTATATCCTGGATCCTCTCGATTAGCAAATTCAACATCAGATCGCGATCTCCTGCCCATTTTCACCTCCAGAATTTCTCTTCCGGAAACCGTACAATCGAGGCTCTCAGACACCGGATCGAACTCTGTTTGGACAGGAAGAACAGCGTCGCCAATGAGGTAATCCTCGTTTCCTGAGGCAAATCTCTGGTTGTGGCAGGCGGAGTGAACGAATTTGATGAAGAGAGTGAAAATGATTAGGTTACCGAGGAGGAAGAGAAAGTGATGATTGAAGAGGAGCGTCGAAAGTCGGTGGATGAAAACGCCGAAGATATTGAAAACCGGCGAGAAATAGGAGGAGCGATAAAGCGAGCAGGAGAAGAAGAGAATTGCGAAGCAGAGTTGGAGTGTGCTGAAAAGTTTGGCGATCTTGTTGAACATTCGGTGACGAAGATTCGGCTTCTCCGCCATGGCGTTGGTGGAAACTTATCTAAAGCTCATCTTCGTGTTTCTTCGGAATTAGAAGAGAGAGAGATTGGTTTAGTGGGGTGAGTGCGTCAGGGAAGGTGGTGGTGGAGGTCTGAAAATAACTGAAGGAACGGCCTTATAAAGGAGCGGGAGAGAGGGAACCGGCTTTTCTCTTTTTGAAATCACAAGAGAAATAATGGGTTGATCTTGGTTAACTCATTAAGCTAATGCAATTCTTTTGAGATCACTCAATTACGCTTGCTTCTATTTTGTTGTAAATCAACTTAGGTTAATGGCTTTATTTTAGGATATAAGCGTTGAAACATTTTCGAACTAATGTATTGTTTTCTTAAACTATATTTATATATTATTTTGTTAAATTAGTAGTTATATTTTTACGTTTTTTTTTTATCTATGTACATGTTTTAACTAACAAAACACAATATTTAAATTAATAATACACAAATTTTAAATTAATATTATAGAAAATTTTAATTTTTATAGTTATTAGAAAACTTTATTATAATATTTGTTAGTTTAATTTTTTATAATGTTAGTTCAAATCGAGTGCTTTATTAGGTTTAAATATTTTATATTAGTAGTTTACATTATTTTAAATTTATAAATCAAATTTATAAAAAAAATGTATGAATTATTAGTATAATATAAGTCTACAAAAATTTGAACGACAAAAGTGTCTTTTAGAAAAAGAAGAAGGAATAAACTGAAATATAAAAAAGTTCTAAATGTTTATACTATTAATTCAAAAAAAAATAATGAAATGTACAAAAAAAAATTTTTTAAAAAATTTTACAAAAATAAAAACTATTAAACAAACATTTTAACTAACCAAACAAAAATATGAAGCAGTAGAATAAATAATTTATATTGACAAAACAAAACAGATTCCCACTACACCCTTTAAAAATTACAAAACACCGAGACACAGCCTTTTATAAACAGATTTCTTAAAAGGTTAAAATTGTCGCATGAACTTCATATAATTACAAAAATGACACCGCGCTGTCCAAAAATCATTAAATGATGTGGACTAATATGAACCATTGGATCAAGTGCATCAACGGTGGAAATGCTCTGTAAATCCGTACTTGTATTTTTACTTCGCATCTGAACCGGATTGATAAAAAAAATCCATAAAGTTGTGCATAACACGAAATTTGGGGTACAATTATTAGGGTGAAGTGAAACGAGTTGAACTTTGATATACCCATCTATTTGATGATCAAGTCGAATCTAAATTTTAATTTAAAATATGCTCGTACATTACTCATTTAATAAATGACCGACCTTGATTAAAGTTTTTTTTTCCAACCGAACTATACAATAGCCCTAATAAGTACCTCTTCTGTATAGTTGATACATCTTGGGTCGACCCGTCCGGCCGGAAAAATGGACAGGTATGGATAAGGTGAAAAGCTCGGCCGGACAACCGGGCCGGTCAGAACAACGTACAACCCGGCCAAGATTTTTTTTATAAATATATAATAACTAATATGTATCCATGATTCCTATGAAAGAATCTAACTGAAGCAATTTGTGAACTGAAAGCTTATTTATTTCATTAATCAAATATTATTTATATAGACAAATATAAAAAGATATAAAGATAAACTAACAAATAATGGATAATCTCAACATATGACCCAAATACATTGAGCCTAATATACTGGGCTCATACTCTAACACTCCCCTCGAGCTGGAGTTGTGATTTAACAACTCCAAGCTTGAACAGTTGAAACTTGAAGGGTTTTGGTTATTAGTATTCCTCATTACTTGCACTTGAATCTTGAGCGCGAAAATTATTGTTGGATCTTGTACTTGAGTATTGAACACGAAAACTGTTGTTGGAGCGAATAGATGTTGGAAGGACTTCATGTACCTCCCTTCATTGCTCTTTGTTTTGTTGACGCCGGTAGGACGCCAATAGGTTGAGCCCTAAGACGCATGTAGATTAACGCCGGTAGGACGCCAATAGGTTGGGCCCTAAGACGCATGTAGATTAACGTCCTATGAGGCAAGTTGATTAGCGTCTTATGGTAAATTTTGGATCATAGGACGCACGTTGATTGCTGGATGAGTAAACGCTAAACAACCTTCCAACTTTGTCGAAATTTTGTTTGGGGTCACTCTTATAAGCAAAGATAATGAAATGGATGATTCTTATTGACGTAGAAAGCAGATATATATAGATACATCAGAAGATCTTTAGAAGATCACAATCAAAATATATCCTAATATATATCTAACATTATAACTGTAAAAGCTAGGATTTTTGAATCCTAATAAAGGATGTTTAAGGGTGATTAAATTAATCATCGATATCAATTGACCCATAAATCGCGAATAGTGTGTAGATGACGAGTAGGAATTCCACCGTCACGATCCTGACGTAAATTTGGACTTATGGGGAAATTTTCACTTTTTCCTCCGGGGAATAATTTTTACCCTCTCGTATTAATTGGATCATTTGGGAGCTTCAATTAATAAAATTGCAGTTGAGAGAAATGACCAGGACATTGGGTATGTTTTAGATATGAAATAACATGGAAAGACAAAATGGCCAAGAGAGTCGCTATTTCGTTTCTTAGCGGCTAAGAAAGACGGCTTAGGAAGATGCGTTTTCCGAAAAAGTTGCGGAATAATTATCCACACAATATGTCAGATTTATTATTCCAATTTCGAGAAGTTTGGAGAAGGGGCTCAAACCGCCTTCGAATTGATAGAAGGATAATTATCAACTTTGCTAAAGGATAATTATCGTCTTCGCTATAAATAGCGGAAATTCTTTTATTAATTCATTTCCTTTCACGTTTCCTCGTAAAAGCTCTGATTTCTCTCAACCTTCAAATTCAGATTTACTCTTCGTTTGTAATCCGATTTCAATTCCGTTTGAGTTTTCGGATTCCTCTCTTCGTCCTCTTCATTTTGGTACCGAGTTTATGCGTTTCCGTTGAAGTGAAGGTCAGGTCGAGCCTACCCCTTATATGGCCGGTCCCGTCGCTCAGATTCCGGTGAATCTGATGGTGTCCGAGCGTAGCCTGCGTCGTTGTGATTCCGAATCTTCTTTCGGATCGTCAATCGGGTTAGAAACGAATAAGTTATGAATTTATTCGTTTTCCGTATTGCGATTTGGTCTAAACTGACCTTAGACTTGTCAAAATGGATAATTGGAAATTCCATTATGCTCGTTACATTATTCTGGTGATTATGGACTATTTGTTTGATGAGATCTGATGACAGTTGGGTTGAGAAACTGCCTGCGGGCAAAAGTTTATTCTGATGAAATTTAATTAATTAATTAAATATTAATTAATTAAATTAGGAATCTAGAAAACGCTATAAGCTAATTAAATTCAAAGGAATGAATTTAATTGATGTTTGAAACAAGAAGTTTAATACGAGGAATATGATATTCTCGACAGGTGGTGTTGAAGACGGTAAACTAACTATAGCTTAGTAGCTCAGTGAGCGTATCCAGGTAAGTCTTCGGACTTACTTAGCTTCGATCTGCAGAAACCCGTGCCTGAGAGATTTATATCTCACTATGTTGATATGTGTTGTTGTTTTGAAATGTCTTGTTGTGCTGAAATGTGAATGTTGATATGCATTGAGATGTGTTATGTGTGAAGCATGCTTGATGTGTTTATGATGCAAATGACGTTATGATGTGTAAAGCATGCTTAATGTTGTTGTGATTATTATCATGTCATAATTATGAGAAATGGTTAAATGAACATGTGTTAGCCTATTGAGGTGTGTTATTGAATGACATGATAAGCTTGCTGAAACATGATAATGTATGAGATGATAAGCCTTTTGAGGCATGTGATATGATGATGACTTGTAAAGGTCAAGAGTATGTAAAGTGAGTATTTTGCAGTGAATACCGGAGCTCGGCCAAGCCCGGATCACTTGCGTTTGTATAAGAATGACACCGAGTCTGATGGACTTCAGGCTCGGGTCGCACACCTAATGAAAATGGTAAATGTTTGCATTAACATGAATGGCAAAATGTTGCATGTGGTTAGGGGTTAAGACCATAACCCACCACGAGAAAGCCTAGCCCGTAGACTTGATCAGTCTGGCTACGACCTAAGAGCAAATGTCTGAATTAACCTAATCTGTGCAATGGTGAGCTCACACCAAAGCCAGAACCGTATAAGCAATGGTTCCGGATTTGGTCCGGGATTGCAAATTGTAAATTTCATACTGCATTCACGTGCATCATTCATAACAACATGATATCATCTCATGAGCACGGTATATGGTATTTGAATATATTGGTTGTGTTGTGATGTGATGATATAATCTCTCGTGGATAGATTATGATCAGTAGCTAACGGTTTTAAACCGAATCTTTTTAGGTAATACCGAACATAGGAACGCTTCAAGGATGTCAGCTGCAGGAAGTGGACAGCCGAGGCAGTATTAACCCAAGGGTTGGTTGAACTACTTTTGAAACTAATCGCTTGCAAGCGAGTCTTTTGTTGGTTGTGTGCAACTGTGTACACATGTTGATTTCAGACTGAAGTTTTAAGAAACCTGTTCAGGTGTCATGTTTTAAAGTGTCGTTTTGGGATATACATACTAACTACATGCACGGTTGTTATGAAAATGTTTTCTAAATGACAAGTTGAATGTTTTCATTATTTCTTCGTGCTTCTTGTTGCAAGGTCCTATTTGTGAAGTTGTTGTCAGGCTAACTGATGGGACCCACTGTGTGGTCCTTAGCCTAGTGACGTCTTGGGTTACTTAAAACTCGGGTCGTTACAGATTGGTATCAGAGCTTAGGTTGACAACAAGGGCACATGTGACTTGAGATGAGACATGATAGTTCAACCTAACTACAACCCAGTTCGGGTTGGTTTTGAAAGGAAATTTAAGTTTTCAAAAGATTTGGGAAATTACTAACATATGGTTTTAATGGATTTAAAATCATATGCATAGTCGGGATTGTGGGTAAAGGCACTGCCTTCCACTCCTCAGCGTGAATCCTTGTAAGTGATAGTTCTCTCTCTAACTCTTAAGATTCATAGTATTCTGATTAGTGTCACTACTACTATAGGTGGTAGACATGTCTGAGGAGAGAACAAATTCGAATGTTCCGGTTCATCACAGTGAATCTGTAAGTGTGCCAGCTGGGGCACCACGTGGTAGAAGAGCGCGAGAGGATATTGCTGATAGTATGAGGTCGAGGTCAAGTGCCTCAACCAACCATGTTATACGTGTTGAGCACATGCAAGAGATGATTGATGCTGCCATGAGAAGAGTAATACCCGATATAATGCAAGAGGCAGTTGCTGCAGCACTGGGTAACACATTGCAAGAAGGGGTGAAGCCACGAGAGACTCCAACTGTTGTACCCCCAACACAGATGAATTATCATGCCGAACATGAGGGTCATGAATTGAGTTCAGAAAAGTGGTTGAAAGCGGTACGTAGAAGGGAAGTTCGTAGCTTCAAAGGAAGCTATGGTATTGAAGTAGATGGGTGGCTGAGCCACATGGAAGTGGTCTTTGATGAGGTAAAAGTACCCGAGGAATACAAAGTGAGCTTGGCAGTGACATTTATGCAAGAGGCAACTATGAGTTGGTGGATTAGGAATCGCAATAACATCACTGACTTTGTCGCATTCAAACAGCGGGTTAAAGCACACTTCTACCCAGCAGCGGCTCGGGCTGGCTTGTTGAGCACCTTTCTAGAAGCTACTGAAGAAGATGCTCTGATAATAAAGATAATCGATAAATTCCACGGAGAATGCACGTTGTTGGGAGACAGAGCTCCACCAGAAGATCAGTTGGTTCACTTATTTGCAAATCGGTTGAAGGGACATCATCGTCATATGCTTGCACCTTTTGAGGATCTGCCACTCCTAGAATATCAAGAAAAGGCTCTGAGGCTTGAAGCTAGACAACCTCATAAAAGGGAAGCGGACTCCAGATCTAGTGGTAGTTATTACAAGAAACAAAAACCTGTGTCAGGATTCTACAGAGCTGAGGGGTCAGCACCACAAAGTAGTCAGAATCGTTCTGGAGGGAATTTTCAGGCAAATCGTTCAATTGGAAATCCTAACTTTCTAGGATGTTTCAATTGTGGAAATATGAACCATAACAAGAGGCAATGTCAGAAGGATCCCACTACATGTTTTAAATGTAGTCAACGTGGACATATGGCTAAGTTTTGTGGGGTTAGAGGAACAATGTCATCTCAAGGATCCTCCCCAAACATGAGAAGAGAGGGAAGTCAGAGCGTACAAGGCAACTACGGACGTGGGCAACGTCAGTTTCCAACTAGTCAACATCAATCTGGTCAACAAGGATCTCAGAATAGGCCACAAGGCAAGGAAGCGGTGGAGGTCGTGGGGCCGGAAATGAGAAGAGTCAACTCCGAGCGATTGAGCTGAACAGAAGTAATGCACAAGATACACAGATGGTTGGAGGTATGATTCAAATTCGGTCTCAACCTGTTAAGATTTTGTTTGACACGGGTGCTACCCATTCTTTCATATCTGATAAATATGTAGCTAGACTCGGATTAGATACCGTTGAAGGTATACCGTACTCGGTAAAGTTACCTAACGGTAATAGGGAACCGGGATCTAAGGAAATCCATCAATACCCTCTTAGGTTAGGCCATGTGGATTGGCAAACAGATTTCCTTATAACCGGATTGGATAGTGATGATATAATCTTGGGCATGGATTGGATGATTAAGTATAAGGTGAAGATAGATGCGGAATTGCTAACAGTAGTGATGTTAGCTAAGGATAGAACTTGTCATGTATTCAAAGGAGGTGATTTACAAGGACCATTGGTAATGATCTCTGCGATGAAAGCAAGTAAAGTGGTAAGGAAAGGATGTGAAGCATATTTATGCTATGCTCTGGAGAAAGAAAGGAAGATTCAATTGAAAGACATTCCAATTGCACGCGAGTTTAAGGATGTTTTTCAAGATGAATTACCTGGATTGCCACCTACTAGGCAAGTTGACTTTAGAATCGATCTAGAGCCTGGAACTAGACCAATTTCTAAAGCTCCGTACAAATATGGCACCTGTGGAAATGCTTGAGTTGAAGAAGCAGTTGGAAGAATTGGCAGATAAAGGATTTATTCGGCCAAGTGTATTGCCATGGGGAGCGCCAGTGTTGTTCGTGAAGAAAAAAGATGGTACAATGAGGCTATGTATCGACTATAGAGAACTGAATAAGATGACGATTAAGAACAAGTATCCACTGCCACGAATTGATGATTTGTTAGATCAGTTACAAGGAGCAAAGGTGTTCTCCAAGATAGACCTACGGTCAGGCTATCACCAGTTGAAGATTCAAGAAAATGACATCCATAAGACAGCATTCAGGACTCGGTATGGACACTACGAGTTCATGGTTATGCCATTTGGATTAACCAACGCACCTGCTGCGTTTATGGAATTGATGAATCGGATCTTCATTGGATACTTGGATAGGTTTGTTGTGGTCTTTATAGATGATATATTGGTTTATTCACGAAGTAGTGAAGAGCATGCAGAGCATTTGAAAGCAGTTCTTCAAGTATTGAGGAAAGAAAAGCTTTATGCTAAGTTGTCCAAGTGTGACTTCTAGATGAAAGAAGTAACATTCTTGGGACACATGATTACTGCAGATGGATTCAAAGTTGACCCATCCAAGATCGAAACTGTGCTAGCATGGGAACCACCCAAGAACGTCAAAGAGATACGTAGTTTCCTAGGATTAGTATGATACTATAGACGTTTTGTAAAAGGGATTTTCATCATAGCAAGACCTATGACCAACTTACTTCAGAAGAAGGCAAAGTTTATATGGACTGACAAGTGTCAAGCAAGCTTTGAAGAGATAAAGAAGAGGTTGACTACTGCACCTGTGTTAGCTCAGCCGAATGGAACACTAGGGTTCATTGTTTACAGTGATGCATCTAAAATGGGCCTGGGATGCGTCTTGATGCAAAATGAAAGAGTCATCGCCTATTCATTAAGACAACTGAGACAATATGAGCAGAACTACCCTACACATGACTTGGAGTTAGCAGCAGTAGTTCATGCACTTAAGATTTGGCGGTATTACCTATTTGGGACGACGTGTAAGATCATGACAGATCATAAGAGCCTGAAGTACATTTTCACTCAAAAAGAGTTGAATATGAGACAAAGAAGGTGGTTGGAGTTGATAAAGGATTATGACTTAGAGATACTATATCATCCTGGTAAAGCTAATGTGGTGGCTGATGCTTTGAGTAGGAAGTCAGCTCAAGAAAAAGCGATTGCTCGATTAACTGTACAAGTTGAAATACAAAAAGATCTGATTTGTAGTGGCATTGAAATATGGGTTCAGAAAGAACAAGGGTATCTGTGTACCTTGGAGATAGTGCCCAATTGGTTGAAAGAAATTCAACAAAAACAACTAAGTTGTCCTAGTTTAATCAAAATAAGGTCAGTGATCGGAATTGGTGAATCTTCAGATTTTCATATCGATACTGACAATATAATGAGATATCAGGGAAGAGTATGTGTTCCTCAAGATGAAGAGATTAGAAAAAGGATTCTTGTGGAAGCCCATGCAACACCATATTCCATACATCCAGGATCAAACAAGATGTATCGGGATATTAAACCATACTTTTGGTGGCAAGGTATGAAGAAAGATATTGCTGAGTTTGTGTCACGGTGTCAAACATGTCAGCAAGTTAAAATTGAACACCAAAGGCCATGAGGAGAACTTCAATCATTGGAGATACTGGAGTGGAAATGGGAACACATCACCATGGATTTTGTAACCAGTCTACATAGTAGCAAGGGTTATGACTCCATATGGGTGGTGGTTGATCGATTAACAAAGACTGCAAGATTTATTCCTATCAAGGAAACTTGGACTGTGAACAAGTTAGCAGAGGAATTCGTGAATCAGATAGTCAGATTACATGGAGTTCCTAAGACCATAGTTTCAGATAGAGATGGACGATTTACTTCCCGATTCTGGAGTCAGGTACAGACAGTAATGGGAACCAAGCTGAATTTTACAACAGCGTTTCATCCACAGTCATATGGTCAGTCCGAAAGGACTATTCAGACTTTAGAAGACTTGTTGAGGTCATGTGTGCTTGATTGGGGACCGATATGGCCAGATCAATTACCGTTGGTCGAGTTCACCTACAACAACAGTTGGCATGCGTCCATTGGGATGGCACCCTATGAAGCATTGTACGGAAGGAAATGTCGAACCCCATTATGTTGGGATGAGCCTGCCGATGTCATTGACACAGCTCCAGACAAAGTTAAAAGTGATATTGAAAAAGTTGCTTTGATTCGAGAAAGGATGTTGGCTGCACAGAGTAGACAAAAATCGTATGCTGATAAGCGCCGACGCCCGCTAGAGTTTGAAACAGGGACACATGTTTGGCTGAAAGTTTCACCGACTCGTGGAGTCAAACGGTTTGGTATCAAGGGGAAGTTAAGTCCTCGGTATATTGGACCGTTTGAGATTTTGGAAAAAGTTGGTAAAGTAGCTTATCGTTTAGCATTACCGCCAACAATGGATGGAGTACACCCAGTGTTTCATGTATCACAACTGAGACAATATCAACCAGATCCGAGCCATGTACTAAGCTATGATGCTATCGAGATAGAGCCTGATCAGACCTATGCCGAGTTCCCTATGGCGGTGTTAGATAGAAAGACAAAGAAGTTAAGGAATAAAGAGATTCCATTAGTGAAGATCCAGTGGTCCCGAAGGGGAATGGAAGAGGCTACATGGGAAACAATTGAGCACATGGAGAGAAATTATCCAGAGGTGTTTAGTTCTTTGATCGGTGATTGAGATAGAGGTATGACTTAGTACCTAACCTTTTTCACTAACTAATGTGCTTATATGGTTCTATGTTGATGTGATTTATGTGTGCGTGAATTGTTTTGTGTTTGCTAACATAGGAAGTGATAGACTTCACTAGTGTGAGCTTGATAACCCCTTCTAACTTGGTAATAACTTATGCTTGCATGAAATGCAAAGATAGGTTAATTATGTGACTGATAGATTCAGTCTTCTGATGAGCAGTGTACTAAAGTTTCGGGACGAAACTTTTTCTTAAGGGGTGTGTGATGTAAAAGCTAGGATTTTTGAATCCTAATAAAGGATGTTTAAGGGTGATTAAATTAATCATCGATATCAATTGACCCATAAATCGCGAATAGTGTGTAGATGGCGAGTAGGAATTCCACCGTCACGATCCTGACGTAAATTTGGACTTATGGGGAAATTTTCACTTTTTCCTCCGGGGAATAATTTTTACCCTCTCGTATTAATTGGAGCATTTGGGAGCTTCAATTAATAAAATTGCAGTTGAGAGAAATGACCAGGACATTGGGTATGTTTTAGATATGAAATAACATGGAAAGGCAAATGGCCAAGAGAGTCGCTATTTCGTTTCTTAGCGGCTAAGAAAGACGGCTTAGGAAGATGCGTTTTCCGAGAAAGTTGCGGAATAATTATCCACACAATATGTCAGATTTATTATTCCAATTTCGAGAAGTTTGGAGAAGGGGCTCAAACCGCCTTCGGATTGATAGAAGGATAATTATCAACTTTGCTAAAGGATAATTATCGTCTTCGCTATAAATAGCGGAAATTCTTTTATTAATTCATTTCCTTTCACGTTTCCTCGTAAAAGCTCTGATTTCTCTCAACCTTCAAATTCAGATTTACTCTTCGTTTGTAATCCGATTTCAATTCCGTTTGAGTTTTCGGATTCCTCTCTTCGTCCTCTTCATTTTGGTACCGAGTTTATGCGTTTCCGTTGAAGTGAAGGTCAGGTCGAGCCTACCCCTTATATGGCCGGTCCCGTCGCTCAGATTCCGGTGAATCTGATGGTGTCCGAGCGTAGTCTGCGTCGTTGTGATTCCGAATCTTCTTTTGGATCGTCAATCGGGTTAGTAACGAATAAGTTATGAATTTATTCGTTTTCCGTATTGCGATTTGGTCTAAATTGACCTTAGGCTTGTCAAAATGGATAATTGGAAATTCCATTATGCTCGTTACATTATTCTGGTGATTATGGACTATTTGTTTGATGAGATCTGATGACAGTTGGGTTGAGAAACTGCCTGCGGGCAAAAGGTTATTCTGATGAAATTTAATTAATTAATTAAAGATTAATTAATTAAATTAGGAATCTAGAAAACGCTATAAGCTAATTAAATTCAAAGGAATGAATTTAATTGATGTTTGAAACAAGAAGTTTAATACGAGGAATATGATATTCTCGACAGGTGGTGTTGAAGACGGTAAACTAACTATAGCTTAGTAGCTCAGTGAGCGTATCCAGGTAAGTCTTCGGACTTACTTAGCTTCGATCTGCAGAAACCCGTGCCTGAGAGATTTATATCTCACTGTGTTAATATGTGTTGTTGTTTTGAAATGTCTTGTTGTGCTGAAATGTGAATGTTGATATGCATTGAGATGTGTTATGTGTGAAGCATGCTTGATGTGTTTATGATGCAAATGACGTTATGATGTGTAAAGCATGCTTAATGTTGTTGTGATTATTATCATGTCATAATTATGAGAAATGGTTAAATGAACATGTGTTAGCCTATTGAGGAGTGCTATTGAATGACATGATAAGCTTGCTGAAACATGATAATGTATGAGATGATAAGCCTTTTAAGGCATGTGATATGATGATGACTTGTAAAGGTCAAGAGTATGTAAAGTGAGTATTTTGCAGTGAATACCGGAGCTCGGCTAAGCCCGGATCACTTGCGTTTGTATAAGAATGAAACCGAGTCTGATGGACTTCAGGCTCGGGTCGCATACCTAATGAAAATGGTAAATGTTTGCATTAACATGAATGGCAAAATGTTGCATGTGGTTAGGGGTTAAGACCATAACCCACCACGAGAAAGCCTGGCCCGTAGACTTGATCAGTCTGGCTACGACCTAAGAGCAAATGTATGAATTAACCTAATCTGTGCAATGGTGAGCTCACACCAAAGCCAGAACCGTATAAGCAATGGTTCCGGATTTGGTCCGGGATTGCAAATTGTAAATTTCATACTACATTCACGTGCATCATTCATAACAACATGATATCATCTCATGAGCACGGTATATGGTATTTGAATATATTGGTTGTGTTGTGTTGTGATGTGATGATATAATCTCTCGTGGATAGATTATGATCAGTAGCTAACGGTTTTAAACCGAATCTTTTTAGGTAATACCGAAAATGGGAACGCTTCAAGGATGTTAGCTGCAGGAAGTGGACAGCCGAGGCAGTGTTAACCCAAGGGTTGGTTGAACTACTTTTGAAACTAATCGCTTGCAAGCGAGTCTTTTGTTGGTTGTGTGCAACTATGTACACATGTTGATTTCAGGCTGAAGTTTTAAGACACCTGTTCAGGTGTCATGTTTTAAAGTGTCGTTTTGGGATATACATACTAACTACATGCACGGTTGTTATGAAAATGTTTTCTAAATGACAGGTTGAATGTTTTCATTATTTCTTCGTGCTTCTTGTTGCAAGGTCCTATTTGTGAAGTTGTTGTCAGGCTAACTGATGGGACCCACTGTGTGGTCCTTAGCCTAGTGACGTCTTGGGTTACTTAAAACTCGGGTCGTTACAATAACAAGAAGATAGATATAATTATGGTTAATATCCTCCCTCAAGTGAAGCAACTTTTGTTAGCTGTAACTTGTTGAGTATTGATTGGAATATGCTTCAGAAGTGGTTTTGTGAGCACATCAGCTAGCTGATCTGCAGTAGGAACAAAAGAGACACGTAGAGCACCATGTTTAACCTGTTCCCTAACCAAATGATAAGCAAGAGCTATGTGTTTCATCCTGGAATGGAAGACTGGTGTTACGCTAGAAAGGTAGCACAAAAAGCTTTACATTTATAAACTCGAACTAAATCCTAAACTACCTAGCGAAACCCGCAGTGTACGGATCGTTATGTAGAAAGGTAAGTATTCCGAGGTCGAACTCAAAGACTAAGGTGAAATCGAGTCAAGCAATGATCAAAAATAGTGTAAATCTAGGCTAAGACAAGATGAGGAACAAAGAAAATGGAAAACTCAATGTTTTTGTTGGTTTTTATGGTCATCAAGCAAGGGTCATAACTCATGCAAAGCAATAAATCAAACCAAACCAAAAATCAGCACAAATAAACGAGTCAAACGAGATATTGATCAAGAGAAAGGGAAGACGGATTCTAGGGGTTGGAAATTTCGGTTATGGCATAAAACTCAAGTTATCTATTCATTCTTTGGATTGATTATGATATGTTGGGATTAAGTGTTCCTAAAATGGGATCAATTACCGGGTAAGTCTCATGATCCAACTAATCCACACCTAAGGTCTCATTACCGGTTAAGTCTCTAAGAACCTAAGGGGAGGAATTTAACACAAACCGGATTGTTTAATTAGGGATCTAACCTATCCTCACCGGGTAAGTCTCGGAAAGGGAAGTCCTAATCAACTATCCTAGCACATTTAATCCAATGGCGGCTTATTAGGCTCACCATTACCTAAGGTTTTGCTATTTTAGATTCTAAGGGCAAGGATTACCGGGTAAGTCTCTCCTAACACTTAGTCGCTACACTAGGACACCCTAGGGTAGGTTAAACTCAGCAAAAACTTAGGGTTTCAACAATTTTATGAACCTAAGATAAGATCCTTCGAACCAGGAAGAACCACGGTTTGTTCTACAGAAACCACGACCGTGGTTCTTCAAGAACTACCCGTGATTTCTAACAGTAGCTACGTTCATAAACAAAAATCATCCAAAAGTAAATCTAAGTTCGTCCTATCATAGATCTAGCCATAACCATCCTTTCCTTACCCTAGAATAACATCAATCTAGCCTACAACATTCATATTAGAAATCAAAACAAACAAGCATAGATTCATAACCTCCATTGCAAGAAAATGAGAGAAAGAAGATGAACAAATGAACTTCAAACACAATCTAAATCTGAAGATGAAATTAGAACGACTTACAACCCTTCCCAAGGAAGGTTCAAGAGTTCAAAAACTTCTAGAAATAAATCCGAAAATACAAGAGCTAAGTGTGTCTTCTCCTCTCCTCTTCAATGGCAATGGCTCCTTTCTTCTTCTTCTTGCACTTTCCTTCCTAGAAAAAGTCCTTCTTCTTGGAATATATTTTGTCAAAGAAAAATGGAGAATATGTGAGCTGCTCTCAAACTACCCAAATCCCAGCTGCCTCTAACAACTATCAAGGACCACTTTTATAACCAATTCTTCATGAGCTGGCCATGAGAGTCGTGGCACAGCTGTCACGAGAATCTGGCAAAATCCACGGTCATTTCCACGGCCGTGGTTCTTCAGAGAACCGTGATTCTGTGCAGAAACTTCGCCTTGGATCATTAGGCTGTGGTTTGGTGCATGGCCTGTGTTGGCAAGGTTCCTTGAGTCTTTCTCAGCCCTTGCCTTGCGTTCTAATGAGTTTGGAAACGTGTCCTCTAAATGAGCGACCCTCAAACGTGTCGTTTTGGCTCGAAACTTCCCGAAATACCTACAAAACGCACACAAGTCCGTGTAGACGTCTATCTCGACAAAATACATGTTTTGAGTGCAAAACGTATTGGACTAGTGCTAGATAATGCATGATTGAGCGAGAATTCTACCTAAATGTGCACCTAAAACTATGCTATAAATCGTGTTATCAAAATACCCCATACTTAAGGTTTGCTCGTCCCCGAGCAAATTCCCTACTATAGACTAAGAGATGACATGATTTATATGTGCAGAAAAATGGCAAAATCTTTTTGGTTTTGTGCTTCTACTATTGGATCACCTTCATAGTCATGATCAATGGCAATTGAATAAGCAATTATGTATCAAACAATAAAGTCATGGAAAGACAATTGTACTTAACTCAAAAACATGCATGAGTTGGGAGGACGGAGATGTCAAGAAGCTCAAGAGTCTATCCAATCTAGATTACTAAGTCTTACAAACATGCAAGTAGGTCATAAGGGCTTGTGACATAAAAGGCTAAGAAACGTTTCAATTGGGGAGGGGAATTTTCTAGGTATGTGATGCTAATCCGGGAATGGAACTAACTTCACTTCCTTGTCCTCGATCAACTTCCCCCAAGTGCATATTTTTCCCTATCTTGCTTTTTTTTCTTTTTCTTTAGCTCATTTTTGAGACAATGACATTGGTGTACAATAGCCGAAACCTCGGTGATTAGCCATCCTCGGGCTTTTTCTCTTTTTCGAGGTGCATCCACACCGGGCACACATACCAAAGCTCGTTAGGGCTATTGGCTTATTTGACTTTGGCAAGGCACCAACACCCGATTATGTGAAGTGTACCGAGTTACTTGTCATTTAAACCAACGCCCCCAAACCTATTTTGGCTACACTTCCACAATAATTTCAGCATTCCATTCACGACATTCTTTTCATTACATCTTCACCCCGCACTTGCTTTTTACACATTCAAACACACTAGCATGCTCCTATTCCCGGATGGGTTTTAAAAGGAGGTCAAATTTTATATCAATTGAGGTGCTCAAGCAATCATGATCAAGATGAGAAGTAGAGAAAGATGAAGTGCCTTATTCATTCCTAGATGGTATGCAAGAACTATCATGTAATTTCGATTTTCAATACTCAATCCATTCTAGGCAATCATCATGATCTCAAGTCATTCATGGAATTCAAGAGAAGTAGTTCAAGTCCACATATGCATTTATCAATTCAACACATAAGGCCATTCATAGCCAATCACAAGACAAGTTTCATCATTAGGATCATATCCAAGCCTAGACAGCACAAAAATTTTTTTAAATTTTCTGATTTTTATGGAATTTTCGATTTAAGTATGTACAATGTAAGATATGTGCAAATATTAACCTATCCTAGATGCTCATCATGCAAAGGATCATGCAAACCCCACCCCATACTTAGAAACACATTGTCCCCAATGTGGTATTCAAGTAAAGAGAGTGAAAGAAGGTTCTCACAATGTAAAATGGTTTTCTTCGGTATTTGGGAATTCCTAAGAGGATTGATGTTGGATGATCCTTTCAACCATGGTAGGGAGCTCTAAGCATCCTTCAAGCTTTGAAACCTGCGCTAGGCACCGCTAGCCGTCCAAGTTCCGCGTCCGCTCTACCCATGATTAGTGAGGGTTTCATCATCATCATTTCCAAGAAAGGCTTCCAATGCCACTAATGTTCTAGCACACATAAAATAGACAAAACACACAAAGCACACAAAAACAGAAAAATCTAAGCTAAAATGAAGAAAAAATGTTACCGATGGGTTGCCTCCCACCAAGCGCTTCTTTAAGGTCATTAGCTTGACCAAGCTCGGGAGCGTTTATGCAAGGTGAAGCGGGGCGATCATGTCTATTGGGGCTCCCGGAATGTACTTCTTCAAGCGATGCCCATTCACTTTGAAATCTCCACAATGCTCCCCTCCTATCTCAATAGCTCCATGGGGAAAGATCTTCTTTACCACATATGGCCCGGTCCATCTTGATTTGAG
Source organism: Fagopyrum homotropicum (assembly GCA_033239125.1). Lineage (NCBI taxonomy): Eukaryota > Viridiplantae > Streptophyta > Magnoliopsida > Caryophyllales > Polygonaceae > Fagopyrum > Fagopyrum homotropicum. Next base: position 149,198,960 of record BSWB01000001.1, on the reverse strand, counting down.
CTTTCCGGGGAAAAGCCTTAGCCTCGAGTTGAAGAGAAGGACAAGATCTCCTTCACTCAACTCTTTTGGAATGATCCTCTTGTCATGCCACCTTTTGGTTCTCTCCTTGTAAATCCGGGCATTCTCATAAGCTTCCAACCGGAGTTCCTCAAGGGCGTTGATATCAAGCAATCTCTTCTCTCCCGCCTCCTTGAGGTCAAAATTTAGCCACTTAATGGCCCAATAAGCTCTATGCTCCATTTCCACCGGAAGATGGCAAGACTTGCCATAGACCAATTTGTAGGGAGTGGTGCCAATAGGTGTCTTGAAGGCGGTTCTATATGCCCATAGTGCGTCATTGAGCTTCATGGCCCAATCCTTCCTTGTTCTAGACACCGTCTTCTCGAGGATGGCCTTGATTTCTCGGTTGGAGATCTCCACTTGGCCACTAGTTTGGGGGTGGTAGGGTGTGGCCACTTTATGAGTCGCCCCATACTTGGCCAAAAGTGCTCCAAAATTCCTATTTGTGAAGTGCTTCCCTCCATCACTAATGATCACCCTTGGTGTTCCAAACCTAGAGAAGATCACTCGGTTGAAGAACCGCACCACCACCTTGGCATCATTCGTAGGAGAGGCGATTGCCTCTACCCATCTTGACACATAGTCCACCGCCAATAGGATGAATAGATTGCCACATGAAGAAGGGAATGGTCCCATGAAGTCTACACCCCACACATCAAAAATCTCAACTTCTTGGATGTTGTTCAAGGGCATTTCATTCCTCCTTGAGATGTTCCCCGTTCTTTGGCAAGCATCACATGCCGCTACAAAACCTTGCACATCTCTAAACAAGTTAGGCCAATAAAAACCGGATTGCAATACCTTGGCACACGTTTTGTGTGAGCTAGCATGGCCTCCACATGGTAGGGAGTGACAATGCCGGATCACACTCTCCATTTCATCTTCCGGTATGCATCTTCTAAGCACCCCATCCGGGCCTCTCTTGAATAGAAGTGGCTCGCTCCAATAGTAATGCCTTACATCGTTGAAGAACTTCTTCCTTTGTGAATATGATAATCCGGGAGGCACTTCCTCACACACCAAGTAATTCACAATGTCGGCATACCATGGCTCACTTCCCCTAGCCACGTGGAATAAGCATTCTTCCACCATTTGCAATTGTTCATCCCGGAAAGAGTCATCTATCGGGATGTTGTCTTTCCCAAGCTCTAATGGTGGGAGTCTACTAAGGTGATCCGCCACCGAGTTCTCGGATCCCTTCTTATCTCTTATCTCCAAATCAAACTCTTGAAGAAGAAGGATCCACCGAATCAACCTTGGCTTGGCATCCTTCTTTATAAGTAGATAACGGATCGCCGCATGATCCGTGTAAACTATGACCTTCGCTCCAACAAGGTACGAGCGGAACTTCTCAAATGCATACACTACCGCTAACAACTCCTTCTCGGTAGTAGCATAATTGAGTTGGGCATCATCTAGCGTCTTGCTAGCATAGTAAATAGCATGAGTGCGCCCTTCTTTCCTTTGCCCCAAAACGGCCCCAACAGCCACATCACTTGCATCGCACATAATCTCAAATGGTAGACTCCAATCCGGAGGTTGCATGATAGGTGCGGAGATCAAGGCGTTCTTCAACCTACAAAACGCTTCAAGACAATCTTTGGAAAACACAAAATCAACATCTTTCATTAGTAGGTTAGTGAGAGGCTTAGAAATTTTAGAGAAATCTTGAATAAACCTTCGGTAAAAACCGGCATGCCCTAAGAAACTCCTTACCCCCTTCACCGAGGTAGGTGGTGACAACTTCTCTATTGTTTCAATCTTAGCCCTATCAACCTCAATGCCACGGTTAGACACCAAGTGTCCTAACACAATCCCTTCACTTACCATGAAGTGGCATTTTTCCCAATTTAAGACAAGATTTGTTTCCTCACATCTTTGCAACACCAATGACAAATTAGCCAAGCAATTATCAAAAGAAGAACCGTAAACAGAGAAATCATCCATGAACACTTCCATGATATTTTCTATGTATTCCGAAAAGATAGCCATCATACACCTTTGAAAGGTGGCGGGTGCATTACACAACCCAAATGGCATTCTCCTATATGCAAATGTACCCCATGGACATGTAAAAGTTGTTTTCTCTTGGTCATCGGGGTGGATAGGGATTTGGAAGAATCCACTATACCCATCTAGATAGCAAAAGTGAGAGTGTTGAGCTAATCTTTCTAGCATTTGGTCAATGAAGGGGAGGGGAAAGTGATCTTTCCTAGAGGCCATGTTCAATTTCCTATAATCTATACACATTCTCCATCCCGTGACCGTCCTAGTTGGTATTAGTTCATTGTTCTCATTAGTTACTACCGTCATTCCACCCTTCTTAGGTACTACATGAACGGGGCTAACCCACTTACTATCCGAGATAGGGTAGATAATTCCCGCATCTAGCAACTTAATGATTTCCTTCTTGACCACCTCTTTCATTATAGGATTCAATCTCCTTTGATGTTCAATAGAGGGTTTGTGGTTATCTTCCATCATTATCTTATGCATGCACAAAGATGGCTTAATGCCAACCAAATCATCAATAGTATAACCAATGGCTTTCCTATGCAATCTTAGTTCATGCAGCAATTTAGCAAGTTCATCATCACTCAAGCATGCATTAACAATCACCGGATATGTAGAATTATCACCAAGGAATGCATACTTTAAATGAGAGGGGAGGGGTTTGAGTTCGAGTGAGGGAGGACCTTTATCGGTTGAAGACGATCCAAACAAGGTTGGATGAGATGAATCTAAAGCAAATGAAGACTCTCCTTGGCTCCTAGAAGCTTGATCATCATCAAGAGCTGATTCAGGGGAAACCACGGTTGGAATCACGGTTGGCTCAACTTCCACGACCGTGGTTCTTGCCAAGCTTGCTTCTCGGAGTTGTCCAGAGAGTTTGACGGCCGTGGAACCCAAATCTCGACCGTGGAACTTGCAGCTGTTCACAATTTCTTCATGGCTCTCAAATCCAACTCTTGGCTCCTCTTCCAATGCCCCCAAGGCTTTGATCTCTTCATTGCAATTCTCCTCAACGTCTTCCTCCATCATACTCAAGGTAAGAACTTTCTCCAAGGGATCCTTGATCAAAATCGAGCTCACCATTTCTCTAGATTCTTCTTGCTCGACTATGTTGAAGATATCTTCATCAAGGGTTGGCCCTTTCATCATTGTGGACAGCTTGAACTTGATGTTCTCTTCTCCTATGTTGAAGGAGAGAGTCCCGTTCTTGCAATCCACTAAACATCCGGAGGTAGCTAAGAAAGGTCTTCCTAGGATGATGGGAACCGGGTAATCCGCCGGAATGTCCAACACTACAAAGTCAATAGGCACATAGAATCCTCCCAATTGCACAGGAATGTCCTCAAGAATCCCAACTGGATGAGTGATAGAACGGTCCGCCATATACAGGGTCATCTTGACCGGTTTTGGCTCTCCTAGCCCGACCTTGTTACTAAGTGCAAGCGGTATGATGCTTACACTTGCTCCAAGATGACAAAGGGCTTCGTACTTCACGTCTCCTACTCCAATCGGAACACAAAAAGAGCCTGGATCCCTTAGCTTGGGAGGCATTGCCTCCTTCATTATTTGGATTAACTCCGAGGATCTCTTGGTCATCCTAATCTCCCCATACTCCTCCAACTTCCTTTTGTTGGAGAGTATTTCTTTCAAGAATTTTCCGTATGCCGGCATTCCTAAGATGGCATCCATGAACAGAATGTTAATATGTAACTTGGACATTAGTTCAAGGAACTTACCAAAGTGATTGTCCAAACGAGCTCTTGCTCTTGATTGTGAGAACGGTAGTGGTGGCTTGTATGGAGGCGGTGCTACATAAGTTGGCTCTACATCCTTGCTCTTGCCTCCATCATCTTGCTTTCTTCCCTCTTCTACCACTACTTGACTCCCCTTAGCTTGGTCCTTGGGCAAAGGATCCTTCATACTCAACCCACTCCTTGTTGTGATAGCCAAAACTTGGCCTCTTGGGTTGTCTTCGGTTCTTCCGGGAAGCTTCCCCGGGTCTCTATGTGCCTCACCCGCCTTTTGAAAGACTTGTGCTTCCAAGACCTTTTGAGCCTTAGAAATTGAAGTAACGGTGCTCTCAAGTCCACTCAATCTTCCTAGCAATTGTTCAAACATGACTTCGGTTCTATCCTTTGAAGGTTGAGTAAAACCGGGTGGAGGTTCTTGTGAAGCTCTTTGTGGTGGAGTTGTGCTTGTGGAGGCGGGAGGGTTCAAGGCTCCATCCGGATTAGAGTAAGAAAACCCGGGATGGTTGTGGTTTGGCCGGTAATTGTTGAATTGCCGGTTGTTGTTGAAATTTCTTGGGCCTTGGTAATTGTTGAAGTTGCCCCTTCCCATATAATTCACATCTTCCTCCTTGGAAGACAAGTTGGCTCGTGGAGGTGCTTGAGGAGTTGCTTGGCTCTTCAAGGTGGTAGTGCACAACTCTCTCAAGGACTTCAACTCATTGTTGATGGCGTCAAGCTTGAAATTGCTCATGGTGACTTCGCTCACCTCATATGCTCCCGCCTTTCTCCCTTCACTCTTCCTATGGGAGTACTTCTCAATCACTAGAGCTTGCTTCTCCACAAACTCCCAAGCATCATCTACATGTTTCTCCATAAATGTCCCACCGGAAAGAGATTGAAGCTTGAATTGGCTATCTTCATCAAGCCCCTTGAAGTAGATCTCCAATAGCTCAATCTTCGGTATACCATGGTGTGGGCAATCTAGGAGAAGGTCTTTGAATCTCTCCCAAGACTTGAACAAACTTTTTCTATCCCTCATCACAAAGGCATTGATCTTTCCCCTTAATTCGGTAGTCTTGGAAGGTGGGAAGAACTTGGTCAAGAACTCGGTTGTCATCTCCTCCCAAGTACCAACTCTCCCTTGTGGAATAGATTGATACCAAGCTAAGGCCTTGTCCTTAAGAGAGAAGGAGAAAGCCCTTAGCTTATGGTTGTTGCTCTCCAATCTCGGCGGTCTAAGAGTCTCCATCAAAATCTCATAGTTCATCAAATGTTGGTGAGGAGACTCTCCTTCCATCCCTCCAAATTGGTTATGCCGGATCATTTGTAGAACTTGAGGGCGGAGCTCGTAATCATGGGCTGCGGGATCTCCTAAGTTCACACCCGGGCGGTGTGCTCTTTGTGCCGGATCCATACGTTGCCCCAATGTTTGTGGCTCATCCATAGCAATGGGCACAACCCTAACGTTCACCGCCGGCTGCGGTTGTGGTGGAGGTGGAGGAGGTTGTTGACGGTTAAGCTCCCTTTGCACAAGTGCTTGCCTAATCTCCTCAATCTCCCTCCTAGTTGCCTCTTGCCTCTCATTGGCAAGTCTCCTTTCTTCCTCCAAGAGCTCATCTCTTAGCCTAATTTGCTCTAAGGCTTCATCCAACTCAGCTTGGAGATTCCTACCGGCCATCTCTTTCTCTTTTCGAATGCTCTTGGATCTAGATCTAAGGGTTTTCTCTGGTTCGGGATCGAATGGAGCTAAATCCTTGCCACGAGATCTTCGCATACACCTAAAGAGTAAGAGATGTCCTGAAAAGCAAAGACACACACCAAAAAGAGATCAAAAGCAACAAGAAAGATCTACACTACCAACAATCACGAAATGACTCAATCTAGACCTAGTCCCCGGCAACGGCGCCAAAAACTTGTTACGCTAGAAAGGTAGCACAAAAAGCTTTACATTTATAAACTCGAACTAAATCCTAAACTACCTAGCGAAACCCGCAGTGTACGGATCGTTATGTAGAAAGGTAAGTATTCCGAGGTCGAACTCAAAGACTAAGGTGAAATCGAGTCAAGCAATGATCAAAAATAGTGTAAATCTAGGCTAAGACAAGATGAGGAACAAAGAAAATGGAAAACTCAATGTTTTTGTTGGTTTTTATGGTCATCAAGCAAGGGTCATAACTCATGCAAAGCAATAAATCAAACCAAACCAAAAATCAGCACAAATAAACGAGTCAAACGAGATATTGATCAAGAGAAAGGGAAGACGGATTCTAGGGGTTGGAAATTCCGGTTATGGCATAAAACTCAAGTTATCTATTCATTCTTTGGATTGATTATGATATGTTGGGATTAAGTGTTCCTAAAATGGGATCAATTACCGGGTAAGTCTCATGATCCAACTAATCCACACCTAAGGTCTCATTACCGGTTAAGTCTCTAAGAACCTAAGGGGAGGAATTTAACACAAACCGGATTGTTTAATTAGGGATCTAACCTATCCTCACCGGGTAAGTCTCGGAAAGGGAAGTCCTAATCAACTATCCTAGCACATTTAATCCAATGGCGGCTTATTAGGCTCACCACTACCTAAGGTTTTGCTATTTTAGATTCTAAGGGCAAGGATTACCGGGTAAGTCTCTCCTAACACTTAGTCGCTACACTAGGACACCCTAGGGTAGGTTAAACTCAGCAAAAACTTAGGGTTTCAACAATTTTATGAACCTAAGATAAGATCCTTCGAACCAGGAAGAACCACGGTTTGTTCTACAGAAACCACGACCGTGGTTCTTCAAGAACTACCCGTGATTTCTAACAGTAGCTACGTTCATAAACAAAAATCATCCAAAAGTAAATCTAAGTTCGTCCTATCATAGATCTAGCCATAACCATCCTTTCCTTACCCTAGAATCACATCAATCTAGCCTACAACATTCATATTAGAAATCAAAACAAACAAGCATAGATTCATAACCTCCATTGCAAGAAAATGAGAGAAAGAAGATGAAGAAATGAACTTCAAACACAATCTAAATCTGAAGATGAAATTAGAACGACTTACAACCCTTCCCAAGGAAGGTTCAAGAGTTCAAAAACTTCTAGAAATAAATCCGAAAATACAAGAGCTAAGTGTGTCTTCTCCTCTCCTCTTCAATGGCAATGGCTCCTTTCTTCTTCTTCTTGCACTTTCCTTCCTAGAAAAAGTCCTTCTTCTTCTTGGAATATATTTTGTCAAAGAAAAATGGAGAATATGTGAGCTGCTCTCAAACTACCCAAATCCCAGCTGCCTCTAACAACTATCAAGGACCACTTTTATAACCAATTCTTCATGAGCTGGCCATGAGAGTCGTGGCACAGCTGTCACGAGAATCTGGCAAAATCCACGGTCATTTCCACGGCCGTGGTTCTTCAGAGAACCGTGATTCTGTGTAGAAACTTCGCCTTGGATCATTAGGCTGTGGTTTGGTGCATGGCCTGTGTTGGCAAGGTTCCTTGAGTCTTTCTCAGCCCTTGCCTTGCGTTCTAATGAGTTTGGAAACGTGTCCTCTAAATGAGCGACCCTCAAACGTGTCGTTTTGGCTCGAAACTTCCCGAAATACCTACAAAACGCACACAAGTCCGTGTAGACGTCTATCTCGACAAAATACATGTTTTGAGTGCAAAACGTATTGGACTAGTGCTAGATAATGCATGATTGAGCGAGAATTCTACCTAAATGTTTTGTGAGCACATCAGCTAGCTGATCTGCAGTAGGAACAAAAGAGACACGTAGAGCACCATGTTTAACCTGTTCCCTAACCAAATGATAAGCAAGAGCTATGTGTTTCATCCTGGAATGGAAGACTGGATTCGCAGTGAGAAAGGTAGCACCTAGATTATCACAGTAGATGACAAGAGCAAGTGTTGTATTCGGATGAAGTTCATTGAGTAGTTGTTTGATCCAAATTATCTCTGCAGTTGTGTCCGCAAGTGCTTTGTATTCAGCCTCAGTGGAAGATCTTGCGACAGACTTCTGCTTCTTTGAACTCCAACTGATAGGAGTATCACCTATGTAGACAATGTATCCTGTGGTAGACACAAAATCATCTTTGTCACCAGCCCAGTCTGCGTCAGAGTATGCATGAATGTTACATGACGAGCTTGGTGTGATATTTATACCCAAGTCAAGTGTTCCAGCTAGGTAACGAAACAGTCGTTTTAGAGTGTTCCAGTGGCTTGTTCTAGGAGCTTGCATGAACTGAGACAAATTATTCACTACAAAACCAACGTCCGGACGTGTCAAATACAAGTATTGTAGACTTCCTACTAGAGTTCGGTAATCAGTTGGAGCTGGTAATGGCTCTCCAGAACTAGAGATAAGAGGATCTCCAGGTTGAAGTGGTGTTGAGATTGCTTGAGCCTCTAACATTCCTGCTCTCTCCAGCACATCTTGGATGTATTTTCGCTGAGAAAGAAATAGACCACTTGACGAAGACCCGACTTCACTCCCAGGAAATAGGTTAGTAAGCCAAGGTCTTTTAGAGAGAACCTTTAGGCAAGGACTTGAATGAGGGATTCCAGCTTGTATCTATTATTTCCTGTCATAATTATATCATCAACATACACAAGAAGGTAAAAGATATCCTGGTCAGATTTGTAGACAAATAAGGAAGCATCTGCAACTGAGTTAGCAAACCCTAGGCGTAGTAGAAATTCTCTCAGTTCATTGTACCAAGCCCTAGGTGCTTGCTTCAAACCATAGATTGCTTTCTTTAATTTGCAGATGTGAGATGGTTTGTCTTTGTCGATGAACCCTGGAGGATGACTCATGTAAACATCCTCATTTAGTGTCCCTTGTAAGAACGCATTGTTGATGTCTAACTGTCTCAATTGCCAATTGTTGGAGATAGCCAGTTTGAGTACAAGGCGTACTATAACTGGCTTGATCACAGGGCTGAATGTCTCGTTGTAATCACTGCCAGGACGTTGATGAAAACCCTTCGCTACTAACCGTGCTTTGAGCTTGTCAATATCTCCTGTCGGTTTGTATTTGATCCTGAATATCCATTTGCAGCCTAAAATATTATGATAGTCCATAGGAGGGATGATAACACGATTTATGACTTAGCTTTAGGTAATCATTTAGATAGATTTTCCGCTCATTCATGCATGGTTTAGCACTAGTTCACGACGTTTGCACCCAATTCATGTATTTTGTCGAGATAGACGTCTACACGGACTTTTGCATTGCTTTGTAGGTATTTTGGGAGAATTAGGAGCTTAATCGATACATTCAAAGATCGTTCCTCGAGATGACACACCTTCGGACTAATTGGGATGCAAGTTAGGAGCCAAAGAGGACTCATGGGACCATGTTGGTGCAAGCCATGCACCAAATCGTGACTCAATGATCCAAAACAAGCTGAGGAACCTAAACCACGGTCACTGGCACTTCCACGGGCGTGGAATCTGACCGTGGTTTTTGCCAGACGGTTGTGACAGCTGTGCCACGATCTCATGGCCGACTCTTGCAAAGTTGTAGTATAAAAAGTGGTCCTGCAAGGCTGAGAGGGCATCCAATCCCAATCAATTTTCAGAATCAAAATCCACACTCTCAACAAGAAGATTCCCTCAAGAGGAAGCTTGGAAGAGAGCTACCATTGGAGGAGGAGAAAAGCTCCATTGGAGAGGAAGAGAAGAACACACCATTGCTAGTCTTTGATAGATTTTATAGTGAAGATTATCGGAATCGTTTTCTAGGGTTGTAAGAATCAATTGAACCTTCTTTTGAAGGGTTGTGAGTCTTTCTAATCTCATATTCAGCTTGGTTTTACTTGTTTCACTTGTTCATCTTTTTCTCTTCATTATCTTGCAAATGGAAGCCATGATTTTATGCTTGATGATTTCGATTGTGATGATGTATGTTGTAGGCTAAATAGATGCGATTCTAGGGTAAGGAAAGGATGGTTATGGCTGGGACTATGATAGGATGGACATAGAATTGCCTTTGGATGATTCGTTTACTTGAACAGAGCCACTGTTGGAGTCCACGGTTTGTTCATGCCAGTCCACGGCCGTGGAAGTAGATGAACAGCCCGTGGTTCGCCTGATTTGTTTAATTTGATGAGTCTAAGTTCTAGAATGTTAGAATGTTGAAATCCTAGTGATTGTTGAGTTAAATCTATCCTAGGGTGACCTAGTGTTAGAAACTAAGTGTTTAGAAGATACCTACCCGGTGATTCTTGCTCTTAGATATCAAAGATGACAAACTCTAGGTAGTAGTGAGCCTCACAAGCCGCTATTGGACTGAGTGTGCTAGGATAGGTGTTTAGGACTTGCCTTTCCGAAACTTACCCGGTAAAGAGAGGTTAGATCTCTAGAATACCATCCGGTTTGTATATAATTCCTATCCTTAGGCTCTTTGAGACTTACCCGGTGATGAGACCTTAGGAACAGACATAGTGGACCATGAGACCTACCCGGTGATTGATCCCAATCTAGAAACACTCACTCCCAACATACTATAGTTGATCCAAGGAATGATTAGATAGCTTGAGTCCTATGCCATAACCGGAATTTCCGACCCCTAGAATCCGTTTTTCTCCCTTTGATTACATATTTCGTATTTGCTTGTTTACTTGTGGTGTTAGCTTAGTTGATTATTTATTTCGCATGATTTGTGATCTTTGATTGATCACCTAAAAACGAAACCAATAACATTGACATTTTCATTTCTTTATTTCTTTCTCTTTTCTTAAACCTAGATCTTCACTAAACTTAGTCACTAATCGATTCAATCTCACCTCAGTCTTTGTGTTCGACCTCGGAATACTACCCCTACTACAAAACGTCCCGTACACTGCGGGTTCGCTAGGAGTTAGGAGAAATATAACGAGTTATAAATTTAAAGCTTTTGCGTGCACACGTTCTTAGCGTAACAAGTTTTTGGCGCCGTTGCCGGGGACTAGGTCTAGATTGAGTCGTTTTTGTGATTGTTTATAGTGTAGGTCTTTCTTGTTGCTTTTGATCTTGTTTGGTTTGTGTCTTTGCTTTTCAGGACATCTCTCACTCTTTAGGTGTATGCGAAGATCTCGTGGCAAGGATTTAGCTCCATTCGATCCCGAACCGGAGAAAACCCTTAGATCTAGATCCAAGAGCATTAGAAAGGGAAAAGAGATGGCCGGAAAAGATCTCCAAGCTGAGTTGGATGAGGCTTTAGACCAAATTAGGATAAGGGATGAAGCTTTGGAGAATGAAAGGAGACTTGCCAATGAGAGGCAAGAGGCAACTAGGAGGGAGATTGAAGAGATTAGGCAAGCTCTTGTCCAAGTTGAGCTTAATCGTCAACAACCTCCACCTTCACCACAAACGCAGCCGGCGGCGGTTAATATTCGGGTTGTGCCCATCGCTATTGAAGAGCCACAAACGTTGGGGCAACGTATGGATCCGGAACAAAGAGCACACCGTCCGGGTGTGAACTTAGGAGATCCCGCAGCCCATAATTACGAGCTCCGCCCTCAAGTTCTACAAATTGATCCGGCATAATCAATTTGGAGGGATGGAAGGAGAGTCTCCTCATCAACACTTGATGAACTATGAGATCTTGATGGAGACTCTTAGACCGCCTAGATTGGAGAGCAACAACCATAAGCTTAGGGCTTTCTCCTTCTCACTTAAGGATAAAGCCTTGGCTTGGTATCAATCTATTCCACAAGGGCGAGTGAGTACTTGGGAGGAGATGACAACCGAGTTTTTGACTAAGTTCTTCCCACCTTCCAAAACTACCGAGTTAAGAGGGAAGATCAATGCCTTCGTGATGAAGGATAGAGAGAGTTTGTTCAAGTCTTGGGAGAGGTTCAAAGACCTTCTCCTAGATTGTCCACACCATGGTATACCGAAAATTGAGCTATTGGAAATCTACTTCAAAGGACTTGATGAAGATAGCCAATTCAAGCTTCAATCTCTTTCCGGTGGGACTTTCATGGAAAAGCATGTGGATGAAGCTTGGGAGTTTGTAGAGAAACAAGCTTTAGTGATTGAGAAGTACTCCCATAGGAAGAGTGAAGGGAGAAAGGCGGGAGCATATGAGGTGAGTGAAGTCACCATGAGAAATTTCAAGCTTGACGCCATCAACAACGAGCTAAAGTCTTTGAGGGAGTTGTGTGCTACAACTTTGAAGAATCAAGCAACCCCTCAAGTGCAAGTGCAAGCAAATTTGTCTTCCAAGGAGGAAGATGTGAACTACATGGGAAGGGGCTATTACAACAACTATCAAGGCCCAAGGAATTTCAACAACAACCGGCAATTCAACAATTACCGGCCTAACCACAACCATCCCGGGTTTTCCTATTCTAACCCGGATGGAGCCTTGAACCCTCCCGCTTCCACAAGCACAACTCCACCGCCAAAGGCTGCACAAGAACCTCCACCCGGATTCACTCAACCTCCCAAGGATAGAACCGAGATGATGTTTGAGCAATTGCTTGGAAGGTTGAGTGGTCTTGAGAGCACGGTGACTTCCATTTCTAAGGCTCAAAAGGTTTTGGAAGCACAAGTGTTCCAAAAGGCGGGTGAAGCTCATAGAGATCCGGGTAAACTTCCCGGAAGAACCGAAGACAACCCAAGAGGCCAAGTGTTGGCCATCACAACGAGAAGCGGGTTGAGCATGAAGGACCCCTTGCCCAAGGAGAATGCTAAGGGGAAGCAAGTAGTGGTAGAGGAAGAGAGATTGCAAGAAGATGGAGGCAAGAGCAAGGATGTTGAGCCAACTTATGTGGCACCGCCTCCATACAAGCCACCGCTACCATTCCCTTAATCACGAGCAAGAGCTCGTTTGGACAAACACTTTGGTAAATTCCTTGAACTTATGTCTAAATTGCATATTAACATTCCGTTCATGGATGCTATCTTAGGTATGCCGGCATATGGCAAGTTCTTGAAAGAAATACTCTCCAACAAAAGGAAGTTGGAGGAGTATGGGGAAGTGAGGATGACGAAGAGGTCCTCGGAATTGATCCAAACAATGAAGGAGGAGATGCCTCCTAAGCTAAGAGATCCGGGATCTTTTTGTGTGCCAATCGGAGTGGGAGAAGTGAAGTATGAAGCCCTATGTGATCTTGGGGCAAGTGTGAGCATCATACCGCTTGCACTTTGCAACAAGGTTGGGCTAGGAGAGCCAAAGCCGGTCAAGATGACCCTTTACATGGCGGACCGTTCTATCACTCACCCGATTGGAATCTTGGAAGATATACCGGTGCAACTTGGGAAGTTCTATGTGCCGATTGATTTTGTTGTCTTGGACATCCCGGCGGACTATCCGGTTCCCATCATCTTAGGGAGACCTTTTCTAGCCACTCCCGGATGCTTGGTAGATTGTAAGAATGGAATTCTCTCCTTCAACATTGGAGAAGAGAACATCAAGTTCAAGCTGTCCACAATGATGAAAGGGCCAACCCTTGATGAGGATGTATTCAACATAGTCGAGCAAGAGGAGTCTAGAAAAGTTGTGAGCTCGATCTTGATCAAGGACCCCTTGGAGAAGGTTCTTAGCTTAAGTTTGATGGAGGAAGGTGTTGAGGAGGCTTGCAATGAAGAAACCAAGGCCTTGGAAGCATTAGAAAAGGAGACAAGAGATGAATTTGAAGTCCACGAGAGTATGCTGAAATCCTGTAGCAACCACGGTCGTGAAGAGACTTCCACGGCCGTGGAGCTCTCTGGAATGCTCCGAAGAGCAAGCTTTGCAAGGTCCACGGCCGTGGATGTGCCAGGATCCGCGGAGTTACCCGTGGTCTCCCCAGAAGCAGCCCTTGTTTTTGATCAAGCTTCAAGGAGTCTTGGAGAGCCTTCATTTGCTTTGGATTCATCTCAACCAACGTTATTTGAATCGTCTCCACTCGATAAAGGTCCTCTTAAACTTGAACTCAAACCCCTCCCCTCTCATTTGAAGTATGCTTTTCTTGGTGATAATTCTACATATCCGGTGATTGTGAATGCATGCTTGAATGATGATGAACTTGCTAGGTTGTTGCATGAGCTAAGATTGCATAGGAAAGCCATTGGCTATACTATTGATGACCTTGTTGGTATTAAGCCCTCTTTGTGCATGCATAAGATATTGATGGAAGATGACCATAAACCCTCTATTGAACATCAAAGAAGATTGAATCCTATAATGAAAGAGGTAGTCAAGAAAGAGATCATTAAGTTGCTAGATGCGGGAATCATCTACCCTATTTCGGATAGTAAGTGGGTTAGTCCCGTGCATGTGGTTCCTAAGAAGGGTGGGATAACCGCAATGACTAATGAGAACAATGAACTAATCCCAACTAGAACGGTTACGGGATGGAGGATGTGTATTGACTATAGGAAATTGAACATGGCCTCTAGGAAAGATCACTTCCCCCTTCCTTTCATTGACCAAATGCTAGAGAGGTTAGCTCAACATTCTCACTTTTACTCCTTAGATGGCTATAGTGAATTCTTCCAAATCCCTATCCACCCCGATGACCAAGAGAAAACCACATTTACATGTCCATGGGGTACTTTTGCATATAGGAGAATGCCATTTGGGTTGTGTAATGCACCCGCCACCTTTCAAAGGTGTATGATGGCTATCTTTTCGGAGTATATTGAAAACATCATGGAAGTGTTTATGGATGATTTTTCTGTTTATGGATCTTCCTTTGATGATTGCTTAGCTAACTTGTCTTTGGTGCTTAAGAGATGTGAGGAGACAAATCTTGTCTTGAATTGGGAAAAATGCCACTTCATGGTAAGTAAAGGTATTGTATTGGGACACTTGGTGTCCAACCGTGGCATTGAGGTTGATAGGGCCAAGATTGAAACGATAGAGAAGTTGCCACCACCTACCTCAGTGAAGGGGGTAAGGAGTTTTCTAGGGCATGCTGGGTTTTACCGGAGATTTATTAAAGACTTCTCTAAGATTTCTAAGCCTCTTACTAACCTACTAATGAAAGATGTTGAGTTTGTTTTCTCCAAGGATTGCCTTGAGGCTTTTTGCAGGTTGAAGAATGCTTTGATCTCCGCACCTATCATGCAACCGCCGGATTGGAGTCTACCGTTTGAGATCATGTGTGATGCAAGTGATGTAGCCGTTGGAGCTGTTTTGGGGCAAAGGAAAGATGGGCGCACACATGCCATTTACTATGCTAGCAAGACGCTAGATGGTGTCCGACTCAATTATGCTACCGCCGAGAAGGAGTTGTTAGCGGTTGTGTATGCATTTGAGAAGTTCCGCTCATATCTTGTTGGAGCCAAGGTCATAGTGTACAAGGATCATGCTGCGATCCGTTATCTCCTTACAAAGAAGGATGCCAAACCTAGGTTGATTCGGTGGATCCTTCTTCTTCAAGAGTTTGATTTGGAAATCCGGGAGAAGAAGGGGTCCGAAAACTCTGTGGCGGACCACCTTAGTAGACTACCTCCATTAGAACTTGAGAAAGATGACATCCCGATTGATGACTCATTCCGGGATGAGCAATTGCAAATGGTGGAGGAATGCTTGTTCCAAGTGTCTAGAGGAAGTGAGCCATGGTATGCCGACATTGTGAACTACCTTGTGTGTGAGGAAGTGCCTCCCGGTTTGTCATACGCCCAAAGGAAGAAGTTCTTCAAGGATGTGAGACACTACTATTGGAGTGAACCACTTTTGTTCAAGAGAGGGCCGGATGGAGTCTTTAGGAGATGCATACCGGAGGACGAGGTGGAGAGTGTGATCCGCCATTGTCATTCCTTGCCATGTGGAGGGCATGCTAGCTCCCACAAGACATGTGCGAAGGTGTTGCAATTGGGCTTCTTTTGGCCAAGTTTGTTCAAGGATGTGCAAAACTTTGTGGTAGCTTGTGATGCTTGCCAAAGGACGGGCAACGTATCAAGGAGGAATGAGATGCCCTTGAACAACATACAAGAAGTGGAGATATTTGATGTGTGGGGTGTGGACTTCATGGGACCATTCCCCTCTTCATGTGGCAACCTCTACATCCTATTGGCGGTGGACTATGTTTCGAGATGGGTAGAGGCAATCGCCTCTCCTACAAATGACGCCAAGGTTGTGGTGCGGTTCTTCAACCGAGTGATCTTCCCTAGGTTTGGAACACCAAGGGTGATCATAAGTGATGGAGGGCAACATTTCAGCCATAGGAACTTCGGGACACTTTTGGCTAAGTATGGGGTGACTCATAAGGTGGCAACACCTTACCATCCCCAAACTAGTGGCCAAGTGGAGATCTCCAACCGGGAGATAAAGGGAATTCTTGAGAAGACGGTTTCTAGGACGAGAAAGGATTGGGCTATGAAGCTCGATTATGCTTTGTGGGCTTATAGAACCGCTTTCAAGACACCAATTGGCACCACTCCCTACAAGCTAGTCTATGGCAAGTCTTGCCACCTTCCGGTGGAGATGGAGCATAGAGCATATTGGGCCATTAAGTGGCTAAATTTTGACCTCAAGGAGGCCGGAGAGAAGAGGTTGCTAGACATGAATGCTCTTGAGGAGATCCGGTTGGATGCTTATGAAAACGCCCGGATCTAGAAGGAGAGGACCAATCGGTGGCATGACAAGCGCCTCATCCCGAAGGAGTTGAGTGAAGGCGACCTTGTCTGTTCGCTCCAAACGGTGTGTGCAAGCTTTAAATTTATAACCCTAGACGTAAGCTTAAAACAAGGATGCGAACCCGCAGTGTACGGGTCAATCGTAGTAAAAAGCAAGGAATTCCAGGGGTCGATCACAGGGACTTAGTGAAACAAAGTCCAATTACGGTAAGCTTTAGTAATTACTAACCACAAGTAATTAAAACAATCAAAGATGATAAAAGTCAATAAAGGAAGTATGCAATTCTAGGGATTAAAGCATCTAGTTGTGGTTCTAACTCAAGATCTAAAGATAAGTGGACAAAGCTGAGGTTTTTGCATGGGGAAGGTGTTACTAAAGTGGAATAGATCACCGGGTAAGTCTCACTACGCACTAATCCTAAACCGTAACTCCTATTACCGGGTAAGTCTCAAGGAATTAAGATAAAGAACTATAACCTCAAACTAACACACCATCTAAGGGAATATAATCAACCTTTACCGGGTAAGTCTCAGACTCCTTAGCTCCTTTTGCTCCTTTTTGATGCAAAACGTGCCATTTTACCTAAAATTACAACAAAACTAGGTGTAGACCTCGATTCCCGCAAAGGTAGATGAAATGATAATATAATCACATATTATACATACAAACATGCAGATTATTGAAGATAAAACGTCCAAACAAACCCCAAAATATAGACTATAATTCATGCTATCAAAATACCCCATACTTAGCCCTTGCTTGTCCCCAAAAAAATTCCGCATATAAAAGGAAAGATAGAATGGATTATAAGTCAAGAAAATCAATGAAAAAGTCTTTCAAAACATTTTTATGGTGTGCTACAATCATAGATCACTCTAAGAGAATACTTCATGGACTTTAAAATCAAAATATGATCAAAACATTTTACAAATATAAGAAAGTTGTTCATCTTTGCATAAAATTATAGAATGTGTAATAAGTCATAATTATCGAAATTAATCATGCATAATCCAGTTTAAACCGCTAAGTCAATCAACAAGCTCGAGGTCTCAAGGGCTTCCCAAAAGAAAGGTCAAGAAACGTGTAGGGTAGGGATGTATGTAAAGTAATGTGGTGCTAGAATCCGGGAAAAGGATATACTTCACTTTCACTTTGACTTGCAACATCTTCCACCAATAAGCTTTGCTTATTTCACACTTTTTCTTTTTACTTTACTTTTTGGGATGCATGGACAGAGGTGCACAATAACCGAAGCCTAGGAAATCAGCAATCATCAATTTCTTGAGATGAATCAAACCCTTGATGCACATACCATGACCCGTAAGGAATATCGCTCAATCCGACTTTGGCAAGACAAAAACACCCGGCTATGTGAATGGTGCCGAGTTACTCGTCATCATGATTGACTTCCCCAAACCTATTATTACTTTCTAACACTTTCACTTCTAGCCAACTTCTCAACTTTAACTTCACTTGCTTTTACCACTTCACTTGCTTCCAAATTCCCGGATAGGTAAAAGGGAGGCAAAATGTATATGAGGGGCTAAGCATGATCAAGAAGAAGAAGAGAGAAGAATGAATTGCCTTGGTCTTTCCAGGAAGAAAGTGAGAGAACTTATCTTGCGGTGTCAACCTTCAAATTCAACATAATTTGGATAAAAACAAAGTATTAAACATGCCAAAAATTTTAAACAGAGCATTTAGCAACTTAAACATATTATAAAACCTTTCAAGCACATAAAGATTTCAAAAGCAGTCAGTAAGCAAAATCTTCACTGAGATCATATCCAGATAAGAAGCACAAAAGATCGTTTCGAAAACTCTCAGTTAACCTACCTCGGTCGAGGTGTTCTTAGGTCAACCGAGGTGAAACACCTCGTTCGGTCAGAACTGCCCCGTTCGAGGTCAAAAAATTTTTTTTTTAAAACCAGTTTTTTTCAGTTTCGACGTTTTTCTCAATCAAATAACCTGTATGTATGCATGCAGTCTCAGATAAACACATAGATGCAAACTGAAGCATAAATATAAATAAATATCCGATCAAGTAGAGTCATACATCACATAAGTGTCAAATAATACATCAATAAACACCCCATACTTGGGACACACTGTCCCAGTGGGTCAAAATAAGTCTAAGGGAATAAAGTACTCACCGGAAAATAAGCTGAACTGCATAAAAATAAGAAAGAAAATCCTGTAGCTCTCAGTAGTCACGATCCGGTGGTGGCGGTGGTGGCACATATGGATACTGAGACGGGTCAAATGGATAGCCCATGATGTGCTCAAACTGGATCTGAGCCATCATATGCTGGTAGTGTTGTCGCTCCTGCATCTCGCGGATATCCAGTGATAAGGCGGCATATGAATCAATCATCTGATCTGTCAGATCATCGATCCGACAGTGAGCCTCTGGATCTCTGTGTCGGCGTGCTCTACGCCTAGCAGGTCTCACTAGAGATGTGACTGGTGCAGGCTCAGTATCATCATCATCATCCAGATCAATAACTAGCGCACTCGTCCCGACAGTATCCGTCCCTGTATCCATTGGGACTCCACCATTCCTGTCATCAGCGGTCTCCTCGTCATCTACCTCCTCCTCCTCAACTGGTGCAGCTGCTGCCTCTCTATAGTCCTCCATCAGTGGGGCCCAAGCGGTCTGCCAGTAATGAGGGTCATAAACTGTAAACTAGGCGGACCACTTGATCCCCTGTGGTGTAGTCAGCTCCCATGGCATAGCCACGTATGGTGTAGTCAGTCCTCGGGGAACCAAAATCCGCCGAGTAATCATCTCCTGTAGCCAAAGCGGCTTGGTAGCCGCCACCATAGTGCAAGCGCTGAGATCCATATCCTGATAGCTGGCGATGTGGGTGACAAGTCCTCCGCAGCAGATGTCCCCCTTCGCCTTGGCCTTGATCTTGTGCAAGTCCTCTGCCAACATCAAGCCAAAGTCGGGGAACCCTCCAGTCACCATGCAGTAAAGGCTAAACAGCTCCCCTGTCGGACTTTCTGGGCGTCTCAGTACGCGCCAGAAGCATCTCGCTGAAAATACGGTGGGCTAACCTAAAAGCTAGGTGAAAAATAACCTTCTCCCTGGAGTCACCAGGGCCCCACCTGTCTGCGTGCTCAACCACGTGAGCAATCTGTCCCCAAAACTCCCTAGCTACAGATCGGGAAGGGAAATCAACAGCGGTCGGGTCAGGAAAACCGAAAATATCTCTCTAATACTCTAATGGAACTATGAAGTTCCGGTTCATCAACCGGTACTTCACAGAACGCTCTGTGGGGAGGTAGGTAAAGGAGCTAATAAACTCTAAGGTGGGCTCCAGATAGGCAGGTGCACGGATCTCAGTAAACTGATCCAATCCCACCGTTGATATCATACTTCTAAGGTCTCCATACACATGGAGACAGTCAAAGGCTGACACGTCCAGGAAGCGAGGTGCTATCACTGGACGGGATGCTATACGGTCGTAATCGACCCGGTGTCGCTCGTGGATCACCGGTCGATAGGGTCGGGAAGAAGAGGAAGAAGGGGAAGGGGAGGATCTATCCCTAATGGCAAGACGTCTCTCAGAACTCATTTTTAATTCTCACTGTCAGGTCACCTCGGTCGGTCTGACAAACTGAAGAACACCTCGGCCGAGGCACAGCACGTCTGGACCGAGGCGAAAAACTGCGTACTAATTTCTTCAAAAATTCCAGTTCTTTTCCCCCAAAATCACTACAACTGGTTCCTATGAGGTATTTAATCCGTTTCTCAGCAAATGCAGGGCAATCCAAGCCCAAATCAAAGCAAAAACAGCGAGGTTAGGGTTTTGTACTCTTTTTACCTCGTTCGGCCGTTTCGGTTCGATTTCTTCGTAGATCGACATTGCACTGGGATCCTCTACGCTTTAATCGCAGTTTGGAAGCGAAAATCTTTGAAAACGAGCAAGAATCGAAGGGCGAGGTGAAAGAGAGCGCCGCGGTCGAGGGGGTTGGTAAAGAGAAGAAAAAGAAAATTTTCCCCCTTTTATACCCTTTCTGAAACTGCTGTCACCTCGGTCGAGGTGGTCTCGACTGGACCGAGGTTGTACTGACCGAGGTGGATCTTCAGAAACCCTAGTCGCCTCGGTTGCTCAAGAATCATCTCGGTCGAGGTGCTCTGACAGCAACCGAGATGTGCCTCAGTCAAACTTCGTCTTCTCGAATTCTCAAACTTCTGTCCTTCTAGTTATGCTCTTGGTTTGTACTCCTTCCTTAGATGTCACCTGTTATCTATCTAGAACGCCAAAAACAAAACATAGCAAAGCAAAAGCAAAACTATCTAAGCTAGACTAGAAAGTGGGAAAAGAAAGCAATACCTTGGGTTGCCTCCCAAGAAGCGCTTGGTTTAAAGTCGCTAGCTGGACCATAGTGCGTCTCTATACGTGATGGGAGGTGCCCTCACCCCATACTTCACCTCCATCATGGGGTGAAGTAAGTAAGTCTGTCAAACGCTCCAACAAGTGTAAGTGCTCGTCGGGGAATGAATCGTCTATGGGTGGGTCGTCCTTCTCGCGCGAAGATGCGGGTAGCCGGCTGAGGTGATCCGCAACAGAATTTTCGGATCCCTTCTTATCGCGGATCTCTAAGTCAAACTCTTGAAGCAAGAGAATCCATCAAATAAGGCGTGGCTTGGCATCTTTCTTAGCAAGCAAGTAACGGATGGCTGCATGGTTGGTGTAGACAATGACTTTTGCCCCTACTAAGTAGGAACGAAACTTCTCGAAAGCATATACAACCGCCAATAACTCCTTTTCTGTGGTAGCGTAGTTGTGTTGTGCTACATCTAGCGTCTTGCTAGCATAGTAAATGGCGGTGGTCCGGCCATCTTTCTTTTGTCCAAGCACCGCTCCTACGGCTACATCACTTGCATCACACATGATCTCAAAGGACAAGGTCCAATCCGGAGGTTGGATAATGGGAGCGGAGATCAACGCTTCCTTAATCCTGTAAAAAGCATCAAGACACTCCTGCAAAAACTCAAAAACAACATCCTTATTCAAAAGGTTAGTTAGAGGTTTAGAAATCTTAGAGAAGTCCTTGATGAATCTCCAGTAGAAACCTGCATGCCCGAGAAAACTCCTCACACCTTTAACAGAACAAGGGGGAGGGAGTTTCTCAATAGTCTCGATCTTGGCGCGATCGACCTCAATGCCTCGATTAGAAACGAGGTGTCCTAGCACAATGCCTTCATTAACCATAAAATGACACTTCTCCCAATTCAAAACGAGATTAGTGTCTTCACATCTTTTAAGCACTAGAGAAAGGTTAGATAGGCAATCATCAAAAGAGGAACCATATACTGAAAAATCATCCATAAATACCTCCATGATCTCCTCTATGTACTCGGAAAAGATGGCCATCATGCATCGCTGGAAGGTTGGCATCCTCCTATAAGCAAATGTCCCCTATGGACAAGTAAAAGTGGTCTTCTCCTGATCATCCAGATGGATAGGAATCTGGAAGAATCCACTATAGCCGTCTAAGTAGCAAAAGTGTGAATGTTGAGCCAACCGCTCGAGCATTTGATCAATGAAGGGAAGTGGAAAATGGTCCTTCCGTGTCGCCGTGTTCAGCTTCCTATAATCAATGCAAACCCTCCAGCCCGTAACGGTCCTGGTTGGGATCAACTCGTTGTTCTTATTCGTCACAACGGTCATCCCTCCTTTCTTCGGAACTACATGCACCGGGCTAACCCATTTGCTGTCAGAGATAGGATATATGATACCTGCATCCAACAACTTAAGAATTTCCTTCTTCACAACCTCTTTCATGATCGGATTTAACCGTCTTTGAGGTTCCCATGAAGTCTTATGATCATCCTCCATTAGAATTCTATGCATGCAGAAAGAGGGCTTAATGCCAATAAGATCATCTATAGTATAACCCAAAGCCTTTTGATGCTTTCTCAGGACATGCATTAGTTTAGACAATTCAGTTTCAGAGAGGAAAGCACTAACAATAACGGGATAAGTGGAATCCGGTCCAAGAAAGACATATCTCAAGTGATTTGGGAGTTGTTTAAGCTCCACAACTGGGGGTGCTTTCTGAGGGGATCCTTGGTTCCTTCTTCTAGTGGAGTAGATCCAGAAACTGGACTTTCGTAAGTCTCAGTTGAAATCGTCTCGCCATCGACCTCGGTCGAGGCGCAAGGGCGTTGACCGAGATGTTCTTCGGTCGCCTCGCTCAGTCCAGAAAGTACCTCGGTCGAGGTACTGCAACTGGAACCGAAACTGGAGATCTTCGTCTCCTGGATTAGCTTCTCAGTTTTAGCTCCTGGATCTTCTTCCAGTGCTTTTAAGCTCCGTATATCTGCATCACAAGAAGCATTTATACCTTCCTCCATTAAACTGAAACTAATAACTCGTTCAAGTGGATCGTTAATAAGGATAGAGCTCACCAATTCCCTTGATTCTTCTTCGTCATAGATGTTGAAGATATCATCGCTTAGCTGCTCTCCTTTGATGGCTGCAAGTAATGCGAACTCCACTTCATCGCCACCAATGTTGAATTTCAACTTGGCGTTCTTACAATCCACGTTGCAACCCGAAGTTGCTAGAAATGGCCTCCCGAGAATAATAGGAACAGGATAATCTGCGGGAATGTCAAGTACAACAAAATCTATTGGTAAATAGAAGTTACCTAACTTGACCGGAACTTCTTCCAAAATTCCCACGGGATGGGTGATGGAGCGATCCGCCATGTATAGTCGAATCTTGACCGGCTTGGGCTCTCCAAGTCCGATCTTCACACATAGCTCCAGCGGAATGATGCTCACGCTGGCTCCTAGATCACAAAGGGCTTCACAAGTGACATCCCCAACTTGAATGGGAATGCAAAATGAGCCGGGATCTCTCAATTTAGGTGGCATCTTCTCCTTCATAATTTGAATAAGCTCCGAGGATTTAGATGTCATCCTTACTTCACCAAAGTCTTCCAGTTTCCTCTTCCTTGATAGGATCTCCTTCAAGAACTTCCCATAGGCGGGCATCCCTAGAATAGCATCAAGGAAAGGAATGTTAATGTGCAGTTTATTCATCAAGTCAAGGAACTTACTAAAGTGCTTGTCTAGATGTGCTCTAGCCCTTGGCTGGGGGAATGGAAGTGGTGGTTTGTATGCAGGAGGTGGAACATAAACTTCAGTTTTCCCCTCCGCTTTCTGTGGCTCCACCTCGGTTGGCATCTCGGCCGAAGTGTTCTTCGACTGCACCTGGACCGAGGTGGTCTTCGTCAGTACTGGCACCGACCGAGGCATTGGATCTGCAGTTTTCAGTCCACTCCTCGTAGTTATGGCCATGATCTGGCCTTTAGGGTTGCTTTCCGTCCTTGTTGGAAGCTTCCTTGGATCTCTTGGCGCTTTATTCGCCCTACTTGCAAGTTGTTGTTCAAAGGCCTTTTGGGCCTTCGAAAATGAAGTCATAGAAGTCTCCATAGCGCTAAGCTTGATCAAGATAGCCTCCAGCACTGCGTCTTTCTTTTCCGGCTGAGACGAACTTGATCCTTGCCCCTGGCTCTTTAATGGAGTAGAAGAAGAAGAAGAAGGGGAAGAGAGGAAAGGGTTAGAGGAATCGTTAGAGTTGGAGTTAGAATGATTGTTACTATAATTTTGGTTGTTCGCCCTCCAATTGTTGCTATTGGATCCTCTATTGTTGTTGTTGTTGTAATTATTGTTCCGAAAACCGTTGTTGTTGTTACGGTATCCATTGTTGTTGTTCATTTGTCCTTGATCTTCCTTCTTGGTTTGAGCAACCAAGAGTTCCTTCAATTGCTTCACGTCGTTCTTCAAAGACGTGAGCTGATTGTTGTTGGGCTGAGTTTCTTGGAAGTTAACTCTTTTAACTCCACCTTCAGCTCCTTGATGGGTGTACTTCTCCATATGCAAAGCTTGCTTCTCGATGAAGTCCCAAGCTTCATCAATCGCCATGTCCATAAAGGTACCGGTGGAGAGTAGTTGGAGGTTGAACTGGGTGCTTCCGACCAGTCCCTTGAAGTATATCTCCAATAACTCTATCTTTGGAATCCCATGATGTGGGCAATTCAAGAGAATGTCCTTGAACCTCTCCCATAACTTGGACAAGCTCTCCTTGTCCTTCATAATGAAAGCATTGATCTTCCCTCTCATTTCAGCGGTCTTTGAGGGGGGAAGAATTTGGTCAAGAATTCCGTAGTCATCTCCTCCCATGTGCTAATTTTTCCTGGAGGAAGAGAGTGATACCAAGTAAGAGCTCTATCTTTCAAAGAAAAGTAAAAAGGTCTTAGCTTGTAGTTGTTATTTTCAATCCTTGAGGGTCTCAAGGTCTCCATCAAGATCTCATAGTTTTGAAGATGTTGATGCGGTGATTCCTTCTCTAGCCCTCCGAACTGGCATTGGTGAATCATGGATAGAACTTGCGGTCGAAGTTCGTAGTCATGGTCCGCTGGATCTCCTAGGTTAACTCCTGGACGCCTCAGTTGTTGATTGGGGTCCATCCTTTGACCTAGGGTTTGTGGAATTCCTGCAAGAAGAACGCCTCGGACTGGCATCCGAGGTGGAAGTATCTCGGCCGGGGCGTCAGGTACTGGAACTTGCCTCGGTCAAGGGTCAGCAACTGGGACCTGCATCGGTCCAGCATTGGGAACTGGATCTTCCCTCGGTCGAAGTAGATATTGGTCTCGTAAGGCTGCCATATCTGCTTTGATCACCTCTGTCCTGGAGCGAGTTTCTTCTTTCTCTTGCCTTAGCTCTTCCCTGCTGAGGCGTAGCTGCTCTAGCGCCTCTTTCAACTCGGCCTCAAGATCGCGATTGTCTTGGTTGGCCATCTTCGCTTCTCGTAAGCGACATTTGTTTGTCTTTTCTGGTTCGGGATCGTAAGGAACGATTTCCTTCCCAATGCGGCTTCTTCGCATAACCCTAAGAAAGAACCTGCAAAAGTCACTCAAGTAGAGTGGTTAGTAGACACTGGGGCAAGTGCCCCAAAAGCAGACCGTAACCGGCTCGGTCTAGACCAAGTCCCTGGCAACGGCGCCAAAAACTTGTTCGCTCCAAACGGTGTGTGCAAGCTTTAAATTTATAACCCTAGACATAAGCTTAAAACAAGGATGCGAACCCGCAGTGTACGGGTCAATCGTAGTAAAAAGCAAGGAATTCCAGGGGTCGATCACAGGGACTTAGTGAAACAAACTCCAATTACGGTAAGCTTTAGTAATTACTAACCACAAGTGATAACACAATTTATGACTTAGGATTAGACACTCATTTAGATAGATTTTTCACTCATTCATGCATGGTTTGGCACTAGTTCATGACCTTTGCACTCAATTCACGTATTTTGTCGAGATAGACGTCTACGCGGACTTTTGCATTGCTTTGTAGGTATTTTGGGAGATTTAGGAGCTTAATCGATACGTTTGAGGATCGTTCATCAAGATGACACACCCTCGGACTCATTAGGATGCAAGCTAGAGGCTAAGGAAGACCCATGGGACCTTGTTGGTGCAAGCCATGCACCAAATCGTGACTCAATGATCCAAAGCAAGCTGAGGCACCCAAACCACGGTCACTGGCACTTCCACGGCCGTGGAACCTGACCGTGGTTTTTGCCAGACGGTTGTGACAGCTGTGCCACGATCTCATGGCCGACTCTAGCAAGGTTGTAGTATAAAAGTGGTCCTGCAAAGCTTAGAGAGGGCATCTTTCAATCCACTAACATCCAATCAAATCCACATTCTCTCCCATACTCTCAAGAGGAAGATTCTCTCAAGGGGAGCTTGGAAGGGAGCTACCATTGGAGGAGGAGAAAAGCTCTATTGGAGAAGAAGAGAAGAACACACCATTGCTAGTCTTTGATAAGTTTTGTAGTGAAGATTATCGGAATCGTTTTCTAGGGTTGTAAGAATCAATTGAACCTTCTTTGAAGGGTTGTGAGTCTTTCTAATCTCATTTTCAGCTTGGTTTTATTGCTTCACTTGTTCATCTTTATCTCTTCATTATCTTGCAAATGGAAGCCATGATTTTATGTTTGATGATTTCGATTGTGATGATGTATGTTGTAGGCTAAATAGATGCGATTCTAGGGTAAGGAAAGGATGGTTATGGCTAGGACTAGGATAGGATAGACTTAGATTCTCCCTTGGATGATTCATTTGCTTGAACAAAGTCACTGCTGTAGTCAACGGTTTGTTCTTGCCAGTCCACGGCCGTGGAAGTGGTAGAACACCCCGTGGTTTGCCTGGTTCGTTTGATTTGATGGATCTAAGTTCTAGATTGTTAGAATGTTGAAATCCTAGTGTTTAATGAGTTAAATCTATCCTAGGGTGACCTAGTGTTAGCAACTAAGTGTTAGAAGAGACCTACCCGGTAATTCTTACTCTTAGATACCGAAGATGGCAAACCTTAGGTAGTAGTGAGCCTCATAAGCCGCTATTAGACTAAGTGTGCTAGGAT
The DNA here is from genome assembly GCA_033239125.1 of Fagopyrum homotropicum. Taxonomy (NCBI): domain Eukaryota; kingdom Viridiplantae; phylum Streptophyta; class Magnoliopsida; order Caryophyllales; family Polygonaceae; genus Fagopyrum; species Fagopyrum homotropicum. The sequence goes on along the minus strand of BSWB01000001.1, from coordinate 149,172,166 downwards.
AGTTGTTTAGGACTCACCTTTCCGAGACTTACCCGGTAAGGATAGGTTAGATCCCTAGATGACAATCCGGTTTGTGTAGAATTCCATTCCTTAGGCTCTTAGAGACTTACCCGGTGATGAGACCTTAGGAACGGACTAGTGGACCATGAGACCTACCCGGTGATTGATCCCAATCTAGAAACACTCACTCCCAACATATTATAGTTAATCCAAGGAATGATTAGATAGCTTGAGTCCTATGCCATAACCGGAATTTCCAACCCCTAGAATCCGCTTTTCTCTCTTTGATTGTCTATCTCTTGTTTGCTTGTTTGTTCGTGTTGTTAGCTTAGTTATTTGTTGATTCCGCATAATTTGTGATCCTTGATTGATCACCTTAAAACCACACCAAAAACATTGAGATTTTCATTTCTTTATTTCTTTCTCTTTTCCTAACCTAGATCTTCACTAAACTTAGTCACTAATCGATTCAATCTCACCTCAGTCTTTGTGTTCGACCTCGGACTACTATCCCTACTACAAAACGACCCGTATACTGCGGGTTCGCTAGGAGTTAGGAGAAATATAACGAGTATAAATTTAAGGCTTATTGCGTGCACACGTTCTTAGACCAAGTCCCCGACAACGGCGCCAAAAACTTGTTCGCTCCAAACGGTGTGTGCAAGCTTTAAATTTATAACCCTAGACTTAAGCTTAAAACAAGGATGCGAACCCGCAGTGTACGGTTCAATCGTAGTAAAAAGCAAGGAATTCCAGGGGTCGATCACAAGGACTTAGTGAAACAAAGTCCAATTACGGTAAGCTTTAGTAATTACTAACCACAAGTAATTAAAACAATCAAAGATGATAAAAGTCAATAAAGGAAGTATGCAATTCTAGGGATTAAAGCATCTAGTTGTGGTTCCAACTCAAGATCTAAAGATAAGTGGACAAAGCTGAGGTTTTTGCATGGGGAAGGTGTTACTAAAGTGGAATAGATCACCGGGTAAGTCTCACTACGCACTAATCCTAAACCGTAACTCCTATTACCGGGTAAGTCTCAAGGAATTAAGATAAAGAACTATAACCTCAAACTAACACACCATCTAAGGGAATATAATCAACCTTTACCGGGTAAGTCTCAGGCTAACTCACAAAGATGGGATGAAAGCACACTCAAACCCCAATAAAGGATAAACCTTTATTACCTACACTTATGATCTTAGGTAAACAAACAAAGGAATTACCGGGTAAGTCTCATCCTAAGCTTGCATTGAACCAGGAAAGGTGTAATAAGAATAGGATTTGGCAAACTCTAACACTTAACTCTCAGTTTCGGATCAGATAAGTCACCTCGGTCAGAAGAATTCCACCCCGGCCGAGATGTTCATCGACTGAGCGAGATGCTTTAGGGTTAAGGTTAAAGACTCGAACTTTCAGGGTCCTACTGTGATTAAGATCATTCTATCATCGTTTTTCCCACAATCTTCAGCCAATCACCCTAGAATCACACAAAGAGATTAGCCACTCATCATCATGAAAGTATTAATCAAGTATATGGGAAGAAAGTGAATATTTGAACAAGAAGAGTTTAATGAAAAGACTTCAATAACTGAATCAAATATCACAACAAAGCGTTCCTTGGATAGAAATCCAACAAGACAAGACAATAAGGAAGGGAATCTAAGATAATCTTATAAAAACCCTTCAAAAGCTATAAAAGCTACAATCTTCCTTCTTCAACCTTCAAAAAGGTTCTTCAAATCTCCCAACTGGAGTATGGATGCTGCGGTGTATAAACCTTGATCGGTGGTATAGCATGATATGGATTTGTGGAAAATCCAACCCTTTTTATAGGAAAAATACCCTCCAAAGATAAGATATCTTAGAAAAGATCTCTTCCCATAAAAATAGGTAAAATATATGATCTAGTACATCTTCTTCCTTCCAGGAGCCAAGCTCAAAAATATAAGATCTCTTTCCAAAGATTAATGATCTCAGCCAAGAATAAAATATTCTCGCCGCGTCCCAACTGTTCGCCTCGGTCGAGTCGACTTCTCTGGATCACCTCGATCGAGGTAGATTTGTGGTCAACCGAGGTGAGTCACAACTGAAAGTGAAATCTCTCAAATCTCGTCCAAAAGTGAATCTCTAATCCATGGCTATGCTTCCTGGATGGTTCCTTATGTTCCTGAATGTAGCTCTAATGACTCCTTAGCTCCTTTTGCTCCTTTTTGATGCAAAACGTGCCATTTTACCTATGATTACAACAAAACTAGGTGTAGACCTCGATTCCCGCAAAGGTAGATGAAATGGTAATATAATCACATATTATACATAGAAACATGCAGATTATTGAAGATAAAACGTCCAAACAAACCCCAAAATATAGACTATAATTCATGCTATCATTGTCCTTCTCTTCAACTCAAGGTTGCGGCTCTTTCCCGGAAAGCTAAAGTCAAGGTGGACAGGTCCTTATGTGGTGAAGAAGATATTTCCCCATGGAGCGGTTGAGATAGGAGGGGAGCATTGTGGAGATTTTAAGGTGAATGGGCACCGGTTGAAGAAGTACATCCCGGGAGCTCCGGTGGACATGATTGCCCCACTTCACCTTGAGTGAGACGCCCCCGAGTTTGGTCAAGCTAATGACCTTAAAGAAGCGCTTGGTGGGAGGCAACCCATTGGTAGACATCTTTCCCTTTTCGTTTTTGTCTTGTTTTTGATTTTTCTGTTTTTGTGTGTTTGGTGTGCTTTGTGTGTGTGCTAGAGTCTTGGTAGCATGGAAGCTTTGCATGGCATGTGGATGATGATGATGAGTCCCTCATCAATGGTGGGTGGAGCGGACGCGGAACTTGGACGGCTAGCGGTGCCTAGCGCGGGTCCCGACGCCATGATGAACTTTTAGAGCTCTCTACCATTGTTGATAGGATCATCCACCATCAATCCACTTGAGTAATCCCAAATACCAAAGCAAACCATTTTTACATTGTGAGAACCCTCTTTCACTCTTCTTTACTTGAATGCCACATTGGGGACAATGTGTTTCTAAGTATGGGGTGGGGTTTGCATGATCTTTTGCATGATTAGCATCTAGGGTAGTTTCTTATTGTCACATGTCTTGCATTGTACATACACATTTCGAAAATTTCAAAAAAATCAGAAAATTTAAAAAAAATTTAGTGCTTCTAAGCTTGGGAATGACCCTTATGATGAATTTGTCTTGTGAATTGGATATGGATGGCCTTATGTTTTGAATAGATGAATGCATATGTGGACTTGAAGTACTTATCTTGAATCCCATGAATGGTTTGTGATTATGATGCTTGCCTTGATTGGATTGAGGATTGAAAGTCGAAATTGCATGCTAGTTCTTGCACATCATTTAGGAATGAATGAGGCAATTCATCTTTCTCTACTTCTCATCTTGATCATGTTGTTTGAGCACCTCAATTGATATAAATTCGACCTCGTTTGACCCATCCGGGAATAGGAGCATGCTAGTGTGTTGAGTGTGTGAAAAGCAAGTGTGGGGTAAAGTTGTTGATGAAAGAATGTTATAAATGAAGTGCTGAATTTGTTGTGAAAGTGTAGACAAAAATATAGGTTTGGGGACGTTGGTTTAAATGACGAGTAACTCGGCACCATTCACATAATCGGGTGTTTGTGCCTTGCCAAAGTCAAATAAACCGATAGTCCTAACGAGCTTTGGTATGTGTGCCCGGTGTGGATGCACCTCGAAAAATAAAAAAGCCCGAGGACGGCTAATCACCAAGGTTTCGGCTTTTGTACACCAATGCCATTGTCTCAAAAATAAGTGAAAGAAAAAGAAAAAGAAAAGAAAGAAAAGATGGAGAAAATATACACTTGTGGGAAGTTGAAAAAAATGTGAAGTTGTGAAGTTAGTTCCATTCCCGGATTAGCATCACATAGCCTAGAAAAATTCCCACCTAATCACAACGTTTCTTGGCCTTTTATTTCACAAGACCTTATGACCTATTTGCATGTTTGTAAGACTTAGTGATCTAGATTGAATATGCTCATGATCATCTTGACTTCTTCATTTTTCGCATTTCATGCATGCTTTCAAGTTAAGTATAATTGTCTTTCCGTGCCTTCATTATTTCGATGCATGATTGCTTGTCCATTGCCATAAAACATGACTATGAAGGTGATCCAATATTAGAAGCACTAACTCCAAAAAGATTTTGTTGTTTTTCTGCATGCATAAATCATGTCATCTCTTAGTCTATAGTTGGGACTTGCTCGGGGACGAGCAAACCTTAAGTATGGGGTATTTTTGATAACACGATTTATGACTTAGGTTTAGGTAATCATTTAGATAGATTTTCCGCTCATTCATGCATGGTTTAGCACTAGTTCACGACGTTTGCACCCAATTCATGTATTTTGTCGAGATAGACGTCTACACGGACTTTTGCATTGCTTTGTAGGTATTTTGGGAGAATTAGGAGCTTAATCGATATATTCAAGGATCGTTCCTCGAGATGACACACCTTCGGACTAATTGGGATGCAAGTTAGGAGCCAAAGAGGACTCATGGGACCATGTTGGTGCAAGTCATGCACCAAATCGTGACTCAATGATCCAAAACAAGCTGAGGAACCTAAACCACGGTCACTGGCACTTCCACGGGCGTGGAATCTGACCGTGGTTTTTGCCAGACGGTTGTGACAGCTGTGCCACGATCTCATGGCCGACTCTTGCAAAGTTGTAGTATAAAAAGTGGTCCTGCAAGGCTGAGAGGGCATCCAATCCCAATCAATTTTCAGAATCAAAATCCACACTCTCAACAAGAAGATTCCGTCAAGAGGAAGCTTGGAAGAGAGCTACCATTGGAGGAGGAGAAAAGCTCCATTGGAGAGGAAGAGAAGAACACACCATTGCTAGTCTTTGATAGATTTTATAGTGAAGATTATCGGAATCGTTTTCTAGGGTTGTAAGAATCAATTGAACCTTCTTTTGAAGGGTTGTGAGTCTTTCTAATCTCATATTCAGCTTGGTTTTACTTGTTTCACTTGTTCATCTCTTTCTCTTCATTATCTTGCAAATGGAAGCCATGATTTTATGCTTGATGATTTCGATTGTGATGATGTATGTTGTAGGCTAAATAGATGCGATTCTAGGGTAAGGAAAGGATGGTTATGGCTGGGACTATGATAGGATGGACTTAGAATTGCCTTTGGATGATTCGTTTACTTAAACAGAGCCACTGTTGGAGTCCACGGTTTGTTCATGCCAGTCCACGGCCGTGGAAGTAGATGAACAGCCCGTGGTTCGCCTGATTTGTTTAATTTGATGAGTCTAAGTTCTAGAATGTTAGAATGTTGAAATCCTAGTGATTGTTGAGTTAAATCTATCCTAGGGTGACCTAGTGTTAGCAACTAAGTGTTTAGAAGAGACCTACCCGGTGATTCTTGCTCTTAGATATCAAAGATGACAAACTCTAGGTAGTAGTGAGCCTCACAAGCCGCTATTGGACTGAGTGTGCTAGGATAGGTGTTTAGGACTTGCCATTCCGAGACTTACCCGGTAAAGAGAGGTTAGATCTCTATAATACCATCCGGTTTGTGTAGAATTCCTATCCTTAGGCTCTTTGAGACTTACCCGGTGATGAGACCTTAGGAACGGACATAGTGGACCATGAGACCTACCCGGTGATTGATCCCAATCTAGAAACACTCACTCCCAACATACTATAGTTGATCCAAGGAATGATTAGATAGCTTGAGTCCTATGCCATAACCGGAATTTCCGACCCCTAGAATCCGTTTGTCTCCCTTTGATTACATATTTCGTATTTGCTTGTTTACTTGTGGTGTTAGCTTAGTTGATTGTTTATTTCGCATGATTTGTGATCTTTGATTGATCACCTAAAAACCAAACCAAAAACATTGAGATTTTCATTTCTTTATTTCTTTCTCTTTTCTTAAACCTAGATCTTCACTAAACTTAGTCACTAATCGATTCAATCTCACCTCAGTCTTTGTGTTCGACCTCGGAATACTATCCCTACTACAAAACGTCCCGTACACTGCGGGTTCGCTAGGAGTTAGGAGAAATATAACGAGTTATAAATTTAAAGCTTTTGCGTGCACACGTTCTTAGCGTAACAAGGGACAAGCTCCCAAGTATTGTTAGATAGAAGCTACGTGCAATGCCTTTCGCCACTTTGGGTTTTTAAGGACTGTTGTGATCGTTTTTGGTTCAGAAGGCTGGGATGGCAAGCTAATGGCATGGAGGTTGAGCTTTTGTATAGGTTTTACAACATTATTCCGGGATCTTGTGACCACTCCTTGACGAGGTGGAGGATTGGGAATAGGTTGTGATGTTACAGAAGGTGAAGGAACTGATTGTGTAGGCTACAGTAGAGGTATGTTTGTTGGTGAGGTTGATGAGTCATTTTGGATAGTAGGATTACCAAACGTGGTGAAGTTTGTGGAAGAATAGGCAGTTCAAGATTGACCCATTCATCTGAAATGGTAGTAGGTGCACTCGGGTTATCAGCCATTGATTTGTAAGGGAAGACATCTTCAATAAATCGAGCATGTCTTAATGTGCAGACACGTCTGGAGATAGGATCGAGACATTGGTAAGCTCGTTAGGTAGTAGAGTATCCAATGAAGACACATGACACCGATTTTGGCTGAAGTTTGTGAGTGGTGTATGGTTTTATCCAAGGGAAGCACAGGCAACAAAAGCTCTTTAGTTTGGAGTAGTCTGGTTTCAGGTTGGTTAGACTAGTGTAAGGGATGGCATAGTGGTTAGATGGGGAAGGTAAACGGTTTATGAGATAAGTAGACATGATCATGGCCATGGGCCAATGATCAAGAGGCATAGAAGCATGGGAAAGCAAGGCTAGACCAGTTTCTACGATGTGTTTGTGTTTTCGTTCTGATAGACCATTGTGTTCAGGAGTATGAGGTGGTGAGGTAAGATGTGAAATACCATTGTCCTCCAAAAAATTTCGAAGAGCAATAAATTCACCTCCATTATCCGAATAGAGTATTTTTATTTTGTGTCTAAAGTAGTTTTCGACCAAGGCTTTAAACTTAATGAATGTGTTCTTTATGTCTGATTTGAGTTTCAAAGGATAAAGCCAAGTGTATCTAGTATAGTGATCAATGAAAATCACATAATACTTGTAAATATCAAAAGACAAGAGTGGTGAACTCCATACATCATTGTAAATCACTTCTAGAGGGAAATTAGATACAATAGTTGATTTGAAAAATGGAAGCTTGTGAGACTTATTGAGTTGACATGGAATACAATGTGTTTGACGAAATGAAGAACAACCTAAATGTGCCTTGTTATTGAGATAGCTGAAGACTTCACTGGAGGGATGACCAAGCTTGTGGTGCATGACGGTAGAGTCATGCTTGACAGCGAGGTTGACAGTGGGATTATTGATTGGCCACACATAAATTCCATTGACACAAGGACCTTTAAGGATGGTTTGTTTGGTTCGAAGATCCTACACATAGAAACCAGTTGCATCGAAAGTTACTGCATATGGAGTATCATGAGTGAGTTTTGATACAGACACAATATTTTTGGTCATCATAGGAACACACAGAACATTGGATAGACGTATGTTAGAACTAAGAGGTTTGGAAGAGCCAATATGGGTTATAAGAAGAGCCTTACCATTTCCTACCACCATCTCATCTTCTCCTTGGTACGGTTAGTGTAAACCAAGGTTGTCAAGGTCGTTAGTGACATGGTGAGAAGCACCACTGTCAACTAACCAGGGTGACGTGGACTGAGTGTGTTGAGCAACATTGACTTGGTTGTTTGGTTGAAAGGGAAATCTTGCAGATGATGGTACTTCAATGGAGGGATGAAGTGATTTGTAAACTTTGCATTGGGACAAAATGTAACACCCCGAATCCGCGGGACTCGGGATGTCACATTGGGCTAGGATCTCACAATGGATCCTGACCCTAGCCTGACAACAAGTTCACTGGACCTTACAACATGGCACTGACAGATATAAAACAAATAGATAAAACAGTATAAACTGTACGACCCAAAGTAAACAACAACATAGCCGAGTATATAAAACGACATCCTCACACAGGAGGTACAAATGATCATCCTCACGCAGGAGGGGAAACACAACAACCCCAAACCAACCACCTAAAGTACGAGAGTCCTCGGCCTATCACCCTGCCAGATCACCCAGTAGTGCCTAACCTGTAAACATCTACAACACGGTATGAAACCGTTAGCTAACCATACATATATGAGGTAATGCATAAGCACAAGCACAATCATGAAAGATAAACACATCAGCATGCTATCACACATTTACCCATTTATTATCTTTATATAATAATCATTCACTCAAAAACCGTATATATATAGATAGATGAAAGTATGTGACACGAGGACCGATACATCCCCGTCTCTGAGTACAATGTCCAGCTGTACGAGTATCGGTCACACAATCCGTGTACCCTATGGGAGTGGATTGCGCCCTTCTTGTAAACCAGTCTGGCCCGACATCAGAGAACCTCCCAGACTCCACGGTGGGATGAAAGGGAAAGGTTATCACAGTCACGTAGTGGGGCAGTCAATAGAACATAGGTCGATAAAAACGACAACTCATGCTATCATAGCAAACATATAAAGCACACACCACTCATGCAAACACCCAATATAGGGATGGTAGCTAAGTAAGTCCTACGGACTTACCTCAACCTCGTACAAACTCAACCACGATCACCTCTACACTGGACGGACAACACGGCCTATAAACAAGGCATAAAGAGATATATCAACCTCTATTCATCAAAGGGGTCACACCTACACCCAAAGGGATCCATAAGGATCATACTCAATCTATGAGCCTCACAACCAACTAAACCTCAATATCTCAACATAACTCACAATTCCTCAAATCTCAAGGTAGTATCTAATCGACATTCCTCAATCTCAATTCTAATCCTAATTTAATTAATTAACCTTTAATTAATTAATTAGATTTCGCCAGAATAACGTTTTGCTTGCAGGCAATCTCTAAACCCCCTGTCATCAGATTTCATTAAACAAACTATCCATAATCATCAGAATAATATAACGACCATAATGGAATTTCTAATTATCCATTTTGACAAGCCTAAAGTCAATTTAGGCCAAATCGCAGTACGGAAAACGAATAAATTCATAACTTATTCGTTACTAACCCGATTGACGAACTGAAAGAAGATTCGGAATCACAACGACGCTGGCTACGCATGGACATCATCAAATTCATCGGAATCTGAGTGACGGAACCTTCCTGGTGACATATATGCTCGACCAGCCCTCCATATACTCAGAAATGCAGAAACTCGGTACCATTATGAAGAGAATGAAGAGAGGAATCCAGAAACTCAAACGGAATTGAAATCGGATTAGAAATGGAGAATAGATCTGAGTTTGAAGGTTGAGAGAAATCAGAGTTTTTACGAGGAAACATGAAAGGAAATGAATTAATAAAGGATTTTCCGCTATTTACAGTGAACACGATAATTATCCTTTAGTAAAATCGATAATTATTCTTTAACCGATCCAAAGGCGGGCCGAACCTCTTTCTCCAAACTTCTCGAGATTGGAACATTAAATATGGAATATTGTAGGGATAATTATTCCACAACTGCCTCGGAAAACGTGTAATCCTAAGTCGTCTTTCTTAGCCGTTAAGAAACGAAATAGCGACTCTTTTGGTCGTTTTGCCTCTCCATGTTATTTCATACCTAGGACATATCCGATATCCTGATCATTTCTCTCAACTGCATTATTATTAATTGGAGCTCCCAAATGCTCGAAATAACACCGGAGGGTAAAAATAATTACCCGGGGAAAAAGTAAAAATTTCCCCAAACGTCCAAAATTACGCTAGGAACATAACGGTGGGACTCATACTCATCACTTGCGAAATCTTCGCGAGTTATATGTCAATTACTATCAACGATTAAGTTAATCAACATTAATTAGAATTCGAAATCCTAGCTATTACATCACACACCCCTTAAAAAAAAGTTTCGTCCCGAAACTTGAACAATTCCCAAATCCTCTCGGACCCATACGTCGAGGTATAACTCTCACTCTTTTTATCGGAGGTATCACATCTCCGTTCAAAAGATCACAACCTATAACAATCTATAACCTCAAGTATAAACATGAAGGAATCATCATCTCCAGGAAACAGGGTCATAACGCTACCCAAAGGCGTAGAGGAATCACGTCTCTCGCCATACCACATCACAAGGCATAGAGGAAGCACATCTCTAGCCCAAACATATCACAAGCATAGAGGAAATACGTCTATAGCAAACCATAATCATATATATCGTATGGAGGAATCACATCTCCACTAAAACTATGTCCATCAAGGTAGCATGGAGGAAAGAACCATCTTCAGCTGAATCCTAATCCCACTCAAATTGCATGGAGGAAAGAACCATCTCCAGCTATAAATATAATCATAACGTGGAAGAAGTAATCATCTCCAGCTATAACATACATCACGCTAGCACATCAAGATCTACTAAGATCATAAATCACATCACAACTAGCATGAAATAACACATCAAGGCATATAAGCGCATAAGCACAACATTCATCAAGATAGCACTAAGATCTACGCGTGCTCCCACAAATGGGTCTGTCCCAACATATACTCTAGATAGTTCCTCAGCACACTATCCTTAATCTCTCACATAGCCTCTTCAAGTCTTCATCTTTACCATCATATCCTCAATATGGAAATGTCTTTCGAATGCAAGCGTTTCATATCTCATTCCAAGAATGTAATCGAATGCTCAACAAAAGTATGGTTGGACTCTACCATCAATCATCGTAACTCACAAGGTGTCTCGAGTCTAGTATATACTTCCTCAGTTGAGACATATGAAACACTGGGTGGATATCCTCTAATCCCATAAGCAAAGCTAAACATCATGCTACCTTCTCCGTACTGGTCGATCTCAAATAAACCATCATATTGGAAACTCAGTTCCCTTTCCATATTAACACGTCTAACGTCTCGCAGTTGAGATACTTACAGCCGGACATGAACTCTTGCTTGAACTTTAGAGGTTAACGCCTCTTGTCTACATATAATATCTGGTGACTCTGTACAACCAGCATTCTTCCTTCAATCAACGTTACTTCAACTATAAAATCCTGAATCTGGTCAGGTGTTATTCCACTACTACTGCTAGATCACTTCTAGCATAAGGATATACGACATCTATGTCTATATATATTGCTTCATAGGGCCATCCCAGAAAGATGCACGTCCTTCATTGTTATATAATAAACTCATTAATGGACGGTAATATAACCATCCACGTTTCCCATTCGACTTACAACTTATAATAGATCTTTAAGATCTAGATGATCCTCTCTAACTCACCATCTGTCAGGGGGTGAAGTGTAGTCATGAGGTACATACTCGTCCCCAAAGCAGTCTGAATCTGCTGCCTAAAATCTGAAAGTAAAAACATCCATCTCGATCAAAAATGATCGTTCTCGGTATACCATGGAGTCTCACTATCTGTCTAGTGTACTCCTCAGCCAATTCATTCACTAGCCATGTCCTTTTGATAGAAATGAAACGTGTCGGTTTCATTAATTTGTTACCAACAATCTAGATAACATAAATCTTCTACTAGGTCACAATCCCATAAAAAAGTTCATAGAGATGTCCTCCCAAATTCTACTACTACACTGGTAGTGGGTGGGGCTTATCTCTAGATCAGAAATACTCTATCTGGACCTGCTAACAGGTCACACACTGTATCACAAATCTGGTTATATCGGCTTCATACAATATAATCGTCTCATCTCGTGGTACATCTTACTCGTACCTGAATGTACTGAATAAGGCGTACAGTGGGTATACCATAATATTCTCTGTCTCTATCTGTATCAGCAGGTACACAAAGTGGTCATGACTCTTCATTAGTCCATCTACTCCCATGGAGAACTATGGTGCCTCAGTACGAGACATCCTTTCTCTAAACCTTGTCAAGGCCGGGTAGGTCTCCTGCTTCTGTTGGACCTCATCCAACAGACCAGGTAGAACCTCTGAGTTATAACTGGGTATCCTCATCAAGGAACTGATTGTCCAACTCTAGCCAAGCTAGATTTCTCTGAAGCTGAAGTTGAACTATCTGTCTCACAATCATCTTCTCTTGGAGCGTCTTTCCGTTCCAGTTGTCGGTGACAACGTTCAACTTCTCGGAATGATAGGAACCTCCAGGTCAAAGTCTTGATCAACTTAAGCTCTTAACACTAGCGGTTATTCAACCCCTGTTGCATAAAATTTACTTCAGATTTCTATGATCTATAGAAATCTGACATGAAGATCACACCGGTACGGTCTTCAAAACTTAAAGGCTTGAACTACCACTACTAACTCTAAATCATGAATCGGGTAGTTCTCATCATACGTTTCAGCTGTAAATACACATATCAATAACCCTACTCCTCTGTAGTAATACACATCTCATACTTAGCTGGGATGTATCACCGTAAATCACGGGATCCCAAAAATCTTTTAACTACAACAAAATGGAAGCAGAGGTCAAATGCCTCCTCAACTCTTCAGAACATAGACACACTGCTTTCATCACGTAGTTATGGTTGTCTTCTCAAAAGACTCGCAAATGAATACGTAATCATATAAAATCCTTACTTAAAGCATTGGTAGCAATCGGCTGAGCCGAGAAAACTACGCATTCCTTAATGTTCATCAGTATCTCCCATGTTACAACATACTTAATTCTCGTCAGGTCAACCATGATCCCACTGGTGGAGACAACATGGCCTAAAAAGGCTACCACTGGCATCTCAACTTACACTTAGAGAGCGTAGCATACAACCTCTATCTCTCGAAATCTGCAGAACGGTCCTCAGACGATCGGTCTACTATTCTCTGTTATGAGAGTATACCGACATGTCAGCCATGAAGTCCACCACCAACTAATCAAGGAAGTCAATGAAGATACTATTCATCAACTCCATAAAAACTACTAAAACATTTGTCAACCCAAATGGCATCACTACAAACTCGTAGTGTCCATAACGGGTACGGGATGCTATTTCATACACATGCTGCTCTCTCATCCAAGACTAGGGATATCTTGAGCACAAAGGAATCCTGAAAACACAATTGCTTCTTGAAGCTAACTCATCAGGTCGTCAATATGGAACATGGAACCCACTAGGGTAAACCCGTTTCAGTCAACTTTTCAAGTTATCAGTACAATATCTCAACAAGCACCATATAGTGTGGCTTTCCCATTCAATCTTGTATCATACTTCAACTCGATAACAATGTCCACACTCCGCTGAGGTGGCAGCTAGACGGTTCAGTAACATGTCTATAAACTCATAAACAACTGGAATACCTTCCAATGTTGGACTATCTCGCTCCTTCATGGTATAACACTAGAAGGCGTCACATCCATGTGCTATCAGCTCGCTGCTCGTACAATCCTGATGACAAACCCGTCTCTTCAAACTCGTTCTCTGCCATAGGCGAAACAACTGCGGAAACTGGTCCCTAACTTATCACCACTGGAGGAAGAGGGGGTGTACGGTACCCCTACCTCATCCCACTACAGATACTACTCTAGTCTGAGTCATCTGTATGATATATGCACATAATCTTATAAGGCTATATATATGCCATAGGTATCGATATGTATATAATACATCCACATAATCCATAATACACACAGATATATATACATATCTACGCTGCAGAGATTCATGGCAGAGGTGACGACTTCTCGTACATTCTATCCCAAAACCACACTTAAAACCAAAACCTTTGAAAACGTCAAATCCCATGTGGGCTCTGTTTATTTTACCCATCAAACCTCATTACAGGTAGCAAGTGCCATTGTTGTCAACCTAAGGCTCTGATACCAACTCTGTAACACCCCAAATCCGCGGGACTCGGGATGTCACATTGGGCTAGGATCTCACAATGGATCCTGACCCTAGCCTGACAACAAGTTCACTGGACCTTACAACATGGCACTAACAGATATAAAACAAATACATAAAACAGTATAAACTATACGACCCAAAGTAAACAACAACATAGCCGAGTATATAAAACGACATCCTCACACAGGAGGTACAAATGATCATCCTCACGCAGGAGGGGAAACACAACAACCCCAAACCAACCACCTAATGTACGAGAGTCCTCGGCCTGTCACCCTGCCAGATCACCCAGTAGCGCCTAACCTGTAAACATCTACAACACGGTATGAAACCGTTAGCTAACCATGCATATATGAGGTAATGCATAAGCACAAGCACAATCATGAAAGATAAACACATCAGCATGCTATCACACATTTACCCATTTATTATCTTTATATAATAATCATTCACTCAAAAACCGTATATATATAGATAGATGAAAGTATGTGACACGATGACCGATACATCCCCGCCTCTGAGTACAATGTCCAGTTGTACGAGTATCGGTCACACAATCCGTGTACCCTATGGGAGTGGATTGCGCCCTTCCTGTAAACCAGTCTGGCCCGACATCAGAGAACCTCCCAGACTCCACGGCGGGATGAAAGGGAAAGGTTATCACAGCCACGCAGTGGGGCAATCAATAGAACATAGGTCGATAAAAACGACAACTCATGCTATCATAGCAAACATATAAAGCACACACCACTCATGCAAACACCCAATATAGGGATGGTAGCTAAGTAAGTCCTACGGACTTACCTCAACCTCGTACAAACTCAACCACGATCACCTCTACACTGGACGAACAACACGGCCTATAAACAAGGCATAAAGAGATATATCAACCTCTATTCATCAAAGGGGTCACACCTACACCCAAAGGGATCCATAAGGATCATACTCAATCTATGAGCCTCACAACCAACTAAACCTCAATATCTCAACATAACTCACAATTCCTCAAATCTCAAGGTAGTATCTAATCGACATTCCTCAATCTCAATTCTAATCCTAATTTAATTAATTAACCTTTAATTAATTAATTAGATTTCGCTAGAATAACGTTTTGCTTGCAGGCAATTTCTAAACCCCCTGTCATCAGATTTCATCAAACAAACTATCCATAATCATCAGAATAATATAACGACCATAATGGAATTTCTAATTATCCATTTTGACAAGCCTAAAGTCAATTTAGGCTAAATCGCAGTACGGAAAACGAATAAATTCATAACTTATTCGTTACTAACCCGATTGACGATCTGAAAGAAGATTCGGAATCACAACGACGCTGGCTACGCATGGACATCATCAAATTCGTCGGAATCTGAGTGACGGAACCTTCCTGGTGACATATATGCTCGACCAGCCCTCCATATACTTGGAAATACAGAAACTCGGTACCATTATGAAGAGAATGAAGAGAGAAATCCAGAAACTCAAACGGAATTGAAATCGGATTAGAAATGGAGAATAGATCTGAGTTTGAAGGTTGGGAGAAATCAGAGTTTTTACGAGGAAACGTGAAAGGAAATGAATTAATAAAGGATTTTCCGTTATTTATAGTGAAGACGATAATTATCCTTTAGTAAAGTCGATAATTATCCTTTAACCGATCCAAAGGCGGGCCGAACCTCTTTCTCCAAACTTCTCGAGATTGGAACATTAAATCTGGAATATTGTAGGGATAATTATTCCACAACTGCCTCGGAAAACGTGTAATCCTAAGCCGTCTTTCTTAGCCGTTAAGAAACGAAATAGCGACTTTTTTGGTCGTTTTGCCTCTCCATGTTATTTCATACCTAGGACATATCCGATATCCTGATCATTTCTCTCAACTGCATTATAATTAATTGGAGCTCCCAAATGCTCCAAATAACACCGGAGGGTAAAAATAATTACCCGGGGGAAAAAGTAAAAATTTCCCCAAACGTCCAAAATTACGCTAGGAACATAACGGTGGGACTCATACTCATCACTTGCAAAATCTTCGCGAGTTATATGTCAATTACTATCAACGATTAAGTTAATCAACATTAATTAGAATTCGAAATCCTAGCTATTACACAAAACATGGCCGATCTGACGACACCATTGGCAACGTCCCTTAAATGGTTTTGGTGTCTGTGGTGATGATTGTTGGTTGGTATTGGTTTGTGGTTGTGAGTTGTGCTTAACCTGACGGTATTGCATGGGATTTGGTAGAGTGGCGTTAGAAGATGCAGGAGAGAAAGACTTACCTCCATTCTTCCAAGACTTTGTTTGAGCAATGAATGATGTCATCACACCTCCTGCTTCTTTATGATTGTGTTTTAAAGAGAGTTCATGATTGATGAGCTTTTCATGAAGCTCTTCAAACGCAATCGATGTCTCTCTGGCGTTAATGGCATGTACCACCGGCAGGTAAGGTTCATCCAGTCCCTTGAGAACATAGTCTGTTAAGTCCTCAGATGAGACTGGTGAGTCTAGTTATGCAAGCAAA
Source organism: Fagopyrum homotropicum (assembly GCA_033239125.1). NCBI lineage: Eukaryota > Viridiplantae > Streptophyta > Magnoliopsida > Caryophyllales > Polygonaceae > Fagopyrum > Fagopyrum homotropicum. Next base: position 149,155,686 of record BSWB01000001.1, on the reverse strand, counting down.
TTCCTTGTTTTACGAATGTTTTGCATATAGACTGAGATTGTGTCACTCCCTTTAGTCATGTTGTGCAGCCTTTCTTTGATCTGTTTGATGTGGCCTCGAGATGGTTACCATACGTTTGACTGAGTGTGTGCCAAACTTCATGAGAAGTCTTTGCATTTGTGACAAAGCTGGCCACATCATTTGACAGTGTGCCCATTAGAGCCCCATAAATGAGGCTGCCTTGTCTTGTATATGTCTTGTATGCCGGATTCACTGTTGTCTCGTCAGGGAGTGTTTTGTTTGGTATCGGAACAGTGCCAAGCACATATGCCTCCAGATCATACCCTTCAAGTGTGGCTAGTATCGATGCCTTCCAAACGATGTAGTTTGTTTGGTTGAGTTTGACAATGTTATTGAGAATAACAATTGTGAAAGGTTTCGTCGGTTCTCGTGGATTGGGGAGAGTGCTTGGGTAGTCTGCCATGATTCGTAGGATCAAATCAATCTGATACCATATAAGCAAAGATAATGAAATGGATTATTTTTATTGACGTAGAGAGCAGATATATAGATACATCAGAAGATCTTTAGAAGATCACAATCAAAGTATATCCTAATATATCTCTAACTGTATAACAAGAATATAGATATAATTATGGTTAATAACTCTTTGGGTCCACGAAAAATGCATACTATATAGTGGAAGGAGTTTTGTGAACAAAAATAGTGTGGTGGTATGGGTCTGAAAGATATGGAGTCGCTGAATCTTGCTCTCGTTGGTAAAGTAGGATGGTGTTTGCTTACGGACGAGGATGGTCTCTATTTGAAGATGTTGACTAGTAAGTAGGTTCAGAATACAGGGTTCCCTCCCTCTTGCCCTTCTCATATATGGCGTAGTATCGGTGCGGGAATTTCAAGAATTCTCACACCATGCCTGAAATGGGCGATTGAGAATGGCTGCTAGTTTTTGGACCGACGTTTGGGTCATAGATAGGCCACTGCTATATCTGGCGACTGCAACAATTAGCCTTGAGGATTAGTCCCTCTCGGTTACTTCATTACTCATATTTTCCATTCGATGTCGTTTTTTCTCTCATATCAACACTAGCAAAATCATCATCAACTACATTTATATGAACACTCTCCCTAGCAACTTCATCTCTACTATCATCTCTACAACATCAACTCTAGCAACATCATAGACCTCATTCACATTTACATTATCAACATTTCGAGGTTCTTGAGGAATGAAGGTTGAATCAATATTCGACAAAGGTCGTTTTTTCGTCCGAATAACAAATGTATCCATATTCTAAACAAATCAATTAATCAATTACAATCATTCACAATCCCAAACTCAAACCCTAATGAAAATAACCAATCAATAAATCATCATTCAAATTCAACAAATTCAACGACCAATCGTACTCCAAACATATAATTCATGTCTAACAAAGAATGCTAATCAATTTATAAAAAAACAACATTTAAAAAAACAAAAACTCAAACTTACAGTAATACGCAGCTCAGTGACTCCAGGCAATTGAGGGTTGGACGGAGTCTGGACAGCCTGGACCGGACTAGAAGTGGTGGCCTTAGGGTGGGGTGGCAGTCGGGAAGCCACGGAGCCACCAATGGAGCAGTGCGGCCGGGAGGAGAGTCCCGAAGAAAGTGGGTAAGTCGGACGACTCGGACAGGAGCAGTGCGGCCGGGAGAAGAGTCGCGCGGACCGGTGGCTGGCGGTCCTGGCAGATGGCGGCGACGGGAGCGGTGGCGGACTGGCGGGCCGGCGACGGGGTCACGGGAGGTGGGAGCACTGTGCGAAAGCAAGGCTGCTATGTCATGTGGGATTGTGAGAATTGGGACTCAGTACGCTGTACGCAGCCTCACAAACCCTAATCTGATTTTTTTCCTGTTAAAGCAAAACGGCGTCGTTTTCTTTGATTTTTTTTTTCCTTGGAGGGTGGGGCAGCTGCCCCACCCAAGGGCCGCCACTGCTCGGCTCTAGAGATGCCGGACAACCTAGGGTGGCGGTTTGGAGCTGATGGGAATTACATTGTCAAGACTGCATATAATTTCATCCATTCAGGCAGTTATTACTTGCATGGAGATGGAGGCGTGTTTGATTTGCTATGGAACATGTGGGTACATGAACGTTAACGATTACGAACTTTCCTTTGGAAGCTTATGAAAGGTGGGGTAAGGAGAGGCAACAATAACATTTAAGTGCTTATGGTTTCTATCCCGGATGTTCGGACGTGGTGGAGACAACCGTGGAGTCATATATCCATCTTTTCCGCGATGTCCTAGGGTTAGAGCTATGTGGCATGCTCTTCTCGCTCCGGCTAATCGAGATACGTTTTTTGCTTCACCGTTTGTTCTATGGTTACGAGGTAATATTTTGTCTCAAGACTTTTATTCTCACAATATTCGGTGGAGAGAGGTTTTTATTGTTGGTTTCTGGTGGTCATGAAGTGGCGAAACGGAGTTATCTTGCAAGATCAACCGGAGTTGGGAGATCGGGTTTGTCACGTTAGGCCCCAAGCAATGGACTACGTGATTTGCTGGGATGAATTGTTGACTAAGCTGGACACTCTAGTTACTACTTTGGAGTATGTTCGTTGGGAGCCGCCACCGGAGAGAACTATGAAGATCAATACGAAAGGAGCTCGAAGATTGGATGGGCACGCCCTGCTGTTGGTATTTTTAGGAATAATGTGGGAGAATGGCAGCAAGGTTTATACGTTAATATTGGCTCATGTATTGTCCTATGGCTGAATTATAGGGAGTGCTACATGGGTTGGCATTTTCGTGGGATAATGACTTCGTTCGATTTTTCAGAGACAGATCATCTTTTGATTTTCAATTTAATTAAATGTAAGCTCCCTCGCTATCATCATCTTTCTAGTTTGGCACGTATGTACCACCAATGTATTGAAAGAGAACGAATTGTCCATTTCGTCATGCTTACCGCGAGACAATAAAGTTGTGGACTTTATTGATTCTTTTGCTTATGGCTTGTCTTTGGGCTTTCATGTAACGTGACCCGCATGAGGGTGTAGTGCCTATTTTATTTGATGTTATAAGGGGTCAACAATCTCTCGTTTGTGTATTATATAGCTCTTTTATATATATAAAGTGACGTTGGATGCGTTCGGATACCACTTACTCTCCTTCCTACCAAGAAAAACAAACTCTCAATCTCACCTCTTAGATTCTCTCACACTAAGACTAAACCCTCAACAACATTACTATCCTCGAGCCCTCTCTCCCCGTTGAGTTGACTATCGTCTCGAGTCACCGTCACCGTCCTCGTTGAGTCTACTCCACTTCACTCCTCGCCCTCGTTCAGTCTCCTTGAGTTATCATTCCCGTTGAGTCTCCCGTCCTTGAGTCATCTCTGCTCTCGAGTCCTCTTCGGTACACATATTCAGCTTCACAAATATCAAATATTCAGATTCTCTAATATACTCAAATTGAATAAACAGATTAAAAAAATGAACAAATTGAATGCAGATAATGAACATATTCTCCCAATAAAAATGAATGATTTCTCTATATATACTTAGATATACATATCCTCTCCACAAATTTGTCTCCTCACCCTCTTAGACGCTCTAGATACGGATCGCCCTCGAGTCTTCTTGTTGCAGATAATGAAGATATTGAATACATTTTTTTTAGATAGGAACAAAATATGAACCGGGTACCCGGCGGATAGTCCGACTTGGTGGATGGGTACGGACATGCTTTAAAGCCCGGTACTCGGGCTTATTCCGGATCCAACCCGAACATCCGGACAAAAATAAGAAAAAGCTTGATCCGAATCCGGTCCGAACCCAGATATCAGCTCTACTCTTCAGTAACAAGATTTGAGCCTAAAGACCTCAGATTTTGGCAAGGCAAGCACAAAAAAATGTCAGGCCCACCCACCATCTCAAATTCTCTAGTCACAATAATGATTGGGCCGGCCCAAAATCTGCCCTGTGAAGACAAGGTCCATTAAGGCCCATCCATATGTTTGCGTTGAGTTCGGCGTCATTTGATAAAGAAAGGTTCGAGGAAGAAGGGTAAGACTTGTAAGTAGCTCACCAGCCCTTCTGGATTCTCCAACTCCAAGCTGCCCAATAACAATTACTTTTATCTGCTTAAGATATTATTATCTTTTGTCCTCCATATTTATTCTTTCTAAATAATAAAATAAAAATATAGAGACTCAATCAGTTATACACACCACTACTTTTCAATGAACGACTCAAAATTCACTCAACATTTTTCTATTTGTCTGTTTTCGGTGTGAAGAATTTTATGTAATAATGAGTCATCTCATCGATAGAATAAATATGCACCGCACTGACTGTTATATTATCAGTAGTCTGTGTATAACACAGGTCAATTTTTATTGATTTAACGATAATATTATGTATTTAAGTTTTAATATTTTTATTGTTTGAAAATTAAAGTTATATTGTACGTTTAATAAACAACGAGTCTTCTAAAATAACCTAAAATAGGCTACTTTTCCAATTCTATAATTTATATGTTAGATTGTAGTTTGAAAAATTATTCGTAAACTTTGGTTTTTGTCAAAGTCCGATACAGATGGACCGGTAGAGCGGGGTCGTGTGCATACGAGCGCACATGCGCATTAGGCCCAAGCCCAACACATAAATCAGACGAAGTTTTATCCTAAAACCAATTGACAATATGAGGAGTAGCCCACCGACCTTATATACTAGGCTCAGAGTGTCCCCATATTTCGATGTGGGGCCTTATTATCTCCAACGGTTTTCAACAAATCAATCCCTTCTTCTTTTAGTGGGTTCATTTATTTTTATTAAAGGACGAGATTTTGTGTAATTAGTAAAAGACATTTTTAGGCAAGAGGAAGAAAAAACTTACCAAAACAAAGAAAAAGAACAAAGAGTTTCTCTATAACTTGCACCACAAAATTAGACAAAACGAAAACAAGGATGACTTGTAAGCACTGAAAAAATTCGAAAGCACCTAATGAAGAGGAATAACTGAGAAAAAAACAACGACGAAGAATAAACTTACCAAACGAAGAGGATTGAGGAAGAATTAGGAATAGAAGAGTTACTATGGATTAACTTCAACCTCTAGACAAAGAGGAGAAAGAATGAAGAATCGAAGATCACCGATACAGAAATGCATGTTGTGCATCTAGGGGGTAAAGTTTTTTCACATTTGAAAAGATATTTCGGTTTTGTTTAGTTCGATTATATACCAAGGTTAAAACTTAAATGTAAACATTTTGGAAAAAAAATATTTTTAAACGGGTGGGTGAACGATGGATTGGGTGATGGGTAGATGAAATGTCCTTCCCACTTTTACCCGGTCCACCATCCGCTTCACTTGTTACCCGTTTTCACCAACTTTATCTCGGATTTTTTGCCCTTTTACGATGAAATTGGTGGTTGGGTATTCGTTAGGCTCGGATGAAATTGTCGTTCCTACACTCTATATCAACCGGACAAGCTAAATGTCCTGTTTTTTTTTTTTTTTTTAAAAATTATAATTATATCTTAAATATTATACCAAAAACTTTATACCCGAATTTAAATTTGTGTACATTACCCGATACATTCACCCAAAATCTAATACCTGATATTCTATAAGCCAGTTTTAACACCAAAAATTTAGGGATCAACTTTCTCTATGTATATTATTATAAAAACCCATTTTCATCAGATTTGCCATGAAAAATTAATCATCTTAATTTAAATATCATAATTATTAAATATTAATACACAATTTACACTAGCGTAACTCCGTAAGCAGTGATTCCAAAAGCGAAAGATAGCCGCAACTATGAATAATAACCATAAAACAATCCATCTCTTTTATATCTAACACGTAAATAGATCCGTACACCTAACACTCTTGGCGTAATCTATTGTTGGTGTTGCCAAACCCAGCACACGTGCTACCGGTCCATATCACGTGCCTCAATCTTCCAAATAAGTAACAGCGTAACGTTTTAGTGGTTAGATGGTCCAACCACACACCAAATGGACTACTAGGTAGACCGTATCTACAACGATAACGTGTATATATATTAATTCTTCCTTCCACACCAAACTTAACAGCATCACAATTCACTCTTTCTCACTTCCCCCGGCCTATTCTCACCAAAACGACGTCGCACCATGGTTGCTGAGGGAGAGATCGTCTGTGTCACCGGCGCTTCTGGCTTCGTCGGCTCATGGCTCGTCATGAGGCTCCTCGAACACGGTTACGTTGTCCGGGCCACCGTCAGGGATCCAAGTAAATAAGATCGATCAACTCCAAAATTTTTTAATTTTTAATTTTTTCTTTTTCTGATTAATCTGGTGTGATTAATCAATCGATCAGCCAACATGAAGAAAGTGAAGCACTTGTTGGATTTGCCCAAGTCGAAGACGAACTTGAGCCTCTGGAAAGCCGATCTCAGTGAAGAAGGAAGCTTTGATGAAGCAATTCAAGGCTGTGCTGGTGTTTTCCATGTTGCGACTCCCATGGATTTCGAGTCCAAGGATCCTGAGGTATAAATATTAAAACTATTCTAATTTAAAAAGATTTGAGCCTTTGCTGACGATTTGCTTTTGGAGATAAGAAGAAAGAACCATTAAAGAAGTAATCTTTTTACAGAATGAGGTGATTAAGCCAACCATTAATGGTATGCTGGACATCATGAAAGCATGCCTGAAGGCGAATGTGCGGAAATTGGTGTTCACATCTTCAGCCGGAACGGTCAACGTTGAAGAGAAACAAAAGCCTGTGTACGATGAGACTTGCTGGAGTGACGTTGACTTCTGCCGGAGAGTCAAGATGACTGGATGGGTAACTCACTTCTCTTTCTTTTCATTTTTGGGTTTGGTAAGTGAGGCGACTACAAATGAGGAAGCTTTTGGCTCACACTATTCTTACTTCTCAAAATATTGTTAAATCATAAATGAGTGGCATGGCCCATGGGGGAAGCATGCTTATCCATAACTCATAATAGTAACAAAATAGAAAAAGCATGAAATAATGTTTTTGCTTAGTTCATCTATTATTTTTATTTATTAGTCAGTTTATTACTTACTAGATTTAATAAATTTATGATAATATTTTTTTTATAGATAATCACAAATACATTATTATTGGATAAAAAAAAATTATTTTAAAATATCATTTGATTTTTTTTAACAAAAACTAGACATTGTTTGAAAATTCAAATAAAGTGAGCAACTTTATGGAGTTGGTATAATTATATAGAAGCTTATAATAAAGATTTATCAATGATTTAACATAATATTATCACAATGATATTTTTTTAATATTATCAATTTCACTATAAATACTGAAAAATATACTACCCACGAAATAGGAGATATAAATTTTAAAATAGGGTGTTTATATCAAATAAAAGGTATTTGGTAAAAACAAAAAACAAAAAACTAAACTACTAATTTGTAACTTAAATAATGAAGGGTATTAAAATCAAAATAATATAATATTCTAATGGAAAATAACTATTAAAACTCCAATTTAATGATTTATATCTTATATACAATGTAGTTTTGATCTAAGTAAAAACAAATTTATTTATTTTTTTGAATAATATGTATAACGAAATAAGTAATGAGAATTAGGGATACTTTAATTAAATATAAAGATTTCACTAGAAATTTTGTAATTGGTGATTGGATTTCACAATTTAGACCATGCATGATGGTTTATAAACACTTGATTAAAAAACTTTGAATCTAATTCATAAATAGGTTAGGTGGAACGTTGTTGTTGACATGTATATTTTTGTGTATGTGTATATTTTAAAAATTTATGTATAAATGCAGATGTACTTCGTATCGAAGACATTGGCAGAACAAGCAGCTTGGAAATTTGCTGAGGAAAACAACATGGATTTCATTAGCATTATCCCAACCCTCGTTGTAGGCCCTTTCATTATGCCAAGTTTCCCTCCAAGTCTCATCACAGCTCTCTCCCCAATAACAAGTAATTAACTAATTTCACCTTACAGTAAAATTGTTCAGTAAAAAAAGTAACTTATTTTGTACACATATGTGCAGGAACTGAGGGTCACTACACAATCATAAAACAATGTCAGTACGTACACTTGGACGATCTATGCATGTCTCACATTTACCTCTATGAGAAGGCTGGCTCTAAAGGGCGTTACGTTTGTTCTTCCCACAATGCTACCATTTACGACCTCGGCAAAATGCTCCGAAACAAGTATCCCGAGTACAATGTCCCTACCAAGTAAGATAAATGCGGACAAATGTTGACGTTTTCGAGTTTTTGAGTTTTCGAGAAGGAAATTGTTGAGATGTAGGGAAAAGTATCCCACATCGACAGCACGCAATCTGGTGATACTACCATATAAACATTCGGGCTACTCTTCCTATTGTCAATTGATTTTAGGATGAAACCCAGTGTGCTTGTATGTGTGGTTCACTAGACGTGTGTCTCCCACGCCATTTGGTTCCGGGACGGATATAAGAAAAAGTTATAGAAATTAAATGAGTTGATAACGCGTTTTTCTTTATTGGATAGGTTTAGGGACTTCGACGAGAACATGGAAGCTGTGTCTTTCTCATCGAAGAAGCTGACCGATGAAGGGTTCGAGTTCAAGTATAGCTTGGAGGACATGTTTGTTGGTGCTGTGGAGACTTGTAGGGAGAAGGGCTTGCTTCCCAAAACCTTTGAGGAGATTGAGAAGAACCATGTAAATGGTCATGGCCATTAATTAGTTTTACTTTTGGAGAATGGAAGGTGTTGGAGGGATGTATTTTGACGTCTTACTATCATTGTCTTTGATCTCATATAAGCTTTTCATCAATAAATAAGTTTGGTGCTTTGCGCTTCGTTAAGAAAAATTTTATATATATTTTATGGCTTTTTCTTTAGAAATTCTTATTGGCTATAACAATATGTTGTGCTTTGCTAAAATAGAAAGATTTGGCATAAATAACTCCAAATAGTACAAAGTAGGAGGATCAAACATCATTTTCATAGAGTTAATTAGATTAGGGTTGGACACCGGACGAGTTGGACGAGATTAAGTTCTTCTTACATTTCATCCCGGGTAGAACGGGACTAGGAAGGACGTTCATCTTTTAGCTCGAATTCCGTTGGGTCTTATTTCGATTGGGTTCGGAATAGGATATTCCTCCGGTTTACCCTTTACTGGCTATGCACAAAAATATTTGTATATATCATGTCTAGTAATTTTTTTTTCCATAAATCTATTATAACACTGTACAAAATCTCCTAAAAATATAATTAAACATTTGTCCAAACACACCATATATCTAGTTATCTATGAAAAAAAGTTCCAAACATAACTACACAATGTCACATCGAAATTTGTACATCAATCACTCTATTAGTAATAGAGTTCAGCTTTGCTACTACTTTTGCTTTATTAGTTAAAGGTGAACGTTTGATTTTTCTAGAGTTGCACGATGAGGAACGTTGGAATCACCGGTCTTAAGCTATAAAAAGCTGAAGATTGAGACTAAAATAAGTCAGATCCTACTTCCACCCATTTTACACAACTCAATCAATCACCTCCCCTACTAGTCACATCTATCCACCCATTTCACCCAAATATATCCCTCTCTTCACCCCTTTTTCCCTTAATTTGGGGTGGAAATATGAAGCCCTTAAACTAAATTGGTGATTATAATTAGAGTAAATTTTAGTTAAATGTGTGTGTGACGGGATGATGCGAGGGGCAAGAAAAAAAGAAGAGGTTCGTACTATTGTTTTTTTTTTGGGACGGAGACGGACATAATTACTCTTTGTTTGAACAAATCCCGTTTAAATTGGGATGAGATTTGGATTTTGAGAGATAATTATTGAGTCATATCACATATGGTACCACTTTGTCAAATAAAGGATATAAATGAAGCAACATGCAGTGTAGTCCATAAGAAGCTCTACCGGCTCCTATAAATATAAGACATATTCGACCCATCAATAAATTGGTATTAATTGTTTTCATCAAAAAAAAATTGGTATTAATTGAAATGCCGATATGTCAATGTCCAGGAAATCAGAAAAGGTAAAAGTTGTGGATGATTTAAGTAAAATAGTTGGGAAGTTCGATTCACAAGTTGGTTTTAGAGAAGGGATAGAGTTGATATCATGCATCAACCAATTTGGTACGTTTTTGCCTCTAATATAAGGAGATCCAAAGATCTGGTAATGGGTCAGTGATGTTATGTTGAGGAAATCGGTCTAAAATGGTCTCTAGCTGAGTTCCGAATCCGGGTTTACAGAGTAATTCTCTCTTCTTCTTTTTTCTTTTTTTTTTAACTAAATGGGAAGCGGTTCGAAACCATTAGACGGCATGCCGTCTAATGGTTCGAAAGGCCGAAAAATCGGCATACGGTTAAACCGTCACGGAGGACCACAAATAAAAGAGAAAAGAAGAATACAAAAATACGTCAAAATGAAATTGAAAGCAAAAAAAATCTTCAAGGGAAAGCAGGTTGATCTAGCCAACAAGAGTAACGAGCATAAACGTTCATCTTCGAAGGAAGTACACAGGGAGGAAGTATGGGATACAACTGTGTACACATCAGATTTGGACTGCAACAGAGTTGTCAGGATTCGATCACAAATCCACACCCCCTTCTCGATAAACGCACGAAACAGTCAGCTAATGACTGCATCAAACCTCAAAAGACGAGAATGCAGAACACGGGTATCTTGATGAATAAATGTGTAGAACTTGATGGATAAGAGAGATGATTTGTAGGGAGAAAATTGTTTTATAGAAGTATGATTACGTTATCGGTAATGATTGATTGTAGACTCTTTTTTTTTTTTTATAGTAAATGAATATCAATATCAAGGGTGAGTTAGCACAAACTGCTAAATAAACATGGTTTGTATTTGGTAACGAATAATTGAACTTTGTATCATAAAAAAAACAAATTTGACCAATGTGATAGATTAGGGAATTCCGGAGAAATCAGATTTCATCAGATTATGTGGTTCATATAGATGATATTGAGGGGTGACATCTTCCCGATTAGGGTTCGCTACAACAAAGATGATAGTTTTCTATTTTGAAAATAAGTTGGCAATAAAAAATTGGTACTTCTTTTCAAAATATTTTTGTTAATGCGATCACAAAAAGAAAAGTATTATAAAGCTTAATTGAGAAATGAAGTCTTGAGCCTTGTGCACCCATCACACAGTGCTTGCATTTAAGATACATCATAAATTTACTTTTAAAAAAAAAAAATAGTAATCGGTGAAAAGTCAAAGCTTAGCCAAAGGAGAAGAAAACTAGAGTTTAAAGACATGGCAGGTGGGCACTAGGCACCAAAGCTTAACCAGCTCCAAACAACAAAAGAAAATGCAATGGGTGATAATCTTGAGCATGAGACATATTCATCAAAATAAAAGAAGGAAAGATCTCAATTTTTTGTTGTAGCCAAGGAGATGCATGGGCTTATTTTGGAGGCTAAGGTAGGCGGCTTTTCACCGGAGGAAGTGGTGGTTTTTGTGAGATGTGATGGATTTTGCCTCAAATGAAAGTGTCCAATCAACCAGAAGGAAAGGAAGAGATCAACGTGTCAAGATGAGATCCAAAATCAGAAGAAAAGGCTCCCGCCAACAACTCAAAGTAGCCGATAAAGACATGGAAGGCGAACATCGAGATAAGGATCTTGAAATTCAAGATGCCCAGATCTAGTGCAAGAATGTCATATCGTTATGAAATTAGTCGGTTAAGTTGGTATTCAAAGCTAGACATGGTTATGAGAGAAGAATCGGAGGAGATCTGATGGCCGATCATGGCAAAAGGAAGATGAATACCCACCGAGACTCAGACCCAAGTCAGTAGAACCACATTGTCTGGGACAATTCATGATGTTGTTAAGACAAAAAACAGACATTAATTTATGTAGAAATTCCTACAAAGCCTTTGAGTATGAGCTTCAATTTGGAAGAAACTCCATTAATGGAGGTAAAGGGGAAGAGCTTGCCTTGATAAATCAAACCAAAGATGTTAACTCCACCTTGATAAATAAGACATTACTTATGGTTGATGAAAGCCAAAACCTTGGTTTCTAGGTTTTTGTAAGACCTTACAAGTTTTGGTAAAGACATTACAGCATCTGGTAAGGCCTTACCATATTACAGAAAACCTTGGTTTCCAGGTTTCAGTAAGGCCTTACATGATCTGGTAAGACCTTACCAAAACTGGACAAAAACTACACTTGAGTGACGTACATTCCAAACGGCTTTATTTCCTTCTTGTTGAGTTATTTAAGGGATTTGATTTCAACAAATCTTTGATTTGTTTCAATTAAATCTTTTTGAGATAAAATTGGAAGATTTCCTAAAATCCCAACAACGCTTGACTTCATATCTCAACGAAAGAGTTTCAACAAACAAATCTCAACAAGTCAGATTGGATCAAAACTCAACAACCAAGATCTCCCCAAGATCACGCATCCAAGATCTTCTTCAAACGTTCAAAAGTGCTGATACGTTTGCCTATTTAAAGAGACAAGGAAGAAGACACAATACGCATTCATTACCTACTACTGAAACGCAAGTGACAAATCGACTCATCTTTTTCTTCTTACAAAGTGTTGATCTCACCTTTGAAGTTCTATCGTTCTACTCCCCTGAGAGTGTGAGATCTTATTCGAGCTTATAGTACAATTCAACTAGGATCATACAAACCGTTATTTCCTCTAGGCACGTTGGATACTGTTGTTGTATCTGGAGTACTTTAGTTTTCCTTTTTGAGTGTGTGAGTTGCTAGATAGGAAGTGTAAGACTTCTGAGTTTAGAAGAGGGAAGGTCTTCTGAAGATTGTATCTGGAACTCATCAAGAAGAAGGAAAATAATGCTACTTGGAATCCTAGGGTTGAATCAACCCTAGGCGGGGACTAGGTCGTATTGGTGACCGAACCTCGTTAACATATCGTGTGTCCTTTACTGCTCTTAACATTTCTGGTTTGTCTAAACCTTTACACTTAATACCAATCTTAAAGAAACGTGTAAGGTCTTATAATTACGAATAAGACTTTATCTCGTTTGATAAAGTCTTATCTCTTTCGATAAGGTCTTACCTATCCTAAGATTACGAAAAGTTTCCATACTCTATTCATCCCCCCCCTTCTAGAGTATTGGCTAAACTATTTATCTGCCTATTCCGCATTTCAATTTGTATCAGAGCCTAACTCACGTCTTCTTAGATATTATTATCTGTGAGGCTAACTAATGGCAGGTGAAGGTCAAGGCGGATTTGGTCAAGGAAGATCAATTTCTCGACCACCTCTTTTTGTAGGAAACAATTTTATGCACTGGAAATCCTTGATGCAGATGTTTATCATCGATCAAGATTTAGAGCTTTGGCATATTATCAAGAACGGGCCTCTCACTCCCATCAAGGATGATCCCGACAATACAACAGTAAACAAGACAGAAGCTGAATTCAATCAGAAAGATCTTGAGAGCGTGGCGAAAAACTACAAGGCCATTAATCTATTATATTGTGATTTAAGTACTGATGAATTTAATCGTATATCTTCATGCAGATCCGCTAAAGAAATATGGGATAAATTAGTGGTCACCTATGAAGGAACCAGCCAGGTCAAAGAAACCAAAATAAGTATCTTTCTGAGGCAATATGAATTGTTTAAAATGATCCCAGATGAATCAGTCAAAGTAATGTTCACCCGTTTTACGGAGATCATTAATAATCTTGACTCACTGGGAAAGACTTTCAACAACGAAAAAAAAGTCAGAAAGATACTTAGATGCTTGCCTAAAGCAAAATGGGGTCCCAAGGTAACTGCTATAGAAGAAGCACAAAACCTCAATACACTTGTTCTTGATGATTTGCTGAATTAATCACCCACGAATTGATCCTCAATGAGGACGATGAGGATGTGCCAACAAACATTAAGAATTTGGCACTCAAGGCAAAGAAAGAGGAACCACTGGAAGATTCTGAAAGTGATGATGAAGATCCCTTCGCTCTTATCACAAGAGGACTAGCTAGAATATTAAAAATGAAAAAGCAATTTTCAAACAAAGAAAATGCTGGATCATCTAAATACAGAGGTAAGTCTTCTAACCCCTTGAAGAAGAATCGTGTTCTAAATTGCTATGAATGTGGTGAAACAGATCATCTTGTTAAAGAATGTCCTCAAAAGAAGAAGAACAAATTCAAGAAAAAGGAATTTGGCAAGAAAGCGATGGTAGCAGCTTGGAGCGATTCAGACTCCTCGAGTGATTCAGATTCTGAAGATGATCATGCAAAATTATGTCTTATGGCAAAATCCGACAAAAATCAAGATCAACATTTGGATGGAATGGATATCACCAAGACTCAAAAATGGATAATGGACAGTGGTTGTTCGAGACATATGAGTGGGAAAGAATCTCTTTTCGACACTTTAAAGAAGAAAATCACTGGCACAATAACTCTTGGTGACAAAGGAAAATGTGACATTCTTGGTACCGGTAATGTTGGTCTTGATTCAAATAATAATATTAAAGATGTTTATTTGGTGGATGGCTTAAAATATAACCTTCTCAGTGTTTCTCAACTTTGTGATAAAGGAAATTGTGTTAGCTTTGACAAGAGGAAGTGTGAAGTTCGAGATAAGATGATAGGAAATTTAGTGCTAACAGCTCACAGGGATAATAATATATATGCTGTTAATACTAACCAAATTGCAGGGACAAATTTAAAATGTCTCAAGGTCTTATCAGATGACTCAAGACTATGGCACAAACGACTTGGTTACATCAGTTTACATTCTCTTAACAAACTCAAATCAAAAGATCTTGTAAGAGGTCTTCCTGACCTAAAATTCAAGGTAGATGAATTATGCAATGCTTGCTCAAGAGGTAAACATACTCGTAGTTCTTTCAAAAAGAAGCAAGTGGTAAGTACTACTAGACCTCTTGAACTTCTTCACATGGATCTTTGTGGACCTATGCGCGTCAAATCTCCCAAAGGCAAGCAATACATTCTTGTTATTGTTGATGATTATTCTCGATTTACTTGGGTTTTCTTTCTAAAAATGAAATCTGAAGCACTTTTATACTTCTCAAAACTTTGTAAAGAGTTACAAACTTTGAAAAACCTACCAATCGTTTCTATTAGAAGTGATCATGGTAGAGAATTCGATCAATCAGACTTTGATGCATTTTGTGAGAAATATGGTATTTCTCATAATTTTTCAGCTCCTAGAACACCTCAACAAAATGGGGTTGTGGAACGAAAGAACCGCACCCTAGAGGAAATGTCTAGGACAATGCTATTAGAGAATGATTTGCCTAAGTCATACTGGGCAGAAGCTGTTAATACAGCAAATTACATTTTTAATAGATGTTTGATTCGATCAATGTTAAAGAAAACTCCTTATGAGCTTTTTAAAGGAAGAAAACCAAGCATATCTTACTTTAAACCATTTGGATGCACGTGTTACATACATAATAATGGAAAGGATAATCTTGAAAAATTTGATGCACGTAGCGACGAAGGTATATTTCTCGGATACTCGACTCAAAGCAAGGCTTATCGAGTTTATAATAAACGTACCAAAATAGTCGAAGAAAGTATCCATGTTTTGTTTGATGAAAATGATAATGGTACCTTGAGTGAGGGTTTTGCAGATCTCAACCTAAATAAACATGAGGAAGAGGAAGAAGAAGTTGATAAGAACGTCAGAAACATGCAGGAGCCTTTTCAAGACATTACAGACGTATCTCAAGACCTTGAAATACCTTCTCAAGGTCTTACAAATGAAACCATTCCTGACGATACATCACCTCCTGAGCAACAAGAGCCGTCTTCTCCACTTCCTATTAGTTCCGAACCTGATACTTATAATCAGAGAAATGTCCGGAGGAAATTCAAACATGCATCATCCCATTCAACTCAGGATATCATTTCTGATCCCTCATCTGGATACAAACTCATTCTAAATTAAAAGACCTATGTGCCTTTCATGCTTTTGTATCTCTTGTAGAACCTAAGAAGTATACTGAAGCTCTTCAAGAACCTGACTGGATTATCGCTATGCAAGATGAGCTAAACGAGTTCGAGCGAACAAAGTATGGACACTTACAACAAGACCCAAAGGTAAATCAGTTATCGGGACAAGATGGGTCTTTCGAAACAAACTGGATGAAAGTGGTAATGTCATTCGGAATAAAGCTCGTCTTGTCGCTCAAGGTTATAATCAGGAAGAAGGTATTGACTACGAGGAGACTTTTGCTCCCGTAGCCAGACTTGAAGCTATTCGTATACTTCTTGCTTTTGCATCTTACATGAGTATAAAACTTTTTCAAATGGATGTAAAATGTGCCTTTTTGAATGGTTATTTAGATGAAGAAGTTTATGTTGCTCAACCTCCTGGTTTTGAAAGTAATGAATTTCCAGATCATGTTTTTAAGCTTGACAAAGCTCTTTACGGCTTAAAGCAAGCCCCAAGAGCTTGGTACGAGCGACTCTCAAAATATCTTCTAGAAAATAACTTCAAGAGAGGGTTGATTGACAAAACTTTATTCATTAAAACTCATGGAAAGAATATTCTTGTTGTTCAAATATATGTGGATGATATCTTGTTTGGAGCAACTAATGAATCTCTTTGCAAGGAATTTTCTGACATCATGTGCAAGGAATTTGAGATGAGTATGATGGGAGAATTAAACTTCTTTCTTGGACTACAAGTACATCAAAGTAAAAAGGGTATCTTCCTTAATCAAGGAAAGTACACAAGAGACATTCTGAAGAAGTTTAAGATGAATGAATCAAAAATAGCCAAAACACCAATGAGCTCTACTCTCTCTCTGGATCAAGACCTTACCGGCAAACAAGTAAATCAATAAGAATTTCGAGGTATGATCGGATCCTTACTATATCTTACTACTAGTAGACCTGACATTATGTTTAGTGTTTGCATGTGTGCTAGATTTCAAGCTAACCCAAAGGAATCACATCTCATTGCGGTAAAAAGGATATTAAGATATCTTAATAGTACAAAAGATATAGGTCTATGGTATCCCACACAAAGTAGTTTCGGTCTTATCGGATATTCCGATGCTGATTTTGCAGGATATAAAGTGGATAGAAAAAGCACTTCAGGGTGTTGTCAATTTCTTGGTACATCTTTAATAAGTTGGCATTCCAAGAAGCAAAATTCAGTGGCTCTCTCAACAGCCGAAGCTGAATATATTGCTGCTGGAGCTTGTTGTTCGCAAATCTTATGGATTGCGCAACAACTCCAAGATCTTGGATTCAACTTTAAGGATATACCAATAAAATGTGACAATACTAGTGCTATTTCTTTTTCCAAAAATCCTGTACAGCATTCAAGAACGAAACATATAGATGTGAGACATCATTTTATACGTGATCATGTAGAAAAAGGTGATGTGTCTTTGACATTCATTTCTACTGATTTACAACTGGCCGATATCTTTACAAAACCTTTACCCGAAGAGAGATTCAACTTTATAAGGTTAGAACTTGGTATGCTTAACAGGGAGACACAAATGTAGGGGGAGCAATTATTGTTTTACAATATTGATCTTATTCCCTACATTAAGACCTTAAAATACATTTCAAGGCCTTACTAAATAATAGTATGTTCTTGATTTTATTTTTGATAGATTAATTTGGATCAAATCTTTTAGTTATTATCTTTTTAGATAACTAACTAATAGATTTTATTTATGAAAATCTTTATGTTTTATTTGTTATCTTTTTAAAATTTCTTAAAATTTTACGAAGATTTTTTTAAGATTTTCCCTCTCTCTCTCTCATACCAAATCTTCAAAGATCTCGTTTCATGATTTTCTTTCTGCGCTTCATAAATCCTCCGACTACCTCCTCATCATTCCTCTTCAAACCCTAATCTGCGATGGCTCCCAAACGCTCTTCAACTCAGTCCACTGCTCCAGCATCCAAGAAGCAGCGATCATCCGCTAGAAAGGGCAAAGCTATTCTAAAAGAGTACAATCCAGATTCTGATTCTTCGATGTCTACACCCTCTCCTTCTCGGCAAATTTCTCAAGTCGTTTATCCCCCAGTCGCAAAGGATAAACCTCAACATCGTCTTCGATCACCACCTTCAGGGTTTGAGGTTAGTAGTGAAGCACCATTTTCTTGGTTTTTAAACTATACCAAAGCTGGGATGTGGAAAGATGGTTTTGCTAATCGACCTCTGAGCTTTTGTGAAATTGTTGATGAGAATTTTCTTGAGTCTATGAATATGCCGTGTATTAATCTGCTGAAATGTTCAAATGTCTGGAGTTTGTTCAATCTGGGAAATTTTGCATTTCCACGACTTACCCGACTCTTTTTTGTCAACCTCACTGCTTACCGAGAAAAAGGGATTCTGATCTTACATTCCCAGATAAAAGGGCGAAAAATTACCCTTTCTGCTTCTTCCTTGGCAATCATCTAAGGGATTCCTGAGGAAATTGACACTAAATCTCATCCTTCGAAAAGTGTGTATCTTGCCCATGCTCAGAAAACATTTTTTGAGAAACAAATCCCTTCAGTGGCTACTTCTTCAAAGCCAAAGCAAAAACAAACCCATAATGTCTTAACCTTAGAAGCCAAAATTGTTTTCACTTTGCTTATTAGGTGTATCTTACCACGAAAGAATTCCAGAGAGTTGATCACTGACAATCTTTTGGAAATTCTGGATTTGATTCTTACTGGGTATGCTATTGATGTTCCTAACCTCATTTTATCCTACATGTTTCACACTGTAAACACCCCTTTGACAACCCCTCTTCATTATGCCAACTTATTTCCAAAGATCTTCGAGTTCTTTGAAATTAATACTACAGATGAGGATAAGGTTTATCATAAAGGACAAATTGATGAGGACTGTTGGGGAAGACTTGGGGTTGAGAAAACTTTATCTGGGGAATGGATTCTGAAGAAACATCAACAAATTGCTCAGCCTTCTTCCGAACAGAGAATTCAGGATTTGGAGGCAGAAGTGGATGCTTTGAGGAAGGATCTGAATACTGCTCGTGCTGATATTGTGGATAGACAAGATGACATACATGAGAAGCTGTTAATGGTAAACGAGAAGCTAAATCAGTTACTATTTTTGACATCTCTATCTCACAGGGCAACTACCTCAATCATGCCTTTGGATGAAGATGTTGTGGAACACATTCAAGAAGTGTGTCAGAATGTTGTGATTAACTGTGAACGCAAGGTGTTAAAACGTTGCATTCTTCGACCCATAGTACCTGAGCCATCAATCTTGACAGTAGAAGAATATGGATTGGTCATGAAATACCGAAATGAACAGGAAAAGCATTTAGCAAAACTGATGGCATGGACCACAACTGGTGAGGCACAGGATAGATGGAGGGAAAAGGTGCGTAATCGTTTTCGCAAACCAAGAGATGGTCCTTCTTCTGCTTATGGGCAATGGTTCGATGAAGTTGTTGAAGTCTCTGATGATGAAGATTGATCTTTTCAAATCTTAACTTTTTCTTGCTGAAAGACAAAAAGGGGGAGATTTCTATGTCTTTTGAAACTTTTGAAACTTTTGAAAAAACCTTGGTTGTTTTGGTTTGGTTGTTTCTGTTTTGAACTATTTTGAAAATTTTGATTTGATCCTTCTTTGTTCAAAATTTGATCCTACATGTGCTATTGTTATATTGTTTGTTCAACTGCAGGAAAATAGATCATAAGTTTTGTCTTTCATCAAGGGGGAGATTGTTAACTCCACCTTGATAAATAAGACATTACTTATGGTTGATGAAAGCCAAAACCTTGGTTTTCAGGTTTTTGTAAGACCTTACAAGTTTTGGTAAAGACATTACAGCATCTGGTAAGGCCTTACCATATTACAGAAAACCTTGGTTTCCAGGTTTCAGTAAGACCTTACATGATCTGGTAAGAGTAAAACCTTACCAAAACTGGACAAAAACTACACTTGAGTGACGTACATTCCAAACGGCTTTATTTCCTTCTTGTTGAGTTATTTAAGGGATTTGATTTCAACAAATCTTTGATTTGTTTTAATTAAATCTTCTTGAGATAAAATTGGAAGATTTCCTAAAATCCCAACAACGCTTGACTTCATATCTCAACGAACGAGTTTCAACAAACAAATCTCAACAAGTCAGATTGGATCAAAACTCAACAACCAAGATCTCCCCAAGATCACGCAGCCAAGATCTTCTTCAAACGTTCAAAAGTGCTGATACGTTTGCCTATTTAAAGAGACAAGGAAGAAGACACAATACGCATTCATTACCTACTACTGAAACGCAAGTGACAAATCGACTCATCTTTTTCTTCTTACAAAGTGTTGATCTCACCTTTGAAGTTCTATCGTTCTACTCCCCTGAGAGTGTGAGATCTTATTCGAGCTTATAGTACAATTCAACTAGGATCATACAAACCGTTATTTCCTCTAGGCACGTTGGATACTGTTGTTGTATCTGGAGTACTTTAGTTTTCCTTTTTGAGTGTGTGAGTTGCTAGATTGGAAGTGTAAGACTTCTGAGTTTAGAAGAGGGAAGGTCTTCTGAAGATTGTATCTAGAACTCATCAAGAAGAAGGAAAATAAAGCTACTTTGAATCCTAGGGTTGAATCAATCCTAGGCGGGGACTAGGTCGTGTTGGTGACCGAACCTCGTTAACATATCGCGTGTCCTTTACTACTCTTAACATTTCTGGTTTGTCTAAACCTTTACACTTAATACCAATCTTAGAGAAACGTGTAAGGTCTTATAATTACGAATAAGACTTTATCTCGTTTGATAAGGTCTTATCTCTTTCGATAAGGTCTTACCTATCCTAAGATTGCGAAAAGTTTCCATACTCTATTCATCCCCCCCTTCTAGAGTATTGGCTAAACTATTTATCTGCCTATTCCGCATTTCAAAGACATGGTGAAAAATCTGTTTGTTCATAGATTAGCGGTGAAGAGATGGTGGCATGTTTATGCTGACGTAGATTAGTCTTGACGGCGGTAGGCCAAGTAGCGATGAGCCGAAGGCGGGTAAGCCAAGGTCCACTTTACAGGGTATTTCTCTTGTTTATTACTAGTTGTACAAGTTAAATTTTGATATTTTATTTATTTATTTTAATATTATAACGATATTTTTAATTACATGCACATAACATTATACCCTAATTCAATACTTGACGTTTAATACCTAGAACATAATACCCGACTTATTATTATTATTGAAACTCAATGCTCAAACTTAGACTTGTACAAATTTGGGTCAGTCCACCTGGAAAAAATATGGGCATGGGAAACTAGTTGGGCTCGTTTGGGTTGGTCCGGTCCGACCAAATTTTGATGGGACGGGTATGAGTAAACATTTTGACCCACGGGTCAACCCAACACGGATCGTATATACTTTTATGTATATTATTTATTTATATGTATGTATAGATAATTTAGTTTGAATCGAGTGTCACCTACTCTGATTTCTCATTTAATTTGTTTTGAGTATTTTGACGAATTATACTCGTTTGTAATACAAGATTGCATGGCTAGTTTGACTGCAATGATACTTGTTGTTTGTTAGGTAATTGGATTCATTCATTTGTGTGTGTCGATTGTTATTGAACTTGTTGCTAGTGCACTATACAAGTATAATTGGACTGAATGTTTGTGTTAAATACATTATATTACTTGTTTTGAATAATACATCCCGGAAAAAAAAATGCACAATCAAGTATATAGGGTCATCTAGACTGGTCCAGTAGCCCGTCCAATTTTTACGTGGGTGGACATGAGCAACATTTCTGGCCCGGATAAGGCGGCCCGAGCCAGCCCGACCCGCACATTCCGGGTAGAGTTTAAAGTTATAACCCAACCCAAGCCCGCTTTGTACAAGTCTACTCAAAACCTAGTATCCAAAATATATCCCCGAAATCTAATGCCCGAAATTCAATAACCGAATTTTAACACCCAAAACTTAATACTGAAACCACATACATATTTTCCATTAAAAGTTAATTGTGGAATTTTCTTAATTATAGGAGTCCACTTTATCATGCAAGTACAAAAATGTTCACTTTGTCACCCTATAGTCATTAAAAGCCCATTTACCCATTTAATCTGGTTTGTTTATCCGCGGATGACTATATATTAAGAACACTTTTTTAATAAAGAAATAAATTCAATTTACTAAACAAAACTAGTAAATCGAGAGATCACAAACTCTAAGATGGATTAATGAACATGTTTTGATAAAACAAAGAAAAACACCATGGATAAGAATAAGAAAGACAAGAGCCTGAACTAATAGAAGCACGAAAGGGGAAGAAGGAAGGAAAACGAATAAAGGAAAATGGTGGGGCAAAGTGCAAGACACTCATAACATAGGAAAATAGAAGACCATGTAAGTTGAAGAAGTGAATAAGGAAATTTCTAGTGACCACAGGTAAAAATATTAAATTTGGACTCTCGTGAGTCTTTGGATTTCGATCATCTGTCCACAACTCATGCAAACGAAACAAGTTCAATCAATCTTCCAAGACAAAGCTCCATTCACCAAGACGTGCAAACACACCATCAATATATTTTTGGGAGAGGACAAAGGCTCGAGAGATACCTAAGTTTGTCAACTAACTTTTTTTAAGAGATTGTACCGTAGATTGGTTAGTTATCGATAAACTTGATAAAAAGGAGTAGATATAGGTGAAATAATTTAGTAATATTATTATAGCTGTTTTACAATAATTTGATATCACCCATTTTTTTCAAAAAATATCTTTTTTTTTTTTCTTTTGAAGAGATTCTCATAAAAAATCGATTACACAAATGACTTGTTTTGATTTTGTTTTTGAGAAGAGTGAAGCTAGACGAAACTCAAATTAAGGAGGGAAGGAGATTTTTTATAAAATTATTATTTTTCTATAGATTTTCATATCTACAAAGTTTAAAGTTAGCAAAGTTGTTGGTTTTGATAAATGAAGTATCCGGTTTAGCATGATGGTAGTAACGAATTTGCATTGTTATGAAAGTTAAGGGTTTTCTGGCGTTTATAACGAAGCTTTTAAGTTGGTACTAGTCAAACACTACTCCTCTGCTTGCCCACCGACAACCAACTAAACAAAAAAATGAAAACGTTAATACTAATGAAAAAATTGGAATGTTTATGCATAGTGCAACACATACCGGCCGCGTTGAAAACTTTCACACTCCACACAAGCCGATTGCATTGAGAATTTTGAACTTCAACGCAGTCGGACTGCGTTGAAATTGAAGATATAGCCATTGGTTTCGAATATAGCCCACACCTATAATTATAATTGTTGGGATATCCGGTGGTTATAAAATACAACCAAAACACCAATAATACATATCACATTTGTTTTGTATCATACCCAAAGTTCCAATTAATGCTTAGTGAAGATGGCAGAAAGTGAAGACGAAATCATGTTTTCATTCAACAATTACAGATATAGCAAATACGATGAGTTTATTTATGTGATTCAATTTTTTTTTCCTGAATTTTTTCTTAATTATTAGTAAGTTTCTTTATTCTAATACTATTCAGAATTAGTCATTTTAGTATTAAGTTTGTATCTACGAAATATTAGTTGTTAGTATCCCGGAAATATTAAGTCTTAGGTAGACATTAATTGTAGTTAATTTGTTTGAAATAGGGACTCCAAACTATTCACCTTATTCCGGTATAAATTATTCAGCTATGTTTGAGCTTCACGGGTTTTTCCATGATAGAGAACCTAGTCAAATGGGTTCGATTCATGGTGAGGTTAAAGAATATGGTGTTAGTAATGAAATCATCATGGCAAAATAGTAAAGGTATATGCACGTTTTTCTTGACATGTGTTCGCTCCAAACGGTGTGTGCAAGCTTTAAATTTATAACCGAGGAAATATGCTTAAAACAAGGATGCGAACCCGCAGTGAACGGGTCAATTGTAATAAAAGCAAAAAATTTCAGGGGTCGATCACAGGGACTTAGGTGAAACCTAAGCAAGTATAGGTAGTCAATGCAATTACTACTAACCACAAAAGCGATTAAAGCAATCAAAGATGATAAAAAGTCAATTAAGAGAAATATGCAATTCTAGGGATTAAAACATCTAGTTGTGGTTCTAACTCAAGATCTAAAGATAAGCGGAAAAAGCTGAGATTTTGCAAAGGGAAGGTGTTTCTAAAGTGGAATAGATCACCGGGTAAGTCTCACTACTCACAATCCCAAACCGAAGCTTCTATTACCGGGTAAGACTCAAGGAATTAATGAAAGGAACTATAACCTCAAACCAACACACCACCTAAGGGAATAGAATTAACCTTTACCGGGTAAGTCTCAGGCTAACTCACAAAGATGAGATGAAGGCACACTCAAACCCCAATAAAGGATAAACCTTTATTACCTACACTTATGATCTTGGGTAAACAAACAAAGGAATCACCGGGTAAGTCTCATACTAGGCTTGCATTGAACCAGGAAAGGTGTAATAAGAATAGGATTTGGCAAACTCTAACACTTAACTCTCAGTTTCGGATCAGAAAAGGTCACCTCAGTCAGACAGAATCCACCCCGGCCGAGGTGTTCGTCGACTGAGCGAGTTGTTCTAGGGTTAAGGTTAAAGACTCGAGCTTTCAGGATCCTACTGTGATTAAGATTATTCTATCATCGTCTTTCCCACAACTTTCAGCCAATCATCCTAGAATCGCACAAGGAAATTAGCCACTCATCATCGTGAAAGAAATAATCAAATATTTGGGAAGAGAATAAATATTTGAACACAAAAACCTTAAGGACAAGGCTTCAATAACTGAATCAAATATCAAGCAAATCAGCGCTCCTTTTAATCACAAATCAAACAAGACAATAAACCAAGAAGTAGCCTAAGGAAAGCTCACAAACTCCTTCAAAGCTATCTTCCAACAAGGAAATCTTCCTTCTTCCTTCAACCTTGAAGGAAAATCTTCTGCAACTGCAGGGATCTTCAAACTGTTGTGTCTTGTGCTGATATGTGGGTTGCTGCGCCGTTGATCCGATGAAACTTGGATGGTTGAATTGTGGAAAATCCAACCCTTTTTATAGTAAAATTGCCTCCCAAAGATAAGATATCTTAAAAAGACATTTTCCTATAAAATATATCTAATTAAATCAGCTGAATATATCTTCTTCCTTCTAGAAATCCAGCCGAAAAATATAAGATCTTCTTTCCATAATTAAAAGATCTCATCCATAAAATAGATCTCCTTGCCGCGTCAAGGTAGTCGCCTCGGTCGGGGCGCTCCTCAAAATCACCTCGGTCGAGGTGACATTGTGGTTGACCGAGGTGAATCTCAACTGAATGTGAAATCTCTCAAATCTGGTCCAAAGTAAAACTTTAATCCATTTCCATGTTTCCTGAATTCCTCCTTAAGCTTCTGAATGTAGCTGCAATGACTCCTTAGCTCTTTTAGCTCCATTTCGATCCAAATTGTGCCATTTTTCCTACGATTACAACGAAACTAGGTGTCGACTTCGATTCTCGCAAAGGTAGATGAAATGACAATATAATCACATAATATACATCCAAACATGCAGATTATTGAAGATAAAACGTCTAAACAAGTCCCAAATTATAGACTATAATACATGCTATCAAAATACCCCATACTTGTCTCTTGCTTGTCCCCCAAGCAAGTTCCAAATCTTAAATATAAGATAGGATGGATTATAAGCCATAAAGATCAATGAAAAGCCTTTCAAAACATTTTCGGTGGTGTGCTTCACTCATAGATCACTCTAAGAGAATGCTTCATGGAAAATAAAATCAAGATATGATCAAAACATTTTATAAATATAAGAAAGTTGTTCATCTTTGCATAAAATCATAGAATGCATAATAAATCATAATTATTGAAATTAATCATGTATAATCCAGTTTAAACCACCAAGTCAATCAACAAACTCGAGGTCTCAAGGGCTTTCCAAATGAAAGGTCAAGAAACGTGTGAGGTTGAGATGTATATAGGGAATGTGGTGCTAGAATCCGGGAAAAGGATCTTCACTTCACTTGCTTTGAACTTCAACATCTTCCACCAATAAGTTTTGCTTATTTTAATTTTTTACTTTACTTTTTGTGATGCATGGACAGAGGTGCACAATAACCGAAGCCTAGGAAATCAGCAATCATCAATTTCTCGAGATGCCTCAAACCCTTGATGCACATACCATGACCCGTTAGGAATATCGCTCAATCCGACTTTGGCAAGACACAAACACCCGGCTATGTGAATGGTGCCGAGTTACTCATCATCATGATTGACTTCCCCAAACCTATTTGTTTCTTTCTAACTTCCAGCTAACATCTCAACTTTTCTTTCACTTGCTTTTATTTTTCTTTCTTCCAAATTTCCGGATAGGTAAAAAGAGGCAAATATGTACATGAGGGGCTAAGCATGATCAAGAAGAAGAAGAGAAGAGTATGAATTGCCTTGGTCTTTCCAGGAAGAGAATGAGGGAACTCATAATGTGGTGTCAACCTTCAAATTCAACATAATTTGGACAAAAATAAAGTATTAAACATGCCAAAATTTCAAACAAAGCATTTTGCAACTTAAACATATCATAAAACCTTTCAAACATATAAAGATTTCAAAACCAATCTGCAAACAAAATCATCACTGAGGTCATATCCAAAGAAGAAACACAAAAATCGTTTCGAAAACTTTTCAGTTAAACCACCTCGGTCGAGATGTTCTAAGTCAACCGAGGTGAAGTACCTCGTTCGGCCAGAATCATCCCGGTCGAGGTCAAAATTTTTTTTAAACCAGTTTTTGACGTTTTTCTCAATCAAATAACCTGTATGCATGCATGTAATCTTAGATAAGCACATAGAACATAAAGAAAATCATAGAATCCGAATAGAGTCAAACAATCATCCACATAAGTCATAAAAATACATCCAAATACCCCATACTTGGGACACATTGTCCTAATGGGTCAAATGTAAGTCTAGAAAACAGAAAAACTCACCGGACATAAGCTGAGCTGCATAAATAATAAAGAAAAGAAATCCTGCAAGCTCTAGTCCTGATCCGCTGGTGGTGGTGGTGGTGGATATGGCACATAAGGATGTATGGATGGGTCAAAAGGATAACCCATGACCTGCTGGAACTGGATCTTTGCCATCCGGTGTTGGAAATGCTGGCCCTCTAGCATCTGATGTGTCCAGCCCTGAATCTCTCGGTGCTGGTCCTCAAAACGCTCCTGGATGTCTACAGTCAGGGCAACGTAGGCGTCGATCATCTGACCCGTGAGGTCATCAATCCTCTAGTGAGCCACCGGATCTCTGAGTCTGCGGCGGTGAGATCTGCACTGAGGTGGTGGTGGTGGTGCTGCAACCTCTCCCTTTGTTGTCTCCTCATCAAGGTCGACAACTAGTATACTAGGACCAGCTGTATCTATCCCTATCTCCATGGCAGCTCCGCCATCATCCTCCTCATCCTCATCTTGCTCCTGGGCTGCTGTTGCTGCGTCTCTAGCATCCTCAATGTAAGGAATCCACGCAGTGGACCAGTACTGAGGGTCAAAAACTGAGAACTGGGATGACCACCTAATACCCTGAGGGGTAGTCTGCTCCCAAGGCATCGCCACATATGGCGTAGTAAGTCCACGAGGTACTAGAATCCTCCTGGTGATCATCTCCTGCAGACCTAGCGACTTGGCAGCCGCCACCATAGTACAAGTACTCGGATCAAGGCCGATGTAACTCGCAATGTGAGTCACTAGGCCGCCACAACAAATATCTCCCTTCCCCTTCGCCTTGATCCTGTGAAGATCCTCAACTAGCATCACTCCGAAGTCGAGAACTCCTCTGGTCACCATACAGTATAAGCTCAATAACTCCCCCTGTCTAATCTTCTGGGGCGTCTCAGTACGCGCCAGAAGCGTCTTGCTGAAAATCTGATGGGCGAGTCTAAAAGCGAGGTGGAAGATGATGCGCTCCCTGGAGTCCCTAGGTCTCCATCTGTCAGGATGCTCAACAACATGAACTATTTGTCCCCAGAACTGTCGTGCTACGGCTCGAGCGGGGAAATCCTGAACTGTCGGTGTCGGGAAGCCAAAGATATCTCTGAAGTGATCCAAAGGAATGATATAGTTCCGGTTCATCAACCGGAACTTGATGCTCCTCGTCTCTGGAACGTGAGTTAAAAAACTCACGAACTCCAATGTACGCTCGAGGTAGGCTGGGGCTCTAATCTCCATGAACTGCTCCAGCCCCACCATAGACACCATCCGCCTCAAATCATTAGCTACATATAGGCAGTCAAAGGCGGAAATGTCCAAAATCCGCGGCGCAATCACGGGGCGCGTACAGATGCGGTCATAGTCAACCTAGTGACGCTCGTGTATCACCGGTATGGAAGGTTGAGGAGAGGAAGAAGAAGGTGAGGATCCATCCCTCAACACAATTTGGCGATCTGACCTGGAACTCATTTTTCTCTTTCTGACAAGTCACCTCGGTTGCTCTGACAACTCCAAGAACACCTCGGCCGAGGCACAGCTCGACTGGACCGAGGTGAAAGGCTGTTCGATTTCAACTCTCAAATTTCCAGTTCTTTTCCCCCAATTTCACTACCAGTTGTTCCTATGGGGTACTTAAGCCTTTTTCAGCAGAAATCAATGGCAACCAAAGCCAATTTCCTCAAAAAACAGTAAAGAGAAGAAGGAGTTAGGGTTTTGACTTTTTTACCCCAAATTCGATCGATTCTAGGCATTCTCGGTGCAGATTGTTGCTTGCAAACTGATCTTCTACTCTTTCCTTGCAAAATGGGAGCAACAATCGTTGAAAATGAGCAAAAATCGGAGAAGCGAGGTGGATAGTGCGCCGCGGTCGAGAAGATGAGGGTGGGAAGAGAGAGAAATCGTTCCCCTTTTATACCCCTCGCTGAACCTGATGTCACCTCAGTTGAGATGGTCTCGACTGGACCGAGGTGATACGGACCGAGGTGAATTGTCGTCTGCCCTAGTTTCCTCAGTTGCTCAAGAATCATCTCGGTCGAGGTGCTGTGACAGCAACCGAGATGTGTCTCAGTCAACTCCGTCTTCTCAATTTCTCGAACTTTTGTCCTTCCAGTATTGCTTATGGGTTGTATTCCTTCCTTAGAAAGTACCTGGTTTTTGTCTAGGACGCCAAAACAAAGCAAAGCAAAGCAAAACAAAAGCAAAGCAAAACTATCTAAAGCTAAACTAGGAAAGGGAAAAGAAAGCAATACCTTGGGTTGCCTCCCAAGAAGTGCTTGGTTTAAGGTCGCTAGCTAGACCGTACGTCATCCCTAAATAATGTATAGTGGTGCAATCTCCTCAACCTGGACTTCCGGTTGGTATTTCTTGAGTCTATGACCATTGACCTTGAAGCTTCCACTTGTTTCTCCCCAAATCTCAACTGCACCATAAGGGAAAACATGTTTCACAACGTAAAGTCCTGTCCATCTAGATTTCAACTTACCTAGAAAGAGGTGAAGGCGGGAGTTGAAGAGTAGAACTAAGTCCCTTTCTTTGAACTCCTTTGGAGTGATGCGCTTGTCATGCCATTTCTTTGTCCTTTCCTTGTAGATCTTGGCATTCTCATAGGCGTTCAAACGCAGCTCCTCCAGCTCATTGATGTCCAATAGCCGCTTCTCACCGGCTTCCTTGATGTCGAAATTTAGCCATTTGATTGCCCAATATGCCTTGTGCTCTAGCTCAACGGGCAAATGACAAGACTTCTCATATACCAAATTATAAGGGGTGGTACCAATGGGAGTTTTGAACGCGGTCCTGTAAGCCCAAAGAGCGTCGTCCAACTTCATGGACCAATCCTTCCTCGTACTAGAGACGGTCTTCTCCAAGATTGCCTTAATTTCTCTATTAGAGATCTCAACCTGTCCACTAGTTTGAGGGTGATAAGGGGTTGCTACCTTGTGGGTTACCCCATACTTCGATAGAAGTGCTTTAAACTTCCGGTTGATAAAATGCGTCCCTCCGTCGCTAATGAGGATGCGTGGAGTCCCAAAGCGTGGAAAGATAGTTCAATTGAAGAACTTCACAACCAGTGGCGGCCGCAGGATTTCTAAAAGGGGGGGGGGCAAAAATAAATTAGCTCGAGTGACTCTCGACCTCGCTGACGCTCGACCTGCACCGCCCACGCTGCAACTCATCTTCTTCTTCCTTTATGCGATCCAAACCATGCAACTGATCAACTTCAAGTTTTTAGAAAGCTAATGATTTGACAAATCAGCTCATAGTTTCTAAAATAACAAGCTTAAGTGGCATATATATAAAATTTCATGTTGAATAGACGTTCTTTCATCCATTTCAAAGTTTCTGAATAAGATATTAATGAGGTGTTTTGTTGAAATTTGATAATCAGCTAACCGTTCTTAGAAAAGGACCCCATTTTTGTCCCACCTTTGCTACTTATCCTGAAAGGAATTTACAGTTACCAAACACCACAACAAGCAAGCAACCTAAATATTCTTCATAAAACAATTCACACACACAAAGTTCCACATTGAATAAAACCATTGTAAAATGCCAACTATGATTTAAGAGGAGCTATAATGAAAAGACAAAAACATTAAAATCAATGACTTAAGTTAAAACAAATCAAAGCCCACAAAAATCATAGAATTAACAACAGGATACAAAATAATTGAGACCCATTTCCACAATTTCATCAATCAAGTCATAATATCCAACCCGAAACCCGAAACTCCACAACAAAATTTAAGCAAATAACCTACCACCCAGAAGAAATTAAAAATCATACCAGTAGAAGCTTCATGATTCCACTTGAGAAAGGGGATAATAGAAACACCCAGAAAAATCAAAAATCTTCTCTTGGCGGAGCAACTGTCTGCTGGGCTCTTGGGCTGGACAGAAGCCATTAAAGGGGCTCTAATCTTGCGCTTGGACCTTGCATTTCTCAAGTTGAGCAGATGCAACCGAGAAGAAGAAGAACATGGGTTTAAATGGAGAAAAGGAGAGTGTAGCAAGCAGGAAACTGTGCGACTGGTGGTGCGAGAAGAAGAAGAACATGGTTTAGGGAAGGGCAGGCCCGACAGGGTGGGGCAGTCACCAGTGGAAAGACGGCGAGAGTGCGACTAGTGCGAGATTGGGTCCGGGTGTGGGACGCGAGTGGAAAGGCCGGCGGCGAAGACTTCGGTGCGAGACTGGGGCCGGGAGTGGGACGCGAAGCCTGCGAGAGTCGGAGGAGAGGGAAGCGCGAAATTGACTGAAACCCCTCTTTTCTGAAATTTTTTTCCATTCTTCACAATCTCAAAACGACGTCGTTTTTGTAACAAATTTTTTTTTTCTTTCCCCTGGAGGGTGGGGCGGCTGCTCCACCCTACCCTCCCCTAAGGCTGCCATTGTTCACAACTACCTTGGCGTCATTAGTGGGAGAGGCAATGGCTTCCACCCACCTCGAGACGTAATCAATAGCTAAAAGAATATAGAGGCTTCATCCGGATGATGGGAAAGGTCACATGAAATCAACCCCCCCATACATCAAAAATCTCAACTTCCTGGATGTTGTTGAGTGGCATCTCGTTCCTTCTAGATAAGTTCCCTGTCCTTTGACATGCATCACAAGAAACAACAAACGTTTGCACATCCTTAAATAATGTAGGCCAAAGGAAACCAGAACGTAATACCTTAGGGCATGTTTTGTGAGCGCTAGCATGTCCTCCGCAAGGAAGCGAGTGGCAATGCCTTTTGACACTAGTGTCTTCATCTTCCGGAATGCATCTTCGAAGCATCCCATCCGGACCTCTCTTAAACAGCAGAGGTTCATCTTCGAAGCATCCCATCCGGACCTCTCTTAAACAGCAGAGGTTCATCCCAGTAGGAGTGGCAATGCCTTTTGATACTAATGACTTCATCTTCCGGAATGCATCTTCGAAGCATCCCATCCGGACCTCTCTTAAACAGCAGAGGTTCATCCCAGTAGTAGTGGCGTACATCTCTAAAGAATTTCTTCCTTTGAGCGTACGTCAATCCGGGTGGTACTTCCTGGCAAACAAGATAATTAACAATATCAGCATACCAAGGTTCTTTAACATCTGAAGTTTGGTGGAGAAAATTTTCCACCAACTGTGAATATGATTCAGAAAAGGGAGTAGGAAGTTTGTTATTCTCAGTTGACGCTATCTCGCTTTCGACCTCGGTCGAGGTCAAGAGTGGATGACCGAGATGTTCTTCAGCTAAGAACACCTCGCTTGGTCCAAGGAGTGCCTCGGTCGAGGTACTGCATCTGTGACCGAAACTGGAGATTTTCTTCTCCTGGATTAGTTTTTCAATTTTAGCTCATGAATCTTCTATCAGTACCTTCAAGCTCCGTATATCTGCATCACAAGAAGCATATATACCTTCCTCCATTAAGCTAAAACTTATGACTATGTTAAGTGGATCGTTAATAATGATAGAGCTCACCAATTCTCTTGATTCTTCTTCATCGTAGATGTTGAAGATATCGTCTTCCAACGGCTCTCCTTTCATTGCAGCAAGCAAGGAAAACTCCACTTGATCTCCGCCAATGTTGAAATTCAACTTGGCGTTCTTACAATCCACATTGTAACGCAAATTTGCTAGGAATGGTCTCCCGAGAATGATAGGAATGAGATCAAGCACAACGAAATCTATAGGTAAATAGAAGTCACCTAACTTAACTGGAACGTCTTCCAAAATGCCCACGGGATGGGTAATGGAGCGTTCCGCCATGTACAACCTTATCTTAACCGGCTTGGGCTCTCCAAGACCGATCTTCACACATAGCTCCAGCGGAATGATGCTCACGCTGGCTCCTAGATCACACAAGGCTTCACAAGTGACATCCACAACTTGAATGGGGATGCAAAATGAACCGAGATCTCTTAACTTAGGTGGCATCTTCTCCTTCATGATTTGAATGAGCTCCGAGGATTTAGATGTCATCCTTACTTCACCAAAGTCTTCCAGCTTCCTTTTCCTTGATAAAATCTCCTTCAAGAACTTCCCATAGGCGGGCATTCCTAGAATAGCATCAAGGAAGGGGATGTTAATATGTATTTTATTCATTAAGTCAAGGAACTTACCAAAGTGCTTGTCTAGATGTGCTCTAGCCCTTGACTGGGGTAATGGAAGTGGTGGTTTATAAGGTGGAACATAAACTTCATATTTCTCCTCCGCTTTCTGAGGCTCCACCTCGGTTGGCACCTCGTCCGAACTGTTCTTCGGCTGTACCTGGACCGAGGTGTTCTTCACATGTACTGGCATCGACCGAGGCACTTGATCTGCAGTTTTCAGTCCACTTCTCATCGTTATTGCCATAATTTGTCCCTTGGGTTTCCTCTCTGTCTTTGCTGGGAGCTTCCCTGGATCTCCTGGCGCTTCATTCGCCTTACTAAAAAGTTGTTGCTCTAAGGCTTTTTGTGCCTTCGAAAATGAAGTCATGGATGTCTCCATAGCGTTGAGCTTGATCAAGATGGCCTCCAGCACTGCGTCTTTCTTTTCTGGCTGGGACGAGCTTGATCCAGGCTCTTGGCTCTTCAATGGAGTAGAAGAGGAGGAAAGGAAAGGGTTAGATGAATCGTTCGAATTGGAGTTAGAGTAAGGGTTACCCGAATTTTGATTGTTGGATCTCCAATTGTTGTTGTTGGAGCCTCTATTATTGTTATAATTGTTGTTCCGGGAACCTTGATTGTTGTTCCTCGACCCTTGATATCCTCCTTCTTCCTTTTTGGTGTGAGCAACCAAAAGGTCCTTCAATTGCTTCATATCATTCTGGAGGGAGGTGAGTTGATTATTGTTTGATGAAGCTTCTTGGAAGTTGACTCTCTTGACTCCATTTTTAGCTCCTTGATGAGAGTATTTCTCCATGTGTAAAGCTTGTTTCTCAATGAACTCCCAAGTTTCATCAATCGGCATGTCCATGAATGTGCCGGCGGATAGTAGTTGAAGGTTGAATTTGGTTGCTCCATCCAATCCCTTGAAGTATATTTCCAACAACTCTATCTTTGGAATTCTATGATGTGGGCAATCCAAAAGAATGTCTTTTTTAAATCTTTCCCATGACTTGGACAAACTTTCCTTGTCCTTCATGATGAATGCATTGATCTCCCCTCTCATTTTAGTGGTTTTAGAGGGGGGAAAAATTTTGTTAAGAACTCCGTCGTCATCTCCTCCCAAGTGTTGATCTTTCCGGGAGGAAGAGATTGATACCAAGTAAGCGCCCTATCCTTCAAGGAAAAGTAGAAGGGCCTTAGCTTGAAATTGTTGTTTTTCAGTCTTGAAGGTCTCAAGGTCTCCATCAAGATCTTATAGTTTTGTAGATGTTGGTGCGGAAACTCTCTCTCTAAACCTACAAACTGGCATTGGCGGATCATGGAAAGAACTTGCGGTCAAAGTTCATAATCATGCTCCGCTGGATCACCTAGGTTGACTCCTGGACGCCTCACTTGCTGGTTTGGGTCCATCCTCTACCCTAGGGTCTGCGGATTATTTGCAAAAAGAACATCTCGGACAAGCATCCGAGGTGGAAGTATCTCGGCCGCGGCAGCTAGAGCTGGGTCCTACCTCGGTCGAGGGTCCGGATTCAGTCGAGGTAGATACAGTTCTCGTAAGGCTGCCATATCTGCTTCGATCGCCTCCGTCCTTGTGCGGGTCTCTTTCTTTTCTTGCCGCAATTCTTCTTTACTGAGGCGTAGTTGTTCTAACGCCTCCTTCAATACGGCCTCAAGATCGCGATCGTCTTGGTTGGCCATCTTAGCTTCTTTCAAGCGTCTTTTGTATGTCTTTTCTGGTTCGGGGTCGTAAGGAACGCTTTCCTTCCCAACGCGGGTTCTTCGCATAAACCTACGAGAAAGAACCTGCGAAAGTCACTCAAGTAGAGTGGTTAGTAGCAACAGGGGCAATTTCCCCGAAAGCGTACCGCAACCGGCTTGGTCTAGACCAAGTCCCCGACAACGGCGCCAAAAGCTTGTTCGCTCCAAACGGTGTGTGCAAGCTTTAAATTTATAACCGAGGAAATATGCTTAAAATAAGGATGCGAACCCGCAGTGTACGGGTCAATTGTAATAAAAGCAAGAAATTCCAGGGGTCGATCACAAGGACTTAGGTGAAACCTAAGCAAGTATAGGTAGTCAATGCAATTACTACTAACCACAAAAGCGATTAAAGCGATCAAAGATGATAAAAAGTCAATTAAGGGAAATATGCAATTCTAGGGATTAAAGTATCTAGTTGTGGTTCCAACTCAAGATCTAAAGATAAGCAAACAAAGCTGAGATTTTGCAAAGGGAAGGTGTTTCTAAAGTGGAATAGATTGCCGGGTAAGTCTCACTACTCACAATCCCAAACCGAAGCTTCTATTACCGGGTAAGTCTCAAGGAATTAATGAAAGGAACTATAACCTCAAAACAACACACCACCTAAGGGAATAAAATCAACCTTTACTGTCTCAGGCTAACTCACAAAGATGGGATGAAGGCACACTCAAACCCCAATAAAGGATAAACCTTTATTACCTACACTTACGATCTTGGGTAAACAAACAAAGGAATCACCGGGTAAGTGTAACGGTCAAAAATCGAAGATGGCCTAATCGGGAATTTTAAGGAATTAAACGAGTTTAAGGGAATTAAACCGTTTTAACAAGAGATACCTCTCGAGGTAACCTGCTCCTAGATGATATTACAACCCGGTGTTATTTGGAGCATTTGAGAGCTTCAATTAACAAAAATGCAGTTGAGAGAAATGATCAGGACATCGGACATGACCTAGATATGAAAAAACATGGAAAGGCAAAACGGTCAAAAGAGTCGCTATTTCGTTTCTTAGCGGCGAAGAAAGACGGCTTAGGAATATGCGTTTTTCGAGACAATTGCGGAATAATTATCCATACAATATTCCGGATTTATTATTCCGATTCCGAGAAGTTTGGAGAAAGGGCTCAAACCGCCTTCGAATTGGTAAGAGGATAATCATGGAATTTCTAAAGGACAATGCTAGAGGATAATTATCAACTTTGCTAAAGGAAAATGCTAGAGGATAATTATCAACTTTGCTAAAGGATAATGCTAGAGGATAGTTATCGACTTTGCTAAAGAATAATGCTAAAGGATAATTATCAATTATGCTAAAGGATAATTATCAATTATAATTATCGACTTCTCTATAAATAGCAGAAATTCATTCATTTTCTTTCACATTTCCTCGTAAAAGCTTTGATTTCTCTCAAGCTTCAAATTCAGATCTTCTCTTCGTTTGTAATCCGATTTCAAATCCGTTTGAGTTTTCGGATTCCTTTCTTCGTCCTCTTCATGTTGGTACCGAGTTTCCGCTTTTCCGACAAAGTTAGGGCCAGGTCGAGCATATCCTTCCTTGTCCCGTTCCATCGCTCAGATTTCGGTGAATTTGATGATGTTCAAGCGTAGCCTACGTCGTTGTAATTCCGAATCTTCTTTCGGATCGTCAGTCAGGTTAGTAACAAATAAGTTATGAATATATTCGTTTTCCGTATTACGGTTTAGCCTAAATGGACCTTAGGCTTGTCAAAATGGATAATTGGAAATTCCATTATGCTCGTTACATTATTTGGGTGAAATTTAATTAATTAAATTGGGATTCTAGAGAAGGTTATAAGTTAATTAAATTCAAAGGAATGAATTTAACTGGTGTTTGAATCGAGAAGTTTGATACGAGAAATATGATATTTTCAACAGGTGTTGTCGAAGGTCTCGGTCTAACTATAGCTTAATTGCTTTGTGAGCGTATCCTAATACGAGAAAGGAGGATAGTCCGAGTGGGAAACAGACTCAATAGTTGGTTTACGAGATTTTACTGTTCTTACTTGTGAGGTAAGTGTATATAAATTACACTTTCTTAATATATATCAGGTATTTAATATGGGATTAGTTTTATGTATAAAATAATATATATATATATTTACATGTGAAATGTTATGAAGATATGGTATAATCTTTAAGCATGCATCAATGTGGTTGTTATGATATGTGTGATATTATGTTTTCTTACATGCCTTGTGGATTATGTGAATGAATTGTATGCTTAGAATGGTGTTGTGTTATATATGAATGTGAAGCATGCAATTGTGAGAATGTGATGATATTTATATGAAATGTAATGTATGCATGAGAAGTATGGTTTTGATGAGATGAAAGCATGAAACTAAGTTATGATATAAAAGTGATAATATAGGATGATAATTGATTAGTTAGCCCAACTGGGTCCCGCACCACCTGGGGACTATATAGAGGCAGCGCTCGATCTACGAGGGGCCTCAGAGGCAGCGCTCGATCTACGAGGGGACTCGGAAATGTCCCGCACCACCTGGGGACATATATAGAGACAGCGCTGGATCTACGAGGGGTCTCGGAAATGTCCCGCACCACCTGGGGACGAGAAACTATATAGAGGCAGCGCTCGATCTACGAGGGGCCTCAAAGGCAACGCTTGATCTACGAGGGGCCTCGGAAATGTCCCGCACCACCTGGGGACATATATAGAGACAACGCTCGATCTACAAGGGGGCCTACGACGATATCGGGTTGGCCAACCTAAAGAGAAAAGAAATACGAAAACACATGAGAAAATATATCGTACGATCAGTTGGAGCTAGTTAGTTAATTATCACCTATGCATCGATGCGATCGAGTCTAGCATGTTATATGTTATGTTTATGTATGTTTATATGTGATGTGTGATAACATGCTTGAATGTTTATGTGAAATGTCATATGAATGGTTGTGGAATTATATGTGAATGTGGATATGTATGTGTGCTTTGAAATGTGAGGAAGGGTATAGAGTGTCCTTTGGGGACAGGATATTAAATACTTATATATACTGGGGAGCGTGATTTCTATACCCTTACTGAGCGTGTGGCTCATTGTTGTTATATCCACATTTTTTTCAGCTACTCAGACTCGGCCTAATCAAGGAAAGGACGTTGGACCCAACACCTGGATTTGAGATCATATCAGGTGGGCTGTTATGGGATGCTACCGCCTAGATGTTTTGCATGGTTTTAAAACAGTTGTGTTTTGGTTAAACGGAGTTTTATGACGTATGTTAGTATGTATATATGTTTTGAATATGGTTGTAAGATAAAGTTTAACATTTTACGTTTTCCGCTTTTCCGCTTATTGCTTTAAATAGGTTTAATTAACTGGTAATCAACTAGAAATAAAATAGGTGTCACAATAAGTCTCATCCTAGGCTTGCATTGAACCAGGAAAGGTGTAATAAGAATAGAATTTGGCAAACTCTAATACTTAACTCTCAGTTTCGGATCAGAAAAGGTCACCTCGGTCAGACAAAATCCACCCCGGCCAAGGTGTTCGTCGACTGAGCGAGGTGTTCTAGGGTTAAGGTTAAAGACTCGAGCTTTCAGGATCCTACTGTGATTAAGATTATTCTATCATCGTCTTTCCCACAACTTTCAGCCAATCACCCTAGAATCGCACAAGGAAATTAGCCACTCATCATCATGAAAGCAATAATCAAATATTTGGAAAGAGAATGAATATTTGAACACAAAAACCTTAAGAATAAGGCTTCAATAACTGAATCAAATATCAAGCAAATTAGCGTTCCTTTTAATCACAAATCAAACAAGACAATAAACCAAGAAGTAGCCTAAGAAAAGCTCACAAACTCCTTCAAAGCTATCTTCTAACAAGGAAATCTTCCTTCTTCCTTCAACCTTGAAGGGAAATCTTCTGCAGCTGCAGGGATCTTCAAACTGTTGTGTCTTCTACGGGTATGCGGGTTGCTGCGCCGTTGATCCGATGAAACTTGGATGGTTGAATTGTGGAAAATCCAACCCTTTTTATAGGAAAATTGCTTTCCAAAGATAAGATATCTTAGAAAGATATTTTCCTATAAAATATATCTAATTATATCAGCTGAATATATCTTCTTCCTTCCAGAAATCCAGCCCAAAAATATAAGATCTTATTTCCATAATTAAAAGATCTCAGCCATAAAATATATCTCCTTGCCACGTTAGGGTATTCGCCTCGGTCGGGGCGCTCCTCAAAATCACCTCGGTCAAGGTGACACTGTGGCTGACCGAGGTGAATCTCAACTGAATGTGAAATCTCTCAAATCTGGTCCAAAGTAAATCTTTAATCCATTTCCATGTTTCATGAATTCCTCCTTAAGCTCCTGAATGTAGCTCCAATGATTCCTTAGCTCTTTTAGCTCCATTTCGATCCAAATTGTGCCATTTTTCCTATGATTACAACGAAACTAGGTGTAGACCTCGATTCTCGTAAAGGTAGATGAAGTGACAATATAATCACATAATATACATCCAAACATGTAGATTATTGAAGATAAAACGTCTAAACAAGTCCCAAAATATAGACTATAATACATGCTATCAACATGTGAACGTTATGGGCAACGTAGGGGAAAGAAAGACGTTGATCCGGAAAATAAGACATCTAGTAGTCGAGAAACTAGGTCAAGGAAGATTGGGTGTCTATTTGAGTTAAAGGGTTGTCAAAGTGATCACGGTAAATGAAATTTGAGGATAATTTATGGAGTACACATACACAACCTCTCTGAGTGATTAAAGTGCCATACGTTCGCTGGTCGGTTGACAATGTACAATATCGAAAGGTGTTGTGAACATGGGTCGGGTTTTTTGAAAGATGTATTGAAACCTTGAAGATGGATGACCCACACAACTTCACGTCTATCTTACATATTTACAATACTGGATTAAAATGAGGAAAGAGATTTCCAAAGGTCGGGTTCAATCTAACAAGCGCTCTATTTTATTGAGCAAGGAGATTACAATGTCCACATAAGGAAATGTCCTCACATAGATGAAATAGCCGGTTTGTTCATCTTCCATCCGGGTTCTAGACATATGTTGAACCTATTTTCGTACGTCATTGTCATTAATTCAACATACAAGATAAACGAGTAAGTTTTTATCATTGAATTTAATTGTATTATTATTCATGACATTGTAATTTAGTGAACTAATAGTGAAAATTTTCAATGTACAGGTACAAAATGCCTTTGCTTGAGATTGTTGGGATCACCAACACCAATATGACGTTTGCTATCGCATTTGTGTTTTGGCAAAGGAAAACTCTGATTTCTACGAGTGGGATTTAGAGAGGCTTCAACATTTATGCAACAACAAAGTTATGGGGATCATTGTAATTGATCGATAATTGGGCCTCATCAAAGCACTAAGCATTGTGTTTCTTGATGTGAAATATATGTTATGCACATTTCATATCAAGTACAATCTTCAAAATCGATCGTGGGCGGTGACACATTCAAA
The DNA here is from genome assembly GCA_033239125.1 of Fagopyrum homotropicum. Classification (NCBI taxonomy): domain Eukaryota; kingdom Viridiplantae; phylum Streptophyta; class Magnoliopsida; order Caryophyllales; family Polygonaceae; genus Fagopyrum; species Fagopyrum homotropicum. Next base: position 149,115,385 of record BSWB01000001.1, on the reverse strand, counting down.
GGAGGCACAAGTAGTTTTCGCATCTCAATACATGCCTTGTTTGAATCAAGGTCTAGTGAGAGTTATGAGCAACATTTGATGGAAATGAGGGCTTACTGACAATCAAAACCGTTGTTGATGCCATACTTTGAAGAGACGTGGTTACCCCATTCAAGGAGACAACAGTTCGATCTTAGTTGGTATCCTTATTTATAATATTATATCCTAGTGGTTTATGGTTGGTATTTTTTAGGGTTGATTCGGCGCACCATCTGTTGAAAAAGACCTTGGGTACGACTGTTGGTGGATTTCAGTATTTGGTTGATAACATGGACTTGATGGTAAATGATCAGATTTCTAAGATACAAACTTCATTCGAAAGTTTACACGAAAGGATCTTGTTTTCTGCTCGGATAGCTATATATGAAAAGTTTCAAGATAAAGTTAGCAACGAGTGTTTCGGGCTATTATTGGAGATCTATGAGAAGGAAAAGAATTTGAAGAACAATAACACTTGTCGGGATTTTTATTGGAGAGATTATTATGGACTCGCGTGTGCTCATGAGTTCTATCTAGCTATGCAAGCACGTGTTCCATTAAGTTTGGATCAAATCCATCATTTTGGAAGCTAGTGTATTGGTGCTTTGTGGATCCAACAGAAGAGGGTCAAGACGTGAATTACATCAACCCGCACGTAGAGACGTTGAACGAATTCAGAGAAATATTGGACTCAGGGGTGCTTACCTCCGATAAAATTGAACGAATGACATTGTGTTAGAAGGGAGTTATGGATCTAGGAAGCACTACATTGAGGGAGCTAGCAAATGTAAGACAAATGGAAGACCTCCTTATGGTAGAAAATCAACAAGGCGAGAGCCGAGTTCGGTTAATCATGGATAGGGATCGAGGACATCTAGAACAGGTAGTAGACGGGGTCGTCCACCAGGTTCGAGACGTGGATGAGGGGTTTGGACTAGAGAGGATCCTAGCGTCGGTGAGTTGAGTTGACTCTAACTAGCCGTAGATGTGGTCGTCCCCCAAGTTCAGGATGTGTAAGAGGCCCCCTATTTTTTTGAGAGGGAAGGAAATGGGGAATATAATTGGTGTCCCAGTAAGATTCATCGTTTCATGCTTCATTATATACATTCGACCAAGGATGACACTAAAGACGAAAATTTTGGATTTCACGCAAGAAGGAAACCACAACAGAAAAGGAAGGGGCATGTATCGTCTAATGGTAATGGTCGATCAACATGTTGAGCAGGAACATCAAGCAATTCCTAGGAAGCCAACAGTGACTATGGGTATATACAGATCGTTGGAGAAAGGGAAGCATGTTGTACAACATATTCAAATCCCGGGTGCGACCTATGTATCGAAGAATAACTAGAAGAAGTTGGCTCGCCAAGGAACCAAAAGATGGGTTATGATGTAGGGAGTCAGGTGGTGCTTCACCAAGAAGGTCCAAGAGGTCTCGAACAGTGAAGTGCATCCTGCCAAGAGTGTTAGGATTCTGAAGAGTGCACCCCCTAAGGTAAACCAGGTGAAAATCCTCCACAAAGTAGTTCCGCCCGATATTATTTTTCTTGCACAAAAGAAACATTAGGAGCTTGTTGTAAAGCTAGGAACGACGATGGGACAAAGTGATTGTGTGGAGATAGAGGCGACTCTTGAATTGGGTGTATCCCAAGTATCCGCCGTTCTTGATTCACAAGCTTAAATTTCTTGTTGTTAGCTTTTTTCTAAGTATCCATTGATAAATGTTTTATAGAATTATCGCGAAATTGTGAAGCCCACTTTACACATGTCTATGAGGCATATGCTTCGCAAATATAAGCCCCACTGTATTGCTTTGTTAGAAATTCTCTACTCTGGAGATACTCCCTTGGCAAACTGTACTCGGTTGGGTTTGGATTTAGTCGATAAAGTGGAGGCGGTGGGATATAGTGGAGACACCAAGCTGTTTTGGGATAACACAGAAATGCCCTTTACGAGTGCTCTCAAAGAACATATATTTTATTCATGAAATCACCGAGGAGTGGGCTTCCGCCTTCTATTTGATTGTAGTTTATATTTGTCCTAGCCCCAAACGTCGGGATAATGTATGAGATGTTTTTGTCTCATCTAGTGAGTAACTTTATGAACCCGATTGTCATCAGAGGTGATTTTAATGTCATTAAGGGTTTGGATGAGCGCCAATGTGGATCCAACAGTTTGGGAATTTGTTGCTTTTGGTGATTGGATCAATAATACTCGGTTTTTAGGTATGGACTTCTAGGGCTCCCAATTTACTTGGGCTCGAGGAAGGGAGGTTAATACGAGGTTATCAAAAAGTTTGGAACGTTTTCTTATATTAACGGTGAGTAGGTTGAGGTGGTCGGAAGCATTTGTGAGACACCTTCCTAAACTATCCTTTGACCACAATCCCTTGACGTTATCATTCGAAAGGAATGTTGTGTGTGACCATAAAAGAAGACCGTTCAGATTTCAAACCTCTTGGTTCTTTCATCCATAATTCTCCCAACTTATTGGTAACACTTGGGATAGGTTATCTCACCTTCTCGAAGCATTGCAGAAACTTCAAGTGATTCTGAGGAAGCAGAATAGTGAGGTTTTCGGTAACATACACACGAGGAAAGAATAACTTGTTAAACAACTTGAGGAGATCAATAACCTTCTAGCGTAGTCGGTTACCGATCTATGGTTGTTTCGGGATACTTAAACGAAAAAATAACTAGAGATTGTCTTGGAATAGGAGGAACCCTCCGGTGTCAAAAGTAGAGGTAGAATTAGCAGGCTCATGGGGACAATATTACCTGATTTTTCCATTTATCTACTGTGGTGTGTAGGCAAAGTAACCGAGTTGATGCCTTGAAAGTGGATGACGGAAATTGGTGTTTAGATAGGGAAATTTTGGAGGTGCACACGTCAGTGTTCTTTCGGGAGCTTTGCCGAACTTTGGGGTGTAATCTATAGTTTGTGTTGATATAAATTCTTGTATGATTCAAACTTGTAACAATATACAACTCTTGTAAATGCATGCTAGAAGTAGAATACCATAGCTAATAGATCTAGAATTATACTTAGATCATATGCCAATAATCATACAGGTTCATGACTTTGTTTCTTAAGTTACCACTTTGCTAGATATACCAATATATTTAGCAAAGTTTGGCAGCTAATAATAAAATTATAACATGTGTGTGTTATTAGGTGAATGTTCTAAGTCTAATAGAGCAAGCTAATTAGTACAGAGAGCCCAGTTATGATGACTGTGTTGTCCAAAGACTTGGATGGGCCTTACATCAGACGATTCAGAGACAAGCCCAATAGATCAACCAAATACATATTTTTACTGGATTAGTTAATTGGCCTTTTGGAGGTGGCTGGTATATAACATGATCCATTCAGTTTCTCATGTGTGTGAGACAGATTCAGATTAGGGTTCTCTTCCGGCTTCTACTCCAAAGAAGACGAACTACAACAAGTTACAAGGAGTTATCAAGAGAGATTCAAGTCTTCCAAAATCTCATCTGTTATGAAAAGGACTTGATTGAATACAGTTGAACACAACTTAATCCAGAAAGTTTCATCTCTGGATTGAATGTTTGAAAGCTTCGGACAAGCTTTCGAGTGGCCTTTGAAGGGGGCTTTTCTCAACTTCTTGCTCTCGTTCTCTTTGGCTTGATAGAACCTTAGATCTGTTAGAACTTAGTATTTTTGCTCGTATACTCTTGAGTTGTAATCTGTAAACCTGTTCTTTATAATAGTGGATTGGGTGGATCTCCCCTCTTGAGATTCCGCAGAATAGGGAAACCGAATTGCGCTACCAATTTCTTGTGTTTCTTCTTCGATTCTTTACTGTTCTTCATGAGATTCTTAAAGAATTTGGTTATCAAATTGGTATCAGAGCTTTTTTTGATTCAAAACGCTTTGTCTGTTATTCCACCTTACTCTCAAGATACGCTTCCGCTTAATATGCTTGATTCTTTAATCTTTTATCTTGATTGCTTGAATCTACATATTGTAAAACCTAATAGCTAAATCTATTAGAAGAACTCTCTATAAGTAGTTATACCTTTGCTTCTCTGTCAAATATTAACTAAAATCTTTTGTGATTTGTGTTAAACAGGATGACAGAAAATCAAGTAAGGATGAAGCCATTTGATGGCTCCAACGACTTCTCCATGTGGCAGGTGAAGATGAAGGCGGTGCTCACAAAGGAAAAGTGCTACAAGGCAATGACTGGAGACTTCCCTGCCTTGACATCCGAGGAAAGAAAACTGGAGATGGATAAGCAAGCACACGCAGAAATCATGGTACGCCTCACTGACGACGTTGCTCGTCAGGTAGTAAGTATCACTTCTGCTAAAAAATTGTGGGAAGCTTAAGAAAGCCTTTATCTGAGAAAATCCATGCCATCTATAATATCTCTGCTGCATAAACTTTTTACATTTACAATGGATGTAAATCTAACCCTAAATGATAATCTTGACAAATTCCTAAAATTAGATCAAGACTTGGAAAGATGTGATGACAAAATTAAGGACACACATCTAGCTGTTATATTGTTAGGATCTCTTCCCTCTCAATTTGATACCTTCAAAGATGTTATTCAGTATAGTTCTACTACTCTGACTAAAGAAAAAATTATAGAAGCCATCACTGAGAAAAATGAAGTCATGAAGGTCTTCAAAACCAAAAATGAAAAGAAAATTGACACCAAATTTGAAGTGTTAATGACAAGAGGGAAACCTAAATATAACAGTAACAAAAAGGGTAAAAAGAATAAGCAGCAAGACAAACCTACTAATAATGATCCTGATAGAGCAAATAAAAATGCTTTTACTGTAAAAAGATTGGTCACTATGCAAATGAATGTAGAAAAAAGAAGAGGGATGAAACCAACAATAATAAGAACCTTGATGGAAAAGTGTCACTATTTGAAAAAAAGTTTCACTGAATATCCCTGTGAATTGTTAGTGTGTGATTTTGATTCTACATGTAATACTGATACTTGGATTCTTGACTCTGGATGTACTATGCATGCCACCTCGAATAAATCTCTCTTTAGTTCTTTACATGAATTTCATGGGGGTGAAGTTATGTTAGGAGATGATACTTCCTTAACAATTAGGGGAGTGGGAAATGTTCCTATGTGCATGTATGATGGAAAATGTAGAGTGTTATAAAATGTTAGGTGGGTCCCAGGTCTAAGAAGAAACCTAATGTCTGAGTCTGTTTTTGATGATATGAAATGTCAGATTAATACTAACAATGGTATAAGGGAAGTCATTAGAAATGGACATACTCTTATTAAGAGTATCAAAAAGGGTGGGTTATATCATGTTATCACTTCACTTGAATTGAATCTCTCTAATATTAGTAATAACATGAATGATGATCAAACTAAAAATTGGCATATTAGATTAGGTCATATTGAAAACTTAGGCCTCCAAAAACTCTACAAGCAAGGAATTTTGGATAAAAAACCCACTAAAATCAAGTTTTGTGAAAACTGCATCTTTGGAAAGAAAACTAAACACAGTTTTAACAAATCTACCTACACTGCTAATCAACCCCTAGAATATGTGCACTCTGATCTATGAGGGCCAGCTCAAATTGAAACAGTAGGTGGTAAAAATATTTTATAACCTTTGTAGATCATTATTCTAGGAAGGTATGGGTATATCTTTTAAAAACCAAAGATGAAGCCTTTGAAATTTTCATAGACTGGAAAACTTCAGTTGAGAATCAACAGAACTTGAAACTAAAATGCCTTAAAATAGACAATGGATTAGAATTTTGTAATAAAGAATTCACTGAGTATTGTAAGAAAAATGGGATTAAAAGACACTTAACAATACCTGGTACTCCACAATAAAATGGCACTGCAAAAAGGATGAATAGAACATTGTTAGAGAAAACTAGGTGCATGTTAATCACTGCTGGGGTTAAACACTCACTATGGGGTGAAGCTATAATCACTGCTTCCTACCTCCTAAACAGAACACCCTCATCTGTTATAGACTTTAAAACTCCATATGAATTATGGAATGGGAAAAATCCAAGCTTAACCCACCTAAAGCCTTTTGGTTGTACCACATATTCCTATACCTCTCAAGGAAAGCTTCAACCAAGGGCACAAAAGGGAATTTTGCTTGGCTACCCAGAAGGAATCAAAGGCTATAAAATTCTTCTAATACAACCGGGGGGGGGGGGTATAAAGTTATAACCTCTAGGAATGTTACATTCAATGAAAATGAATTTCACTTTAAAACTTTGAAAAACCAAATTACTGAAGCTACCATAAATGATTCTGAACAGGAAACCACAGTTGCTGTACCTACTTTCTATAATCAAAATGACCAAATTCACATAAATCAGGAAGAAGAAGAGTTTGATATAGGATATAACAACTCTTACAATACTAGTAGAAGCCTAGATGAAGACCTAGATGACAATTTTGAAAATAATGATGAAGAATTTGACAGGGGAGTCAATGCTGAAACTGAAAATAGTACTCAACAATAAGGGGGGAAGAAAATGAGAATCTTTCTGAAAACTTGTTTGATAATAATCTTCTACCAACTAATGCTCACATGGATGAAGCTACTCATTCTGAACCAGAAACCCATGAGACTGGTGATAATAAGAATTCTAATACAGAAACCAATAGCAATATAAATGTGAATGACATAGGAGAAAATGGTTATCAACTAACAAGAGATAGAGCCCCTAGAGTTAGGATCCCTAATAGGAAATATTCTAACAATAATGTTGAGTTTATTTTGCTCATGAATGAAATCAATCTGCATGATTATGCTTTGTTAACAAGTGATGCTGTTGAAAATTACTTCACTCCTGAAACATATGAATCAGCCATGAAAAGCAAAGAAGCAAGTTACTGGTTTAAGGCCATGAAAGAAGAAATTGAGTCAATGAATCTAAACAAAACTTGGATTTTAACTAAACAACCAGGTAACACTAAGCTAATTCAATGTAAATGGATATACAAAGTAAAAGAAGGCATTAAATCTCATGAGCCCCCTAGATACAAGGCCAGATTAGTAGCCAAAGGCTTCACCAAAGGGAAGGGATAGATTACACTGATATCTTTGCCCCTGTTGTGAAATATAAAACTATGAGACTGTTACTTGCTATGGCTACTGTTTTTGATTGGGAAATAGAGCAAATGGATGTTAAAACTGCTTTCTTACATGGAGATTTAAATGAAACAATTTACATGCCACAACCTAAAGGCTTTGTAGATAAACAAAAACCTGATCATGTTTGTCTTTTGAAAAAGTCTATATATGGTCTTAAACAATCTCCTAGACAATGGAATCTAAAATTTGATAAATGCATGAAAGATTTAGGATTCCTGAGAAGCAAATTTGACTACTGTCTTTATTTCAAAAATGTTACTTCTGCTCAACCTTTATATGTGATGCTATACGTAGATGACATTTTAGTTATGAGTAAGTCTAAAGTGCACATAGCTGGGGTTAAAAGAGATCTGAAAGTACATTTTGATATGAAGGATCTTGGTTCTGCTCAGAAGATTTTAGGTGTTAATATAATAAGGGATAGGGTTAGGAAGAAGATGTGGCTCAGCCAAGCTGGGTACATTAATAAAGTTTTGGAAAAATTTAACATGAACCTTTCTAAACCTACAACTATACCCTTAGGAGGGCACCTAGAGTTAACCAAGAAACAAAGCCCTACAACTAAAACAGAGATTAGTGCCATGTCCAAAATCCCCTATGATGTAGCTGTAGGTTCTGTGATGTATGTCATGATTAGTACCAGGCCTGATCTTGCCTTTGCCATTAGTGTGCTTAGTAGGTTCATGTCTAACCCAGGTCAAGCTCATTGGTTAGGGATGAAGTTCTTACTTAGGTACTTATGTGGTACAAAAGGGATGGGTATTGCCTTTACTGAATATACTAACACTGATGAAGTCCATGGGTATGCAGATGCTGACTATGCCAGTAACAAAGACACTAGGAAGTCCACTACATCTTATTTTTATACTTGGTGTGGAAACTGTGTATCTTGGAAAACCCAACAACAATCAATAGTAGCTTTGTCTTCCACAGAAGCTGAATATGTAGCTGCAGTAGAAGCTTCAAAAGAAGCTATTTGGCTTAGGGGTATCATTAGTGAAATTCAGCACAAACCTTGTGCCTGTTTTGCATATGGACAGTCAGAGTGCTCTTTATATGTGCAAGGATCCGGTTTATCATGAAAGGTCCAAACACATTGATGTTAGGAACCATTTCATTAGAGATGAAGTTGATAAGAAACATTTCATTGTTAAGAAAATAAGGGGTGAGGTAAACCCTGCAGATTTTGGTACTAAGATTGTTATAGCTGACAAATTTGTGTTTTGCAAAAATGCTTTACACATATGGGATGCTCCTTAAGGACATATTGAGCCTCTTGAATTGATGACAGACAGGATATGAAGCCCTTCCACTATGAGAAGACAGGAATAAGACAAGTTTATCTACAAGAATTAGGAGGGCAATTGTTGATATAAATTCTTGTATGATTCAAACTTGTAATAGTATACAACTCTTGTAAATGCATGCTAGAAGTAGAATACCATAGCTAATAGATCTAGAATTATACTTAGATCATATGCCAATAATCATACAGGTTCATGACTTTGTTTCTTAAGTTACCACTTTGCTAGATATACCAATATATTTAGCAAAGTTTGGCAGCTAAGAATAAAGTTATAACATGTGTGTTATTAGGTGAATGTTCTAAGTCTAATAGAGCAAGCTAATTAGTACAGATAGCCTAGTTATGATGATTGTATTGTCCAGAGACTTGGATGGGCCTTACATTAGACGATTCAAAGACAAGCCCAATAGATCAACCAAATACATATTTTTACTGATTAGTTAATTGGCCTTTTGGAGCTGGCTGGTATATAACATGATCCATTCAGTTTCTCATGTGTGCGAGACAGATTTAGATTAGGGTTCTCTTCCGGCTTCTGCTCCAAAGAAGACGAACTACAGCAAGTTACAAGGAGTTATCAAGAGAGATTCAAGTCTTCCAAAATCTCATCTGTTATGAGAAGGACTTGATTGAATACAGTTGAAGACAACTTAATCCAGAAAGTTTCATCTCTGGATTGAATGTTTGAAAGCTTCGGACAAGCTTTCGAGTGACCTTTGAAGGGGGCTTTTCTCAACTTCTTGCTCTCGTTCTCTTTGGCTTGATAGAACCTTAGATCTGTTAGAACTTAGTGTTTTTGCTCGCATGCTCTTGAGTTGTAATATGTAAACCGGTTCTTTATAATAGTGGATTGGGTGGATCTCCCCTCTTGAGATTCCGCTGAGTAGGGAAACCGAACTGCGTTACCAATTTCTTGTGTTTCTTCTTGGATTCTTTAGTTCTTCATGAGATTCTTAAACATTTTGGTTATCAGTTTGGAGCTCGCATGGGATAGTCACTTTGGTCGGGTTAGTTTGGAAGTAGATTCACTTCGAGTGTTTGATCTCATCAATAAAGGGGTCCTCGTGCTTGTGTAAAGGAGTGGACTCCTTTCAAAAAAAACAAATGAAATTGTAAATTAAATAATATAAAAATTACATAAGAAACTACATAAAAATTCTGGTACTTAGATCCTCTAAACCGCTTGTAGTAGTCAAATTCCAAAACGACCGTCTCAAAGTGTGTTCGTCATGTTCAACTCTACCATCTCTTTTGTTGTGCCTACTTAAGTGCATTTGTCCAAGCATACATAACTCAGAAAAGGCCAATAATATTTACAGTAAAACATGGTGATTTCTTACCATTGCTTCATTTCTTCAACTCGATTCCATAAAGATGCCTACTTTACTGCATTGGTGGTAGCCAATGAACAGTCCGCACTCGCCTCTCTTCAATTCCACCTCTATCTCAATCAATCAACAAATTTTTCATTTCCCGATGAGATTACAAATTATCCAAAACAATAATTATCCGGACGAAAAGCTTGCCCAAACACTCTCTATAGCTGATTTTCAACTATCCAACTTCACAATCTTGAGCTGATTTTCACTGAAGATGGGTTCGAACTACGATAATGAAGCGGGAGGAGGGGATCTGAAGAAACCGTTTCTGCACACAGGTAGTTGGTATCGGATGTCTGGACCAGGTTCGAGACAGTCCAGTATTATGAGCTCAACGGCGATTATCCGAGAAAGTTCCATCTCCGTCGTTGCTTGCGTACTCATCGTCGCTCTTGGTCCTATCCAATTCGGTTTCACCGTAATCCTTCGTTTCTTTGTTTGCTATTCAACTTAAGCTTGATTCAGCTAATTTGTTCTATCTGTTAAACTATTTTGAACTTGTAAATTCAGTGTGGCTATTCATCTCCAACACAATCTGCGATCACTAAAGATCTGGGTCTATCTGTTTCAGAGGTAAAATATGATTGATTCCATCTAGTTTCATTCTGCTTTTCTTCAATTAGTATCTGATTCCAATTTCGGGGCAGTTCTCTTTATTTGGGTCGCTATCTAACGTTGGGGCTATGGTTGGAGCAATTGCCAGTGGTCAGATTGCTGAGTATATTGGGCGTAAAGGGGTATGATTTATTCAAATCCCTTAGCTATTTATCTAAATAGTGAACCTTATTATTGTAAGGTAGCTTGACATTTAATTGATTTGTTATGGTTGGATTTGTATGCAGTCTTTGATGATTGCTTCTGTTCCTAACATAATTGGATGGCTTGCTATATCATTTGCCACAGTGAGTATTGACAGCTTTGTATCATTAATTTCAAATATAACATCTTTAGAGTCAACTGTGATGTTTTTTTCATGCTCAGGATTCTTCCTTTCTGTACATGGGAAGGCTTCTTGAAGGATTTGGCGTCGGAATTATATCTTACACGGTAACTGCACTGTTTTAAGTTTTCTTGCATATGTGGGTACTTGTAACTAGAAATTTGATGGAAAATCGTTTTGTTGTTTCTAGGTGCCTGTGTATATCGCGGAAATAGCACCTCAGAACATGAGGGGAACATTGGGTTCTGTCAATCAGGTTGACTGTCTTTCCATGGATGAATTTTTTTCTTTGAGGATTCTATCTATACTAATAGCAAGACCTTTCTGCATTTGTTGATGATGAAATTTCCGTTTCTTGTTTGTTAGCTTTCTGTAACTATTGGAATTATGCTGGCTTATTTACTGGGACTTTTTGTCGAATGGAGAATACTTGCAGTTCTAGGTATGTCTCATTTCGGACTGTCTTGAATCTCTTGATTGATAATCTTGCTCTTTGAGTCTAACCTGATTTGCGTAAACAAAGAGCCCGTTTGGTTTAAACTCCGGAAACGGAATGGAAACGAATATAGTTCATACGTATATCCTTGTTCATGACACTTCATTGAATCATTCCATGTGTTTTGAACTAATTGGAGTAGAATTTTGTGCCCGTTTGGTTGGAGCGGTGGAATGGAAACGGAATGAAATCCGATAAGGTTTAGGAAAGGAAATGGAAATTATGGGATTACTTTCATGTGTTAAAAGACCTCTAACCAAACATATATTTTTTGATTGATTCGGAATCATTCCGTTACCGGGAATGATTCCTAGGGCTTCCAAACGAGCCCTTAATTACTTTTGATACCCTATAGGTAAACAAAATAGGAGGGAAGCAAATGCATTTTGCATTAGACCACAATGTACAAATATGGACTAGATTCATTTCCATTCCAATTCCGTTTCCAGAGTTACTACCAAACGGGGGCTAAGATCGATTATAATCATTGAGAAATGCCAATTGGAGCTGATGAGTTATGCCTATACTTGTACTGGTATAGTAATTGTTCAGTTCAACTATCTCCTTTCGTGATGATCTGTTCCATTGTTCGGCAACTGTGAATTTCCTTTCTCTACAGGAATATTACCATGTACTATACTGATACCTGGGTTGTTCTTCATCCCAGAATCTCCTCGATGGCTGGTAAGTTCATATGATTCCTCGGTCCTATTTGATCTGTTCACTTTAGATGTAAATATTTTCTATCATAACAGTTCACTGTTTATTTATAGGCAAAAATGGGTATGACTGACGAGTTTGAGACTTCATTGCAAGTTCTCCGTGGCTTTGAGACTGATATATCCTCCGAAGTAAATGACATTAAGGTAAATATCCATCTGAGTGCAAGGAATGCATATTTGTAGAACTACTGTTTTAATTTTGGAGTTCGTGTTTTAAGTTTTATCTCATAAATTTGTGTTGGCCATGAAATGCACTGTGCAGAGGTCTGTTGCATCAGGAAATAGAAGAACTACCGGCATAAGATTTGCAGATCTCAAATCAAGAAGATATTGGCTCCCATTAATGGTTATTTCTTTGATTTTGAATTTTTTTCCCTACCTTTAATATGGTCTAAGAGATAGTATGATTGACATCCAAAAATCTGACGGTTTGTAGATAGGAATTGGATTACTGATGCTGCAACAGCTTAGTGGAATAAACGGCGTTCTGTTCTATTCCAGTTCCATTTTTCAAGAAGCTGGTAAGTGCCATCAAATCTGATCTCGGAAAGTTCAATATGTCTTACTATTGGAATGAGCACTCGATGATTGTATTGTCGAAGGCAAAAACAAACAACTTATGATGTAATAAAGCCGTAAGTCTGTAATTACATGTGGACAAACTATTTGTTCCCCTGGATCCCCGACGCCCATTTTCCTTGATCAGAGAGTGACTCAAGAAAAAAAGAACCATGAAGAAGTAAATATAACAGATGATCATCGGATTTTGTATGTGTGGTTCGTGAAAATAGGTTATGTAGCTGTTTAGATATGGATCTAGTTCATGTTTAGTGGCTGCCATTTTTTATGCTATCAAGTTTCATCTTGCTTCATTTTCAGCATTGAGGTAAATTACAAAGTCAATAAAGTATTTCAATTTTATTAGGTGTTGAATCAAGTAACGCGGCAACATTTGGAGTTGGTGCAACTCAGGTACAAGAGTGAATCTCAGCTAAACAGCTCTGGTTTGCTACAACATTTGATATTGTGGCTTATTTACTTGACTTTATCTTCGTATCCTTAAGGTTGTGGCAACAATTGTTACTACATGGTTGGTGGACAGAGCTGGCCGCCGGCTTCTCCTTATTGTGAGTTTCCGTAGACGCACTACACAAAGTTATATGTAAAAGAAACTGATTTCGTTTCTGTTCGTGTCATAGATATCATCTGCCGGCATGACCTTTTGCCTTCTAGTGGTTGCCGTCTCCTTCTTTGTCAAGGTCAGCCACCAAAATCCTGTGAAGACATTAGTGGTTCTTGAAATTGCATGGTTTGCTAGTTTACAAAACATTCAATCTCAGGACACTTTATCTGATGGATCTACTGCTTACAATGCATGCTGCATTCTCTCCGTTGCTGGTGTGGTGGTACGTCTTGCCCAATACACATTACATTTTTTGTCTGAAACGCGTTGCAACGTAGTTTCTTGAAATTGCATGGTTTGCTTATTAACTGTCAATATTCTCTCTTTCAGGGAATGGTTGTTGCTTTCTCATTAGGAATGGGAGCTATCCCATGGCTTATAATGTCCGAGGTAGCCATATCCTTTCTATTATTCCGGATATTCTCTAGCATTCGTCTGCATGATAGTTTCATGAAGCGCGAACTCAAAACATGCTCTAAATGTTCTAAGTTGTTTACTTTGTAGATTCTTCCCATCAATATAAAGGGGCTTGCAGGAAGCATTGCTACACTAATGAATTGGTTCCTGGCATGGGTGGTCACAATGACAGCAAACTTGCTATTGACCTGGAGTGCTGGAGGTAATTCGCATCCTCCTTTCGCACTTTGTGCTAAATTTATCACATTTTTATTTTTGAGCTCTTTTTGGTAAGGGTAAATCACAGAAATCCACCCTTGATTTAGTTTACTATTCGAATCACCTTTTGTAATTGGTAACAGGTACATTCACCATCTACATGTTGGTGTGTGCTTTGGCTGTGGCATTCGTGTGCATTTGGGTTCCGGAGACCAAAGGAAGAGCCTTAGAGGAGATTCAGACATCCTTCAGATGATAAGATCTTCAATGGCCGAGTGTGATTCTCTGATTGCCTCTTAACTTTTAAGTGCTCGTATAATCTAAGTTTTTCAGTAGTGCGGGTTTTAAAGGCAAAATGGCTTGGATTCGGGTCATTTCGGTCCTGTCGATGATTGGTAAAGGTGTCAATCAGGTCATTTTGGTCGGGTTCGGGTTAGTCGGTCATTTTTCGGGGTCAACATGTTTTCCGAGTGTGTTAGGGTACGTAGAAATTGGTAATAAAAAAGCTTGTTTTTCTTATGGAATGAATAATGTATTTTAACATATGAAGAAGCGCCATTTTCTAACTTGAGGATAATAATGTAAAATATTAAATAGAAGACTTTAGTCAAATAATAACAATATCTTTAAAACTCCCTTCAAGTTGAGTCGGTGAAGAAATGAATTCAAGCTTGGACAAAAGAAAGTTAAAGTGAAAAGAACCAAGTGGATTGGTCATAATATCGGCCTACAAATGTGTCTGTGGAGTAAATGTAGTTTTATTGGTTCCTTTTGTATATGATCCCACGTGATATGACACTCGATTTTAATGTGCTTTGTATGTACGTTCATGGAAGCTGAGATTATTGACAATATGAATAGTTATTTGATTGTTGAAATGAATACGCATAGACTGAGTAAGATAAATTTCTAGGGAGACAAGCAAAAATCGAAATCAAAGAATCTCACAAGTAGTGGTCAACATTTCCCTATACTCGATCTATATAGAAGATTGGGAGCTTGTGACTTGCTTCTTGGTTTTTCAGGAAATAGGAGAGGTATCAAGGAGAATAAAGTAGCCAGTAGTTGACTTTTGAGTTGTAGGACAAGTAACATAATCAACATCACAATAGACATTAATGTGTAGATCATTTGATTGAGACAAGAAGATGCCTTGAGAAGGGGATGGCTTAATGTAGTCAATAACCTTAAGAGTAACTTCCCAATGTCCCAGGCGTGAAGATGACATGAGGTGAGAAAGAATATGCACTTAATAGGCAAGATCAAGACAAGTAATAGACAAGTAAATGAGTCTAGCAACCAACCGACGATATTTCTCAAGATCATGGAGCAATTCAAATAAGTCACTTTGGGGACAATGTGTGGGGGTTGGTCTAAAGGATGCTCGCTAGTTTGCAACAAGTAAGATCAGCCTTGATGCGAGGTTGATGCCGCAGTTTTCTGATCCAAATTGAAGTCCACGAAAACGAAAACAGAAGAAAATCTCGGTCAATATCTCAGGCGAGATATTTTTGGAAGGGCCAAAATTTGTGAAACTCGAACATAAAGAACGTGAGTTGATAGAATGATGATGGTAGAATAAGAAGATGAATAATTGAATGAATTAATGAAAATATAGGAATATATGAATCAAAGTATTCTTGCAAATAACCTTGACCAATTGGATCAAAACTCCTTAACAAAGAGCTTACCTTAATTCTCTCTTCTTCAACCTTACACATGCCTTCTAAATAAGACAAGCAAAAACTAATTTGACTAGTAGCACCAATCTTCAATAAGATTAACACACACAAGAACAACCTAGAAAGGACTCACAACAATTCAATCGAAGACTCTATTTTTTATTGAATAATAATGAATAAAATGAACACTTTGTAAACGAAGCAAAAAGTATCTCACAATGTATGAGGAAAAATATCAAATCAAATCTAACTACTAAGTCTCGACCTGTAGTGACTAATTATAGGCGAGATTCCTCTAAAAGATAAAATTAAAAATAATCTAAAGATAATATCAAAATCAATAGATACCCTTAGAATGTTTAGAGCTTTAAATGTATTAAAAATAAAAAAAATCTAACAACTAATAAGATCTCGACTAGATCTTGTGAAGCTCGACAGAAGCAAATCTCGACTAGGATCTCGGGCGAGATTTGGTTCTCAAGGTCGAGAATTTGATTGGCTTGATTAAATCTCGATTTAGCAACATTTTTGGTCTCCTTGATCATCTTCACTCTTGTAGGGTCCTCAACAATTGACATCAATGCCACTAAAGAAGACTTAGTAGAGTCTCTTTAGATATATACATGTTGTCAATAAGCTATCAACCTCTTATTGGATGAACCTTGCTCTTGATCTAGTGATAGATCCTTCCATGATCGGACTTGAAGATGATTCAGCCTCCTTTTCCTTCAATGCCTTTGCTCTAGCTCTAGTGATTGGTCCTTTAATTGGTGGTGGAGATAGTCCCTCGTCAAACCTCATATAGATATTCAAGGCATATTTGTATTGATTTAGCCAAATGCTTCTAGGTGTGTGAACAATTTCAATGCCTAGAAAGAATCGAAGGGGACCTAGATGTTTCATATGAAAGTATTTGTGAAGATAACCTTTAAACTTGAAAATTGTTGCAACATCATTTCCAGTTATAACTAAGTCGTCAACATAGATGAGTAATAGTGTGTGATACCTGACTTGGAGTAGGTAAAAGGGGAGTAATCTGCATAGGGTTGACGAAAATCATAGCGGAGAAGAGCACTAATGAACTTTTGAAACTAGTCGTGAGGTATCTAGCAGAGTCCATATAGAGATTTCTACAACCTGTAGACTTTTCCAAACCTATTAAGAGCAGTAATATAGTCAAGAGATAATCGATAGCAACCTTGATCACATGGATCCTTCTAATTACCTTCGCTTTCCATGCTTCAATGTAGAAAATTTTCACACGGAATGATAATATTTTCTCAATCATTTAGGGCTCATTTGTCGTCATTATGTGGATATTTTCTTAAGCGATGTTGTATGTTTAGTTTTCTGTGCTCATTCGGGAATATCATATATTGTTAGCTAAATTGATGTTAGGTACATGTTGATTGCTGAAGCTTCATTAAATCTGCAAGATATGGCCTCTGGTTGAAATTGATTCTACGTGTGTCGGCGGTATGGTTTTTTATGGTGATTCACGCTAGTTCCTTTGAGAGAAAATATTGCATTTGAAAAGGTAATAATTAAGACCGATAACACTTATCTAAAAGCGATTGCTTATATGTGAATTGGTATATATTACATCGGTGAGATCTCACCAAATAATATTACATCGATGAGAGTGCACAAGTTTGTTTTTTACACTTCGGGTAGTTTTATTTTGGGCAAAAAGAAATAGGCATTAAGCAAGCTATCAAGTTGTGAATAGCAATGGTGGTAGGATTGCAACTGGGGACGTGATCCGTAATAACAATGGTGAGTGGATTAAAGGTGTAGCTATCAATCTGTGAATAACATCAGCTCTGGTTGCGGAGTTGTGAGGGCTCCCTCATGGCCTTAAACTGAGAAGGGATCAAGGTTTCCGACATGTGGAAGTGGGTGTTGATTCCCGTATTGTTTTGGACTTCATTCACAAAGGTATGAATCCTTCACATCCGTTTTTTAGCATGATACTACGGTGCCAAGGCTTTTTGTTTCGAGATTGGACTATTACTCTCGGCCATGTTTTTCAAGAAGGTAACAAAGTGGCGGATTCGCTCGCCGGTTTTGCTTTCTCACTCGACATTGGAGTTCACGTGTTAGACGTGCCTCCTTTATGTTCTACATGTTGGGGGAGTTTGTTTTCTCGGGCGACACGCTTATAATCTCGATTTTTCCTCTTTAATAAATGCCCCAATCTTCATTACATATGGTAACACATTGCCATAAAAATCTACTCCAGCCAAAATTTCGGCAGACAGGGTGACGTGTCATCTTAGTGTCATATGAGTTGGATTTTTATGGGAATAAAAAAAAAGCTTTCGATCTTCTTCTTTCTCCTTTCCATCATCTGAGTTGGATTTCTCTTTATCTTCATCCATTGCCACATCCTTCATCTCCTCCCTTTCTCTATTTCCACAATGTCCCTCAATTTCATCATCTTCTTCTTCTTCCTCCTCTTCATCATCTCCGCATCTCATTCTCAGGCCCTCCCTGAACAAACCTTGCTTCTTGTAGCCACTTCACCTCCCTCCACCATCCCCTCCTTCCCCGAACGATCAACCGTCTCCGCCTGTTCCGCCAACCTCCCTTCCTATTTCTTCCCCGTCGTCTGTTCCTCTTCCATTTTTCTGTAATTTCCTCTGTTCACAAAAGGAAAAAGAAAAGAACACTCTTCAGTGTCCAGTCTCTAGTAAAGTCAGGCCGTCTGGAGGATGCACTTCAGCTGTTTGAAAATATGCCCCAGTCATATACTTTTTTCTGGAATGTTATCATTTTGGGGTTGGTTGATGATTAAAATATTGAAAAGTCTATTAATTTTTTTTTATAAGATGCGGTTGCAAGGATTAAGGCTTGATAACTTCACTTTCCCATTTGTTATCAAAGCTTGTGGTGTGTTGTTGGCAATGGTTGAGGTACAAAATGATGGATTTCGACTATTAGCGGGTATGTTTTGCGGATGATGGATATTTGGCATTGTGTGTTTCAAGAAAATGATGGATTTTGGGTTTCTTCCTGATAGGTTTAGCATTATCATTGTCTTGGGTGCTTGTTCACTTGAATGTTGTTTGAAAAGTGGCAAGGAGGTTCATAATCTGGTTTTGAGAACTGGATTTGAAATGAATATTATGATTCAAACATCAATAATTGACATGTATAGCAAATGTGGAAAGGTTGAGTATGCACAAATGTTCTTGGATTGTTTGTTAGGATATTAAATATATTAGAGATAATATCGTATAATATCTTAGTTGTATTCAGATAGTTTATATTTGATTCCATATTTACGATATTTATGATTCTATTGTAATCCATATATAAGGGTCACATTATGATGAATACAAGTGTGGTTTTTCCACCACCAATTGTAGTGTTCTAAACCTATACCCTTGATAGACCCTAGATCTATCATTGACTATATTGTTAACCTCAAAAAAGTCTAGGATCTTAAAATGCCTTGATAGTTGGATATGCTCTCAATAAGCAACCTCATGAGTCATTAACATCCTTGAAGAAGAAGATGAAGTTGAGGGACATTGTGGAAATAGAGAAAGGGAGGAGGTGAAGGTTGTGGCAATGGAGGAAGAGAAAGAGAAATCCAATTCAAATGATGGAAAGGAGGAAGAAGAAGACGATCGAAAGTTGTTTTTTGTTTAGCCTTGTGAGAGATTGAGAAAATTCCCCTTGGGGTTTCCGTCATCAGACGGCTCATATTAATAATAATCTGACTTTACATAATTACAATAGGCAACCCTCTATTTACAGTAATTACATATTCTATCATACTCCCGCAGTCGAAACTGGAGGAGGCAGTACAGTAAGACTGGATCTAAAATTTAAAAATAATTGTCTAGGCAACCCTTTTGTAAAAATATCTTCATATTGAAAAGACAAAGGTACGTGAAGGACTCGAACGTGACCGCGGGCAACCTTGTTGCGGACGAAGTGGATGTCTATCTCAATATGCTTCGTTCGTTGATGCTGAACGGGGTTGCTGGCAAGATAAGTAGCAGAAATGTTGTCAGTGTAGACAACGGAGGCCTTGCTCAAAGGACAATGTAGCTCAAGTAAGAGGTTGCGGAGCCAGGAACACTCAAAAACGACATTGGCAACTCCTCTATATTCGGCTTCTGCACTGGAACGTGATACTACTGCTTGCCGTTTAGCAGACCAAGAGATTAAAGTGTCATTGAAGAAAACACAATAACCTGAAGTGGAACGTCTTGTATCAGGACATCCAGCCCAATCAGCATCAGTGTATGCAATAAGATCAGATTTCGGAGATGGAGATATTGTGATACCCATTGATGAAGTGCCAACAATATATCGTATGATGCGCTTGAGAGCAGCAAAATAAGACTCCCGCGGATCATGCATAAATAGACATATCTGTTGGACAACAAAACTTATGTCAGGTCTAGTAAATGTAAGATACTGAAGTGCCCCTGCTAGGCTCATTGACAGGGGGTCCAGAGGAGGCACTGAGTCTGACAGTGGGTTCAGCTGGTGTGGCTGCAGGCTTGCAGGCAGTCATCTTGGCTCGTGCAACAATCTCCCGAGCATACTTGTCTTGAGACAAAAATAGACCTGTAGGAAGGCGCTGAACTGAGATGCCCAAAAAGTATGACAAAGGACCTAGATCGGTCATAGCAAATTCCTTACTGAGATAACCAGTGAGAATATTGCGGAGGGCATTAGATGAGGCAGTTAAGATAATATCATCAACATAGAGTAACAGATAGGCAAGGTGAGTTCCATTCCGATAGATAAACAAAGAAGAATCACTCTTACTGCTGATAAAACCAATGTTGAGCAGATAACCCGCAAATCGTTGATACCAAGCCCTGGGTGCCTGTTTGAGGCCATATAGGGATTTTTTCAATAGGCAGACATGGGAAGGGCGAGTAGAATCAACGAATCCAGGTGGTTGAAACATGTGTACTGTCTCCTGAAGATGCCCATGGAGAAAGGCATTTTTGACGTCGAGCTGGTGAATAGGCCAAGAGCGAGACACAGCGAGACTGAGAACAGTGCGGATAGTGGCCGGTTTTACAACCGGGCTAAAAGTCTCGTCGCAATCAATTACAACCTGCTGGGAACAACCGTTAGCAACCAAGCGGGCTTTATATCGTTCAAGGGAGCCATTCGACCTTAATTTATGGCGAAAAATCCACATACATCTGACAATATTAGTTCGAGGAGGACGAGGAACAAGAGCCCAAGTACCATTTCGTATAAGGGCTCGATATTCGTCGGTCATTGCTGTGGACCATTTTGGATCTTGGAGAGCCGATTTATGGGATGTAGGGATAGGAGATAGGTCGGGAGCTATAGTGGTATTAAGGTCAAAAATGGTACGAGGTTGGAAGATACCACTAAGAGAACGGGTTGCAGGCCGGTTTATAAGAGGTGGAGGATGGTCGGTGGAATGTGGAATTGACGGTGTGGGATGTGGCAGTGGTACTGCTGGTTGGGAAGGGGCAATTGACTGGTCCGGTGAGAAGGCAGATAAAGGGCCTGGTAACGCAGCAGAAGGAATTGTGTTGGGCTGGGAAGTAGTGGCTGCTGGATTGGGCCGGGAGTGTGTTGGGCTGGGAGGGGATAACTCAGCAGGTGGGAGAATGGGCTGAGAGTAGACTGGGCTGGAAACAGCTGTGCTGGGCCGGGGAAGGACTGCAGAAACAGGGGATTGGGCTGGGCTGGAAACAGCAATGCTAGGCCGGGCAGGATCTGCAGAAACAGTGGACGGGGCTGGGGAAGGCAAATCATCCGCCTGAGAAGCTAGCTGTTGAGCTGAGTGATACGGGGTGAGGCCGGGATCCAGATCCAGTACCGAAGTGGAGGATGGGGTGGAAGTAGAGAACGGAAAAACCGACTCGTCAAACGTCACATGTCTTGAAATGAAGAATTTATTAGATCTTATGTCAAAACATTTGAAACCCCTATGATGTTTCGGATAACCTAAAAAGACACAAGGTGTGGATCGAGGTTTGAATTTATGAGAAATGGTGGCGCTTTGATTTGGGTAACAAAGGCACCCAAAAACGCGGAGATGATTGTAGGATGGTGTTGATTGATACAACACTTGGGTTGGTGTTTGATTCTTGATTGTGGTGGAGGGAAGTATGTTAAGAAGATAACATGACATATCTAGAGCATGAGCCCAAAAAGGTATGGGAATGGAGGCGTGGAACAAAAGGGAACGCATCATGTTGTTAATGGTTCGAATGACACGTTCGGCTTTCCCATTTTGTGGGGAAGTATGTGGGCAAGAAAACCGAAAATTTATGCCGTGAAGAGTGAAGAACGAGTGAAATTGATGATTATTAAACTCGCGCCCCATGTCACATTGAAAATTTTTAATAGGCTTGTTGAACTGTGTTTTGATAAACTGGTGGAATTGCACAAAAAGATCGAAAACTTGAGATTTGAACGTGATTGGAAAAACCCAAAGAAAGTGTGAGAAATCATCAAGAAATAACAAGTAATATTTGTAACCTTCCACACTAGGAATCGGGGAGGTCCAAAGATCGCTGTGTATTATATCAAAAGGTGCAGTTGTACTAGTGACAGAACGTTCAAACGGGAGCCTATGATGCTTCCCTAGTTGACAAGAATGACAAAGCGTTGGACAACGCTCTTTATTAAAATAAAGAAACGAAGACTTCTTAAGACTATCTAGAACTGGCGTGTCTGGGTGACCGAGACGAGCATGCCAGAGACTCGAGGATTGAGCTGAAAGAGCATGGGCGGATGCCGAAGATGTGGTAACTGGATAAAGATCCCCGGAGCTATTGCATCTCAGACGGATTGTTCCCGTTTGTAAATCCTTCACAGAAAATCCAAAAGGGTCAAATTCCACACTAGCTTGGTTATCTATGGTGAAACGACGAACGGAAACGAGGTTTTTGACAATTTTAGGAGCAAGCAGGATGTTAGATAACTGGAGGGGATGGGTGGGGGTGCGAATGGTAGCAACTCCAAGACCTGTAGATGGTATCCGCATTCCATTTCCAACAATTATCGAATTTAATGAACCATTATAAGAAATGGACGAGAGGTTACCTGAATTGTTGGTCATGTGAGATGTAACGCCCGTGTCCATATACCAAAGATTATCTGCGGGATTTAACGTCATCGAAGAAAAAGCCTCATCAATGTTCGTGGGCTGTGGGGAATCAGCAGTAAAATGAGCCTGGTGCTGTCCGGCGGACTGGGCTGGATGCTGGCCCAAAATTCCAAAAGGAGAAGCCTGTTGGCTGGAAAACTGCTGTGGACGGGCCTGTTGAGGGTTGGGCCATTGGGCTTGGCCAGGAAAGGGCCCAACAGAGATAGGCAGCCATCCCAGGGAAGGGTGAAACGCAAACCTAGTTTGCGGCTGGGGTTGCTGTGCGCCAGCGCCGGAGCGGCCACGCCCTTTCCGGCCACGTTATCGGTTGTGTGACGAACCCTCCGGCGGGTTGGCGGCGGTCTGGCTGGCGGAGTCAGTCCGATGCTGAGGTGGCACATTTCCAGTAGAGGTGTGTAGCGCAGTGGAGTCTTTACCGGCATTATTTTGGTTGGCCATTCGAGTTTCTTCCAATATAAGTTGCGAACGGGCTTTTTGAAAAGTCGGCAACGGATCTGATTGCTGAATGTAACTTGCAGTAGCATTGTATTCAGCAGGTAAACCAGAAGGAAGTTGAAGAACTAACCGATTGTCGGTGATAGGAGACTCGACACCTTTGAGTTGATCCGATAACGCCTTCATGTGTTGACAATAGGCCGAGACGGAAGAGAAAGCCGCTAATTTGCAGTTGGAAAACTCATGTTCCAGATAGACTGCACGCGTGTGTTTATTGTCCTGAAAAATATCTTGAATGCGTCCCCAAGCCTTGAGAGCGGTGTCGTCAGGATCGAGGATTTGAAGAAGGATATCTTTAGAGACTGTGCTGTAAATCCATTGGAGAACCGTTGCATCAACTTGATTCCATAGAGCATCATCAATATCAGCAGGGCGAGGAACTTTGGCGTCAATGTGATCCAAGACATTATGTGCTTTGGCGGTGACGCGAAAGAGAGTGACCCAGGAAGCATATGGTGTGTCGTGGTCAAGAACAAGAGCAATATTGTCCTTGATATTGGATATACCAAGAGCGGAATGAAACGTTTGTTTCTTCTCCATAGACATAGCAGGTTGGTGAAAAGAGGAAGACGGCACGGCGTCACTAGGACAGGAGCCGGCGTGAAAGGGAAGAGATGAAGCGGAAGCGTAAAAATTATGGATCGAAAGGCTCTGATACCATGTGAGAGATTGAGAAAATTCCCCTTGGGGTTTCCGTCATCAGACGGCATATATTAATAATAATCTGACTTTACATAATTACAATAGGCAACCCTCTATTTACAGTAATTACATATTCTATCAAGCCTTTTTTATTTCCATCATTAACCAATCCCAAAATGATAACATTTTTGACAAAAGTATCTAACTGGGCATATTTGAGTGAACCCTCCAAACGACCTGAATTTACGTAATCACGAAGTGTTTGCACAAGTGAAATATGGTTTTCTCTTCCCACAACATCATAATTCAACCTCTTTCGTCTTTTCATGAACTTGTTAGCTGAAAACGAAGCTCTAAGCAGGGAAGTTTAAGATGGGTTTTCAATGGCAGAAGCTAGTAAAGGACTTGTGAACTGACATTGTTTGGGGAGCTCAAAGATGAATAGGTAATGAGTGTGAACAATAGTTGTTGTCATGATTGTGAAATATGCAATGGAAACTGGAAATTCAATACCTCCACATGTATTCACAAACATTAGTTTTGAAATCCGCCTCTTCAGTCTTCAAAAAGAAGAGAGATGAATTTTAAATGAACTATCAGGGAAGTGCCAATTACTGGAGACTTGACACTAAAGAGTGTTATTTTCTTTTTCTTTTTGTGAATAGAGGAGATTACAGGAAAATGGAAGAGGAATGAACGGATGGGAAAAAAAGGAAGGTGAAGGTTGTGGCAATGGAGGAAGATAAAAAGAAATTCAACTCAAATGATGGAGAGGAGGAAGATGAAGAACGGAGGTTTATTTTTTGTTTTGTTTAACTTTTTTTATTCCATAAAAATCCAACTCATATGACGCGTCACCCTCTCTGTCGGAATTTTGACCGGAGTAAATTTCTATGGGTTAAATTCACTAACTAGGCCTTTTTCATATTTACTTTATTAAGAGTACCGATATCATAAACTCATTAAGTAAATATACTCTTAACCGAGTAATGGTGGAAAAAATTAGATGGGTCTACAAAACAAAACACATAAAAAAGAGCCTACTTCATCAAATTCTTTTATTTTTATGGCACCATATTACCATGTGTAATGAAGATTGAGGTATTTTTATTATCGTTAAAAGTTTGTGATACAAAGTCACCACCCATATAAATTTGCGGTATTTTAATTAATTTTATCAAAAAAAATCAATATGGATTAGGAGTAGTTAGAGCATCCCCAACAACTTCTCCATTTTAAAATATTTGGAGAATTTTAAAATTTTTTTGGTCCAACAGATTCTCCATTTCATTCTCCAAAATGGAGAATAATGGAAAAAAGTGGGGAGTCTTCCCTAAATTTGAAGACATTCTCCAAATAAATGAAGAATTTTTCAAGATAGAGAATATGTTGGATTTGATAAAAATATAAAGGGTAGATTTTTACTTTTAATTCTCCATTTTGAAGAAGGGTTTAAGGAATCTGTTGGGAATGCTTTTACTATCTGAAAGCTCGTTTCATAATTTACCATCCAAATTTCCTACTAAATAACTATTACTATTTACAGGTCCATTTTGAAAAATTATGTATTTATAAAAATTTTATATTTGCATATATTATAATTAGCCGCGCTTCCTGGACACTAGTTTAGGTGTATGATATCAAACATGATTTGAACTAGTAAAAAGGAAGAGCTTAGACTTTGTGGTCTGCCTAATTTATGACTCTTAGCCATTGATTTTATTGCTACAACAATATATGTGAAATATTCTCCTTTAAGTAGTCTCGACTTTGTAATTTTTTTAATGGCGGTTAGATTGTCTTGTTGCCTGTGACATAATTTGTGTTATATATCTTGTGTTAGTACAAAAGTACCAATCTTTGATCTTTCGATAATATATTTGTTGTCACCGTATTCAGGGAAAGCCTCTTGGTATTCATACCATCGTTGTTCATAGTTCCTAGGAAAAATGTTGTTGACCAACTTGCTTTATGACGATGAAATCCTTTATTTTTAATTTGTAATGAACTATGTTTAGTTAAAGTTTTTTTTTTCTTTTATAGTCATTCAATATTAATGAGTCTTCTTCACATATACAAATTTTGCCCGGATTAAGGTGTGTATTTTTGCTATTAGAATTAACCTTCGTCACAAATACAATCTTGACCATGAAACTAAGGTGTGTATATTGTGTAACTATGATGTGAGTTTTTGTAAGTGGAATAATACTATTTTGTTAAATAAAAAGTTGATTTTATTATGTAAAGCTATTATCTGTATAATTGATCTGTACTTAGGATTTCGGCCCTTCTCTTTGCATATAAATATAACATGAAAAATCCGTCATTAGAGTTATCATTTACGAAACACTATTAAAGAGTAGGAAATAGAAAATGTGATTTCTCATATTGGTGATATTATCTTAGTACGAAACAATAGTTCCATTTTACCTAGTTCGATTTCCTGCGAATTAATTAGGGAAATAGGACCCCTTGAAATTCTCTTTTGCAAACTAGGTCTCTATACAAAAGGAAGAAAAAATAGGTATGAAAACTAAAAAATAGGGGTAATAATTTTTCTAATTGAAATGATGGTG
This sequence comes from Fagopyrum homotropicum, assembly GCA_033239125.1. Lineage (NCBI taxonomy): Eukaryota > Viridiplantae > Streptophyta > Magnoliopsida > Caryophyllales > Polygonaceae > Fagopyrum > Fagopyrum homotropicum. Next base: position 149,089,072 of record BSWB01000001.1, on the reverse strand, counting down.
ATTAGATGTTTACTTTTAATTTAAGTATCTTTTTACATGGATTGGTTTTGTAGTATATTTCTTGGGTATGGTTTTGGGTATGATTGTGAAAATAGAGGCAATATATTTCTTGACAAATTTATTTTTGGGTATGATTATGACATTATTTGGGTAAATGGGTTTTTGAGTATGCTTTTATATGTGTATTGGCTTTGTAGTATATTTCTTATCATTAAGTATATTTTTAAAGTGATATCGTGGGTATGTTTTATGGTTACCCAAATTGTGTTATAATGATCAAATTCAAGCGAATTTTTGGGTAATGATTAAATGTCATTTGATATTGATGTTTGTGTATAATATCGAGTTTTGAAAATTTTGGGTATGACAAATTTAAATTGGGTATGGTTTTTGTATTAAGTGATGTTTAAATTGGGTATAAAAATAAAATATTATCCAATTTATGGATATGATTTTATTTTAATATTTGATTTTTTGGGTATGTTGTTTTCGAGTATGTACTTTGACAAATTTATTTTTGGGTATGATTGTGACATTATTTGGGTAAGCGGATTTTTGGGTAATAGGTGATAAAGTAAGAATGTTGGAAATTCTTTTTTCTCATTGACGTGACATGTGAGATAGTACAACATGTCACATCTGATGGGTTGTCAAACTTTGCCCTCTTTTGTACTATATTTCCTCTATTCTATTTTATAGGGGGTCAAAATACTAATCCCAAATAGTATGAGTCTTCTTTCTCAATTGATTTGCTTAAAAAGGCTAGTTTGCCAATTTTGCCATTTCCTGCACGCATCAGATCCGACAATTTGGTTTTCAAGGTCGACACTTTACTCAAGTAGGATTACAACCCCACACATTCACATCTACCGGTATGTTAGTTATAGTATTACTACGTATAAATAATAAAATTACATATTATCATGTTTACCAAAAAAAAAAACAGTAACACTATATTATACTATAGAGTTGATATTTTATCTAACAATTTTTACCAATTCTTACGTTCGATTGAAAAATCTAATACCTACTCAAATTAAAATTGATAACTTATTTTGAATTCAATTTAGCCGTCATAGTAGACCACCCAAATAACGACATTACAATCGTCGGTAATTCCTTAGAATAAAACAATCTTAAAAAAATATTTCATTATAATTAGTTGAAGATTCCACCACGGTTCATATTTTCTAATCATCTTCATATTATTTAGTCTCTATAAATAGGTGCTTACTTAACTAATCACACACTGCAAAAACAAAATGAAGCTACTTAAGTTGATCCCTTTGGTGATCTTCATCGGCTTCATCTTCCTGTCAATGGAGGCAACTGATGCTAATGATCGCATCACCACTTTGCGCAAACTTTGTAAGTAATCAAACTGGTCACTCTCTTTGTTTTCTTCTTCCATTATAGAACAAGACTCAACTACTGGATAATATCTTTATTTAGGTTTTTATTTTTTTATTTATTCACGACCTATGCTAATCAGTAAGCGCAATTAATGTCAATTTTAACGTTACAGTACTAGATCCTCCGTCTTACGGAGCTGTGCCGTACATTCCGACTTACGGAGGTGTGCCCTACTCACCGAGTCGTCCGTAAAAGATGGAGAAGACATCCATACTTGGCCGGCAGTTATCATATCTAAGGGTAGATGATGCAAATTTTTATTTGCAAATTATGTAATATGAGCTTTGGGATCGTTCCTCTTAATTACCTACCTAGTACTGTATGTTACTTGTTTTTTTAGTAATTCAATAAAATATCCCATTAAAAGCGAAAGTTTTTGCTGAAACTTATAAGAGCTATCATATTGCAAATAAACAAAAATCGAAATCGAGAATGACGATTCATCGAGGAATTTTAAAGATTTTAAGTAGTTCAGTGGGAGGTCATGATGATTAATCATACCCGGCTCTAAATTGGATCTTTGTTTCTTTGAAGAAATCTAAACTATGCATGTCTTAACATACATCAATTGTGTTACTGAACAACTTACCCATTTGAAAATCTAGACATCCATCGCAAATGGGATATCGACACTCAACGTTGATTATGTTAAATGAACAAATTATAGATCGAGGTTGTATGCATAACAAAAATAACACTTACCCCCGAAATAATGGAATGTCAAAATTTTGGAGTCACATTGGTAAGAATGAAATTTTTGTTATTTTAAACAAAGCGTATTGATTTTAATAAATATGTTAGTAACGGAAAGTAGGTACTTGTATTATTTTAAACTTTTAATTGTAAAAAATAGATTTTAAATATAATTGTAGTGGGTGAGTTTCGAACCCTCTCACCCGATTGTCCGCAGTACTAATCGCATCTCATAATTGTTTTATTTTCTTTTTTTTGAAACTTATAATATAATTATATCTTAAATATTATACTCAAAGTTTATACCTTGGATTTTAGTTCTTCAATTTTAATATCGGAAACGTAACACCTAACTACTAAACTTTATTTTCAAGACTCAAAACATATACCTAAAATCTAATACCCGAAATGTACACAAAATCTAGTAAGTAAAATTTAATAATCAAATTTCAATACTCAAAACATATCTAAAAATGTACGGAAAACTTTCTTAAAATTTTGGTTTTATATAATGCATCATTCTACCACAACTGAATTGATAATTTAGATATCATTTTATAAAATATGAGTTTGACTTCCCTAAAAGAATAGTGCTGGTTCACATGGGCTTTTTTAGTGAATGGCACAATCATCTGTTAATTCTGCAAGAGTGATGTTAATCGAACACGGTGGAAGAAGCGACGGAGGCGGCCTGCGAGTGCGCATGGATTAAGGCGCACTCGCAAGGCGCCTGCGCGTCTGGGCTGGTGCGCAGTGGGCCTGCGCCAGGCCCACGCGCAAGCACAGTCCGTGTAACACCCCGAATCCGTAGGACTCGAGATGCTACGGGCAACGACCTCACAATGGGTCCCGACCCTTAGCCTGACAACAATTTCACCGGATCTTGCAACAATACACAAATAAAGGCTAAAACCGAAATACATTTTTATGCAATGTTATGAAACCCCAAAGACAAAAGAAAGGAAAGACTTCATCCTTCCTTACAACAAAATCAACATAATACAAAAACAATAGCACAAGGACTCAAATCCCCCAACTCGACCTATGATGTACGGAACCCCGGCTTCCCACTCCTCCGGATCACTCGGCCACATCCTAACATGCACATCGACTACAACAATCGGTATAAAACCGTTAGCTCACATTCTAGGCATTATAAAGATAGCAAGGACACAAACACACACATAAGTACACATAACACACAACATGCTCAAATACAGACAATCCGATTCATATCTTCTCTTTTTAAGTAGTTCTATTACTAGTTTTATTCGTTTTAAGTGTGAAACGAGAGTCTTCTAACTCTCGCCCCTGTCCCCGTGTAACCAACAGGAGTGATGCGGAACTCAACCCGTATACCATGTGGAGTGGCGAAGAAGCCCGCCCGTATACCATGTATAGTCTGGTCGCAGAGAACCTCCCAGTCTCCCTCGGAGTTGGGCAGTGATGTCACTGCCCAATAATAATAAACAATGGGCCAAGTATATGTAATCAAGTTGTTCTAATCCGGTTTCATGATTAAAAACAAAGATAAAACACATACCACCATTACATATCCAAATAATGCGTAAAAGCGACCTAAGTAAGTCCGTAGACTTACCTCGTCTCAAAGCTAACTGAAACCGATATCACTCTCCGAAGGAATGTAACCAAAATCTGTTCAAGACAAGGCACGATAATCAACAACCACCCATGCAAGCTAGAAGTCCTTAGACTTCTAGTCCTATATACACTTACAAGATCATGCACTCTCATAAACTAGGATAACACTCCTAGTCCTCACAACTCATAAGATCACAACTATAGCCCCATGTGCTAGGATACTCTCATCCTAAACTCCGCAATCTCAACCAACATATAAATACCACCTCAAGTCTCACAAGATAACATACACACCTCAATCCTTAGAACGTTCAAACCATCCTCAAATCCTCACCTAAAGTTCCAAGCCACTACTTGGCATTCACTCTAAGTTATGCTAGATCCAATCTAGCATGATACTACTAAATATAACTAGATCGAGGAAGAAGGTACTCACACGAGGTAAAAGGTGGAAAACGATCGACGAATGCCGAACTTGGACTCGTTAGGTCTTTATCGGGACGCATTCCAACCTAACACCAAAACTAAGCAAATTTAGCTCATACGTTAAATTTGATCGGAAAAAAATAATATTATATATATATATATATATATATATATATATAATCTTAAGGTAAAACTGGTTTTCAAAAGCCAACGTTAAAATCCCGTAATTACCCTTCCGGGGCAAAAGTACAATACTCGAAATTTGATCATAAAACCGGAATTAAAACCTTGAGCCGTAAACCGAATTTAATCCAATCAAAGACATAAAACACCGTTTATAACAATATAAGAATATCCCGTATCTAAAATCCATGGTTCCAAACTGCAAATCCATTTTCCGTACAAAATACAAAATTTTATAAATGCGGCCATAAACCGTAATTAATAATCTTTGCCATTTTCCAAACTATTGCAGGGGTATAAATGTAGGAACCCCAAATTATGGGTCAATTAACACAAATATATCAAGCATGGATACAATTTGTAATTAACCACAAATTAAGGGGGGCCGTTTAAAATAATGCAAAAGGGTTCCATATTCAACCTCTAACAGACGCAGAAGGAAAGGTCTAAGAGGGCGGCGGCTTAGGCGGGACTCCAGCAGGGAAGAGGTGGCGACCGGCGATCTTGGTGTGTGGCAGACGGAGGCGAGAGGGAATCATCGACTAGGCACCGTCGAGGAGAGAGAGGGCTCGAGAAGAGGGTGCAAAAAGGCTGCCCAAGTTCTCCAGATCTGGCGGCGCTCTTCTCGGCGACAAGCGGGGCAGGGTTTCGTTCTCCGGCAACAGACGAGGTAGGGCTACTCCAGTGGATTCCTCTGGCGAGCTGCACAGAGACGAAGGCGGAAGCAGGAAGAGGAGAGGGTGGAAGTGGTGGCGTCCAACGAGGTTCGAAGAGAGAAGCCAGGGCAGAGCCGCTTGCGAGAGAAGCCGGGGCAAAGCCGCTTGCTGCGTGGAGATAGATGAGGTAAGGCTGGAGATGTAATAGCTAGGATTTCCGAATTCTAATTAATGTTGGTTAACTTAATCAGTGATAGTAATTGACATATAACTTGCGAAGATTGCGTAAGTTTTGAGTATAAGTCTCACCGTTATGTTCCTGACATAATTTTGGGCTTATGGTGAAATTTTTACTTTTTCTCCAGATAATTATTTTTACCCTCCGGTATTATTTGGAGCATTTGGAAGCTCCAATTAATAAAAATGCAGTTGAGAGAAATGATCAGGACATCGGACATGTCCTAGATATGAAATAACATGGAAAGGCAAAACGGACAAAAGAGTCGCTATTTCGTTTCTTAACGGCTAAGAAAGACGGCTTAAGAATTCACGTTTTCCGAGGCAATTGTGGAATAATTATCCCTACAATATTCAAGATCTAATATTCCAATTTCGAGCAGTTTGGAGAAGGGGGTTAAAACCGCCATTGGATCGGTTAAAGGATAATTATCGACTTCGCTATAAATAACGGAAAATCGTTTATTAATTCATTTCCTTTCACGTTTCCTCGTAAAAGCTCTTATTTCTGTCAAACTTCAAACTCAGATCTACTCTCCGTTTCTAATCCGATTTCAATTCCGTTTGAGTTTCTAGATTCCTCTCTTCATTCTCTTCATATTGGTACAGAGTTTCAGTATTTTCGAGCAGATGAAGACCTGGTCGAGCATATATGTCACCAGGACAATTCCGTCGCTCAGATTCCGGTGAATTTGATGTTGTACATGAGTAGCCTGCGTCGTTGTGATTCCGAATCTTCTTTCCGATCGTCAATCAGGTTAGTAACGAATAAGTTATGAATTTATTCGTTTTCCGTATTGCGATTTGACCTAAATTGACCTTAGACTTTTCAAAATGGATAATGAGAAATTCCATTATGAACATTATATTATTCTGGTGTTTATGGGTTGCTTGTTGATGAAATCTGATGACAGGTGGGTTTAGAAATGGCCTGCGGGCAAAACGTTATTTTGGTGAAATTTAATTAATTAATTAAAGGTTAATTAATTAAATCAGGATTAAATTTGAGATTGAGGAATACTGATTAGATGCATGCTGGGTGTCAGAATTAATGAGTTGAGGATCATGATGATGTTATGGATATCGGTTATGGCTTTAAGGACTAGTATGTGTACGAGTATGATGAGATGTTATGTTGAGGATATGCCTTAGGCATTTATGAATGTGTTGAGGATCTGAGGTTTAGATTTGAGATATAGGTTGATTTTGGTTAGTGAGACGAGTCTCCTAACCTTTGTAGTATGTGATTGTGTGTGCCTTGCTATTGCAGGCGTTGATTACTTCCCCAAGGGGAAGCTGTGACGTGGTACATGTTACGAGTATATCAGGTAAGTCCATAGGACTTACTTAGCGTGCAGTTGTGGATTGTATGATTGTGATGGTTGTGTGTGTTCATATGATTGTGCATTTATAACCTAAACCGGACTAGGATGACCATTTATTACATTTATTTGGCCCAAGTGTATTATAACGGGTGGTAACCACCGGTCTCCACCTGTTGGTTAGGAGGAGGTGCCTGGAAGCCAGTAACACAGGGGGATGAGTGACGATCACCCCCAATGCAGACCCTTGTGTTAAGGGGGAAAGGGACGAGGTTCTTGAGGCTCCTCGTGTTACAAAAGAAGTTGAATTAGTAATGAAATAACCTAATGAAAGATAATAAATGAATGTGTGTGACATTGCATGTATGAGATGCTGATGTGTGGTTGTACTATTACCTTCATGCTTTTCATTGCTGTAGCTAACGGTTTCATACCGTGTTGTAGTTGATTTGCAGGTTAGGAAGACTGCAGAGTGAGCCAGATGGTGTGACAAGCTGAGGACTTTTGTACATTATGATGCGTGAGATGTGGAATCTTTTGTGGTTGTGGTTTATGATGTTGTTTTGTACTCAGCTATGAGTTTGTAAACTCTTTTGATGTATCATACTCAGCTTTTATGTATTTGGTTTAATCTACCTATGCCTTGTTGTAAGATCCAGTGAACTTGTTGTCAGGCTAGGTTTAGGATCCATTGTGAGATCCTAGCCCAATGTGACACTCTAAGTCCCGTGGATTTGGGGTGTTACAGGAGACTTGTCACAACATCCGCCCGTCGAGAGGCTACAACTCGACGAGTTAGACTTGCCTCAACATCCGTTAAGGCACCTGCAGATGCACCTATAGAGGCATCAGTTCATGCACATGTAGATGCACCTGTAGAGGCATTAGTTCATGCATCCGTTGATGCATCAGTTCATGCACCCGTAGAGGCTTCTAGCGAGGAGGATGTCGTACCTGTTTCACTTATTATTGATTACAATACGGAGGAGTCATCGCCCAATATATCTCATCTGGATGATATACTGGAGGATAAGCATGAGGAGATATGTTCGCTCGAAAAGGTGTGCGTCAAAGTCTTAATATTTATATCTAGAACTCAAAAGCAAAGCGAACCCGCAGTGTACGGATCGGCTGTAGAAAGGTAAGAATTTCAGAGTCGAACTCAGGGATTTGGTGAGAAAGTTTCCAATTTCAATTATCTAGCGAAAGTATAAAAGCTTTTGTGATGTGATAAAGAGAGAAATGATTCCAAGGATTCAAGTATCCGATTTAGGCTTTCGATTCAAGACACTTCTATAGGTATAGGACAGAATTTATATTGCCAAGATTAATTGTTCAAAAGTAGGATTTGTACGATGAAGTTCTGAAACCTATATAACTAATCTAAAGGTTCTCTCTATAAGGGTTGTTGAGGCTGCAATATAGAAAGATCTAAAGACAAGAATTATCTAAAACTCCAGGATATGACTCTCCAAAGTATGAATAGAAAGCACACTTAAAATCTTAATAAAGGATGTTGAGTCTCTTTATTACCCAAATCTTGCAATTTTAATCTATTAAATGTAGAAACAGGTTTGAAGTGCATTCAAACATTCAATTAGAGGGTAAAAAGGTTAATCAAGATTGGGATTTAGGCAAGGATTAGTTTTGATTAAAGATTGATTCAATTAAAGTTCGTCAGAAGGATAAATCGCCCTGTTCATAAGAAAAATCGGCCGATTTTCCTCAAGAACAGCCCGATTTTCCTGTTTGTCGCAAAACTAAAATCTAAATTTTCAGGATCCTAATGTTTGAATGAGTTCAGTCTATCATCATCTAAGCCTTAATCATCAACTATTCTCCCCAGAATCACAAGGTTTTTAGCCAACCATTTTCAAAATCGAATCAAATTAATTATTGAAGAAGATATCGCAAAGAAACCAATTCTTGAACGAAAAATTCTATAACTTTCAAATCTGTAAAACAATCGTCAAATCTGTTCAAAGTATCTCTCAACAACTCAATTTCGTGTTCACAAACCACAAACAAGACAATGGAATAAAGAAATCTCACAATCAAAGATCAAGAATGACTTTCCGGCAAAAGTTCTTCAATCTCTCTCCAAGAATCCTTGATTTCTCTAAAACGTGTAAAGATTATCTGGTGCGACCTCCTCGTCTTCGTTCGTAGGGTTCTCTTCTATAGTTTCTTGCAGATGGGCCGTTTGGCAAAACTCTCATCTAGCCCAAATTAATTGGGCTTTATGTCGTCTTTTTATTTGGCCGAATCGTGAAGAAAATCGACCCAGTCGATTTTGGTGCAAAACCGTTCGATTTCAAGGTATGAAAATCGTCCGATTTATATATACATTGGCACGATTTTCTTCAACAGAAAGTGCTCTTCCTTTGGTTCGTCTTCTATGCTTCTCCTTTGCAATTCCTTAGCCCTTTGTGATCCTTCTAAGACTCCTTTAGCTTCCTTAACATCCTTAGATGCTTCTTGCTCCATTTTTGCTTCCAATTCAACTCTATTTGCCTGCAATTCATCAAAATCTCGTGTAGACCTCTATTTCCGACAATTGATTGAATAGAACATAAAAGGTATGCAAAATCCCTCTAAATGCAAGGTAAATAGAGATAATGTGCTGCAATATGCATGAATATGATGATACATAATTCATGTCATCAAAATACCCCATACTTGCCTCTTGCTTGTCCCTAAGCAAGACTCAAATTCAGAATATAAGATGTCATGGATTATGCATGTATGAAACTCAAAAACTTTTCTTTTGGTAGTGCTCCTTTTCATTGGATCGCTCTCAAAGTGATATTTCAAGGCATAAAAGGGCAAAGCATGTATCAATGATGACTATAAGATGAACAAACTCCCTTTTCTTCCTTGAAGCCATAAATAAAGAACATGATAAAGGTGTAGAGGCAATCAAATTCAAACAAATCTAAGCCATTAAGTCTTAAACACATGCATAAAAGTCTCAAGGTCTTCTAATCAAAGAAAAGGTTCAAGAAACGTATTAAGGGAAGGAGTTCTTTTTGGCAGTTGTGGTGCTAATCCGGGAAAGAGGAACACATAACACCTTCAAGAATTTTCTTCACCGCACATCCTTCGCATGTAGAAAGCTTTGCTTTCATTATACTTTACTTTTTTTGAGAGTATGGACAGCGGTGCACAAAAACCGAAGCCTAGGAGATCGGCGTTTCTCAATTTCGAGATGCCTCAAACCCTTGATGCACATACCATATCCCGTTAGGACTTATCGTTCAATCGGGTTTTGGCAAGACACAAACACCCGGCTATGTGAATGGTGCCGAGTTACTCACCCTCATGTTCAACGTCCCCAAACTTATGAAATTTTTGCATCTTTTTCAATACATTTTCCTTGGCCCTCCCACATCAAACATGCCTTTTTCAATCACCTATCCTAATTCCCGGATGGTAAGAGGAGGGTTACATATTTCATTGAGGGGCTAGCATGATCAAGATATGAGAAAAGAAAAGAAGTGAAATGCCTTAGTCATCCTTAAATGATGTAAAAGAACTTGCAATATAGCTTCGACTATTATTTCATTTTCTCATCAAAACAACTAAATCATATAACTTATTCATGTATTCAAGTAACAAAAGCAATTTCATTCATGCTATAATCAAGATCTCAACACAACTAAGCATCTTTTTACCTATCCATATACACAATTTTCATCATAGAGGTCATTTCCATATAAGAAGCACTTAAAATTCTTGAAAATTCATAGGTTTTGAAAAAGTTCATGCAAATGCGAGTGTCATAATAGAAAGCAAGCCGTGCAAAAGTTATTACAAGCCAAATTGTCAAGAGTAGTGGAAAGTACATAGAGTGCTAGAATGAAACATAAGGTATTGTAAGTACCCCCACCCCATACTTGACATCCACGTTGTCCCCAATGTGAAAAATCAAGCATAAGAAGGAGAAAAATACTTACAATGTAAAAGAAGTGGAAGCTCAATCCTCTGTCGGTGGTGGAGGTGGTGGATATGGATACATCGGTGCGGAGGGATCGTAGAAGTGGCCGAACTGGTGGTAGTACATGTCCCTCATCTGGCCATCATAGGATGAATGCCTAACGTCTGTCTCCTCCCTGTAGTTCCTGAACTGTGTGTTCAAGGTGTCATAATCGGTGCGGAGGGCACGGTAGTCGGTGCTGAGGCTCTGGAAGCTAGTGACTAGCTCCCTGAAGTGGCGTGGAGCTCGGCGTCCTCGTCTAGGGCCTGGAGCATGTGCATAAGAGTGTCGAGGTGGTTGCATATCATCCTCCGTCTCCTCATCCTGCCTACTAGTCCTGCTCGGTCCTGCTCCATGAGTGTCAGTGTCCATGGCATCCATAGCATGCCCGCTATGGGTGTCGCTCTCAAACTCGAGCATGGTCTCCTGTCCTCCATCCTCATCCTCCTCTGAGTCACCTGCATCATCATCATAATAAGTAGGAGGTGAGAACTCCTCAAGCATCGCCTCAAAGGTCTCCTTCCAGTTCCTCTTATTCCGAATGGTGTATTCGGATTTCCATATGATCTCGGATGGCTTCTTCTTCGGATCCCTGTGCCATGGCATCGGCACATGAAGAGTTCCTCTCCCTCGAGGAATCAAGACCTGTCGAACCACCAACCTCTGTGAGCCTAAAGGAAGGGCACTCTCAGCTAGAGTGCATCCCGAGAAGTCATAACCTAGAGTCCTAGCCACATGAGTGACCAAGCCTCCTGCACATATGTCACCCTTGGCTTTGTTGGCTATCTTTCCTAGATAGTCAGCAAGCATGGTGGAGATGTCGGGAGTGGTGGTGGATGTCATGCAGTAGAGGATAAAAAGCTCATCAGCCTTGAGCTTCTGCGGAGTCTCAGTCCGGGCAAACAAACTCTCACTGAGTATCCTATGCACTACCTTGAAGGAAAGGTTGTACATGCTTGTCTCCTTGGAGTTTCCGGGTCTCCACTTATCCCCTCCGTACTCTCCTACGGAAATAGCCTCCCAAAAATCACTAGCATTGAGGCCTCTAGCAAATGTGCCTGCATCTGAATAAGAAAAGCCAAACAAGTCGCCAAAAGCATCAATGGATAAAGTGTGGTCTTGGCTCATGAGGCGGAAAGTGACCATCCTTTCCCTAGGATCGTGCTCAAACGTACTAAGGAATTCTAGGGTGATCTCCCTATAAGCATCTTCCCTGATCGTAGCAAACTGTCTCAACCCTGCTCTATCAAGCATCATATCAACATCCTCTCGAACATATAACGAATCTAAGTCATCAAGCACTATGTAGCGAGGAGGGATGAATGGTCGATCTATAATGCGTTCATAGCGTTTCTTATGCTTGGATAGGGGAGGGGGAAGCTTAGGGATGTTGGTAGGTGGTGGTGGAGGTGGGGCAGGGGCTTTGGAAGAAGATCCCTTCTTCTTCCCCGTGTTTCTAGTTATCCTCTTTACAAGATCCATTCTAAGTCCTAAAAATCGACCTGTTCTTCACAAAAATCGGCCAATTTTTCTGGGCTGGGTCGATTTTTATCTCGATTTCAACGATTCTCACAATTCTGTAAAGTTCTGTTCAATCTATCACCACACACCGTTCTCTACAATGAATTCTAAGCAAATTCCTCTATCAATTCCAACAACAAAGCACTTCCTAAGCAACTTCAATTTCAAGTGAGAAACTTAGGTTTTGGAAAGAAAAACCTGAATTCCTTATGGAGTAGTCGATTGCCGTGCGTGTTGTTGTTAGATCCGTGTTCCTTGTTGAAAATGCTTCAGTTTGGAGCCAAGAATCTCTTGAAATGGTTAAGGAATGAGGATTTGAGGGTGTGGCGATTTTTCGGCGTTTTTGAAAGAGGGAAATCGAGAGTTGGAGATGTGGGAATGAAGAAGATCGAGTGTGAAGTCCTTATATAGGGTCGACGATTTCTGAAGAAAATCGGCCGATTTTTCTGGTCGATTTATTTGCCGGGGCGATTTTTCTTTCTTACTGAAAAAATCGGACGATTTATTTTGGCAGGTCGATCTCCAGGTCGATTTATGTTTCTGTTGAGAAAAATCGACTTGCTCTGTTACTGAATCGGACGATCTTCTTATGGTAGGTCGATTTCCTTCCTTGTTTTTCTTGAATCTCGAAGATATAACTTAATTGTGCTCCATTCTCCGTGAATCTCTCACATTTGAACCTAGTTTCCTGCGATTAATGACACGACAAACCAAGAGTGCATCGAGGAACATATAAAAACGAAAAACGAAGAAACAAAGCAATTAATCTATTCTAACTAAGTGAGGGAAAGAAGGGAAAACTATACTATCATTGGGTTGCCTCCCAAGAAGCGCTTTATTTATCGTCTTTAGCTGGACGGTGTATGATGTTGTGTTCAATGGAGGAGGATAGGAGCTATCTCCTCGACCGGAGCTTCCGGTGTGTATTTCTTCAACCGTTGGCCATTAACCTTAAAACTTCCGCTTTGTTCACCCCATACTTCAACTGCACCATGGGGGAAAATTCTTTTAATCACAAAAGGTCCTGTCCAACGGGATTTGAGCTTACCTGGAAATAGACGCAGCCTTGAGTTGAATAGGAGGACTTGGTCCCCTTCCTTCAAGTCTTTCGGGATGATGTGCTTGTCATGCCAGCGCTTTGTCCGTTCCTTGTAAATCTTTGCGTTCTCATACGCATTCAGTCGGAGCTCATCTAGCTCATTGATGTCTAAGAGCCGCTTCTCTCCGGCTTCTTTCATGTCGAAGTTGAGCCACTTGATAGCCCAATAAGCTTTGTGTTCTAGCTCTACAGGAAGATGACATGATTTACCATAAATGAGATTATAGGGAGTCGTACCTATTGGTGTCTTGAAGGCTGTCCTGTATGCCCATAGTGCATCGTCAAGCTTCATTGACCAATCTTTCCTCGTTTTAGAGACGGTCTTCTCTAAAATCCCCTTAATCTCTCTATTGGATATCTCGACTTGTCCGCTTGTTTGCGGATGGTAAGGTGTAGCTATCTTATGGGTCACCCCATACTTAGCTAATAGAGTCTCGAATCGACGGGCTGTGAAATGCGTTCCTCCGTCACTAATGATGGTTCGGGGAGTTCCGAACCTTGGGAAGATCGTTTTGTTGAGGAACTTCACCACTACCATTGCATCATTAGTAGGAGAAGCGATTGCCTCCACCCATCTTGAGACATAGTCTACGGCAAGAAGTATATACTGGTTGCCGCATGAAGATGGGAAAGGTCCCATGAAGTCGATGCCCCATACATCAAAGATCTCTACTTCTTGTATGTTGTTGAGAGGCATCTCATTCCTCCTGGATATATTACCTGTCCTTTGATAAGCATCACAAGAAACAACAAACTTTTGTACATCCTTGAAAAGTGTAGGCCAATAAAAGCCGGAGCGAAGTACCTTAGCACAAGTCTTGTGGGAACTAGCATGTCCGCCACATGGTAGAGAGTGGCAGTGTCGGATGACACTATCTATCTCGTCTTTGGGAATACATCTCCTGTAGATGCCATCTGGACCTCTTTTGAATAGAAGAGGTTCGTTCCAATAAAAATGCCGGACGTCTCTCAAGAACTTCTTCTTTTGAGCATATGAAAGTCCGGGTGGAATCTCCTGACAAACAAGGTAATTTACAATGTCAGCAAACCATGGGTCATTACCTTGTGATATGTGTTGAAGACACTCTTCAATCTCGTGCAGCTGCTCGTCAGGGAAGGAGTCGTCTATCGGAAGTTCATCCGACTCGCCGGTGAGTTGCGGAAGACGACTAAGGTGATCGGCGACGGAGTTCTCCGATCCTTTCTTATCACGGATCTCTAAATCAAACTCTTGTAAGAGTAAGATCCATCGTAGAAGCCTTGGCTTCGCATCCTTCTTCGTGAATAAGTATCGGATTGCGGAGTGGTCCGTATAGACTATCACTTTCGCACCTACAAGATAGGAACGAAATTTCTCAAATGCATATACTACGGCTAAAAGTTCCTTTTCCGTAGTTGCGTAGTTGTATTGAGCCTCATCTAGCGTTTTGCTAGCGTAGTAGATGGCATGAGTGCGACCATCTTTCTTCTGTCCAAGAACGGCTCCTATAGCGACATCGCTTGCGTCGCACATGACTTCGAAAGGAAGGGTCCAATCGGGTGGTTGAATGATTGGTGCCGAAATCAAAGCTTCTTTGATCCTTCAAAAAGCATCTAAGCAATCTTTCGAAAATTCGAAAGTCGCATCTTTCATCAAAAGATTAGTCAAAGGTTTTGAAATCTTAGAAAAATCCTTTATGAATCTCCTATAGAAGCCTGCATGTCCTAAGAAGCTTCTAATTCCTTTTACTGATGAAGGGGGAGGTAACTTCTCAATGGTTTCTATCTTTGATCGATCTACCTCTATTCCCCTTTGTGACACTAAGTGACCTAACACAATTCCTTCGGCGACCATGAAATGACACTTTTCCCAGTTTAAGACTAAGTTAGTGTCCTCACATCTCTTAAGAACTAGTGAAAGGTTATAGAGACAGTTATCAAAAGAAGAACCATATACCGAAAAGTCGTCCATGAAGACTTCCATGATATTCTCTACATATTCGGAGAAGATTGCCATCATACACCTTTGGAAGGTGGCTGGAGCGTTGCATAAACCGAATGACATTCTTCTATAAGCGAACGTACCCCATGGGCACGTAAAGGTTGTCTTCTCTTGATCATCCGGATGAATTGGTATCTGAAAGAAACCGCTGTATCCATCTAAATAACAAAAGTAGGCATGTTGGGCTAACCTTTCCAACATTTGATCGATGAAAGGAAGGGGGAAGTGGTCCTTCCTTGTGGCCACGTTCAGTTTGCGGTAGTCGATGCACATTCGCCACCCTGTAACTGTCCGTGTAGGGATGAGTTCGTTGTTCTTGTTGGCAACAACGGTAATGCCTCCTTTCTTGGGTACTACTTGTACCGGACTCACCCATTTGCTATCAGAAATCGGGAAGATGATACCTGCATCAAGTAGCTTAAGGATTTCTTTCTTCACGACCTCCTTCATTGCCGGGTTTAACCGTCTTTGAGGTTGGCGTGAAGGTTTGTAATCCTCTTCCATTAATATTTTGTGCATACATAGAGAAGGCTTTATTCCTACTAAATCATCAATGGTGTAACCTAGTGCTCTCCTATGTTGCTTCAAAACATGCATGAGTTTCTCTAATTTATCATCATTCAAATTTGCATTGACTATAACTGGGTATGTGGAATTAGTGCCAAGAAATGCGTACCTTAAATGCGTGGGAAGTTGCTTCAATTCTAATGATGGAGGTACCTTGGTTGGTGATAAATCGCGGCTTTCGGGTGTTGTGGGAGAGGTCTCTATAGGTGTGGGTATTTCATCATTAGATTCGGAAGCGGCTGCGGTGAAGTCCGGAGAATCCATAGAATTACTCAGTGAATCGACCCCCCCTGTAATAAATCGGTCGATCTTCTGCACGATTTTTCTTTCTGTCGGAAAAAATCGTGCTACCTCTTCATGAATCGGGCGATTTATTGTCGTCAGGTCGATTTTAGTTTCTGTCGAAAAAAATCGGACTGAATCTTCAGAAATCGGACGATTTATTTCTGGCAGGTCGATTTTCTTCACAGTTTCCGGAGTCCACTCTAGTTCTTCAATTTTTGCTCCTAGTTCTTCCTCCACATCATTTAATGCTTTCACATCCTCATTGCAGTCATGTTCTACCCCTTCCTCCATGATGCTCATGCTAAGAACCTTTTGAAGAGGGTCTTTCATCAAGATCGAACTTACTATCTCTCTAGACTCTTCTTCCTCAATAATTTCAAAAACGTCATCTTTCAAGGTTGGCTCCTTGATTAAGGAAGATAGTATGAATTCTATCTTTTCTTCGCCGATGTGGAAGGATAGCTGGCCGTTCTTGCAATCTACCATGCATCCAGATGTGGCGAGGAATGGTCTCCCAAGGATGATGGGAACCGGGTAATCTGCAGGTATGTCAAGAACGACAAAATCTATAGGTATGTAAAACTTACCTAGCTTTACCGGAATGTCTTCTAATATTCCCACCGGCTTGGTGGTAGAACGATCAGCCATGTAGAGTGTGATCTTCACCGGTCTAGGCTCTCCTAGACCAACTGCCTTGCATAGAGCTAGAGGTATGATACTCACACTTGCTCCAAGGTCACAAAGAGCATCATAGGTAGCTTCTCCCAAAGTGATGGGTATGCAAAAGGATCCTGGATCGCGGAGCTTGGGTGGCATATTCTCCGTCATAGTCTTGATGAGTTCGGATGACTCCATACTCATCTTGACTTCTCCTATATCTTCCAACTTCCTCTTGTTAGAGAGGATCTCCTTGAGGAATTTCCCGTAAGCCGGCATACCTAAAATCGCATCCATAAAAGGTATGTTAATATGGAGCTTACTCATAAGTTCAACAAACTTACCGACATGTTTATCTAGGCTTGCTCGCGCTCTAGATTGAGGAAAAGGTAGAGGTGGTTTGTAAGCGGGAGGAGGAACATAGACTTCTTCCTTCTCTTTTGCCTCTCCTTCTTTTGTGGAGGTATCAACTACTTTAGGTTGAGGGTCGATGGTCGTCTTCCCGCTCCTAGTAGTTATTGCCATAACCCTTCCCTTTGGGTTATCTTCTGTCTTTCCGGGAAGCTTCCCTTGATCTCTTGGAACTTCTCCGGCCTTGTTGAATACTTGGTTTTCTAAAGCTTTGTGAGCTTTGTCAACCGAAGTTATGTAAATCTCCAATCCTTGTAGCTTGCCTAGGATCGTTTCTAGCATGGGATCGGGTTTGTTTGATCCGCTCGATTGTTCCTGGCTTGTAGAAGGAGTAGAAGAAGATGGAGGTGTTAGAGCCTTTTCAGCATATGAGTAAGGATTACCTGAACCTTGCTGATTTGACCTCCAATTGTTGTTATTTGAGTTCCTATTGTTGTTGTTGTTCCAATTGGAGTTTCGGTTGTTATTGTTGTTGTTGCTCCAATTGGAATTCCGGTTATCATTCCTTTGATTGTTGTCTCGCCCCATGTAGTTGGCTTCTTGTTCTTTAGTCTTTTGAAGACTCGTTTTGAGCACTTCCCTCAATTCTTTGATGTCATCTTTGAGGGAGAATATTTGTGTTTGAGCCGCTTGATTCAACTTGGCTCCCGTATCGCCTTGATTCCGGTTATTTGATTCCACCTTACGGTGGGAATACTTCTCAATCACTTGGGCTTGCTTCTCAATGAAGTCCCAAGCGTCATCCTCTCTCATATCCATGAATGTACCACAAGATAGAGATTGGAGTTTGAATTGTGTCTCCACGTCCAACCCTTTGTAGTAGATCTCCAATAACTCCAGCTTGGAAATGCCATGGTGTGGGCAATCCAACAAGAGGTCTTGAAACCTTTCCCAAGATTGAAACAAGCTTTCATTAGGTTTCATAGAAAAAGCATTTATTTTACCTCTCAATTCCGCCGTTTTGGATGGCGGAAAGAACTTGGTGAGGAACTCCGAAGAAAATTCCTCCCATGTAGCTAACTTCGCAGCTGGAAGTGTTTGGTACCAAGCTAGAGCTTTGTCCTTCAAAGAGAAGAAGAACGGCTTGATCTTGTAGTTGCTTGTAGTAGCCTTCTTCGGCTTCATAGTCTCCATGAGAATCTCAAAATTCTGCAAGTGTTGAAGCGGAGATTCGGCACTTGCTCCGCCATATTGACTTTGGCGAACCATAGTAATGACTTGTGGTGAGAAGCTAAACTCCTGGATGTCTTCAGCTCCGAAATCCACACCTAGACGGCGCGGTTGCTGAATTGGATCCATCCGTTGCCCCAAAGTTCGGGGTCTATCTTCGTTATTGACAGCTCTAACGTTCCTAGTCGTAATGCGAGGGGTGACCTTAGGTGTTGGAGTGTTTCGGTTAGGACGAAGTGATGGATCAATCTCTTCAAGTTCCGGCATATCCGGATCAATCTCGTCATCATCGGATGAGTCATTTCGAATGGATTTAGTTGGTGTCTTGACTTTCTTCTTCTTCTTGGAGTCGTTCAACTCCAACTTCATGTCCAACATCATAGCTCTCAGTTCATCAATCTGAAATTGATGACTTATTTCAGCTTCCTTTCGAGCCTTCTCACTCAACTGGAGTTGGCGTTGAGCTTCGTTCAGTTCAGCCTTGTAGTTTCTCTCATCGTTTTCAGCCATTTTCTTCTCCTTCAACTTTCTCCTCAAAGTTCTTTCTAATTCGGGATCGAAAGGAATTAGATCTTTAGTGGATCTAATCCTTCGCATATACCTAAAGAACCTGCGAAGATCACTCAAGTAGACAAATCAAATCACAAGAGCAAGAGCTCTCAAGCTAGACAACCGAAAACCGGATTTGATCTAGACCAAATCCCCGGCAACGGCGCCAAAAACTTGTTCGCTCGAAAAGGTGTGCGTCAAAGTCTTAATATTTATATCTAGAACTCAAAAGCAAAGCGAACCCGCAGTGTACGGATCGGCTGTAGAAAGGTAAGAATTCCAGAGTCGAACTCAGGGATTTGGTGAGAAAGTTTCCAATTTCAATTATCTAGCGAAAGTATAAAAGCTTTTGTGATGTGATAAAGAGAGAAATGATTCCAAGGATTCAAGTATCCGATTTAGGCTTTCGATTCAAGACACTTCTATAGGTATAGGACAGAATTTATATTGCCAAGATTAATTGTTCAAAAGTAGGATTCGTACGATGAAGTTCCGAAACCTATATAACTAATCTAAAGGTTCTCTCTATAAGGGTTGTTGAGGCTGCAATATAGAAAGATCTAAAGACAAGAATTATGTTCAAACTAACTATCTAAAACTCCAGGATATGACTCTCCAAAGTATAAATAGAAAGCACACTTAAAATCTTAATAAAGGATGTTGAGTCTCTTTATTACCCAAATCTTGCAATTTTAATCTATTAAATGTAGAAACAGGTTTGAAGTGCATTCAAACATTCAATTAGAGGGTAAAAAGGTTAATCAAGATTGGGATTTAGGCAAGGATTAGTTTTGATTAAAGATTGATTCAATTAAAGTTCGTCAGAAGGATAAATCGCCCTGTTCATAAGAAAAATCGGCCGATTTTCCTCAAGAACAGCCCGATTTTCCTGTTTGTCGCAAAACTAAAATCTAAATTCTCAGGATCCTAATGTTTGAATAAGTTCAGTCTATCATCATCTAAGCCTTAATCATCAACTATTCTCCCCAGAATCACAAGGTTTTTAGCCAACCATTTTCAAAATCGAATCAAATTAATTATTGAAGAAGATATCGCAAAGAAACCAATTCTTGAACGAAAAATTCTATAACTTTCAAATCTGTAAAACAATCGTCAAATCTGTTCAAAGTATCTCTCAACAACTCAATTTCGTGTTCACAAACCACAAACAAGACAATGGAATAAAGAAATCTCACAATCAAAGATCAAGAATGACTTTCCGGCAAAAGTTCTTCAATCTCTCTCCAAGAATCCTTGATTTCTCTAAAACGTGTAAAGATTATCTGGTGCGACCTCCTCGTCTTCGTTCGTAGGGTTCTCTTCTATAGTTTCTTGCAGATGGGCTGTTTTGCAAAACTCTCATCTAGCCCAAATTAATTGGGCTATATGTCGTCTTTTTATTTGGCCGAATCGTGAAGAAAATCGACCCAGTCGATTTTGGTGCAAAACCGTTCGATTTCAAGGTATGAAAATCGTCCGATTTATATATACATTGGCACGATTTTCTTCAACAGAAAGTGCTCTTCCTTTGGTTCGTCTTCTATGCTTCTCCTTTGCAATTCCTTAGCCCTTTGTGATCCTTCTAAGACTCCTTTAGCTTCCTTAACATCCTTAGATGCTTCTTGCTCCATTTTTGCTTCCAATTCAACTCTATTTGCCTGCAATTCATCAAAATCTCGTGTAGAACTCTATTTCCGACAATTGATTGAATAGAACATAAAAGGTATGCAAAATCCCTCTAAATGCAAGGTAAATAGAGATAATGTGCTGCAATATGCATGAATATGATGATACATAATTCATGTCATCAAGATACGTGCTCAGGCAAAGGATGTTCCTAAGCAGATACCACTTGAGGTAGAGAAACAACAATAAGACAAAGACTAAGGTGACCCGGGTTCGTTGTAGTATAGTGGTAAGTATTCCCGCCTGTCACGCGGGTGACCCGGGTTCGTTCCCCGGCAACGGCGCCAAAAACTTGTTAAGCTAGGAATAAGCACAAAAAGCTTTACATTTATAAACTCGAACTAAATCCTAAACTACCTAGCGAAACCCGCAGTGTACGGGTCGTTTGTAGTAGGGATAGTATTCCGAGGTCGAACACAAAGACTAAGGTGAAATTGATTCGATTTGTGATTGAGTTTAGTAAAGATCTAGGTTAAAAGAAAAAGAAGGAATAAAGAAATGAAAATCTCAAATGTTTTTGGTTGGTTTTTGGTGATCAATCAAAGATCACAATTCATGCAAAGTAAACAATCAATTAAGCTAACAATTCGAACAAACAAGCTAAAAAGAGATATTGATCAAAGAAAAGAAAGACGGATTCTAGGGGTTAGAAGTTCCGGTTATGGCATAGGACTCAAGTTATCATTCTCTCCTTGGATTAACTATGTTATGTGTTGGGGTTAAGTGTTTCTAGATTGGGATTAATTACCGGGTAGGTCTCGTGATCCACTAGTCCATTCCTAAGGTCTCATTACCGGGTAAGTCTTTAAGAACCTAAGGATAGGAATTCTACACAAACCGGATTGTTACCTAGAGATCTAACCTATCCTTACCGGGTAAGTCTCGGAAGGGTTAGTTCTAAACAACCATCCTAGCACACTTAATCCAATGGCGGCTTATGAGGCTCACCACTACCTAAGGTTTGTCATCTTTGAGATCTAAGAGCAAGGATTACCGGATAAGTCTCTCCTAACACTTAGTTGCTAACACTAGGTCACCCTAGGATAGTTTTAACTCAACAAATACTTGGGATTTCAACATTCTAACAATCTAAGGCTAGATCCATCGAATCAGGTAAGATCACGGGTTGTTCTACCTTTCCACGGCCGTGGTTTGGCAAGAACTAGCCGTGATTCCAAACAGAAACTACGATCATGCACATAAGTCATCCAAAGGTAAATCTAAGTCCATCCTATCATAGCCCTAGCCATAACCATCCTTTCCTTACCCTAGAACCACATCTATTTAGCCTAGAACATTCATAATAGAAATCGAAACAATCAAACATAAAATCATGGCATCCATTTGCAAGATAATGAAAAGAAAGAGATGAACAAGTGAACTAAAACAAAACCAAGCTGAAAATGGAATTAGAATAACTCACAATCCTTCTTAAAGAAGGTTCAAATGGTTCATACAACTCTAGCAATTGAATCCGAAATTCTTCACTATAAAAGCTCTCTAGGTCTATCAATGGTGTGTCTTCTTCTCCTTCCTTCAAGCTCTTCTCCAATGGTGGCTTCCTTCTTCTTCCTTCTTCCTCTTGAGAGAGTATTTTGATTGGATGATAGTGGATAATGGAGAGCTGCTCCAAGATGCTTCTCTCAGCCAATGAAGGACCACTTTTATAACAAATTTTGCATGAGCTGGCCATGAGAGTCGTGGCACAGCTGTCACAAGAATCTGGCAAAATCCACGGGTAGAATCACGGGCGTGGAATGTGCCAGTGAACCGTGGTTTGCTCCAGAAACTTCGCCTTGGATCATTAAGCTGTGATTTGATGCATGACTTGTGTTGGCAAGGCTCCATGAGTCCTCCTTAGCCTCTAGTTTGCATCCTAATGAGCCCGGAGGTGCGTCATCTCGAGGATTGATTCTCGAATGCATCAATTAAGCTCCTAAATCTCCCAAAATACCTATAAAACACGCACAAGTCCGTGTAGACGTCTATCTCGACAAAATACATGAATTGAGTGCAAAATGTCGTGAACTAATGCTAAACCATGCATGGATGAGTGAGAAATCTATCTAAATGACTACTTAAACCTAGCTCATAAATCGTGTTATCAAAATACCCCATACTTAAGGTTTGCTCGTCCCCGAGCAAATTCCCAACTATAGACTAAGAGATAACATGATTTATGTATGCAGAAAAATGGCAAAATCTTTTTGGTTTTGTGCTTCTACTATTGGATCACCTTCAAAGTCATGTTTCATGGCAATGAATAAGCAATCACGCATCAAATAAATGAAGGCATGAAAAGACAATTGTACCTATCTCAAAAGCATGCATGAGATGTAAAAATGAAGAAACTAAGGGCCCGTTTGGTTAGGAGGGTGGAATGGAAACGGAATGGAAATGGATAAGAGGAAGGAAAGGAATGGGAAAGGGTTATCGCTTGTTTATGTTTTATTTGTTTCCGGAATGGTATCATTCACCTAATAATAACATTTGTGTTGTTTGGATTGTTTCCGGAATGGAAACAAACGCAGTCGAATGTTTCATGCCAATTTCTCATGCCATTGTCTTAAGCTACTGTTTTAAGCTACTATAATGTACAATGTTTTAAGCTACTATAATGTACAATATCACTATTTTAAGCTACTGCTTCATACCTATTTTCATGCCAATTTTTTCATTATAGAGGTACAATACCACTTTTTTAAAAACAACAGCATAAAAACAAAACTATAGTTCACTGTTTAATAAGCCTAAACCCTTTTCTTGACTTTTTCCCCTCCCTCAATTGTATACTCCTAGGAACCGATAAACTCATCATGTACTACGTCAAATACAACATCATCGTTACCCTAACTATCGCATAAACAACATGGAGTTATCTTATCCTTTTCATATTTGTCAATGAATGAGTGAGACGATCCATTTCTGACCATAATTATCAAAAATCAAAGAGAAAAATACACAAATTTATAATCACATAATGAATAAACATATAAACTTATATATATCAACAAACAAACTAGTACAGATAAGTCAGGCCAAAAAAAATGAAAAGGGAGACCTGCATTATCCAAATACCACATAATTACATAAAGCGGTTTACCTCCGAACAAAATTAATGATTCAAAGGCTCCGTTGTGACATGCTTTATCAAAATTAATGCATCATCTTTTTACACAAGGGATGATGATATAAGATGACATAAATATCAAAGACTTCAATTTCTATGGCATTGAAATCTCACAAGTCTTTTATTGCGCTAATCAGCTCCACTAATTAGTAATTATTATCCTAATTACTTTACACATACAAAGAGATCAGTCTAACTATAATATGTGCAGCTCAACCGTTGACTAGAGATCCACTGGAAAATGAAATTGATAACAAACCAATATACCCGGAATTGCAGCCAATTGAATAACCAGTCTGATTCAGTCTAATAAGTGCAACCTAGAAGAAGAAAAAAGGTCATAGAAACATCAGGAAATAAACCAATTGATTATAAAATGAAATGTACTTCTAAATAAGTGCAACCTAGAAGAAGAAATAAACCAATTGATTAAAATAAACCAATTGAGTTGTCAGGAAATAAACCAGTCTCATTCAGTCTTCTGAAATAGAAACAGGTTCAACAAATCATTGTCAATTCTAATTTATAATGACACATACCCAGAACTTATCAGTCCCGACATCCAAGGACGAAAATTAGCTAACCCAAATCAAGATATGCTAAACAATCTTCATCTTTAGAGTTTGTAATTGTCAAAGAACATTGACTGATTGCCCATCATTTCGAAAAACAAACTTCATAGACCAAAACAGAAATTCAATTTGCATTTACTCCTCCACGGACCATATCATACAAATCTATCAACAACATGTCCATTGTACTAGCTGAAGCTTGTTCAACTCCCATAAGTTCAGTGCTTCAAAACTAACCCTTAATCAGAGTGATCGGTGATTTCAGAAGAATCTCAATCTCATAACTCAGTGCTTAGTTGTATACCAAGCAAGAAGAACGGAAGAAGAGTTAAGATTTTGTTTTCAATCCAACTAAACGCAAGCAGAATCCCAAATCACGTTTACCTATAACCAAAATTAATCGAACAAGACTTCAATCGTTTCACCAAATCCAACCTAGAAAATGATTAATGGTAAAGTTGTGTAAGATAAAAACCTAGTTCAATGTATCAATTTGACCTAAAATTGAAAAAAAATAGTAGAAGAAACATCACTGTCGAACCAGAAGTGAGAACTAAGAGCCAAAAGAGAGATGCGAAGAGTACCTCTCATGTGATCCGAAATTACCGCTCCTCTAAGCCTTGAATTTCACTCTCATGGAGGCTGTAATTTGATGTGGGTGTGAAGACGTCGGGGAGAGAGAAATGTATATGTGTAATGTTGTTTCCCTCGAAAGAAATGAGGATCGTAAGGAAGGGAATCAGATTAGGGTATTCATTTGAGGCCCATAATGGAATCATTCCATTCAACCCATTAAACAAACAGCATTTGTGGGTTGGAACGGAATCAATCCATTCCATTGGGCCTTTTTTCACAAACCAAACGGGCCCTAAGAAGATCAAGAGCATATCCAATCTAGATTACTAAGTCTTACAAACATGCAAATAGGTCATAAGGTCTTGTAAAATAAAAGGCTAAGAAACGTTGTGATTAGGTGGGGATTTTTCTAGGTTATGTGATGCTAATCCGGGAATGGAACTATCTCCACAATCTTGTCCTCGATCAACTTCCCTCAAGTGTATATTTTTCTCTATCTTTTCCTTCTTTTCTTTTCTTTTCTTTGACTTATTTTTGAGACAATGGCATTGGTGTACAAAAGCCGAAACCTTGGTGATTAGCCGTCCTCGGGCTTTTTCTTAGTTTTCGAGGTGCATCCACACCGGGCACACATACCAAAGCTCGTTAGGACTATTGGTTTATTTGACTTTGGCAAGGCACCAACACCCGATTATGTGAAGTGTACCGAGTTACTCGTCATTTAAGCCAATGTCCCCAAGCCTATATTTTTGGTTACACTTTCACAACAAATTCAGCATTTTATGCATGATATTCTTTCATTAACATCTTCACCCCACACTTGCTTTTTACACATATCAATACACTAACATGCTCCTATTCCCGGATGGGTCAAAAGAGGTCAAATTTATCTCAATTGAGGTGCTCAAGCAATCATGATCAAGATGAGAAGTAGAGAAAGATGAATTGCCTCATTCATTCCTAGATGGTATGCAAGAACTATCATGTAATTTCGACCTTCAATACTCAATCCATTCTAGGCAAACATCATGATCACAAATCATTCATGGTTTAAAAAGAAGTACTTCAAGTCCACATATGCTATCATCAATTTAACACATAAGGCCATCCATAGCCAATCCACAAGACAAGATTCATCATTAGGGTCATATCCAAGCCTAGAAAGCACAAAATTTTTTAAATTTTCTGATTTTTATGGGATTTCGAAATGAATATATACAATGCAAGACATGTGAAGATTTTAAACTACCCTAGATGCTCATCATGCAAAGGATTATGCAAACCCCACCCCATACTTAGAAACACATTGTCCCCAATGTGTAAATGAAGTAGAGAAGAGTGAAAGAGGGTTCTCACAATGTAAAAATAGTTTGCTATGGTATTTGGGATGATTCAAATGGATTGATGGCGGATGATCCTATGAAGAATGGTAGAGAGCTCTAAGTGTTCATCAAAGCGTTGGGACCCGCGCTAGGCACCGCTAGCCGTCCAAGTTCCGCGTCCGCTCCACCCATAGTTGATGAGGGGTTCATCATCATTATTCACATGCCAAACAAGGCTTCCCATGCTACTAATGCTCTAGCACACACACAAAGTAGACAAAACACACACAAAGATAGAAAAATCTAAAACAAAAGCAAAACAAGAAGGGGAAAGTGTTACCAATGGGTTGCCTCCCACCAAGCGCTTCTTTAAGGTCATTAGCTTGACCAAACTCGGGGCGTCTACTCAAGGTAAAGTGGGGCAATCATATCCACCGGAGCTCCCGGGATATACCTCTTCAGCAGGTGCTCATTCACCTTAAAGTTTTCACAATGATCCCCTCCAATCTCAATAGCTCCATGGGGAAAGATCTTCTTCACCACATATGGCCCGGTCCATCTTGATTTGAGCTTTCCGGGAAAGAGCCGCAGCCTTGAGTTGAAGAGAAGGACAAGGTCTCCTTCACTCAACTCCTTGGGGATGATCCTCTTGTCATGCCACCGCTTGGTCCTCTCTTTGTAGATCCGGGCGTTCTCGTATGCATCCAACCGGATCTCCTCAAGTGCGTTCATATCAAGCAACCTCTTCTCTCCGGCCTCTTTGAGATCAAAATTTAGCCACTTGATGGCCCAATGCGCTCTATGCTCTATTTCCACCGGAAGGTGGCAAGACTTGCCATAGACTAACTTGTAAGGAGTGGTGCCAATTGGTGTCTTGAAAGCGGTTCTATATGCCCATAAGGCATCATTGAGCTTCATAGCCCAATCCTTTCTAGTTCTAGATACCGTCTTCTCAAGAATGGCCTTTATCTCCCGGTTGGAGATCTCCACTTGGCCACTAGTTTGGGGATGGTAAGGTGTTGCCACCTTATGAGTCACCCCATACTTAGCCAAAAGTGCCCCAAAGTTCCTGTTGGTGAAGTGCTTCCCTCCATCACTTATGATCACCCTTGGTGTTCCAAACCTAGGAAAAATCACTCGGTTGAAGAATCGCACCACAACCTTGGCGTCATTTGTAGGAGAGGCGATTGCCTCTACCCATCTTGATACATAATCAACCGCCAATAGGATGTAGAGGTTGCCACATGAAGAAGGGAATGGTCCCATGAAGTCCACACCCCACACATCAAAAATTTCCACCTCTTGTATGTTGTTCAAGGGCATCTCATTCCTCCTTGAGATGTTGCCCGTCCTTTGGTAAGCATCACAAGCTGCCACAAAGCCTTGCACATCCTTGAACAAACTTGGCCAAAAGAAGCCCGATTGCATCACCTTCGCACATGTCTTGTGGGAGCTAGCATGCCCTCCACATGGCAAGGAATGACAATGGCGGATCACACTCTCCACTTCATCCTTCGGTATGCATCTTCTAAACATTCCATCCGGCCCTCTCTTGAACAAAAGTGGCTCGTTCCAATAGTAATGCCTCACATCTTTGAAGAACTTCTTCCTTTGGGCATATGTCAAACCGGGAGGCACTTCCTCACACACTAAGTAGTTTATAATGTCGGCAAACCATGGCTCATTTCCTCTAGACACTTGGAACAAGCATTGCTCCACTATTTGCAATTGCTCATCCCGGAACGAATCATCAATCGGGATGTCATCTCTTTCAAGCTCTAATGGTGGGAGTCTACTAAGGTGATCCGCCACGGAGTTCTCGGATCCCTTCTTATCCCGGATTTCTAAATCAAACTCTTGTAGAAGAAGGATCCACCGAATCAACCTAGGCTTGGCATCCTTCTTGGTAAGTAGATAACGGATCGCAGCATGATCCGTATAAACTATGACCTTCGCTCCAACAAGATATGAGCGAAACTTCTCAAATGCATACACAACCGCTAGCAACTCCTTCTCGGTGGTAGCATAATTGAGTTGGGCATCATCTAGCGTCTTGCTAGCATAATAAATGGCATGAGTTCGCCCATCTTTCCTTTGCCCCAAAACAGCCCCAGCGGCTACATCGCTTGCATTATACATGATCTCAAATGGTAGACTCCAATCCGGAGGTTGCATGATAGGTGCGGAGATCAAGGCGTTCTTCAACCTACAAAAAGCCTCAAGACAATCTTTGAAAAAGACAAAATCAACATCCTTCATTAGTAGGTTAGTGAGAGGCTTAGAAATTTTAGAAAAATCTTGAATAAACCTCCGGTAAAAACCGGCATGCCTTAGGAAACTCCTTACCCCCTTCACCGAGGTAGGTGGCGGCAACTTCTCTATCGTTTCAATCTTGGCTCTATCAACCTCAATGCCACGGTTAGACACCAAGTGTCCTAACACAATGCCTTCACTTACCATGAAGTGGCATTTTTCCCAATTTAAGACAAGATTTGTCTCCTCACATCTTTGCAATACTAATGACAAGTTAGCCAAGCAATTATCAAAAGAAGAACCATAGACAGAGAAATCATCCATAAACACTTCCATGATATTTTCTATGTATTCTGAAAAGATAGCCATCATACACCTTTGGAAGGTGGCGGGTGCATTACACAACCCAAATGGCATTCTCCTATATGCAAAGGTACCCCATGGACATGTAAAGGTTGTTTTCTCTTGGTCATCGGGGTGGATAGGGATTTGGAAGAATCCACTATAGCCGTCTAGATAGCAAAAATGAGAGTGTTGAGCTAACCTTTCTAGCATTTGGTCAATGAAGGGGAGAGGGAAGTGATCTTTCCTAGAGGCCATGTTAAGCTTCCTATAATCAATGCACATTCTCCACCCCGTAACCGTCCTAGTCGGGATTAGTTCATTGTTCTCATTAGTCACTACGGTCATCCCACCCTTCTTAGGTACTACATGAACGGGACTAACCCACTTACTATCCGAAATAGGGTAGATAATTCCCGCATCTAGCAACTTAATGATTTCCTTCTTGACTACCTCTTTTATTATAGGATTCAATCTTCTTTGATGTTCAATAGAGGGTTTGTAGTTATCTTTCATCATTATCTTATGCATACACAAAGAAGGTTTTATGCCAACCAAATCATCAATAGTATAGTCAATGGCTTTCCTATGCAATCTTAGCTCATGCAACAACTTAGCAAGTTCATCATCCCTCAAGCATGCATTCACAATTACCGGATATGTAGAATCAACACCAAGGAAAGCATACTTTAAATGAGAGGGGAGGGGTTTGAGTTCAAGTTTAGGAGGACCTTTATCGATTGGAGACGATCCAAACAAGGTTGGATGAGATGAATCCAAAGCAAATGAAGACTCCCCATGGCTCCTAGAAGCTTGATCACCATCAAGGGCTGATCCAGGGAAAACCACGGCTGGAACCACGGTTTGCTCAACTTCCACGGCCGTGGTTCTTGCCAAGCCTGCTTCCCGGAGTTGTCCAGAGAGTTTGACGGCCGTGGAACATAAATCTCGACCGTGGAACTTGCAGCTGTTCAACACCTCTTCGTGGCCTTCAAATCCAACTCTTGGCTCCTCTTCTAATGCTTCCAAGGCCTTGATCTCTTCATTGCAAGCCTCCTCAACACCTTCCTCCATCATACTTAAGGTAAGAACCTTCTCCAAGGGATCCTTGATCAAGATCGAGCTCACAACTTCCCTAGATTCCTCTTGCTCGACTATGTTGAAGACATCCTCATCAAGGGTTGGTCCTTTCATCATTGTGGACAACTTAAACTTGATGTTCTCTTCTCCAATGTTGAAGGAGAGAGTCCCATTCTTGCAATCCACTAGGCATCCGGAGGTGGCTAGGAAAGGTCTTCCTAAGATGATGGGAACCGGATAATCCGCCGGAATGTCCAAGATGACAAAGTCAATTGGCACATAGAATCCTCCTAGTTGCACCGGGATGTCTTCTAAAATCCCAACCGGATGAGTGATAGAACGGTCCGCCATATAGAGGGTCATCTTGACCGGCTTTGGCTCTCCTAGCCCAACCTTGTTGCAATGTGCAAGCGGTATGATGCTTACACTTGCCCCAAGATCACAAAGGGCTTCATACTTCACATCTCCCACTCCAATCGGGACACAAAAGGAACCCGGATCTCTTAGCTTGGGAGGCATCTCCTCCTTCATTGTTTGGATCAATTCCGAGGATCTCTTGGTCATTCTTATCTCCCCATACTCCTCCAACTTCCTTTTGTTGGAGAGTATTTCTTTCAAGAACTTGCCATATGCCGGCATTCCTAAAATAGCATCCATGAACGGAATGTTAATATGCAATTTAGACATTAGTTCAAGGAACTTACCAAAATGATTGTCCAAACGAGCTCTTGCTCTTGATTGTGGGAATGGTAGTGGTGGCTTGTATGGAGGCGGTGCCACATAGGTTGGCTCTACATTCTTGCTCTTGCCTCTATCTTTTTGCAACTTTCCCTCTTCTACCACTACTTGCTCTCCCTCAGCATTGTCCTTGGGCAAAGGATCTTTCATACTCAACCCACTCCTCATCGTGATGGCCAACACTTGGCCTCTTGGGTTGTCTTCGGTTCTTCCGGGAAGCTTTCCCGGATCTCTATGGGCTTCACCCGCCCTTTGGAACACTTGTGCTTCCAATACCTTTTGAGCCTTAGAAATTGAAGTCACCGTGCTCTCAAGACCACTCAAACTTCCAAGCAATTGCTCAAACATTATTTCGGTTCTATCCCTTGGAGGTTGAGTAAATCCGGGTGGAGGTTCTTGTGAAGCTTTTGGTGGTGGAGTTGTGCTTGTGGAAGCGGGAGGGTTAAAGGCTCCATCCGGGTTAGACTAAGAGAACCCGGGATGGTTGTGGTTTGGCCGGTAATTGTTGAATTGCCGGTTGTTGTTGAAATTCCTTGGGCCTTGGTAGTTGTTGTTGTAGTTGCCCCTTCCCATGTAATTCACATCCTCCTCCTTGGAAGACAAATTGGCTTGTGGAAGCACTTGAGGAGTTGCTTGATTCTTTAAAGTTGTAGCACACAACTCCCTCAAGGACTTCAATTCATTGTTGATGGCGTCAAGCTTGAAATTGTTCATGGTGACCTCACTCACCTCATCTGCTCCCGCCTTTCTCCCTTCACTCTTCCTATGGGAGTATTTCTCAATCACTAGAACTTGCTTCTCCACAAACTCCCAAGCTTCATCTACATGCTTCTCCATAAATGTCCCACCGGAAAGGGATTGAAGCTTGAATTGGCTATCTTCATCAAGTCCCTTGAAGTAGAACTCCAATAGCTCAATTTTTGGTATGCCATGGTGTGGACAATCTAGGAGAAGATCTTTGAATCTCTCCTAAGACTTAAACAAACTCTCTCTATCCTTCATCACGAAGGCATTGATCTTCCCTCTTAACTCGGTAGTCTTGGAAGGTGGGAAGAACTTAGTCAAAAACTCGGTTGTCATCTCCTCCCAAGTACCAACTCGCCCTTGCGGAATGGATTGATACCAAGCTAAGGCTTTATCCTTAAGAGAGAAGGAAAAAGCCCTAAGCTTATGGTTGTTGCTCTCCAATCTTGGCGGTCTAAGAGTCTCCATCAAGATCTCATAATTCATCAAGTGTTGATGAGGAGACTCTCCTTCCATCCCTCCAAATTGATTATGCCGGATCATTTGTAGAACTTGAGGGCGGAGCTCATAGTTGTGGGTTGCGGGATCTCCTAAGTTCACACCCGGACGGTGTGCTCTTTGTGCCGGATCCATACGTCTCCCAAAAGTTTGTGGCTCTTCAATAGCAATGGGTACAACCCTAGCATTCGCCGCCGGCTGCGGTTGTGGTGGTGGAGGAGGTGGAGGTTGTTGACGATTAAGCTCTCCTTGTACAAGGGCTTGCCTAATCTCATCGATCTCCCTCCTAGTTGCTTCTTGCCTCTCATTGGCAAGTCTCCTTTCTTCCTCCAAGAGCTCATCTCTTAGCCTTATTTGCTCCAAGGCTTCATCCAATTCAGCTTGGAGGTCTCTTCCGGCCATTTCTTTTCCCTTTTTAATGCTCTTGGATCTAGATCTAAGGGTTTTCTCCGGTTCGGGATCGAATGGAGCTAAATCCTTGCCACGAGATCTTCGCATACACCTAAAGAGTAAGAGATGTCCTGAAAAGCAAAGACACACACCAAAGAGAGATCAAAAGCAACAAGAAAGATCTACACTATAAACAATCACAAAATGACTCAATCAAGACCTAGTCCCCGGCAACGGCGCCAAAAACTTGTTAAGCTAGGAATTAGCACAAAAAGCTTTACATTTATAAACTCGAACTAAATCCTAAACTACCTAGCGAAACCCGCAGTGTACGAGTCGTTTGTAGTAGGGATAGTATTCCGAGGTCGAACACAAAGACTAAGGTGAAATTGATTCGATTTGTGATTGAGTTTAGTAAAGATCTAGGTTAAAAGAAAAAGAAGGAATAAAGAAATGAAAATCTAAAATGTTTTTGGTTGGTTTTTGGTGATTAATCAAAGATCACAATTCATGCAAAGTAAACAATCAATTAAGCTAACAATTCGAACAAACAAGCTAAAAACGAGATATAGATCAAAGAAAAGAAAGACGGATTCTAGGGGTTAGAAGTTCCGGTTATGGCATAGGACTCAAGTTATCATTCTCTCCTTGGATTAACTATGTTATGTGTTGGGGTTAAGTGTTTCTAGATTGGGATTAATTACCGGGTAGGTCTCGTGATCCACTAGTCCATTCCTAAGGTCTCATTACCGGGTAAGTCTTTAAGAACCTAAGGATAGGAATTCTACACAAACCGGATTGTTACCTAGAGATCTAACCTATCCTTACCGGGTAAGTCTTGGAAGGGTTAGTTCTAAACAACCATCCTAGCACACTTAATCCAATGGCGGCTTATGACGCTCACCACTACCTAAGGTTTGTCATCTTTGAGATCTAAGAGCAAGGATTACCGGATAAGTCTCTCCTAACACTTAGTTGCTAACACTAGGTCACCCTAGGATAGATTTAACTCAACAAATACTTGGGATTTCAATATTCTAACAATCTAAGGCTAGATCCATCGAATCAGGTAAGATCACGGGTTGTTCTACCTTTCCACGGCCGTGGTTTGGCAAGAACTAGCCGTGATTCCTAACAGAAACTACGATCATGCACATAAGTCATCCAAAGGTAAATCTAAGTCCATCCTATCATAGCCCTAGCCATAACCATCCTTTCCTTACCCTAGAACCACATCTATTTAGCCTAGAACATTCATAATAGAAATCGAAACAATCAAACATAAAATCATGGCATCCATTTGCAAGATAATGAAAAGAAAGAGATGAACAAGTGAACTAAAACAAAACCAAGCTGAAAATGGAATTAGAATAACTCACAATCCTTCTTAAAGAAGGTTCAAATGGTTCATACAACTCTAGCAATTGAATCCGAAATTCTTCACTATAAAAGCTCTCTAGGTCTATCAATGGTGTGTCTTCTTCTCCTTCCTTCAAGCTCTTCTCCAATGGTGGCTTCCTTCTTCTTCCTTCTTCCTCTTGAGAGAGTATTTTGATTGGATGATAGTGGATAATGGAGAGCTGCTCCAATATGCTTCTCTCAACCAATGAAGGACCACTTTTATAACAAATTTTGCATGAGCTGGCCATGAGAGTCGTGGCACAGCTGTCACAAGAATCTGGCAAAATCCACGGGTAGAATCACGGGCGTGGAATGTGCTAGTGAACCGTGGTTTGCTCCAGAAACTTCGTCTTGGATCATTAAGCTGTGATTTAGTGCATGACTTGTGTTGGCAAGGCTCCATGAGTCCTCCTTAGCCTCTAGTTTGCATCCTAATGAGCCCGGAGGTGCGTCATCTCGAGGATTGATTCTCGAATGCATCAATTAAGCTCCTAAATCTCCCAAAATACCTATAAAACACGCACAAGTCCGTGTAGACGTCTATCTCGACAAAATACATGAATTGAGTGCAAAATGTCGTGAACTAATGCTAAACCATGCATGGATGAGTGAGAAATCTATCTAAATGACTACTTAAACCTAGCTCATAAATCGTGTTATCAGATGTACCTAAGCAGATACCACTCGAGGTAGAGAAACAACAATAAGATATGCCACAACAGGAGCATGTACCTTTTGAGAGGGAGCATGACGACTTACCAGAGCATGTACTTGTTGAGGAGCAGGTAGAAGAGGACGTACTTGTTTTATTGACAGGCTATGCTGACCACAAAGCTAGCGCTATATGGGCCGGTATGGATTCCTCCGTGATTAGAGTTGTTAGGAGACTCGACGCGGTTAGTAGATTACGTGAGTGGCGGCGAGATTTAGTTGACCCATTTTCGTGGTTTGGCTTGGCTAGACGCAACAGACTTAGGATTTGGAGGACGTACAGTTTGGTGGCGTCAATCATTGTTTGATTATGACGTTTATCGAGAGGTGGTGCCCAGAGATAAACATATTTCACATGCCATGAGGGGGGGGAGATGCGTATAGCATTGTACGATGTTCAAGTTTTTATGGGACTAGTAGTTGATGGAGATGCTTTACTGACTTCCGTCGATGATGGTGTCCGACATGATTGGCTGGTTCATCGTCTTGGGTTATTACCAGTTGAGACTAGACGTCAGACTAGACAACTATTATGCGAGACTTTTAGGACTAGAGTCGCTCATATGTTGGACCTTCCAAAGCCTCCACATGACGCTATTACATCTGCTTATTTGTTATTGTTCATATCGTCGACTTTGGTAGTCGACAAGTCTACCAACAAGATGCGAGGATGGCTTATTGATCTAGTAGGAGATTATGTGAGGATAGAGGCGTATGCTTGAGGCACCGGGACCCTTGCTTTTCTTTACAGGATTTTGGGGGACGCCACCAGGAAGAAGGTGACGACGATGGGAGGATGTACTAAACTTTTACAGGTGTGGTTTTATAAATATTTTGCTTTACAAAACGTAACTTTGTTGTTACGATTAAAATTTATAAAAAATTTTGTACATTTTTGGATTTACACACATTTCCCATCATTGGGATGTGCAGCTGTGGAGGATCCGGATTTTCTATGTCATGCACGGTGGTCTTCGAGACTTTTTGTCCCGAAGACTCCGTTTATTAGGGGAGAGAGGCTACACGCATTACAAGCTTAGTTGGACCAGATGAGGGCGGAGGGTGTGTTTTTTTTACCCCGTATGATGATCGTGTGCTTGATTTTGGGGGAGAGTTTGGTGTTTCTCGCTATCGAGGTATCATATGGATATCCGACATAGAGGACGCGTACATGCCGGACCGGTTCTTGCGACAGTTTTTGTACGTACAGACCGTGCCTCTACCCTGGACCCACCCATCCATGAGGTACGTCCAGTGAATGGACGTGGATTTAGGCTTTCATATCCTCTCACATATGATCATTGGGCAGCCCGCCATCTGAAGAGACCCGATTTTCACTAGTTGGATTGATACCAACTATTTGTCCGTGGATCATCGATGATGCGTACATGTCTTGATATACGGTCCATTGCCATCCGTACATCTTGCCGACGTCTATTGCACTCCAGTTACCTATAGACCGTCCCCCACCTGTTCCGGTTTCATATGCTAGAGTACGTTTGTTTGTAACCCTTAATTTACTCTTTATTTTATTTTCAATTATTTAACATTTTGTTTTCTGTATTTGAGTCCATCCTTTCTATAAACTTGTTCAGCGTCGCTTGACTCGGGTTTGAACGATCATCATCATCATCATCACCAATATCACCATCGGAAAAAAAAACCAGAATCGAGTGAACTTGCTTTCAAAATGGGTGTATCTGAGACAAATAGATAGGTCTACGAGCCTGGATTGCTAACATAAAGTCATGCACACATGGCACTCCATGTGTAACACCCCAAGTTCTGGGAACTCGAAGCGTTACGGGCTAGGACCGCCAATGGGTCCCGACTCTCAGAGTAGCAACAACAAACAGATCTTACAACAAGGCATAGACGAATGAAAACCAAAACTCAATATAAAACAAAAGGTTTAAACAAACAAAGCGGAAAAGACTCGCAGCCGAGTTCAAAACAAAACGGAAACAACAAAAGAAACATAAACCCGATCCCGTCCTATAATGTACGGGAACCCCGGCTGACCACACCATCCGGATCACTCAGGAGCATCCTGAACGTGCGGAACATCTACAACGACAATATAAACCGTTAGCTAACATTCTAGGTATAAGCAAGAGCGTAAAGGCACAAACACACATAAGGTAAAATAAACATATAGCATGCTTGCACTCAACCGGTTATTATCTTTCATTAAGTTATCCATTACTAATTCAACTTATTTTGTAACACGAGAATCCTTTCGAAACTCGCCTCCGCTTCCGTCTACCAATAGGAATAGATCAGTATATCCATTACCTACGGGCCTGGGTTGCAAGAGCACATTCTAGTCTCCTGAAGAACTAGATAAGTGGTCACCACCCGGTTATAATACACCTGGGCCAATTAAGGTTATAAAGGGTGAATCCTATATCCG
This sequence comes from Fagopyrum homotropicum, assembly GCA_033239125.1. NCBI lineage: Eukaryota > Viridiplantae > Streptophyta > Magnoliopsida > Caryophyllales > Polygonaceae > Fagopyrum > Fagopyrum homotropicum. The sequence goes on along the minus strand of BSWB01000001.1, from coordinate 149,052,468 downwards.
ATTATCCGTTATAACATGATAAACAACACAAACAAGCCAATATAATTCAACTAATACGCGGAATGAAGCTAAGTAAGTCCAAGGGACTATCAGCGAACAACTCAGAAAACACTCAAAGAAGCTCAGTTTCCCTAAGTAAAGGAGTAAGGAAAGCCTGTACGAACAAGCAACATGGATCAGGAACGGAACGGTTGCTAGAAGTCTACGACTTCTAGTCTGAACAATCTTTTAAGAGATCAACACATGCTAAGGGCTCAACCTTAGTCTTACAACACTCAAGGGAACAAGGAACAACCATTAAATTTATAATCCAAGAAGTATGCTTGAACAATGTGCGAACCCACAGTGTACGGGTCAATTGTAATAAAAGAAAGAATTCCAGGGGTCGAACACAGGGACTATGGTGAAACAAAGTACGGAATCAAGTTGTCAATCAACTACTAACCACAAATCAAAGCAATCAAAGATGATATAAAGTCACATAAAGGGAATGCGGATTCTAGAGATTAAAGCATCCAGTTGTGGTTCCGACTCAAGATCTCAAGAGATAACACGGACAAAGATAAGGTTTGCAAAGGGAAGGTGTTTCTAAGGTGGGAATAGATAACCGGGTAAGTCTCACTACTCACTATCCCAAACCGAAGCTCCTATTACCGGGTAAATCTCAAGGAACTAATGAAAAGAACTATAACCTCAAACCAACACAACACCCAAGGGGATAGAATCAACCTTTACCGGGTAAGTCTCAAGCTAACTCTCAAAGATGGGATGAAGGCACACTCAAACCGCAGTAAAGGATAAATCTTTATTACCTATCGCTCATGATCTTGGGTATACAAGCAAAGGAATCACCGGGTAAGTCTCATCCTAGACTTGCGTTGAACCAGGAAAGGTGTAACAAGGATAGGATTTTGGCAAATTGGAATCTTAACTCAGAAAAGGATCAGGAAAAGGTTCACCTCGTTCAGTCAGATTCCACCCCGGCCGAGATGTTCAATGATTGAGCGAGGTGTTCGTTGGTTAAGGTAAAGGCTCGAGCTTTCAAGGTTCTGCTGGGATTAAGATCATTTTATCATCGTCTTTCCCACAACCTTCAGCCAATCACCCTAGAATCGCATGAGAAACTTAGCCAACAATCATCATGATAATAATAATCAAATTAATGAGAAAGGAATCGAACAAGAAAACCTTAATGGAAAGGTTTCAATGAATCAAACAAGTGACAAATCAGTGTTTTAAAAGTCACAAATCAACAAGACAACAAACCAAAAGAAACCTAAGAAGATCTCACAAACTCCTTCAAAGGTTATCTCCAACAATGATTCTTTCCTTCCTTGGACTTCAACTTTCTTCAACTTCCTTCAAAACTCTTCAGCAAATCCCTCAGAAAATTAGTGATCCGAAGATGGTGGATTGTAGAAAATCCAACCCTTTATTTAGAAGAATTATCTTCCAAAGAAAAAATATCTTAAAAAAAATAATTTCCTATAAAATATATTCATATCTCCAAAATAAATATCCCAAAAATAATATCTTCCTTCCAGAAATCCAGCCAAAAATATATGATATCCTCCTTCCAAAAATAGAAGATCTAAGCCAAAAATAAGGATCTTGCCGGCGACAAGGTGTTCACCTCGGTCGGGACGCTCCTCAAGATCACCTCGGTCGATGTGGTATTGTAGCTGACCGACGTGAATCTCAGCTGAGAGTAAATCATCTCTAATCTGGGCCAAAATCAATCTTCTTAATCATTTCCATGCTCCCTGAGATCTTCTTTAAGCTCCAAAATATAGCTCCAATGATTCCTTAGCTCTTTTAGCTCCATTTCGTTCCAAAACATGCCATTTTCGCTACAATTACAACGAAACTAGGTGTAGACCTCGATTCCCGCAAAGGTAGACAAAACAATATAACCACAGAATATACATCTATACATGAAGATTATGAAGATAAAACGTCTAAATCAGCCCCAAAATATAGACTATAATACATACTATCACTCTCTATTAGCCACTTTTTGCGTTTATTTTTTCCTTCTTTGGTCCCTCTCAAATGTGTCTCACATCCGTAACTAGCCTCATTTGACCCTATTTGGGGTTTTGAAGGAAGAAGAGAATGAAAAACATTAAGCATGGGTGTTCCCAAAGTATGAATGTTCGAAAGAAGTAAATTCGCAAGTTTGGAATATATTATTCTTATTGAAGATCACTTTAGGGTGGTGAAAGGGAAAAAAAAGTCTCTGGCATCCTTGTTGTTGTAAATAAGTGAGAATTGGTTCAAAATAGAAGAAAAAGCTTATCCCTAAAAGAGAAATCAAGTGCTACAAATATCAAAGTGTTATGGTTCATGAAGAAGTACAAATTACGAAGAAAAGTATGAAGTGACAATGCGTTGAAAGTTTTTCGAGATGTAAAGATTTGATATCCCGGATACTATTTTCCATTTTGACCTACTTTTTTGCTTATCAACATCACTTTTCCATGTCCCATATCCACGTTACACCTTTATAGAAGACCTTCTGATATTTATTTGCATTTTAGTTTTACTTGATAGGGGGTGACGTTCAAGAACGTCTTGACAAGCTTATGGTACGATATATTCATGACTGTTGAGTTTGATAGTTTAATCATATACCCCTAAACACTTTTTAGACCTTAGATTTATGCATTTCATACCCCTTTTTCTCTCTCATACATTTATATTTGTATGGAAAGTGTTCACTTTCTATATTTTGGTATCTACCTTGGTTTTTTGTGTTTCAGACATTCACGACATCAATTGTGCCATAATTGCATCTCCCAAAAGTCAGAGCTGGAACAAAGACTCTACAATGGTTGAAGAACTCCAACACCAAGTCTCATAAACTGAAGATCCATGATTTGAATTTATAGATGAGAAAAACGCCAAGCAAAATGGTCAAGCAAGCAATAAGGTGGTCGTTTCACATATATCATCATTGTAGAAGATTTTGTCAAAATCCAAATTCAAGGTCCATGCCGAAGAACTGTCTACGGCCAGGAAAAACAACGATCATATGGCCATAGGTATGCCGTTTGATGAACGTAGAAAGGTCGTTTCGACTGCCGTTAAGAAGGATGTCAAATCTTTCTATTTTAAGTTTGGAAAGGATATACTTTGAGTAACCCTAGACTCCGAGAATTCTCCATATATATTCATATGTCAATCGTAGGTTTAGATATGCTGATTCATCATGAATTAGGCTTTACTCAGATTTCTCCTTACCCTATACATCAAGTAATTGTTAGCTTTGCCTTGAAGGTTCGCCCTACTAGAACCGAACAATTGTGAGTTTATGTCTTTCCTGATTTTATGTTGTATTTGCTTTATATATAATCATGCCTGACTAATTCTCCTCTTGATTAAAGGGTTGAATGATCCCTATAATGGTTTAATTTATTGTTTCCATATATATTTATTAATTGAGATTGTGATATCACTTCTTTTCAACGCGCTTTATTCCTAACTTTTATTTACCTTCAAAAATAGTGGCGTTTATAAATGGTTTAGATAAAACAAGTGAAGAGTCAAAAGTGAAGTTTGTTTTTTGGATTTATTGAAAAGAATTTGGTTTTGAGAATACTAGTTTATCAAAGGTTTGAAGATTTCTAAAGGTTTGAGGATTTCTGACTATCGTAAAAATTTTGGTCTTTGTACCTTTTCCTAATTGAAGAGTCAAAAGCGAATTTGTTCTTGGTCTTTTCCGGATTTCTAAGTGTTTAATGGGTTTTCCAATACTTTTCGAACCGCTGGATTGAGAGATACGCGAGTTGGAAAGCACGATCTTTGTTTATCTATGTCAAATGTTATTTTGGATGGTTACCTTCAATTAATCATATATCAATGTTCATGAGTTATATATGTGTGTATGCGCGTGCATTGATATCTTAATTCGGTATAATGAGAATTTACGTTTCTTAGATCGATTTCACCACATATATGTCTATAATCGTTATTGCTTTCGCTTGTCACAATAGTTGCTTTATTGCCTTATTTTTTCACCCATATATTACTTAGTACCAGAGTTTCTCTTCATCCGCCATCAACTCAAGTTCAAGCCTTTCGAGTTCTTGTATGCGTCTCACTAAATCACCGTGCATACCTCTCTTCTGCATATCTCAAACCTCATTTATGATCTTCTAGAGATTTTAATATTTTTGAAAGTCACCTTATTCTAATCTTTTAGCTTCTTCGTGCAATTCTCCAGCCTGTTTTGTGTTTTTTCATATGAATCACCTCAAGTCGGACTATACCATTTCTTTTCGACCACCTCGATCTTTACACTCTTTATGCTCAGCTCATAGCACTTGTAATCTATTTGGTTTGGTTCTAATTATTTTGAGGTCACACTCATCTTCAATTCTTTGAGGGTAGACCACAATAGGGATATGATCATTTCCCTCTCGGTTAACGCTCTAGGCAAAATGTTCATCCAACTTTATTCTCAAACTTGTAATCTAACCTTCCTAGATAAAATCAAACCCTTCTCTACCATTATCCCATGTAAACTTCATGTAATCTAACATTTTTCACCTTTTATGCGAAGGTGAAAACCCTATAAAGACACAATTTCTATCGCGGTCCACAGAGGATCGAGAAAATATCGAACAATAAGGAAGACAATCCAAAACACAAAGATGGTCAAGGAAAGATGGGGAATTATGAAGAAGCTCATAAAGAGTTTTTTAATTAAGTACATATGTAGGTGTGTGATTGATTAGGTTGCAAGTAGTGAGGACACATCCTCCCCAAAGCGACAGAGGTAATTGCACTTGAAACATAAGGGCTCCAGCAAGATTAAGGATGTGACCATGTTTCCGTTCTAACTTCCCATTTTTTTATGTCCTGAGATGTTAAGGGAACATGGAAGGAGGATCCGGAGTTAGCTTGTCTACCGCCCCAATAATTGTGGCAATCATGTTACCAACCAAATTCGTTTTTGATGCCGATTGCCAAAGTCTTCTCTAATATAGCGGACAAAGTCGTTTCTGATACTAGCGGTCAAAGTTGTTTTTGGTACTTACGGACAAAGTCATCTCGATACTGGTGGTTAAAGTCCTTTTTTATGCAGGTGGTCAAAGTTGTTTTTGATATCGACTTCAAAAGTCTTCTTTGATACCGACACCCAATCATTTTTAGGGTTATATTTTTATTTTGTGGCGGAAACGTAGGTTTGAGGAAAATGTTCTGATACTACAAAGAGATTTGTGAACTACAAGCTTATTTATTTCATGGATCAAATATTGTTTATATAAATAGATAAAAAGATAAACTAACAAATAAAGAATAAGTTTAACGTACTACCCAATATATTGGGTCTAATCTCTAACAACAAACTTTAAGTGTTACATTTTATGTCCTTTTATGTTAGTAGTGCTCCATTTTTGCTTTAGTTGATCACTGCATACATTCTAGCGTTGTCAAAAGTTGATCTGATCCGTTAAACCAACCCCACGAATCAGAACTTAAACCCGATCTGGTCCCGAAAATTTTAAAAAAGAGAATATCCAGAACATGCCCGCTTGAAACCGATTTAACCTGAAGTAACCCGGTCCAAATGACCCAGATGATCGAATAACCCGGCCCAAAAAAAATGATAGCCCGAAGTAACCTGACCCGAATGACCCAATAGCCCGAAGTAACCCGACCCAAAGTAAACCAAACCGAATGACCCAATACTCCGAAGTAACCCGACCAGAATCACCCGATAAAACATATCACCCAAGTATTCACGGATAATTATCTGATCCGACTAAAGTCGTTTTTTGATACCATATATTTGTATATGGATCAAACGGATCAACCGAATATCCACGGATTATTATCCGATTTGGCAAAAAAGATAAATTTTATTTTATAACAAACAAAATAGGAAAAACATATATGAATCATAAGTCAAATTAGATATTTTGATCAAACGATCATTATTGTATTATTGTCATTATTATTTATTACGCATGTCTTCAATCCATTATTATATTTTTTCAAATAAAATGCACAACACTACAACAACACAACTTTTATGTTCTCTTTTATCAAATTAATATCTTCGTATAAATTTTAAAGTAAATTACACAAACCCAAACATAAATTGACCTGAATCAAGATTCTAGGCAATCCGATAAAAAACGGTTTTGGCCCAACCCGAACATAAATTGACCCGACTCCAACCCGATTGATCCGCGCCGATTGAGACATCTACCGAAGCCATTAAAAACCGAATTAACCCAACCCGAATGACCCAAGAACCGAACTAACCATCCTATGATGAACTTTTTATTCAAGAGTTGAGGTTATCCGATAGGGCGTATTAACCCGAATAATTGATACCTGAACCGAACCGACCCCACCTGAAACATACCCATAAAAAGAGGAGATTGTTTTGACCCGACCAGTTTCAACCCGAGCATGTTATGACCAGTTCGAATCCGACCCTTCGGCCTTGTTTGACAATGCTATGGAGAACCGAAATAAACCGACTTGTTATGATCCGAGAACTGATGCTAACCGATAACCCGTTTCAATCCGAACAAATGATACCCGACCCAAACCGATCCGATCCGAAACAAACCGAATAATAACCAAGCCTTTTTTGACCCGGCATGTTTCAACTCGAACTTGTTATGACCCGAAGCCGACCCGTTGCCCCGTTTGACACCTCTCTAGTATTTCCTGATGGTCCTGCGTAGAATTTTGTAGGGGATGGTCTTGTTTATGGAGTTTGTGAAGCCGTTGATTGAGAAAATAATTTTGGGTGCTTCTTTGTTATTTTCGTGACAGTTTTGGGTCAACTATTTCCTGATGGTCCTGCATAAAATTTTGCAAAAATTTCTTTGGCATATATAAGGAGCCTATTAATTATAGACAATATGTGGATCAAACTTATTCTGTATCCATATCCTTTGAATTCAATTTAGCGGTCCATATTAGACCACCCAAATAACGACATTACAATCGTAGTCGCAAATACCTTACAATAAAACAATCTTTAAAAATAATTCATAATAATCATCGTATCAATATCTACTATTAATTGAAGATTCAACCTTGGTTCATATTTTCTACTCATCTTCACATTATCTTAGTCTCTATAAATAGGTGCTTACTTCACTAATCACACACTGCAAAGCAAAAAAAAAATGAAGTTGCTTAACATATCTAAGGTGATCTCTCTGGTGATCTTTATCGGCTTCATCTTCCTGCTGTCGATGCAGGCAACTGATGTTAATCATCGCATCACCACTCTGCGCAAACTTTGTAAGTAATCAAATCTGTTTGTTTCTTCTTCCATTATAGAAGACTGAACTACTCGATCATGTTGTCTATGATTCGGAACGCCCCTTGGCCTTGGGCCTAGATCATATCTTTATTTAGGGTTATAATATTTATTGAATATTCTTTTCTTTTTATTTATACACGACCTATGCTAATCACTAACCGCAATTAATGTCAATTTTAACGTTACAGTACAAGATCCTGGTCCAATTTCCGGTTATGGGTGGAGAACGGGCCCACCCTCAACACCGAGTCGTCCGTAAAAGATCGAGAAACATCCAGACTTGGCCGGTAGTTATCATGTCAAAGGGTGTCTGGATTGTATGGGAAAGAGGTATCCGAATGCAAATTATGTAATGTAAACTTTGGGATCGTTCCTCTTAATTACCTACCTAGTATTGTATGTTGCTTGTTTTTGATGATTCAATAAAATTATTGCACCAAAAAGCGAGCTATCATGTTATAAATAAAAAAAATTGAAATCTAGGATCAAGATTCATCGATGCATTTCAAGGTTTTTGGAGTTGTCTGTGGGAGGTCGTGATGATTAGCTATACCCGACTCTAAATTAGACATGTCTTCACATAAACTAATTGTGTTGCTGAACGAAAGACCTATTTGATAATCTAGGCACCCAACGCAAATGAAATCTCAATACCCACTGTCGATTGTGTTAAAGTGAACAAATTACATATCACGGTCGTAAATATGTTGCATACGACCCTAATCTGCAGTTTGTTCATTTTAGCACAATCTCAACACCTATAGTCGATCCGAATAACAAAAATAACACTTACCCTAGAAATAATGGAATGTCAAATTATTGGTGTCACATCATCGATGAGAATGAAATTTTTGCTATTTAAACAAAGTTTGTTAGTTTTATTAAATATGTTAGTAATAGAAAGTAGGTTCTTACTTTTTCATTTTTAACTTTTATTTTAAAAATAGGTTTTGTAGTTGATGAATTTCGAACCCTCTCACCCTATTGTCCGCATCACTAATTGCATCTCATGGTTGTTTTATTTTTTAAAAATTATACTTATACTTATATCTTAATTTTAATACTAAAAATTTTATATATCGGATTTTTGTTTTTCAATTTTAATACCTAAATACTAAAATGTAAAATTCAATACTCAAAATATATATAAAGTATAATACCTAAAATATATACGCGAAATCTAAACCTTAAAATTTAATAATCAAATTTCAGTACTCAAAACGTATCTAAAAACCTATGGACTACTTCATTAAAAAATTTGCTATATATAATGCATCATTCTTATTAAAAACAATCTCTTCAGAAACATCAAATAAATTTGGAACGATACAAAGAGGATTATTAACTTTATAAGAAGAAAAATAAAATTAAAAAAAAAAGGATAAAATCGAAATATAAGTCTGAGTTAATGATGTAAACATGAACTTTGTATTGTTATTTAGGTGAGTGGAAGGTGATTTTTTTTTTTTTTTCAAAAGATAGAGGGTCACAAATGAGAGATATGAAACAATCAGACATTTGTTGTAGGTTGGTTTTTAAGTTTTTGACAATTTCGAATTATGCACTACCTTTTTTTTCTTTTATTGGTGGTACCCTTAAACTATATATATAGTCCTGTTTTTTGTACAAACATTAAGTTTTAGAATCATAATTAAAATAAATTATATATAAAACAACAATTTCTCTTCATGATATTTTCCCTACACCATCAACGCTTGCATTTTCAGCTTCGTTCCGACTTCTCTTTCATCTATCCTTCTCTAGTTGTTTAGTTTTTGTTATGCGGTGATAAACCGCTAGAACTACATCTAGACGATAGAGTTTTACAAATACTTAGAAGGACGATTCTCTTCGGTCTTCACAGAGAAACACAAAAACAACAATGGGAACAATAGGGATAGACAATGGAGAGAAGATGAAATGACGAATGGTAGATGGACAGAACAAAGAAAGAAACAAGGAGATTTATAAAGACATTGATCTAGATGATCAAGAATCAAGCCAAGTCTTACACCAACCCTTTTGAAGGACTGTAATACGTAATTAAGCTGTAAAAGTTACTACTTAATTAGGATTGGAAAATTTATCGATTAGAGACCTGATTTTGCAAAGTCAAGAATCCGACATGCGTAATCTGTCGGAAATCTGCGAACCAGTTGAATGTTGTACTCGAGAAATAGAAGCAGATAGTAGAGAATAAGATGTCCTTTTTGTATGTATCAAACTGATAGGGATGGAGGAGATCCGTTTGGGGAGTTACTGTAGATTAGACATGGGTTCGGTTTGAACCACCAAACCGGCAGTTTGTGAACCAGTTCAAACCGGCGGTTTAGGTCTGCCGTTTTGACCAAACCGTTTTTTTTTTAATTTATTGGCCCGAACCGGCCGGTTTGGTACTCAAACCTGCGGTTTAGTGAACCAAATCGGCGGTTAACCGCCGGTTTGGGCCGGTTTGGTCTACTTTCAAATTTTTAATTTTTTTTACAAACCGGCTAAACCGCCGTCAAACCGCCGGTTTAGGTTAAACCTAAACCGGCTGTTTGAGTCTAGCCGGTTTAGGTTTAGGTTTGCGACTCATGTCTACAATATTGCATTAATTGTGCAAGATTCTACAAAATATAACTCTCGGCTTTTTATTTAATTTGGAGATATTGCGTTTAATCCGACCTCATTTAATTTGAGATATTCTGTAAAATATAAAGCTCTCACTTTCTAGAGTTGACCATAGCCGGAGCCCACCAAAAATATGTCTAGAAAGTGTCCGGCACACCATGTATTAAATTATTATTTTATTCATAAAATTTAGTTCCAACAATCCCCACATTAATAGAAATGATTCTAAAAAATATGTTTCTCTTTTTTGTAAAACAAATGAATTTTGGAGGATACAGTTCAAAAATTCACTACATATGGATTGGTGTCATGTTTCAGGCTTGAACCATCCGTAATGAATAGATGTCGGATATACACAATTTCATTTTCACACAGAACGTCGGTTCTCTTTTTGTGTTCATTTTGGCCTTGAACAACCTTGGTTACTCATGAGTGAATTTGAAGAATTCAACCTCACCTTATTCTCCTAGGCACGGCCCCATGTCACACTCACAAGATGAGGTTGAATTTGCAGAATTCAACCTCACCTTGTTGATTGCGGAGCACCAGCGTCGGAGGAGTAGCTGACAAAGGAGCCGCCGCCTCCACATCTGTAAAGCCCTAGATCGGGTGATGTGAATTTGGAGTAAATTACAAAAAGGCATCCATAACTCTTATTTATGTTGATGACCCATAATTTAAGAAATTGCATATGTGCCCCTATTAGGATAATTTCAGAATTTGGTTGGCAGTGAGAATAGAAGTCATGACCTTTTGCACCTCCCTTTTTAGTTTCCTGAATTTGGTTTGGAGGTGTTGTCTTTGGAAGAATGTTTCGATGTCTTAGATTTATCATCTACCGTTGAATTTTTGATATGTTGTATATGGATACATGTACTTTGATGTATTAAAATTTGGGAGTAATCCAAGGTCGAACATAGAGTTATAAGATCCCAAAGTAGGGTTGTAGTGCAGTTTTGTATGAATAGAGTGATTTTGGCTAAGTATTTTTGGATTTTTATTCTTCTAGTTAGGAGTTGAGATGTCATAGTACGCATAAATATTTTTCTCGGGATTTTTAGGACTTTATAAGAGCGTTTTAATTTAGGTCAAAATATGACCCTGGTGAGCGTTGATTTCAAGTTTGAAAGTTGGGAATCTTTCAAACTGGACAGATCTTTCTTGTTAGAGTGAGTCTTTATGTCTTCGAGGTTTTAGTGGAAGTTTCTAAGTGTTTATAGACTTTTCTAGGGTTTTAGCATCCACGGGTAGAATCGCCTTATTACCCTTAGAAGGATAATTTGGTCTTTCCTTTAGATAACCTTTGGTAACTTAGAAGTTGGAAACTTCGAAAAAGTGTGGATATGTTATTGATCCTTTTTCCTTTTTATAACCAGGCGGTTGAATTCTTTCCTTGCGGATCGATTTTTTGAGACATCGAGAGTTGTGACTCGATTCAGGTAACTCTCCGGACTTACTTAGCTCGTATTCTCCGTATTTCGATGCGTGTTTGGCCGTGTGTGTTTATTGTTTGTGTGTGTGTTTATTGTTTATGATATAACAACTAAACCAGTAATAGGATCACCGACTTTATATATTGATATTTGGCCCAAGTGTATGATAACGGACAGTGGCCGATTGTCCAGTCCAAAATGCGGTGACTGGAGGTGCCTTACAACCAGTCCAGCGGGTGATGCTGTTTCGCATCAAGTACAAATCCGTCTAGTGAAAGGGGACAAGGGTGAGTTATTCTCGTGTCACACCATAAGTGGAATAGTAGGGGATATGACTTAATAATAACAAAGAGATAATAAATCGGACATGTGTGTTTAGATCATGTGGTGTGTTATGATGCCTATTGTGTGTGTGTGCGCCATCACCTTGATTCTAATGCTTTGTATATTTGCTAACGGTGTTATACCGATGTTGTAGATTGTCTTGCAGGTTAGGAATGCGGCCGAGAGATCTGGAAGAGTGGGCAGCCGGGGTTCCGTACATTTTAGGAGGGGTTTTGGTGCGAGTCGGGTTTTGTATGGTTCTTCGTTTATTGTATTTTGTATGCCGCGAGTATGGCGTTTAGTCTTTGGAGTTGTTTTTGTTTGAAGTCCGTGGTTTGTATTCTTTTGGGTTTCCTTTCATTGCATAAAAATGTATTCCGGTTTTGACCTTTATTTGTGCATTGTTGCAAGATCCGGTGAAATTGTTGTCAGGATAAGGGTCGGGACCCATTGTGAGGTCCCCGCCCATAGCATCCCAAGTACCACGGATTCGGGGTGTTACAAAACTCACATTCTTTGTTCAAAGTGTTCATAAATCTCAATCGTACCTAGAATCTCGACCGAGATTCCTATCCGTGATTTTTTCTTTGAGACTGTTCGCGGACTTACAATCTAGATTAGGCAATTGTTGCTTTGACCCCGCATCATCTAGCCTCTTCTTGTGCTTTATAACTCTGTTAGTTTGTTCGAGTTCGACAGTTGACTGACTCGACAGCCGGTGAGGCGTGAGCAACGTTTTTGCCTTCTTGTCTAATGTTGTAACTTTAATAGTGTGTTCGAGTTCTAGTTCGAAATTCTTTCTAATTCGGTAATAACTATACTTATTCAGTATAATGTTGTATAATCTTGTATTGTTTTCCTCTCTTTCGTCCACGGCCGGTGAACACAGAGCAACACTTTATCTTTCTTGTCTCGTAATAGTCCATCCCTGCCTCTTCTTATTTGTAAAATAATAACCGAGTGACTGAGTCAGTAGTAATAGTGACTAATACTTTGAATCTCTAATATTGATTATTGCATGATTTATTGATTTGTATTGTTTTTGACATCTTATTCCTTGTATTTGTATTGTACTTCCTCCGATCGTAAATAAATGACTTCCTAGGATCTAAATTTTGATCAAATTTAAATGTCGTTTTATGTTTTCAAGGTTATTAATTAAGAGAGAGTGGTGAGAATAGTTCTTGAAAATTATTTTTATTAAATATTTTCATAATGAAATATTCTCTCATTGGTTTAAAAGGATGGTGAACATTTAATAAGTGATAAAATTGAGAAAAACTATAAAAAAAATTAAGGTTGTTAGGAGTTTTCTTAATAATTGTGTCAATGGCTAAAAAGTCATTTATTTATGATCAGAGGAAGTATCATTTTTATGATTATGGTTGTTAGTGATATTGAATGATTGTTACTCAAAACAATATGATTGTTTGCAAAAACTATAAAATGAAAACACTCAAAACAATGTAATTGTTATTTATTACTCAAAACAATATTGATTATTGTTGGATGTTCCTTACTAGCTTATTGTTGTGGTATTGTGTTTTACATTCTTTAGTGATATGTATGATATTTAGTTTATATCATTTATGCTACTAGTGTTGATATTGTAGCACCAATATGTAATATACTCTGATATTGCATGAAATTTGACAAGAAGTTATTGTTTTGTCCAAATTCAAAAGGTTTGTGTTCAATTTGCTTAATATTGATCACTTATTCACTTGGACTGAAATTTGACAATGAAACGAACAAAATTATGAGTAGTTCAATATCAATCGAATTATCCACGAAACTTTCATGCAACATAAGTTGGTGGTGGAATCTAAGTTGATGTTTTTTATCGCTTAATTTTTTTTATCGATAAAGTAAGAACTAATGATTTGTATATTGTCTTTTTAACAGAATATGCAATCCGAGTTTCCTATGAATACAGAGTCGTCTCAATACTCTCCGGAACACATTGAGCAAGTTATTGTTGATGATGTGGTAGAGACACAAACACAATCGATTGGGCGCAAAGCATAATTGGGATTAAGGAAAGAAATATTGAGATATATTTAATGAGTTTTTGGATGAGAATAAACGTCGTAAAGCAAAATGCAAGTATTTTGGGACAACTTATGCTTGTGACTCGATCTTGAATGGCACAAAAATATACGTCAATATTTTTTTCGTTGTCAAAAAAAATCCAACAAACAAGGAAAAAGGTAAACAAACTCAACATGTTCTTGAATCCATGAAATATTAGTGTGAGAATGAAAAGTTGATCATTTGATGCAAAGTATGTTAGGGATAAAGTGGTAAAAATGATAATAAAAGATGAGATGCCATAGAAAAGGAAGGGCTAAAGGAGGCTTTTTATGTTACTTGTCCTTCATTTGTTATGCCCTCACGCACCACTATATCTCCTGATTGTCTTCAACTCTTTTACAAATAATGAGAGAAGATGAAAGACTTTCTAAGTAACTCGTACCAAAGTGTTTGTTTGACTACTAATACATGGACATCGTGTGCAAGAAACAACTATGTGTGTTATAGTCAATTTTGTTGATGATGAGTGAAAGTAGCAAAAATGAATTATCAATATTTGTCTCATTTCTAGTCATAAGGAAGAGGTTATTGGTAGGGCACTTGAGGATTATTTGATCTATTGGGGTTTGTCAAGCAAGCTTTTAACCGTGATAGTTGATAATGTGACTTCAAATGATGTTTTTTGTGCTTACCTTAGTGGTGTTTGTAGAGGTAATTGTTGCATCCTTAAGGGAAAATGCTTGCATATAAGGTGTGTGGCACATATTGTTAACTTGATTGTTTAGGATGGGATCAAGAAATATGATACTTATGTGAAAAAGATTCGAATGCAATCAAGTATATTAGGGGTTCACCTTATAGACTAGCTACACAATTGAAGGTTGAGTGCACGAGTTCTTTGGTTGTAGATGGGTCAGCTAGATGGAATTCTACTTATCTCATGTTGAATAGTGTCTTACAATACATAGTTGTTTTTCTTGATTGGATATTTATACTATGGATGGGATGGATTGCACTCTTAGTGTTGAAGAGTGGAGTAAAGATACAATCACTTATTGAGTTTTTGAAGGAATTTTACACTGATCCTTACCAAACTGTGTTTCGAGTTCTTTGTATGTCACAAGCAACTACATGATCTTTCATGTGGTTAAAACTTTTAAGTTGTTAGACAATTTTCTCTTAAATGATGAGTTTTCTTTGAAGAACATAGATTATCAAAAGAAAGTTAAATGTGAAAGGTAATGGGGTTCAATTGAGTGGAAGAACCTGTTGATGTTTTTGCTTATTATTATCGACCATGTTTACAAGTTTGGTAGAGTGCAAATTGTTTTGAAAAGCATTTATCCGCAAAATACTTGTGTAGATGACTTCCTTAACATGGTCCGAGATTTTGCTTATGAGTTGTTTTATGGGTATAGAAGTCGTTATTCTGAAGTGGAAGATGATTTTGTGTCACATGAAGCTACAATTGTTGGTGTTGATGATGAAAGTCCGAGTTGATTAAAAGAGCTAAATGAAGAAGTCACGAAAGGAGTGTTAGATCGTGATGAGATTTCAAGATTTGAATCTGATCAGTACTTGCATGAAAAAACCTTAGTGATGAGCAAAAATTTGATGTTTTGAATTGGTGGAAGTTCCATGGTCCTAGGTATCATATTCTTGCACGCATGGCCCATGATGTGCCATCTATTCTTATTTTCACCGTTCCTTCTTAGTCTTCATTTAGCACGGGGTCATACCATTTCTAAATACCAAAGCAGTTTTTCTCATCCGGTATGTATTGTTTGTTTTTATTTCAAACCTTATATACTACAAATATATTTGCTAACTTGTATTATTATATTTTATTATTCTTATAAGATGGTACAAGTACTTGTACGCACTCAAGATTGGTTACGCTTGAATAATAAGAAAGATGATAAGGATGGTTAATTTGATGAAGAAGATATATCGAAATTAGCCAAAGGTAAAGTTTTTTTTATAGACTAGTTTATATTTAAGACTTTACTTATAACGAGTTTTGATTAATTTTATGATTCAACATAATTACATATTTTTATATTTTACAAATTTGGAGAAAAATTGCTCGATCGATTTTAATGAAAGCACATTCTTCGTTTACTTTTAATATGAACTATGAAGGTATGACAAAATTAAAATGGCCCTAAGTATAAAGTGTCCCATTTTTTAAGTTATTATTCTTTTTTTTTTTAATGTTTATCACTAATAAACTTGTAAACTTTTATTGTGCAAATTTGTAGAAATTAAATTCACGAGGAGAAGTCGATACATTTATTAGAGTCTACAACTCTACATGGGTGGAAGATTGAAAGATGAAGTTGTGAAGATTGTATTGAACAAGTGAACAACCTTTTGGTCCTTTTGTGTTATGGAAACATGTTTGAATCATGTTCATGTTTTTAGTGGTTATTGTACTTTGAATTGAGCCATTTCAATTGTAATTGTATTATGCTAAAACTTATTTATGAATTATGACGTCTTTATTACCTTGTCTTTTTTAATTGCATTTTAATAATTACCGATACAATTTAATCCATATATCAATATGCTGGAATAGTAAAATATATTAACTCATGCAAAAAGAAAAGGTAAGTCAAATTCCGGTCCAAATCCAGTCCGGTCCACAATCCAACTTTCAAAAAAAATATGGTCCGCCGGTTCGGACCAGATGTACGGCTCTACCAGAACTCTCAAGCGATATCACGGGTAAAATAGCATCCACGTCCGGTAACATAGAAGAGACAGTCCCCGTAGCTAGAAGATCGATAACACCTTGTAAAATGTCCACATCCGCTTGTGACACAACACCAACCGAGACCATTGTCACATCATCTTCAGTTTCCAACTTAGGTGACGTGCATAGTTCTTGACCTGGTTAAAACGTTTTTTGTTCTTAAAAGTGGAAGCAACGTTACTACATATTTGACCTGATGATTTAGAGACTTGAAAAACCCCATCAGTACCATGAGTTTCACCCATAACGCCTTCCGCCAATGTATCCTGCACACAAGCACTCATTAGACTCTTCAAACAAGACTCCCCACTTGGAGATGTAGAAGAATATAAATGCATGAACTTTGGAGACAATTTACCTATACTAATTTGAAGATAGAACCTTACCTTGAAAATGTCCATTTCAGCGCCCTCCATTAATCTTAAGAGTCCTTACCCCTTAACAACAGTATTATTCCCCCAATGTATGTAGACACTTACTTGAGGAAACAAGCAACCCCCTTTATCCGATTGGGAAGAGACCGAGCAACAAATCCTCTCTTCTCTTTCCCGCGATTCACTCGCGGCTTAATTACTTTAGAAATAAAGTCTTACCTATTTCAAGAGAGTTCCACGTCAAAGATGCTTCAAATCAATAAAATATGGATAATGCCCGGATCTAACTCTCTCGTGCATCTACTTGAAGCTCGTGCAATGAACAACACTCGAAGAGTTGAGTGTCCGGTGGCCAACAACTTCCGTGCATAGATATAGATTCATTCTTCGTGTCTAGTCTAATCTCACATTTATCATCCAATTTTTACTCATGTGTTTGCTTTTATTCAATACATAATGGTTGATTAATCCAATTAGTTCACTAGTGTCGGCAAGGGCCAAACCTAGTATCCCCAGGAGAAGCCTCAAACACTCTTGTCGGAACATGAGGAACAACTGCATAATCACCCAGCCAACCTCGGTAGAAACATTCTCATCAGCACCATGATCAGCCGCCCCAAAAGGACAAGTAGAAGCATAATGGTCATAGCGGCCACAGTTGAAACAAATTATATCAAACCTTTAATACTAAATGGGACAGCGGATACCACTAACGTAGATAGCCTTCTTCAATGGTTTACTGAGATCAATCTCAATTCATACTCAATAGAACAACTGAGATCAATCTCAATTCATACTCAATAGAACAACGAACACCATTAACGTAGATAGCCTTCTTCCACGGTTTACCGAGATCAATCTCAATACAAATCCTCACAAACCGTCCGCGATTAGCATTCAAAGTTTTAGGATCAAAGGAAATCGGAGTTCTCAAACCCTCCGCCAAACTAAGCAAAATGGCACCATTGAACCATTGCATCGGTACACCCATAATTCAAACCCCTGTAATAAGAGAAAAGTCAATAGGATCCAATGTGCAAAAATCGGGAGACCCTCAGTTAAGACCCAGCCAAATACAACCCAAGGGCCACCACAGTTAAGACCCGAAGCAACTCTTTTTCGTTACAAAAACAGAAACAAAATATTTATTACCCAAATTGATAATAAGTTGGATTTTATCCAGTTTTAGAAATCCGGCCTGGGAATTGGATCTGGACTGGGTTATCTAGTTCTCAAGATTTAATCAGAATAGGAAACGGTTGGTAATTTTCGGTCCTGGTCCAAGACCGAAAAAACCTGTGATCCAGTTGGACCATAATTATTTTTTTTTTTTAAATAGAAGAAACTATAAAACTAATAACAAATAAAAACTTAGTCAGAGCCCGTCCACAGAAGTTTTCCACACGTCCACAGTCCAAGTTTTCTAAAAGTTATAATCCACCGGAGCGGACCCGGATGACCCGTCCAGAACTAGATAACCCAGTCCAGGTCCAATTCCCAGTCCGGAATTCCAAAACTAGATAACCCTTGCAGGAATTTGTTAGCGAAAGAGAACAAATGACAGAAAACTTGGGAGAAAACATTTAAAAGCTCCATGAGTTTTTATTCCTAAAAAGGAGGGATTATGACTCATTACATTTGAATGGTAATCCAATCTAGCACATCCCTTGTAAATCGGTAGTTACGGCTTATAGATATAAATTTTTGAAGTAAAATCATAATTTTGAAAGATACAGACCACTTGGGTCCAAGGGGCTTATTTTTTTCTTAAATCACGATTAATTCTGTCTCTAATTGTCGAACAAGTAGATACAAATTTAATTTCTACAGAGTATAAATTATAAAGTACTTGGTTGCAAACTATATCGACTAGGGAACACACTGACATTGTAATTCACTTCACTGCATAGACCCAGGTGGAGTTGAACCACCGACCTCCTGAACACAATTATGCCCAGGCGCTCATACCTCTTCGAGCTTATGGATCTTTCATGTCAGGAAAAGACTAACCAAAACCCCTTCTACTCATTTCTTATTTCAGAATATTGTTTAGGAGAGTTGAACAATTTCATAGCAAGGTAAATATATAGGAAGCTTTAAACCAAAAATAATAATGCAAATATAATTAGCAGATAAAAATAAGACCAAATGTTACGGGTACACATTATTTGGAACATGTATACTCCCACAAATGAAGTTGGCACTTTAACAATCCCTGAGACATTAGTAACAGCAGAAGATGAAGCAATAACAAAAATTGAAACGCAGTACTTATCTTCAACATAGTTGCTAAACAGACCACTGGGATACGATCAGTATCTGTGATCAAGCTAAACGGTTCTACAACATGTTTGCCTTTGACAGTACACACGGTGTTAGGCCATTTGTATACCAGCTCTTTAAGCGATTCCTCCTCCACGATGCATAACCAGCTTCAGCTACAGAACCAGGAGCACTAACAACTCTGGGCAAAAAGGTTCTACAGCATGATAGAGCTCCCTTCAAAGGCTCGTGCTCACATTCAAGATATGGAGCACATAAATTTACATGAAATATGTCATCAGTCGACTCCCAGTAATATATAGAAGGAATTGAAAAACTTCATGATACATCAAGTTCTTACTGGACATCATCAGAACTTACATTCGAGCTCTAATTACAGAATTCTTCAAACAAAGGATATGACGACAAAGCTTCCCAGTTATTAATTTAGACAATTGCAAAGGCTTTTTGCAAAGATAGGCTAGATAAAGGATACGGTTCTTAAATTGAAACTGAAGCAACAAGAAAATTAAATGTTAGGTACGTCATGACTTCCGCTTTGTTAACATGTATTGAAATTAATAAATTAATCTATAATGATATAAATATATATACATATATAATATATTGGAATTCATATAATTGCCGACTAAAACGTCAAACGTTACCTGCAGTCTCTCAGGATGTTCAGATTTATAAATTCATCAGTTTCATATGTTGGAATTAATATAATTACTTCACTATAAAACTTGAGAGGATACCTGCAAACTTCATGGCTGTTTAGGTGTTCGGTAAAGAAGTTCAACCATAGGCCCCGACGTCCTGTTGCTAGAAACTTATCTTGTTCGATCTTTATGATCGCGAGTTATCAGCTATGCATCAATGGTGATGCTATATTGGCGAGGTTGAAATAATTGGTGCAATTGAGATATTTGGGAGGCGGAGAGAACTCAGAGAAACGAGAAGAGCACACGGACACGGGAGAGGGAGAGCCGGGCGATAATCCCGTGCCATCTCCCTCGAAAACCAAAAACAGTACTTTTATTAGGATCGGTGACCTGCCATGCAAGCGCACCTGACATGGCAAAGGTCGACTCAGACAAACACATCCAGACATCTTCGATATTGACAGACTCTCTATGCTTCTATGCTTAACAAAGAGTCACCTATCGCCACAAACACAACCAAGCCCGGCGTACAGAGACATTTCACGAGCTACATACTCGTACGGAAATATCAGATTTACAGATTTACAGCTTATCTGGTAAATCAGTAGCCGAGGCTCGGAGGAATCCAGCCTCATGATCGCATCAACTCCAATTTCTCTGAAAGAAAGTACATAAATCAATAATCAACTACTCAAAGACAGATCCCATAAAATTAGAATGAAACAGCAAGAATTAGAGAATCTAATAAACAGGCAATAATATCCATGATGAATCAACATCAGAGGAACGTCAGGGATCAGATCCGTTCAATCTTCCAGCAAATCTTGACAGATCGTGCGTTGATATATGGAATAAAATGACCATTAGATGCAAGATCAAAAAACCGAAAAACAGATACCTGATCTGAAACCATAACGCGAGAGACAGATCCGTGACCGCCGATCCGTGACCGCCGATCTCAGAGAACAGGGACCGCCACACTTATAGAACATAAATTGAACAAAAAGCCGTGGAAGAAGAACACGAGCCCAGAGATAGATGGATGGACGATCTAAACATATGTGAAAGGCGGAGGAAAGAGAACAACTCCAAATGAGCATTATCGATACGAGGCGGCGGAAACAATAATAGGTCGAAGAAATGTGCAAAGCGTTGATTTATGGAGGAAAGTAACGGTTGAGATTGCAAGCAGGTTTGAAGGATGAACGGTCAGATATGATTGAAGGAAAGATTTAGATATCCGTCCATTTCGAGGAAGCTGGTAGACGGTGGAACAGTCTGGAATCATAATTAGGATTTCATAGAAAGGCGATCAATCTGCCACGCGTCTGTGTTTACACGCTACGTCGCCAACTAACATTCGCCGTATTGGGCCGGATAGTGATTCAAGAAAATGGGTCTTTTGGTTTTTTCTTTAAGTAATATTTTTTTGTTTATAACATTTAACAACGATTCCATTGTCGTCCAGCGGTTAGGATATTATAATAGTCGACCTATCACATTTTTTAAAAAAAATTGTAATAATTATAATATTTAATTTATAGTTAAAAATATTCACTCAATTTATTATATCGAAGACATATAAGGAGTTTTTTTTTTTTTTTTAGTTAAAATTAAAATGGCTAATCAAATAACAATTGATTGGTATTTATCATTTTAGTTACTCATATTTTATTATATGGTAAAAAAATATTCTAATTTAATTAGAAAAGAAGTTGATATAATTAGTCATATAAAAGAGATATTATAAGAACATAAATAATTATTAATTTGTGAATGCATGAAAAAATGACACGTGTCATTAATAGTATGAGTGAATGACACGTGACATGAAACGGTTTTGCATTAATACAGTATATAGAATATAGATATAAAATATAGTATATAGATATATAAATTTTAATATAGTACATTTCAAGCTCAGACTTACCCTTATATCATATACTTAATGATTATCTAAGTTTACATTTTTTTTTTAGTTAGGTTCGTTATCCCTTTGGATCTCCCCGTTTTGAAAGTTATCTAATGTTGGTCCTAACTTATGCAAAAAGCAAAATGTTGCAAAATTAATATGATTGGTTTATTTTATTCCACGATCTTAAAGGTTGTCACACAATGTTCCCAAAAATTGATATTGTTATAAGATACTCAATTGAAAACTAACCAACAATTAAAGGTTAAGGTCCATTAGAGGACCATCCATGACATTGAGAGGATGGAATACGGAATTTAATTAGTTTCGTGTACAATCACTTAGTCATTTTAATGTGTTTTACAAGTTGGAGAGTAAATTTAGCGTATTGTGATTAATAATACTCTTATCGTCATTGTTCCCCTAACGGAATACAATGTCCATGAAGTGAGTAGAAAATTTGATGCAATTATTTGATACTTTTGAAGAGTTTTGAGCAATGAGATTCAAATTTGAACTTGTAAAATCAATATTCAAGACTTGTGAAAATAGTGCCCTAAAATTCTACTTTCATACTCCAAAACTTTACAATGGCTATAAGAAATGTGACTTGGCCAAACAAATGCAACACTTTAATGATATATTTGGTGGACATCTTTGTATTTTAATGAAGTTTATGATCAAATAATTTCAAGGACAAAAAATAGTATAAACTAACTCATTTACAAATGATTATCCTATATCATAAACTAAATATAGTTTACTATCATTGTGTAGTTTTGTAATTAAATTTAGGGTGGGCATAAATTTCGGTAATCTCGTTTCGTCCTGTTATAAATTTGCTGGACAGAAACTTCTCATCCCAGTTAATCTCGTCTCGTCCCACATATATATATAAATAATATTTTTATATTTTTAAAAATATTATGTTATTTTTTGTAAACCATCAATAGTGTAGTCCAATGGTAGATTTTTTTAATGTGAATCGGTAACATGCAATAATGTAACTTGTATTCATTTTGAATGTACAAACTACTAATGTAGGCGCCTTGAATCGGTAATTCGTTGTCGAGTTGTTTTACATTTGTGTCTTTAAAATAAGAGAAAACGGGTATAAATGTATAGTCAATGCATAATTCTTGGGGATTAGGCCCGTCCCATCCCATCCCACGTGGGAGAGGGTCGGACGGGACAAAGAAAAAAGTTGTATATCCGTCCCGTCTCGTCCTAGTGGGATGACCTCTATTCCGTCCCGTCCCATGCCCACCCCTAATTAAATCTACTCTGCTACATGTACAAGTTTTGACGTTAGGTATTAGTTCCTAAAGGCATATGAAGTTCATGTTTGGTTGTTATTGACTGTTTGAAATATTGTGAATTTATGGTGCATTTGTGTGTTCTTGTCTTTCTTTTCTAGACAAGGGATGAATCTCGTGATTTCTTTGAGCTTCAAATTGGTTGAAGTTGAATTTGAAGTGTGGTGTTAGTATTTCTTGCTTATATAAATTTAGATGGATAATGTTTTTACTTCTATAAGGTTATTTGATACTATTAGTTTGTGTTTGCTGAACTTGAATGTTTTTTTAATCTAAGTGACTTGTATTGTTTATTTGACTTTTAAATTAATTGTGATTTAGTATGATATAATCTTTGGAGTCAATATGAGTAAGTGATGGGACATTATTACCACCGGGAATTTGTCACACTACCCAAGATGCTCATGTTGTTGAGTTATATGTTTTTCTTATAAACTTGGTTTTATGGTTATGTAGCATACTTTTGCATTTGTGTTTTGATTTATACATCAGAATGTTACTTGTAGTTACACTTGTATGTAATTTATGTGGCTTAAATGCTCTATTATTTTTCTTTTTTTTAAATGTTAGCATTTGTAAATTTCAGATTTTTGTGAATTTCAGGCATTGTAAATTTAGGCTTAAATGAGTACGAACAAGCTCAAACGAACCTGAATGAGCTTAAACGAACCGAGCCTAAATGAGTTTGAGCTCGGCTCGTAAAAAATGAGCTGGAGCGAGAGCTTTGTATTGGGCTCGTGAGCCGAGCCTAAGCATAATTTAAGGCTCGTTTTAAAAAATTGGACTCGGATTCAACTCGTTTAAAAACAAGTTGAACATAAATGTACCAATGCTCGGCTCGTATAACAATAAGTCAATCATAGAAAATTGTTTTGCATTATATAAGTGTCACTAGTTATCTTGTGGTCAACATATAGATTATTTTTTCAAAAAAAAATGAAAATAAAAATTAGATATGTGAAAGCTCCACTTTAGTTATAAAGTTGTACAAGTGTTGATGATGGAAGACGTAAACACAAATGAAGTAGTTTAAATACACTAACAATTTATTGATTATATATCGAGTTGCTTGATTTGGTTTGATAGTTTGTATTGAATAAATGCAGGTTTTACAAGACACTTCAAAAGGACCTTGAAAGACAAGGAGAGTTTAGAGTGTTCAAACGATGGAGGCCTTGAAATGAATTCCAAGGGAACAAAGAAGCTAAGTCCGTACGCTAAGGGAATTCAAATCACTAAAGAAGATCTTCTAGAAACGATTTGCTCAAACAAGAAGATTTGTTGAAGATCTCAAACGACCATCAAAGATCTTGCAAAGATCCTTAACCGAAAGCACGAAGATTCTCTCCTCTGGAATTGTCATAACAAATACGAAAAGATTAAGGAGCCGAGAGATCAACGTGTTCACAAGAGATGAAGATTCACAACGTCTATCTCATCTCAACCAAGAAGTGATCTTCATGGAGAAGAAGAATTATCTTCAAACGGACATTTTTCCGACGGCTAGAAGACCTCTCCATAGAAGACTATAAATGAAGATGACGATTGAAGAACAAAATACAGAAGCTTACATGGAAACATCAATAGTCTTCGAACGATCCAAAACATCTTCATTCGATCAAATAGTTTTTCTTTCTCTCTTTCACTAAAAGCTTTATCCCCTAGAGAGAGATAAAACTCGAGAGCTCCATTGGTATATCTAAAGAGTGTAATACTTGAGTGTATGTTACTCTGCGAAGTAACTAGGCTATTATAGCAAGGTGAAGAATTGGAACTAGATCGTAGCATTGGCTACATTGAAAGAAGAAGGGGATTTCTTCTAGTTTGTATCTAGGACTCTTTGAAGCTGATAATAGATAGTTAGATCCTAAAGCTATACCATGGGACGGAGAGTAGGCTATTTAGAGCCGAACATCATAGACATATCCTTGTGTCGATCTTTTACATTCCGCACTATATCTTGTTTTATTGTGACTAACTTTGTTTTGTAGGAGTACAAAGTCAAGGCCCTTGAAAGTTGTTTGAAGACCCTTGAAATCAAAGTATCAAAAAGAGCTCAGATCGACATCAAGGTCATTGAATTTGGTTTCAAGGTCATTGAATTTGGTTTCAAGGCCTTGAGATTGGTTTTGCGAAAAGTTCACATACTCTATTCAACCCCCCTTCTAGAGTATATTTTATCCTTTTTATTCACCTACCGGTTCTTCAATTGGTATCAGAGCTAGACTCACGTATGTTGATCTAACCATCAGTGAGACTAATCATGAATCTTGTAGGTGATGGAGGATTTGCTCAAGGAAGATCCTCATCTCGACCACCACTCTTCTGTGGGAACAATTTTTCCCATTGGAGAGCACTCATGCGTATGTTCATTATTGATCAGGACATGGAACTATGGAGCATCATTCAGAATGGTCCCAAAGTTCCAACTACGACAGTTGAAGGTGTCCAAGTCCCAAAGATGGAACCTGACTTCACACAAGCTGACTTGGACAGTGTGTCAAAGAACTACAAAGCTATGAGCTTACTCTACTGCGGATTAGATGCCAATGAGTTCAACCGCATCTCATCATGCAAGAGTGCAAAGGAAATATGGGACAAACTCGTTGTCACTTACGAAGGAACAAGTCAAGTCAAGAAAACAAAGATTAACATTTTCCTTAGACAATACGAGCTATTCAAGATGAATCCAAATGAACCAGTCAAAGAAATGTTCACAAGATTCACTGAGATCATAAACAACTTAGACTCACTAGGAAAGGTCTTCACAAATGAAGAAAAAGTTAGGAAGGCTCTAAGGAGCTTACCTAAAGCCAAGTGGGGACCAAAGATGAGTGTCATCGAAGAAGCTTCGAATCTCTCAACTCTTCCTCTCGATGACCTCCTTGAAAAACTCATCACACATGAAATGGTTCTTGGTGAAGAAGATGGAGAGCTCCCCTCCAACACTAAGAATTTGGCATTAAAATCAAGAAGGGATGAATTACCATCAGATGAGGAAGATAGTGATGATGATGATGAAGAAGATGCAATTGCCATGATCTCTAAGGGTCTCGCGAGAATTCTCAAGATAAAGAAACAATCTACAAACAATAGAGAATATCCACGAACATCAAAACCCCGAGGTAAGTTTTCTAATACTAACAAGAAAACTAGAGTGCTGACTTGTTTTAAATGTGGTGAAACAGACCATCTTATGAAGGGTTGTCCACAAAAGAAGAGGACCAACTTTAAGAAAAATGATCAAAAGAAGAAAGCTATGGTAGCTTCATGGAGTGGTTTAGAATCTTCAAATGAATCAGAAGATGAAAAAGAACAAGCAAACTTGTGTCTCATGGCCGATCATGAAGAATATTCAAATCTATATGTTGACAATGTGGTAAGAACTATTATGTCTCAACCTGAATCTGACTTGAAACAATTCCTTAAAGACATTATTATATGTGATAAGAAACATAGAATAAGGATAAATTCTTTAAGAGAAAAGAAAAGCTTCTTAAATAAGAAAAACATTTAAGTGAGATGTATCTGAAAATTGAAAATCTTAACACGGAAAAGGTAGACCTTGATGACAATATCAAGGCCTTGAAATTGGAAAATGCGATTCTCAAGGACAACCTCTCCTCTCTTCATCGAAACTATATCGATCTAGAGAAATAGAAAGTTGATCTAACTTTGACTTGTCACGACCAGAAGGCTGTACTTGTTAAGTTTACTCGTTCAAAAGCTAATCTTGAAAGAAAGATGGGTGAACAACGGTCCTCACTTAATAAAAACGGTTTAGGTTATCATATGAGCTTTTCTAGAAAACCAACTACCACTTTTGTCAAAGGCAGAGGAAGTATTCATATGCCTTCTTGCTTTTACTGTTGTAAAAAGGGTCATGTTAAATCTACATGTCCATATAGAAGAAATGATCATTATATTATTAGAAACACCTATTCTATATGTTTAAGGAAACATGTCAAACAAATCTGGGTTCCTAAAGGTACTAGACCACCAAACATGATCGAACCTGAATATGTACCAAAATATGCCATTTGGTCGACCCGGAAAGGTTGATGTTTGCTGTTTTGCAAGATTTCACCAAGGTAAATGAGCACAAATGGATATTAGTTAGTGGTTGCTCAAGGCACATGAGTTGAAAAAGCTCACTATTCTCAGATTTAAAGAAGCAATCATCTGGAACAATTACGCTTGGTGATAAAGGAAAGTGTGACATTATTGACATTGGTAAAATATGTTATAACTCATCTAATTTCATTTGATGATGTATATTTGGTTGATGGTTTGAAGTATAACCTACTTAGCATCTCTCAAATACGTGATGAGGGCAACAAAGTATTGTTTGATTCAAAAAAATGTGAAATTCAAGACAAAAAGATGGGTGAAATTGTGTTTACTACTCCTAGATGTAACAATGTTTATTTTATGAGTACTAACCAAGTTTCAGGAACTAAGCTAAAATGTCTAAAGGCCTTGACTGATGATCCAAGGCTTTGGCATAGAAAGGCTTGGTCACGTAAGCATGCACACAATGCTTAAGCTACTTACAAAAGATTTGGTACGTGAATTACCAAACCTAAATTTCAAGTAGATGAACTATGTAAAGCTTGTACACAAGGTAAACAAACAAGAGTTCATTCAAACCTAAGCAAGTTGTAAGTTCTTCTCGACCCATTGAACTCTTACATATGGATCTTTGTGGATCTATGCGTGTTAAATCTCCTAGAGGTAAGTAGTACATCCTTGTTATTGTCACTACAAAAAATAATTCAATTGGCCACGCTTGTTGGCGACGGCAAGAGTTTGCCGTCGCCATTGGTCTATATTTGGCGACGGCACAGCGACGGCAACATCAGCGTGGCAAAAATACCAATTATTAGCGTCGGCAGTATAGGGCCGTCGCTAATAGTCTTGTAATTGGCGTCGGCTAATCTTAACCGTGGCTAATAAATGGTACCTTTGGCGACGGCTATGTTGCTGACGCCATATGAAATATTGGCGCCATATGAAATATTAGGGTAAAAAACATTAAAAAAATAATATAATTAATTTTCTTTTTCTTTCAAAATAATTAAAAATCCCTATAAATTTTAAAATTTTATCTCCAAAAATATTCCATCAATATAAATTTTAAAATTTTATCCCAGTAATGACAACTTGTTAAAAAATACTTTAAAAAAACCCTAACCAAATTCATCTCATCGAATAGACGATGTACGTACTCTCTTCCTTGTTTGTCTCTAAGAACCCTCGCCAAAAGTATTGATTAAGGACGGAATTACAGTTAGAATTGATTGACACCGTCCTCATCTACTCTCCTCCTTGTTGATTAGTCCTCTACTCTTCTCCAAAAACCCTTCCCCAAGTATCGATTACGGAATTATAGTTACGTTGGAAACTTGGAATCAGTTGTCACCGTCCTCTACTTTTCTCCGAAAACCCTCGCCCAAAGTATCGATTGTGGAATTATAGTTGGAATCGATTGACACCGCTCTGTACTCGCCACCATCTTCTACTCTCCTCCGTGTTATTTTTATTTTCCATCGTTGTTACCAAGAAGCCGACAATCAATTCTCGAGAATTCCAATTAATTTGATGTCTGACTTAATCTCCTTGAATTTTGATGTTCTCTTTAACAACCCTTCTTTACTTGTTTTTCATCATATTAATTGTCCATCTTGTTCTTCTCGGCTCGGGCTCCGCTAGCTAAAAACTCGTATTCGGCTCATTCATATTATAAAACAACCTGAATACAAGTCTGGTATTGAGCTCGTAATGAGCCCGAGCCGAATACGAGCGGCTCGCAAAAGCTAATTTACTACTAATAATAATAATAATAAGTAGAGGTGACTTGTACAGTGTTGCTTGGATGGAAGACAGGTATCCACCCGGAAAATATTTTTTTTATTTGCATATCTCAAATAGGTAACTTCAGCAGTTTAATCCTAATCTCTTTTCAAATCTCCTCCTGGAATTTGGGATGAGATGGGCTATAATCTGAATAAATGAACAAGGGGTTCAAAAGTCTGAGGTATTTCAAGAATTAGATTGGCAAATAACATTCATTTTTCATGTTTAAGCATCTTAATTTGTAGTGTGGGAGGTTAATTGAGTCATTTTGGTTGAAGGGCTACTTGTCTGTACAAATCAGAACAGTGATAGAACTAAATTAATCATAAGATTTAGATAAATAATAACCTAGCATCCGTTTGGTGGCCTATGACGAGATTATTTTGGAGATGATAAGCTCAAATCAATAATTCATGAATGAAAGGATGAAAATATGGAAAGAGCTGTAGTGAGATTAATAGATTAAGGAACCGCAAAGCATGGTAAATTTATGAATGTGTTTCTGTGTACACTGAATTAGTAAGGAGGTGCATGCTGAAATAAGTAGAGGAACTGCAAATCATGGTGAATTGATGATTATTTACTCTGTACAGTGACTCGGTGAGGCTGGAGAGTATGTTTTAGAGATGTAGTTACAAAATATCGTGTCAAAGACTCGAAGGAGAAACATATAGCTTTTCATGAACCAGACACTCAAACCTGTAACATGGATTTGATAGGACTATAATAATCTTTGTGCGATTTGTTTACGGAGCATATCATGCCTGAATTGTGTTGACTATGTAGATTAGTTACACCTTAAATTATTTTCCAATGAGCTGTTATTAGGGCTGTGCAAAATCGGACCGGACCGGGAAACCGGACCGGACCGGAATTTACGGTCCATGCTTTTCTGAAATTCCGGTTTACGGTCTGGGTCCGGTTTTGGACCGGTTTGGACCGTAACCCGGGTCGGACCGTAATTAAAAATCCGGTTCGGACTGTAAATTTAAAAAAATCCGGGTTGGACATGTTTTAACCCTAAATTTCCAATTAGCCGAATGAATCACTTATTCACTTTCCCCTTCGCTGCTTTGCACTTCGCACTTCGGACACTAGGGCTGAGAGAAGCCGACCGGCGACCGCTCACCTTGCCGCTGCTGCCGGCCTGCCCCTTTTTCGCCGTTCGACCCTCGCCGCTCGACCGCTGCCGGCCTGCACTGCTGCACTTCGTTGTCCACTTGTCCCGACTTCTCTCAGTTCTCTGCTGCACTTTGAGTCTTCGCTAGTTCGCTGTCCCGAGTCTCCCGACTTCGTTGTCCCGACTTCTTCTCTCTATTCTCTGAGTCCGGTCTGCACTGCTGCACTTCGTTCCACTGCTGTCACTTTTCTCCTACGGTTTCTTTCTGGGTTTTGCCCTTATCGCCGTCTTCGCCCTTCCATCGCCATCTTCGATTGCCGGTAATCTTTGACGGGTTCTTCCTCCTCATCAACATCTTCTTCTGCTGTTTCTTCTATTCAGTATTAATAGGGTTCTTCTTCTATTCAATATTGATGGATTAACGGGGTTCTTCTTCTTCTTCTATTAAACGTAAGTCCTCTACTCTCTAACCTCATCTTCTTCCATCATCGTCTTTGTGATTCTTCTCAAGTAAATACTTGTGCCATCTTACATCCTCTTCTGATTCCATCTTACTGTATATAAATATATATACAGAATAACCTTGTTTGATTTGCAATAGGATTTGTTTTGCCAATACTTGTGCCATCATACATTTTGTCATCTTACATTCAGTATTCACTTCTTCTATTCAATATTAACTATTAATTTTGTTATTCTTTTCTATTCAGTATTGATGGATTAACAAGGGCCTTACATCTTGTCATCATCTTCTGGCAAGGTTACTGTTGTATTTTGGACCTTTTGGTCATACTTTAACTCTTAATTTCATAGACAAACTAGCAAGGTTATTGTTGTATTGACAGCATAGTTTACTACTTTATTGTCACTTTATTTTTGTACTGATCTTTCTTTACCAATTTATTTAGATTTGCCTTATAATCTTGTATAGCTTTCTTGATTTGTATTGTTGTATTTTCCTGCTTTATTTTGGTCATAAATATTTCATACACAAAGTCACAAACTAGCTTTGTATTGCTGTAAGTTTGGTCTGTGGCATGAAAAAGGCCTTTGAAATGAACTAGAAATACTCAAACAGTCAAACTACCTTACTTTTTTAAACCTGGATGACCTTTAATAGGGCCTCTTTCTTCATGGGTTCATTCTAAATTGTAATGTAGATTGTATTTATTTCCTCTTTTTTTTCAAA
The DNA here is from genome assembly GCA_033239125.1 of Fagopyrum homotropicum. Lineage (NCBI taxonomy): Eukaryota > Viridiplantae > Streptophyta > Magnoliopsida > Caryophyllales > Polygonaceae > Fagopyrum > Fagopyrum homotropicum. The sequence goes on along the minus strand of BSWB01000001.1, from coordinate 149,021,315 downwards.
CCTGAACTACGAATACTCAAACAGTCAAACTAGAACAAATCAGATTGTGTATTTTGTTGATTGATATTTCCTTTTAAAATTTTAATTATGTGATTCCATTAGGTTCAAGTTCAAATGACTTCTTTGACTTTTGCCGAGCTTTGTTCACTCCATAGTGGTTAATGATTTTATTAAACGATCCGGCTCTAAACGTTTCCGATTCCAAACGGTTCCGGTTTCAAACGGTTCGTAACGGTCCGGTTCCAAGCGGTTCTATGATTTTATTAAACGGTCCGGTTCCGGTTCAGGGAAAAACGGTTCCTGACCGGTCCGGTTCTAAACGGTTCCCACCGAAAAACTTTTTGGAACCGAACCGTTTACTTTAAACGGTTCGGTTCCCGGTTTCACAAAAAAATGCCGGTTCTGGAACCGTTAACAACCCTAATATGTTTAAGATTTGTCTGATTTCTCTATTGAATTGAATGAATTCAGTGAAGTAGTGAACATTGTGAGCTGTTGTAGTGTTTTCAGTTGTGTGCTACTACTTTGTGTGATGGTTGTTAACCTCTCTTTCTTCAACCCTCTCAATATATGTTTAAGATTCGACTTCTCCTCTCTACTTTGTGCTGAACAGTATGCTTACTTTGATTTTTTGTAATTTTCTGCAACAGATACAGTTTTTCAAATTTTAAGAGCAGTTTCCGACTCCGAGCAGTCTCCGGTCTCTCTCTCAGTCTCAGGTACGCTCTCTACCTCTCTCTCTCGGAGTCTCTAGTATCCTCTACTCCTCTATGTCTATCTGAGTCATCTTCTCTTGATTTGCTGAGTATGTAAAACTATTGCACTTTGCTGAGTATGTAAAACTATTGCACTTTACTGAGTATGTAAAACTATTGCACTTTGCTGAGTATGTAAATCTATTTTTCAGTTGGTAAAAGAAATGAATATAGACTTGTCTTTTTCACACGAGTAGGATAAACTGAATCATAGACATAAATACATTGAATGCTGAATCATAGACATAAAGACACTTAATGCTGTTGAATCAAATTTTCACACTGAATGCTGCTGAATAAAAAAAACTAGGTTACAAGTTATAAGCTGTATATACCAGGAAAACTTGGTAGTAATAATCCGCAATGGTAAGCATACTGTTCATGGCAGAAGAGTAAGGTATTAAACCCACCACATAGAGATAAAGACATTACCAAATTTAAAATCTTAAAAAACATATGCACATTAACTTGTATATTCTAACTTTATAATGCTCATTAATTTACACATATGATGATAACTCTAAGTGAAACAAAGGAACTAATATCACCGAATTTCAAAAGATAATAACTCTCAAAGGATCTACAACAAAAAATATTGGTAGATATATTATACATATAAATTAGGAGCGTATATGATCGAATTAAATAATTTGTATTTATAAGTATATATTTTAAAATGTGTTGGTAGAGATGAAGAGCTTTGCACTGACATGTGAGAAGTTTGAGGTGAAAGTGGGACCCATATCTTCTTTTAGGTTGACCAATAGTCGTTTTAATAAATTTATTTTGGTGGTATACCTTACACATGGAAAATTATTTTTCTTGCTGTCTATAAGGTTCATTAACTGGTAAATATATGTGCATATATATGTAGGCGATCTGAGGTGATTACAATGCCTTTAGACAAGTCATGGATTGATTGGGAAACTAGATGTTCTGTGGCATAATTTGAAAAGTTAGACGAATTTTTAGAGTTTGCATATGTCAACAAGGAAGTTGGTTCTAGCAATGAAAGAAGAAGCTCGCACTCACTTACACAGGTTAGTTTTGGTAATCTAGAACTTTAAATTCTTTAAAAATTCAATTTTAATAAGTAAATGTTCATCTATGTTCATAAGAGTTCGTTACCGTTATTTTTCTCCATCTAAACTATTGTTATTATTTCACATTTTATAGGTTGCAACTAGTGCACATCGAAAAGAGTTTATTGGAGATGGAGATCATGTAGCATTAGAAAAGGAACCAATTAGCGAAAATGATGCAGTTGATGAAGAATTTGTCCAAGTAGAAGATGTTTAGATCGTGAAAGTGTGTGATTGTGAACCTCATTACCACTTTGTTAAAGATGAAGTACATCTAGGTTTTGTACTTTCAGATTGTGAACTTATTTACATTTCGAATAGAGCTATTTTGATTGTTTTGAAAGTTAAATACACTTTTTTGGTTTATAAAAATTGTTGTTGCAATTTAATGCAGTCATTTAGATGTTTTCAGATAATACAGGTCGTGGTATAGTTTTACAAGATGTGGTAGAATTTTCCCACCAAATTTATTTTGTCACGGCAAGTTACCGTTGCTACAAATTAATATTTTAAACACATTTTTACAATTTGCGACGGCTTAATGCTGTCGCCAAAAATTTAAAATTTCCCACCAAATTTAAATTTTGCGACGCTTCGTTGCCGTTGCCAAAGATAAAAAATTTCCCACCAAATTTGAATTTTGCAACACACAAATGGCGATGGCTGTAGCCGACGCGAATATTTGGCGACGGATAATATCCGTCGCCAAAATGCGACACGAAATATTAGCGACGGCTTTTGCCGTCGCCAAAATTTTTCGCGTCGCTTGTTCTGGCTACGCCCGGTTTTGCCGTGGCCAAGCCGTCGCCGTTGATTATTGGCGACGGCAAATGCCTTTTCGGCCGTCGCAAACAGCCGTCGCTAATTGAATTTTTTTTTGTAGTGTGTGGATGATTTTTCTCGCTTCACTTGGATTTCTTTTCTACGAGAAAAATTTGAAGCATTATTTGAGTTTTCAAAATTATGTAAGGAGTTGCAAACTTTGACAAAGCTACCAATCGTTTCTATAAGAAGTGATCATGGTAGAGAATTTGATCAACTAAAGTTTGATTTGTTTTGTGCAAAATATGGTATTTCACATAACTTTTCAGCTCCTAAAACTCCTCAACAAAATGGAGTTATGGAACGAAAGAACCGCACTCTTGAGGATATGTCTAGGACTATGCTTTTAAAAAATAGTTTGCCAAAAAGTTTTTGGGCTGAAGCAGTAAACACTGCAAATTATATTTGAATAGATGTTTGATTTGCCCTATTTTGAAAAAGATTCCTTATGAACTCTTTAAAGGAAGGAAACCAAATATTTCATATTTCAAACCTTTTGGACGTACTTATTTTGTTCATAGCAATGACAAAGATAACCTTGGGAAATTTGATGCACGTAGTGATGAAGCAATATTCATTGGATATGCTTCAAATAGGAAAGTCTATCGTGTTTATAACAAATGTACCAAAATTGTTGAGGAAAGTATTTATGTTATTTTTTATGAAAGCAATGATGGTACTTTGAGTGAGAGTTTTACAGATCTAAATCTGAATCAACGAAAAGATCATAATTCAAATGAAGATGAAGATCCTAAAGATCAAGAAAAGAATATGCAAGAAAAGATTCAAGATACCGAAGAAAACCCTCAAGACTTTGAAACACATCTTCAAGACCTTGAAACAGAAAACTGTGATGTCAGAACTCCGTTTCAAGGGCTTGAAAATCAACTTCAAGGCCTTGAGATAAGATCCAAGGGTAATACATCAATGGCACCTGAATCTAGTCAAGCATATGAGGCTCAACCTTCAGGATCCGCTCCATCTTACAAGCGAAGAAAATTTCAAGATTCTCCATACCATCCACAAGAGAATGTGATCTCAGATCCAAACACAGGAGTTCAAACTCGATCTAAAGTGAGCAACCTATGTGCCTTCTCTGCGTCCGTGTCTCTTATTAAACCAAAGAATTATGTTCAAGCTCTTCAAGAACCCGATTGGATCATTGCCATGTAAAATGAACTAAATGAGTTTGAGAGAAATAAGGTTTGGACTCTTACTACAAGACCAAAGAATCAATCCGTCATCGGCACAAAATGGGTCTATCGAAATAAGTTGGATGAAAGTGGCAAAGTCATACGAAATAAAGCACGACTTGTAGCATAAGGCTAGCTATAACCAAGAAGAAGGTATTGATTATGAGGAGACTTTTGCTCCGGTTGCCAGGTTAGAAGCCATATGTATGCTACTTGCATTTGCATCTTTTATGAGTATAAAACTTTTTCAAATGGATGTAAAATGTGCTTTTCTAAACGGCTTCTTAGAAGAAGAAGTCTACGTTGCTCAACCTTTTGGTTTTGAAAAGGATGAATTTTCTGATCACGTTTTTGAACTGGACAAAGCTCTTTATGGTCTTAAGCAAGCTCCTCGAGCTTGGTATGAAAGATTATGCAAGTATCTTCTCGAAAACAAATTCAAAAGAGGTTTAATTGATAAAAATTTATCAAAACCAGAGGCAACGATATATTAGTAGTACAAATCTATGTTGATGATATATTATTCGGTGCTACTAATGATTCCCTTTGCAAGAAATTTTCAGATATTATGTGCAGGGAATTTAAAATGATCAGCTTAATGGGTGAGCTAAATTTCTTTTTTAGACTTCAAGTTACACAAGCAAATAAAGGAATTTTTCTCAATCAAAGCAAGTATACAAAGGACTTGCTTAAGAAATATAAGATGGATCAATCTAAGGTCGCAAAGACTCCTATGAGTTCGACACTTTCGCTTGACCATGACAAAGATGGCAAAAGTGTAGTACAAAAGGAATATCGAGGTATGATCGGTTCATTGTTGTATGTAACTGCTAGTCGACCTGACATTATGTTTAGCGTGTGCATGTGTACAAGATTTCAAGCTGATCCTAAAGAGTCACACTTGATAGCTGTGAAAAGAATTTTTCGGTATCTCAATGGCACTAAGGATCTAGGGTTATGGTAACTACGTCAAAGCTCGTCTCACCTAGTTGTCTATTCAGATGAAGACTTTGCAGGTTATAAGGTCGATAGGAAAAGCACTTCTGGATGTTGTCAATTCTTAGGGTCATCCCTAATCAGTTGACACTCCAAGAAGCAAATTTTGTCGCCCTATCCACAGCCGAAGCTAAATATATAGTTGTGGGAGCCTGTTGTGCACTAATTCTATGGATTGCTCAACAACTTCGTGATCTTGGCTTTGATTTGAAAGGTATTCCTATAAAATGTGATAATACTAGTGCTATTTCTATAACCAAAAATCTTGTGCAGCATTCAAGAATGAAGCATATCGATGTAAGAAATCACTTCATACGTGATCATGTTGAGAAAGGTGATGTTTCGATCTCTTTTATATCTACTAACTTGCAGCTTGCATATATCTTTACCAGCCTCTTCTTGAGGAGAAATTTTATTTTATTAGATTAGAGCTTGGTATGTTGAACAAGGAAGCATTAACGTAGGGGGAGTAAATCATATTATTTTTTTTTCCTTCGTTTGCAGCCTAGTTATTGTTTTCAAGGACCTTGAAAGGCAATTCAAGGGCCTTGAAACACGAGTCAAGGGTAAATTAAGAAATACGGATCTATTTAAGAATTAATATCTTTTAGATATTTCAATTCTTAAATTATTTTGAAATAATTTGGTTTACTAGGCTTTTTCTAGTTTTGTGTTTAGTAAATGTACCCCTTGAGAGAAGAGTGTGTAAAGTTTAAGAATAAATACAAAAGGTTGGGGTATATTTACTTAATTGAAACATTAAAAAGCCTAGTTACTACTCTAGTTTTTCAAAAAGGCCTAGTTACCAAAATTGCCCAATTATTTTTATGGTTTCATTTGTTTAAGGATTGAAAAAGTTGTTGAGTTTTTATTGGAAATTTTTTTGTGGTCTTAGAAAAGCTTGATTTTCTCAAGATCTAGCTATTTGCATTTTTTTTAAAAGACCAGATTCTCCTATCTTTTTCATTCTTCTTATTTACAAAAACCCTTTTTCAAAACCCCCTTGTTTTCTCTCTCAAACATCACCCATGGCACCCAGAAGCAAGAAATCAACTCCTCAAGCTTTCAAAAACAAATATGTTAAGAGCTCCTCGATTGCAAAAGAAGAAACACTTTATGAGGATTTGGATATTTCTCAAAAGACCGGTCTTCCCACATCTTGGTTCATCAATTTTCAAGCTTCAAGATCTTGACTTGATGGTTATCATAATCGACCGCTCTATATGTGCGATCTGGTGGACATTGAATTTCTCGAAACTCTTCAGATCCCGTGCATAAAAAAGCTCAAGAGTTCGATAGTTTGGAAAATTCTAAACCCTGGAGACTTCGCTTTTCCAAGGCTCACAAGGATGTTTTATGTCAATCTCGTCACAAAAAAGGACAAATGAATTATCACTCTTGAATCTTCCATAAAAGGTACCCAAATTTTGCTCACTTCCTCTATATTAAGTGAGATTTTTGATATTCCTACAGATATTGTTTTCAATCATCCCTCACGATCAGAGAGTGTTCGTCTCGCTAAAGAGAAGTTTCTAGTTCCAAATTCAACCTCACGCCAGCTTACCCATACTTCCCTAACCCTAGATGTTAAAATTGTGTTTACCATTCTGGTTCGATGCGTTATTCCACGTGCAAACTCAAGAGAACTGTTGACTAATCAATCCCTGGAGCTAATCCATCTGATTATGTCTGAGTTAGACATTGATGTACCTAATATTATCCTCAACCATATGATACATTCTATTAACTCTAAGCGACTCATCCCTCTACCTTATGGGAATTTGCTGCCTAAGATCTTTGATTTTTTTCAAAATTGATACATCCTCTGAAGATCGACAGTCAATTTCCGGCAAGATTGATGAGAACTGCTTAGAACGACTACGAATTGATAAGACTCTTGCAGGCACATGGACTTTAAAAGGGAAAGGACATACTCCAATTCAAACTCAAACAGCTCCAACATCTTCTACTCCTACTCCCGAAATCAGGTTAGAAGGATGTGAGAAAGAATTGGTATGTCTGAATCGTAAATTATTTGATTTTCAGTTTGACTCTAAGAGAAGAATGGATGCCAATTATGAACTGCTATCTACCATAAATGCTAAAGTCAATGAAATGTATTTGATGAATGTTCTTACTCTTACCACTATGGGAAGGATTCTACCCATGACTGAAGATATATCTCAACATACTCAAGAGAAAGTTGAAAATGTGATGATGAATTGCAAACGACGTGTACAGAATAAATATATTGTGTATCCACCTCATGTTGAACCAACTATTCTACCAGTAATCGAATATGAGTTGGTTAAGAAACGAAGAGCTGAAGAAAAGAGACGGCGTTTAGCAGCTGAAATGGATGATTGAAGCCACAAGAAGTCTTCATCTAAGGGAAAAAGGAGGGTTCTATGAGGAGGTTTGAGCTTGATGTTTGAGGGAACAAACTTGATTGATTTTGTGGAAATATTTTTTCTTGGGTTGTAACGCTTTTAAAACTCCCGTGCTTTGACTATTTTTCTCTCTTGTTGAAAGACAAAGGGGGAGAAATAAATGTGTGATTTGACATTTCTCGATATCCGCATTCTGCATTTTAAGTTAGTTTGATATTCATATATGCATCGCTAACTTTACAATGCAAGTACGAAAACATTTGTGTTGTCTTAGGGGGAGATTGAAAACTCCACATTGATTATAAAGTTGTACAGGAGTTGATGATGGAAGACATTGTAACGCCCCGTTTAATTTGTTGCGTTTCGATATTTATTTCTCCTACTTCTATCGATATTTTATTAGCTCAAGTATTTTGTTTAAAGTATTTTAAGGTGTAAAATTTTTTTCCGAAGTATAACTATTTTTTTGGTAAATTTTTCGGAAAAGTGCGGAAAATTTCCCGATCCGTAAATCCCGTTCGGATAGTCCGTATCGGATTTGTTTTATCTTAGTCTATTTGTTTTTTTTATTTTACCTATTCTTTTCCTCCTTTTAATTTTTTCCCCTCCTCCTCTGACCCGGAGGTCACATGTTCGAGTCAGCCGGGGGGATTTTGCTCCTTATCCCTTCCCAGCCTTCCCTTGCTTTTCTTTTTCTCTCAATCCTTTGTTTTCTTTGCTGGTGAGAGCTGCTACACGCATTCTGCTATGGACTAGACCTGTACAAAACCGGGCCGGCCCGTCCAGCCCGCCCGCCCGTCCGGGAAAAAACATGGGTATGGGTAGTAAGTTTGGCCCGTTCGGGCTTGGCCCGGCCCGCATTTTGATGGGACGGGTACGGGTAAACATTTTGGCCCGCGGGCTAATCCGGCCCGGCCCGAATATAGTTTTATACATAAAATATTTTTATATGTATGTGTATATAATTTATATTGTTTTGAGTGTTACATATTCTGATTGTTCATTTAGTTTGTTTGGAATATTTTGACGAGTTATATTCGTTTGCAACACAAGATTGTAGGACTAACTTGACTGTAATGGTACTTATTGTTTTTTTAGGTATTTGGACTTGTTCATTTTTGTGTGTTGATTGTTATTGAACTTGTTGGTAGTGTACTATGCAAATATAATTGATTAAAAGTGTGTATTAAATTCATTGTATTACTTTTTTTTAACGATAAATTTTTGGAAAAAACATACAAGCAAGTACACACGGGCCATCCGGGCCGGCCCGGTAGCCCGCCCGCTTTTTATATGGGTGGAAATGGGTAGCGTTTGGGGCCCGGACAAGCCGGGCCGGGCCAGCCTGGCCCGCACATTATGGGTAGAGTTTTGAGGTATGGCCCGGCCCGAGCCCGGATTTGTATACTGTTCGCCCCTAGAGGTGTGTGCAAATAAGTTTTAAATTTATAAAACTAGAATCAAGCAAGCGAACCCGCAGTGTACGGATCGACGTAGTTAAGCAAGAATTCCAGAGTATCGAACACAGGGATTTGGGTGGAGCGAACTCGATTGCAGGTTATCAAGCAATTAAATATGGGGGTTTTGCAGATATTGGGAAAACAACAATCCTAAAGTTTCGGGTATCCAGTTGCGGCAATAGATTCAAGATATACTAGTGATGTAAAGACAGAGTGGAGATATGCAAAGGTATACTAATGTAAGGTAATCGTACGGTTGAGGTTCCAAAAACCTTATGTAACTCACCTACAAAGCACTCTCTATACAGGTTGTTGAGGCTCAATATAGAAAGATTCTAGAGATGAGAATTAGTGTCAAATACCCAAACTTATAATCTAAAGATCAAGACTAACTTAACCGATTGAGGTTGTTGAGGCTCACAATCGAGGTAGAGGTTGTTGAGGCTTCACTACCACCTAGAAAAGACAAGTCTAGACTAAGCTAAAGCAAATCTTTAACTTTGGATTAAAGTAAAAGCAAGTTCTTAAACTAAAGGGAAATCACGGTTAGTTCTTGAGGTTCCACGGCCGTGGACTCAAGAACAGACCGTAATTTAGGGTTGTCGGCGATTCTCTCTAACTCTCAGGGTCTAATCTGTTTGCGATTGATCTATCATCACCTATGCCACAACTATCAACCCTTCACCTTAGAATTGTTAAGGGTTTTTAGCCAATAACAGTCATATTGATATCAATTCAAGAATTAAAGGATAAAAGATGGGAACTTTCAAGAACTATCAATAATCTTCAAACAAATCTCAAGATCACAATCAAGAACAAATGTTTATCAAAAGATTCAAAACGGAGTAAACAATCACAACCTTAGGAAAGAAGAGAAACGGGATGTCAATCCGTTTCCGAATCAAACCTAAACAAGAAGAGAGATCTTCTTGCAAAATCTTCCAAGAACTTCGATCTTCCACAAATCTGAAGATCACAACAGCAACTCTCCACTACGAACTTTGATCTTCAATGAGATCTCCCAAATACCTCTAAGATGAGGGTTTGTGTGTTGCTAAGCGTTGCTCCTAAGCGGGATCCTAAGCAGGCATGACGGAATCTCCTTTCTTCCGTCTTTTTATAATGCAGGGCAAAGTGTCGGCCCGGCCCAATCTTCAAAAGATCATGGCTTCGAGGTGTGGCGAAAAGATTCGCCAAGATCACGGTCGTGGAAGTTTCCACGACCGTAATTCTAGGGCGTGGAAACAATTACGGTTAGTTCCACGGTCGTAGAATCCCCTGGAATGAACATCGAATTCTGACTCTGAATCCACGGCCGTAATTCTGAACGTGGTTTGTGATACGGCCGTATTTTAGGGCGTAATTTAGGGCAAGAACGTGATTATTCCCTAAACTCGTGCATTCCTCAATCTAAGACTCCAAATTGCTTCCAAAAAGTGTCCTCGATCTATGGATATATCAACTCAACTCTCCTTTGCTCGATTCCGTTCGGAAATAGCTCCAAATCACCTATAATCAACATAGAACTAGTGTAGACATCCACATCGACAATATAGGCAATACTAGCTCATATATGCATAAAGATCAATCAAAGACTATCAATATGAATCAAATACATTTAGAAAACGTGCCGAAAATATCACAATATTTCATGCTAACAAATAACCCCATACTTAGCACTTGCTTGTCCCTAAGCAAGGTCTTTTAAAAAGCTTTAAACAAGAGTTAAGATGAAATATGTGTACCTTCTTTTGGATGAATGTGACTTCTAAGGAATAGATCATTCTCAAACCTTGCTTCAATCGTTTTTCAAACTTTCACACACTTAATCAAAGAGTAAAAGGCAAGGAAAATTCATGAATCAATTTAACTTCAAAACAAGCATTATAACCTTCAAACATTATCAAAATCAATCATAAGAAGCTTCAATTTAGATCACCAAGTCATATAACATTCTTTTGATCTTAAGGACTTTCAAAGAAAAGGTCTAGAGTATGGAAGGGAAGGGAAAACTTTAAGGGAAAGTGGTGCATAAATCCGGGAAAGTGGACAACTACCTTCTTCTTCTTATGCGGTTCCCGCAACACTTCAACTTAGAGCTTCGCTCTCTTCTTTTCATTTTTCGACTTTACTTTTGGAGTTATAGACATAGGTGCACAAAAACCGAAGCCTAGGAGATTGGCGTTTCTCAAAATTGCAAGAGATGCCTCAAACCCTTAGCGCACATACCATAATCCGTTAGGAATATCGCTCAATCCGACTTTGGCAAGACACAAACACCCGGCTATGTGAATGGTGCCGAGTTACTCATCGTCATGATTGACTTCCCCAAACCTATAATTTCTTTCTATTCAATTGATTGCAAATAATTGCTCTCATGGCCCTCCCACATCAAACATGCCTTTTTTTTTTTTCATTCACTTTTCCAAGTTCCCGGATAGGTAAAGGAGGCTAATATTTCAATGAGGAGCTAGATGATCAAAGAAAGAGGAAAGAAAGTATCGAATTGCCTTAATCATTTCAACAAGAAGTATAGGAACTTATAATGTGATTTCAACTTCAATTTCTCAACATGATTTAGGCAATGTTTTCACATTATAAAACTTGCAAAAGAGGTAGAATTCATTCATTCAATTTCTTTTCGATTTACAATCCTTTTAAGCATGCAATTGTCATCAAACTCAATTCGCAAGTAGTGATTATCATGGAAATCATATCAATTCATTAGAAGCACAAAATTTTCAAAATTTTTCAATTTTTATGGGTTTTTAAAGTTCTTTTTCATGCAATGCAAGAATGAAACGTGTAACACATAATGAATATGCAATGATAGTCTTGAAATGAAAGCAACATAGAGAGTAGAGTTATTACAAACTTTTTAGTACATCCCACCCCATACTTAGGACGAACATTGTCCCTAATGTTCACAAGAAAGAACAAAAGAAAGATAAGAAAAAGAAACTCACAAGTGGTGGCGGGAATGTCTAAAACGAACGGTCATGCATCGATCACTGCGGCGCCGGTGGAGGTGGGAATGGAGAGAAACTCGGATCATAGAACCGCCCAAACTGCTGGCGGTAGACGTCCCTCATCATGTGGTCAAGGTCGTCTAGGCGTCCGTCTCTAGCATCCGCCCGGATCTCTAGCGCTCCGACTCTCTCCGAAAGTCCGGTAGCCCAATCCGGCATCCTCTCATACCATCCCGGGGCGTGATCATACCATGCGGGGGCATCGGCTGGTACTGGTGCTGGTGGTGGCGGTGGTGCTGCTGGCTGCGTCGTGGACCAAGGAGGGGGTGTGTCGTACCAAGTGGGAGGTGTAGTCATCCACGTGGGCCTCTCACTCACGCTGGCGCGGCGAGATGACGAGCCTGAAGCTCTAGCTGGGCGTGGAGAGCGCCTAGGTACATCCGGGGCCGCCTCCGGCTGATCTGGAAACGTGCCGAACTCCTGCTCCGCTCCTCCACCACTCTCGTACTGCTCTCCCATCTCCTCCTCATCCACAACCGGTGGTGGAACGTAAGGGGGAGCTACAAGCCTGTTCGCATGCATCACAGCGAACGTCTCCTTCCAATTGTGACGTCCCGCCACAATGGAATACTCTGGCAGCCACTCAATACCCCTGCCTGTCCTACTCTCCCAAGGCATGCCCGCATAAGGCGGACCTCTATGTGTGGGGAAGATGAGTCCCCTAACCATGAATGCATGTAATCCTAGAGGTACGGCGGGTATGCGGGTGCAAGCTGAAAAATCCACACCAAATGTCCTAGCCATGTGGGTCACTATCCCACCATATCCGATGTTCCCCTTCTTCTTGTTCTTCAGTTTACTCATCGTAGCCGCCAAAAGAGTAGCACAATCTGCGCGGCGACTGTAAAGCATACAGTAGAGCAAGAATAGCTCATCCGTCTTGATCTTTTGGGGCGTCTCCGTCCTAGGAAAGAGACACTCCGAAAGAACACGGTGAGCTATCTTCAAGGCTAGATGGTACATCAATCTAGCCTTGGTATCGGCGGGTTGCCAACGGTCCTCGTCGGCGTAAATCATGGCTACTTCTTCCCAAAAATCCTTGGGGTAAACTCCGCTCGGAAATCGACCATTGTAGGTCTCATGGAACCCGAAAATGGTCCCAAACTCAACTATACTCAACTGATAGTCTCGATTCATGAGACGGAAGGAGACGGTCCTATCAACATGGCTGTGCTCGAAAGACGTCACAACCTCTCGGGTGATCTCCTCATAGGCGTCTTCACGAATGTTCGTGAAGACAAGCAATCCGGCTCTATCCAAGAGCCATGTAAGGTCATCAACTATGTTGAGAGGATGTAGATCCTCCAACAACAAATACCTAGGACCTATCACTGTCCTCTCCTTGATCCGGTCAAGTGCTACAAGGTGGTTCTCATGTATGGTCGGGATGCTAGGGTGAGGAGGTGAAGATGGAGGTGAGGGTGAGGATGGTAGTGAGGGAGATGAGGGTGGTGGTGCCCTAGAGGTGGAGGGGTTGCCCTTTCTTTTCTTATTTTGGTTCCCTTTCTTCTCCTTTATCCTTCCTGAAACTCTCCTTACGAAATCCATTTTCAGCAAAAACCACGGTCTGTTCTTGGGGAATTACGGCCGTGGTTTACCCAGCGACCGTGGTTCGTCTCAGAAATTCGTGAATCTCAGCAAATTCACCAACAATCACCACAACAAGCAGCCCTAAACTAATTTCTTCCAGTCTTTATCAGTTCTTCCTAAAAATCTATAGCAAAACGAACTAAATCCGCTGAAATCGAGAAGAAAGAAATAACCTCTTTTTCGGATTGAAAAATCCAAAATGCGTGTTTGTTGATCGATTTCCACTCGATTTGTTGCTTGGATCTTGTTCGTGGTTGGATTTGCTGCAGTTTAGGGCGAAGAATCGTTGGAAACGATTAGAGAATGAAGAATTGGGAGAGGCTGCGGGTTTTCGGTTTCTAGGTCGTGGAATTGGGGAAATTTTGGTTAAGTGTGTGAAGAATGTGGGTTTTATAGTGGCCGGCAAAATTTCCAAAAATTATGGTCTGTCGGGGCATTCCACGGCCGTGGAAGTGTACGGACCCGTGGTTTTGGTGATTTTTCAAAGGCTTTTGAAAATTACGGCCACTGTAGCTATGACGACCGTAATTTAGACCGTGGAACCTTCTGTATAGCTTCAAAGTCCAAATTTCGTCACTCCTCTTCGACATTATCTTCCCTTTTTCCTTTTCCATCGATCCTACAACCAAAAACACTAACATACCGGAAGAAATCGAGGCAAAGTAAAGCAAAAACGTCTATTCTAAACTAGTCTATGAATCGAAAACAAAAACAAGAATGCAATACCTTGGGTTGCCTCCCAAGAAGCGCTTTGTTTAAGGTCCGTAGCTAGACCACTCTTGCACTTATTCGAGTGCGGTAGGTGCAAACTCCTCAGCTTGGAGTTCCGGCGAGTACTTCTTGAGTCGTTGGCCGTTCACCTTAAAACTTCCGCTAGCTTCACCCCATACTTCAACTGCACCATGGGGGAAAATACGCTTAATTAGAAAAGGTCCAGTCCAATGGGATTTAAGCTTACCTGGAAAGAGGCGAAGCCTTGAATTGAAGAGGAGAACTTGATCTCCTTCTTTGAAGTCCTTTGGAATGATATGCTTATCATGCCAACGCTTTGCTCTTTCCTTGTAGATCTTGGCGTTTTCATAGGCGTTCAAGCGAAGCTCATCCAGCTTGTTGATGTCTAGGAGACGCTTCTCTCCCGCTTCCTTCATGCTGAAATTTAGCCACTTGATAGCCCAAAACGCTTTGTGCTCCAGCTCTACCGGCAAATGACAAGATTTCCCATACACAAGGTTGTATGGTGTGGTTCCTATGGGAGTCTTGTATGCAGTCCGGTACGCCCATAATGCGTCATCTAGTTTCAAGGACCAATCCTTCCTAGTCCTTGAAACCGTCTTCTCTAGAATTCCCTTGATCTCCCTATTTGAGATCTCAACTTGTCCACTCGTTTATGGATGGTAAGGGGTGGCGATCTTGTGAGTAACCCCATACTTGGCTAGAAGAGCTTCAAAGCGACGGGCTATGAAGTGAGAACCTCCATCACTAATGATTGTCCTTGGTGTCCCGAATCGTGGGAAAATGGTCTTGTTGAAGAACTTAACCACCACCATGGCATCATTTGTGGGAGAGGCAATTGCTTCCACCCATCTAGAAACGTAGTCTACCGCCAATAATATGTATTGGTTTCCACAAGAAGAAGGGAATGGTCCCATGAAATCGACTCCCCAAACGTCGAAAATCTCTACCTCTTGGATGTTGTTGAGGGGCATCTCGTTCCTTCTAGAGATATTGCCTGTTCTTTGACAAGCATCGCAACAAGAAACAAAGGATTGCACATCTTTAAATAAAGTAGGCCAATAGAATCCAGATTGCAATACCTTTGCGCTAGTTTTGTTCGAACTAGCGTGTCCTCCACAAGGTAGTGAATGACAATGGCGGATGACACTTTGCATCTCATCTTCCGGCACACATCGCCGGATGATGCCATCCGGACCTGTCTTAAAGAGGAGAGGCTCGTTCCAATAGTATTCCCGGACGTCCTTGAAGAACTTCTTCCTTTGTGCGTATGACAGTCCGGGTGGTATCTCCTGGCAAACCAAATAGTTAACGAAATCAGCAAACCATGGTTCGTTACCTTTGGAGACTACCTTGATGCACTCCTCTATGATATGTAGGTGTTCGTCCGGAAATGAGTCATCAATGGGTAAATGGTCGTCCTCTAGATGTGTTAGACGACTCAAATGATCCGCAACAGAATTTTCCGAGCCTTTCTTGTCGCGGATCTCAAGATCGAATTCTTGTAGGAGAAGAATCCATCTAATCAGCCTTGGCTTCGCATCTTTCTTCGCAAGGAGGTACCGGATCGCAGCATGATCCGTGTAGACTATCACCTTTGCACCTACAAGATAAGAGCGAAACTTGTCAATAGCGTAGACAATGGCTAGAAACTCCTTTTCCGTAGTGGCGTAGTTGAGCTGAGCTTCGTCTAGCGTCTTGCTAGCGTAGTATATGGCGTGGGTTCGTCCTTCCTTTCGTTGCCCAAGAACAGCTCCAATGGCTACGTCACTAGCATCACACATAATCTCGAAGGGGAGAGTCCAATCCGGGGGTTGGATAATGGGTGCTGAAATTAGAGCTTGCCGAATGGTGTTGAACGCATCTAGACATTCCTGTGAAAACTCAAAAACCGCATCCTTCATCAATAGATTAGTGAGAGGTTTTGATATCTTAGAAAAGTCCTTAATGAAACGTCTATAAAATCCAGCATGTCCTAGGAAACTTCTTATCCCTTTCACCGAAATTGGGGGGGGGGGGAAGTTTCTCTATGGTCTCTATCTTAGCCTTGTCTACCTCTATCCCTCTACTAGAGACTAAGTGACCTAATACGATTCCTTCCTTAACCATAAACTGACACTTCTCCCAATTAAGAACTAGGTTAGTGTCTTCACATCTTTGCAAAACAAGAGAAAGGTTAGAAAGACAATCGTTAAAAGAGGAACCGTAAACGGAGAAGTCGTCCATGAAGACTTCCATGATTTCCTCTACATATTCGGAGAAGATGGCCATCATGCACCGTTGAAAGGTGGCTGGGGCGTTGCAAAGCCCGAAGGGCATTCTCCTATAGGCAAACGTACCCCAAGGGCACGTGAATGTGGTCTTCTCTTGATCATCCGGATGTATCGGAATCTGGAAGAAGCCACTATAACCGTCAAGGTAGCAAAAGTATGAATGTTGTGCTAACCTTTCAAGCATCTGATCAATGAATGGCAATGGAAAGTGATCCTTCCGCGTTGCGTTGTTGAGCTTGCGGTAGTCTATACACATTCGCCATCCAGTTACGGTTCGGGTAGGAATGAGTTCGTTGTTCTTATTGGTGATGACCGTCATTCCTCCCTTCTTCGGAACTACTTGAACCGGGCTCACCCACTTGCTATCGGAAATAGGATAGATGATACCTGCATCAAGAAGTTTAAGAATTTCCTTCTTGACAACCTCCTTCATGGTCGGATTCAACCGCCTTTGAGGTTGTCTTGAAGTTCTAAAGTCCTCCTCCATTAGTATCTTATGCATGCATAGGGAGGGTTTAATTCCTACTAAGTCCTCAATAGTATAGCCTATGGCTTTTCTATGTTTCCTAAGGACAATCATGAGCTGTTCATGTTCATCTATGCTTAATTTAGAACTAACGATAACCGGAAAGGTGGAATTAGATCCAAGAAAAGCGTACCTTAGATGAGTAGGAAGTGGTTTGAGTTCCATTGCTTTCGGAGCTTCCAATGATCCTTGAGGAGCTTCCGATGTTTCCTTAGAAGTTTCTAAGGATGTTGAATGGGTTGGAGAAGAATTAGAAGAAGTTGAAGAAGTATGCCGGTCACCCTCTTCCACGGTCAAAATTACGGTCTCCTCTTGTGTTCCACGGCCGTAATATCCTCTGGAATGGAAGTCGATTTTGGTCGTGGAATCCACGGTCGTGGAATACAGGGTATGACCGTGGATTCTAGTATTCTCAGCCTCATCGTGGAGTTTCTCAAGCTCCACTTCATGCATCTCTTCTTGTGCTTCCAAGGCTTCAATTTCCTCTTTGCACTCTTCTTCTTCTCCTACATTGGTTAGACTCATAGTAATAACCTTTTGTAAAGGGTCGTTAAAGAGAATCGCACTTACCTCCTCCCTAGAAAAACCTTCTTCATCTTGGATATTGTAAATATCCTCATCAAAGATTGGCTCCTTCACTAGAGTGGAAAGAACGAACTCTACTTTCTCTTCCCCAATGTCAAAAGCGAGTCTCCCATTCTTGCAATCGACCATGCAGCCGGAAGTTGCAAGAAACGGTCTTTCGAGTATGATCGGGACCGGACTATCTGCAGGAATGTCAAGTACGACAAAATCAATGGGGACAAAGAACTTGCCTAGCTTGACCGGGACGTCTTCTACAATGCCGACGGGACGAGTAATGGATCGATCCGCCATGTATAACGTCATCTTCATCGGTTTAGGGTCGCCTAAACCGATCTTCCTGCACAACGCAAGTGGTATGATGCTCACACTTGCTCCTAAGTCACATAAAGCGTCATATGTGACCTCTCCCACTCCAATGGGAATGCAAAATGACCCCGGATCTTTCAGCTTTGGGGGCATTTTCTCCTTCATCGTCTTGATGAGATCCGAAGAATCCGAACTCATCTTGACTTCACCGAAATCTTCTAATTTCCTCTTGTTAGAGAGAAGCTCCTTCAAGAACTTGCCATAAGCCGGCATACCTACAATAGCATCAATGAAGGGTATATTAATATGCAGCTTGCTCATGAGTTCTATGAACTTACCGAATTGTTTATCTAGGCGCGCTCGCGCTCTAGATTGAGGGAACGGTAGGGGAGGTTTGTAAGCTGGAGGAGGAACATAGACGTCTTCCTTCTCCTTCCCCTTTCCTTTGTCCTTCTCTACGGGGACTTCAACGAACGTAGGCTGCGGATCGGTGGTAGTCACTCCGCTCCTAGTTGTAATCGCCATTACCCTTCCCTTAGGGTTGTCCTCCGTCTTTCCTGGAAGTTTCCCTTGATTTCTAGGGACTTCCTCCGCGTGGTTGAACAATTGGTTTTCCAAAACTTTTTGAGCTTTGTCAACCTTAGAAATTTGATCATCAACCTTGATGATGCGGTTCTCCAACCCTTGAAGCTTTCCCAAGATAGTTTCCAACATGGGATCGGGCTTCTCTTTTCCCGTATTGTTGCCTCCATTAGATGATTGCCCCTGGCTTTTCAAAGGAGTAGAGGAAGAGGAGGGTGGAGTTAGTGAATTGGAATTGGAAGGATAGGAGTTACCGGAATTTTGTTGATTGGAGCGCCAATTGTTGTTGTTTGAACCCCGATTGTTGTTCCAATTGTTGTTGTTCCGGTTGTTGTTGTTTCCATTCCAATTGTTATTCCGGTTATTGTTCCGGTTATTGTTGTTGCGGTTGGTGTTATCACCGCCGTTGTTGTTGCCCAAATAGCCAACATCCTTCTCTTGTTGCTTCGGGAAGTTGGTCTTGATAGCCTCCTTCAACTCTTTGATCTCATTGTTGAGGGAGAAAATCTGATTTTGAGCTTCATGTGTGAGCTTTGCTCCTTGCTCCACACGATTTCCCTCCACCTTCCGGTGGGAATACTTCTCTATGACTCTTGCTTGCTTCTCAATGAAGTCCCAAGCGTCATCTTCTCTCATGTCCATGAACGTTCCGCATGAGAGGGATTGGAGGTTGAATTGCGTTCCCGCATCCAGCCCCTTGTAGTAAATCTCCAGTAAGGCAAGCTTGGATATGCCATGATGAGGGCAATCCAAGAGCAAATCCTGAAACCTTTCCCAAGATTGAAACAAACTTTCGTTAGGTCTCATGGAAAAAGCATTGATCTTACCTCTAAGTTCCGCCGTTTTGGAAGGCGGAAAGAATTTGGTGAGAAACTCTGCGGAAAGGTCTTCCCACGTGTCTAGTTTCCCATTAGGAAGAGCTTGGTACCAAGATAACGCTTTCTCTTTCAAGGAGAAAAAGAAAGGTTTGAGCTTATAGTTGTTGGTAGTGGCGTTCTTCGGTCTCATCGTCTCCATCATACACTCAAAGTTTTGCAAGTGTTGGTGTGGAGATTCAGCGCTTGTACCGCCAAATTGGCTTTGGCGAACAAGAGTGATAACTTGAGGGTTAAAACTAAACCCTTGCACATCTTCAGCATCAAAATTCACACCCAAGCGGCGTGGTTGTTGTGTTGGATCCATCCGCTGGCCAAGAGTTCTTGGCTCATTGTCCACACGTTCGACTCTCGCATTCCTTGGTGGGATGCGGCGATTAGCAGCTCCTTGTGGATTGAAGGGATTTATATTGATCGTGGGATCAATCTCTTCTAACGGTGGCATGGAAGAATCACTATCATCAGCGGATGAGTGGCTTTTTCTTCTAGACCTTGATCTCCTTCTCGAGGACTTCTTGCCTACCTTATCTTCAAGGTCGTTCATCTTTATCCTCATTTGGAAGAGCATGTCTTGTAGATCGTTAACTTGAGATTGATGACGATCCATCTCATCCTGGCGGAGAGTCTCATTCCATCGGAGTTGAGCTTCCTTCTCTGCCAACTCCGTTTGAAGATCGCGTTCGTTCTCTTCAGCCATCTTCTTTTCCTTGCGCCTTTGTCTCAAGGTTTTCTCTAGCTCTTGATCGAGAGGTAAGAGATCTTCGGTGTTCCTAGACCTGCGCATGCACTCAAAGACAAATCAAATAACGAGAGCAAGCTCCCAAGCTTGACAACCGGCTACCGGATTCGGACGAATCCAAATCCCCGGCAACGGCGCCAAAAACTTGTTCGCCCCTAGAGGTGTGTGCAAATAAGTTTTAAATTTATAAAACTAGAATCAAGCAAGCGAACCCGCAGTGTACGGATCGACGTAGTTAAGCAAGAATTTCAGAGTATCGAACACAGGGATTTGGGTGGAGCGAACTCGATTGCAGGTTATCAAGCAATTAAATATGGGGGTTTTGCAGATATTGGGAAAACAACAATCCTAAAGTTTCGGGTATCCAGTTGCGGCAATAGATTCAAGATATACTAGTGATGTAAAGACAGAGTGGAGATATGCAAAGGTATACTAATGTAAGGTAATCGTACGGTTGAGGTTCCAAAAACCTTATGTAACTCACCT
The DNA here is from genome assembly GCA_033239125.1 of Fagopyrum homotropicum. Lineage (NCBI taxonomy): Eukaryota > Viridiplantae > Streptophyta > Magnoliopsida > Caryophyllales > Polygonaceae > Fagopyrum > Fagopyrum homotropicum. The sequence continues at coordinate 149,000,894 of BSWB01000001.1, read as the reverse complement.
ACAAAGCACTCTCTATACAGGTTGTTGAGGCTCAATATAGAAAGATTCTAGAGATGAGAATTAGTGTCAAATACCCAAACTTATAATCTAAAGATCAAGACTAACTTAACCGATTGAGGTTGTTGAGGCTCACAATCGAGGTAGAGGTTGTTGAGGCTTCACTACCACCTAGAAAAGACAAGTCTAGACTAAGCTAAAGCAAATCTTTAACTTTGGATTAAAGTAAAAGCAAGTTCGTAAACTAAAGGGAAATCACGGTTAGTTCTTGAGGTTCCACGGCCGTGGACTCAAGAACAGACCGTAATTTAGGGTTGTCGGCGATTCTCTCTAACTCTCAGGGTCTAATCTGTTTGCGATTGATCTATCATCACCTATGCCACAACTATCAACCCTTCACCTTAGAATTGTTAAGGGTTTTTAGCCAATAACAGTCATATTGATATCAATTCAAGAATTAAAGGATAAAAGATGGGAACTTTCAAGAACTATCAATAATCTTCAAACAAATCTCAAGATCACAATCAAGAACAAATGTTTATCAAAAGATTCAAAACGGAGTAAACAATCACAACCTTAGGAAAGAAGAGAAACGGGATGTCAATCCGTTTCCGAATCAAACCTAAACAAGAAGAGAGATCTTCTTGCAAAATCTTCCAAGAACTTCGATCTTCCACAAATCTGAAGATCACAACAGCAACTCTCCACTACGAACTTTGATCTTCAATGAGATCTCCCAAATACCTCTAAGATGAGGGTTTGTGTGTTGCTAAGCGTTGCTCCTAAGCGGGATCCTAAGCAGGCATGACGGAATCTCCTTTCTTCCGTCTTTTTATAATGCAGGGCAAAGTGTCGGCCCGGCCCAATCTTCAAAAGATCATGGCTTCGAGGTGTGGCGAAAAGATTCGCCAAGATCACGGTCGTGGAAGATTCCACGACCGTAATTCTAGGGCGTGGAAACAATTACGGTTAGTTCCACGGCCGTAGAATCCCCTGGAATGAACATCGAATTCTGACTCTGAATCCACGGCCGTAATTCTGAACGTGGTTTGTGATACGGCCGTATTTTAGGGCGTAATTTAGGGCAAGAACGTGATTATTCCCTAAACTCGTGCATTCCTCAATCTAAGACTCCAAATTGCTTCCAAAAAGTGTCCTCGATCTATGGATATATCAACTCAACTCTCCTTTGCTCGATTCCGTTCGGAAATAGCTCCAAATCACCTATAATCAACATAGAACTAGTGTAGACATCCACATCGACAATATAGGCAATACTAGCTCATATATGCATAAAGATCAATCAAAGACTATCAATATGAATCAAATACATTTAGAAAACGTGCCTAAAATATCACAATATTTCATGCTAACATACACGCCATCCTTTCGCCCCCATCTCCCTTCTCTTTGCGTCATTGAAACATCTGGGAAACTGCAGCTTCGTTTGAGCCACCGGTGAGAAGGCTACACCACCTGAAAGTCGTTGGGACGAAAGAAAGTCGCCTCCACATCGCCGCCTCGAGCAAACGGAGCCACCAGCAAGCTGAGCACAGCCGTCGGCGCCCCTCTTTCTTTCCCCTACTCGCTGTCTGTTCATCGCCAGAGAAGGGCCAGCGCCTCTATCCGTAGATTTGGGCCGCCGCAGCCTCCTCGTCTCTCTCACTGGAGACCGACGCTAGCGCCGCCGCTCCTTCCTCCGCCTGCCCTTGCCACCGTCTGGATCCCCTTCCCTAGCTTCTCCTTCTGCGTCTTGTTTAGGGTTGAAGAAACCCTTCTTGTTAATTTATTTCGGGCCCCTTAAATTTATGTTATTTACAGTTTTGTGCCCATATTTAGGTATTTGTAGATTTGTACTCCAGTTTCTAGGTTATTGCAAATATACCCCTGCTGATTTAATTTTGGATGATTTGGCTAAGTAGGCAGTTTATGTATCAAGGTGTATAAACTAGACCCTTTTGTTTATATGTTGACAAACTAGACCCCTATATATTTTCATAAAAAGATTTAATAATAACAGAAATAAAGATACTCAATAAATCATAATCTTTCTCTCTCATATTAATCTTTATTTATTTACCAAATTAAGAATGATAATAATTATCAAAAACCGTTAAAATAGGAAACAAATGTTAACAGTATCCTTCATTCGTGGACTTTGATTTGAAACCCATTCTTGCTAAATAAATAATCATCCATATCATCCGTTGTTCCGTTCTTCATTATTTTGTAGAGTGTAAATCAATAGCTTTAGTCACATTTTTATATGTACGATGTATGTGTATAATGTGTACACAAACATAACATAGTTTATATAAGATATGTAGACAAACATAACCTATATTGTATTATTGTGTACAATATGTACACAAACATAACCTAGTTTGTGTACGATGTATTTGTATAATGTGTACAAAAACATAAGATAGTTTATGTACATATAGTTGTTGTACATACATAATTAAAACAGTAAAATATACATAATTAAAACATTAAAATTTATTGTACATAACATACTTATACATAACCTAGTTTGTGTACGATGTGTTTGTATAAATTGATACATTAATGTATTCAAAACAAAATAACGCTCATTAAATGCAGTCGGAATGTCGTCTTCTCCATTGATAACATCACTGAAGAACTAGGTTGAGAAGTTTTGAATGTTGAGGATTTTACCACGAATAAAACGAAAAGATGATATCGAATTCGAATACTTACCCGGTTCGAATTAAACAACAATGATGAACTACACATCAGAAAACGACGATGGCAAGACGGAGAAGACGACGCTCGACGGAGAAGACGACGCTCAACGAAGATACCTTCAATCGCCTTCAATGGAGTTGGAGAGAGAGTAGAGCGTATTTGTGATTTATAGAAGTAGCAGCTATAAAAAGATTTCGAGAATCTTTTATTTAAGGTTTCCATTTTTTTAAAAACCGTTTAAAAATTTGTTGGCAGCTCTTTTAATTCGAAAATCAATTAACTATATAACCTATATCCTTAATTATATCCTTAATTCTCTATTTTATCTTTATTTTTTAATTTGATTTTGTTAGGGGCCTAGTTAGTTTACACTAAATAAAAAGGGCCCTATTTCACCAATTATCTCTTTAATTTTTGGAAAGGTGGCCAAGTCTCTTGAATATTTATTTTACGGTTTTCGAAAATGGCTTAAGTTCTTGAGTCCGTAATTATGGCCCGAAAAGTTGATTGCGGATTTATGATGCATGTTTGTGTCGTTATGTATTTTGTCCCGGAAATGGATTAGCGGTTTGGAATCTTGGATTTTGATTACGAGATATTCTCATGTTGAAATGCTTTATTTTACACCTTAGTGGATTTAAATTCGATTTATGGCTCAAAGTATCAATTGCGGTTTTACGACCAAGTTCCTAGAATTTCATATTTTAACCGGAAAGGTTTTTGCGGGATTTATGGTGGCCATTTGAAACCGGGATTTTCTTAGAATTATATATATATATATATATATATATATATATATATATATATATATATATATATTATATATGTTCCGATCAAATTTAGCGTATGAGCTAAATTTGTCTAATTTTGTTGTTAGGTTCGGAAGCGTTCCGATAAAGACCTAACGAGTCCAAGTCGACATCACCGCCTTCGTCTTTTGACGTCGTATGAGTTACATTTTTCCTCGATCTTGTTATGTTTAGTATTAGCATCATGCTAAGATGGATCTAGCATAACTTAGTGGAAATGCCAAGTAGTGGCCTTGAACCTTAAGATCGTGGATTGGTTTACGAGCTTTTGTTGAGTTATATTCGGTACGATCTTAGGAGGATCTTCGACATTAGGAGTTGGACCTAGCATGCTAGGGTGTGACCTCATATAGGTTTTGGGAGACTAGAAGCCCTCGGGCTTCTAGCTTATCGACTAGTTATTGATTCTGTGCCTTTCTGATCATACGTTGAGTTACATTCATGCGGGAAATTGAGTACGGGATTTAGCGGATTTAGCTTTGGACAGGTAAGTCTCGGGACTTACTTAGCTCGTATTCTCTGTATTAGTTTCGATGTGTGTTGCTGGTGTGTGTTTATTGTTTATGTGTGTGGTTATTGTTTATTGTTTATAACAACTAAACCGGAAATAGGATTACCGACCTTTATATGTTTATATTTGGCCCAAGTGTATGATAACGGGCGGTGACCGCTTGCCCAGTCCAAAATGGGGATGACTGAGAGGTGTCTTGCGACCAGTCCAACGGGTGATGCTGATCCGCATCAAGTACAAACCCGTATGGTGAAAGGGGACAAGGGCGAGATCGTTAAGTGGAATAGTAAGGGATATGACTTAATAACAACAAAGAGACAATAAACCGGACATGTGTATTTAGATCATGTTGTGTGTTTTGATGCCTTGTGTGTGTGCCAATACCAAGATTCTAATACTTTGAATGCTAGCTAACGGTTTTATACCGATTTTGTAGTTGTCCTGCAAGTTAGGGATGCCGCCGAGTGAGGTGGAGGAGTGGACAACCGGGGCTCCGTACATTATAGGACGGGGATGGTTATGTGATTATGTCATTTTGGTTTATGTTGTACCTTAGGGATTTATGTTTTGAAGTTGTGTCGTTTTGAGGACTCGGCTGAGTTTCCAAGTTGTATCTTTCTTTTCGAGATTGTTTGCATTGCATAAAAATGTATTTTGGTTTTGGCCTTTATTTGTGCCTTGTTGCAAGATCCGGTGAAATTGTTGTCAAGCTAAGGGTCGGGACCCATTGTGAGGTCCTAACCCGTAGCATCCCGAGTCTCACGGATTCGGGGTATTAGAGACGTAAACACAAATGAAGTAGTTTAAATACACTAACAATTTATTGATTATATATCGAGTTGCTTGGTTTGGTTTGGTGGTTTGTATTGAATAAATACAGGTTTTACAAGACACTTCAAAAGGACCTTGAAAGACAAAGAGAGTTTAGAGTGTTCAAATGACGGAGGCCTTGAAATGAATTTCAAGGGAACAAAGAAGCTAAGGCCGTACGCTAAGGGAATTCAAATCACTAAAAAAGATTTGTTGATAGGGATGGCAATTTCATCCGAACCCGACGGACACCCGATAACCCGATCCATATTAAAAGATTTGAGTAAGTTATACTCCTCATTTGTTGCTGATTTTCGGATATGTTTTAGTCGATATTGTATAGTCTAACATACTAAAATTTCAGAGGAATCCGTGTTATGGTTTGAGAGATATGGGGTTTCAAAGTTGACTCATACAGTTTTTATAAATGTGCTGAGTTGAGAAAAACAGCATGGGATGCTGTTTTGTGAGATAGTTTTGAATAGGCTTTTGATCTCTGTTAGGCTTGAATTTTTGATATGATATAGTTGACATTTTTTTGTAGATCATATTAAAATTTGGGAAGAATCGGAGTTACGGTTTGAGAGTTATTGTGTTTCAAAGTTGACGTTTTTATATATGTGCTGAGTGTTGGGGAAAACAGCAAGTGATGCTGTTTTGTGAGATGGTTTTGAATAAGCTCTTGATCTCCGTTGGACTTGAATTTTGGATATGATATGGTTGACATATTTTTGTAGAACATATTAAAATTTGAGAGGCATCCAGCAAGTAGTTTGGGATTTATGATTTTTCCAAGATTGAGTCGTAAGCAGTTTTTCTGTTGTGCTGAAATTCGGTTTTGGGAGATAGTTTTAAATAGGATTTTGATCTCCTTTGCAGCTAAATTTTGGATATATTATAGATAAGATTTTATATTAGAACATATCAAAATTTGGGATAAATCCAGCGAGTAGTTTAGGAGTTATGATTTTTCAAAGTTAAGACAGTGTGTAGTTCGTTAGGTGTTGTAACCAACTTTAGAAATTTTTGTAGAAGCGATGCTTTAACAGTTTTAAGAATTTATTTCTCCTACGAGTAGATAGGATATCATAGATGACCTAGGGAATTATTTCGAAATTTTTATAAGATTATTCGAATTTTATATTTGAAGCTGTAGTTGGACTTTAGGGACTTTACGAGAAATAGAAAATGGGTGGTTTTTCTAGTTGTTACCTAAAATCATCCTAGGGAGTAGAATATGGTTAGTTAGTCTCAAATAAGAGTTTAAACATAAATTATGAAATTTTTAGAAGTTTCGAGACCAGGGGTAAAATGGTCATTTACCTGTATAAGGGTATTTTGGTAATCTCTTGTTGATCGATTTTTATATCTTAGAAGTTGGAGACTTCTAAGAAAGTGGGATACATTATTGATTCCCTTGTCTTGTATAACAGGCAATTGAGTTCCTACGGTTACATACCGAGTTGAGATTAAGAGAGTTGCGACTTGACTTAGGTAAGTCCTTTGGGCTTACTTAGCTGACTTCCAGATATGAGTGTGGATAATGATGGTGGTGTGTGAATGAGATGTTTATAGTTATATTTTAGCGGTAAATATATACCGACCTATACTTTGGCCTAAGAGTAACGGACGGTGGCATTCTGCTCAGTTAGCTTGAGGGCGCTGGGGGTTTCTTTAGGGACTAGTCCACACTCGGTTTGTAGTGATGCTACCGGCGGAGGTAAGCTAGACCTACACCCAGTTGGATAAGGAACGGAGGCGAGAACTCTTAAGATTTCTCATGCCACAACTGTAAAATGGAATAAGGTGACTCACTTAATGAACAGATAATAACCGGTTTGTGTGCCAGCATGATGATTGTTTTATGTTATCTTGAGTGTGTTTGTGCTATCCTTATTCTGCTTGTATTTGGATTGTTAGCTAACGATTTATCCGTGTTGTAGATTTGTAGAGATAGACAGTTGCAGAGTGATCCGGAACGGATGATCAGCCGGGTCCACGTACTCATTAGATGGGGACGGGGGAGTCTCCCTTACAGCTTGCATGTTATGTATATGTATATGTTTTGTAAGGCTGTCACATGTGTACATTCATACAGTAAAAATATTATGTTTTGAAAATTTTTTTTAGTACATTTGTGCCTTGTTGTAAGATCCAAGTAATGTTGTTGTTAAACCAAGGTCGGGACCCATTGTGAGGTCCTAACCAGTAGCTCCCCAAGTTTTGAAACTTGGGGTGTTACAACATGGTATCAGAGCCAGGTTGGCAACAATGGCACTTGAAATCTTCTGAAAGACCGAATGTATAAAATAACTAGAACCCGGAAGGGGTCTAAGATTTCCAAAACGGATTTCTGTTTTTACACACGTGCATAGTCGGGTTGTTGGGTTAGTAGTACGTCGGACCACCATCGTTCTCCGTAGATCTCTGCAACTTGGAGTGATAGATGAGTTAGTATTAGACTTATATTGATATGTTTTAATGTATGATTATATATATATGTGTATGTGTAGCATGTTAGTATCCTAAAGGATATCTTATACCCTTTAGTTGTGATATCATGAAGCGATTACCGCCTCATGTTAAGTCGGTAGCGGACTTATAAAGTTTTCAACCCGAGACAATGGATTCTGACCTAGGATTGGGTATTATACTCTGGTGGGCGTCCTGGGGACCCTATAAATCATCCGAAGAACGGATGGGCATAGAAGTCAAGATGTTGAGATAATTTTCACCACAAATATAACCCGATGAGAAAGAAATTCCTGAGTCAACTCAGATAGAAGTAATAGAAGTCCGTACAAAGAATTTAGCGGTGTGAAGACGAGAGATGAAACTCAAGGATGCATGTAAGGACTGATAAGAAGCACAAAGTGAAGAAGACAATATTGGAATACAGATCAAGTGGGTAGTATACAACTACACTTGACAAGCAAAATGACAAGTACAACGAAGGTGGATACTGGCATAGGCAAGGATGGGCACGAGAATCTAGAGATGATAGGATATGACCCAGATAGGAAGGACTAAAGGAACACAAAGACAGACTTTTACATTGGAATTAAAGATGAAAGGTAAAATCCATAACCATTGAGAATGATAGACTTCTTTAAGACTACGAAAATTTTGGAAGAGATCACGACACAAGTATTAAAGGGAATGGAAGTCTGTAACTGAGACAAGAGATGTCCATGAAGGAAATGTTGCAATACAATGCTAACGAAAGGAAATGAGTGAGTGAGAATGACCTGGGCAGACTCAAGTGTCCACCACGATCTCCCACTCCACACGGGACTTAAGTTACCGATACCAACAATTCATAAAAGAGAAACCGATAGTGAATGGAAAATTTTTGGTTAAATACAACTAGACTCGGGTAAAGTGATCTTACAGAGAGGAAGAAAGGCGTTGATTGTAGAAGAAGCTAAAGGTGTATAAATGAATAACCTAGTGGATAACTTTCTACTCAGTATATCCACATCGAAGGAAATAGAGGACAAGGCTACGATCTTGTAGAAGATCAACTTTATACTAGTGAGTAACAACTGAGAATTTACACACGGATGGGTGACTAGTTGACTGGGTGGTAGATAAGAAGAATAACCACACAATTATAAAAGACTTTTATCAACATCCGGATCCTGCAAGGGAGCAACTGTGACAATAGTGAAATTAAATCGAAATGAGTGTTAGTCATACTAAATAAGTTCAAGCTAGTAACTCTAATTTAAATTAGGAGGAGGATTCGGATGGTCGGATTGGACTCCTTAATTATTAAGGGTAAAGAGGATTGTTGGAGCCATTGTCTACCTACTAGTTAAGGAAAATTTGACAAATTACAATTAACACGGAATGAAGACTTACAATTTAGAGTAAGGGCAAAAAGTAGACTTCACCAGCCGGAAGACGTTTTGTCTTCTTCGAAGATATAAGAATTCTGAAAGAAATCACAATGCTAGTCCAAAAGTATCAAAGCCTGGAACATAGTCAACAAAGTTTTGAAGGAAGTATTACAAACTACGACGATTAAGGAACATGTGTATGTGAGAATAGTGTGGTGAACTTAAGAGTCCGGGGTAACCTCAAGATTATAACAGGTCTTAAATCATGAACACCCGCAATCTATACAGGAAGAAGGTAAATAGAGAATAATTAAGGTCATAAGAACTGCAAGTGGATGGAAGTTAATGTCAGGAGAGTCGGGTAGACTTGCTTACAAACCACAACGGAAGACCTAGAAAGGACCATTGACGTCAGATGGACGACACAGTGAACTCGAGAAATGGAGTTAGCTCACGGAGGAACTAGAAGTTGTAATGTCGGACGAGCAAGAAAAGTATAAATGGATGGACTCGAGTAAGTAGTGCTCGCCAAGAAATTCAACGACAAAAGAGGTATGAGAAAAGGAAGTCCAGGAAATTGAGATAAGTTAGTTATAGACTGACCGACGTTAACCAAGGACGTGCAAGTGTTATTTGGTAATTGACGAGTTATGTACCATGAGAGATATTTAGGAATGTGGTCTTACGAGTAGCTTTACCAACGTCTTGGAGGATTTCTTCCAGTTAGTAACGACAACCTTCTTGGATGAGTTAAAGGTATAAAGCGAAACGTGTTAAAGGTTACTCCTTGACTGGTGAAGATCAAACTCCGGTCGAGTCTAGTAGTCTGGATCCGTGTTAAAAAGAATTAAGAAAGTAAACGGAAGATGGTTGTTTTCCAATCATGATTTTAATTCAAGAAGACAAAGTAAGGAAAGTACTTGGTACTTCACCGGTTAATCATTTTGGACTGACAGAACACGTCCTTATGATTACGGAAAACAACAAAATAATCAGAGTAGCGTAGCGGAAGCGTGGTGGGTCCTAACCCACAGAGCAAGAAGCTCAAGGGTGTTGAGGGATGTCGTGTCGAGTTTAAGATGGTGATAGTTTGTGAAATGCATTCTAGTTGGAAGGAACGTGAGATAGGCTATGTGGAGTTACTCAAAATGTTGTACGGAAACTTATGTGCATGTAGAGGTAATAGAAGGAGACTGGTACCCTATTATGGATCCGAGTGAAGAGTGACTGCTTTGCTACAGGTTGCCAGACAAGTAGTTTTGGAATTTCATACTAATGGAATACTCTAGAGTGAGTTTTCGGGATGGATTAGGAAAGAATTAATGAGGTAATAAAAGTATTGTGCATGTCCTGCACTAGAAAGCTCCAAGTGAGTAACAGTGCTTAAAGAAAACATAATCTCGGAGTAGATTTTATGTGTAATGTTATGTCGAAACAGAGCCTAGTTGCGTATTAAGTTAGGGGGATACTATCGGGCTGGTAACAATGGTGAATAAAAGAGCACACTGCTGATGATATGTTAACATTTATTGAGTAGTTATTAATAAATACCGGTGATATGAGATCACTTTGTGTCTAATACCTTCATTTCAGACTTATTCTATTTCATTTAAGATCTTAGAAAATGTGTGAGAAGCCTAAGTTTGAGCAAACGATATATTAGAGATCTATAAATAATATAATAAAGCCAAGTGAACAAAGAGGATAACCACTAGATTTGATTTTTAATTGTCTTGAGTATTAGACCTGAAAAGGGTAAGGGTGACAATTCCGTACCTGAGGAACATGATGACTGAGTAATATTAAAAGACAAGACCATGTGGGTCGTGATACGAAGAGCATGGGGAACTTAGTAAGTGTTGGTGGATGTCAAAGACCTTTGGCCTCAGTGGGTAGTCAGAACCTCTTCAGAAGGCCGTAAGCAAGTGGTCATAACGAAGGGAAGAAATTTGAATAGATTATTCTCCGTAAAGTCATCAAAGGATCTGGAAGGGAGTGGTGTAGGACAACCATTTGAAGTTTTAAAGCGGATTAGAAGTGATTGATGGACTAGTATTCTTCACCCTATTGGAGAGGGCAACTTCAGTTTTCCATGGAGACTAAGTCTGGGAACTGAGTTTGAGATTTTCAGTTGGAGAAATACATACCAGACACGAGTTAGGTCATCAGATTAGAAGATCAGACAGTTGAGCCGGATGATATCGGTGGGATACCCGGTAACCACTCTAGAACGTGGTAGCAAATGCTTGTGATCTAAGTACCTGAAAAGATTTAAGATTTAGTGGTTTCAGGAAAAGCTGATAAGGCTACCTAAGATATGTGGGATAATAAGAGACGTAACCTTTCAAAGACCTATGTAGCGATAGTTGCAACCTTGGGAGTGACTAGTTAGGGTTTGACCTTGTATGTGTGATATTGTTTGACTACTTGTTTATTTCATGATTGAGTGCTTAGTCAGTGATGTGTGCTTTTGATAACCTTGATGTGCGGGATACTTGGATGTGGAAACGATGAGACTTTTGTGTAGTGATCAGATACACCCGTTTAGTGCCTTAAAGACCGATCAGGATAGTCTTACCCTAAGTTTCGGGACGAAACTTATTGTTAAGGGGGGGTTGATATAATATCCGGAAATTTTCTTCCAACTATTTCCGAAACAAATCAGAACTTGACCGATTATGACTTTCCGACATTATGTTGTCTTCTTTTAAGTTTCGGGACGAAACTTAATTTTAAGGGGGCACTGATGTAATACCCGAAAAATTTAAACTCCGTTTAATACCCGATCAAACCGGATTCCGATCCACCAACCCTTATTAAAATAAAATAAAATAAAATAAAATAAAATAAATATATAAAAATAAAACAATAGTGAATTCTATCATTTTATGTGACCTTAATTCACATACAATGATAAAAATGTAAACGAATAGAATTACGTATAATTTAAAACTCGAAGAGCGGTTTCGTACGAGTAACGACTCACTTTTCAGCCCATCCTCTAACGGGATGAGCGGCCCATCGGAGTAGGCCCACAAGTACTAGTCAGCCGGCCCAAACCTTACCCTAATTTCCTCCTTAATTATTTCTTAACCTAATCTAACATTTTCCCTAATCTACCGTACGCTGAAACGCCGACTCCCACTGCCCCACCCAAAGCATATACAGAACCACCACCGGATCTCCCGCACGTGACTGCATCCGGCCGGACTCCAGTGGTGCCGACACGCCGCCTCATCCGCGACGTCGGGATCCGCTGCTACTGCGTCGGCCAGGTGAGTATCGGTATTTCCCCACCCTTCCTCCTGAGATAGTGAGCCGCCTCTGACGACCTTCTATTGCACAGCGAGACCAGGCTGCCAATGTCGGACCACCGCAGAGCGAGAGCCCCGATCGCCATCGCCTTCGTTGTCGCTGCAGTAGGTGAGGCGGCTGCCTCCTTTCCCTCTTCTTCTTCTTCCCTGCTTCCCCTTCTGTTTCATGTGATAACCGGCAGTCTTGCCTCTCTCTAAGCCCTGCAGTGACGAGCCAGGACGAGTGGTACACCTGTAGTGAGTACGGTCGAGCCAGCGTACGAGCCTCCGGTCCAGGACTCCTCTACTACGCCCAACCCTGTAAACCTGGACCATCTTCAGCCTACTGTTGGTGAGTCCCCTTTGTGCTCTCCTGTTGATGTCGTAATAGTGCAGAGGGGAATAGACTGTTTGATTTCAAGTCATAATCCGGTAGGTAGTTGGTTCCAAAGTTAGTATATAAGATATGAATTTAGAGAAGGGTGGTGTGTAGCTGTCACTTTGTTTTGAACCTAGGATGTGTGAGAATAGAGTTAAATATTTAGAAGAACTGTTAAGATTCATGCGTTTTTCTGAGTTTTCGGAATTGGAAAAACAATCAACTTCGGGTCAAGATTTGAGTAAGTTATACTCCTCATTTGTTGCTGATTTTCGGATATGTTTTAGTCGATATTGTATAGTCTAACATACTAAAATTTCAGAGGAATCCGTGTTATGGTTTGAGAGATATGGGGTTTCAAAGTTGACTCATACAGTTTTTATAAATGTGCTGAGTTGAGAAAAACAGCATGGGATGCTGTTTTATGAGATAGTTTTGAATAGGCTTTTGATCTCTGTTAGGCTTGAATTTTTGATATGATATAGTTGACATCTTTTTGTAGATCATATCAAAATTTGGGAAGAATCGGAGTTACGGTTTGAGAGTTATTGTGTTTCAAAGTTGACGTTTTTATATATGTGCTGAGTGTTGGGGAAAACAGCAAGTGATGCTGTTTTGTGAGATGGTTTTGAATAAGCTCTTGATCTCCGTTGGACTTGAATTTTGGATATGATATGGTTGACATATTTTTGTAGAACATATTAAAATTTGAGAGGCATCCAGCAAGTAGTTTGGGATTTATGATTTTTCCAAGATTGAGTCGTAAGCAGTTTTTCTGTTGTGCTGAAATTCGGTTTTGGGAGATAGTTTTAAATAGGATTTTGATCTCCTTTGCAGCTAAATTTTGGATATATTATAGATAAGATTTTATATTAGAACATATCAAAATTTGGGATAAATCCAGCGAGTAGTTTAGGAGTTATGATTTTTCAAAGTTAAGACAATGTGTTGTTCGTTAGGTGTTGTAACCAACTTTAGAAATTTTTGTAGAAGCGATGCTTTAACAGTTTTAAGATTTTCTTTCTCCTACGAGTAGATAGGATATCATAGATGACCTAGGGAGTTATTTCGGAATTTTTATAAGATTATTCGAATTTTATATTTGAAGCTGTAGTTGAACTTTAGGGACTTTTCGAGAAATAGAAAATGGGTGGTTTTTCTAGTTGTTACCTAAAATCATCCTAGGGAGTAGAATATGGTTAGTTAGTCTTAAATAAGAGTTTAAACATAAATTATGAAATTTTTAGAAGTTTCGAGACCAAGGGTAAAATGGTCATTTACCTGTATAAGGGTATTTTGGTAATCTCTTCTTGATCGATTTTTATATCTTAGAAGTTGGAGACTTCTAAGAAAGTGGGATACATTATTGATTCCCTTGTCTTGTATAACAGGCAATTGAGTTCCTACGGTTACATACCGAGTTGAGATTAATAGAGTTGCGACTTGACTCAGGTAAGTCCTTTGGGCTTACTTAGCTGACTTCCAGATATGAGTGTGGATAATGATGGTGGTGTGTGAATGAGATGTTTATAGTTATATTTTAGCGGTAAATATATACCGACCTATACTTTGGCCTAAGAGTAACGGACGGTGGCATTCTGCTCAGTTAGCTTGAGGGCGCTGGGGGTTTCTTTAGGGACTAGTCCACACTCGGTTTGTAGTGATGCTACCTGCGGAGGTAAGCTAGACCTACACCCAGTTGGATAAGGAACGGAGGCGAGAACTCTTAAGATTTCTCATGCCACAACTGTAAAATGGAATAAGGTGACTCACTTAATGAACAGATAATAACCGGTTTGTGTGCCAGCATGATGATTGTTTTATGTTATCTTGAGTGTGTTTGTGCTATCCTTATTCTGCTTGTATTTGGATTGTTAGCTAACGATTTATCCGTGTTGTAGATTTGTAGAGATAGACAGTTGCAGAGTGATCCGGAACGGATGGTCAGCCGGGTCCACGTACTCATTAGATGGGGACGGGGGAGTCTCCCTTACAGCTTGCATGTTATGTATATGTATATGTTTTGTAAGGCTGTCACATGTGTACATTCATACAGTAAAAATATTATGTTTTGAAATTTTTTTTTTAGTACATTTGTGCCTTGTTGTAAGATCCAAGTAATGTTGTTGTTAAACCAAGGTCGGGACCCATTGTGAGGTCCTAACCAGTAGCTCCCCAAATTTTGAAACTTGGGGTGTTACAGTCTTCTTGTCTCTTCCTTTAGGTTTTGCTCCTACCGACTCTTGTAAGGTCCGTAACGTAAGGAAATCCCTCTATAGACTTTGACAAACACCTTAAAATTGACTCTCAAAGCTTACTTTAAATCTTCGTACTTATGGGTTCACTCAATCTTACGTTGATTACTCTCAGTTTTCTTACATCCATTCATCTATTATAATTCATGTACTCATCTATATTGATAATCTAATCACTATAAGAAATAATTATCAAGGGTTCTCTTAGAAAAGGTCTGTAATTTGCTTGGAATAGTAAGCTCCAATTTAATGCATTATGTTATGATGACTATGTTACTTCCCCTCGTGCTCAAAGGTCAACTACCGTCTTCTTCTTCATGCTTGGTCACTCACTGGTCTCTTGGAAGATGAAGAAAGAACAAACGATCTCAAGGTTTTGGGCGGAATCAAAATATCGATCCATCACTACCACCACATGCGAGATTATTTGGCTCATCTCCCTCCTTAAATCGCTAGGTATTGTTCTTCATCGCCCCTAACAACTTATGGTACGGCAAACAGACTACTCTTCACATTACTTCCAATAAAGTTTTTCACGAACGTACCAATCATATCGAGATAGATTGTCACCTTATCAGTGATCTAGTTTAGGTTGGCAAGATCATCAATCACCACATTCAATCAGAACAACAACCGGCATATCTCTTCATCAAACCGTCTATTCAAAAAATATTCACTCTCATGCTCTACTTTTCAAGTTGGGCATTCAAAATATTCACGCTCCAACTCGAGGGTATATTGGATATATGTAGTATATATGCTATATTTTTTAGTATATATATCTAGCAACTAAATATTCACTATATTTTTATTTTTTTTTGAAAGAATTTGGCTTAATAGGCATTTTTTAGTTTTGTGTTTAGTACATGTACTCCATAATTTTTTACCACTTTCATTTAATGGTAGGTAAAAATAATTAACCCCTCTATTTTAATAAAAAAATGAATAATATATGTTTGTTAGTATTATGTAAGTGTAGTTTTAATTCTTAATTACTGAATTTTTTTTTTTGCCTTTTTAATTTTTTAATTTTCTGTAATTAACATACTAGGATTTTTTTCATACGTACTAGAAGTTTTTCATACCAGAATTTCTCATACCGGAACTTTTTCATACCAGATTTTTTTTTGTTTTTTTGTGTAACGGTAAAAACCGAAAATGGTCTAATCGGGAATTTTGAGGAATTAAATGGGTTTAATGAAATCAAACCCTAGAGAATTATAAAACAAATGGAAATGAGCAATTTCCGAAAATCAGGCGATGATAAATCATATCGACTTTGGTATGTCAGTGTAATTTATTATAAGTGTAAAGATGAAAATAAGAGGGTAAAATGTGTAAGTTTTATACAAGATAAGCTTGAAATTTGCAGCCTATGTACGTGGAATTGCAAGGGTGATCAGGAGAGCTGATTAATCTTTTATCATCATCATTAAGCTTGTAGGTCAAGCACAGAAAAGGGGATGAGAGAGTTCATGTACCATATAAGCTTTGTACCTTCGGTTAAGTTTGGGAGAGCTCTAGGGGCTGAGAAAAACAAGTTAACATAAACACCATCATCACCTTATTGTAATACCAGTACACCACTGCAGTAGGGTCGGAATTCGCCGGAGAATCGCCGGAAAAGCTACAGAAAACAGGAGATAGAAGAAGAAGATTACATAAAGATAGACTAAAGGAGAAGAGACATTTGGAGTATCAAATTTCGTCCAAACCTCACCAAATTTTAACTGAACGTACCTCTTGAGGTAAGGAACACAACCATAATTTTTGAATTTTCGTTTTGACATTGGAGTAAAAAGTTATGGTCTGCGCTCAAAAGCTGTTTTCCGGAATTTTCGATATGCGTTGTTACCTAACGGCGTAATTTAAAATACATTCTCATGGTCCGATCTTGCTGAATTTTGGATATGTTATAAACCTAACATTCTCCTATATCATATTAAAATTTGGCATCGATCCAATGGTGGGATCAAAAGTTACAGGGTTACATTAAAACGAATTTGAGGTTACTTGTCTAGATTTTTATTTGAAAAATTGTGAA
This sequence comes from Fagopyrum homotropicum, assembly GCA_033239125.1. NCBI lineage: Eukaryota > Viridiplantae > Streptophyta > Magnoliopsida > Caryophyllales > Polygonaceae > Fagopyrum > Fagopyrum homotropicum. The sequence goes on along the minus strand of BSWB01000001.1, from coordinate 148,984,245 downwards.
TTAGTGGGAACTTTAGGGCATGTTTGGTTAAAGATCTTATGAGGCTTGTTTGGTACATATATAGGTACGAGAAAGGAGGATAGTCCGAGTGAGAAATGGACTCAATAGTTGGTTTGTGAGGTTTTTCTTATTTGTGAGATAAGTGTATATAAGTTACACTAGCTTCATATATATGTATATATATATATATATATATATATATATATATATATATATATATATATATATATATATATATATATATATATATATATATATATATATATATATATATATATATATAGTCTGGCTCACATGTAAACAGCCCTTATAGTGTTCAATGAGAACACACGTTAACCATAGGATTGCTTTGATCTAATGGTCTTAATTAAACCAAATTTTAGGGAATATTTTACTTCACTCTCCAATTAAAGAGGGTGCATTACACTCTCCATAATAATTATAGTCAAATATGGTAGTTAGAGATTCTCTCCCTAATTGTTATTATACTAATCTCCACATTAAATTCAAATTTGGTTTTCAACGTGAATTCATATTGCACTTTTTTTCATTTCTCAATTCATCATTCACCATAATTGATATCAACAACATTTCTAAATCAATTCAATTATCATCTCCATTCTTCTAGTTAATATTGTACAAAAGTATTCGTCTGTGTTCATGAAAATATTCGTCAATATACTATTAAGAATTCATTCATGATACCAATATTACTCGTTCATGTCCAACAAATTTTAGTCGATTATTGATAACTGAAATTAATAGCCAGTGGTACATAAATTATTTATTTATATAGTGAAAAATATACGATCATAATTTGAAGAGACCAATGTTTCAATCTTCGGACAATTTGCGAACATATACGTATACGAAGATATTCGACCATATTACTTAAAATATTCGTTAGTGTACTATTAAATATTGATTAGTGTTACTAAATATATTCGTACATATGATATAATATATTCGTTGCAAAATTTAGTTATTCAATTGTTTCCAATAAGTTGTCGCAAATACACGGACAAACTACCACAAATCGCCGGATAAAAGACATATAACCACCAAATATTTACAACATTTAGTGTCGAATAAAAACTAAAGTACAATAATTCATGTATATGACAATGAAATAACAAATTTTGTTCATCAGATCAAAGAAGGTTTCAAGCACCACAAAAACATATTGAATCTTAATCTAAGCAAAATCAACGTCCTTCTCATTTTGCTAAATACATTAACATACATCAACGAATAAAAAATCAATAAACATTGAATACAAATCTAATAGCACATGCTTCTCTTGTACTGTTGAGGATGAGGACAACCATGGATTCCGGTTGGTCTGCAATGATGACAAATTTGGAGTCGTACAAGAAGATTGTTGATGGTAATGATGTAATATCGACACGAGACTACGAGGATGAAGGAAAACGCGGCTTTTGAATAGCCTCGAGCGAAATTGATGGTGAGCGAGACGAAATTGGTCTCATAGACGGTTGAGTCGTGATGCACGAGACTGAAGGAATGTTGGAAGGGTACCTGAGGCATTCGAGGGAGAGCCGTGGCGAGTTCAAGTCCGGATCTGCGAAGAAAACCGGCTGGTCAAATCTGGTATGGAGACGACGGTGGTGCCTTCATTGGACGAACGACAACAACCCTAATCATCGTTGAATTGCCCTTGCTCGCCATTGGAGTCGTTTCACAAATAATCGGTTATTGAACGATGATGGAAGATGGAAGATTTGAATGAGAGATTCTAGGGCAATATAAGGTAACAAATCTTTTTATATATAATAATGGAGCAAATTAAGTGAAAATTGATTTTCACGTGCAGCCAATTCCCCACTCTCATTCTAATTTGTTTTATTTTTATTTTTTTTCCCTATTTATTATGGTTAATCTTGACCATCTATTACTCTAATCTTACGGATTAGATTTGTTCTCATTGTACACTATAAGGGTTGTTTACATGAGAGTATGATTCTATATATATATATTATGTATTTAATATGAGAGTAGTTTTATGCATGCATGCGGAAATAAATAAATGTGTTATGATATGGTGTGATATTATGCTTTCTTGCATGCCTTGTGGATTATGTGAATGAATTGTATGTTTAAAATGATGTTATGTTATATATGAATGTGAAGCATGCAAATGCGAGAATGTGATGATATTTCTATGAAATGTAATGCATGCATGAGAAGTATGGTTTTAATGAGATGAAAGCATGAAAGGAAAAGTGATATGAAAGTGATAATATAGGCAAATGATTAATTAATTAGCATAGCTGGATCCCGCTGGTACATGGGATTTAAAAGGAAAAAAATAAATAGGTCCGATTCCGATTGAGGAGACTTGAGATAAAGGGTCCGATTCCGATTGAGGAGACTTTAGATAAAGGGTCCGGTTCCGATTGAGGAGACCCATAGGTCCGATTCAGATTGAGGAGACCTATTATATAAACTGTCAGCTGAGGTCCGATTCTGATTGAGGAGACCTACGAAGCACACAAGTTAGTTGAGGTCCGAACCCGACTGAGGGAGGCCGAAGACGCTAACATGATTGGCCAACCATAGAAAGAAAAAAAATGAAAAGGAAAAGAAAGAAAGATAAGAAAAATGAGGAGGAGAATCATACGAGCAGTTGGGGCTAGTTAGTTAATTATCACCTATGCATCAATGCGATCGAATCTAGCATGTTATATGTTATGTTATGATTATTCTTATGTAATGTGTGATAACATGATTGAATGTCTATGTGAAATGTGATATGAATAGGTGTGTGTTCGCTCCAAACGGTGTGTGCAAGCTTTAAGTTTATAACCGAGGAAATATGCTTAAAACAAGGATGAGAACCCGTAGTGTACGGATCGATTGTAATAAAAGCAAGAAATTCCAGGGGTCGAACTCAGGGACTTAGTGAAACAAAGCAGGTAGAAGTTGTCAATGTAATTACAAACCACGAAAGCAATTAAAACAATCAAAGATGATAAAAAGTCAATTAAGAAAATATGCAATTCTAGGGATTAAAGCATCTAGTTGTGGTTCCAACTCAAGATCTAAAGATAAGCGGACAAAGCTGAAATTTTTGCATAGGGAAGGTGTTTCTAAAGTGGAATAGATCACCGGGTAAGTCTCACTACTCACAATCCTAAACCGAAACTCCTATTACCGGGTAAGTCTCAAGGAATCAAGGTAAAGAACTATAACCTCAAACCAACACACCACCTAAGGGAATAGAATCAACCTTTACCGGGTAAGTCTCAGGCTAACTCACAAAGATGGGACGAAGGCACACTCGAACCCCAATAAAGGATAAACCTTTATTACCTATCGCTTATAAACTTAGGTAAACAAGCAAAGGAATCACCGGATAAGTCTCATCCTAGGCTTGCATTGAACCAGGAAAGGTGTAATAAGAATAAGATTTGGCAAACTCTAATACTTAACTCTCAGTTTTGGATCGAAGGGTCACCTCGGTCAGACGAGTTCCACCTCGGTCGGGGTGTTCATCGGCTGAGCGAGATGTTCTAGGGTTAAGGAAAAGGTTCGAGCTTTCAGGGTCCTATTGGGATTTAGGATCATTCTATCATCGTCTTTCTCACAGCTTTCAGCCAATCACCCTAGAATCACACAAAGAAATTAGCCACTCATCATCATGAAAGCAATAATCGAATATATGGGAAGAAAGTGAATATTTGAACAAGAAGAACTTAATAAAAAGACTTCAATAACTGAATCAAATATCTCACAAATAAGCGTTCCTTGGATCACAATCCAATAAGACAATCAACAAGAAGGGAATCTAAGAAAGTCTTACAAAACCCTTCACAAAAGTTATAAAAGCTATCAACTTCCTTCCTTCAATCTTCCTTCCTTCAATTGCTGGATGCTATCAGCCCTCTAGGCTTGTCTAAACATGGTTGAATTTGTGGAAAATCCAACCCTTTAAATAGGAAAACTATCTTCCAAAGATAAAATATCTTGAAAAGATATTATCCTAATAAAATATATCTATCTCTCATAAATAAATCCCTAAAATATATTATCTTCCTTCCAGAAATCCAGCCTAAAAATATAAGATCTCTCCTTCCAAAAAAATAAAAGATCTCAGCCAAGAATAATTTCTCTCGCCGCGTCCCAGGTGTCCGCCTCGGTCGGGGTGATCCTCCGAAACCACCTCGGTCGAGATGACACAGTGGCTGACCGAGGTGAATCTCAACTGAGGGTGAAATCTCTCAAATCTGGTCCAAAGTGAATCTTCTTTGTTAATTCCATGCTTCATGGGCCTTTCCTTAAGCTCCTGAATGTAGCTCCAATGACTTCTTAGCTCCTTTAGCTCCATTTTAGTCCAAAATGCGCCATTTTACCTACGATTACAACAAAACTTGGTGTAAACCTCGATTCTCGCAAAGGTAGATGAAATGACAATATAATCACATAATATACATCAAAACATGCAGATTATTGAAGATAAAACGTCTAAACAAGTCCCAAAATAAAGACTATAATTCATGCTATCAGTGTGGAATTAAATGTGAATGTGGATTTGTATGTACGGACTTTATAATGTGAGAAAGGGTATAGAGTGTTCTTTGGGGACGAGCTACTTAGACTCAGCCTGATCAAGGACATTGGACCCAACACCTGGATTTGAGATCATATCAGGTGGATTGTTATATATGGGAGGTTGTCGTCTAGGATGTTTTGTATGGTTTTAAACAGTTGTGTTTTGTTAAACAGAGTTTTATGACGTATGTTAGTATGTATATATGTTGTGAATATGTCTGTAAGATAAATTTTTAAAATTTTACGTTTTTTGCTTTTCCGCTTATTGCTTTAAACAGGGTTAATTAACTAGTAATCAACTAGAAATAAAATAGGTGTCACATTTTGGTCCTTTTTTATTATTTATTTATAATTTCCTGGTATGAGTTTGTGGTATGAAATTCATACCAAAAACTCATACCAGAATTTTTATAATTTTCTGGTATGAGTTTCTAGTATGAAATTCATACCAGAAACTCATACTAGAAACAACGAAGTAGTGACAGTTATAGTATCAGATAAGTGTCAATGTGTTGTTGTCTGAAGGCGAAACTAAGGTGAACGAGAGGGAACAAAGTAGCCATAAGTTCCGTTACAGGAACAACGAAGTAGCCATGGTAAGCAATAAGTTCCATATACAATCACAGTGGTAATAGACCTTGTTGAATCATAATCTACAAAACTAGTGAGAATTATAGTATCAAACAAGAAGCACAATGATTCAGAGAGGAAAATTAACATAATAAAATGGCAGTTCATCAGGGAATGTGTGGTATGAGTAAAACTGTGCAATCAAGACACAAAAATGGAGATCCGATCCTCAAGTGATGGCAAAATCACAAAATGCTATAGTGTATGGAACATTATTGCTCAACTAGTGAGAATTATAGTATCAGACAAGAAGCACAATGAATATGAGAGGAAAATTAACATAATAAAATGATAGTTCTTCAGGGAACGACCTCCTGATTTTGGCATGAGAAATGGGGATGCAACTCCACTCAAATCTAGATCCAGATCTAGATCTTCGTCTTCGTGTAGGCCAGACACCTCGAGGGAGCTGAGATGAAGAAGAACGGACACGGTTACTGTGTGCACAACAGAGAAAGGGAAGAGTGCTCCGGTGATGTTGTTTTTGCGTGGGAGAGAAAGGGATACTCCTAGCTCGATTCTCCTACGTGCACGACGAGGAAGGAAGTAGGAGTCTTGATGGGTTGTTGTGCGTCGTTGTCCCTAGTTTGCTGCTAGTATACGTGCAAGTAAGACCGGGTAAGTAGTAGATGAAGAGCTTTAAAGAGAAGGGGAAGATGAAGAGAAGGGCGGCAACGGCTAGGGTTTGAAAAGAAGGTAAGTAGAAGAGGAAAACACTATATAAAAAAAAAGGTTATATTTTGTTACAAAATTTACTCATATTTACTCATACTTTTCTACAATCCATATGTCTACATATTATTCCTCGTAATGTACCATTTACACGTAGATGTGCCATTTAGATGTTGCTTCTACTGCGTGAAATATCCCCTTCTAAAAAACCCTAAAAAAGTGTTGTTGTTACTAAGGCTATGATCAATCTTTATCATCGTTATAGAAAATTATCATTTATTTTAAGTAAGATAAATTTGATTCTTTTTAAAACTTTCTAAAAACAATATATTTCATCAGTTTTAGGTTATAAATTAATTTATAGGTAATAGCCGTTAGTTAAAGCACTAGTAAAGTAAATAAAAACTGTATAAAAATTAATAAAATTTACAATTTCAGTTTAGGTTAAAAATTAAATATAAAATTAACAATAATCCAATCAATTCGATTTAATACATAGTTTTTGTTTATCGCGTTCGTCTATCGATAATTATCTCCCAAGTATATCTAACAATCAACTCGATTTAAAACATAATTTTTATTTATCATGTTCGTCAGTCAATAATTATCTCCTAAATACATCCAACTATCCTATGAATCGTGATCTTACCGTCATTTTTTTTTATGGAATCCCATTGTTCCTTTCTTCAAAAAAGGAAATATCATAATAACTATACAAGTAATTAGTAATTACTATGCACCATCACCCTTTACCTATATGAAATCCTTGGTTCATTCTATTCGTACCCACCATTTCATTCTATTTGTACCCATTATACGACTACGCATCACGTAACCGTAGGGGAAGCATAAATCAATCGCCAAAATACAAGGACAAACTACGCCTACGCAGCGCGTAATCGTAGTGTTCACAACGGTTACATGATCCGAGAACTACGCCTACGGGATGCGTAGGCGTAGTTCTCGGATCAAGTAACCGTTGTGAACACTACGATTACGCGCTGCGTAGGCGTGTTGTGGAGAACTAGCCGTTACCAACGGTAATGTAACCCAAAGATTAGTATAAATATCATGTATTCGACCCATTTCATAAAACCTCATTGTCAAACGTTGTTTCGCAAAAAAAGTCCTTTCGAAAATGAATTCCGACGATGGAGAAGCAAGCTATCATTCCGGCGATGGAGAAGAGGATGACGGTGTTGCTTTCGGCGGTGGTGAAGATGACGTGGAGGGTGACGAGGGCTTGTTCAATCCCGCGATGCTCAGTAGTTACGATCCGTATTCGGGTGTTGAGGTTAGTTTTTTCAATTCGTTTGTTTTGACGTAGTTTAGTGTTATATGTTTTAGTTAGTTTATGTTATATGCTTGACTCATTAATTAATGAAGTAGTAGACAATTAGTCAATAAGTAATGTTATTTGACGTTAACTGAAGAATTTACTCGTTAATTAGGTGTCAATTAGTCGTTAATTGAAGAAAATAGTCGTTAATTAATGAATTAGTAGACAATTATTATTTAAGTAGTTGTTAATTAATTTGAGCAATCTCAGAACATATGATATAGTCGTAGTGAATGAAATTTTCGAAATAATTATTGTAGGTTGCCGATATTCCCGATGATTATGATTATACTAGTTTGTTCGTTGACCATCGGATATGGACGGATATGGACTCGTTAGTTGCGTGGGTTCTTGAGAGAGCAGGAAGTAGAAATATGGTTCTCATCAAACTAAAGTCCTACAAGTCGGATGATAAGCGTTTTGGAAAGGTGATATTTGCGTGTGAGCATCACGGAGTCCGCAAGAGTGAGGCGAAGGGCTTGAGGGTATGCAAAACGAAGAAGTTTGATTGTAATTTTCGCTTACACGTTGATGAGGTGCAAAGGGGTCTTTGGGGTGTGAGGAATGTTCACGGAATTCACAATCATCCTCTTCCGAAGAAGTTGGTAGGTCATGCCTTTGCTGGACGGTTGACGAAGGCACAAATGAAACGAGTTCAAATCTACACCGAGGCGGGAATGCCTCCGAGGGAAATTGTTCGTTTGTTAAAGAGTGATTTTGAAGATCCCGAAAAGATGGTCACTTCTAGGAAGCAAGTTTCAAACGCTCGGAATAAAATTAGGTTGGAAGCGATGGGAGATCGAACGGTAATTCAAGAAGCGTTGAAATTCTTGCAAGATAAGGATTATATGTGGGATATTAGGATGGAAACCACCGAAGGAGGAGAGGTAGTGAGCGACTTATTCCTAGCCCATCCAGAGTCGAAGCGTTGGGTTGCCATGTTTCCATACGTTGTCATCATGGATGCTACATACAAGACGAACAGGTTAGTATGTAATTCATTCAGTTTGTTTATATTAAACTTTTTTTTAATTACAAAGTCTCATTCATTATATTTTGCAGATATGACATGCCGTTGTTGGAGATCGTCGGATTGACTAGCACACAACAAACTTTTCCCGTTGCGTTTGTGTTAATGAAACGAGAGACGACGGGTCATTACGAGTGGGCTTTGGAACGGATTGCCTTGTTATTCAGTGGAAAGAAGCCGGAAGTGATAGTGACGGACAGAGAATTAGGTCTCATAAAAGCAATGCCTAGAGTCTTCGCAGATGCCAAACATATTTTGTGTGAGTGGCACGTGTATCGAAACATAGAATCAAATAGTTGGTGGAAGTCACATTCGCCATCCCTCCAATCTTCACAAAGTTCTAGAGGAAGAGTTCGAGGACGAGGCCGAGGACGGGGTCGAGGACGAGCAGACACCACAGGCGAGCCTAGTACCATCCCGGAGCCTAGTACCATCCCGGAGTCTGAGCGTAGTACCATCCCGGAGTCTGAGACGGCCGTTCCAAATGAGCCATCTGAACCTGTGGTCCGAGGATTCTGAAGCCGAACAAGAACCTCCAACGGTAGTGCAAGCAATCGCAGTACTCAATGATCATCACTACGTTCCGGTAAGTCCATTTTATTCCCTTGATTTGTGAAACATGTTTGGTTGTATCAAAACTTGTTTGACTAACATGCTATTGATTTGTAAAACAGGTTTGGTTGCATCAAAACGCTCCATTGCCCCCGATATGTCTTGATTGGATGCGAGGTCACGACGCTTCAGTTGATGGTTTTGCCGACATACATAACCGAAGAATAGCAAGATACGGAAGACTGCTTCAGAGAGAAGAAGATGCGGGTTCTTAGTTTGATGTTGAATTGTGATTTCGAATAGTAGTGTTGAATTGAGTTTTTGATTTGTGATTTGTGATTTGTGATTTCAATATTGAGGTTTTTGATTTGTGATTTGTGATTTCAATATTGAGGTTTTTGATTTGTGAGTTGTGATTTGTGATTTCAATATTGAAGTTTTGATTTGTGATTTCAAATTGAGATTTTGATTTCAAATTTGATTTCAAAACATAAATCACAAGTGAAAGTAATAAAATGAAGCAAGCACGGGACGTTGGAAATAGAAACAAGTCAAAGTAATGAAACATGTTCATACATAAAATGAAGCAAGCACGGGACGTAATAAATAGAAACAAGTCAAAGTAATGAAACATGTTCATACATAATAAACAAAATAGAAACAAGTGTCTAGTCCTGTCGCTGTGATGCCCTAACAGGAGGTGACGCCTCTGGTGCCTCGTCTCCTCCTAGAACATCTAGGAGACGTCGAAGAAAATCAGCCTCAGACGGAGGACAACGAGTCAACTGATCTCTAACCATACCTATAGCTATATGTACACGCTGCAGAACATGAAAATAGGTAAGAAACTGAACTAATTCTTAAATAAAATGAACTTTAACGTAACAATTCATATCGTACCCGCTCTGAAAGTACAACAGGTGCAACTGGAGGTGCAGGCAGTGGTGGTGCACCATCTGGAGGTGGCTGCAGGTGGGAGTGAGTACGTGGTAAGAACCAGTCCAAAAAGTACTCATCCATCTGCCATGGGTCGACAACTGCTGGGACGCTCTGTATGTCGTACAGATGCTGGTCTCGCGTCGTCCACAGATGCCATGCGTCGGGATAAAATAGCAGCTCATACTTCTCTATCCTCGCCGGCCTCTTCATCACGAAGGGACGAATGATACATCCGGGAGGAACTGTATGAAGCTCTGGAGGGACTATCTGTACATGCCCGAACTGACGTAGCATAAACGGTGGCTGATAGGGCTCCTCCACCCAACAGAAGCGTATCACCCCAAAATAGGTTGATACGCGCATCTGTCCAGTCTGAAAGCCGTCTAGCGAACCCCACGGCATCCACGTCACCTACGACAAACATATAACGTCAATTCAGAAGATCAATTCAAAATATACGTAAGAAACTTGACTTTATTAGTACCTCGTCCATCCTACACCTCGACAACTGGGCCCTAAACCCTAATAGGGCCGATCTCTCCATCTGTCCTGTAGGAGCCCTCTCCGACCTCTGTGCATGTCTCGCATCTCTCTGTCTAAGAGGGTCAGTATGTCCTCTAGGTCGGAAGTGAGGGAAATAAGCGTGAATCCATGACTGCGAAAAACATATCATTTCAATATTAAATTGATTATCAATTAAAAGATTGTAACCTATGAAATTATAGTTCATTGCTTACCTCTAAGAGAAGAGAACAGCCAGCTAATGTATGAACCTCCCTCCGAGAGGACTCGCCTAGCTGTCTGTATAGATATGCCAGTGTGGCAGTCCCCCAAGCACGGGACGCCATGGTGATGGGGTCTCGACAAACGCTCAATAGATGAGACTTCACCCTGTTCGTGGTCTTGTCAATGAATAGGGTGGAGCCAATGAGAAGAGCAAGAAATCCGGTAGCGATGTCCTCCTGTCTAGCATCTGGGGACTCGGCCATAGTCCTAATAGTAGAGAGGAGATGAGAAGACGGCCACCCACCCGCCTTCACGGCGTCCTTCACCTCCAATGTCGGAAAGCCGAACATGGAGGTGAAGAGTGTGTCATCCCTGGCGCCGATAACCTCGTCTCCGTCAATGCGAAGTCCTAGGAGGTGATATACGTCGTGGAGGGTGATAGAGATCTGTCCCCATGGGAAGTGAAATCCGGAAGTCTCTGGATACCACCTCTCAACAAAGGCAGATGCAAGCGCATGGTCGACACCGCCCCACTGCATCTCTAGGAGGCCATGCAGTCCACTCCCCCTAACCAGTGTCATCCACTCTGACTCTGGAAATCGATCAGCAAGGCTACGTAAGCCACTGACCGTGGCACCTAGCCTATAGACTCGTAAAACACCTCTATCCTGTTATGAAAATATCATTTAAACGTAAGTAACACGTTTGAATTTAAGGAAATATAAAAAGCTAAACGAAATTTAAATCCATACCTGACCGACCCATATGTCACGAGCGACATGAGTGTCATAGCTGTAAAGTAAGTCCCGTATAGCGGGACCTCCTGGATACCCAGCAGCGTCATCTGCAACCACAGGCGGAGGTGGAGGTGGAGGTGGAGGTGGAGGTGGTGGTGAACCCTCCTGACCGAGTCTCCTACTCCCGGCGGCAGAGCTCTCTGAATGAGCAGGTGCAGGTGATCGGCGGTCCAACGTGTCATGCAACTCCAATACAAAAGCATCAACGTCTGCCTCGGGTAACATCTGGCCGCCGGAAACGTCGGACGAACCGAACAACATGTACATCCGCTCGTCTACATGCTCCTCCCCAACTCTCTCCTCCTCCTCCTCCTGAGGATCCTCAAGAACGTCATCAGGACGCGCTACTCCCAACTCAATCATACGCCGCTTACGGTTCGAAACCGTAGCGGCCCATGGACGAGTACTAGTCCCGGCAACCTATTATCGAGTAATTTCAATATTTATTAACTAATTATCGAGTAATTTCAATATTTATTAAACTAATTTCTATTAACTAATTATCGAGTAATTTCAATATTTATTAAACTAATTATCTATTAATTATCTACTACTTCCAATATTTAACAACTAATTATCGAGTAATTAACTAATTATCGACTAATTTAAGGAAGTTAACAACTAATTATCGAGTAATTAACTAATTATCGACTAATTTAAGGAAGTTAACAACTAATTATCGAGTAATTTCAATATTTATTAAACAAATTATCTATTAATTATCTACTAGTTATATACTACTTCCAATAATTATCGAGTAATTAACTAATTAACAACTAATTATCGAGTAATTAACTAATTATCAACTAATTATCGAGTAATTAACTAATTATCAATATTTATTAAACTAATTATCTACTAGTTCCAATAATTAACAACTAATTATCGAGTAATTAACTAATTATCAAGAAATTTCAATATTTATTAAACAAATTATCTATTAATTATCTACTACTTCCAATAGTTCTAATTTCAATATTTATTAAACTAATTATCTATTAATTTCAATAATTTTAAACGTAATTATCGAGTAATTAACTAATTACGGAATTTACAACTAATTTCAATATTTATTTAACTAATTACCAACTAATTATCGAGTAATTAACTAATTATCAAATTATTACGGAATTTACAACTAATTTCAATATTTATTAAACAAATTATCTATTAATTATCTACTAGTTCCAATAATTAACAACTAATTATCGAGTAATTGACTAATTATCGACTAATTTAAGGAAGTTAACAACTAATTATCTAATTATCGACTATTTTCAATAAACTAATTATCTAATTATCGACTTTTTTCAATTTTTATTAAACTAATTATCGACTATTTCACTAACTAGTGACTAATTGTCCACTAATTTAACTAATTATCGACTAATTGAGACTAATTCATTAATTCATTCACTAATTCTATACATAATAAGTAATTAACAACTAATCCTACACTAATTATCGAGTAATTAAATAATTATCAAGAAATTTCAATATTTATTAAACAAATTATCTATTAATTATCTACTACTTCCAATAGTTCTAATTTCAATATTTATTAAACTAATTATCTATTAATTTCAATAATTTTAAACGTAATTATCGAGTAATTAACTAATTACGGAATTTACAACTAATTTCAATATTTATTTAACTAATTACCAACTAATTATCGAGTAATTAACTAATTATCAAATTATTACGGAATTTACAACTAATTTCAATATTTATTAAACAAATTATCTATTAATTATCTACTAGTTCCAATAATTAACAACTAATTATCGAGTAATTGACTAATTATCGACTAATTTAAGGAAGTTAACAACTAATTATCTAATTATCGACTATTTTCAATAAACTAATTATCTAATTATCGACTTTTTTCAATTTTTATTAAACTAATTATCGACTATTTCACTAACTAGTGACTAATTGTCCACTAATTTAACTAATTATCGACTAATTGAGACTAATTCATTAATTCATTCACTAATTCTATACATAATAAGTAATTAACAACTAATCCTACACTAATTATCGATTACTATTATTTAATTAACGTATATAAAGACAAATGTAATAAAAATAAATTAAAACGTACCCCAACCTCGCTAGAAACGCGAGATGTCGCGCAACCTCGGACTACTCCCCCTACTCGCCCTCCACGAGAGCCCCGTCCTCGCCCAACCTCGGCATCGGAAATCGCTCGCCCGCGACCCTCGCCGGAAAAACTGCCGGAGGACTCACCGCCGCCGTTGCCGGAGCGGCTCCCCCGGACCACGCCTCCGTCTCTTCCCCGAGTTCGGACCATGGCTGCTGGTGTAAACGTCGTCGGAGTGGTTGGTGGTGGTCGTCGCCTCTCTTCGTCGCCCTCTTCTTCGTCGTCGTCGAGGAAAGTTTGGTGGAGGCGGAATGAGGAAGACGACCTTCCGCTTTCGCGTTAAGAAATCGAAGAGACCTACGCCTACGCGTTACGTACGCGTAGTAACTTTCCAAACGGCAGAAAGTTTCTACGCGTACGTAACGCGTAGGTGTAACGACTTCTCTCAATTTTGAATTGAGAATGTCTTTACGTCTACGCGTTACGTACGCGTAGACACTTTCGCCTCAGAAATTGATCCATTATCTACGCGTACGCAACGCGTAGACGTGTAATGAGTATATCTATCCCCTATATTGACTTCAAATACACATCACATTTCATGTGCTGCATCAAACTTTCCGCAGCCGAAGAACAATACATCTGATGATCCAACACTACGCGTTATCCACTGCCACCTGCTCAGTAAAATCCACCTGAAAACCCGAGAGAATCTCTTGCCCTCAAAGTAATATCCCCATTTTTACAAGCCATAGTTAAATCTACACTTCTCCGCCAATCTCAAATATCTGGCTAGCATGATTCTACATCAAGATCTCAGTCCCCGAATCACTGTTTCTCTTGTCTGAACTCTGAGCACCAGATAAGCCCAAACACTGTTTACATCACAAGAGCAAGACAGAAGCCACTACAAGTCTACAAAGGAGTCCGAGAAAGATGGCCAGCTCCCTTACAGGCAAGATCTGTATGCTTGTTTTACTCTTCTTTTCCATGTCTATTTGCAGAGAGTATGTAAACTGTTCTCCCGCACCTGTAACTGAGAACACACTAGTACCTGCTGATGGTGGCGATTCTGCAACATTGTATTGTAAACAACAAGCCCAAATTGATAAGCTGGAGCAACTGGTGAAGAATCTAACTGAATTAGTTGCTAGATTAGAGTCTAATCAGTATGAATCTCCGGGTATTGGAAAAGTGAAAGAAACCCTAGATCTGGATGGATCCGACATCAGGGAGAAGACGTTAGATAGGAGAGAAGTAGAAAGAACCGAAGGGAGATTGAAGACTGTAGCTTCTGTTACCAAATACAATGGTTTTTGGTCTGAGCAGTTTTGGTTTGTTTCTGCTGTCAATTTGGATTCCAAGGTTATGAGCTTGACTGTCTTGCCGTTTCGGGATCACGAGGACAATAGCAAGTATGTTGCAATTGGTGATGATCACGGGAGGGTTTATGTGTTGTTGAGGAATGGAGAAGTTTTGGTTGAGTTTTATACTTTGTCTGATTCACCTGTAACTTCAATGGCTTCTTATATGTCTGTTTATAAGAATGAAAGTATTGTTGTAACCGGGCATGGTAATGGTGCGATTTTCGTTCATAGGATTTGGGAGAGCTCTCCGGGTGATGAATGGAGCTCGCTTAAAATGGAAAACGTAGTAGCATTGGACTCGGTTGGAGTAAAGGAAATTGGATCTTCAGTATCTATATTGGAAGTTCATTATGTAGGGAGATCAAGGTATGTTTTGTCTGCTGATAAGAAAGGGACAATCAAAGTTTTTAGGGAGAATGGGGATCTACATGGTGTAGCGGTCCCTTCAAGTCGTCCGCTTGCATTTTTGAAGCAAAGGCTATTGTTCTTGACAGAAACTGGAGCAGGCTCTTTGGATTTAAGGACCATGAAGATCAAGGAGGTTGACTGTGAAGGTTTGAATCGTTCTTCGGTGAAACATTATGCTTTTGACCCTACTGAAAGGTTAAAAGCATATGGTATCACATCGGGTGGTGACTTGATTCACGCCTTATTAATGGGCGATGTCACGAATTTCAAGTGTCGGGTTAGGTCTTGGAAGAACATTGGTGTAAACGAGGCCCATGGTTTTCAAGTGATCAGAGGGTACTTGCTCATTACTGACCATGAAAAGCTTTATGTATACAACATTTCGTCTCAACACTATACGCGAACTGGATCTCCTAGATTTGTGTTCTCAACAGGCATTGATGATATCAGGTCCTCGTTCGCAGCTGATAAAGCATTGAGTGAAGATCTTCAGACAGACAAAAGGGTTCCGTTGATAGCAAGTGACCGTGAAAGGCTAGTTGTGTTCAGCTTTGGAGGCGGGTGTGTGGGGATGTACCGCTCAAACCTTCCGGTTATGAAGGGAGAGTCTAGTAGTATGCTGTGGACCACCCCTGTTCTGTTCTTTGTTCTCTTTTTGTTTGGATTGTGGCATTTTTTTGCCAAAAAGAAGGAATCTCTTACCTTGTGGGGCACTGATGATCCTTTTAGCTCTACTACCTTAGTGACAAAGGAAGCTCCACCAGTAGTTTCTTCAGGGTCAGGAGATCGATCTTTCCCGGAATTGGCATCCAGGACATCTGATGCTACGGATCTGAGGAACAATGGCTTTGGTGGTTCAAGAAGCAGGTACGGGTCTCCTACTCGATACCCTGTTGGAGGAGGCAACTCCTACAAACCAAATTCAGTGGATACGAGCTCTAGGCCTTCGGCTGACCCCAGTTTTAGAGCAGCAACGGAACTAACGTATAGAGGGCCGAATGTAGAATCTAGTGGCTTTCCTAAAAGAAGGGAGAACATGTATGGTAAAAATCAAGGTTTGGATGAGACTAGTTGAGTATATTGATGATACATCAGCTGGCATCATATTTCATTTAAGGTCAGTTTGAGCTTCATTGTCTCATGTTAGTTACCTTGTAACCTTGAGGTTGAGAAACAAATAATCAGTTTACTTCTTTTTTTTCTTGGAACCTGATTGTATTTAAACTGGCTGTTACAAACTTGAATTCCAGTTTAGAAGTTCAGTTCAGGTGCTTGTTTGTATGGTTCTGAATATGCATTGGGACCTGCCATGAATCATACTATTACAATATTTGGCTCGGTAACAGTTTCATCTGCATTAGAAGCTGCACCTGCTTCCTTTCCATTGCAGGTTGCACCTGCTTCCTTTCCATTGCAGGTTGCACCTGCTTCCTTTCCATTGCAGGTCACAGTCACAGTCGGCTCATTTGAGCCTCTGGCTGATGTTTGCCTCATGTTTGCTGTATTTGCTGATAATTTTTCTCGCTTTTCTATGGTCACTAGCTCACTACATAGCTTTAAGCTTTAGACTGCTACGCATCAGTTGTTATGCATTTTAAGAATTTATATGCAAATTTTCAGCATTCTTCTGTACACATGCTTTGCTTGCAATTCAACTCTCAAACACAAATTATGATTAAATGTTTAAGAAAAAGAAAGAGTTTGAAATTCAAAGTATCTCCCATATATAAAAAATTAACGAAAAAAACTACATACACAGAGATTGATTTACTAACGTAAAAAATGTAAAAATAAATCGCTAGGCGCAGGCGTCCGGATTTATTTAGTATTTTATTTTTCTCTAAATTTAAAAAAATTAAAATTGGGCGAAGTTAGGTACATTATTTCAGCGTACAAGATAGGCGTCGAAGCCTTGCGAGTTTTGTTGGTGAATTTGAGCACCTATACATATTTTTAGTGGGTTATGTTTCTAAAAGTGAAGGTCATTTAGGACATTTCATATTCTCGGTATGAAAATAGTTGTTTTTTTAGCCTTATATTTTTTTCACTATATAGGTATTTTAACTTTTACTTTATTAATTTACCCTTCTAAATTTAGATAGTTTTGAATCTCGTGATTTTTAATAAAAAAAAAAGAAGGATAACTATGTTATAACTATACATTTGATAGTTTGATTAATAATTTGTGTATCATGATTAAATATTAAAATGACGATTATTTTATACAGGGAGGGAGTACTTTTTTGTGTCAAAATCCGTGGTTAACTGATAATCTATCTTATGTTGGGTCAAAATGAAATGTGGTGCATAGGATAATTAAAATGGTGTGAGAATTTTCCGTTATTCATGGAGATTCTATTTTTTTTATTGTGAAAACAGGAATGTAGATTGGAAAAAATAATAAAGAGAAAATTAAGTTGAAAGTTACTTCATTATTTATGAATTTTATTTGAATCATGAGTGTTTGGATATAAAGTTTTGTTTTATTAAGAAAGACGTATGTTGACATCTGCCTTGCAAAATATGACATTAAAATCAACCCTTAATTGTCATGACTAGCCCGGATATTACACATTTACACTAGCGGCTCGCAGCCTTGCCACCTTCGTTTCTTCTGCGAATTTGCCCTCGAAAATTTTGACTTGACAATTCTATCTTCTCCCTTCCTTTCCCGCTTTTCCCTGTCAAAGAGCCATCGTTTGGAAATCAATCCCGCTGCACTTCATCCTCTGTTGAGAAATCGAGCACAAATCTCTCATAGTTACCTATTCAAATTCCTCACAATCGGTTCAGGTAAGCAACACTATTCCTTTTTTCCGTTCCTTACTCTTTTGATTTGTGGAATCCTCCGATTTGAGGAATAGATGATATTTGCAGGGAGGAGCCCTTTACTAGCTAAGCTTAAAAATGATGTTGTATAAATAGGCAGTTTTGATAGATCACTGGTTATTGATTATTTTCGCTATTTTTCTTACAGGCGTCACATCCTTGGGATCTATGGACTGGGTTAAGCGCAAGATCTATCTATACAATGTCACTTTTGGTCTCTACATGCTCGATTGGTGGGAGCGTTACCTGTTCAGTATTCTTTGTTGTTCGCCTAGTTCCTTTTGATTTGTTTGAAATTAGATTGTTTATGATGAGTAATTAGCTCCTTGCTAGTGTTATTTTGCAACAAGAATTGCACATATGAGCTAATTTTGCCCCATTTGTTGTATTGTTTTTTGTACAGTAATAGGGATCTTGTTGATTTTGTGATCTAGAGTTCCTTAACATATTTGCAGATACACTAATCATTGTGTTAATGTGGTTCATTATCTATAACACTTCACGGCATGTGACCGAATTCTGCCAGAGGTAAATTGTAATCTTCTCCACGGATAGATGAATGCTAAAATGTTATAAGAAATCAGTGCACATGCATCTTCTTTACTTCTATTTACTTTTTTTGGAATGGTTGCTTGTTGAACTACAAAGATTGATGATTCATAGTTCATGATATTGAGGGACATTTCGATGCTGTGTAGTTCTTAGTTTTTCAAGTCTTTCCAAGATAAGCTACCATAACAGATTTGATATAATTGGTAGTATTTATCCTCACCTGATTCTTTGTATTTCAACTAAGATGAATGAAACAACATTTAGTTAGCATAATGATCATAAAATTAGACAAACAATTGCTTAATTAAGATTTAGTTAAATAAGTGTGATTACTGCACTAATTCATTGATACAAGCCTTGCTGCAAATTGTTTTGAAACTATAATATGTGCCACTAGTGTAGAAATCGTACATGGATAAAGCATCTAGTAGGAGCATAGACTGCTTGATGATTGTCATTTGCTTATAATACCTCTCAACAATGAGTTTCAAGTAGGCAGTTGTGGTTCTGGAATCTGGGCCATAGCATTTCAAAAATTACCTACTGAGGAGCGATTGTGTTGAGGTCCAGATGCCTTTATTTACCCAATCTTATAGTATAGAGTGGATGCATACTGCGTAATAAATATTTGTATAGAGCATGTGGAGGTATTTAGGAAATACTTCTATTGAGCGTTATAGTATTAGCCCCCGTTTGGTTATAACTACTGAAACGGAAACGAAATGGAAATGAATGTAGTCCATATCCTTGTGGTTGCATGTAAAATGTATTTGTTTCCATATAGGGTATCAAAAGTAATCAAATTATACTACAATTACTTTATGCCACAAGGAATGATTCCATAAAATTTCATGAATAAGGGTATACTTATGGACTCGATTCGTTTCCATTCTGTTTTCGTTTTCGGAGTTGGAACCAAATGGGCTCTTAGTTCTTTTGTCAATTAAGATATGTATGGGTTATATATGTATGGGTTTCTTATCTTGGAAATTGAAGGCCGTACAATGTTTGTGGTGTATGAGAGGTGATTGATGTTGTACATTGACAGTTTGGGAGATGAGTTTTTGTTTCATTGTGGATCTTTGTAGCTGTTTCCTGATAACAATGAGTTTATCATGCTTAGTTATCCAAATTTGTGATATGATTCTTTATTTTTCTGTTGCTTTTCTATAGTGAAGAATGAAAATCGGTTGCTGCTAAGAATAACTACCACATGTTTACATGAGACTTTATTTGTCATATTGTATGGATATCTGGCATTGCTGATAAGGTTAGTTGATGTAGCAAATATTTTTCCTTGTTCTGGGACCAAAGCTTGTTTATTTGTTTACAAAAAAAAGTAACCATTGATTGCATGCAAGTTTAGAACCTGAAATAGTAGATATTTTCCCTTTCAATATCATTATAATTGGCTCAATAACGAAATCATGCGTGGTTTGCTTTTTATATTGCAGTACTGATCTCTCAGCTACATTGATGAAAAAATCCTCTATGATTTCATCAAATATCTGTGGTGAAGCTACCTGCAATCAATGACAATGGATACACTGAGGATGGTCATGATTGATAAAGTTGTTTTGAGTTCTGTTAGAATAAGGTCCCTAGAATAAGGTCCCTAGTTTATAGGACTATTTTGTTATCTTGATTTCAGCTAGAACATAGGGCTAGTTTGTTCAGTTTGTTTCTACTTTCGATTAAGGAGTCTGTAACAGCTATATAATAGCTTTTCTATCAATTGAATAAGGAAGTCAGTTTTCACCATTCAAGCTCTGAATTCTAACAATCTGGTATCAGAGCACAGAAAAGTGAGGAGAGAATACTACTGACTAAAATTAAAAGGAGGAAAAAGAGAGAGGAGAGAAAAAGAGTGCTCAAATGGCGTCAGAAGGAAACAACGGAGGTTTTGCCCAACCATCAATTCCCAAATTTGATGGAGATTATGACCATTGGAGCATGGTCATGGAGAATCTTCTCCGTTCCAAGGAGTATTGGACTGTCGTGGAAACAGGATTCAAGGAGGCTACTGACGAAGAAACCTTGACGCCGGCGCAAAAGAAGACCTTGGAGGAGATGCGATTGAAAGATTTGAAAGCCAAGAATTACTTGTTTCAATCAATTGACAAGCAGATTTTGAAGACGATCTCGCTGAGGGACACGTCGAAGCAACTGTGGGACTCCATGAAACTGAAGTATCAAGGGAATGCTCGTGTCAAAAGGGCTCAACTCAATCGCCTTCGCAGAGAGTTTGAGATTTTGGCTATGAAGCAAGGAGAGTCAGTCAACTATTACTTTGGTCGAGTCATGGTGATCGCAAATGACATGAGGAACTATGGAGAAGAAATGCCCGATGTCAAAATTGTTGAGAAGATCTTGAGGACTCTGACCGAGAAATGGAACTATATAGTATGTTCCATTGAAGAGTCAAAGGATATTGATACACTCTCTGTTGATTCTCTACAAAGTTCACTTCTTGTTCATGAGCAGAAGTTTAAGAAGGAAGGAGATGAAGAGCACGCACTGAAGGTGTCACACGATGAGGGTTATGGAAGCAGAGGACGTGGGAGAGGCAACTTCCAAAAAGGAAGAGGTAGAGGACGTCAAAACTATAGTAAGGCTACTATAGAATGTTATAGATGCCATCAACTCGGTCACTTCCAATACGAGTGTCCAAATGCAGCTAAACAAGCCAACTATGCTGAGATGGAAGAGACAGAAGAAATGTTGCTGATGGCCTATCTTGATTCATCTGGGCAGAATCGTGATGTGTGGTTTCTGGACTCGGGATGCAGCAACCACATGTGTGGTGACCTAACTCTTTTCTCTGAGTTGAAAACGAGGTGTATTAAGACGGTTAAACTTGGGAACCACACACAGATGAACGTAGTTGGAACAGGAACCGTGAAAGTGCTCTTTGCAGGAGAAACTTATCTCTTGCAAAATGTTTTTTATGTGCCAGAGTTGAAGACAAATCTTCTCAGCGTCGGGCAACTACAAGAAAAGGGTCTAGCCATCCTAATGCAGTCAAATCAGTGTCGCATTTATCACCCTACGAAGGGATTGATAATTCAAACCAACATGACAGCAAATAGGATGTTCATACTAACCTCAAACATTCAACCCTCAAAGCAAGAACATAAGGAGGTATGTCTTCAGGCAAGCACTCAAGATCTAGCATTTCTCTGGCACTGCAGGTATGGGCATCTTAACTTTAAAGGACTAATGGCTTTGAAGAACAAAGAAATGGTGAAAGGTCTGCCTAACTTTGCCAAATGTGAAGCTGTTGTCTGCACTAATTGTTTAAAGGGGAAGCAACACAGAGAAATCATTTCAAAGAAGAGCATGTGGAGAGCATCAGAACGGTTGGAGCTCGTTCATGCAGACATCTGCGGTCCAATATCACCAATCTCCAACAGTCAAAAGAGGTACCTTATATGCTTCATTGATGACTTTAGTCGAAAAGCTTGGGTACAATTTCTTGCTTCAAAGGCAGATGCATTGGCTTCCTTTAAAACATTTAAGAACTCTGTTGAAAAGGAATCTGGTGTGTTCATTAAGTGTTTGAGAACAGACCGTGGAGGAGAATTCACATCCAACGAATTCAATGCTTATTGCAGAGAGAGTGGCATCAAGAGGCAGTTGACAACATCTTATACACCCCAACAGAACGGCGTCGCTGAACGGAAGAACAGAACGGTCATGAATATGGTCAGAACTCTATTGGTTGAGAAAGCTGTTCCAAGATCATTTTGGCCAGAGGCTGTGAATTGGGCATTTTATGTTCTCAATAGATGTCCAACCTCATCATTAAAGGATAAGACACCGGAGGAGGCTTGGAGTGGGGTGAAGCCATCCATTGAACACTTCAGAGTGTTTGGATGTTTAGCTCATGCCCATGTGCCAGATGCTCGTCGTACAAAGCTTGATGACAAAAGCCGAAGTTGTGTCTTATTTGGTGTGAGTACAGAATCAAAAGGATATCGGCTCTATGATCCTATAGCAAAGAAAATTATCATTAGCAGAGATGTAATCTTTGAAGAAAGTAAGAAGTGGGATTGGAATGGAAGTCCTGAAGAATCAACTAAGCTAGATTTAGAGTGGGAAGAAGATGAACAATGTGTACAAGAGGAAGAAAATGAAGGCACAGAAGCTGTGGTTGCTGCTACTGATGCTCAAGAAGCAGAAAATGAAGGCGCTGGAGTTGTGATGGATGCTACTGATGTGCAAGTACAGACCAATATGCAGACTGCTGATGTCATTACTACTGATGAGGAGCAATCAGAACAGGCGGATAACTCAAGTGGAAGACAAAGTCGCAATAGGAGAGCACCTGTATGGATGAGCGACTACGTAACTGGTGATGAAGATGAAGATGAGCAAAATCATTTTGCTCTGTTTAATAATTCTGATGATCCAACCAGATTTGAGGAAGCGGTGAAATACGAAGAATGGAGACAGGCTATGGATTCAGAAATAAATTCAATTGAGAAAAATAATACCTGGTTTTTGACTGATTTGCCTCAGGGAGCTAAGAGTATAGGAGTCAAATGGATTTACAAGACTAAACTCAATCAGCTTGGAGAAGTTGAGAAGCACAAGGCCCGCCTAGTTGCAAAAGGCTATGCTCAAGAGCATGGAGTTGATTATGAAGAGGTGTATGCACCAGTGGCACGTATGGATACAATACGAATGATCCTAGCTCTAGCTGCTCAGAGAAGCTGGACAGTGTATCAACTTGACGTAAAATCTGCCTTTCTTCAAGGAGATTTAACCGAAGATGTTTACATTGAGCAGCCTAAAGGATATGAGTTGAAGAACAAAGAGAATAAAGTGTACAAGCTTAAGAAAGCTTTGTATGGGCTCAAGCAGGCCCCAAGGGCATGGTTCAACCGAATAGAGTCATATTTCGAGAAAGAAGGATTCAAGAAAGATGTCAGCGAGCAGACTCTATTTACTAAGGTCACCAACCAAGGTAAATATCTCATCATTAGTCTCTATGTTGATGATTTAATATATACTGGAAATGATGAGGAGATGATGAGCACCTTTAAGAACTCCATGATGAAGGAGTTTGATATGTCAGATTTGGGCAAAATGAAGTATTTTCTGGGCATAGAGGTCGTACAGTTTGATGGAGGTATTTTCATCAGCCAGAAGAAATATGTGAGGGAAGTTTTGAAGAAATTCGGTATGGAAAATTGCAATTATGTTCAAAATCCAATTGTTCCAGGATTTAAGATTCATAAAGATGATAATGGTGCAAAGGTGAATAGTTCATTTTTCAAACAATTAGTTGGGAGCATGATGTATTTAACAGCCACGAGACCGGATGTAATGTATGCTGTGAGTTTGATCAGCAGATACATGTGTAATCCCACTGAGCTGCATCTCTTAGCAGCTAAAAGGATCCTGCGTTATCTACAAGGAACTAGTGACTATGGTATCCTTTATCAAATGGCAGGAAATCAAGAACTAATCGGCTTCAGTGATAGTGATTATGCTGGTTGTTTGGAAGATCGGAAGAGCACATCAGGATATACTTTTATTCTGAGTGGAGCAGCTGTAGCTTGGTCCTCTCGGAAGCAGCCTATTGTTACACTAAGTACAACGGAAGCTGAATTTGTTGCAGCAGCAGCTTGTGCCTGTCAGTTGGTGTGGATGAAAAGAGTGCTGAAGAAACTCAGTTACATCGGAAGTGAGACTCCTGTCATATTCTGCGACAACAGCTCAACAATCAAGCTATCCAAAAATCCAGTGATGCATGGCAAGAGTAAGCATATCGATGTACGATTCCATTTCTTACGTGATCTTGTAAACGAGGGGAAAATACAGTTAAAATTTTGTGGCTCAAAACAGCAAGTAGCAGACATATTTACCAAGCCACTCAAGCTTGAGACTTTTCAGGAACTCAGGAAGAAATTAGGAGTCTCAGTTGCACCAGTGATAAACTAGCTATGGGGATAGTCTAGTTTAGGAGAGGAAATGATAAAGTTGTTTTGAGTTCTGTTAGAATAAGGTCCCTAGAATAAGGTCCCTAGTTTATAGGACTATTTTGTTATCTTGATTTCAGCTAGAACATAGGGCTAGTTTGTTCAGTTTGTTTCTACTTTCGATTAAGGAGTCTGTAACAGCTATATAATAGCTTTTCTATCAATTGAATAAGGAAGTCAGTTTTCACCATTCAAGCTCTGAATTCTAACAATGATCCTCTTGAATCCGCTAGGAGAAGTTACTATTTAAACTTCAAAATATAGAATCCTTTTTGCATTTGGTTGTGAAGAACAACTGCTTTTGTTGTTGTTGTGGTCATCTGTATTTGAACCGTAACTTGGAACCTAATCTCTTTCGTTTGAATTTCTCATTGGAAGACAATTGGGTTGTAGTTACCTGTTACTCTGATTATTTCAACGTGAATTATAGAATTTAAAATTGTTAGCTCGGTTTAGAGTGTGAAGATGGCATGACAACCACCACCATTAGTCTCTCTTTTTCTAAGGCGACATCTTTCTTGAACTGCGAAGACCATTTATGGCAATGCACATTTTTAGTGGCATGTCATGTTGAATCGAATTCTCCAGCTGTCTTTAAACTAGGTAATGTACCACCTAACTATACCCATATCATCTGACCAATCTCAATATCTGTATTCACGTGTAAAATCCCAGGTATTTCACTACCGTGTTTCAGGGTATCGGTATCAAATGATACCATTTTGATACCTGAATATCCAATTTTGATATACTTATTTTTTTAGGTATCAGTTTCTTTATATCGACATTACTCCCTCGATATTTCTTCTCTCATTCTCTCGACATTCCTTCTGTAACACCCCGTTTATTGGGTGCGTTTGCGATAATTATTTTTATACTTTTATCGATATTTTAAATGGGTTAAATATTTTTACGAGTACTTTACGTCGTAAATTAAATTCTACGAGTATATATATCGATATATTTTATTACCCGTATTTAAAGTATTATATCATCTTATAATAATTTACGAGAAGGGTTTTGTATTGCAAAGTATTTTTTTTCCGAGTTTATTTATATATTCGATCCACGTATATTCCCACATCTTTATTTTTGGAAAATCTCGGAAAAGTTTTTCGAGCTAGAATTCCCGTTCCGACTATTTTCAATCGGGTATATTTATTAGTCCCCTTTGTTTTTGTCTTTTCTTCGTTTTTTTTTCTTTCTTTCCTTTCCAGCTCTATCCTAGTTGGTGAGCTGCAGTGACCCCTCGACTCCCTCGACCCCTCGCTCTCCAGTCTACAACCTACAACCTGTAGTGACTCCCTCGACCCCTCGACTCCCTCGTTCCCTCTGGCCTTACCCACACCTGGCAGCTCGACCCTCACCGGTGCAACCCATTTCTCTCCCTGTCCATCTATCCCTCTGCTCTTCTTCTCTGTCCGCTCGAAAACTCGCGGACATGCTGCTCCTACAGGTTGTTACCACCACCGGCTTCGGCTCTCACCGCCGCAAGGAACCTCGACTCCCCTACTACTCACTTCGTCGACACTCCAGTCCACCGGAGCTCTGTTCTCCTCTGTCTAACTCTCTGTCTCCCTTCTTCGCCCCAGTCGATCCTCCTTCACTGGATGTAATAACCAAAAAAAAAAAAAAATAAATAAATAAATAAATAAATAAATAAATAGAATATAAAAATATAAAAAAATAAAATAAAATAAAATTTTAAACTCCGTTAAATACCGGACTCCGATCCGCCAACCTTATTTCTCTATATACAAGAACACGATATTGAATTCTATCATTTTATGTGACATTGATTCACATAAAATGATAACGTAAATAATGCCTTAAACAATTCCGTACTTTTTAAAATAAAAACCGAGGAGCGGTTCCGTATGAATAACGAGTTAGCTATCATTCCTTATTAACTAAATGAAATGACCCGGCCCAAATTGTTGGCCCATATCTTCAGCTGGCCCAATACCAATCTAATTAACCTAATCATAAACTTAACCTAATCCTAAAACTAATATTACGTGATCAAGGCTGCCGCTTCTCCTTCACTTACCCGACCTCACGACCGGAGAAGACGAAGCCGCTACTCACCGGGAATCGAAGCCATTGCTGCACGCCGGGAGGGATCGAAGCGCCGCCTACCCGCCTGCCCCATCGTCGCCACCACGAGACCGGACTCACCTTTGGCAGGGAGCTTTAGGAACTGCAGTCCGGTGGTGTCGTTCCGTCATCTGCAATCTGCGAACCGGCCAGGATCGGATCCGACAGCCTACGAGACGGAGATCCCGGTAAGGCCTTCCTTCATGCTTTGTTTCCTCCGTTTCCCGGCTCCTGTTGCTGAACCTCACTTCGAACGACAGGCCATTGAAGAGCGCCTTCTCTAGCCAGAACCGCGGACGATACGAGCCCTTGTGCCGGACCAACGAGCAGGCTAAGGACGGACTGCAGCCTCGAGTTCCACTTCCGGCAAGGCGACTCAAGGGGGGCTGGAAGGTGAGTTTGATCATCTTAAGTACAATGTGTTGTACATGTATATATAGTTAAATGGAATGGAAGACGTGAGTATATAGGGTAGTGTATGTTTATATATATACATTTAGATGAAGGTTTGGTAGATTTATGCAGTGTAGTACGTATATATATATATATGCAGTAGGTCCTCCATTATAGAATGTAGAATGAGGTATATTATATATGCAGTGTAGTACGTGTGTATATATATATATATATATATATATATATATATATATATATATATATATATATATATATATATATATATGTATGCAGTGCGGTACGTAGATTTATAAATATATAGAACGAGGTATATATATAGGTATAATTATAGCTAAAAGAGTAGTGTATACGTATAAGGATACCGAATGTATATAAGAATATACATGTTTGAGCGTGTGAGGAAGGAGTACAGTGCAGTACATGGACGGATGTATAAGTATATATAGAAGTAGAAATTGGAAGAGATAGGTATATATACATATATAGAGATCATTGCGGTGTTCATATATACGGATATATAGAGATGGGAATTTGAAAGGTATAAATAAATGTGTGGTAGGGTAGTGTACTTATACATACATATATAGAGGTGTGAGGCGGAAATTATATAAATATACATATATATGTAGTGGTGCAGAGTACACATACACGTATAGGTAGGGTTGAGATTATATATATATATATATATATATATATATATATATATATATATATATATATATAGTAGTAACCGGGAAGGGAGTGATGTTGTTCTCTTTGACGAGTTTGTTTGGGATTTAACCTTATAACCTCTAGTAAGCTATCCGTGAGAACCAAATTATGGAAACAAGTCCTAAAAGTGAATATTAGATTTTAACGATAAACTTTGAGAATTTTCGGCACTAAGGGTAAAATGGTCTTTTACCGTAAGAGAGCTTTTTCCGTAATCCCTTCGCATGAGGTTGGACATCTGGATGTGATTTTGATCCACATGCCTTATTTGACAGGCGTTGGAGTTACCACGAGTACGGACCGATTTGAGACTTGTTAGAGTGTGATTTGACTCAGGTAAGTCCTTGCGACTTACTTAGCCAGTTTCTGAGTGTTAGTTGAATGATGGTAGTGGTGTGTGCTATTGCGTGATTTAATAATAATAACTTGCTAGGACGACTGTTATTTTTACGTTTAAGGTCCAAGTGTATGTATAACGGGCCGTGACATCACTGCCCAGCTCTGACAGGAGACTGGGAGGTTCTCTATACCCAGACCATGCAGGTACAAGGTGAGGTGCATCGGATCCATTCCTGATGGTTACACGGGGGCGGAGGCGAGGTTTGGGAATCCCTCGTGTCACAAAATAAGTATCACTAGAGTGAATGAGTAAATTAAAGCAAGATAATAAAACGGACTTGTTTGAAAGCATGCTGAGTGTTTATGTTTATCTGAGTGTGTTTGTGCTGCTATTATTCTGCTAATATTTAGATAACTAGCTAACGGTTCTTCTCGTTGTTGTTTTAGATTTACCGCAGGTTAGATCAGCAGCTGAGTGATCCGGAAGTAGTGGTCAGCCGGGTCTCCGTACTCTTTAGAGCGGGGTTGAGGTTGTTTTGTCTTTCCTTTCTTTTGGTTAAGACAGTGGTTCTTTTCTTTTGTTTAAGTACCGTAGGCTGCTAGACAGTGTTGCATTCATTACTCTAAAAATATGGTTTTTATGAATTTCGGTTTCTTTATTTGTGTCTTGTTGCAAGATCCTAGTATTGTTGTTGTCAAACTGAGGTCGGGACCCATTGTGAGGTCCTAACCAGTAATACTCCGAGTTCTGAGAATTTGGGGTGTTACAACATGGTATCAGAGCCAAGTTGGCAACAATGGCACTTGAAATCTTCTGAAAGACCGAATAAGTTTTAAGCAGAACCCGAAAAGGGGTCTGAGTTTTAAAAAGAGAATTTTGGTTTTTAAATGCATGCATAGTCGGGTTGGGAATAGAAAAGTACTGCTGACCACCACTACTACCGCGGATCTCAGTTTGCTTAGTATGGACTTTAGGTTTTATTGTAGTTGGACTTTTAGCTTGTTTATAAAGATATGATATATAGATAGTTATATGCCGAAGATTAGTAGAAAGTGTAGTTATGTTATCTCCTTAACAAAGGTAACATAAGGAGTTTCTCACTCCTTGGACACATCTAAGTAGATGTTGAAGGGTGACAACGTGAAGATTAGTATGCACATCTTATGTGCATTAGGGTAGACGAACGTCGGACAACTCCTTCGAGCTTGTTGAGGAACGTCGAGACGGAAAGGTGAAGACTCAAAGACAACACCAATTACAATGACAAGAAGAGAATCCAGAATCAACTCAACGGGATCAAATGACGGATATTAAAGAGAGTAGTTCCGGAGAAGCAAGAGATGATCGCCAACTAGGGAATTTGAGAACGACAACGGAGAGGCTCCTCCAATTTGTGTAAAGTGACTTCACAAACAAAGAGGATGACGTCGAAAATTGCCATAGACATGAAAGCCAAAAGGGAGATATAGTAGCGATCAAGAAAAGAGACATAAAATTTAAGCTCACTGACAGACTAGGAAGTGAGAGTTGATGCCAAAAGCAAGGCGAAATATGATCACTCTCAACAAGCTAATTGCCACCACAATCCAGATTGATAACCGAGACAGTCAAAAGTATGGAAGTCAACACGAGATACATTATCCATCCAAATAGAAAGAATTAAAGAGCTGCAACATGGAAGCTTACACATTGCCACAAAGGGAAAGGTGGATTTCACCAACGTGGAAGTGGAGTGATCTCATAGAACACAGGAGAATTTTGACATAGACCGTGATACACCAATAACCAGCTTCTGTAAAGGCAGCATTACAAGCAACAACCAAGGAAGAAGAGTGTGTGAGAAGAGTATTGGTGAACCCGAGGGACCCCAATAACTTCTCACTCAAAAGGAAATTAAGCTAACAACACTACAAGTTCATAATAGAGAACCGCAAATAGACGATAACTCAAGTAAAAGAATCACGGAGATGTACCTACAAGCTATCCTAGAAGGATTGAAAAGTCTGTTGATGGAAGAAGAATGACACCACTGGACTCGTAAGAGTATAACAATCTTACAAAAGTGTAGATTGTAGGAGGAGCTAAAGAAGAATAAACAGAGAGACTGGAGGAGATATATTTCACCAAGTATATCAAGCCTCAAAAGAGATGGAAGAAAAGTAAGTCTGTGATGTGTAGAAGGTCAACTACATCCTACTTAGACAACTTAAAAGTTACTTGTGCGGGTTAACTAGTGATGGTTAGTTAACCGATAAGAAGAATGACCACAAGGTTATAAAAGAATTTTATCGACATCTAGTGAATTTCTTTCGGAGATCCACGACGAAAATGGTGAAGTTAAATCAATACAAGTACTGGTAGCCTAGAGGGTAACGTAAAAGGAGTCCAATATGATAACTCTAATAAAGGAATTTAAGAGCAACTCTTGACGGTCGGTAATGACCCTTGATGATAGTAATGGTGAAAAGGGAAGTGTTGGGAGTAATTACTTACTACTGACTACGAAAGATATATATCAGAGTTAGAATGAAGGGATCCCTGTAAGAAGAACTATAAGACTAAGAGGAAGTAGATGATTGGAAACATGTCCTATGTCTTAGCATTCCACACAAGTAGGATTGATGGTGCTTCTTCGAGAAAAAGTGGGGTCAGACTGTCTAGATTGACAGGGAAAACCCTTGTGATTAAAGATGTGACACCGAATAATTGGAAATTCCGAGGCAGCACGAACATAAAGAGTATGATTTACAACCTTGGTGAAATGTATGATCGAGTTGTGAGGTGATTGTAGATAGAATCTACAGGTCGACTAAAACAGACATGAGAAGGAGTAAAAGTGAAAGACTAAAGGTGGTTATAGGGATCCGATATCACACCAATAAGATGGTTACCGAAAGGACTAAAGACCGTTATTTAAGGAGGAATGGAGGTACTCCATGGAAAATACCGCCGGATTGATGACCTAAGAGCTGATGAAAGTAATAAGATCAACCAACGCAGTTGTAAAGCGTGTACGAGAAAATCCAAAGGGATTTAACTATCTTACGGGGTGTAAATATCAAAGAAGGTAAAGCGACATGAGTATAAGGAAGACATAATAAATACGATGCGAGAAATTTGATTGGTAGGAAAATCATATGCACCTAATGTGTGGTATACAAATGGTACCATTGAATGCTTAATCAAGTGTATAACTTATCCAGTGTGAACCAAGTGTATAACTTAGTGTAAACCATACCAACGGACTGCTGACACTATGATGGATTTAGTGTAAACCAAGTGTATAACTTATCCAGTGAGAAGGAAAGTCATGTATCAAAATTGTGGATTGTGATGAATTTTAAATAAAGTTTTGAGATGAGGATGTCCTTAGGAAATCTATGCAAGAGTACAAAGCAACTGAAGTTCCAACACAGAGTGGGTAGTAATGATCAACAGACAGTTAGAGACCGATGCAGAGAAGAAAAATGTATAAGACGAGTCACCTAGTAGAAGAGTTCACAAGACAAGCTTGTGAGGCCAAAAGAGATAAAATGTCGACCCGGATATGAGGGTCTAAGGTGCATGGAAGGGATACCTACTATGGAGCGTAGATGCAAGTGTAGACTTTACAAGTGTGAAGAGGTTTTAATCTCCTCAAAAATTTAGGAATTTGAAAGAAATCGCAATGCCGTTACCAAAGAGTTGAAACCTGTAGCGGAAACAACGGTGTTGCATGAACGCTATATTGCTGGTAACACCAGGGAAGGAATATATATATGAGAACGGCCTTGGTGGACTCGAAAGTCCAAGGTGACCCCAACTATCACGGGACCTAAGTCATCAAAACCGACGGTCCGTGTAAGGGGAACTGCAAGGGGATGATAACTAAAATCATCAGAACTACAAAGACACTTACCAGCTATTGTTGAAGATTTGGAATGATTATTTAGGTCAAGATGAACGACCCAGTTGAGCTCGAGAAGTAGAGTTAGCCTAAGGAAACAGAAGTGTGGAATAGAAAACGAATTAGTGAAGCATGGAAGGATTAATCGAGCAGATGATGCTCACCAAGAATTTAACGCCAGTATAGGTATGAGAAGAGCAGGTCCGGAATATTGAGATAAGTCAATTATAGAGTGACGACATCAACTGAGGACGTATAAGTGTTGATTGGTATTGACGAGCAGGTACCGTTAAGAAGAGATATTAGTGACTGCGAATTTAAGAGGTAACCTTATCAATGCCTTGGAGGATTCCTCAAGTAGGCAACGACAACTTTCTGAGATGATCTAAGGATAGGGAGAGAATCGGGTTAGAAGTTGCTTACTGGTTGGTTAAGAATAGACTACGGTGGAGTGAGAGAGTAAAGGTCTGGTTGAAGAGAATCTTGCTAGTAGTAGAAGATAAGTATAGGCGAGAGTTGAGTAAATCATGTTGATCCTTAGAAAGACGCCATTGTGACTAATGGGTGTTACACCAAAAGCGTGGTAGGCCATGAACCACAGATGAAGAAAATCAATGTTAGGTTAACTCTGATTTTAATAAGGAATTAGCGATCTATATGAAAAAGTCCACTTAGGTGTGTGATTTGTTGGAGTTATATAAGTTTTAAAGCTTGACAAGTAGTCGGTGAAAACAATTAATTAAGGAACAATCCGATAAGGTCACATTGAGGAAACCGGGTCAAACGGTTTGTATTACAAAGAGCATTTGACGACAGAAGTTTAAGATCATTATTTCATAATCGATAGTCGGGAACTTTCGAAAGGAAAAAATTTTTTATGGTTTGGTAGAGTCATTAACAGAGCTGGAGGTAAGTTTAACCAAACCGTGAGAAAGTACCTACCGAATCCGAGATACGTCATCAACTATGAAGATCAGAAAATTTAGCCGGTTGATGCTTTTGTAGAGTTCCAGTGGTCTAGACGAGGAGCTGATGAGGCTACCTTGGAGATAGAGGAGAATATTAGACGTAGTTATCCCGAGTTCTTTGCGGGGTTAGAGGTTACTCCTGTTTTGACGAGTTAGTACTCGGATGTTGTGTTGTTTGACCATTCATGTTTTATATTGGATGGGGTGATTATGTTTTATGTGATGTGTGTCTGAGTATGATGATTGAGTAGTTGCCTGGTAGAAAACGAAAATTTTAAGAAACTAAAATATATCAAGGAAACCGTGTGATTAAGAAGATTATTCTAAGTTTCGGGACAAAACTTCTTTTAAGAGGGCACTGATGTAATAACCAAAAAAAAAAAAAAAAAATAAATAAATAAATAAATAAATAGAATATAAAAATATAAAAAAATAAAATAAAATAAAATTTTAAACTCCGTTAAATACCGGACTCCGATCCGCCAACCTTATTTCTCTATATACAAGAACACGATATTGAATTCTATCATTTTATGTGACATTGATTCACATAAAATGATAACGTAAATAATGCCTTAAACAATTCCGTACTTTTTAAAATAAAAACCGAGGAGCGGTTCCGTATGAATAACGAGTTAGCTATCATTCCTTATTAACTAAATGAAATGACCCGGCCCAAATTGTTGGCCCATATCTTCAGCTGGCCCAATACCAATCTAATTAACCTAATCATAAACTTAACCTAATCCTAAAACTAATATTACGTGATCAAGGCTGCCGCTTCTCCTTCACTTACCCGACCTCACGACCGGAGAAGACGAAGCCGCTACTCACCGGGAATCGAAGCCATTGCTGCACGCCGGGAGGGATCGAAGCGCCGCCTACCCGCCTGCCCCATCGTCGCCACCACGAGACCGGACTCACCTTTGGCAGGGAGCTTTAGGAACTGCAGTCCGGTGGTGTCGTTCCGTCATCTGCAATCTGCGAACCGGCCAGGATCGGATCCGACAGCCTACGAGACGGAGATCCCGGTAAGGCCTTCCTTCATGCTTTGTTTCCTCCGTTTCCCGGCTCCTGTTGCTGAACCTCACTTCGAACGACAGGCCATTGAAGAGCGCCTTCTCTAGCCAGAACCGCGGACGATACGAGCCCTTGTGCCGGACCAACGAGCAGGCTAAGGACGGACTGCAGCCTCGAGTTCCACTTCCGGCAAGGCGACTCAAGGGGGGCTGGAAGGTGAGTTTGATCATCTTAAGTACAATGTGTTGTACATGTATATATAGTTAAATGGAATGGAAGACGTGAGTATATAGGGTAGTGTATGTTTATATATATACATTTAGATGAAGGTTTGGTAGATTTATGCAGTGTAGTACGTATATATATATATATGCAGTAGGTCCTCCATTATAGAATGTAGAATGAGGTATATTATATATGCAGTGTAGTACGTGTGTATATATATATATATATATATATATATATATATATATATATATATATATATATATGTATGCAGTGCGGTACGTAGATTTATAAATATATAGAACGAGGTATATATATAGGTATAATTATAGCTAAAAGAGTAGTGTATACGTATAAGGATACCGAATGTATATAAGAATATACATGTTTGAGCGTGTGAGGAAGGAGTACAGTGCAGTACATGGACGGATGTATAAGTATATATAGAAGTAGAAATTGGAAGAGATAGGTATATATACATATATAGAGATCATTGCGGTGTTCATATATACGGATATATAGAGATGGGAATTTGAAAGGTATAAATAAATGTGTGGTAGGGTAGTGTACTTATACATACATATATAGAGGTGTGAGGCGGAAATTATATAAATATACATATATATGTAGTGGTGCAGAGTACACATACACGTATAGGTAGGGTTGAGATTATATATATATATATATATATATATATATATATATATATATAGTAGTAACCGGGAAGGGAGTGATGTTGTTCTCTTTGACGAGTTTGTTTGGGATTTAACCTTATAACCTCTAGTAAGCTATCCGTGAGAACCAAATTATGGAAACAAGTCCTAAAAGTGAATATTAGATTTTAACGATAAACTTTGAGAATTTTCGGCACTAAGGGTAAAATGGTCTTTTACCGTAAGAGAGCTTTTTCCGTAATCCCTTCGCATGAGGTTGGACATCTGGATGTGATTTTGATCCACATGCCTTATTTGACAGGCGTTGGAGTTACCACGAGTACGGACCGATTTGAGACTTGTTAGAGTGTGATTTGACTCAGGTAAGTCCTTGCGACTTACTTAGCCAGTTTCTGAGTGTTAGTTGAATGATGGTAGTGGTGTGTGCTATTGCGTGATTTAATAATAATAACTTGCTAGGACGACTGTTATTTTTACGTTTAAGGTCCAAGTGTATGTATAACGGGCCGTGACATCACTGCCCAGCTCTGACAGGAGACTGGGAGGTTCTCTATACCCAGACCATGCAGGTACAAGGTGAGGTGCATCGGATCCATTCCTGATGGTTACACGGGGGCGGAGGCGAGGTTTGGGAATCCCTCGTGTCACAAAATAAGTATCACTAGAGTGAATGAGTAAATTAAAGCAAGATAATAAAACGGACTTGTTTGAAAGCATGCTGAGTGTTTATGTTTATCTGAGTGTGTTTGTGCTGCTATTATTCTGCTAATATTTAGATAACTAGCTAACGGTTCTTCTCGTTGTTGTTTTAGATTTACCGCAGGTTAGATCAGCAGCTGAGTGATCCGGAAGTAGTGGTCAGCCGGGTCTCCGTACTCTTTAGAGCGGGGTTGAGGTTGTTTTGTCTTTCCTTTCTTTTGGTTAAGACAGTGGTTCTTTTCTTTTGTTTAAGTACCGTAGGCTGCTAGACAGTGTTGCATTCATTACTCTAAAAATATGGTTTTTATGAATTTCGGTTTCTTTATTTGTGTCTTGTTGCAAGATCCTAGTATTGTTGTTGTCAAACTGAGGTCGGGACCCATTGTGAGGTCCTAACCAGTAATACTCCGAGTTCTGAGAATTTGGGGTGTTACACTGGAGAGGAGCCTGCGCTGCCCTCACCCCCACCAGGAATGCAACCACCGGACTCGAGCCACCTTTGGCCGCCTCCATCCATCTCCGTCCCCATCTCGAACCTATTTGATTGAGATCCCGAACCTATCTCTCGCCTCGCATCAGAAATCGCAGGGAAGGAAGTCGGCGCCGCTATCCCTCTTCGTCTTACCGTCGGACGAAGCAATGCCCTAGCCACACCTACAAGAGGCCGCTCCTGTCCCCCGCCTTCGCCTCCGTCTAAGCCACCGCCCTGCGTCGAATGCCCTGCCTCCAAGCCGCCGCCATAGGTGAAGGACTGAGGAGGAACGGGTTTTGAAAACCCTTCTTTAAAATTTGAGTGGGCCCCCCTACATTTATGTGTAATTACAAAATGCACCCATACTTTGCTTTTACAGTTTCTGGCCCAACATTTGTGAGTTTCCAACTTATGCCCCTGCTGATTTATACAATTATAGTTTTGGCCCTATGTTTTTGGATATGTGCAGATTTGCCCTTGTGAATAAATTATAGATTCGACCCAAACTTTATTTTCGGAAATTGGCCTATGTTTCTTGAGTTCCATATTTATGGCCCGGAGATTTAATTGCGGATTTCGACATATATTTATATAATTGTATGAATCCCCAAAAAAATGTTCTTACAAGTTTTAACCTTGATTTTGAAAGCGAGTTTTCCTTATATTTTTATATTCCGTTCAAATTTAGCATATGAGCTAAATTTGCTTAACTTTGGTGTTAGGTTCGGAAGCGTCCCGATAAAGGCCTACCGAGTCCAACTTGACATCCGTTGATTGACTTCTGTCTTTTGACCTCGTGTGAGTACCTCCTCCCTCGATCTAGTTATGTTAAGTTTTAGTGTCATGTTAGGATGGATCTAGCATAACTTAGAGTTAATGCCAAGTAGTGGCTTTGAACCTTAGGTGAGTTTCGAGGATTTGATATTATTTGATGGATTGATGTTGATTCTAAGCTTGAGGTGTTGGTTATCTTGTGAGGTTGTTATAAGGATTTAAGTTATATGGTTGATCTTGTGAGCGTTTTGAGGCTCAAGGTGGGGTCGTATGATCTTGTGGGATGTTGAAGTTTAGGTTTGGCTTATCCTATTATGTTGTTATGAGTTACGATCTTGCGAGATCCTTGGGAGGGTAGATGTCCCTATGTTTTTATAGTTTATGATCTTACGCGATCATTGGTACTAGAAGTCTAAGGACTTCTAGCATGTGGGAGAGATGTTGATCGTGTGCCTTGTTTTGACCAGGCGTTGAGTGCCTTCCTACGGGAAGTTGAGAGCAGTGGTTATCGGGTTTATCTTTGGGGACGAGGTAAGTCTCCGGACTTACTTAGCTCGTATTCTTTGTATTAGCA
This sequence comes from Fagopyrum homotropicum, assembly GCA_033239125.1. Classification (NCBI taxonomy): domain Eukaryota; kingdom Viridiplantae; phylum Streptophyta; class Magnoliopsida; order Caryophyllales; family Polygonaceae; genus Fagopyrum; species Fagopyrum homotropicum. The sequence goes on along the minus strand of BSWB01000001.1, from coordinate 148,946,881 downwards.
TTATTGTGTGTTGGGTGGTGTGTGTTTATTATTTTTACTGTTTATAACAACTAAACCGGAAATAGGATTACCGACCTTTATATTATTTGGCCCAAGTGTATGATAACGGGCGGTGACATCACTGCCTGGCTCCCCGTGAGAGCTGGGGGGATCTCGGCGACTGGCCCGTGCTGGTTAGACGGTCGGAGGCATCCGACCGTTCCATTGCCGGAAGAAGGGACCGAGGCGAGTTTCGGAGGATTCTCGTGTCACAAAAGAAGTTGAACTAGAACGGGATATGACTTAATAAATAAAGATAATAAACCGGATTTGTGTGCTTTGAGTATGTTGTGTGACTATGTTGAATTAATTGTGTTTGTGCCTTTCCCTTTAATTCTAATGCTTCGAATGTGAGCTAACGGTTTTATACCGAATGTTGTAGTTTGCCTTGCAGGTTAGGCATGCTCCGAGAGATCCGGAAGGGTGGGCAGCCGGGGTCCGTACATTTTAGGAAGGGTTTTGAGTTGGAGTTGTCTTGTATTTTTGTCTTTCGGTTATTACGTTTTGTGTGCCGCTTGTTTGGCGTTTGGTTTGAGTTGTACCTCGGCTGAAGTCTTTTGTTTGTCTGGTTTCGGGTTTTATTGCATTGCATAAAATGTATTTTGTTTTGACCTTTATTTGTGCCATGTTGCAAGATCCAGTGAAATTGTTGTCAGGCTAAGGGCCGGGACCCATTGTGAGGTCCCAACCCGTAGCACTTCGAGTCCCGCGGATTCGGGGTGTTACACCTTCTCCTTCCTTTTTCCTCCTGCCGCCACCAACCATGCTGCTATTCTCAACCGGAGCAAGGAGCCGCCGACCGGAGCAAGGAACCCCACCACCAGCCCGTTGTTGTTTACTGTTCGCTCCAAATGGTGTGTGCAAGCTTTAAATTTATAACCCAAGATGTATGCTTAAAACAAGAATGCGAACCCACAGTGTACGGGTCAATCGTAGTAAAAGCAAGAATTCCGGGGTGTCGATCTCAGGGACTTAGGTGAAACAAAGCAAGTATAGGTTGTCAATATCACAACTAACCACAAAAAGCGATTAGCAATCAAAGATGATAATAAAGTCAATTAAAGGAAATATGCAAATTCTAGGGATTAAAGCATCTAGTTGTGGTTCCAACTCAAGATCTCAAGGTAAGCGGACAAAGCTGAGATTTTTGCTAAGGAGAGATGTTTCTAAAGTGCAATAGATCACCGGGTAAGTCTCACTACTCACTAACTCCAAACCTAAAGAACCTATTACCGGGTAAGTCTCAAGGTACTAAGGAAAAGAACTATAACCTCAAACCAACACACCACCTAAGGGAATAGAATTAACCTTTACCGGGTAAGTCTCAGGCTAACTCACAAAGATGGAATGAAGGCACACTCAAACCCCCAATAAAGGATAAACCTTTATTACCTACACTTATGATCATGGGTAAACAAACTAAGGAATTACCGGGTAAGTCTCACCCTAAGCTTGCATTGAACCAGGAAAGGTGTAATAAGAATAGGATTTGGCAAACTCTAACACTTAACTCTCAGTTTCGGATCAGATAAGTCACCTCGGTCAGACGAATTCCACCCCGACCGAGATGTTCATCGACTGAACGAGATACTCTAGGGTTAAGGATAAAGACTCGAGCTTTCAGGGTCCTACTGGGATTAAGATTATTCTATCATGGTTTTTCCCACAACCTTCAGCCAATCACCCTAGAATCACACAAAGAAATTAGTCACTCATCATCATGAAAGCAATAATCAAATATATGGGAAAAGAATGAATATTTGAACACAAGAACCTTAAGAACAAGGCTTCAATAACTGAATCAAATATCACAAATAAGCGTTCTTTGGATAACAAATCAAACAAGACAATCAACAAGAAGGGAATCTAAGAAAACCTTACAAATGTAACACCCTCTCTTAAATCAAGAATGTCACATCCAGTAGTTTGAGAAATTCAAAACTCCCAAAACTACCCAAGGCTAGTAGCAAATTATTTGCGTAAAAAAGATCATAATTAAATAATCAGCGGAAGACTTGTTGAACATAAAAGATCAATTTCATAAACTCGTAACAACAATGTCAAATTGAAATAAAAACTTTATTATGACAAAGTAAAACAACTAAATGAAAAGATAGCTCGAGTGAAATCCCTATACATATGACTAGGTACAAAAACGTTGCATCCTAATACATAGTCTAAAAATTTAATTTATTAAAACAATAAATAAGTGCTCTAGATGACGCCATCTTCACTTTGATCCTTTGTATCCATGGTCCTGAGAAACATTGCCTGATGTGTCGTATGCAACGAGGGACACCAGCCAACCAGGTAACAGGTTGGTTAGTCTAACGTAAGACTAGCAATTGACTAAAGTAAATAGGTTCGATGTGGGTCATACAGTGACCATTAAACGGTATGTATTCAAACCCAACACTTAACAAGAAGAGGAGAGACAAGAGAGGTGAAAAAGATTTCCAAAGGTAAGGATACCTTAAGAATTATTAGAATTAGTGATTTTTATTGGGAATCTTTAATTTGAAGATTTTATTAAAAACAACGCTAACTTGGACTACCCTAAAGTCCTAGTAACAGAATCCGACCAACCTCACCTCCCGAGTGACCCGGGCGAATTCAGATTGGAAAGACAATTCTATCAAAGGACTAGAGTGGAGTTCACCGGGAACCCATCACCCTCGTTTTAAAACGCTAAGTGTACACCAAGTACTTACTAGTGATATTAGTGACACATTTTAATAATATTCCACTTGTGCAAATATTTAAGTATAAACTTAACAGTAGAGGCGTATCAAAGCCCGAAACCAACTAAGCCCCTATGTCTTAGTTAGTGCACCAGTTGATTTATCAAATGTAATTCAACATCATTGCATCAAATGTGCTTAATTATCATTCCATGGAATGGGTACAAAAGTGGTACTTCCCACTTTCGAAATTTAATATATACTAACATAAATATAATAATTTATGCGAGTTTTAAACGTTTGCACTAATTTCGATAACCCTTACGTTATAGAAACTTAAACTAACACATAAAGTCCCACACAAAATCACCCGTAGATGATAATAAAACATGTATCATATTAAAATAATTCACTTCAAAGATTCCCATATAATCACTAAGCTAAGTTCAAAGGTCACCCTAACACAATTCCGACTATTCTCTAAAATGTCCTAGCCGGGGGAATATATCGAATTGAAGAAGAAACAAGGGTTGAAAATAACCACTTGCGAAAATGAACCGAAATCACTTGCCTTGAATTACGAAGAACGGATCGAAAACGGATACACTTGATGGTTAAGGCTCACCAACACTCCACCGGGTATCTAACATCCAAGCAAAAAGCTCTTATGAATATTTATATAACTTTTGCACAAATTCGTACATCTCTAGTTATATAGTTAATTCATAAAAATAATTTATAAATCCTTTTTATAAATTATTTCATCCATAGAGTAAGATGAATGAGTTTACAAGTTGATTTATATTTGTTAATTTTCTTACTTGATTAACAATATTAATCAAAAACTCGTAGTTGGCTAACATGCTTATACTAATGGTGGAAGTGGGTAAGATTTATATCACTAAAATCTTCATTAGTCTAGTACATAATATATGAAGAAATTATGTAGACTATCTATTGATTAAAGAAAAAGATGGTACCGTTTACAATGGACTTGTAAGCAACACACAAGACAACTCGATCTTCTTTGAACGGATATGAAGAATGAGTAATCCCTTAACGTATGTTAGCAACTACGTTGACGTCCACACTTGCAGAGTTTCGACTCAGGATTTCAACAATATGAGAGTTGGGAAGAAGATTCAAGATGCAAGAAGCAAAGTGAATGGAAAAAGAAGAGAGGCAAGGTTTATATAGCCATAGGAAAATATTTTCATTAATCACCACCAATTAATTGGAAGATTATGAAATTAATTAGAGAATAAAATACTAATCTTCTAATTAAATGGTAGATTATAAAATTAATGAGAAAGAGAATAAAATATTAATCTTCCAAATTAAATGGGAGATTATAAAATTTATTAAAGAATACAACACTAATGTTGTAAAATCCCTCTCATCAATATTGGATTAACGCCTAAAAAGGTAACCGGAGATTAATGAAATCGAAGCCAATCGAATATTCATTTCGGCTTTTCAACCAACGTTTTTATAGATCGATAAATACGAAATCGTTGCAGAAATAATCAAAGTGAAGCGTCGGCTCAGCTGGCCTGTGGGCACGCTAGGAAACCTGCAGGTTTCGTGTTCGAAACTAGTCTCCAGCAGTTTTTCCTCTCTTTTGTTATAATGCCTTAAATTAGGTATTATTATAAATCAGCCCCCTTCTTCAACATGAAGAACGACATGGCTTGCTGGTTATGTATTCTACGTGGTATGTTGGGGTCAAGTGTTCGAAACTGATCTCTAGCATTTGGTTCTCTTTTTATTTTTATATTTTGTTATGAACAACTCTTATTTAAACAATAATAAGAGAGTTTAACATCAAATAAAATAAAACGTCTACATAATTAATAAATCCGATATATAAAAGGTGTACCCATATATACTAATATGTTGCACTTCTTTTATTACAATGATATAAGTTGGACATAACCCAAACTTATTATCTTACAAGGGATTATATTAAAAAGCTTAACAATGTATTTCTGTTTGGGGTATTTCAACAAAACCCTTCACCAAAGCTATAAAAGCTATCAACTTCCTTCCTTCAATCTTCATTCCTTCAACCACTATAATGATAGCGGGATTTCCGGTGATGCGCCGGTGCTGATTTGTGGAAAATTCAGCCCTTTATATAGGAAAACTATCTTCCAAAGATAAAATATCTTGAAAAGATATTATCCTAATAAAATATATCTATCTCTCATAAATAAATCCCTAAAATATATGATCTTCCTCCCAGAAATCCAGCCTAAAAATATAAGATCTTTCCTTCCAAAAATAAAAGATCTCAGCCAAGAATAAAATATATCTTGCCGCGTCCAAGGTGTTCGCCTCGGTCGGGACGCTCCTCTGGATCACCTCGGTCGAGATGGTACTGTAGTTGACCGAGGTGGCTCTAAACTGAATTGAAATCTCTTAAATCTGGTCCAAAGTGAATCTCTAATCCATTTCCATGCTTCCTGGATTCTTCCTTAAGCTCCTGAATGTAGCTTCAATGACTCCTTAGCTCCTTTAGCTCCATTTTGATGCAAAACGTGCCATTTTACCTACGATTACAACGAAACTAGGTGTAGACCTCGATTCCCGCAAAGGTAGATGAAACGACGATATAATCACATAATACACATTCAAACATGCAGATTATTGAAGATAAAATGTCTAAACAGGTCCCAAAATATAGACTATAATTCATGCTATCAAAATACCCCATACTTAGCCCTTGCTTGTCCCCAAGCAAGTTCCAAATCTTAGATACAAGATAGAATGGATTATAAGTCATAAATATCAATGAAAAGTGTTTCAAAACATTTTTGGTGGTGTGCTCCAATCATAGATCACTCTAAGAGAATGCTTCATGGAATTTAAAATCAAAATATGATCAAAACATTTTATAAATATAAGAAAGTTGTTCATCTTAGTATAAAATCATAATTATCGAAATTAATCATGTATAATCCAGTTTAAACCACCAAGTCAATCAACAAGCTCGAGGTCTCAAGGGCTTTTCAAGAGAAGGTCAAGAAACGTGTGAGGGTGGGATGTATATATGGAATGTGGTGCTAGAATCCGGGAAAATAATCTTTACTTCATTTCCTTTGAATTTCAACATCTTCCACCAATAAGCTTTGCTTATTTTTACTTTTTTACTTTTTGGGATGCATGGACAGAGGTGCACAATAACCGAAGCCTGAGAAATCAGCAATCATCAATTTCTCGAGATGCCTCAAACCCTTGATGCACATACCATGACCCATTAGGAATATCGCTCAATCCGACTTTGGCAAGATACAAACACCCGGCTATGTGAATGGTGCCGAGTTACTCATCATCATGATTGACTTCCCCAAACCTATTTGTTTCTTTCTAACTTTCAACCAACATCTCAACTTTTCCTTCACTTGCTTTTCACTTGCTTGCTTCCAAATTTCCGGATAAGTAAAGGGAGACAAATATGTATATGAGGGGCTAAGCATGATCAAGAAGAAGAAGAGAGGAGAATGAATTGCCTTAATCATCCCAGGAAGAAAGTGAGAGAACTCATCATGTGGTGTCAACCTTCAAATTCAACATAATTTGGATAAAAACAAAGTATTAAACATGCCACAAATTTCAAACAAAGCATTTAGCAACTTAAACATATCATAAAACCTTTCAAACATATAAAGATTTCAAAAACCAGTCTGCAAACAAAATCTTCATTGAGGTCATATCCAGATAAGTAGCACATAATCGTTTCAAAAACTCTTTCAGTTAAACCACCTCGGTCGAGATGTTCTAAGTCAACTGAGGTGCTGCACCTCGATTGGTCAGAATCACTTCGGTCGAGGTCATAAACAAATTTTCTTAACCAGTTTTTGACGTTTTTCTCAATCAAATAACCTGTATGCATGCATGTAGTATCAGATAAACACATAGAGCAAGATAAAATAATAATATCCGGTAGAGTCATCCAAGCATACACATAAGTCACGTAAATACATCCAAATACCCCATACTTGGGACACATTGTCCCAATGGGTCAAATAAGAGTCAAGGAAAAACAGGAAACTCACCGGACATAGCTGAACTGCATAAAGAAATAAGAAACAGCTCCAGATAAGACCATCTCGGTTGTCGAAGAACATCTCGGTCGAGGCGTTCTGACAGCATCCGAGATGTATCTCAGTCAAGCTCCGTTTTCTCAACTTCTGTTCTTCTAGTGTTGTTCCTGGGTTGTAATCCTTCCTTAGAAAGTACCTAGTTTCTGTCTAGGACGCCAAAAACAAAGCAAAGCAAAGCAAAAAGCAAACTATTTAAAGCTAGACTAGAAAAGGGAAAAAAAACAATACCTTGGGTTGCCTCCCAAGAAGTGCTTGATTTAAGGTCATTAGCTGGACCTTTCTCCATGGAATTACTCAATGTACCTCGAACACCTTGGAGTGCTCATCACATCTATCATAAAACTCTTCCAAAAAGGTTTCAGTTCCTAATTTCACCGGCAAATGGTAAGATCTCCCACGTACAAGTTTGTACGGTTTGATTCTTACCGGAATCCTTCTAGCTTTCCTGCACTTCAATGGGACATAATCTAGCCTTGCGTCCCATCCTTTCCTGGATCGAGAAAACAGCTTCTCGAGAATCCTAGTAGCTTCCCCATCTCCAGTTTGGGGATAGTACGAGGTCTTTGTTATGTGAATGACCCCATACTTGAACAAATAACACTTCGTTGCCTTAGAGGTGAAGCGCTTATTAACTCCACTCCTTTCAGTCCAAGGAGCATTTTCTTCCAACAATTTCATGGGAGGTTTCATCTTGATCTTAGGAGGTTCTTTCGGAAGAGACCTCCAACTCTTTGGTGCATCCCTGAAGAAATCTAGAAATTTAGTTGGAATTTCAAAGGGAGTAAGAGAAGGCACCTTATAAAGTTCTCCAAAGCTTGGGACAAGTTTCATGTTAGGTTGATAATCCACACATGAAATCTCTTCCAACTCAGCTGATCTTTCTTCCACCTTGGCCACAGTCTCAGTAATTTGGCCAAGGTTCTTTGCATCTTCCACTTCCAGTTCTATAGATTCTTCTTCCATCTCGGCCGATCTCTCTTCCACCTTGGCCGATCGCTCTTTCACCTCGGCCGAAGTCTCAACAGTTGGATCGAGATCTTCCACATCTTTCTCTTCCTCAAAAGTTTCAGGAGAAATTTTTAGTTCGGTTGGAGGAATGCTTGAAACTTGCAGTACTTCCTTATGCTCCTCTTTCGGCTTAGCATAGGATAGGGTGCTTTCCTTGAGCTCCTCCACCTTCTTCATCAACTTCTCCCATCTTGATTCAAGAGAATCTTCAAGAGGTTGCTCATAAATCTTTCTAGGGACATTCATCTCATCCCATATCGCAAGCTCCTTCTCAATGACCTTTTCTCTTTCCCTTTCATTGTTAAACCAATAGAAGGAGTATTTCTCTTCCAAGTATTCATAATGGTCCGCCCTAGCACTTTGTCTTGCTATCCAGGCTGGATCAAATGTAGTCATCGGATATCCTGAAAACTACAAAACTCATAGGAAAACTTGTTCTTTGGCGAAACTTTGTTCCGTTGAGAACTTTGTATGTACCTACGAACACAAATCTGCAAGAACACTCAAGTAGAGTGGTTAGTAGCAACAAGGGCAAAAGCCCCGAAAGACAACCGCAACCGGCTCGGTCTAGACCAAGTCCCCGGCAACGGCGCCAAAAACTTGTTCGCTCCAAATGGTGTGTGCAAGCTTTAAATTTATAACCCAAGATGTATGCTTAAAACAAGGATGCGAACCCGCAGTGTACAAGTCAATCGTAGTAAAAGCAAGAATTCCGGGGTGTCGATCTCAGGGACTTACGTGAAACAAAGCAAGTATAGGTTGTCAATATCACAACTAACCACAAAAAGCGATTAAAACAATCAAAGATGATAATAAAGTCATTTAAAGTAAATATGCAAATTCTAGGGATTAAAGCATCTAGTTGTGGTTCCAACTCAAGATCTCAAGGTAAGCGGACAAAGCTGAGATTTTTGCTAAGGGGAGGTGTTTCTAAAGTGGAATAGATCACCGGGTAAGTCTCACTACTCACTAACTCCAAACCTAAAGAACCTATTAACGGGTAAGTCTCAAGGTACAAGGAAAAGAACTATAACCTCAAACCAACACACCACCTAAGGGAATAGAATTAACCTTTACCGGGTAAGTCTCAGGCTAACTCACAAAGATGGAATGAAGGCACACTCAAACCCCCAATAAAGGATAAACCTTTATTACCTACACTTATGATCATGGGTAAACAAACTAAGGAATTACCGGGTAAGTCTCATCCTAAGCTTGCATTGAACCAGGAAAGGTGTAATAAGAATAGGATTTGGCAAACTCTAACACTTAACTCTCAGTTTCGGATCAGATAGGTCACCTCGGTTAGACGAATTTCACCCCGGCCGAGATGTTCATCGACTGAACGAGATACTCTAGGGTTAAGGATAATGACTCGAGCTTTCAGGGTCCTACTGGGATTAAGATTATTCTATCATTGTTTTTCCCACAACCTTCAGTCAATCACCCTAGAATCACACAAAGAAATTAGCCACTCATCATCATAAAAGCAATAATCAAATATATGGGAAGAGAATGAATATTTGAACACAAGAACCTTAAGAACAAGGCTTCAATAACTAAATCAAATATCACAAATAAGCGTTCCTTGGATAACAAATCCAACAAGATAATCAACAAGAAGGGAATCTAAGAAAACCTTACAAAACCCTTCACAAAAGCTATAAAAACTATCAACTTCCTTCCTTCAATCTTCCTTCCTTCAACCACTATAATGATAACGGGATTTCCGGTGATGCGCCAGTGCTGATTTGTGGAAAATCCAGCCCTTTATATAGGAAAACTATCTTCCAAAGATAAAATATCTTGAAAAGATATTATCCTAATAAAATATATCTATCTCTCATAAATAAATCTCTAAAATATATGATCTTCCTTCTAGAAATCCAGCCTAAAAATATAAGATCTCTCCTTCCAAAAATAAAAGATCTCAGCCAAGAATAAAATATATCTCGCCGCGTCCAAGGTGTTCGCCTCGGTCGAGACGCTCCTCTGGATCACCTCGGTCGAGATGGTACTGTAGTTGACCGAGGTGGCTCTAAACTGAATTGAAATCTCTTAAATCTG